>JANTFD010000002.1:2692012-4038018 GCA_026745475.1 Microdochium nivale
GATGCTTGAGCGGCGAGTTGTCGACTAGTTCCCGAATTCTAGAACGCCATGCCCTGCCACATGGATGGCTGGGCGTATGGACTTCAAGCAGACTGACGATAGGTTCGTACTCAATATCAACAGTCCTCCAGCCTCTCCCTTGAGCTGGGTAGCAGCTTCTGAGGCTTCACGGCCTGCGACGAAGATAGCCGTCCACTCGTTGAGGAGGCTGGAGAACTGCGGCTCACTACGGGCGCTGAATTGAAGCACAACGGCATCTCAGTATCCACCCTCACAAGCTTTGCGAGGAGATATTAGAAACCGGTGTGTCAAAAGGAGGCTGAGATTGTACCGTAAATACTCGATCAAGTTAATGCTTGCGTGGGAAACGTGCTGCCGCGACGATCTACCTCTCCCTCCCCTCGTCAAAGATTTTGTTGTGCTAACCTCTAGCCGA
Source organism: Microdochium nivale (assembly GCA_026745475.1). Taxonomy (NCBI): domain Eukaryota; kingdom Fungi; phylum Ascomycota; class Sordariomycetes; order Xylariales; family Microdochiaceae; genus Microdochium; species Microdochium nivale. Next base: position 2,692,449 of record JANTFD010000002.1, read on the forward strand.
AAATTCAATGTTGAACCGACATAGCGTTGGGATCGGGTATTCTCTTCACATACCCTCAATTAGCTACCATTGCAGGAGTCCAGGGTGTCATCATCTACTCGTTCGCTTCAGCCTTACCCCTCATGGTCTTCGCTGCTCTGGTGCCCCATATCCGCCGCAAGTGCCCGGAAGGCTTCGTGCTCACCGAATGGACGCGGCAGCGATATGGCATCATCACTGCGCTCTATCTTGGGGGGCTGACCCTCCTTACGCTATTTCTCTACATGGTCGCCGAGCTGTCTGCCATTGGCCAGGTCGTCGGAGCATTGACCGGCATGAATGGGCTCCCTGTGATCATTGTCGAATGCATCATCACCACGATCTACACGTGTAAGTGGCCGACACACAGAAGACTTAAAGGATGTTGGCAGACTGACATTGAGTATAGCCCTTGGTGGTTTTACGATCTCGTTCCTCACGGACAATATTCAAGGCGCTATGGTCCTTGGTCTGGTCACCATCGCTGCCGTTACGATTGGTGTCAAGACAGAAATCGATCCGGAGCTGGTGCGCTCATCCGGCTACTTAGAGCCCACTCTGCTCGGGTGGCAGCTTCTCTACATCCTTCCGGTTGCCATCATCACCAACGACTTCTTCCTAGCCAACTTTTGGCTCAGAGCCTTCGCGTCCAAGACTGACAAGGATCTCTGGATCGGAATGTCTATGGCCACTGTGGCGCTTCTGGTCATCATTACCTTGATAGGCGTGACTGGTTTGGTTTCCGCCTGGTCCGGTGCGTACCCCGGAGATCCTCCTGCCTCAGATGGATCCGTGGCTTTCTTCTTGCTCCTCGAGCGTTTGCCGAATTGGACTGTGGGCGTTGTACTTGTCCTCGTCGTCACCCTTAGCACCGCCGCCTTTGACAGCTTGCAGTCGGCCATGGTCTCATCCATCTCGAACGACATCTTCCGCAATAAGCTCAGCATCTGGTGGATCCGCGGCGGCGTCGTGCTGATCATCGTCCCCACGGTCGTCCTAGCGATCCGCGCCCCTAGCATCCTCCAGATCTACCTTATCACGGATCTCCTGTCAGCAGCTACCATCCCCGTCCTGGTTCTTGGCCTGTCTGAGCGATTCTACTTCTGGCGCGGTCTAGAGGTCGTCGTCGGCGGCCTCGGCGGTATCTTCTCCGTTTTCCTCTTCGGCACCGTATACTACGGGGGCGACGTCAAGGCGGGCGGCAACCTCCTCCTCTTGCAGAGCGGCCTGTACGCCAACGACTGGTCTGTCTTTGGCGCCTTCGTCGCCGCGCCCGTTGGCGGCATCTTATGGGGATCCGCCGCACTCGTCGTCAGGCTCGCGGTCCAGTGGGTTCTCGCAAAGAAGAGCGGCCGCCGCTTCGACGGCCTTGACCGCCCTGCAGCGTACGGCGCGGCGAGCCCGAGCGTCGCCAGCCAGGAGCATGTCACTCGTGAGGATGTGGCCCTCTCAAAGTCCACCGGCAAGTTCTTGTAAGAAACCAAATGTGTGTCATGGGGGAGATCTGGCAGCACAGGCCCAGAGACTGATACAAAGTTCAACCTTTGGTCCGTCAAAGCCTCATACTTGTTACGGAAAGCAAGTTGCGCGAGGCGGGAAGCAAATCTGGGACAAAAGAGTAGGGCGCAAGGGGCGAGGGAGAGAGACATGGCTCTGAAAGGTTGTTTCGTTCTAGCTTGGCTATGATGCCATCGCTTCTAGTCAAGTTTGACGGAGAGCCCTGCGGACAGGGCTCTGGAGTCCGCAGGGTTATGGAGAAGGGGCCGAAGCTGGAGGCAACGGAGCTGGACCACGACCTCGGGACGTGGCCAGATACCAATCAATGTCTTTGAATGGTTGTGGATTGTGGAGGCTTTTTGGTAGAGGATACCCTCAGGCACTAGCACCGGAGATATTTTCGGAGACTTAGTTAAGGCATTGTGTACTCTACAGACGGACGGAGCATTTATTTACTCGTGTCAATGGTATTCACTCCCTTCCACACACTTTTGCAGTCGTACTTTGGGTCATTCGAAAGATCCACGTGAAGAGGCTCACAATCGACGATCACACAGATTTCATGTCGGCGCAGGGCAGGTGCGGGGGTGCGGGGGGGCCCAGCCAAGGACCTCGCGACTTGCCTCTTACCTAATGTCAGATGACTTCTCTAGACCACCGCCCGACGAGGGTCTTTCAGAACTCTACGAGATATTATTGCCTCGCAGCATATTTCACTTGTAACCGTCGCCGCTGCCGTCGCTGCATCTCATCGAATGAAGCTGATTATGCTTCCTTGTGGACGGTTCCCATCACCATTGCCAACACCAAGGCTACCCAGCTCGACTCATCATCGTCGATAATTGCAGAAGCACGGTACTGGACTCGTCTAGCCAGCGCTCCCTCTCTGCTGGCAGGCACCGTTCATGAATGATGAGCAGACCTGTGAGTATTGATTGATGTTGTCTTTTGCTATCTTTTGTAGTGTGACATATCTCTTTGTCCTTGCCAATGCTTTGCACTGCAGTTTTTTTTGGTCTCGCAAGTGCCACATCGCTGGAGCGAGAGCACATACGTGAGAATAATGCTGATCGTGATGCTAGTCGCTAGAAATGCTCTTTCATGGTCCTCCTCCGACAGGGGGGTATGTCCAAAACATGAAATCAGAACGCCACAAAACTCCGCCGCATGCCTTCTTGATCGGGCCTTCCCAAGACCGTCACGGAAACAATAAAATCAACTCGCGACGCAACTTCAAACCAACGACTGCCCATATTGACCCCAAATACTAGGCAACCCATTTTCAGGAAGCAGCCTCACATGACGGAGATCTGTTGTCCTCTCTCGACCTTCTCCAAAGCTGCGGAGAGCTTCTCCGACTCGGAGTTCTGTGCTTGTTGGCTAAGGAACTGGGCGTATCGGGACTGCTTGTTGTGGATGCCGCACTCGGTCTTGGCCCGGCCCTTCCACCGCCCAGCTCTCTCATCCTCAGTCTCAGATACAGGGCTGGTTGAGTGCCAGTCACCGATCGACTTGTATCCTTGGTCAAGGAGAACGTTATACGGAATGTCGTGCTCGTCGATGTACGACTTCACCTGAGCGAAAGTCCAGTCCATCAACGGGTTGATCTTGATGATGCCAGTCTCGTTGTCGACCTCGATGTATGAAAGAGTGTCACGGGCACCGCCTTGTGACCGACGACGACCTGTGAGAACGGCGGCCACTCTAAGCTCAGCATACGCTCTTTGTTGAGGCTCGACCTTGGCGATCCAATCGTACAGCTCCTCGGCCATGTCGTACAGGCCCTCGCCATATTGCTCCTCGAACTGTGCCACGGTCTCGACGCCATCGGGGCGGTAGATGTGGATGGTAAGATGAGGAAACTTGGCCTTGACCCGGTCAATCAGGTCATAGGTCTCATTGAAGTGGTACAGAGTGTCCAGGAAGATGGTGCCAATCGAGGGAGCCCCCGGAGACTCGGCCTGAATCTTGGCGAGCATGTCCATGGTCACAAGACCTGTCAGTCCGAAGGCAGTGGACTGGTAAAGGTTCGGGAACATGACAGTTGCGAAGCGCAGCCGGTCAAGGGCAGACATGCGAGCCATCTGTTTGTTCAGGTGCTCGAGGTGCATTTTTGTCAAGGCCACCTGCGGCAGGCTGTTGGTTGAGCTGGTGGTCGACGAGGCGGCGGACCCATATCCGGAATCCGACCCGTCCTTTACAGGGCCCATGACCGGTGACGATATGCAGGACGATGTTTGTGTGGAGGTGGAAGCGTCCATTTTTGACAAGAGTGGCGATGTAAGATGCGTCTTCTTTGCCGCCGATATATCGAAGACGGGTTGGTGTTCTGGTATGTTACAAAATTTTGTTGTTCGAAGAGGCCGGCTATGTTGGACCGATACCCTCGTTGGGTGGCTGGAGCGGCTACCGGTGATATTGTTATGGTGTCGATGGAAGAGTATATAAGCTGACGAGTGACTATAGTATATTGCTTGGAGATATGTTGACGTATTGCGAATCACGGTTAAAGACAAGTCAAAGTCGCTTCTATCAATGCTCGAGCGAGGGGAGCCTGGGATATTAAAACGGAGGGCCAGGGCTGTGGGGAGCCTGGCGGTTGCGTGCTCTGCTCCCACGTCGACGGGCAAGCCCGATCTACGAAGCTTCGGCCATCGCGAGCAGGCACTTACAAACACCATGGCGCATTATTAATGACGACCCTAGGCACCAGATGCCCCCAGAAGGGAGGCGACGGCAGCAGCAACTCAGCAGATGGACCAATCACAGAAGAGCAAAGGGCAAAACGGAGCGGCGTCTAGACCCATCGCTGCCCAGAGATGGCGGCCGTGACGGCTGGGCGCTGTGGTTTCAGGCCCTGGAGCGGCATTCGGTATTGCGCGATTCTGTGCGATGAGCCATGATGAGGATGCGATGCGGGTCAGGACCGTCAGGCAAAATCTGAGAGCAAGCACGCAATCCGCGCTAATGCACGCTTTTGAGGCTGGGAGGGCCTATGAATGGCTGCCACCCACTGCCTCTTTGGGAACTGGCAACGTCGAGGCAGGCGAGGGCAGGCACGCCTCCCTCGTTGTTCCGTCAAGTCGGCAGTGCCACTCGGAGTCAGGATTTGCTGGTGGTGCAACTGGTCGACGTGTACTCGAGACTGGTGCAAACTGATTATACCGGTGCAGAAACAACCTCGTCCCAGGAGGTGCAGGTGTATGCCCTGGAAGCTCGGCTCGACCACGACTGCTCCACGCAGTTATGCTGTCACGATATAGACTAAGGATTAGGTTCATCTCAGGCAATCCGTGAGGCCAGTGACGACCTGCAAATGCCGTGTCGAGGAGCCGAGCAAAGCGTGCCAAAAGAGGCCCCAACGGAACGAGTCGACGGATCAAGGGGTCCGTTTTGTGTGTCCGCCGGCCAGGAAAATGAAGGCATTGCCAGGGGGCGGATTGCGTGATCTGAGACGACTGGCAGCGAGCGGGTATCGGACCGGCGGCCGGCTGGAGCGAGGCGTGGGCGGAGGCCGGGCGAGCGTCGAGTGCCGGCGCGAGACGGGATGACGACGTGTTGCGTGATTGCCGATCCGGGAGCCCAGCGGACCCAGGCCGCACCTGCCTCGCCTGCCTCGCCTGCCGTATCTGCTTGTGGGCCGTACTCCGTACCTGCCTGCCTCGCCTGCCAAAAGAAGTGCGTCGGCTCGGGCCTCCGATTTCCGCCTGCCGAGGACCAGGCAGCAAACAGCCAGTCTTGCATCTCACGTCACAATGATGACTAATCAGGAGAGCCCGCCTGCAGAGCTGCTTGCTTATGTCATCGTGATGGCGCAAGTGGCAAAGGAGAGCGAGCGCGCGCATTACTAAGCGTGGTAGATGGCACTACTCCGTAATGGCACTGATGTCATGCTCAGCGGGCTTCGGCAGCTGTGCCTGGCCATCACTTTCCCAGGCTGTCCGGGATCGTCGCTGCCTGCGTCTGTCCGTTTCCAGCCTGGCATGCCACTGGCTGGGGTGTGGCAGCAATCGAAATCCACGATGCTATTTGCTTGCTGATCTTTGCATGCTGTGGCTCGAGGTCGGCACGTGCCGACAGTGCTTCACCTGGACGCGTGCTGGCCCCGCCATGACGGGACGTCGAGACCCCATGCAAGCTCAGCAAACCCCGCCAACGTCCTTTCATTCTCTGCCCGACCACTGACGACCACTGACGACCACTGACGACCACTGACGACGACGGCGACGACGACGACGACGACGACGACGACGACTGCCCGCCCGCACAACCACGACAATAGGTCATAGCCCGCGACAATGGCTTCCGACGACAAGGTCAGGCGTCCCCAGATGGGCCACGCTGGTCGTCGCACCAGCTCCTTTGTGCGCGAGCACCAGCAGTCGCGTCCTGCCAAGCAGGCCGACAACCACCACTTTGGCATTGACACGGTCGTCGAGGACCTCCAGGCCGCCCGACTCTCCCCTCAGCAGAACCCCTTCACCGGCGTTCCCGGCCGCGACCAGCCCCCGCGCATCGTCGAGGGCGTCATCCACGACTTCTCCCATCCAGACTGCTGCCCTCCAAAGGGCTCCCGCTCAAACCGTCTCGTCGCCACCCTCATCTACAAGGGCGCCGCCAGGCGCAATGCTGCTGCTGCTGCCTCTGTTGCCCCGGCAGGCAGTACCACCGCCGGCTCTATCCCCTCGCCCCGGCTGCCCAACTCGACCTCGGACACGAGCATCCCCTCAAACCTGGCCCCAACCACAGACATTGACGCCTTCCCCCTCGAGCCGCCTGCCGCCTCCGAGCCCGAGCCTCTTGACCACCTGTACGGCTCCTACATTTCGCCTCTATGTATCACCTCCTTCCTCCACCTCATGTCCTCATTCCCCCTGCCCACGGGCGAGGAGGACCTGACCTCGTCCCACCGCTGCCTCGACGATCCGGACCACCCGCTCGTCGTCGAGCTGACCCTGTCCCATGCGCCCTCGGACGAGTTCCTCTCGCTCAGCGACCTGCGAAAACACGAGCTCATCTATCGCTTCGAGCGCGAGTGGAATGTCGACGTCATCCTGCAAAAAGACATCCCTTGGCGGCGGCACCCACGCCTCGTCGTCTTTGACATGGACAGCACCCTCATCACCCAGGAGGTCATTGACCTTCTTGCGGCCAACATCTCTGACGGACCTGCCGACCTCGCCGCCAAGGTCGCGGACATTACCCACCGCGCCATGCTTGGAGAGCTCGAATTTGAAGCCGCCTTCCGCGAACGCGTCGCCCTGCTCAAGGGCCTGCCCGCTACCCTGTTTGAGCAGCTCCGCCCGGTGCTCGATGTCACTCAAGGCGTGCCCCAGCTCCTCAAGGCGCTGCGCCGGCTCGGCGTCAAGACGGCCGTGTTGTCCGGCGGCTTCCTCCCGCTGACGGCCTGGCTCGCCGGCGAGTTGGGCATCGACCACGCACACGCAAATGAGGTTGTCATTGACGAGGCCACGGGTAGGCTGACCGGCGACGTCAAGGGCGTTATTGTCGGCAAGGAGCGCAAGAAGGAGCTGCTCCTGCAGATTGCAGAGCAGGAGCGTATCGATTTGTCCCAAGTCATCGCCGTGGGCGACGGCGCCAACGATCTAGCCATGCTGGCCACCGCAGGCCTGGGCGTCGCGTGGAACGCCAAGCCTCGTGTTCAAATGGAGGCGAGCGCTCGGCTCAACGGCGAGTCGCTGCTCGACCTGCTGTACCTGTTTGGGTTCACGAGCGAGGAGATCGACATGCTGACGGCGTAGAATGGACAAGAGCGATGGCAAGGTAGAGAAATAGACAGATACAAGGGAAAAGGGGAGCGGGCTTGTGGGGTTGCGAGGCGTTCAGCTGTAGGACGAAGCCAGGATGGATCGGTAGAGGTGGGGTAGACGCCGAAGATAAAGGAGAATACGCCAATGAACGATTGTGCGAGGAGAAGATGATTAGCAAGATTCATGGCGATGGCAATGATGATGATGATGATGATGATGACAGGGCCCTTGAAGGTGGAGGACTTGCAGACGAATGGCAGGTATCCCAAGAAACGACAATGGACAAATGGCGCCGCACTACACTACACTCCTACTTTTTTTTTTTTTTTTTTTTTTAAATTGGTATACACTAGCATGAATCGTCTTCATAATCGATTAGGTGTACCCTTCGCGTGTTCTGGTCAGGGCAAACACGGACTGTTGGAAGCGATGGACAAGAGTATGTGCGTGAATAGATTCCGGCCTCCTTTCTTCAACTAGTGCTCAGCCTTGGCTCATTCAGTTGCTGGAAGAACGACACAGCAGTGTGATCATTTTTTATTTCCTGCAGCATCATATTCCGCTGAGAAGTACTCCGGACGGAGGATTAGACTTATATATATATATATGTACCTAAGTGTGCTACCTACGTGCCAAAGACTTCCCTTCACCACACGGAACAGAGGCAATGATGACAAAAAGGAAGCAAGTGTCGCCCAACTCGCCAAGTCATAAAGGTCAAATAAGATGGATAGAAACAGGGGAGAGTCGCTCTGCGAAAGGGGGTATACATGCGAAGGAGAGAAAGATGGTACATGTTTGACATGATGAGGACGACTTCCGTTGCTAAGTGAGCAGTCAAGAATAGTAAATCGTGTGCGTTTGTGTAAAGAACAAGCGTTTCTGGAGGGGATGAAGACAATGTATCGGCTATCTACGCGGCATTTTCATCAAAAGAGAAAAGAAGGAAGATGCCACGACGACGACCATTATCTACTGGTCGCCGTTTCGAGTGTCCGCATCGTTGTCGGACTCTGAAACGGGGGCGTGCCTGCTGGTCGCACAGTCTGCATCTCGAAGTCTTGACCAGTGTTCTTCACAGAGTTCTCCTTGTGCTGGCCCACCCGTCGTTCTTGGCCAAGTCGCTGGTCGCCCTCTTCCATCTGGTTTTTGAAGCGGTAGTATGTGGGAGGCCGTGGGCGACACAGTACGACAATCCAGTTTTTCAGGGCAGTGCCCTGCGTAAAGGCGCGGTACCGGTCCTTCTTAAGAAACTTGTGCGAATTCAGGAACTCCCTCGTGGTCTCGCCCCGGGCCATGAGGAACAGGTGGTAGCCCATCAGAGCAGCCGGATAGAGGAAGGCAACAACTCCGAAGATGGCCATGGCAAATGGAACTTGGTTTTGGCCAATCGCCTCGCCGAACGAGATTTCTTGCTGCTGAGAAACGCCGGCGATGTGAACGAACGACAGCACGACCAATAAAGCCGCCAAGAGAGTAGCAGAGGAAACAAAGGTAAAAAAGTAACGATAGTTGCGTCTTCCAACACAATTGTTGAGCCACACGCAATGGTGATCTTGTGTCTCGACACAGTTGTCGCAGAGGCGACAATGGTGAGCCCGTGGTGGCCGCCATAGGTTGCAAGTCTTGCAGTACTTAGTCGGGACTTCCATGGCTGCTGTGCTGGACTCAGCAGACTTGATGAGAACCCAGTCATTGGTGGGAGGGGCGACCCGTAGAGGATCTTCGTTATCTGCTGCCGGAGGAAACTGGTGCAAATTGCGCGGCAAGATCTAATGGGAGGTTAGAATGTATGCTTCTCGCAAACTAGATGTAGTCAATCTACTTACCCCTGGATCTGACCCGGATGCGTGAAGGAACGAGGACATGCAGATGTAAAAGACATAGCCGAATATGATGGGGACGGCTGGAGACAAGTTGTTCCACAGATACGGTGCCGAGAAAACAAAGAACAAAACAGCCGGCATCAGAACGAACAACCCAGTCGCGATGTTGATTGGCTGGTGTCTCGTATTCTGAAGCCGACCTCCCAGGCAGAAGACAGTGTTTCCTTGGAAGAACTCCCAATTCCGACCACGCTTGGTACTGCTGGAATCTGTCGGCCTGTTCGCCTGAGGTGGTGGTGGGCCATCGACCTCTGGTGTGAATTGTGCAGAAGAGGCGGCAGAAGCAAGCTTCTCATGCTGGTGTGGTGATGAGCGAGACTGACTGGAAGTCTCGGGCCTGGCTGGCTTCAAGAAACCCGACCGAAAAGAGTGTGGCGATTTCGAGGGCGTCACTACATTTGCCGCACCGTTGTAGGATTTGGTCTTGTCAATGTTAAGAGTTAGGTTTAGTTCTTCAGCCTTTTGGCGCTGCAACGGGCGCATGCTCTCGCTGAGGCTAGCAGCTGGATAATGACCCTGGGTTGGGCTGCTGGTTGTGGCAGTCCTGGTTGCGCGATCGTACATGTCCTGTTCCGTCATCTCTGTGCCGCGTGATGGCGGGGGGCGTGCATCATACCCATCATCTTCGGCATGCTCCCTGACAAGGCCAGTGATGGGACTGCGAGGAGTTGGGCTGTGCTCTGCGATACTGTAGGGGTCATCCGAGCCCTCTACAGCGCTATCACGCCTCAAACCCGAGCTCTGAACCCGGCCAGCGCCTCGCTGTGCTTGCAGCTTTTGCGAGCTCATAGGACGGAAGAAGGCGTGCGAAGTAAGCGACGGAACGTGACTCCTGGTGGTCGAGCTTTGCGGGCGAGTTGATGATATGGAACCAGTGGTCGAGTCGGTCAAGCTGGAACGCTTGATGTTCTTACGAAGAGGGGTAGGCTGTGGCCATGCACCGCTGCGCGTGGAGGACATGCCTGTCCGGGCAGTGCCGGGTCGCGAGTCTGAGCCATGGCCGCTGCGCAAGGGGTGGCGATGCCTGTTGTAGTCGTCGCCATCTTCGGAGGCGATGTCGGTCATGCGAGATGAGACGATGCTGGGGGGTCCAGCTGGGAACTTTGGGCTCGGAAAGTTGCCTTCGTCGCGCGAGGGTTCGCTTGGAGCCATGGCAAGCACGGCGGGCGGCCAGGCGCGTCGACTGCTGTACTATGGTGGCGTCGGTCGAGGCTGTGTGGCGACAGCGAATGATGTTGGGGATGTGTGTCAGGGTCACTGCATGGCGCGCCTCGGGGCAGCAGTTGGCGATGCAGAGTGGCTTTCGAGGGCAGCACAGTTGTCGCAGTGGTGCCAGTGGAAGGGAAGATTGATGTGAGTCGAAGCGTGGTTCAGATGGGCGTCGAAGAGGGTTGCCGCGAAGTGTTTTCGGCTTGGGATGTTGCGAAGTGAAGGAACGGGGACCGCTGTGCAGAAGAGAGAGAGAGTGTGTGTGTAGAAGAGAAGGCGAGGGCAGCGGAAGGAGTGACGCTGCGCTGGAGATGCTGCGGTACCGTGCCGTTGCGGTTGCTTATTGCTGGGCCCGGGGGCGTCGAGGGCTGCCGATGATTGCGTGTGAAGGTGTGCGTGTGTGAGGAGACTCAGGATTGCGGCGCGGAAGGCAGGGCGAGGGTGCTCGATGAAGAGCCACCGTGCGCGGCTGGTCAATCAATGGTCAGTCAATGCAGGACTTCCAAGGTTGAGTGAGGGCCGAGATGTGCTTCATGGGCAGGCACTTGCAGGCACTTGCAGGCGGGCAGGCAGGCTGGCTGGCTGGCTGGGCTGCTCCCTGCAATTTGCCTGGCATGCAGTGGCCTCCGCAGTGGGCTGCCATTGGCTCTCTGGCCGACTGTGGGCCCCCTCTCAGGCACGATCAGGCACAACTGCTGGGGGGCCTGGCTGCACTGGCCGCACTGGCCGGGCTTTGCCGTCCGAGCCCCACGATGATCGCGACTTGCCATGCTCGTCACATCATGCACCTTGTCCTCCGTATCCTCCGTGTCCTCCGTGTCCCCCGTGTCCTCCGCAGCCGTGCACAGCATCAGCCTCATGTAATCGCGCCTGGACGATTGGCAGCCAGCCCTTGGTGTTTTTGGGTCATGTGCTGGGGATGACGACTTCCGAGCAAGTATCCGTGCCAGGCGTCGCTCTCCCGCACAAGCTCGGCGTTACGAGCTGTCCTGCCGCGTGACTCACAATGTAAGTTGCCTTGCCTATGAGTGATTCTGATGCCATTCACAAAGTCCGATTCGATGGCATGACTTGCCAGCCTGTCTGCTTCCTTCAAAGGCGCTCTCGCCCCTAATCTTTTGACCCTTCCATCATTTGCAGTGCCGCCAGTGATGATTTGGAATGACTTGGAAGGTCCGCCCGCCCTTTGACCTCGACACCGGTAGTCAGCACAGCCACATCACCACAACCAAATCACAGTTCAGGGTCCGACATGAAGAAAAAAGCTCAGAAAGCACTCGAGCTCGATGGTCGGACAGGCGAGGGTGGCGGACAGCTGGTCCGCATCGCCTGTGCTCTGGCCGCACTCACCTCGCAGCCGATTCGCATCAACCACGTCCGCGGCAACCGTGAGGGTCCCCGCGGCGGTGGTCTCAAAGCCCAACATCTCTCGGCAATCGAATGGCTCGCCAGTGCTACACAGGCTGAGACGGAAGGCGTGTCCATCAGGTCAAAGTCGTTTGAGCTGCGCCCGACCATGCCGCCCACGGCCCTCGCCCAGCGCAACATCAAGATCGTCGCCGACACGCCGGCCGCCAGCACCCTGCTCATCTTCCAGGCCATCTTCCCATTCTTGCTCTTTGCCGGTACTCCAGATGAAAAGCCCATCGAGCTCGAGATCCACGGCGGCACAAACGTGACCTGGTCGCTGTCATACGAGTATCTCGACCAGGTCCTGCTGCCAACCTTGAAGGAGCAGTTCGATATTGATGTAGAGAGGCAGCTCTTGGCAAGGGGCTGGGCTCAAGGTAGCCAGCGCCGCGGTGCTGTGTGGTTCAAGATTAAGCCGCTTCGTCCAGGCCAGACGTTGAAGCCCCAAGCTAGAGCTAGCCTATATCGACAACCTCAGTTGAGGCCAGGGTCCATACCGGGACTGGAGCGAATCGACGTCAGCCTCATAGTCCCTTCGAACCTCAAGGTAGACCTGCAGAATGCCATTGTAACAGATCTCGATACGCTCTTCCCTGACACAGGAGTACACTTCATCATCAGTGAGGACAGCGGGCACGAGTCCCGCATCTATATACTCCTCGTTGCCCACGGGATAATTGGTGACAGCAGCAGCAGAAGCAGCAGCGGTACCGACGCAACGGCGGCGCAACATTGCCGCTGGGGACGTGACTTTGGTGGTTATGGCAGGGAGTTCCTGTACGACAGCAAGACGCGCAAGAAGATGTCTGCTGTGCAGCTCTGCGCCGGCATCTCGAAGACTGTGTGTAAAGATCTGTATGCGGAGCTGAGCAAGGGCGGCGCGGTGGACGAGTATCTCCAGGATCAGCTCGTCGTGTTCCAGGCGCTTGCGGACGGGCGGACGAGCTTTCCTCGAGACGAGGATAGCCATGGTGATCAAGGGCACAACAGCCTTAACACAGACGACGTGGTTCAGGAGCTGAGCAAGACATCATTGTCCGACGACATCCTAAACTCGAGCGACATACCAAGGATGAGGAAGGACAAGACTCACGAGCCGTTTGGACAGGGCTCTACGCACACCACGACGGCGAGATGGGTTGCCAGCGAGCTGATACCGAGAGCAGCATGGTTCGACAAAGGCGCCATCTGTGAGGGTGGCGCTGTGAGTGTAGTTGCGCCTGGAAGCGACGCTGCCTGAACCAATGCTATTAGGGAAACGCCAGACAACCATCGTGGTGGCGACTTGGTCCTAAACGTGTAAGTGTAGGAGAAAATAATGCACAAACTGCATCTCGCTTTCTCATACCACACTCTTCTCGCATCCATCTGTTTGTCCTTGACCTGGCAGACAAGTCATGCCTCGTCGCCGAAGCTGCACCTCAGAAATATTTTCGTAGTTTAGCTCATATATATCGTGTGCGTCTATCGACCAGGCAAAAACCCGCGGTGTGTCTCGTTGAGCCAAGCCCAAAGTATATTAAGTATAAGCGCAAGATGGTATACGTATAAATATGAAGTCAATCCAAGCCATCCGACCAACCCCAGTAATACCCGTGAAACGCCTATTGAGTACGCCAGGCAAACGTGCAAAAACCATCCCATGCATGAATATGAAGCGCGATCGGAATCACCCTCTATGCGGCCGAAAGCAAATGATCCTGTCAGGGCAAAATACTCAAGAGCTTACGACTGGTCATCGGATGCCTCGTCTCGCCCACTATTGGAGATCTTGTCGACAAACTCGTCAAACTTGTGCGTAACCCAGTCCCACGTCCCCGTGACACTGTCCCAGAATGACGAGCCGGGACCGCTGCCGCTGCCGCTATCGCCGTCGTCGTCGGTTTCGTCGTCGTGTCCATCGCCATCATCATCATCCTGGTCGTTCCCAGTCTCGCCTTCATCGGCTATGGCCGCCGGGTCCGGGTTCGGGACAACAGTCCCAACCTCTGGCCTGCTGCCCTGATCAACATCGATGGGGTCAATGCCCACATGGTTCCCAGGCTGCTCGGACCCGTGCTGGCCATCATCAACACTCGTGGGCACAGGCAAGATGGACATGGCCGCCGTCGCTTGGTCCCCGTTCGGTACTGTGACTGTGTTTGTACCCTTGAGCTCTCCTTGTTGGTGACTTCCGGCGGCATCCTCCGGCGCGGGGTCGGGCACGCCGTGCAGCGCGGTCTCCGGGTCGACGTCGTGGAGACCGATGGTCTTGAGGGGCAGGCGGAGTGTCCCGTTGTTGGGACGCGGCTCGAGACCGATCGAGTCGCACAAGATGTTGTACACGTTGATATTTTCTAGAAGGCTGGTCAGCTCAAGTACATGCAGATAAATTTCGATGGTATTATGGCACTTACGAAATGGCTCAAGCTTGCTATGCGGTTGGTGCGGGAACGCTGGGCCACGAGCGACAAAGATAGCCCTCATCAAGGGGTGTTCATGGTCGTAGCCGTGCAGGCCGCGAGGGTGGTACACCAGGTCCTGATCCTTGGCGGCCACGATATCGAACTCTCTCCGCTCAACGATAGCCCATCCTGTCTTAGGGATGATCCAAAGCGGCGCGATGCGGTCGTTCTTTGAAAAGTGGTAACGTTCGGGCATATCCTTATCTCTTAAATAGACTTCGACGTTGGGATTGTTCTTCGTCTTCTCCTTGACCTGGTCGTAGAGTGCCTGCAGATCGTCTGGACTCTTCGGTCGAATCCCAGACAACGGCCACCCGTCGATACGATGGACCTTGTCAAGGTCTATAAGATCATCCAGTTGCATCATACGGCTAACATCTGTGGTAGCCATGCCATGGTCGGAAACAATGATGACATTGACAATGTCGGTCAGGTTCCTCTCCTCGAGGCCCACGAAGATCTGGTCGAGCATCGTGTCCACTGCGGAAATGGTGGCGCGGATCTCGGTGCTATTCGGGCCGTAACGGTGGCCGTCGCCGTCGACGTTGGGAACGTAGGCAGCGATGAGCTGTGGCCGCATGTCTTCCAGCTTCGCCTCGGGTTTCTCCATACCAGGCTTGTCCAGGAATTCCAAAACTCGAGAGACCTTGGAATCCAGCGGCTCTTTGCCGTTATATTTGTCCAGAAAGCTGGGCTCAATGCCCGCGATGTGTGCCTCACTGCCAGGCCACATGTGCACAGCAGTTCGCAGCCCTTGCGTCTCGGCAGTAGCCCAGAAGGGCTCTCCGTTCCACCACTTGGCGTCCATGCTCCTGGCTGGGTCGGTGTAGTAGAAGTCTGCCTCAAGCGCTGGATCCCAGAACGAATTCCCGACGACTCCGTGCGCTTCAGGGTATAGTCCTGTAGCTAGAGTGTAGTGGTTCTGTCAAGGCGTCAGATCTACGTTGGTGGGCAAGGAGGATCGAGACCTGGGAGTTCACTTACTGGAAAAGTTACAGAGGGAAAAGACGGGTTCATGTAGAGCGGTGATACACCCTCCTTGATGAATGCATTCAATCGTGGTGTTAAGCCTCGAGTCAGGAAATCCGCTCGGAAACCATCCAAGCTGATGATAATAGTCGTCGGTCCGAATAGCGCAGTACCGTTCGACACAAAACCAGCCGAGTCCGCACGCTTCCTGTCCAGCGAGAACCTCCAGGCAAGCAGCACCAGGAACGCAAAACCCACGGCGATGGTGGCATATATGACGGCCCATGTGCGCCACCTCTTCGTTCTGGCCTTCTTGTCGCCTGCGACCTCGAGCAGCCGCCTCCTGTCTAGCTCATCACTATCATCGCGGTCGCTGCTGTCGCCTGTGGAGCTGCCGTCCTTGATGCCGCCGCTTTCCATTTCGTGCATGAGCTGCCGATCCTCGCCGTGTTGCGCCTCCTGTAGAAGTCTATCCCGCTTCTGCTGGCGCCTTGTCCTTCTCGCAGCTCTGCGTTTTTCGTCTGCAAAGTCCTCGACCGAACTCGATGGGTCGATGTTGGCGTGGATTGTCCTCCTCGTGCTGTTTGCCGAGAGGCTGCGTTGGAACAAGCTGATGGGGTTCGGTACGGAGAGCTGGCTGGCCCTCCTGTTGCGGTCTTGATTCTTGGCCCTGGACTCCTCGACGAGCCTGTCCATTTCCTCCTCCTCCATTAGGACGAGACGGTCGCGCGCGCGCAGCTCGCGGCTGTTGCGGGCGGCCAGCATGAGCTCGTCATCTTCGCTGTCGGTGTCCTGCTCGCTGCGGCTGCTGTGTAGTGAGGCGGCGTCTTCGTCGTACCCAGCCGGGGAGAGCAGCGAGGGGCCCTTTTCAAGGCCCGTGTCGTGGCCCTGAAGCGGCATTGTGGTAGATCAGATAACTGGCCTCGGTTGAGGAGCGCGAGCGTGGCGGGTTGTACGATACGGATTGTCACCTGCGCGCATTTCGATCCTGCGGCCTCGTTGTTGAAGATGACATGTGATCGTGGAAGAAGACGTTCCGGGTGAGGCAGGGTTGCCAAGACTCCGGTTTGCGGCTCTCCCGTTTGGCATTGATTTGCGAATGGGGTCAACGTGCATTGGCGGAGTGTGTGGTTGTTTATGCACTGTATAGACGCGGTATCTGCACCCGATATTTACAGGGCGTGCCTGGGATGGGCATGTTCTTGTCGCCGATTAGCATTGGTTTCACGCTTGTCTCGACAACACGGCGACAGCAGGCAGCGGGAGGATTGAGTTACACCAAACAGACCATGGTGGGAGGATGCGGCCGCAAGGGTGTTCTCCAAGATGCCCGGAGTCCAGGTGATGGATGCCAGGCTATGCCGCCCGCCGTTCTCGGGAGGCAATGACCATCGCTTGCGCTGTACCGTAGCTCTAGGGAGTGCTCCGTAAGGGGGAGTTGAATGCCTAAGCTAGCGCGTGGGGTAAACCGCCGGCGACGGGCGGGCGGGGCGGTGGCTGGCTTCCAAGGTTGTTGGTCTCCCGCGCCCAAGACCTCGGGGGCCAGGATGGAGAATCCGCTCACATCTGCTACTCCATCTACGGAGTGCTCCGTACGCAGTACAGGCCTCTAGGGGCCCACAGCCGTCGACAGGCCCGTCGACAGACCCATCAACAGACAAGCGATCCTGCTGGCCGCGTGGCCCCAATTGACGTGCGCATGCCTATCGTAGGCTAAGGTGGGAAACCATAGATCTACCGAGATCAAACCGGGCACGATCCTCCATCTCTTGGCTTATTCCACGCTGCCGGAAGAGCACGAGTCGTGCAACGTCGGGTTGATACTGTAGCAGTCCTTCCGGACCCCCCAAGCTATCCCAATCCTGCCCGTGCAGAGGCTCCGCTCCACGTGAAACGCCACCCGGCGCCGTCGTTGTTTGGGGTCTTTTGCGGTCGATCGCAGACGCCCGGCTCGACAGCAACAACTTTGGATTTAGTTATTTTCATGACCAATGCGGTTGTCGCCTCATCCCCCGCGTTGGGACGGCTAGCGTCCCGCTAGACGCTCACTCGTGAGATGTCGGCCAAAGACAACGCTCTTGTCCATCTGCGTGTAGCGTGAGGGGTCCATCTGGGGTATCGCCTCCACAGCCGAGGACTCCAGCCGACGAGGTATTTGCCCTCCTCCACTGTGACAGACTGGAAGCGGGGGGGTGGATGGATGGATGGGCTGGAGACCCTACGCATAAAAGGGGCAGTGGCCTGGCTTTGTTGCGGTCAGGGGCTCTATAAGAACGGCCATCCTCGACCTCATCATCGTTTCTCTCGCTTCTCACGCCGCCCATCCCTCTGATTTACAACTGCTCCGTGGTATACGTTTGCCAGCCATGCCTATCTACAAAAAGTTCCCCAACGACCTCGACGAGGTCGACATCATCGTCGCTGGTGGTAAGTCCCGGTCTCCGGTTTCCTCTCCAGCCTTTCAGCCAAACCGAGTTCACTGACATGCTGCTGTCTCTCAGGTGGCACCGCTGGTTGTATCGTGGCTTCAAGGCTCTCCGATGCCGATCCCAACCTGTCGATACTGGTCATCGAAGGCGGTCAGAATAACCACAACCTCCCAGAGATTGTCAATCCGCTTCTCTACCTCAGCAACATTGCCCCCACCAGCAAGACTGCCCTCTTCTGGAAGGCAAGAAAGTCCAACCACTTGGCGGATCGCGAGGTCATTGTGCCAACTGGTGGCGTCCTTGGTAAGTACTGGGATTGTATGTCTGTCATCTCTTGACACACTGCTGATTGATCTGGGCAACAAACAGGCGGCGGCTCCTCAATCAACTTCATGATGTACACGAGAGCCCAAAGGTCTGATTACGACTCATGGAAGACAAAGGGCTGGTCCGCTGATGAGCTGCTCCCCTACATGAAAAAGGTATAGCAGACAGAAACTATTAGCACTTGCTCTGTTTATACATTTAGTATAGCATGCTGACGTCGTGTTCTGACAGCTCGAAACCTACCACGGACGTGGCCAGAAAGACGCCCACGGCTATGACGGCCCCATCCATGTGTCCAACGGCACATACCGGGCTACGTCGTCCGAGAACCAAATCGTCAAGGCTGCGGCGGACATCGGCTGGCCCGAGGCGCACGACTTGCAGGACCTGGACTCGAACAATAACACCCAGCGCTGGCTGCGATACATCAGTCCCGACGGCAAGCGCCAGGACGTAGCCCACGCCTACCTCCACCCGCGCCTGATGGACGGCAAGCACCCGAACCTGCACGTCGTCGTCGAGTCACAGGTCGTCCGCGTCCTGTTCGACGATAATAAAAAGGCCGTGGGTGTAGAGTACCGCGCCAACCCGGCCTTTGAGATCCCAGTGCAGGGCACCATCGATCCCGTCCGGACCATCAAGGCCCGGAAGATGGTCGTCGTCTCGTGCGGCGCCTGCGGAACGCCCGGCGTGCTGGAGCGCTCTGGCGTAGGCAACCCCGAGATTCTCAAAGCGGCAAACGTGCCCGTGGTTGCCGACGTGCCTGGTGTAGGCCACGACTACCAGGACCACCACCTCATCTTGTACCCGTACAAGACGGACCTGCCCGAGGATGAGACCCTCGACGCCATCGTGGGCGGCCGCATGGACGCGATGAAGCTAGTACAGGATAAGCACCGCCTTGTCGGCTGGAACGGCATCGACTTCTCGTCCAAGCTTCGTCCCAACACCGACGAGGAGATTGATGCTCTCGGACCCGAATTCCGAGCCGCGTGGGACAAGGACTTCAAGAACGATGCCAACCGGCCTTTGATGCTGATCGCGATGATCAACGGGTACGAAGAGCTTCCCCGCCCCCAAAACAAACAAACCCAAAATTACATGGAACACTGACAACCTGCGTGAAACACAGTTTCCTCGGCGAAGGCGTCCCCAACACCCAATACGTCTCGATGGGCAACTACACCGCGTACCCCTACTCGCGGGGTTCCATCCACATCACAGGCCCATCGCTCGACGACCCGTACGACTTTGACGCGGGTTACTTTTCCGACCCGCACTCGATCGACCTCAAGAAGCAGCTCTGGGCTTACAAGAAGCAGCGGCAGATGGTCCGGCGCACGGCCATGTTCCGCGGCGAGCTGGCCGCAGGCCACCCGCGGTTCCCCGAGGGCTCCAAGGCAAAGTGCATCGAGGACGTGGACCCCGAGGACGGCGGCGGTCCCCTGCCGCGCGAGGAGCTCTTTGACGTGACATACACTGCTGAGGACGACGAGGCCATCATGCAGTGGTGCCGCGAGGGCATCAACACGACGTGGCACTCGCTGGGAACGTGCAAGATGGCGCCGCTCGAGGACAAGGGCGTCGTCGACGCCAACCTGAGCGTGTACGGCGTGACTGGCCTCAAGTTGGCGGACATGAGCATCCCCCCGTTGAACGTGGGGTCCAACACCAACAACACTGCGCTGGTAATCGGCGAGAAGGCGGCCGACATCATTATCCGGGAGCTGGGACTGGCCTCGGCGTGAGAGGCCAGTTGAAACAGTTTCCTCCGTCATGAGCGTCTTCGTAACTCAAAGTGCCATGATCTGGGGGTTTGAAATGCCATGGTATAGATCGCAACCGCTTAGTTGTTTTAGCAAAGTTTCTCTCTGAGCTTGTAGCGAAAAAAGCACCCACACGGCCCTCTATTAGCAGGTGTCGTATTTAAAATCCAATCAAGAAAAAATTCAAGTGTGCGCGACCGCCAACATTTCAGTTCTCTTCCCACGGAGGGTTGCAATACTGACAGTCCCCAACGTCGAGATCTAAAAATGTGGCAGAGTCTTTTGTGTATTGTATTCTCTCTACGTGCCATGCATTTCTACTCTTGGTTATTTCAAGCCCGCCCGCGAATCCCGGGACCCAATGGTATACACCGAGCGTGTGTTTCGTGAAGTAGCAATTGAATTTGAACAGACAGTTCCCGTAAAGCTGTGCACGTTTTCCACCTTGTAAAAGTGGGCAGGGAAACGGATCGCCTGCCTGCCTGTAACTGCACAGGAGGATCGTGAGGAAGACCGGAAGAAGCTTACTGCTACAGACGTATGCTGGCCAGTGTAAGTAGTGCTAGAGCAAACAAAGGCTCATGTCGACCCCTGGTATCGCTTCCACCCTTCCCGGACGAGCGCCAGGCCGCCGCTGCCGTCGGTGGCGTCCACGAGAGCGAACTTTTCCCATCGCGCGTCCACTCCCGCGCCGACAACAACGAGGGTCTGCTCGTCGAGCCACCCCGTGATGCCCTTCATCGGCCTCGACGTGGTGCCGAGCACCGCGTTGTAGTCCGCCGGCCCGCCGCCGGCACCACCGCCCGCTCTTGCTCCTCCTCCTCCTGTGCTATTGCTGTTGCCGCCGCCGGCTCTACCCGACGCGCCCGCACCGCCCTGTCCGGTGAGCGGCTCCTGCCCGGCGTCGAACGGGGCCGAGGCGAATGAGTACACGTCGCCGAACGGGCCGAACGGTATACTCGACAGGAATCCCCACTTGTTCGACCGCGCCTCGCCGGGGCTCGTCCCCGGCGGCACCATGGACGTGGCTGGATTTGGCACCTGCCCGCCGCCGCCAGGGGACTGTGGAGGCGAGGATGGCGATGGGCGGCGCTGGCCGACGGGGACGTCAAAGATGTGCAGGTTGCCCTTGTCCGAGGTGCATGCTAGCATGGAGCCCGAGGGGCTGAAGCGCAGCGAGAAGATGGTCGCTGAGTCGGTGCCGCGCCGGCGCTCGGCAATCCGCGCGCAGCTGCTGGTCGCGTATATCCTGATGATGGTGCCCTGCGTTGTGACGCTTTAGTTGGCTGGGTACACTCGGCAGTTGGTGCTGCACTTGAGCAGGCAGGCGGGCGGGAGATACAGCGGATGTGACTGGGTCACCCAACTCGACTTACCTTTTCACTGGCGGTAGCCAGTAACTCACCATCGGTGCTGAGCTGCAAAGCCTTGAGACTCGAGTTATGCGCCGGTATAATGCTGACGCTGTCGGTGTCAAGATGCACGACCTGTACCTGCCCTGGTATTCTCCCGGGAAAGACTAGATACTTGTCCGATAGGCAGCAGAGCCCTTGGAGGTTGTCCGTCGTCTCGTAGATGGCCAGGGGCTTGGGCCGTTTCTCAAAGGCGTAGACTCGGACGCTGTTCTGGAGGACAACGACAACTCGGGTGCGGGACAGCTGGACGCCGCGGACGGCCGTGAGGGTAGTGATCTCGAGCGCCGTTTTGCCCTTGCTGTCGTCCCATATGATGACCTTGTTCTGGGGGAACTTGGGGGCCCTGCCGCCGCCGACGAGGGCAACGTAGTTGGCGTTGCCCATCATCTGGGCTAGGCCGATGCCTGCATTGAGATCCCTAGACATCTGTAGCCTACATGCTCGCGATAGATATACTGGAGACGGGACCGTGTTAGAAGCGATGATGGCTAGGATAAAAGCAATGTTACCTACTGCAGAACCCTGTGGGTAGTCCTACCGCGAACCGGCTGGCATCTTGGTTGAATGCGACCGAGAGGACCGGTGACTCGTTAGGTGCCTCGATCGGTGGCCGCGTGTCCATGGCTCTTGTCGTGGAGGCCACGCACGGCCGTTGCTCGCCACAGCACTGAGCTGAGATGCTTAAAGCGCAAGGTAGTGGGAGAGTTTCTGGATGGTATGTGAAGGTTGCTCGCCTCTAAAACCTCGAGTGCGATGCTGCTCCTTGAAACGGATCGTGTGTGATGCCGCGGTGCGCAGACGTCGTGATAGTTGGATGTCTAGGCGATTCTGCTGATAAGAGAAGCAAACGACGATGCGGGGCGGTGGCCTAGCTGCGTAAGTGTAGGTAGTTCAATCTAATGACTATTCGATGGTTGACACCTGGACATCGAACGCACTTGTTCAAAACTCGATTGTGAGCTTAAAAGGTTGCATACATTCACGGGTGTATCGGAAGTGTTAACCTCCGGCTTGAAGCTTGTGTGGGGGCGCTGCCGGTGAGACCTGAGAGCAACCAAATCAGGTCTTACGAGGCTGGTTGGTGCAGGGCTGTCCAGCTTCCCTTCCGGACAGGCTTGGTGTACCTGTTTGGCGTTGTCAAAAACAACTACCTAGGTACAGCGCCGTATTAGTTCACAGTGTTGTGATGGTTGCAGACATGATCAAAGTTCAAGGATATCTTGGGTGGAGCTGACGAAGACGAGTGTATCTCGCATGACCTCCTGATCACGGGTCGCCCGCACGCACGCACCCAAGGTCGACGGCGATCAAAGTGTTTTTTGTTTTTGTTTTTGCAGAGGACACCGACCTGCAAGTGTGTAGATGTGCACATGTTCACTCTCATCAGATGCGCGGAGTGAGATGTGAAAAGAGGGTGGAGAGGCAACACCTTGCTCCAAGCAACCTCTGAGTTGATGCGATGACGAGGCTCGAGGTTCAAGGCTCAAGGCTCAAGGCTTAATCTTGGCTGAGCGCTCTGGACTTGGAGCTGTCGGATCCATCAAGTGGAGGTGGAGGTTGAGAGTGCCGCCCCGCAATCGCAATGCCTGCGAGCACGGACCAGACCGGGAAGCTCGTCTGGACCCCCTCTTTGTCCTTGACGGCGCCGCCCAGCTCTGGACAAAAGGGGTCGCGGTGTTAAAGTTGCCAGGGACGGAGCACGGACATGCCAGACGAGCTGGAGAGGCTTTGTTTCTCTTTGACAGCTCAGGCATGGCGTCTTGGCCAGCAGCTCGCCAGGGCTCAGTTGATACTCCGTGGATGGCTGTCACGATCATGGTTCAACTCCTCACCTGCCTCGAGCAGTTGATAAGTATTCTCTTGACTGTTCTTGTCGCCGTGTTGCGTCGTGCAATCCCGCCATGCGTGCCACCCTGCCGTCCGCATCGAAGAGCCCCTGAGAGGGTGAACTTGCAGGCCCCCAGTCGGTTCGCTGATCCGTGTTTCCCACCTCTATGCTAAGTGCCGACGGAAGACAATAGACAAGACTTGCTCAAACACTGGTCAAGCGGCGGATGGTGCACCACCGAGGCGAGACGAGGTAATCTTTATCCAAGTGGTCTCTTCGCTGGACGAGGTTTGGATGATACTGAGGTATGCAAACAAAAATACCAAAAACTACCTTACAGCTCTAAGGCGAGGAATGCCCGCTTGGCCGACCCCCTGGTTGGCGATATATGGGGAGCACCTGGGCAGCCACCGCCCACCGCTCTTCTGTGAACCACTCGACATGCAGCTGCGAGTGAGCGAGACCGCCGGCAGTCACTCTGGCATTTCTGGTACGGAGCAGAGAGCACTTGCACGTACTGCGCACCCTTGCGGATGCCGAATCTACATGTACACCGTACAGGTAGGTACACGCCCGGGCAGTTGGAACCTAGCACTCGCCCTTCCCAACAGGGGGAGACCCGCAACGCACGCCTCTCCACGGACGCATCCCTTCTTCTTCCCTTTCTACAGCCGCCACCCCAGGCGTCCGTTCCCGCAAGAACACCCGCGACCGTGACAACCTCAGCCGTCTCCTGCACGAGGCCATTCTCGTGCCTCTCTTCCCGACTCACTCACGATACGGTCTAACGTTACCACCAGTACCGCCGCCCGCGCCGTGCCAATTCTGCCCCACACTGGCCTGTCTCTCTCCTCAGCCTCCCATTTACTTGCACGCCGCCCGTTGGCCGCTGCCGACCTCTAAGCCGTAAGCTAACGCTCCCTTACCCGGCTCGAGTTTGATGACCTGCCCCCTTCTGCCCGTCGACGTGGGACGTGCTGGCCTTGGGCTCTGCAGCAGTGCAGCCCGTTGACCGTGCTTCCAAACTCCACCCTCACCTCCACCTCCAGCATCGTCCCTCCAAGAGCTACCTCCTCTGCTGTTGTCGACCATTGCCGCTGTAGCACATCGCCAGCGCCATCTGCGTGCCCGCCCAATCGACTCTCCTGCGCCGTTACCACGCTCGACACTGGGACCACAACCTCGCACACCTGCTCTCTACCACGAAACTAACGCAAAATGATGGAACGACAGAAAATGCTTCGTCGCAAGAAGAATGTGAAGAAGGGAATCCAGTTTTGCCTGATGGTATGCGGTGCCTCCGGAACTGGTAAGAAGCCCATGCCTTGGCCAACCGTCACGCCAATATCCAGAACCTCGACAATCATCCGACACACCACTGACAAACTCAATTGAACAGGACGCACCACCTTCGTCAACACGCTCTGCGGCACGTCGGTCCTCGACCACCAAGATTCGGAGGATGCCAGCTCTGCCCACGTCGAGGATGGCGTCAAGATCAAGCCAATCACGGTTGGTGAGTAGCTCAAAGTATGCCCCATTGATTATTTCACACTTGCCTAACCGAACGGAACTGCAGAACTCGAGCTCGACGAGGAGGGCACTCGCATCTCGTTGACCATCGTCGACACTCCGGGCTTTGGCGACCAGATTGACAATGAGGCCAGGTACGCAGACCGACATCATACCACCTTCACATCCCGTTTTCGATATACCTCTGACTTTCGGTCCTAAACAGCTTCTCCGAGATTGTGGGCTTTATCGAGAGACAATATGATGACAAGCTCTCCGAGGAGTCCCGCATCAAGCGTAACCCTCGTTTCAGAGACAACCGCATCCACGCCATGCTCTACTTCATTACCCCTACCGGCCACGGGTATGTCTTTGCCGTATCCCTAGCTATCAATATTGATGCTAACCAACATGTAGACTCCGTGAGCTCGATATCGAGCTGATGAAGCGCCTGGCGCCTCGTGTCAACCTCATCCCCGTCATTGGCAGAGCCGACTCCCTGACCCCCGCTGAGTTGACCGAGTCGAAGAAGCTTGTCATGGAGGACATTGAGCACTACCGCATTCCTGTCTACAACTTCCCCTACGATATCGAGGAGGACGACGAAGATACTGTTGAGGAGAACGCCGAGCTCAGAGGGCTCATGCCCTTCGCTATGGTCGGCTCGGAGGAGTTTGTCGAGATTGGCGGTCGCAAGGTCCGTGCCCGGCAATACCCATGGGGTGTTGTCGAGGTTGACAACCCTCGTCATTCGGACTTCCTCGCTATCCGGTCCGCCCTTCTCCACAGCCATCTGGCTGACTTGAAGGAAATCACCCATGACTTCTTGTACGAGAACTACCGTACCGAGAAGCTCAGCAAGAGTGTCCAGGGTGGTACTGCTGTGTATGTCTTAAATCTTGCTCACCCTTTCCCACCATCCTCTGCAATATACTAACACTTTTCCAGCGATTCTTCCCTGAATTCCGACGACCTTGCGTCCCAGTCAGTGCGCCTCAAGGAGGAGCAGCTTCGCCGCGAGGAGGAGAAGCTGCGCGAGATTGAGGTCAAGGTCCAGCGTGAGATCAACGAGAAGCGCCAGGAGCTGTTGGCCCGCGAGTCTCAGTTGCGCGAAATGGAAGCCAGGATGCACCGAGAGCATGCTGCTCATACTGCTGGGACACCCACGCCGTCAGGCGACGCCAATGGCGAGCAAGACCGCGAGTAAGCTTTCACAGTGTTGTCCACCCGCCTACGAACTTTGCTCAGACCATACAACAGCGAGTTCACTGGCAACGGAGCTTTGTCATAATGTATCATTGCGCCAGTTTCACATATGGCTACGACCAGGGCTGGTGCACCATTATCCGGGAAGCCTGTCATAGCTGGCGAGTGTTTTCGGGATTGAGCCGTTCCCAAATTTATATCCTACCTGAGATTATCCTTGAGGCAGTTCAAATTTATCTACGATACCACCGTCAAAGCGGCTTGTCTGGCAGAGAGCGAGCAAGCCCGTTTAGCCGGTTTTGCCTGGATTGTTTCTGGTTGTCAACTCTTGTTACGTAGCCAGCTTCTTAAACCTCGTGTGTTCCTTCTTATTAGTATTAGTGACTTTCTAATCTTGACACGCAGACTTTGACATTACGGCACTGCTCATATCACGAGTGTTTGGCTTCAATGATCTGATTTCCAAACCATTGTTTCAATGATGAAAAAGGCACTTCCATTAGGTTAAGTCAGTGCACAGCCACAAGGCTTCTGTTGAGGATACGATAACATGTAAGATAATGAGTACTGTTCTTGGGTGATTACTTCGTCCCAAAGAGCGAAGTCTCGAATTTGGTAGCCGTGGCTCGCGTGTCAATCACAACCAGAGTATGGAACTTCGAAGTGGTGCTTCATGTTCTCGCACACAAACTCTTTCCAGTCTTTGCTTCTTCTCCACGTGCATCTGCCCTTGCTTCCCCTTTCAACTTCGCGCTGCATCATGTTGAACTCTCACACGCAGCACATATGTCAACCTAGTTATTGCTCTGGCTGTTGAGGATGCGCAGGATGGCGAGGAAGAGGTTGATGATGTCGAGGTAGAGGCTGATGGCGGCGGCAATCTCCTCCTCGACGTGGTGCTTGCGGATGACCATCTGAGTGTCGACGAGAATATAGGCCGAAAAGAGGAGGGCCGAGATGCCGCCGTAGACGAGCTCGCCGGTGGAGCTGTAGGGGAAGAACATGAACATGAAGCCAAAGAGGACGAGGCCCCAGAGCGCACCAAAGAGGTAGGGCATCCACGAGGTGAAGTCGTACTTGGACTGGCAGGCAAACGCGGTCAGGAAGATGAAGATGCCGCCTGTTAGGATGGTGGCGTTGAGCACGATGCCCGAGTCGTAGAGCGAGACGATGACGGAGATGGAGTAGGCCTCGAGCAAGGTGAAGCCCGTCAGGAAAAGCAGGTTGGTCGGGTAGGACTTGCGCTTCCAGTAGGTGAGGCCGAGGAAGACGAAGGAGCCGAAGAGCTGTTTAGCAGTACGGACGTGTGTTAGTATATCGCATTCTGCCATTTTGGCCTGGTTTCTGCAAGCATGCGCGCGCAGAAACTCGGTTGGAGTGTGAATAAACACTTACTGAGGCATAGACAAGCCCAGGGTGCGACTGGATATAGGTCTTGTAGCTCTCGCTCCAGAAGGAGATGCTGCTGACGGCGGCGGTGAGGACGATCTGCGCCGTCAGGATGGTGTAGACCTTGCGGATGAACTGGTTGCGAATGTCGACGGTGGCCTCGGCGACGGAGCCGCCAAACTTGAAGTCGTCAGGAATGTTGTCCTCGCTGCTGCGCGGCGCGCCGAAGATGTTAGACGAGCCTGAGGCCGGCTCAGCCGCCTGGTACGACGGAGGAGCCTGCGACCAGGAGCCGCCCTCGTCAGGATCCTGGGTCGGCGCGGGCTGGTACTTGGTGGTGGCCGCCATGGTATCGTGGATGCGACTGTGCTGCTGATAGTCTCTGGTGGTGACGTGCCGGGGACGATGCCGCGCAAATGCTGTCAAGATCGACCTCTGGACTTGTGGTCGTAAATAGAGCCGGTCGCTGATGGTTGTAGCGGTGCAGTGATGGAAGGTGGTCGAAGGAAATGGCGTTGTCAGGAAGAGGTTGTTGCCTGGCGTGGGATGCGACCTCCAAGTCGTCTTCAGCGGCTTAGCCGGCGCGAAGGGCGGGGGCAACATGTCCCTGCATTCCGTCACGCTTCGGGTCATGTGCCGTCATCGAAACTGTGGTTCGTGGTTAGGTAAGCACAGCCGACAGTGCGATGCACAGTTTTTGTCAACAAACACGTTGCAGTGTTTCTGATTGAGAGTCTACTCTAGCTCACAGAGACCAGAGCCTCAGGGACGACGGGTGCGATGAAAGTGCAGTTATCATTGGACTGAGGTTTGGTGGTCCAATCACGCAATGCCCGGCGCCATGCATGCTTCCAAATCGCACATCCCAGTCTTAAAGCTGGCCTTTGTGGACTCTGCGATTGATTGCGCTTCTTGCACACAGATATCCCCCGTGAAATCAATACCATTCAAGTGTCGTACTTAGTCTCGTGCAAGAACGCTATTTGCAGCAACTTGCAGACCTTCCTTGTTCAAGGCTGATTGGCAAAGGTGCTGTTGGTCCTCGCAGCCTACCAAAATATACAGCGAACGACAGACAACTTGACTTTGCGACTTGCGAGTGAGTCCGACTCGGATATCGGCATTATATAATCCAAGCACAACCTGTGTCGAGCCCAAAAGAGGCACCGGCACTGAAGCATATTTTAACCTCAACCGCCGGCCATCTGCCAAAAATACGGAGTCGGGTCAGCCGAGCCAGCCCAGTGCAGCCAGTCAGTCATTCAGCCATTGAGTCCCGTGGTCGCCACGCCCAGGGATGGTCAATAGGGGGACCAGACTCGCAAGGAAGGGTGGCAGGGCTGCGAAAGCCTACGGGGGCTTGGCGGTGGATGCCCCTCATGATTCTTGCGGATTTGGCGAGGAGGTGCTTGCATTGCAAGATGGCACAATCTCCTTCACCGCTCCGCCCGAGCTGGGGGCCCCAGGCCCAGAGGTAACATTGCCCGCCTATCAGCATGCCGGAAAGGGGCTGTGGGCGGCAGTTTGGTACCTGAAGCAGCTGGATGGCTGGAAGGCTGCAAGGAAGGAAGCCGCGGGCTCCTGGAGGACTGGCAATAGACTGCACCAGGCCATGCACGTGCGTGCCCACAATCAAAAGTCCAGTCCACGCGAGCCCCGCGGAGAGCGAAGCTGAGCCGGCAGGAGCAATCCAGTGGGAAGCCGGAGTGGGAGTTGTTCTTGCCGCCACCCATGCGGGTTTCGATCGCGCACGACGGCCACTGCCACTGCCACTGCCAATGAGGCTGTCACGGTTTGTGAGCTGTCTTGGCTGAAGCTCTACGCAGCACGGGGTAGTAGAGGCACGGCATTGTCTGCCACGTTCGAGACAGACTGGAATGATTGTGACGGAATGACTGTCCAGTCACTACTCTGTCCGTACCCCAGGTTAGCTGGTTGTAGAGCACGAGCTCATTCACGATCATCAATGCCTCATCACAGCACCTGCATGGCAGGGCCTCTCTCCTGCACATCTTTTGCCATTCGAGATTCTCTCCATTGTCCCTCGCTGGTGGTCGTCCCCGCCGCCCCTCTCTCTCTACTGCCGCTATGTACCTGCAACCCCCTCTCCCCTTCCCGCCGCCCGTGTTGGCTGCAGCTCAAGCCCGGCACCCACTTCTTCTTCACTGCACACAATAGGCTCGCGAAAGCCACTGGCTGCGACCCTCCCGGCCGTGACCCCTTGCCCGCCTACCCAATCCAGGCATGGGCCAGGGCGTCCGGATGGCGCCGCCCAAACCCAGCTGCTCGCTCTCCTGAACATTTGTCGATATTATTAGGGGACTTTTCTCTCGCGGCCACCCCGTCCCGTCTCCTCGAGCCTCCTCTTAATACCCAGAGAACCCCAAAGTTTGCGGCTCGTACCTCCCAGAGCCTCTTGTCTCTCGTCCGTGCCTCTTGGCCTCTTTGTCTTGTCTTTGTTCTACGCTGCCCTCAACCACCGTATTTGTCGCCTCCATTCCTAGACCAGCCCAAGCAGATCCATACAACTTTACTCTGCAACTTTACTCGTCCCTCTTCTTCACGACTGCTCGCGTCTTTCGACCGCCTCAGTTCGCAGCTGGTACAGCACGTCAGGCGAACCGAACCTCGAGCCCACCAATTGGCCAGCAACACAAGCCAGAATTCACTCCATGGGCGAACCGACCGTCGCCGGTGTCCCAACCGTAGAGGTGGAGACAGTGCCCCAGAAACGCACCGTGGCTTCACAGCCCAAGTCGGCAATGGCTTCAAAACCCGCCAGCGACAAGCTGCAGCCTCATGCGGCAAGGCCTGTCGTCACGACTCGCCACTCAATGAACGGCCCTCTATATATGCAGAGCAATAAAAAAGCCCTTCTCCGCAGGGTCAGGAGGAAAGATGACACCTCGCTCAAGAGCCTCTGCCGCTGGCTCGTCGACAACCAGACTGGTAAGTCAATTGGAGCTCTGCTGAGCCCGGCAGTGCGTCTACCACGCTTGAAGTAAGGCCAAATTGCTGACTGATTTGGTTACGGAACAGGCTTGTCCTTCAACATAATTGCTTTCATGTTTCTCGCACACTACTTCCTCCCGAAAGCTCGACCTATAACCTCCAAATTTTTCACCTTGGGACATCGCAACCCCAAGACTGGTGAATACGCCAATGGCCCGAACGACTACTACTTCATATCCTTCTTCGTGGTCCTATTCACCGGGCTCCGTGCCGGGGTCATGGAGTATGTGCTTGCTCCTGCGGCGAAGCACTGGGGTATTGCCAAGCGGAAAGATGTGACCCGATTCTCGGAGCAAGCCTGGATGCTTCTCTACTACATTGTTTTCTGGAGTTATGGCTTCGTAAGTTTGATTCCCTCACAATTACACAGGCAATTTCTCGCGCCGGGTCTATGCCAAAGCAAATGCTGACGCCCAAATATAGTACATCTACAGCAACTCGCCGTACTGGTTGAACCTCACCGAGTTGTGGTCGAACTGGCCCAACCGTGAGATTAGTGGGCTTGTCAAGTTCTACATGCTCGCTCAGTGGGCTTTCTGGCTGCAGCAGATCATTGTTATCAACATCGAAGAACGCCGCA
Source organism: Microdochium nivale (assembly GCA_026745475.1). Taxonomy (NCBI): domain Eukaryota; kingdom Fungi; phylum Ascomycota; class Sordariomycetes; order Xylariales; family Microdochiaceae; genus Microdochium; species Microdochium nivale. Next base: position 2,723,117 of record JANTFD010000002.1, read on the forward strand.
AGGACCACTGGCAAATGTTTTCGCACCACATCATCACTATTGGTCTTGTGTCTGGCTGCTACTACTACTACCACACCCGCGTTGGAAACTTGATCCTGGTCCTCATGGACACTATCGACATCATCTTGCCGGTAAGTCTCACGGCCAATGTCATCGTTACTGTTTGACACGACTGACAACCTCGAAACAGCTTGCAAAGTGTCTCAAGTACCTCGGCTTCAGCACCGCGTGCGATGTTGTCTTCGGATTGTTTGTCGTCTCCTGGTTCATCACTCGCCACGTATTGTACCCGATCGTTTGCTACAGCGTGTGGAAGCACACCGCGGTGATGATCCCCAGTGGCTGCTACTATGGCAGCAAAGAGAACATGACCGGCCCGCACGCGGTCCCTGACGACTGGAGCCATCTCCTTGAGCCATATATCAACCCCTCCGGCATTGTCTGCTTCAACGATGGCATTCGATGGTGCTTCTTGTCGGCTCTCTTGTTCCTGCTTGGTCTCACTATCGCTTGGTTCACGATGATTATCAAAATTGTCGTCAAGGTACTTCGCGGCGCTAGCGCAGAAGATACTCGCAGCGATGGCGAGGAGGAGGTTGACAGCCCGGAGTACGAATACGAGGAGGTACAGCCGCTTGAGGAAGAAGTAGGAGTTGAGGACATCGACCTCAAGGGCTGGGAGCGGAGGTCGGGAGTCAAGAGGGCAGCGACTACTTCCTCCGTAAGCCTGCCTGGCCACAGTGATCGCAAGGAGCTCCTTGGGCGGATTGGCTGTGAGAAGCAAGTTGAGTAGGCTGGTAGGACGGCGTTGCCGCCAGCACCTATCGCCATTCGCGCAGTGCGCAATGGCCTGTTTTCACCTTTACTAGGCAGTATTGGGCTTCAGGTGTCGCACGCAATGACTTGTGCGGCAAGTAGCCAGCAGAAAAGCTGTTTATGATACATGTTTATCGTTTCCTCCTTCTGGTATTAAATCATGGTATAGAATAGAACCCCAGTCACCAGCCCGCCGCTGTTGTGGTCCTTCTCAAACAGTTATTCCCTTCTGATGTTCAGCGTGACCGACAAACACATGTGCCTCGCAAGTGGTAGTTGGTTGTCTCGACCCCACCTACACTTGTAAGTGAGGAGGTGGAATTAAGCTGTACCAAATGTCAAGAAGCTCCAACCCATAGAGTAATTGGGCCGAATCGTTTCATACTTGAACTCAGCCACGTAGACAGGTGGCGCATCTCTAATAGGCGAAGTCGCCAGATCACGCCATTACACTTACCTACACGCGATCACTTCAGACACTTCATATCAAATTGGTCGAAAGACGAAAAACTCAAGAATCATAAAGGTGCTGTCGAACTTTACAACTACAGATGGCAGAGGGACATACATAAAGCCGGATTCGCTCTTCTAGCGGTTGGTACTTGGGAAAGCCAGATGCTTCCGAAGCACACTCTCTCATGATCACATAGCTTGAAAAAAAAATAAGAGAAAAGGGCATCTTTACCAGAGGCAAAAAGAAAAACAAAAAAACGGAGACAGTTCAGAGTGCCCACTACTGGAGTCGAACCAATTACCTCCTCATTACTAGTGAGGCGCTCTACCGATGAGCCAAGCGGGCAATTATTGCGTGGGTGAACGGGTTCTTATTGTAATCTAGATTTGCTATGGAAAGGCGATGAGGTGGGTAATTGAGTGGTCTGGGATTTTCAGAGAGATTCCGAGAAAGACGCAAGAGGGTTGTAAAGTACCGAAGCTTCCATGTAAGCTTGAAACGAGAGCAGTGGAATCCTTGGCCAGTATCTACGGTAGGGCTATTTGTTGAGTCTCCCAAGGTTGATTAACGCCCGATAGCTACATGAGGACCTGTGAGTCTTTACGTCGGCTGGATGGAGATAGGATAATTATGCGAAGGTAGGTATAATCAGAATGCCTATAGGTGAGCATACGCTTCCAACCAAAATGCAGGCGTGGAAAGTAGATAGAAGATACCGACGGACTACGTGATGCTTTAGGCTCGGTTGTTGTTGTTGTAAAGCTAGGTATATTATGTACCTGCTTCGTGACATTAGATAAAAGCATCCTCATGAGATTACGAGGTTCATTGAGTGACTGACGTAAACTATAATTAAAACCTAAGGCTTTTCTCTGTCGCTGTTTTTTTGTCACTCATGAAAGCTACCCTAGATATTCATCCCCCAGCTCTTGCCGCATGTATGTGCTCGCCACATTGGGATACAGACTTACAACACCTACAGCGACAAAGACTTGACGAACCCGAGGCAGAGACGTCCACACTGAGCTCGTGGCCCGGGACAAATCTCGAGCGAGAATCCCGCGCCATCGGCTGTGGTGCTTGTAGGAAGATAGAAGGTTGGCCGGTAAGTTGAGGGCCGCGTGGCGGCAAGCTTACACCTGAGCCACTGTGCCGTCGGCGTCGATGACCTCCAGCGGTGTCGCCTTCTTACCCTCCGCCTCAGCCCGGCAGAGACTTGCGGGCCTGCGACGTGGTCGACATGGCTCTATTCCACTCTCGCTGCTGCCTCTGCCCAACTACTGTTGCTGCCGCCGCCGTTGCCGTTGTCTGTTCCTTCATGACCCCTGCCACTACCGCCTACCCCTTGTGTTTAACTCCTTACTGCCGGTGTCGCTGCTTCTTTCTCCCTAGCTCCAGGGCTCGGCGCGGTGCTCCTCGCTTCACCCCCACGCCTAGTTGTCTCGCGTCGTGAGCCCGAGCTGATCCTCGAAGCTCAAGGGATCGCGAATCCTGGCGGGCTGGTGCCTACACACAGATGGCACGCCGCGGAGACGCCGATGATGCCGGCGCCGAGGATAGCCGTGTTATTCATTTGCTCAACCGGGGTGTGGGTTGTTCTGCGGGATTGCGATGTCGGCGGGCAAACCTATACGAAACAAGTCATGCTATTGGAGGTCAGAGACGACATCGGCCTGTTTTGTGCTTGGATGTCATCTATTTCCTATTCTGATTGTGGTCAATGTTCAAGACCAGATCTCACGAGTCCTCATGTCTGGCACCGGTATTGCGGCTTACCACCCCCCCACCTCACCACGGCGCGTTCGGCATGTCGTAATGAAGCGGGAAATCTCACCCTTCGCCTGCCCCACCGTGAAAGCACCTGGATTTCAAACATAGCGCAGTAATTCCATTGACCTATAAAAACGCGAGCAACGCCCTTCTTCTCGTACTAGAAGGGACTATTAGCCGGAACTTTCCAAACCCGGGGCCTTCGCTTTGAGAACAATCAAACAACGACAGCGTTTCCTCCTGCTTCAACCATGGCGTCGACGGCAGCAAAGACCTTTATCGTCACGGGCGCCAGCCGCGGACTGGGCCTCGCGATCGCACGGATCCTGCTCGGGAGCTCGCACAACGTCTTCCTCGTCGCCCGCTCCGACGCCGACATGAAGCGCCTCAAGCAGGAGAAACCGGGCTCGGTCGACTATCTCGCGGCCGACCTGGCCGACTTCTCGGTGCGTGGTTGGGTTTTGGTGGGCAGAGGTGGTGGTTGCAAGAGCGCACCGTTGCTAACTTGACATGTCACCGTCGACAGACAGCGTCTACCATCATCCAGGCAGCCGTCAAGGCCTTTGGCAAGATTGACGGCATTGTCGTCAACCATGGCGTCCTCGCACCCATTTCCAAAATCTGCGAATCCAGCGCAGAGGAGTGGAGGAAGTGCTACGACATCAACGTCTTCAGTGCCGTCGCATTGGTAAGAGCCACCGATTGCCATTGCTTGTTTTCGGTCATTGTAACTCCTTTTTTGTGCTGACTATCTCCTACAGATGAAAGAGGCTATCCCAGAGCTCCGCAAGACCAATGGTCGCGTAGTCTTCATCTCTTCCGGCGCTGCCTTTGGCACAATCACAGCATGGGGATCATATGGCACGTCCAAGGCTGCGCTGAACCACATCAACGCGCACCTGGCAGCCGAGGAGCCTTTAATCACGAGCGTGGCAATCTCACCTGGCAAAGTCGACACAGATATGCAGAAGCAGATCAGGGAGGAGGGCAAGGCTGGCATGGCCGAGGCCGTTCACGCCAGCTTTGTCGATGAGCACGAGTCGGGCAAATTGCTGCCTGCCGACCTACCTGGCTCAGTCATCGCCAAGTTGGTCGAGAGCGTGCCGAAGGATTTCAGCGGCAAACATTATAGGTATGACAACATCACACCCCATGAGAGTGGTAGAGCAAGAACACCACAGCTAAGATTGCGTGCACACACACAGATGGAACGACAAGGAGCTGGCTCAGTTCCAGCAGAAGTAGCCTGTAGACGACTACCAAGATGCAAGTTAGCGGAGGGTTCCAGCAACGTTGTCTTGATGTGATAGAAATAGAACAAGAGGATTGCTTCAGACGAAAGATGAAAAGTCTCGATATTGTTTTCCACAGTTAATTCAGTTTTAGCATGGAATATTTTTGTCATCATTAGAGCACGGGCAGTAGGGCCATTTCCGGAAGTCGCGAGGTAAAGTCGCAATAGTGTAGCCTTACCTGAATGTGATTGGCAGTGGGGTTCTTTGCAGACCTGAGACTGGGTGACCCGTTGACAACCACCGCCGCATGTGTCTTGTAGACGCCTCAGCACGGAAAAGCGCTGTTGTTGGCCGAAGACACTGGCCAAGTGTCGAGCCGGGCAGCATCCGACGATGTGCAGCATGGCGTGGGGAACGCTCGAAATCTAGGCGCAGTCCAGTTAGCAACGCCGTCCCACGGAAATCCAGTTCGACAAAGTGGTTATAAGGTTGTGGGCTCAGTCATGTCATTTGGCTTGACGAGTCAATCACCATATATGTGGTAAGACTGGGGCGACATCGTGATCATCATAGGAAGTAGAGGGTTTGGCGCAAGCCTTGCGCGTGGAGTGGGAAGGGTGTAGACAAACCTTTAATCGTGTTCAGAGTCGCGGTAGGAGAAAGGCCATGCGCCTCCATGCGCTTACCAACTGCCGCGCGACTCTTCAAATTGCCTTTACAGCTCGAACCATGTTTGACGCTGTGGCGACATCGCCAGACCTTGCATGGTCGGGAGAGAGCCAGAAAGATGGTGGTTGTAGGTTGTTGAAGGAGGAGAAGAGCAAGCTGCAAGAACTGCCCAAAGTTTTTTTTTATGGAGTCGCGCGGATGCGGGTGATGGACTCCATCAGTCAGCCACTTGGCCAGTGGGGAGGGGGTCCTCCCAAGGTTGTTCCTGTTCCGCCTCCACTTGGCCATTTTCTTATTTAAAGACGAGTCCTGTTCGGGGATCTGACCTGGGGATACGGAGGGTGTTGCAGGGCCATTACGGTGCGTCGGCACGTGTTTCTGGAAATGTGCATTAGAGAGTCCAGCAGGAACATGTGCCGAGATTGATCATGGGACATGGAGGCAGCGGCAGGCAGTATTGTAGGCTGAATCAGATGGATGCCTCGAGGTGGATGGCATTAAATGACGGCACTAACTAACGCGGCAGGAAAGGGAGCCCCAGCCAGAGCCGCGCTCTTGGACGGCCAGCGTGTATTAAAGACGCCTGTCTTCCCTCTCTTTTCCCCCCACCCATTCGCAGCCTCGTCCGCGCTTGGTTGCCCGTGTGCACACAGTGCTGTTGAATTGTACATATCACCCTCACCATCACAGCCTCACCACATCCCGAAATAACCAGCACGCCATCTCCATCCCGACTTTGAGCACTTTGCCCAGCTCAGCTTGACTGCCGTTTCCACGCTGGTTGCAGTGCACACTCTTGCGCCATGTCGGACCACGAGCACGGAGGTATGTGCTATCTTCAACACTCGTCCTATCCATTCACCACTCGTACCTCGCCCCACTATTCTCATCAGGCACATCCATCACATGTCACGGTGTGGGACATGGTGTTCAGTTGCTAGCCTCTAGCACTCACTGCCTGCCAATTTCACACGTCAGTCTTTCAGTCTTTCGGGTACTGACATAATCGCACAGCCAACGATGATCTGTCGCTGCCCAAGGCGACCGTCCAGAAGATAGTCAGCGAGATCCTCCCGCCCTCGACAGGCGTGTCCTTCTCCAAGGAGGCCCGCGACGTGCTCATAGAGTGCTGTGTCGAGTTTATCACACTCATCTCCTCAGAGGCCAATGACATCTCGGAGAAGGAGGCAAAGAAGACCATTGCTTGTGACCACATCACAAAGGCCCTCGAAACGCTCGGCTTCGGTGACTACGTCGCAGCCGTCGTCGAGGCCGCAACCACGCACAAGGAGACTCAAAAGGTACGTGATGCTCTGTCCCTTGCCCCGCCTGCACTGCGTGGCAGACAACAAGTCATACTAATAACACGTCCACTCGCTCTCCAGGTCCGTGAAAAGCGTGGCAACAAGTTTGAGGAGAGCGGCATGTCTATTGAAGAGCTCCAGAGGCTGCAAGAAGAGCAATTCGCAGCTGCTAGAGAGCGCCACAACTAATCCCGTCGTGCTGCTTTCCTCTTCCTTCTGACCTCGCAAGCATCATGTGGCGTTCGGCTGGGTTTGGTCTTCTTGGGTGCTTTGGTGGCGGCGCTTGTTCATATGGGAGCGGGTTACGTAAGCTACGGCTGGAATGATACACGACACTAAGCGTTATGGATAATCATCGATTCGAATTCAGCCGCCAGAGGCTGCTGCTCACGGCCCAGCCGGTCGCGGCCATTCTCGGCTCTGGCCTTCAGCTTGACGTGATTGGTTGCATGAGAATAGCTAGGTCTTGCAGGCGACCGCTGGGCTTCGCTAACGTCCTATAAGTGACACTCGCTGCTCACCAATTCGCTGTCGCTAAGCTCACCACTACCGCAAGTTGCTGCAGAAGCACCTGGAAAGCGAACGCAGCTTGTACGCAGCAAACCGTGCCCGTACTGCATATTGCTCCAAATGGAATAAGAGTGGGATTCCGGCTGCGCACCTCTGGGTGCGTCTCCGCCCTTCGGCCGAAGCACACGCGCTTGGCACAGCCAGTATCGGCCGGAAAGCAGCTGGGATCTGTTGTTTGTTACGCCGCTCGTGGCCATATGAAGCAGAAAAACGGTCGACGGCAGCTAGCCCGAAGTCAGCCCGAGAGCCCTTGGCCTGACAGACGAGTGGTAGTACAAAGATCGGTTGTGTACGTTGCACCAGTAGGCACACTCCTGCTGGGCCGAGTGGCCCAGGTCTTGTACGACGCCGGATGCTTCGCGAATGCAATCTCCTGCCCGTGACGGCTCAGGCAGCAAATCCAGACAACCCACGCCATCGTCCTTTCGATGGCGGAAACAAACATGTCCAGTTCCTCGGCGGACTAATGTACGTAATGCTTGTAACATAAGGGCCGATGCATAAGATAAGTTTTGACCTGTGCTGGATACCGACCTGAGGTCCGCGCGGTGTTGTAGGTAGGAGTTACCAGGACTATTATCTGCTGTGCTCCCACATACTCCTACCGGCAACTGCTTTCCTCGGACGCGCCGTATCGACCAATTCCTGAAGTCCAACGTGGCTTGCGATTGATCACAACTGCTCTGAAGTACGCAGAGGGCCATGGTCAACTAGGCGCGTTGCCACATATAATAAACGGGCTGCGTCCACATGTTCAACGGCTCTTGTCCAGGGCTCAGTCTAAGATCTCACCTGTCGTTACACACGACTAGGAACTCGACATCACAGCCGAGACATCCTTCAGTCCTTCTAGGATATTCCCCTTCGTTTCGCATCTCGTCTCTCCCTCCTGACCAGATTCGATAAACGCGCTACATATCCATGTCGAAGCCCAGAATTAGCAGCAAGATAATCTGTACAGCCTTGCATCTTCCGGGTCGCCAAAGGAAGTGATGGCTTTTGACAGAATCTCTCCCATTGTCTCCTCCGTGGCCAAAAGCGAGCATGGCACCGAAGACGACAAACGAGAGACCGAGAACGGGCGGGAGGATCAGCTCGTCCTCTCCTCACGAGACGCCTCATACTCATCGGGAGATCAGCCACGCGAGGCAGCTCCCGAGCTGGCCATCTCACTGACGTCTCGTCGGCTCATGTCCTTCATAGCCATGGCCCTGCTTTGGACAGCCTCACAGATACCACTATACCTTTTTGGTGAGCCAGTCTGCGTTGTTGAAACAGGAGTGCGTACTCACAACTTTTGTAGCTGGCATCTCTCCGATAATCTACGGCGATATTGGCGGTACCGACAAGTGGATTTGGTTTGTGACTGGCAACCTGTTGGGCTCTGCTGCCATCTGCCCGTTCAGTGGTGCGCTGTCCGACCTTCTTGGCCGGAGACATGTGGCGATCGGAGGCATAACCTGCGTACTGATCGGCCAAATCGTCTGTTCACTGGCCGCGAACATGGACATTTTTATCGGCAAGTGCTCCATTGAGTGATGATACCAGTGTAGAGCAATACTGACTAGAGTCTTTTTTTTCGTCGTACTAGCCGGCATGACCATCTCGGGAATAGGAGCCGGCATCAACGAGCTTACTGCCCTCGCCGCCACGGCCGAGATGGCGCCTACGTCGAAGCGCGGGTTTTACGTCGCCTGTCTAATCCTGACTGTCCTACCATTTTGCGCATCGGTGCTATGGGCGCAACTAATCGCGCACTATGCCCATTGGCGATTTGTCGGTTTGGTCACTTGCGTCTGGTCGTTCCTTGCTCTCGTGTGTCTGGCTTGCTTCTACTTCCCGCCACCACGAGTCAATTCGGAGGGCCTCTCAAAGGCAGACGTTGTCCGGCGCATCGACTTCGTCGGAGGCGCGTTGTCAATTGTCGGGATCGTGCTGTTCACCTGCGGGTTGCTGTTTGGTGGCTACCAGGTACGGCAGATTTTATTTCTCGTGATGAATGTGCCTCTGAAACTTGAATGACTAACCATGGCCATTATTTAGTACTCATGGACGGATGCTCACACCTTAGTCCCGTTGATCCTTGGCCTCCTGACCCTCATTGCCTTTATCATGTGGGAGACGCGCTGGGCTTCTTACCCAATGTTCCCGCGACGCCTCGGCAGGGTGCAGCGCAACTTCACACTGACGCTCATCATCACTTTCATCTCCGGGGCCAACTTTTTCGCCGTGCTCATGATCTGGCCGCCCCAGGCCCACAATGTCTACGGCCACGACCCGATCGGAGTCGGCATCCGCGGGATGCCGTTTGCCTTTGCCGTGCTCGGCGGCGCCGTCGGCGCCTTGTTCCTCATGTCGTACCTGCGCCGCTGGGGCAGCAGCACAAAGTGGCTCCTCGCAGGCTCTTCGGTCCTTATGACGGCTGGCTGCGGGGCGCTCGCGGCCGCGCGCATCGACAACATCTCGACCGTCTACGGGATCCTGTTCCTCGCGGGCGTCGGCGTCGGCGGCATCGTGATCCCAGCCTCGCTTCTGTCGACCATCATCTGCCCGGACGACCTCATCGCCACCGTCTCGGCGCTGACCCTCGCGGTCCGCGTCGTCGGCGGCGCCCTCGGATTCTCCGTCTACTACAACGTCTTCGCAGCCAGGTTGACCGCCAACATGGCGCGCCTGGTCGCACCCGTGTGCGCGGGAGCGGGCATCACCGACCCCTTGGCGCTCGCGCGCATCATGTCGCTCACGGCGAGCGGGCTCACCGACAGGATCCTCGACGACCCGGCCGCGGGCCTGCACGGCGACGTCGCGCTTTGGGCGGACATTGTCCTCGCGGGCAAGAGGGCATTCGAGGCGAGCTACCCCTGGGTGTACTATGCCAGCATCCCGTTCGGCGTCGTGTCCATCGTCGCGAGCCTGATGGTCACGGACATCTCCGAGTACATGACCGACGATGTGGCTGTCGTCATGTAGACGGGAGTGGCCGGTGTTTGCGTGAATTTGCAAGCACCACCATTTCCAAGACGAGCGCGAAGACAAAGGTCAAGATATTGGTGGATGAAAGGTGGATTTCGGGACATGCAGGATAGCTTGATGGAGGAAGGCATCACGGGTCTCAGTCCTCGCCGGGTGGAAGACACGCGCAGGAAAAACATAATCAGGGCAATGACATGAACGGAGCGGAAGCTTCCGGCGTGGTGTGTGAGCGGCGGTTCGCGTCCAGATTTTGTAGCGAAATAGCAAATTGTCAGAGAGCAAGGGTTCATCGTTTATCCTCTTTGTGCTTCAAAGTGTACACCTAGGTTTTGCAACACATTGCCTGGATGCAGCAAAACTCGGCCTGTTCGTCAAGATGATCTATTCGTATACCCACTTTCTATTCTCTGCGCCGCGTTCATTCACCCAAACCACTGTTTGCTGGCATGCTCACGCAGTCGCTAGCGGTAACCTCGTCCTTTTTCTTTTGCCAAGGCACTCATTCCATTAGGACTTAGCCAGTAGCCTGCCACCGTAGATCGATCTGCTTCTTCCTCACCTAGATTCATGACAGCAGATATTAGCCTGCTCATCCTCAAAAGACGAGCCACAAGAGTTGTGCCTGAAAGATATGCAAATAGGAGAGATGGGATGACACTCACAATCGGCGCCAGCACAGCAACACCGGCAACGAGCGCAAGCACCGTGGACACGACGGTAGCCTTGTTGAAGCCCTGGCCAAGAACATCAAACGCCATGCTGGGCGCGACGCGCGTGCCGAATATGTCGATGCCATACGCAAACACCAGGCTCGTGCTCTCAAGGTTGGCGGGGCTGGTGATGATCTCGCGAACGCCGAGAACATCGCGCTCGTGCGTGATCATTATACGCGGGTCCAGCTCGATGGCTGCCTGGTATCGGCTCAGGCCCTCCTCCATCTCCGCGGCGGTCGGGTCGCGACCTGCAGGTCTTCGGGGCTCGAGGAGGGGACGGGGCAAACCGGCGATTGAGTGCAACTCGGGCGCATAGGCGAGGACTTGTCTAGTGGTAATTCCCTGACGTGTTTGCGTCACGGCGAGTGAGGTAAGCGCGCTGGAGAGGACAAAGGTCTTCGACTCGGCATGAGGCAAAGGGGCACCGCTGGGCAGGTCGATAGGGTCGAGGGCAGAGTAGTCCGTCGTGTCGCCGAGCTCGCCGCGGTCGTTCGATACTTCAGACTCGTAAAGATCCGTGATCACAATCTGGTAGCCCCTGAGCGCTTGGGTTGGGGTGTCGCGTAGGGTGTACTCGCCATAGAACGTGCAGGTGAACCAGTTCTCCGCAAGTGCGCAGGTCACGTCCTTGCTACCATCAATGCCCTCGAACGTAGACGACGTGAGAATCTGTCCAGACACAGAGTCTAGGAGATAGATAGTGAGGGAGGCCGTCGACTCATCGCTGGCCGCCACCACAAGCGTGTTAGGATTCAAGTACTTGTACTTAACGCTGCGATCACCCAGGATGCGACCAATCGAGGCAATGGGGTCATGCTTGCTCCTGCTTGCGACGTTCACAATATTGAAGCCCTTAGGGGCGGAAAAGGTCCATACAGGTACGGGCGTAGCCTGCTCCGTGCCGGCGACGAAATGGCTGCCTTGAAGCGCACCAGAAGCCGTGCGAGTCACGATGACCTGCTTGGGAGCCCACTTGTTAGGCACTTCAGTGAGCTCACCACCAAGGCTGATAGGTAGAAGCCATGGACCCGCCTCGCTGTCCACAGCTATGGCACCATCGATAGCTGGCATGAGGCCGGCTGGCATGACTTCGACGGTCTGTCCGTTCTCAGATCGGACAATTATGAACTCGCCGTGAGCTCCGCGGATTGTCACGAGGCCAAGGCGGTCGTCAGCATGGATGGCCTTGACGTCCCAAGGTATCGTTGCTGGAGACTCGTGGCCATTCTTTCTCCAAACGATCCTTCCCGAGTTGCCAGCGTCGAGACCATAGATCTTGCCGCGCTTCGTGGCAAGAACGACCAGTTTGTGGAAACCAAAGCTGTCCTTTGCAAGTACGCCCGTAGCAGTGGGGCCATCGGTACCGAGGACACTGCTAATGAAGCGTGAGGGAATGGACTGTAGCCAGGCTGGCAGATGCTGCAAATCCTGGATGTGGCGGTTGACTCTGTGGATGTACGCAGTCAACGGGTTGTTGTGGGCTTCGGCCTCCAAAGTGCGAGCAAACTCCTCAGATTCAGGGATTTCTGCCCATGTTGCGGCTACGGCGCCGCTCAGACCCTCGGGGCGAGTCCAGCCGAATTCTCCATTGTAGATAAGCATCCAGTCGTCGGTGTCCGTTACCACGGCAGATCTGACAGAGTACTTGCCACCAGCCTTCGACAGCACTTCAGAAACGCCGTGGAGAGCCGCTGCTCCTGCAGCTTTTTGAGGAAGTGGCCAACGGCCAATCACACCGTGAGATCCAGAAGCTGTGATAGTAATCTCATCTGTAGTGACTCTTGTGAAGTAGACGTTGGACGCAGAAGAACTGGTGGAGAAAGCGCCGGGTCCGTCCAGGAGAGGCAGCTCATACGCCAGCGCTACGGCATTTGTCTTGAGATCCACGTGATAGACCTCGCCCTTGTTGCCGGTCTCTGTGCGCGTGTGCACCAGGAAGTGCGCAGACGACTGTACGGTGTGTGGTGCATGAACCTCCACACTAACAGCTCCGGCAGTCAACGGAAACTCGACCTTGGCCTTGGTGCCCAGGACGTTGACTTTGAGGTTGTTGAGGTTGTTGTCTGTCCATGCGACAACAGGTGCAGCAGAGTTCGCGCCGACGAACATGACGTCGCCCTTGCCTTGGATCTCGCCCTTAGTGCTAATGACGATCTCGTCGAGCTTCTTGCCTGTGGCAGTGTCCAATACGAGAACATGGAGACTGTAGGAGAGCAGCGAGCCGTGTAGTGTGATCACAAAAACCTTTTCAACGTTGGTGCTGACCTGCAGGGGCACATCCTTCGTTACCTGGCTGTATTCCCAGACCACGCGCCCTTCGGTGCCATGTATCCGGCGCGCGACCGTTGTGCCCCCCTCGTCAAAAAGTACCAGCACATCCTTTTGGCCTGCACCTGTCATCTCCATAATCTCAAGATCCTTGACACTGCCGTCAAAGTGTAAGGACCAGATATTACGGCCGGTGGTCGCGTCCCACGCTTGCACGGCATTGTCCAGGGCGCTGACCAGCCATGGCTCGTCCTCGCCGGCGCGGAGGTGGCCTCGAGAGGCTGTTGAGTTTCCGTTGAGCTGTTGACGCCAGACAACGGCACCGCTGGAGGGGTTGATGGCGCCTACAACACCAAGGTCGCTGAGGGTGTAGAGTAGGCTCGCTTTCTCTTGTTGCCGCGGTCTGTGGAAGAATGTTGTCTCGCACTGGGGCACGCCGAGGAGCTCGTGATGGTAGTCAATGTGTCCGACCTCATCCTCGAAGACAGCATGGACAGTCGCAGGGAACGCCAGGAATAGCGGCAGGAGGAGGGATGTGAGCTGCATATTGGTGGGAACCGGGTGGCGCGGATGAGCAGCAAGCCAGGTGGCCAGAGCGTAACGGACTGATCGACCTGACCATGCACAGGCGCAGAAGTTGTCGGGAAAGGGTAGACTCGAGGCCCGGGGCGCTTGTGATTAGGCTCGGTTGTGGGATTTGGTGTTGTGGACGCTGAACCCCTCGGCTTTGATATGCTAGCTGCAGCTTCCAGCAAACGTCACATCACCATGAACACAGGAGCTTGGCACGCCGTCTGCAGTCCAAACGAGTGGCCATTGGGAGAGGGAGCTCCAGCTGATGTGGGGTAGCTGAAGGTACATAAAAGTACCTTCCTTACACAAGGGACCTCTTCAAGGTTCCCTGCGGAGACTCGCCCCCCTTAGCAAATGCATTGTGTACTTCCACTTTGTACGTGAAGCTTCCAAGCCGATCGTCACCTCGGTGTTCGGTTCTCAGTAACTTTGATACTGCTGCCCGCTTTTCACGACATCCGTTTTACGTTGGCATATATTCACAGTTTGTGTGATGTCTAGTTTCGTTGAATCCTAACGTTCACGCAGCGGGCCAATCTGGCAACCAGACCTCCATGGTTTTGCCTACACTAGCGTAGGTACGCAAGATTGAACGATAGTCGCGTACTCTTCTGGCCGCTATTTGCGAGGAGATCGGCTCCTGCTATCTCGCCGGCTTCTATGATGTCGATCTCTGTCTCGATCGGAGTCGCCATCTCGTCTTTTATTCCGGCTCTCTTGATGACTCGAACGCTTCGATTCTCCGTGTCGTTCGCTCCTATCTTTTCTCTGATCTTTGTCGCTTCTACGCTCCTGGCCCTGATCGTGCACTCTATGACTTGGTAGATCTCTGCCGATACTATCGTCATCTCGGCGCTTACGGTGGCGATCTCTCGATGCATCACGCTGCTTCTCCGGTATTTTGTCGCCATCCTTTCTCAAGTCCTGGCCAAGGACTGACGTATCGTCTCTGCGCGACCGCTTGTGTCTGTCGCCCCGCGGACTTTCGTCAGTGCTGCGGTCCCTCCGTGATCGATGGCTGCGGTGATGATGCTCGCGATGACGATGCTTTTTGTCGTGCCCCTTCTCTTTATGATCTTGTTGCCTCTGCAGAGCCAGCTCCACCTCTGCTTTCTTCTCCTCCACCAGGAACGCCTTCATCGGATCTTCTTCATCGTGCTCGTCAATGAGTTTTTGTAGCTCTTGCTCTTCCTTGATCATCGGCCTGCGGGTGCTTGCTTGTTCTTCTTCGCTCTGGTCGTCCTCCATCTCAACATCTTCACCCTTGGCCATCTTCTCCCTGCGCATCATGTCCTCCCAGCCAATCTTGCAATCTTCCTCGTTCTCATCATCTCGAGCCTTGTACCGCGCGTGGTCAACCCGGATGAGCCGCCCGCCGATCTCGGCTCCCCCGATGTTGTCCACTGCGAGGTCGCAAGACCGCTGGTTCTCGTATTTGAGCCAGCCGAAGCCCTGGCTCTTGCCAGACTCCTTGTCGCGCGCCAGTTTGAGGAAGACTGGCTCGCCATACTGGGAGAAGATGGTGATGATGTCGCCCTCGGTAAGCTCATAGGGGAGACCGCCAAAATTGACAAAAGCCGTGTCGCGGTAGTCGGCGTGCCATGATGCTTCTGGGGATCTGTGTTTGCGATGGCGCAAAACGTTAGCAGGAGCGCATCGAGCACGAGGGTTGGAACGCCATGACTTACATGCCGAGCTCTATTTCACGCTGGTTGAGCTTCTGGATTGCTCGTATCTGGTTCATTGTCGCAAACGCATGGATTAGTGCTGCAAGTACAGCTTCGTATATGCCCTGGGAGTCGAAAATATGTTTTGGGAACCGCGAGCGCAGTTGGATCGCGCGAATGTTTTAATGGGGCCGCCTCGATTACGCACACGCTGCCTCAATGTAGACGTCGCACGGACCTGCCTCAACACTAGAGAGGGTACCAAGCGATGGGCGGATGTATGTGAGAGTAGATGGCAAGATGGTAACTCTCGGCTACGGCTTTGTTTGTTGGCTGGGGAAGCTGCACAGGAACAGGGAGTATTACTTTCCAAAGCTCCAAGGCCCCAAGTTTGTCTTTCGGCAGGTCAACTGGAGAGGCTGGAAGTTGGAGGCGGGCTGGCGGGCTCCAGAGTTGGTGGGGCGGCTTTGCTTCCAGGTCGAATCCAGCGCCTTGGACCCCTGAAGCGGTACCTGCAGGTACTTGGCTGGCACCTGTAAGGTTGTTGTCGCTTGGAGGCACAAGCAGCACTCAACGCCAAGCCAAGGCATCTTTACCTTACAGCTCCTCGACCGACAAACTCCATCGCCCGGACCGCAACGGCGAGTCTAGTCTCCAGGCGGCTGATAGTGTCGACTCTACGCGCCGCAGAGCATCCCCCTCCTCTTCTGAGACCCCTAGCGACCCTGTTGTCCAAGCGAGCGAACACATCAACACCTAACCACCAAGACTGCCACTTCGAAAGCTTTCAGCATCATCAGCGCGTCAAAAGCCCCGCCGCACCCCGGGTCGCCCGAAAAAGCCCACGACAGACTCGACGTGATCGCCTACTACCTCCAAGGCACCATCCACGCAGCAAACTGTCCCGTCGCGGCCGTGCTCCAGCTCTTCACCGCCAGCGTCACAATCCCCATGCTGCCCCCTGCTCGTCTCTAAACATGGCGGCGAACGCGAACAGATTTTCATCATACACGTCCACTTCGGCGGGCACAGGACCAGAAGGCAAAGATGGCGAGCAGAAGAAGGACATGTGGAGCTCCATGCTCGACTCGGTCGCCAGCGGCAAGAGATTACCTGAGAAGAACCTCCTCGTCCTCGGTATGCAGAGATAGGCCACATTCACTGTCGTGTGCTGGGCTTCTTAACCGTGCCAGACGCTGACATTCGTGTAGGCGGCTCTGTCGATTCGCAACGCGACTTCCTCGAGTCCTTGTCGGCCAGCCGGTCGCGGGCTAGCCTAGACAATCAGGACCATAAAGTGCCGCCAGTTGCCAACAGCTTCGCCCTGGGCTACACATACTACCACGTCCTAGATGCGGACCAGGAGGGTAAGTTATGATCCTGCTGCCAGGCGCTTTCCTTGGTTGTCAAAGAATACTAACGTCTCCCCGTCCAGATGTCTTGGCCCGCATCTCGCTTCATCTGCTCAGCAGGCCCTCTGCTTCCTTCACGTCGCTCCTCCAGCCCCTGCTCACACCGCAAACGATACCAAACACATTAATAGTAATATTGCTCGACTGGTCGCAACCATGGCTCTGGATGCGCCAATTGAGAGAGTGGCTACTGCTGCTCAAGACGGTCATCATGTCCCTGAGTCCAGAGTCCAAGGAGGCCATGGGGGAGAACATGAATAGCTGGAGAGAGAGAGGCCGCACTGGTGGTTCGGTCAACCTTGACGGGACAAGTGCTGGCGTTGCTGCTGAGGGCAATATGACCAATCCTCTCGGCCCTGGTGAATGGGATGAAGCAATGGGCTTGCCGCTATGCGTCGTCTGCCAAAACGTTAGTACCACCAACGCGCCCTATCAATCACAAAGTTGCTAACCGCCATGCTTAAGACGGCCAACATCGACAACTTGGAAAAGACTCAGGGCTGGAAGGAGGAAAAGTTTGATCTCGTCCTCCAATACCTCAGGACAGTCCTCCTCAGACGTATGTTCACGCAAGCGGCTGCCGATCTTCTACTGTGTCTGCTAACTTTCTCGGGTAGATGGTGCTTCACTCGTATACACATCGCCCAGCATGTCGACTTCTCTGCAAAGCTTAGTTCACTCCAGCTTGGGCATCCGATCTCTGCTAAAAAGGGAAGCTCTCAACGCAAACGTCATTGATCGCGACAAGATCCTGGTGCTACCGAATTGGGACTCTTGGGGAAAGATCCGTGTGCTGCGAGACGGGTTCGATGTAGAGGCTGTGAGTAACACATGGGCACTGGACCTTGATCAACCGTTCCCGACGCCAAAGAGCAATGGTTTAGCTACCACCGAGAACGAACCTGTCCGACGTACAAACGGCTCGGAGCATGAAGCCTCAGTAGTGGACATGTACGAGGCGGAGGTACAGGACTCGAGCCTCGACGCCCTACAACTGGCACAGAATGCGCAAGACACCTCGAAGCTGGAAGTCCCTTCAGTTGACACGCAAGCTTTCCTGGCCCAGCAGATGGAGCGGCTCGAGCAGCAGAAGAAGGCCGACGACAAGGCTGGCAAGGACAACTCCTTTGCCCAAGGCGTTTCGGAAGACATCATCAGTGATCATATCGGTCCCGTGCAGTTCAACATGGGCGGGATCCAGGTGGACGCCGACGACATGGTGCAGCGTCTAAAGGTATGTGTGGGCTACTTTTACACTCAAAAAAAAGCTATGTCTAACAGAACATTCCCCAACAGGATCGACAAGCATATGGACAGTCCCCCGAACCCCTTAGCGTAGGAGAAGAGGAAGACTCTGTCGACGCACAAGCGCCCGTGGACACGGACACTCTGGCCAAGTTCTTTGGCAACCTCATGAATCGCAAGCCGGCATCTGGAGGCAACGTGGCAAAGCCGTAAGGGTTGTCATGATGCAAATACTGACTCGGCGTGCCTGTGGGTTGGTTTTTCTGGTACTCAAAGACTGAACATAGTGCACGTAGATTCTTTGTTCCGTACCTGTATATTCCGTCCCGCACTTTCTGTCACACTTTGTTCGTGTAGATTAGATACCCCCCTTTTCCATCTGCGTGTGGACGGTAAAAACATGAAGTCAAGATAAATCGATATAGCAGGTCCATTTTCGATTATTTGTACATAGACAGTGTCACATGAATCGGGGCCACATCGATTTGTAAATTATAAACCCACCTACTCAGAGCTGACTTCTCTACTTATATATATCGCTGCCTGCCAAGTCTTCCTCAAATAGAGGACCGATGAAGGGATATTCCAAGGCATGGTTCGCCAGCGCCCACAGGCCAACAAAACGACCCGCCTGCTTCGGGGGCTCTACGACTCTGATACTAAGCACATCGTCGCCCCGTATTGTCATCGTGGTCGACGACGATGCAGAGGCCTGGCCGTCCAGGGCACCACCCGATCCGTCTTGAGAAGCACTACCTGCCGCGGCCTTCTCGCCACCGCCATGAGTCGGCCTACCATAACGCTCGCCCATCCTAACGTCCGCGGGACTGTCGCTCGCAAAGACAGACTGGCGGGTTGGAGCGATCTCCGGTGATGAGTCAGGCTCGTCGTCTTCCTGCTGTTTCTGACTGGCTTGGGACACCACCGCTGGTTCCTGCTCGGCCTGCGCCCACGCCTTTGCTTTCTCGGTTGCTGCCACCTCGTGGGTGAAGGGAAAGACCACAACGAGAGGTAATTGCCTGTGCCATTGTGTAATGTTGCTGCTTGTATTGCTCCACCACTTTTCCCGGAAGTCTAGTTCGCGGCCTAAACTTGTGACAAACTAGAGTCGCGCTGGCGTCAGCCACAACACAAAAAGAAGTGACAGACGGGATGCCTCGGAGGGCAGCAATGATAGACAAGAAGGTGTTACTCACAGTTATACAGGCAATCTGGCTAGTATCACCGTGTCCAGAGACGCCCAGCCGCATGCCAACAAGCACCTCTCCTGCACCGACGTCCATGGCGAGCTTTTGGGGGCGATATCCGCCCAGCGGATGACCCAAAATGCGTGGCGGACCGTATCGAAAAAACAGCTTGATGCTGTTTGGCACCTTGTCGTGCTTCCAGAACGCGACCTCAATCGACACGAGGGGGTTTTCTGGCTGCGGCACATCGCCAGGGATGAACACCTTGTCGTACACGGCATCTGTGACGCCCAGCGCCTCAACTTCGACGGCATCTCGCCCCAGAAGTAGGCGAGGGACATCAGGATTCGGCATGATTAGCGCCCAGACGTGATCCCATTTATGATTACCGCCCCAGACGATGCCCGTCTGGATTTCGAAGCAAAGTTAGCAGTGCATATATTGCCATCCGAGAACAGTCAGTCTCGGATAAAACGTTGGGCTACTTACAATTTCTTCGTATCGGTTCCCCCGGAACAGTATGCAGTTCCTCTCCACCACGTACCGGCGCGCGAACTTCTTCTCCGTCCCCGATGCTGTTCTGAACAAGATCCCAGATACTTGGCCAAGGGCACGTCTCTTCTCAGTGCCACTGTCAAATTCGTGCCATATATGTATGGCCACCAAGCGGTCAGCCACACCAATCTCTAACGAGCCAATCTCTTCTTTCCACTGGCCGAGAATGACGGGCAGATGCGAATCATGGTACTCAAGCCAGATGCCAGTGATCATGTCTTTACTAGCCTCCCTTATCATCATAGCTGTGTTGGGCTCCTCCCCCTTACCACCAACACAGACCCGGATGCGTTTGATATTTGACAAGTCCGCCGCTGTGATGGCATAGCCACCTTGGTGTCTCAGTATCATCTGCACGGGAGCCAGAGTCCTGCGGTGGACTGGTATCATGTGATCGATCTGTTTCTTCGTTGCTAAACCGTCAACGTTCTTGTCATGCTTGTCATCCGTGCCGACAGAGGTAACGGCGAAGTCGCGGAAATAGCCCATGGGCTCGGATGCCATAGAAGCGCTTGACTCTGGCTGGTCTGGCAAGCGGCCTCGCATACTGATCTTTGCAAAGAATGCAGTAAGCGTTAGACCTGGCTCGGGCTCGAAGATTTTGACAGACAGCGTCTCACTCGTTTTCGTCTTAAAAACAAGTGAGAATTCCATTGATCTGTTGTGATTCGTGTGGATCTGCAAACTTCTTTGTTAGTCGCTTCAGACAATTCCGACTTTACCACGGCCATGACCATGGCTTCTTTTCTTACGTGGACCCTAAGTCTTACCATGATCTTGCGAATACACTCGTTCTCCATAGCGTACGACACCGTGATGCGGTCGATTATCTCCCCTCCAGGCCCGTCAATACAAAAGACTTGCTCTAGGATAGACCCGAAGCCTCTCAGACCGTTCGACGCGCCATCTTTGGGCCCGTAAGTCACCGCGCCGTCCACATAGACGAACTTCATTCCCACAAACGACCCTGTGTTGTGAGTCATGCGTGCGACAACCCGGATAAGTTTTCGGACATTTTGAGCACTAAATCCACCAAAGTCCATGTTCAAACAAAGATTATAGAGCTGCGGTGGCCTGGCGCTTCGGTAACGCCACGGTACGGGGTATGACGGCGTTGCAGGAGTCCAAACCTCTGACGGCGGAGCGAACTCCGGCGCGATCGTTGTCGAGTCCAGAGCCTTGCCATTGCGTTGAGGATGGATTGACTCCACGATAGAAAGTGATACGATTTTGAAGGCCTGTTTGCAACGGTCAATACACGGTAGAGGGGAGGGGAGGGGAACCTGCAAGTACATCCAAACCTAGCACCAGCCCAGAAAATTTACCCTCTTTTGAAACCATCAATGTACTCATACCTCCAGAGCTCCCTGGCGCAGAAAACGAGCCGATGATTGAGTCGAGCTCTGATTCTTGCCCCTCAAAGTGAAATTGGACTCCCGTCAGACCTATCGGAGTAAGGCTGACCTTGATATAATCTAGCTTCAACCCATCACCCAGCTCCAGGATTTGAAAATTTGTAGAATTCG
The DNA here is from genome assembly GCA_026745475.1 of Microdochium nivale. NCBI lineage: Eukaryota > Fungi > Ascomycota > Sordariomycetes > Xylariales > Microdochiaceae > Microdochium > Microdochium nivale. The sequence goes on from JANTFD010000002.1 coordinate 2,744,054, forward strand.
AGAAACCAACAGCCTCAACACCGCGCCCAGCATCACCTAAAGTCGGTCTCTCTAGCTGCAGCCCACTGATGTAAGTATAGCCGCAATAGTCCACAAAGGAAGCCTTGAGCGTCAGACGTCCATCGCCAGCCGCTGGCCATGCCAATTTATGCATCTCCAAGACTCGGCAATGGGAAGCAAGGTCGGATTGTGCCACCGGATTGGTCGGCACCGGGGCCAAGGCGGCATCCGCGCAGACCCAACTCCCGTGTAATTCGCCTTGCATCAGTGGCGGTTCCATGGCTGCGTATGGGACTTTGCTGGTAGAGTGTGGGTTTCTGAGTCTGACCTTCACAGCATTGGCCGCATGCTGCACACATTGCCATATTCTATGTCTGTTCTTGAAGCCCGGGAACAACTCGGGCTCGCTGAGCGTTGCCCTGGCCTTCAGGTACACGTCTCTCCAGTCTGCTTTTTCTGGCATCATTTGCCGCGAGGGTCTGGCGAAGACGAAACCCAGTTCCGACTCCAGATAGAAACGACTTCGCCAGAAGCCTTGAGGTAGCTGTTGAGGGGAGCTAATCCGCGCAGCTGACCGGGAAGCAAGTCGTACTTTGCAAACGTCTAGACTAGGCAAGTACGTCAAGATGATCATGCTGACTTCATAAGGGAGCCTACTAAAAGGATCGCCCACCGAAGCCGGGCTGTCTTGTAGGAGATAGGTAGGCCTATTCAGCAGAGCAGTGATGGTCTGCACAGTCTCCCATATGCAGTGCTCGTCTGTTTGAAGGGCTTCGCTGGGGTTATGAGTCAGATAGGGATATATAGAGCCGTGGACCTGTGAGAAGTAGCCTCGCCGACGTGTTGTCCACTGCATAGTGGACGCGCCCCCATAATCCTGGCCAGGCACTAAACGGCTTTCGTCGTGTAAAGGTGTGTTGTAGTGCACTAGGAGGAGGTGTCGAGCCAGTTCGTTCTGCTGCACTTCGCAGCTCATCTTGTCTCTGAACAGCTGCCAGCAGAAATCATGGAGGGGAAAGCACCAGTACTTCTTGGACCTGTGATATAGCCGGCTGGGTTCTTCCCCAGCGCCTTGAGGGCACCGCCAATATTCTGCGGCATCTGCAGAAGCATGGACCTGTTGGCGGGAGTCTAGCCAGCCGACCCCAGAGACTATGGCGTCCCATTGAGTGTCTGGATTGTGGAGTGGGAAGGTCCCGAGGTTTCGGACTGGAGAAAGCCACGCGTGAGTCGACTTGTCACCACAGCCAGAGCTTCTTCCGTTCACCGAGCGAGCCCGCGTGCGCATAACGTACCTACACGCACAGCGCTCATCCAGCTGGATTCGGATTCGGTAAAATCATCCGTGTTACCAACGCTTGGGATGATGATGACACCACAGAGCGAGCACCAAGTTGACGTTGGCCGAGAAGCCATCATGTGATAGGCTGCAGTGTTGGACTGGAGAATTGCATGCGTTGATGGACTATGCAGCCTCTTCAGCTTGGAATGAGGAATGGCAAGGAGCTTTGTTGCGTTTAGGGCTTACTCACACTTTAGTAGATGATCCCAAAAGGAAAGCGAGTGACTGCAGGATGATTTGGGCTATTCCAATGATGGATGCTCGCCCCACTTGCAACGGGCCATGTTCGGGTGCGTGAAAGGCACGTATCAGGACAACAACTCACCAGATTGCACCCTGAAGACAATAGCGTGCTTTGCTGGTCGTCACTCGGCTTCCATGCTGACGCTGCGTCTAGCCACCTCACAGTATCACTTTATTTAGATGCCCTTCCGGCTCCATTCTCGGAGTCACTTTCAAGATGGTAGTATTCACATGAGCCGGGCACCACAATGATTCCAGATACTCGATCGTGAGGTGTAAAAAGATTCGTAATCCAGAAATTATTATCATCCGGGACTGACACAAGATTCTGAGCCCGAGCCAGACTCAGACCTAACTGATAATGCATTAAAACAGGAAGCACATGCCTTCTATCATTAAACAAACGCCCATGTTCTGTGCAAACGTAGTCTTCTCTCTTCCTCAGAAGATACTGTTCACAAGGTTGCTACCAATGGTGGCGCCGGCACCAAAGATAGCCGCATTGCCCAGCTTCTTGCCAAACTTCTTGCCGCCCTGTTCAAGCTTGCTCGGCTCCGCCGGCTGCTGCTGGTCCGCACCGTTGTACGTGCTGCTTTGGCCTGGGCCAGGCGGAGGCGGGTAGCCACCACCAGCAGCGCTCATACTCTGCTGCTGTGGCGCGTAGTATCCGGCCTTCTCGTTCGGGTAGCCCTGAGCGGTGGTGGCGGGAGCGGCGTTGTGGTCGATCTGGACGTACGTCTTGGGGAAGATGCCCTCGGCGCCTGTGCGCTGGTTGCGGCCCATCCACCAGTCGTCGTTCATGTACTCGTGCACGGCGATTGCGTCGTCCCGCTCAAACGACAGGTCCCGGCTGTCGGCGGCTTGGTACTTGTAGAGCGCCCTTGCATGCGCGACCACAGGCTTGGTCGGAGGCGGGACAACAGGGGGGCCGCTGGCCCTCGAGGGCAGCTGCGGCGGGCCCCCTCCGCCGCTGGTGTTTGACGAGTATGCTGGCGGCGCCGGCGCCGAGATCCGGAGCGGTGCGGGGGTACTTGAGGCCGAGACGGATCTGCTGTGACCGCCTAGTTGAAGGCTGGCCATAGCGTTTGCGGGCGGCGACTGTACTGGTGTTGGCGTACTGGAAGCCCCGGACAAGGAGAGCTCGGCAGGTAGGGACTGGGTGATCGAGTCGAATACGACATCTGTGATGACGCCTTTCTCGTAGAGTGTCTCCAGCTCCTAAAGACACGGCGGGTGAGCGAGGTGTACGCAACGGGACGCAGGGGACAAGATTCCATTGAGAGGACTGCCATACATTCTTGATGAGCCGGAGAGACTTGTTCGTCGCTATGATTTCTTGGCGGTCAGGCATGGTGATAGTTGACTGCGTCGTTGGTGATTCGGGTAGGTCAATATAGCGGTGCCGGGAGCGGCAGGTCAGTGCTGACTACTAAAGTAGAGGAAGCTGCTCGGGCCCAAGTCCGTGATCCAGCAGCTGCGACTGATGACGTTCCGGTGGTGTGGGAACGTTTGATGTCGAGATCGTGAGTCGTGATGCTTGTTGTCAAGGTACGTCGATGTTGTTGTTGTTCCGGGCATGCCCAGAATGCGAAAAGCACAAACAGATGTTTCAACATGGACGGGGATCGGCAGGAGAGGTTGCGTGTCATGCACGCCCAAACACGAAGACTGCAAGCTGCAACGCTTTGCGGGGCCCGGTGGCGGAGCACCTGCAGGGTCGAAGCCTGTCTTGGACAGCCCTGGGGGCTAAACTCGACTTGAGATTCACATCCCCGCTCGGAACTGCGGTGCCGCGCCATCACGTTCGTAAGCGGCGCTTGCGTGTAGAATAAAAGGTGATTATTCTGTACTTCAGCCGATATGCGCCCATAGTTGCGTGTTAGAGTAGGCACTATAGTTGCTGCCAGACTTTCTAGATCGCAGCGTACATTTCCGGGTCAGTAGAAGGTCGGATTAGATCAGATAGGAGGACCTCTCGATCACTCGGACTCAGGCCGGGCCATTTGCCTTCCGACCCCAAAATACCCCAAGCCCCAGGCTAGGCTTATTGCATCCGACGCTTGCAAGTGGCATCCAGAGCAAATGGCAATCATATGCACGATTTTTCGATCATGAAACCCGAACAAAATACTGCCACGACATGTTCTGCTTAGCGACATAGTTCTGGCCAGAGACTTGACACTCGTTTTTGTATTTGTTACATTTCGGGTTATCTACATTTAAAAGCATCACCCCTATTTAGGGATTTCTAACACGCGAACATGACCGCCCTGTCGAGTCGAGCAAAACACTGATAACGCCTAGCTGTTTGGTGCTTTTCTTCTTCTTCTTCTTCTTCTTCTTTTTAGACAAACTTGCTGTCCTTGACGACGTACTTGTCGACGTACTCGTCAACGGTCATCTTCTCGAGCTTCTGCGCGTCCTGGCTGAGCTCGACGAGCTCCTTGACCTGGCCCTCGGGGAAGTGGGGGCCGAGGTGGCGCTTGTACTTGGCCAGAATGTGCGGCTTGGCCTCGTCGCGGCGGAGGCGGTGGCCGAGAGGAGCCTCGACGACAACCTCGTCAAGGAAGGTGCCGTCCTTGAGCTCGACGGTGAGGGCGTTGGAGATGGTGCGGAGCGAAGGGTTGTGGTAGTCGGCGGTGAACTGCGGGTCCTCGACACACCTGATGCGCTTGCGCAGGTCCTCGACGACGGGCGAGGTGGCGGCCTCACCACCATCAGTGTAGTCGGTAGCCTCGAGGCGGCCGAATGTGAGCATGGTGGCACACATGTACTGGATGCAGTGGTCACGGTCGGCAAAGTTGTCCATGGGCTTGAACTGCTTGTCGATGATGCGGACGCAGGCCTCGTGGGTGCGGACGACAACCTCCTTGATGTCCTTGGCAGACTTTCCGGCAGCCTTGAGCTGGGCAAAGATCTTCTCGGAAGCCTCGACGGCGGTCTGAGAGTGGAACTCGGCAGGGTACGAGACCTTGAAGAGGACGTTCTCCATGACGTAGCTGCCGTAAGGGCGCTGGAACTCAAACTTGTTGCCCTTGAACAGGACATCGTAGAAACCCCAGACGGGTGCGGATAGAACAGTAGGGATGCCGGGCTCGCCCTTGGAGACCTTGAGGGCGAGGTTGACAGCACGCTGGCAGGCGTCACCAGCAGCCCACGACTTGCGGGACATGGTGTTGGGAGTGTGGCGGTAGGTGCGGAGGGACTGGCCGTCGACCCACGCCTGGGACACGGCGTCGGCAATCTGGTTCTCGCTGAGGCCGAGCATCTGGGAGACGACGGCGGTGCTGGCAACCTTGACGAGAACAACATGGTCGAGGCCGACCTTGTTGTACGAGTTGAGGAGAGCCAGGCAGCCCTGGATCTCGTGGGCCTTGATCATGCCCTCGAGGACATCCTTGACGGTGAAGATCTTGCCGCCGGCGAGGTTGCCGCCAGCCTTGTTGGTCCGGTTGACCCAGTCGGCGACGGCGAGAATGGCGCCGAGGTTATCAGAGGGGTGACCCCACTCGGCCGCGAGCCAGCAGTCGTTGTAGTCGAGCCATCTGATCATGGCACCAATGTTGAAGGCGCCATTGACAGGGTCAAGCTGGAAGTCGGTTCCGGGAACCTTTGTGCCGTTGGGCACGACGGTGCCGGGGACAATGGGACCCAGGAGCTTGGTGCACTCCTTGAAGCGCAGACCCTCGAGGCCGCAGCCCAGAGTGTCGAGCAGGATCCATCTCGCGGTGTCAAACTGTGGTGTTGCGGCCAACGGTTAGCCGCGGCTACCGGGGGCTGGCGCGGGGGTGGAACCCGAGCAGTGGGGAAAATTCTCCCAGGACAACCGTGAGGTGAGGTTTGGTGAGGTTTGGTGAGGGGGACGAGGCACGATCGACTTACAGCGAGCTCAGAGTCAATGGGCTTGGAGACGTATTGGGCAATGTCCTTGATCTCGGGGTCGTACTCACGGCCCTCCTGGGACAGAGCTGGCGCACCCATCCTGGCGGCGGAGGTGGAAAAGGAGCTGACGCGGGAGTAGCTGGCGAGAGCGGGAGCGGCGGTGCGGCGGGCACCGAGCTTTGCGGCAGAGACGGCGAGAGGGGCGGCGCGGCTAAGGGCAGAGGTGGGCAGGCGCAGCGATCTCGAGGCGGTTCGCAGGCTGCGGTTGACAGCAGACATCTTGGGGAGAGGGGGAGGTGATCTGGCAGAGAGGAGGGGGAGGACGTGTTGTAGGAAGCAGCAACACTGGTCCCGGCCCGGTTGGTTTTAAGAAGAGCGGCGCCCGGGCTCCCCCTCGATTCTTTACGGCCGAGCTCGTTCCTCGGAGTCCGCCTGCGACGGCGCCGCTAAGGGGAGTTCTTTTCCTTGCCGTGGCCCGCCGCATATGGGGTCGAAGGGGGGTTGTGTTCTGGGGTTCGAGGGCTTGCTCTCCACAATCTGCCTTTTCCCCGCCGCCCGACTGACTCTGCATCCTCGGCCCAGCCCGCTGCTCTACTCTCCTCCTCATCTGCTATCATCACCGGCACCTATGACCACCCTAGGCAGGGCATTCGTGTCCCGAGAAATCCTCGCCCTTGTTTCACGGCCAAACGAAGCAGGCACAAGCCCGTCCGGCTTGGAGAGTGCTCAAGTGACTGCTCTCAGGTCGACTTTGTTCCTGGAGCAAGCCTGGGTGGACCTTGGTGGCTATCATCGGTAACCTCGGCACAAGGCCTCGACTACCCGCAGGCGGACCGCTCACCCCGGCTCGGACAAGGCGCCTTGTCTGTCCCTTGCCCAGGCAATCGAGCAGAGCTGTATTTACAGTGGGTGGTTTGTGAGATAAGATGGGGGATTCTGGATGCCGGAGATGTTATCACACAACCCCTTCTACTACAAGTCATGCTTCGTTTCCGAAATGGCTGCTTGTCCCCAAACCGCTGGCTGTAGACTTTTCAAGCCAGTTTCAGACTCAGTTCGTTGTCGGAATGTAGCGTCACACTGACTGTCGCCGATGGTTTAGATAGTGTCGGAATAGTTGATTGCTCTAAGAGCACTCAGAAATTGGTCGCACATCAATCGACCTTATCATCCGTCTTGGTGTACTGCAAGCTTTGTTGATTCTCAAGCGTGTCTCAGACGTCATTAGCGCATTATCTATTCCATTTGGACCGTGTACACACTTGCGTATGGTTTACAAGTCAATGCTCTATCAAATGGGAAAGCAACCCTGTCACGAAGACCGTGCTATGAATCGATTGACAAAACACAACCCCAGCTGGATTCACATCCACGAGACCTGTGTCGTTGCCAGTTTTGTGTTTGCACGAGGGCATTTGTGTAGCACATGAAACAAAGACAATGAGCTGAGTCAAGCTCACGCTGAGCCAAGCCCTGTCCCTCTGGTGAATGCGGTTTGCTGTCGCCGCACCGGAGCGGCCGGGGGGCGCAGCTGGGCCAGATCCTCAGGGTTGCAGCTGGCCCACTTGGCACGCTGTCCGCCTCAGCCCGCTTGCTTCCACGCATACACCTTACCTGTCACGCAATCGCCCTTTGTCTCGACTCCCTATTACGCGATCGCGCTTGCTCATGCTGGTACACGCAGTGTATACTATCTACATGCGAACATCTCGAACCCCCTCGAATCCTACACACTCGTCGCGACACTCGACCCAGCAGTGATAGTGGTAGCAGCAGCTTCCATAATTCGGCGGCCGTAGCCATGTCGCTGGCCGGCATGCTCGATCCCACGAAAGTGGGCAAGTATCCCGTCGTCCTCAGCGATGCGTTACTTGGGCGGAACTCCAAGGAGACCTACACTGGCATGAGATGTACGTTCTTCGCTTAGCTCACCCCAGCCCTACGCATTCGCCTGCCTTCGGACCGGCGGCTAACATATAGGCACATTCCCACCCCTTCCAGATAACCACAAGCCGTCCTCCACTGCCCCGGCCAAGGCCAGGTTAAAACCCGACGGCGTGACCAACGATGGCTACGACCTCTCCTTTCGTGAGGATGGCGGGCAGTACGCCTACTCTGGTTCCCGCACCACCGACGACGACAAGTATGTGCTCGTATTCGACCCCACCCGCGAGGTGTTTGTCCTACACAAGGTCGACTCGACGTTCTCCATGAACGTCACGCAGACCCCGGACAACAAGGACCCAGACAGCTTGAGGAGAAAATACCCACATCTTGCAGGCTCATCAAGCTCCGGTGGCAGCAAGGCCGGCAGCCAGAAGAACGCGCCTGTGGCTTTCACCAAGAACCGAGCATCTGCCAGCGACAAGAAAGGTCGGGATGGGCCTTTCCTGCCCAAGAAACCAAAGCCCACGGTGCAGCAGCAAAAGACGGCACAGGCAGTGCTATCATCCTCATCCGCGTCGAAACAGAACCGTGCTGCAGCCACCGCTACACCAGTTTCGTACGACGATGGCGACGACGACGATAGCTCTGACGACGGGTTGCTCCAGATCGAGGAGCCTGGTGGCCCCAGCGCCCCTCCCGCCTCTACGCGGGATTTCTCGCCCGCCTTTGGCATCCGGAAGTTTTCGGACTTTGTGCAAGGTAATACGGAAGAAGAGGACGATGCCGATGGTGAGGACGATGACGACAACCAGAGCATCGAGCACTTTACCCTACCGAGTCCCGTCAACCGGCAGATGGAGGCGAGCGCGGGCTTGTCTTCGCAACGCGCTGCAGGGGCCATGCACGACTCCCACCAGGCACGAGGACAACAGCAGTACTTGAAGGATGATGAAGACGAGGAAGAAGAAGAAGTGAGCGACGAGGACGCCGATGCAGAGATGGAGGATGTCCAGCACCATGATCAGCAGAACGCCTCTACGGACCACGACATGGACGATGCGGCGGCTGAGGCCGATCTCGAGGCGGAGCTGCTGGCCGCGTTCGAGGAGGAGATGCCGGCCGAGAGCGACGTCAGTGAGGAGGAGTGATTTAAATCTGCCTCTCTCATTCCCCTCTCTCTTTTTCTCACTGTAGGCCAATGTGCCTCCTTCCCAACGGGATGGGCAGAATTTTCACGAATCTAATGAACATATGGATGAATATCTCATCGACAGCTGTTTTATTTTGGGGGCGTTTGCGGCGCATTTGAAGGACACAGCCTTCTGAATCTTTGGATTTTTGACTTTCAGGATTAGAATACTACCCAGGCATGACTAGGCCAAGAAACACTCGTTGGTATTCACAAAGCGTGTCTTGTTTTGTGACACATGACTGGCAGTAGATGCATCTTATCGTGAGGGATATGAGGCGACGAGGCAGGAACTGACCCATTGAGAGTATCCCAATCTTGTTGAAGAAGCAGAAAAGGCGTTTTCACAGACGCCCGTTACGCCAATCTCTCACCATGAGATCATTTTATCAGCGTCACAAAGCGGAAGAGTGGTGAGGAGGGCTACCAGACATTGGGAAGAGATCACGTAGTGCGAAAACAGCTGGCAGGAAAATAAAAATAAAAGTAAAAATTGGCCCGATATCTTCTCTCATCGCTTGCTTGTCAATATATAAGGATATGCCCCGACCAAATGAAACCCCGCGCGCGCGTGTAAATGCAACCGCAACGCAAAAACACGCACACACACACACATGTGCAGTAAGTACAAAAGATGAACCAAGAGGATCCACCCCAAAACGCGAAGAATGGAAGTCTAGGCACGCTCCTTGCCCAACGAGGACCATACTACGACTCAGTCCATGCCCTCATCCATGGCGTCAAACGTCTGCTGGTTCGCGCCGTGCTTCTTGACCATGTGGCGCCTCCAGTTGTCCTTGCGGGGAAAGGCCTTGCCGCCCTTGAAGTACGCGCAGCCAGGCTCGGTGCAGTGGAACGCCTTGGACTTGAGGTGCTTGTCGTTGATGTGCCGGTCCAGGTGCGTCTTGGTGCCGAACCGCTTGTCGCACGACTGGTACGGGCACTCGTGCTTGCGGTCGTGATACCGCTTGTGGTGGTTGAGCTTGTGAATTTGGTCAAAAGCACGCCCGCACTCCTCGCATATCAGGTTGCCGCTATTCGGCGGCGAAAGCTGCTGCGTAGCCTCTGGTGAGGCGCTCGAGCTGTAGTCGGCAGCGGGCACCAGCTGGGCTTGCTGAAAGTGCAATGGGAACGGGGACGGCGACATGGTGATCCGCGTGTCGGGTGTCCTGCCGCTGGAGGGATCTGTGGAGCTCGGGCCCATGGACACCGAGTAGTCGTACGACTCGCTAGATCGGCGCGGCTCGTCGTAGCCTGGGATGTCCAGGAACTCGTCCATGAGGTCCATGTTCGGGTGTTCAGAGGACATTGTGTAGTTGTAACCTCCCGCGTGGTACATTCCCGGGCTCGCCATCTCGGGAGAGGACGACACGGCCGGGGCGGTCACGGGCGACGCCGGGTTCTCCAGCCGGTAGTCCGTGTGGTAGTACTTCTCGGTGGAGGTGGTGGGCTGCATGACGTGCATTGGACGGACAAAGTTTTCAGAGGTGTGAGGTGGCGACGGAGATGATGAGGATGTGGCAACGGCTTGGGGACTTGCGAGCATACCATTTGATTCATCATCGTAGACGGGCTCCGGAATCTCTGGGCTCTTAAGTCGCTGTGCCCGCTCGGGCTCCGGCTCTGATCGGTCGGGGTGGGGCGGCTGTGCTGCCGGGGGCGCGGGCGCAGCGGAGTGAGGGAACCCACCCCCATAATAACTGTCGGTCGAGCCGAACCTCGACCCGTAAACGGCAGACGGCAGCTCGGGGTCGACCTCTGTCGTCTCCCGTATCCTGGAATCCTTGCGCCATGAATTAATGCGCGCGAGCTGCTGCGCTTCTGTGCCCATCCTCCGCGCGCGCGTCTGGGGCGCAACGTCAATTGGCGACCTCCCTGTGGGGGTTTGGGCATGCCCGCCGACAGCACCTGGGGCCACAAAGTCTCCGATATCTTCAGGCTCGTCAAAAATCTGCCGCGACCCGGGGAAGTGAAGATTTTGTGCATTTTGCAGCTCCGCACCCTGTACTGACTCGAGCCCCGTGCCGGTCCGGCTACCATAACCCGATGGAGTGTCGATGCCGCGAGATCCAGCGTTAGAAGATTGCGTGGATTGCCGCCCTTTCATGAGGGTGCCCCAAAACCGCTTGACCGAGCTGCCGCTGTCCGTCTTCTTCGCTCTCCGTCTCGACTCGGCGATTTGTTCCTCGTAGATTGCGCTCATCTCAGCAGTTGGGCTGGTCGGCCCCGGCGCGGGAAGATCAGACTCAAGTGATATCGAAGTGTCGTAGTAGCTTGCGTTGGCTGCCTGGGGATTTATTGGCTGATCTGGCTGATGTTGTGTACCGTCATCTCGATTTGAAGCCGCTGAAAAGCCGCCTGCCTCTTCTGATGGAAACTCTGCTGTCGGGATTGCCGCTGGTGCCACTGATGATGGTCCGGACGCAGCACTCCGGTCCGCCGAGGGTGTTGATTCAGATTCTTTCAGACTGTCGCTCATCCGGTCCCCATCGCCATCATTTGGGTGTGAAGTCGCTTCTTCGGGTAGAAGAGCGCATCCTGGAAGTGGCGGCGCATATGGATGTGCAGAATAGCCAGGCCCTGAAAAGGATACGGTCGCCCGGCGTTTTGTCTGGGGCTGCCCTATGGAGGAGGCTTTAGCAGCCTTGGCCGCTGACTCCCTGATCTTTCGCCTGATTCGGAAGTAGACGAAGCCAAGCACGAGAGCGAGTATGGCGGCACCGATCAAACCTCCCACCACTGCTCCTGCGATCGCTCCGCCGGACATTGTCGCGGACCGCCGCGTAATGCGGGGCCGCGTGCTTATTGTTGGCGCCATGTGGTTTGATGCTCGAGATGTGATCCGTCTGGCCCGGGAAAGGGGTATGTGACGGCGAGTATCGGAAGTTGTAGAAAACACCCGAGGCCAATCGAGCCTCAGGCTTTCGAGGTCGCAAGCCTGGTCGAAGGTTTCGATCGAGCAGTGCTAGGCTCAAGAGGCTTGTGGTTGCACGGCTCAGACGATCTCAGCTGGCTGAAGAAGCTGGATTGGGCTGGGAAGCGCGGCAGCGACAAGAGGCACCGCGTGCCAAGCGCGCAATTGGTTGTCGCCTGGTGCAAGACGGTCTGCGAGACAGCGCGGAGTGTTACGACGTCGTGGGGCAGGATGGTGATGCAGTAAGCAATTTCGGCAGGGTATGCATAGCCCCGTGTGATGTCCGAGATGGGCGGCGGCTTCGGCGTTGACGGGTTTGGATGAGGTTAGAGGTTCGCAAAGTCCAGCCGGTGACAAACTTGGAAGTGTGAGGGCGCCAGCAAGCACGGCCCCGCTCCGCTCGTCAGGGTTGGGGGCCTCCGGCTAGCCTTGTGTGGAGATGCAGTGAGCATTGCCCTAGCAGTTTCGTACGCACTCTGAGTGCAGCGCTGTTAGCGTGGTAGCGCGCCCGGTACAATGCCCGTGGCGGTTGGCCTCTCAGCTCTTCGGGGTTCAGATTGTTCTGGGGTCTCGCACTGCGCCACCACGGCACAGGTGGCTGGCACGAGCGGGTCGTGATGCGACGGTGGTGTATCGGTGCATTGTCGTCAAGCCAATAGCACTCGGTGTGGCCGGCTGCCTCCTAGCTGGCTGGTGTAGAGCGACATGCAACTGGTTTCACGCGTCGACACAATTGAACGACTTGGACTGAGAATTCTGGTCGAGCACTAAGTTATCCTAGGGCGAGCGCCAGAGCAGATGCATTCGTGGTTGCAGCACAAACCCCAGCCTCCAGATGTCTCCTCGGTGAGATGGCGACGGGACTGCCCAGGTGGCACCTTTCAGACAGCATGTCGTTGATTGTGATCGGGTAGGGTCAACTGTATTTCTTGTCTCGACCAGTGTGGTCGGATTCTTGGTTCGATGATGCGTCTCCTGAGAAGACATTTGCGCATAAATTATCCATACAATCAGCTAATGACTAGTATGGGTGCGGAACCACCTCCATTAACACGTTGAGACACGGATGCCGATGCGAGTCAAACGACTTGTGATCGTCAGGGTCCAACTACGGTGTCAACGTCTGGTGGAGACATCTCGTTGCCAATTAGGAGAACGCGACGACAACAAAGCGGTAAAGGGGGTCAGGTGATCAGACATGGGGGTGGAACGCTGTCTGGCTTCGGACCTCGCGTGACGAAGCTATTGATGGCCCAGGCGATGACGACGGTGTCGCAGCCCATGGCAATGTGAGACTGCCGATGGCAGACGTGTGATTGTTACTATGTAGAGTTGAAGAAGCTAGCGGCCGTTGACAGACACCCTCGACACCCACCTTGGATCATGCAAGAGTCGCGGGCAAGGTGCCACAACATATAACGGCGATCGAAGCGTCATCATCGCCATCGACTGTAAATACCAGACTCCTCGACACCCGGATACCCCGCAGATGTTGACCACCATTGGCCGGGGTTGCCGGCGCTGTGACCGATCCCGAAACACCACTCGTGACGCAATGTTGTTGGAATGTGGATTATGGATGCTCAAACAATCGATGGGGAATGCCGTGGACAGACACAAACTGGACACGCCAATATGCAGGAATCCCGGCTTCTGCAGGATCACGGCAGGCACGATGGCGAGACGCAGCATGGATGTTGAACATCGCGGTCTAGGGGTTCGTGTGCTAACAAGGTCGCCTAGAAATGTGGCATGTCGCAGACTCCGGGCTGCAGATGGGTGGATGGAGATGGCGGTTCTGGAAAAGAGCATCGGCTGAGTCGGAGACTGCTGCTGCTGCTCGATAATTACCCAATGGTCGTTTTGGGAAGGACCCTTGGTGCAGCTCTCGCAGCACGCTCTACTGCGTAAGCGTACGCAGTTCTCGCACGGGCAGTGGCAGCAGTCGTCACCTATGGCAAAATGTCAAACATGGTTCCGGAGTACATGGAGGCGGCTGAGTGGTGCGGCACCCCTGACCCCAAGTGGTGACGTTCTGCGGTGGACTGCTGGGAGGTCCAGACTGGCCTGTGCCCGCCGCCACAATCTTAATCAGTGGACGACTCCCGATCTCCAGAGCCTCGATCCCGCACGCCCATCACACGCATTCTAGACAAGCTCGATAGCATCGACACTGGCACGGCAGCGGCCAGCAACCCAAGCGATGCAGGCGACGACGCTTGCCGGGCCGTGCTCTGCCTGCAGCTGCAGCTGCACCTGCCCGATCTTCAGAACCCTTCCAAGTCCTCTGTCATCATCCATTGACTTGCTGCCATGGCCCTCTCCAAATTCCGATCATTGGCCTGAGTCTTCTACGCGACTTCTCCTGCTACTTGTCTTACGGTCTGATGGTCTCACGATCTCGCCCACCACGTTGTCTACGAGGCCCACACAAGGCCCGCTAGAGACGACCCTCGAATTCGATCCTCCTGGCAAGCCCTAAGGCTAAGCTCTAGAACAGGCCGAACCTACACATAATTAGGAGGCCAGGCCCATCGCCCGCACGACTGCTTGCAATCTCGGTTCCATGCCGGTTCTAGCTCGACTCTAATGAAAAGACAAGACGCAAGACGACTCATACGCGAACGCCCACTCTTACAGTCGCTCGCAGCTAGTGCGGCCTTCCCGCCACTAGTCGTGTACCCGACCTTGCATGAGGTCACCAGTCTTGTAGAGTTCCCTTGGCAGCGTTTCTTCAAAGGGTCATTAGCAACCTCGAACTGCCTTCAAGACCTTCTAAGGGTCCATACCACTCTTTTTGCGGAAAGATCAGTCTGCTCCACCTCAACATCGGCTCTGCCACGACTCACTCGCCATATTCTGACCTCTACAACGTCCATCTTCTCTCCGAGGTCTTCCTGATCACGTTCGCCATTCGGAGTTAAATTATAGACTGTGGCCGCTCGGCAGCTGTTACAAACGGCCACGATCCAGTCCCCAGAGCCACAAATATGCCGGGTAATAAGACTCTCGTGTATCTCTTCCGTCATGATCTGCGGGTCGCAGATAACCCCATCTTGCATCGGCTGGCCAAGGCGGCGGATCATGGCTTCACGCATTTTCTGCCTTTAGTCGTGCTTACGCCGCAGCATCTCGAGGTCTCTGGTTTCTTGAGAGACGGGCAAAGCTCACCCTATCCCCCAGCGAAGAGCGAGCTGTCAGGGTTATGGAGATGTGGGCTGTTTCGAGCCAAGTTCATTGGGGAGTCGATCATGAACCTCAAGAGCAACATCCACAAGGCTGGGAGCCAGTTGACCATCAAAGTTGGCAAGCCGGCCGAGGTTGTCGATCAGATCTGCAAAGAGTTGGAAAAGCAGCAACACCACGTCGATTCCGTGTGGACAATAGACGAGGAGGGCACAGAGGAGAAAGAAGAGGAGGCAGGCATAGCAGAGGTCTGTGCCAAGAATAACGTCAAGTTCGAGTTATGGATCGACGAGAAATACTACATCGACGAGTAGGTACACTTCACTCCACCGCGCGGGTTGTTGAGTACTGACCTGGTTTGCAGTCGCGATCTCAAGTACGCTAAGCCTCAGGATCTGCCTGATGTGTTCACAACATACCGCAAGACCATGGAGCCCCTGCGCGAAAAGCCCCGGAAACCACTGCCAAAGTCTTCTCAAGCATCGACATTCCCCCCGGTGGTCCCCCAGAAAATGCTAGACGATGTCGGTTCCTCATTTACAGTACCTGATTCTGATGAAGAGTTCCTTGTTCGCCTCCTGGCCCCCGTTAAGGACTTCATAATCAATCCTCCGCCATTTCCGGAGGGTGTCGAGACTGCACATCCTTTCAAAGGTGGCGAGAGCGCGGGTCTGCAGCGGCTTGACACACTCATCAGAAAGGGATACGCAAACCAGTACAAGGCCACTCGCAATGGGCTTCTCGGTGAAGAGTTCAGTACCAAACTCTCTGCATACCTTGCGCAAGGCTGCATCACTGCCCGCCAAATTCATGCTTCTCTTTTGGAATTCGAAAACGGCACCAACGAAACCTTTGCAGACGTCGAGGGCTACGGCAAGGGTGAGAACGAGGGTACTAAGGGTATCCGCTTTGAGCTGCTGTGGCGCGATTACATGCGTCTCTGCAATCGCAAGTTTAAGCACAAGCTCTTCTATCGATCAGGGTTCAGAGATGCTTACGATAATAAGTGGAAGGTCCCAAGGGTTGAAAAGGCTGGCAGTGGGCAGGCTGAGTCGCCAGATGCCGTTCAAGCCACGCTGAAGAGACTCTTTGACGGTACTACAGGGATGGGCTTCATCGACGCGTCGCAGCGTGAGCTCATACACACTGGGTACACTTCAAACAGGGCTCGACAAAACGTTGCGAGTTTCCTATCGAAACACCTCAACATCGACTGGCGCTTTGGTGCAGAATACTATGAGATGCTTCTTGTGGATTACGATGTCTCGTCTAACTGGGCGAATTGGCAGTATGTCGCGGGAGTCGGGAATGACCCCCGTGGCGAGGCTCGCATCTTCAACCCAGTCAAGCAGGCTTTTGATTACGACAAAGACGGTGCTTACGTTCGCGCCTGGGTTCCAGAAGTGCGTGAGCTCGAGAAGCTCGAAAACGTCTTCCAGGCCTGGACCACCCCCAAGGAGGATTGGGATCGCTTTGGCCTTACCGGCCTGGCCATGGCGGAGGATCCCGTTCTCAAAATCAATTTCTCAGTCGAGGGCAAGCCCAAGAACAATCGGCGGCCATTTAACCGCCGCCGTGGACAGGGCCGGGGAAGCGGAAACGGAAACGGCAATGGCGACGGCGGACACAGAAATGGTGATGGAGCTGGACACGGTAACCGAAATGGCTCGACAAATGGCCACTCGCCAAAGTCTACGTCTGGCTCGCAAAATCATGACAAGCAGCACATGCATCATCCGCCCCATAGCTACGACAAACACCAGCACTACTCGGGGCCGGACTCACAGTACGGCTACGACCAGCATCACTATTTCCAGGCGCAGTTCGTCGGCCAGGGTGTCCTGCCACTGCAATACGGACAGCCGCGGACGTATCCAGTGTATTACGGTAACGGTGGCAATGACCGAGGTGGCGGCTACTATGGTATGCGAGGGAGTGGCAGACCTTACCGCGGCCGAGGAGGCGGTGGTGGAGGAGTTGGCTATGTCGGCGGCGGAGGCTATGGCGGTGCGCCGTATCGTGGGAACTACTATGGCCCACCATCTGAAGCGCTGGCTTGGCAGCCGGATCCGTACGGGTACAGCGACCAACAGATGCCGCCGTGGTAGCTAGTGTAATGTTGGTGCCCGATCCGTAGCCGGCTGCACCTGAAGAAAAATCTCGCCGTTGCTAAAAAGGCGTAATTTAGTCTTTATACACTTGTATTGTAGCATAGCAATATTGGTTCCCACTTTTACTCTCTTGGTTGTATCAGAAAGGCTTGACCATACCAAACCATGAGAACTATGTTTTCCAGTCTAGGTTCAGGACTCTGATCCGTATTGTTGTTGGTTCGCCCAACGAACAGCTTACAAGGTGAAACAAACACACCACGGGCAGGGAATCAGGTTAAATAAAAACCCGGATGTCAAAGGCATGGAAGAAAACATTGGTCAAGAAGAGACTGAATGGTTCTGCGGCCTAGCCGTTCTGTCACAGAAAAAGCACGCTCACACGCACACCCCATCATGTGAGTGTCAGGCTACCATCCGGAAGGCGTGTCAAGAGTTGAGCGACTGCTGCACCCTGCCTGGGTAGCTCAACGCCTGAAGTTTGAGAAGTTGACCATGTGGATCGAGGCAGCATGAGAGATGGCGGGATAGTGTTGGTGTCTACGAGTATCACAGCACCATGTAACCCTAGCGGCGAGAAGAAGGCTAGGCTCTATATAAAAAAATTTAGACGGCAAGGGGTTAGGCAAGGCAGGGCCCTACTTTGATCGCGAAGCTTTTACGTGCCGTGCACAACTGCCAGTGACCGTTTCCTGGTTGGAGATATCAGGGTTTCAGACTTGCTTCGTTCATCGTGACGCATCGCGACACAAACTTGGCATGGTCTTTGTAGTATAATTACTGTTTTCTCACTATGCCGTCGCTCTTTACTTGCGTGGTAACTGTCGTGGAAGCCCAGTTTCTACAATGGCTTTTCAGTCAACGCAGCTCCGATTTTGGTGTCGAGACCACGAAGAAAATATACATCTTTTTCCTTTGGCTCTCTCCTTCTTCTCCTTGTACGTTTTAAAACTTCTTTGCTATTTTTTTTTCCGGTTTGATTCCCGTGTGAAATGAGGCTTGGTAACTCCCTTCGGCTACTTTTATCTACTCTTCCGTCCCTACGCTCTTCACATTTCTCGACCGATTACCTACCGCGATCCCGGTGCCTTCAGTACTTGTCGGCAATGGGGGCGAGCTTGACGCCTTTTGGTACGACGAACAGCGCCTTGGCCCGCACGCACACGGTCCCGTCGAGCCTCTCGAGCGTGCCCGCGACCCAGCGCTTCCTGTCGCTCTTGCTGCTGTCCTTCCCTGGAGTACCGCCAATACCATCGCCACCGTCACCGTGATCCATCGGCCGCGTCCGGATGATGTAGAACCCCTCGCTGCGCGTCGGCTGCTTGTAGTCGAGCTCCAGGTTGGCCGTAACGCCCGTCCGCGCCGGGAAGAGGCGCACCGCGCACCGGCCTAGCGTCTCGTCGAGCACCGTCGCGATCGCGCCGCCATGCACCACGCCCGGCCAGCCCGCGATCGACCGGCCAAGGTACACGATGCTGACGACCTCGTTGGTCGCTGGGTTGTGGAAGATGCGCTGGTACGCGAGGCCGCGGGAGCCGGACATGGCGCGCGAGGTCAGGCTCGGGCCGGACAGCGCCGACGCCGCCGCCGCTTCTGCTGCTGCTGATGCACCTGCTGCGTCCCCGGTGGTGGTGAAGCTGTCATAAGCAGCCCAGCTCCGCCACGCTGGGTCTGCGCTGAGCTCCTTGTGCAGCGGGAGTTGCGCCGCCCGCTCGGCAATCGAGGCGAGCAGGCGCGCGTCCTCGTCCGTCCCCGGCTTGACCAAGTCCGGGGGAGCGAGCGCCGTACGGGTCAGAGACCCCAGGGTGCTGCCAAGGAGCAGGAACGCGGCGCCAAATAGGACCACGCGGCGTGTGCGGCGGCGGGACTGCTGCTGTTTTTGTTGTTGGTGTTGATCGGGTTCGGCTTGTTGCGGGGAGGGTGGTGGTGGTGATATCGGTGGGACACTTTGCTGCTGCTGTCCTGGCCTGCTCGCCGTTGTCGAGAATGATGCTCGCCGGCTGTGGTGGTGGCTTCTTCCCGAAGCGAGTATCGACGACAAGGCCCTCGCGGTCGGCAATGCGGCGGTAGTAGCAATTGTAAGTCGTGACGAAGCGCAGAGTCGAGCACCACATTGGGGTAACACATGGCGGCGGCTCACCGCGGCGACAGCAGCCCGCAGCGCGGTGCCATTAACCACCATGGCCGTTCCGCGCAGCTTTAGATGGAAAGACAACCCTATCGTGGATGGCTACTGTCTGAGATGACGGGAGTGGGTGCGGGGGCGCGGGGGCACGCGGATGAGTCGCTCTGGCACTTTGCGTGGTCAAGTCTGGGAGCTGAGATTTGATGCGAGGCGGGATGAGGTTAGGATTGAAGCCGGGGAGAGGATCGTCATGTGGAGCGCTTCTGCCGCACTCGGACCTCCGACTCGCGGAGCTGGAGCCGGGGCTCTTTACGCGCTCTTACAACCACATGTAAGAAAACTCATCGAGGCTGGGAATCGAAATTAGAAAATCTTTATTGTCTGTTTAGAAGACGACATCCTATTGTCATCTCACTAATTTAGTCTCAATTGATCTTTGCTAAAAGTGGCAATAGCAAGAGCCTGAGTGTTGTAGCCCTGCACGAAGAATCGTCCGACTACACCAGCTACGAAATCTCCCCGTGTTTGAAAATTGCACCCAAGACTTTGGATACTTTCATTTCGGTTTGGTGGTCGTCTCGACCGACCATCTTTACATGCGGCTGCGCCATGAGCAACTTTGCGGGCCGAGGTTGCAGATGAGGAGTTGATGCAAGCAGGTCCTGCTTGGTGGCCTCGGCCTCGGAGAGCCGCACTAGCCACCCGTTTCCTTTCCCTTTTGCTTTTTCTTTTTTTGGAGGCTGGAGGGGGAGGGGCTTGTCCGCCTTGCCTTGGCTTGCACAGCACATGTGCCGACAGTTGAGGCGTGGACGTTTCTTTTGCCCCTGTGCCAAATGTGCCGGAACTGCCCGCGCTCTTGGCCAGGTGCAAGAAACTGCAAGCTTTTGTCTCACAGGAATCGTCTTGACTTTTTGCAGATCAAAAGCAAGCCGAGTGTCCAGAAGTTCCTGGCCTCCAGCCGCGAGAGGAGTGTTCTGGCAGTGAGAACAGCGCCAACACTGGCGGGATTGGCTGACTAGAACACTTGATCAGACCTCGCCCCTCTGGTATGGCTAGCCTACGAGGCGGTGGCCAAAAAAACCCGGACAGTTAAGGTGTGAGAATTGTGTGTGAGGTGTCCGGGTTTTTTTGGCCACCGCCTCGGCCTACTGCATAAGGTCCCGAATAGACTCTGGGACGCCGATGAGCCAGCCTTGTAGAGCGTCGTGAGCGGGGTGGGGGGATGGATGGCCTTGACGCAAGGGAGGTCCTGGGCGAGGGACATCCATACAGCTTACTTGACCAATCGGCTGGGCTTCCACTGCTCCGTTGCTCAGGCGCTCAGGCCCCCACCGAATCGCTCACACCCATGAGTGGTTGCTGCTATCTTGGTGAGCTAATGGTGGCTTTGCTTGCCGTTTTGTTCAAGGGTGTTCCGGAAAGAAGGATATCGAGAAGCTGCTAGTGCATTAGTCATCCACTCCCGCCGACCACGGTCGACCTGATCCTCGCTGATTTCGCACCACGCCATCTCCCGTCTCACGCACCCAGCAGCAGCAAGGAGCACATAATCGCGCTGGGACCACACCACCATTTCTGCCTGCTCTCCATACTCCCGCCAGTGCAGTGCACCCTGCGTCATCCCTCTCCCATCCTATCTGAGCTATCCTCTCGCTTTTTTGTGTCTGTGCTCACCGGTCCCTGTCTCGTCGGCCGCCCGCCTGGTGTCGGCCCCTGCCCCTCGAGACTCGCGCTCCTCCTCTCCATGCGAGGTCGTGAGCCTGTCACAATCACCCCAGGCTCTGCATGCAGCTGCCAAATGGGCTGCTGGGTATCCGTAGCCCTCGGCACTGCAATTGCAAGACTCAACTCGGCCAATAAGGCATTATCATGACAATGACCTGCACCGTCGCCTCTTGGCGGATCAATCATCTATCAGTCCCGAGGTCGTCGTCATTCGGACATGGTGACTTCGGTTGAGGCTTCAACAAATGGCCCTGCAGGTCCGGCGCACGCATGATAACGCAAGGCAGCCGTGCCCACTGTGTTCTGTGCTCATAGGTCAGTCAACCCGCAAAGAGAGACTCGAGCGACGACGGGCGTACCGTGTAACGCCGCCAGGTGACCCTAGCTAGTGCCTGTCTTCACAGATGTTGCGCTCCCATGCTGATTGGGTGCAAGACATAGGTCCAGAGCAGCAAGCTGCACACCGGTCCTAGGCGGCTGCTGCACATGCGCGGGCAGATGCTTGGCGGCTGCAGAGTGCTTTGGTAGATTGTACCTCGCTCGACATGCTCCTGCGATCCAGCAAATGCCCTGCGCTGGACACAAACGACCGAGGTTGCTATCGTAAAGACCGCCCTAGATGTATGCCGAACGTCCAAGGTCGCAATCGTCCTTTACAGTCTCGTTCACTCGAAGGGTGGCTAGCTGCCAAATGCCACCCGCCTTCACTTACTAGAAATAGCACCAGAGGTCTCTCCTCCAGCGCCCGTTCACCCAGATCGATTTATGTCGAGACTGGCCAGTTCGGCTTATCAGGGCAGAATCTGTTGGTCGTGTCGCCATCAAAATTGAGACCGACGATACCGCAACACTGCTGTATTTGTACTGTCCAGCTTGGAAAGCAGACGCGGCATGTGATTCAGAGGAAGGCTTTTTTGTTTCTCATGAAGGCATGTGTCTGACAGACAGGCCCCACCATGTAAGTGGTTTTTTCAAACCCGGCACATGTTCACTTTGGGACCAAGGCTGTGCACACCCGGCTGTATGTTTCCTGGGTCCAGCTGTTCTAAGAAGTGTTCTTACATCTGGTCAATACAGGAAATGAAGCCTGGCAAAGTTGGTGCGGCGACACCCAAGTATCTGCTACTTGTTGATCACTGGCGTGCAAGTCTAAAGAACGGGGAAAGACAACCCATATCCTTGCAGGTCCACACCACCCTCCATGCGGCACCCTTGGCTTGATCCCTTCCCCGGCCTGCTCCGTCAGACTCGGAAAGAGCTCTCACTGCCAAAATGGAAGAATAGCCTCGTTGACGTGCCTGTCAATGAGATGTGAATCAGGGACTTGCAGCGACGAGGAACCTGCGTCTTGATTGGACGCGCCCGAAGGTCAATCACATCATCTCGCCCACGTCCAACCCGGGCGGGAGATGCGACTGCCAGAAAAGATGGGGAAAAGAGTTTACAACCTTACGGGCGAATGTACGGAGTGCCACTACCAGCATGGGCTTGGCCGAGTTTAATGTACTTGTTCAGAAGAAGCCCTCTGCCCCGACGCATCTAATAGCACCAAGCCCGGAGCTTTTTTTGTCTTTGGTAACTGGGTAGTGCTCAGAAACAGGCCCCGGAGATGCGCCGAAACACATGGTGAATCAGCCTCATCTGTTCGTCGAGCCACCAGTCAGTAGCCGACAGGGTACGTGTATGGCCAGGCGTGTGTAGGCCACGCCATTCCATGCTGTTGGGATCCCTAGAACGGGACTTGAGGCACGCTTAAGCGACGCGCCCTTGTCGAGCAGCCGTCAAGTCTGTATCCGCAAGGTGCGTGCGCCCGGCACGCGATCCCCGCCATGCAGGGCAGACCATCGGGTCGCAATTGACATGGCACTTGTTTGATTGCGACCACCCCTCCATCACGACCTCTCAGGCACGACACGTGAGCCCACGCACCGGGCGACGCGACAGTCGACTTGGGCTGGACTCTTGCCCGAGCCGGCAGATGAGCCAGCTGCTTCCCTCGTCCCCCCCTCCCTCCGTCGTCCCTCCTGGCCACATGCAATCACCCGGAGGCTTGCACTTGCAGTTGCCAGTCAGGTCAGGTTGTATGCATCCCGGCCTGGTTGGGCTCACACCCCTTCCGCTCTCTCCCCCTCCCCCAAGGGTTCATCTACCCATACATTCTCCGTACTCTGTACAGCCTCCTTCGCCCAGGCTGCTTTCCGCGCAGCACCTCTCTCGCCCTCGCCTCCGAAACCTAGGTATCCCGGCAGTTCCCCCTTCTCCCTCGCCTATCATCTCAGTCTGTAAAGTCGAGCCTGCCTGGCGAGCCTACCGACTGACGATAGGCGACTGACGACAGCCAGACACAGACAAACCCCCCCTGTGGCCCCCACCACAATCGTTACACTGCTCGTGGCGCTGCTGGGCACTTGCACCTACCCGTTCCCTCCCTCGTCCCTCGTCCCTCCAACTTTAGAAGTCTGCACCACGGCCGCCGTCCCCCCTCTAGCTCTACTCCGTACTGCGTAGGTACGCTACTCTCTGCGGCGCCCACTCTACTCCCCTTGCACCTGACCAGCGGGCCACCCGTGCAAGTCAGATACCACTCCGCATCTCCCCACGGCTTGACAGACACCCATCCATCACCCGCCTGTGCCTGCCTATCCTCTCCAAGCCCAGCCCCAGGGCGCTCCAGCACTACCAGGCGGATCAGCACTCCCTCTGCTCAAGTGTACCTGCTGCCCATTTCCAGTCCACGACGATCGTCGTTCTCTCCTTCTACACACAACCACCCCCACGGCGTCGCATTTCTTCCCCAGCCCGCCACGCCCACGCCTCAATCAACATATAGCTGTTGCGACCCAGACCCGCGCCCTGCTCGGTCTGCTCAACTCAACACCATTTCTTCCACTGTCGCCTCTCTTGATCACGGCGCCCTGCGCTGCGCCGGTACTTCGCCTCGCCTCGCCCCGCCCCTCTCTCTGCACCAAGCCGTCCGTCGGCAACCAAACAACAAACCATGGCTGCGCCAGCTTTCCTCCCACAGTCGCAACCATTCCGATCGCCGCCTTCCTCTCAACAATCCGTGTATCCTGTCGGCCTGAGCACGAGCAACCCATTTGATCGAGATGCGCCAAATAAGCCCGTTGGCACTCCCTATGCGACAACCCCGTCACCCGCTTCGCCTGTGCTCATCCGCCGTCTTCCGGCAGACACGACAGAGGAGAAACTTCGACTGATGCTCCTCTTCTCCCAAGAGCTGGTTGACGTCGAGATGCTGTCGCCAGATCTCTCGGAAGACGCTGGCCTCCGGTCTGCCGTCGTCAAGTTCAAGACCCCAGCAGCAGCCCAACAAGCCAAAGACTCCCTGCATGGCAAATCCATGTCCAATGATGTCGAGATGATTGTCGAGATTTTAAGCGGAAGCCCTGGATTCTCAAGAAGGTTCCCTGTGGATCTTCCAACAACCACAGGTCCCAGTCTCTCCTCGTCGATATCCTCGAATGGACAGTCCTCGAGGCAGTCGTCTCGGTTCAATGGCGGATTCCAGCCGCTTGAGAAGATGTCCCCGCCCATGAACGGGATCTACACCACGAGCGAGTTGCCGAACCCAGACTCTAGCACGCATTACCAGAGCTTGTTCTCTCCACAATCGCCCATCGGAAACCACCTCACGGAGCGCGCGCGCATGTCGGGAAAATCACTCATCAGCCACGATGCGGCCGAGGACGATGAGACACGAGAACTGCTCAATGACCCAGTCGCATACGCCGAGAACGGGCCCGCGCAGCAACGTCGGGCGACTGCACCTCATTTACCCATTGCGCGTCTTGCAAGCCTATCTCTGAACACCGCGACAAACGGCACAGCCTCGTTGCCCGGGGCATACGCGCACGGGAACACAATGTCGCCCACTGCCATGAACACTGGCAGTCACTCAATCAATTACCAGCTCAGTGGGCAGCATTTCCCACAGCGGCACAACTTTCCTCCAGTGAACCCCGCCGACCAGAACCCACCATGCAACACCCTGTACGTCGGCAACTTGCCTATCGACACTTCTGAAGAGGAGCTCAAGGCCGTGTTCTCAAAGCAGCGCGGCTACAAACGTCTCTGCTTTCGGACAAAGCAGAATGGCCCCATGTGTTTTGTGGAATTTGAAGACGTGTCCTTTGCCACAAAGGCGCTGCACGAACTGTACGGACATCCTCTGCATAACAGCGTCAAGGGCGGCATTCGTCTTAGTTTCTCCAAGAACCCTTTGGGCGTCAGATCCGGCCAGTCACCCACACAGAACAGTGGCGGTCAGATGTCCAGCTTGAATGGCATATCTGGCTCGCCTGGTGGCTTCACGACCGCCAATGGCCCACCACCAGGCCTATCCGCCCCGCCAGGACTCAATCGAATGGCGACATACAGCAGCCCGGGACCGCTGTCTGGCAGCAGCAGTAACCATTACTCTGGAAATGTCTTTCCGGGCCACAACAATAATGTCTGGAACAACGCACCCCCGTACAATGGACCACTTTCGGCGGGGGGTACACCAGCAGCCATGGGCAGCTCCGGATCCGCATTTCCCCCTCCCTACATGATGGGACGGTGATGCTAGTCATTTCGAAGCAGTCACTTTACTTTGACTCGGGATGATCGAACTTACCGGAGCTGACTGCAAAGCGTCGAGTCTCGATTAATCCTCGCCTGATTTATGATCCAAGAGTGGCTAATGACACCTGGGATTGTCATCATCTGCATTTTCTTTCGGCATTTTGCGAACACACTGATTCTGGAGCACATCGAATTAGAAGCGTTGGCGTCAACATCAATGGAAATACCAAACATTCCCCAGGCTGCACATGATACTCCGGCATGTTCGGGGAGTTATACAGCCTTGTCATTTCCATGCACATCATGGGACGTGGTCGGAGGATGACCACCTCCGTGCAAATTTTAGTGCGGGCGGCGAACAGCCTTCTACACACCATCCGCTCGTTTATCATTTCGCGCTATTTGTTCTGCATTACGTCGTTTTTGTTTGTTATTTGCACTGCGCTGGCGTTCCCCCGTCTGTTCACGCATGACCTTGTCGGGGAGAGTCACGCGACACCGGTTACACGCATGGACACAGACTCGGTGGTATCTTGATGGGGCTTGGGTGCATTCTCGCGACCATGGTTGACTTCTGTTTGGGTAACAACGCGGCATCATCATTGGCCAGAGGCGCATCACATGAAACGAGTGGTCAGCATATCCGGGACTCACATACAACAGCACATCATTGATATTGGTACACGGCATATGCGCCTCATTTCTGCAGGCTTAGAGTTTCACATCACAAACACGACCCGCTCGAGCCATCGGCGCTGTCCGACAAGCTTAACGGTTCAACAGCTAGTGGGGAGGGCTTAGAGCATCGGGGGTTCCATTTCATTCCTTCTTTTCTTTCCTCCCGCTGGGAACAATGTCATGTATTTTGCGACTTGATTGCAAGTCATCATTTTCGTGGTACGGATGTTTTCGACTCTGCCAAAAGATCATTTCATTTTGCTTTGCACCCGTCGCCGTCTGTCGCTTGTCACCTAGTTTCCAAGTCACTTACAAAAGAGAAACAAAGGAAAACCTGCGAGGGCCGTGTCGATGTACGATGCGCCGCCCTCCTCGAGGCACAGCCGGATAGGTTCGCCCCGGAGAGAAGAGACGAAATGTCGGGAGTAGTCATTTATACGCCTTTCTTTTACGAGTTGATCTTGTATGCCATGCTCATCTATCTCCTTTTGCATATGTTGCATCTCTCCGTGGCGCCGCCCGTCTCTGAATGAATATTTGGTGTCGATAGTGTTCTGCTTATCCAGTATTGCTTGTGAGAGTTTCTCTGCCGTGTGTTTTTCTGTCTTGTACGTAATTACTTGGGGGTTTACTTTTCGAGTTCCTCGCGCGTGTGTGGCCAACTCCCCTTTTTTTATTCCGACTGCAAGTAATTTGATTGTTTCGACCAGACAAAGCAACCTTTGGTAATAAGTACCCTTGGCTTTGGCACTGAGAGCTAGTACAGAGGGTGGACGGACCTACGGATACTAGTTGTTACGTCTTGATTACCTTACGTTACGTCATGGGAGCGCTGGGTAGGCACGTACCCATGCGCGGCGTGGTTCCGCTGGGGGCTTTTTGCTTGGTGTGTGCTTTGCGCGCGCGCGGACGCACCCGCGCACCGAGAGGAGAGAAGGGAGGGACCGGGGGTTGGGAGGGTTCATGATTTTGGGAATCCCTACACCAAGTGGGAAAACCACTGATGAGAACTACGGGACTTACCACGACCGTTTCGGGGGTTTGAAAGGAATGAGATGGCTGATCGGCGGGTTGATGACGATGAACAGCTAAGACGAAAGCTTGAAAAGTCTTGGTTGTAATGGAGGGAGGGGTACTTTGGATCGTCTGACACCCGGTCTACCGTCTTCATGTTCCCTGGTTGGTTTGACCATGTAGAACTAAACCTCAAACCATGTGTTGCTGGGGGCAAGTGGGTAGAACACATTTCTGAGGGGTTTCTTTTCACTCACGGGCCGGAAATGTGCAACCGCGTGCCGGGCCGAGATGGTGCTGGGGAATCATGAGGCAACGTTTTAATTTAATTTGACGCGTGGTGGAAGGGTTGGATCTATCTGGATCCCGGGGGAAGAGTAGGAATGGGACTGCCAGGCACTCGCCGAGTCGGAAATATTTCCAGCCTTGTGGATGCGCGAGGGTTGCAGGGCGTGTGTCCGACATGATGGAGCCGAGGCTTGTCGTTGATCATCGGGGTATCTTTGGTCGGTCGGTTGATCATGGACGCATGTGCCACCCCCTCCCCCCAGGTCTGTGGGCCCCCACGGGGCGCCATAATGACGGACTGGGAGATGTTACAATGAGAGAGAGACAAAGAGTTATTGCCACGCCGTTGAGAGATGAATCAATGCAGTCAGGCTGCGGCCAGAGTTGACGGATTAGGACCTCGGGATGGGACAGGGTCTGCTGTCGCGTCCCACTCATCGCCGGAGGGTTCTTTCGTGGGCCACCATGACAACAGGCCTGTGACCGAGGACGGCCCCCGCGCGACCCCACAGGACAAGCCGATGTGGCTGTTGACAGACGGGATTGTTCGAGGTGAGCCGTAATAAGCGTACCGAGTAGGGGATCAGATGTGGGGATGGCGGCATGGATCTGGCCACGAGGAAGGACTGGGGCCCGGTCCGCGCTTCGGCACGCACAGACTGATGGGCTGCGGCGCGGTGGGAGCGAGGCCGCGAGATCACGAGGCGATGCTGTGCGACGAGGCGTGTGCTGTGCTGGCGCGTGCGTACTCGGCACTCTGGAGATACGGAGGACCGGTAGATGCAGGTGCAAAAGGGAAGAAGAGTCCCCGCTGGCCATGTGCACCCCATGTGCACCGAGTCCGCTTTCAGCAGCGCAACGCTTGCAGAGGTGGCTTGGCGCTGCCGCCCAAGACGCCTCCACTGTCCTGCAGCTGCCACTGCCAATGCCAATGCCACTCACTGCCACTGCCACTGACTGCCACTGACTGCCACTTACTGCCACTTACTGCCACTTACTGCCACTTCTCTCTCTCGACTTGTTGGAGTGCCCATGGCCAAAGGTGGGCCCTGCCGCCTGCCCCCCTAACCCCCTACCTCGTCCCAGGGGACCCCCTAACCAATCCGTCCTGTCCACCGGCCAGCTCGACTGGAGTGTGCCTGCACTCCGGCTGCAGTTGCAGCCCACCTGCACCTGCACTCCGCCGTCGATACCGCTTCTGGGCGAGCTGCCACCTGCACGCCCGGCCTCTCTTTTTTTTTTCTTTCTTTCTCCGGCCCCCGAGCCTCGCACAGTTTGCCGACCCCATTGTCCTCTTGCCGTTGTTGTTGTTATTGTTGTTATTGTTGTGGTAGTCGTCGTCTCCCGTTGTCGCCAACACGCCTCGCTCACGGCCCTCCCTCTCCGGCACCGCCACAAGCTACTCGTTGTCTGGCTCGTGCACCCGCGCGGGGCCTCACCTTGCCTTGCCTCGCCGCAGCCTTTCCACGTCTTCTGCTCCGTACCTTTACTCATCAGTGAGCCGCGCAACCCCGGACCACTCCTCCGCCCTCAGCATCCCATTCCATCTCCTCCCGTCCCATCTCATCTGGCTCCACGGCAGCCTCCACGTCTTCGCGACCGCCCAGGACCTCCAAACTTGTCCACACATACACTTCTTCAGACCGAGCGTCGCCACCGTCATGCCGATGGCACGGCAGGGTCGTTACCAGCCTGCGTACGTCCCCCTTCCGTCTCCTCCGCACGCTCGTCATGCTAACGCTGCCATTGCCCAATCAGACGGGAATATCACATTGTAGTTCTTGGTGCAGGTGGTGTTGGCAAGAGTTGCCTGACGGGTGAGCATTCTGATTAGTGGTGGAACCCTGACCGCAGCGCTGCGTATCTGGCCAGCCAAGCGCCACGCTGACCACGACTCGCACATGTAGCTCAGTTTGTCCATAATGAGTGGATAGAGAGTTACGACCCAACCATTGAGGACTCCTACCGGACTCAGGTCGCCGTCGACGTAAGTCGAGCTCGCAGTGCGTCTCCTGCAAAGAACCGTTTCTGACGCGCAAACTCATCGCAGGGCCGCCAAGTAATTCTGGAAATGTGAGACACTGATGCTACTTCTCTGCTGCCTCAAGGAAATAAACCTGCTAACATGGCACAGTTTGGACACCGCCGGCACAGAGCAATTTGGTAAGTGAACTTAGTCACATGTGGCGAAACATTAAACATGTTGTCAAGACACTTGGTCTGCGCACCGGCTGACGGCAGTTTCCAGTTGCCATGAGAGATCTGTACATGAAGACAGGCCAAGGATTCCTGCTCGTCTTCAGCATCAGTCAGAAGTCATCGCTGACAGAGCTCATGAGTCTTCGGGACGAAATCATCCGGATCAAGGACGATGACACCATACCAATTGTCCTCGTCGGCAACAAGGCCGACCTGGAGGACCAGCGGGCAGTTCCGCGCACAAAGGGTTTCTCAATTTCACAACGGTGGGGTGCTCCCTACTACGAAGCCAGTGCTCGCACCAAAAGTGAGTATAGCCCTCAAGGGCTAAGCTACGGCCTTCCAGATCTACTACAAGCACAAGCTCGTATCGATACTAACAAGCGAAAAGCCAATGTCGATGAGGTCTTTGTTGATCTCTGCCGGCAGATGCTCAGGAGGGATGACGCCAATGACATCACGCATGAAGATGAGGACAAATTCGACCCGTACTCAATATCTTACTATAAGAACCGTCGAAAGCGGAAGGAAGGCGGGGGCCACAACCGCCCGCGCTGTGTTATTCTATAGGCAAGAATCATGAAAGATCCTGTCGAAACACACCTCGGTGACAAGAAGCCGGGCCGTAGAGATGGAGCCGGGCCAGTCAGCCTGCTGCACCGCCCAAGCTGCACCTCTCGTGCACAGGCCGAGAGCCGGCGACCACACACATATGAACATGGCGACGACAAACGTCGCGCACGCCACAAAGCTCAGGCTTTGCAGACTAGCCGCTACAATTGCAACCAATCGGCAGGACGATCACCGATAGCGGACTCCCAAAGGACAGAACATGACGACTGTAGACACACACAAAAACTACGTACGCGCAGCCACGTTCAAGAAAGCGTTTGGGTCATCCTTGGGGATCATTATGGCAGGAGAGAAAGAGGCTGATCTTCGGCATTTGGGAAAGTTCGAAGACAAATAAGATACGGGGAAGGCTATCTCCAGCCCATCGTATCACTGCGAAGCTTCACAGAGGAGGAAAGAGTCAAAATGGTCAAAGGGATGTAGGCCGGCTTCTATGCTGCTTGTCTTCTCGCCATGCCGGCCCTCGCCCTGTCCTATTAGGGGCGTGGGTATTGTGCTCCGGGGGCACGTATAAGTCCTATTCTTGATTCGTTCCGCTGGAGTCGATTGAATCTCTCTTTCTGGAAGTGCCTCTCTATATGTCTAGTAAGCACTAGTCCACACACGAAAAAGCTTCTTTGCCACCCAGGGACTCGAACTTTATCTGCACATCCTCGTTTTTCTCAACTCTGTCCAAAATTAAACATCTCAGAACTTTGCAATACGATGATTCAACCCGGCAGTGCAGTGGTTTCTGGGGAGCACAGGTTCTGGAGCGGGCG
Organism: Microdochium nivale; assembly: GCA_026745475.1. NCBI lineage: Eukaryota > Fungi > Ascomycota > Sordariomycetes > Xylariales > Microdochiaceae > Microdochium > Microdochium nivale. The sequence continues at coordinate 2,774,815 of JANTFD010000002.1, forward strand.
GGCGGGCGGGCGCAGGGTGGAGGAAATCCAGCAGTATCATCATCGAGTGTCGGCTGTTGGAGTGAAGGAGGTCGCGGTTGCACCACCCCTTCTGTGCATGTCCACATGCTGCAGCAAATGCGTGGGTCTCGATGTTTGTTTTTGTTTTCCTGCTCCTGCTTTACGTTTCGGGTTTCTGTGGAAGGATACCTTACCGCCGACTGGTGCCTCTCCTCCTGTGCTGAGGAGAGGCGTCGGTCGGTGCCAAGAGAAAATCTTGGTCGGGTGTGTTCTGGTCTGTAAAACGGCTTCCAGCTAGCCTACATTTTTGCCGATGTGTCCTTTTGGTTTTACCCGGCCGGCCGTCTTTCTTTTTCTGGTTGATAGCACGGCAGCAGTTTGCATGATGATGTATCGGAGCCCTGGTTGCGCTCAAAATCTGGAGGTTTGGTAATAGTCCATTTCTGAACCTTGAGGGTAATGCAGGGTTATAGTTTATGTCGCTTTACTGCTAGGTTCCGTGCCGAGAAACCTTTCCAGCGTCTTCTTCTGTAGCGCACGCTGCTCGGCGATGACCTCGCGCAGTGCCTCATTCTCCTTGCGAAGCGCCTCAAGGTCGTCACCGCCGCCGCCGCCTTCACCAACTACGCCGATCGTGTCGCTGCCGGTCTGCTGGAAGGTCGTGATGCCTGCCTCCAGGAAGTCGAGCGGCAAGCCCTTGGTCCCAAGCATCCGGCTGAACCTCGACGGCTCGCTGTCGACAACGGGCAAGTCCGACTCGAGCTGGGCCGTGAAATTGTAGGCCCTGCTGCCCATAAAAGGCTTGACGACGGTCGTGGGCACGGTCTTTTTCCAGCTGTCCTCGGGGAACGGCGACGAAAAGATGAGGTTGCTGACGGCGGCGTTGAGGCTGGCGAGCTCCGTCGAGTCGGTGCGGGTGCTCAGGTCCCAGCGCAGGACTTGGCCTTTGGGGTGGCCCGAAAGCAGGACGGTCCCGTCGTAGTTGACAGCCAGGCAGCCTGCGGCGCCGGCCTCCTGAGGCGCGGCACCGAACGCGCCTGACACCTGCACGGCCATGGAGCTGTCCTCATCGCTGCGGGGGCCAACGAGGGCCCTGCCGTCGCCGCCAAAGAGCTCGACGGCGTGGAGCGAGCCGTCATCGGTCGAGGCGTAGACAGCGCGCGCGGATGGGTCGAGGCAGATGGCTAGGGGCGCGGCGGGGAACAGAAGGGTCCGCAGAGCCGCGCCTGAAGCGTAGTTCCAGATGATGCAGGACTTGTCCCGGCTGGCGGACACGCAAAGGGCCGTGTCCGGGTTGGTGCCCTGTGTCGCGACGAGGGACGTGACGGCGGCTCGGTGGTCGGCCAGCGTCCGCTCGGGCTCGTGCTCGGCCGTGGAGCCGAGCTCGAGCAGCCTCGGCAGGGCCCAGACATTGATATTGGAGTCATCTGACCCGGTGATAATGTGGAAGGGCGTCGTGGCTATGCACGAGACGGCTTGCACGTGACAGGCGGGAGTCGTCACTTGCCGGCCGGTACAGGTCTACAGCAACGGTGGTGGGGATTAGCCTTACATGTATGTATATGTGTCTCATGATCGGCGTATGCAATGTCTGGCCTCACCTCCCACGCGATCAGCCGGCCCTCCTGGGTGCCGAGAAACAGCACGTCGTCCTGCAGCGCGACGGTGCGGATGCGTTCCGAGAAGGTGACGGTGGCCTCCTGGGAGCCCTTTGGCCGGGTGTATACATGGACTGTGGACTTGTCGTCCTGGGCGGCAAAGACGTGTGACGGGCTGGCTGCGAGGGCATTGCGCGGGACCGAGCTCTTCTTGAGCACGGCCGTGGTGGCATGGTTGGGGTGCAGAGTATGCTCGTATATGCCGGCATCTCTGACTATGGCCGTGTTGTTGGCCAACGGCGGGCCTGATATCGAGACAAGGTAGCTTTCTGTCAGCATGTTTGCGGGCGGTGATGTACGTATGTCTGCGTGTAAAAGGTGGAAAGGCCGGCGAGAAGTTCGCTCTCGAGTAGAGCTGCACGGGTGAGAGAAGAAAAAAAAGAGCGGCAATCAGTTGGCGGCAACAGCTACGACAGCGAGCATCTATGTGGTCAGATTGTGAGAGGTTGACTGCCAGAAATTGAAGTTTTGAAAATTATAGTGGGCCTGCTCGTTGTGGATCCACTTGCAGGATGCCAGGAGCACCGCCGCACCTTCCTCCCGCTGCGCTGCACAATGGTGTGCATTACTGCTTTCTATGTTGAGCGTGGGTGGCTCTCAATCTGAGGTCAAGTCGTACTCGGTTTATCCCTGAGTCTTGATCGTATAGTCGCAGCCTGTACAGCCCGCCTGCCCACGCACATCCTCGGAACAAGCAGTATGAATCTTTGATCTACATCGCACGGGTCATGTTGCTGTCTGTCTGGCGGATCCTGCCATCACGGCTTCTGGGCGCCTCAGCTCCCGACTCTTGCGTGCTAGCATCCGAGCATATGTACGCCGTGGGCCTGACCCGCTCTCTGATTGAAACACGACGACCCGGCCAGCCTGGCGACTCGATGAACGGTGCTCGTGGAAACGTGGCTACCCGACGCAGTGCAACGCTTCGGCCTTCGCCTTGCTGGCCAGACGACGCTATCGACGTGCTCCATACGTAGCATCCCTCAACCGACACCCCTCCCCTGGCCCTTCCTTCGACCGGCGTTCTCCCTACGCTGTAGGACCGCTGTCAAGGGGTTCGACGTAGCTGTTCGTGTTGATGCTGCTTCGCTTGCTGCAAGTGTCATCAAGAGGACAATGGGCACGCCCCGATCTGTGTGTCTGGGATTTGGTGCATATGCATGGTTTTTCTTTTTCGTTATGCCAAAGAGAGACGGCTCTCCACATCCAAGTTTCTAGGAACCCTACCACGAGCAATTGTAAACGCCACGGACGCTGTCTGGCGCAGGAAACAAAAGCCAAGGATAACCCTCGAAGTTAGACTAGGCCACCCCCGTCCGGCGTTCCTCTAAGGTCTGTCGCCGCGCGTTTGGGGGTGCGAAAAGGCAGGGCGAGGTCTCACAGACAAGACATTGTCTCAAGACACTACAGCACACACAGCACAGTGGCGCAGATGCACAAGCTGCTCCAAACCCACGTCAACAGCGCAATGACCAAGGGATCGACTGCACAGACAAGTCGCGATGCGATACAATCGTATCGTCTGCTAGAGCGCCACTCAAATGGCACCGTGCTGCTACTGCACGTCCTCTTGAGAATGAAGAGATGCCGCCGTAGCGTATGCTCGGCGAAAACTCCATGGCGCCGTCCACAACAGCGTCTCATCGAGGATGTTCATATGAAGTCGTTAAGGGCGTGGCCAGTATGAAAAAGCAACATTCTCAAGCCCCCACAACTGTGTCAGACTCCTCGCTTCTTCGAAGGGGGCAGATCTTGGTGATGGGACTGCGAACCAATGTCTCGCGTGCCTTGAATTCCATCTTGCAGACTGTCGAGACCATGCTAGGGCCACGACACACCGAGTACACCCGAGCATGATGCCTGTCGTCAGCAGTTGTGCAACAATAACGGCGCAGCTGCCAGCAATTCTAGCACCTTATATGTCTACATTCCATAGTACGCGGCGTGTCCAGGTCTCGAAGTGATTCAGAATCAAGTATTCGGCAAGAGCTTGGAACAAAGCTCACTCCCTTCGGATGTACGCCCTTCCGTGTGATTGAGTACATACTTACCGAAGCCATCACTTCTCCTCTTCATCTTCCGAATCGTCTGCCAGAAACATCTCGAGATTATTGCAGTTTCGCGAAGATCGTTCTCGTGTGGTAGGACAAACGCTGCTCGTCCTGGTAATAACGGCTCGACACACCTGAAACGGCAATCAAGTTTTCGGGAGCTTGCGTGCGACTTGGTTCGATCTCACTTCCGAGGACGCATAAGGCATCATCCTGCAAGGTGCCTGGGACCTTTCTCGTATTGGATTTCCTAACTGCAGCCTTCTACAACACAGACCCCCGATAGAAAACATGGAGCCTCTTATGGACTGCAACCTGCCCGAGCTCCTGGCTGTCGATCTCAAAACACCAGACCGGAATTCAAGACCCACGAGTTCGGTGTCCAGACCCCCAAAGTCCTTAGCCGCTGGGGAAAATCGAGCCATGGCTCAGTCACAGGTCCACCTCGACTCTAGCACAACTCCCGATGAGAGGGAGCTTTTGTCCAAGATGAGATCTCTTGAGCTGTTGGACAAGAAGTACTCTGAGCTTCTTGCCTTGGGCGAGGAGCTGATGAAAGAAGTGAGCGACTCAGAGCTTTCAGGGAGCGATTCCTCTGGTTACATAGTGCCTCCATGTATTCGAACACGCAATATCTCGGTCACCACAGCGGCGACATCAGTCGCATCGGCCAGGAACCGCTCGGGCTCAATTTTCAACTCCGCGTCGACATCACCGCAAAGAAAAGAACCACCAAGAAGTTGGCTGGACTCTGAGGATGGTTCATCCGAGGCCTTATTTCAGAGCCGCGCGCCAACCGTGCTGACGCCTCAGGGTCCGATCATATCACCGCCGCGTCGAAGCTCTAAGCGTTATGCCCGCACTCAGAATTCTTTCTGGTCACCCGCCCCTACATCAGAGTCATACATAGCGGACCCGTTCGCAGGGTTTGGGGGCGAAGAAGACGACTCATACGACACAGTCTCGGCGCTCCCTTCCTACAGCGACGCCCATGAAACTTCAGCATCACGCATGCAAAACTTTGGGACAGACAGGATCGCAGTATCGAGTCCCCGCGATCGCTTCGTGACACAGAAAAGACGGGTTGAAGGCTCGCCTCGTTCACCACCATCGCCAACTAGTTTCGTTCCCTCAGCTTATGACGCTGAAGATACTCCGACAAAGTCATATCTGTCGCAAAGCCGCAACCCGAGAAGCCGTATGGCGAGTACACAATATCGACAGCCAGATGACATCCTAGAAGACGTGGAGAGTCAACAAGGCTTTTCGGATACATCTGCGAGCCGCGAAAACAGCTTCGTCACGCCTCGGCGAGATGACGTCCGCCCCGAAAGCATAAGCATCGAGACATGGTTTCAAGCAGTTATTGATGACTTCGCGCATCCATTCGATGCCGAGCTTGAAGCTCCTGCCTCTAGGATTCCGATCCCCGCCGAAGTATTGGAGACTCTCAGAGTATCAGTCTCGTGCTTCCCAGAGACAATGCTCCTGTGCTCGAGTCTGTCTATAGAGACAATTCGCAGCCATGTGCGCAAAGTCAAGTATGAAGGAAAGGGCTGCCAAGAGCTGAAGTCAGCCGCCCAGATATCCTCCATTCTTGACGAAAAGCCCAAAGCATCCGCGTGGAGGAAGTTCACGTCTATGACTCGGAGGACGCCTGCCACCGATGGCGCTACTACCCGAGTTATTGGCTCATCTTCCGCGGCCTCGCAGCATGTGACTTCCTTTGGCCTTGAGAGAGAAAAGTCGACATGGCCTAATTCAAGTCTTGACTGGGTGTCGATCAAGAGCGTCTTCCCCAACGGCACAGATTATCTATGCGACGCGCTATACGCCCATCTGCTCACATACAACTACATCGACTCTTTGTGCCCACGAGCTGCAGCACCCGCGGCCTCGGTGCTAACACCTCGGCCTCGGACGGCAAACGACTCTACCGATGCTGCTTCTCCGCGGTCTTCCTCGTCTGGGCAGGGCAACTCGAAAATACCACGCAAGGCTGCGAGTTTTTTGGGTCTGCATAACAATTCAGGTGTTGACGGACCAGTACTTGCGGTACCAGTTCTCCTTAACGGCAGGCGGCGAGGAGCCTCCGTCTCATCGACCATGAGCCGGACAAACACCACCGATGTAGGCAGAAATGTCCTACGTGGCAAGAGATCATATGGCTCCCATGGCTTACAGCGGCCTGTTTGGGATGAAAGCGATCCGACTATCCCAAGGATGCCGCTTGCAGGCAAGCGTCGTCCATTGATGGGGTCCATTATCTCCACTACACCCGTACACACCCCGAGGACGATGTCACGCCAGCGAGGCACAACAGTGGCCAGCGGTAACATCCATGCAAGGACGGCCGCAACCTTGGCGGCAGCTGCGGCGGCCTCGAAGCTGTCGAGCGCCGAGCAGAGCCTCTTAGACCTCAGGGCCGGGCTGCTGACCTGCATCACCCGCCTTATAGTCACTCTGCAGACCACGAGCAGTTATGGCGACGATAGGAACGAAGAAGTGAGCGCCATCGTGTCGCTCGCAGATGATGGAGCCGACGAACACTACGGCGCCTTCTATCACGACGGCAGTAATGGTAACAGCAAGAGGTATGGTAGCAGCAACAAGAACAGCAACAACTCCAGCAGCCAGAACGACCGCGGCGAGAAGAAACGCAAGGATACTGCCGTAGACCCGTTCTTGATGAGGTCGCTATGCGAGCTGGTGAGGGTCGGCGAGAGCAAGGGCTGCCAGGATTAAGGCTGTGAGAAGGGCTCAACTAAGCATTAAACCAACGGACTGGAGGATAATTGTACGAGAAGAGAAGGCAGGCGAGGGGAGATCGAGACAAATAGGTACTTCTTAGAGGAGAAAGGACGTCTATTTACAGGCGCGATGCATGCGCCTGGGGTAGTCTCGCCATTAGCAAGATCGTAATTTCGAGACAAGCGATGCGAGGGTTAGCCATGAATTCTCAGTCGATGCGATCTCGAAACATCCGAGTACGGAGTAGAAACGGATATACTTGACCATTCCACAGTAACGTTTCCGGCAGCGGCCCCACTCTGCGACATGGGCGCTGGAGCTACCCCTGCTCCCACCTGCAACGTCGTGCAGCTGTTCGAGCTCGCCGTGATCCGCGTCATCCTTGCCTGTGCAACCTCCAAGTCAACCAACTACGCTATCGTGGTCTGGCATTGCAGGCAGCCCTTTCTCTACCTTCCCGACGCGCCATTGTAGCCTCCTCTCGGCGACATGACTACATCGACATCCGATCCCACATATACTGTCTTCATCCGTCTGCCCTTTCCCCGCGGAGACTTTGTCGACCCGCCTCCTGTATGCTTGCCCAGGTGCTCCTCCGCTTCCACACCAGCCGTCCTGACACCAATCCCACATCTAGGTCAATTGGGACCTCTCCAAGGATGAGGCACTCTGGAGCATAGTCTCGCGTGTTTCCAAGACTGAGATTGATTGTACGTTTAGGCTAGTCCTTCCTCAATGCCTACGTTTCCAAGTCATCAAGACCGCTGCTAACGCCGTGCACAACCAGGGAATGAAATGTGAGGGCACTGTCTCCGTGGCTCCTTATGCTCTCGCCGCTGGAATTATCTGCTTACACGTGATATATGTACATATAGCGCCGGCAGGTTCCAGGTTACTGTCGATTTCCTGCTCCAGCAGGTAGCCTGGCTGACCGAGCGACATGCCGCACAACTCCGGGCACAGATGCGCCGCGCGGCCGTTGCAGCCAAGGGCTCGCCCGCGCCATCTCCCCAGCCTGGCCCCGAGGGACCATTCGCCGCCGAGGCCATGAGGCGGACCGGCTCGGCAGGTGGCGCGTCTGGCATACAGTCTAGCCATCCACGAGCGCCATCCTCCCTCTCTGCACGCAAGGTCGAGGCTTCAGCGATCCGCAATGACCTCAGCAGGCCCGAGACGCCGATAAGGACAAGCATCCGGCAGATAGCGGACCGCCCGTCGTCCTCAAACACTGGCGTCAGCACGCCGAGAAATCTGGGACCTGGCCTCGTCGGCAGACAGAATGTGCAGGCCAGTGGAGCTGACTCGCAAAGGCGGAGGCTCTCGTCATTACCCATCACGACAACTGCTGCTGCTCCTGACCCTGGACTGTTGTCGCCAGATCCCGCAGATGCCAGTCAGCCCGCATCACCATCGCCTTCTTCGTCGTCGTCATCATCGGAATCCTCAGGTCCTGCGCAGTCCAGGATCATAAGACGCCCCCCACGGTTCCGCAGCAATGATCCAACCGCGTCTTTCGCAGACGACGATGACGACGAAGATGAACCTGCGTTCCGGCAGTTTCAGCCACAGGCAGCATCTTCGTCTGGGGGTCCGCACCACGACTTGAGTGCCACACTCCGAGGCGACCAGAAACGACACTCGAAGCACTCCATGCGAGACCATCGTGTCCACCGCTCTCAACATTCCGACTCTTCTTCCAGCTCCGCGGCCGCTTTCCGGGGTCCTTCGGACAAGAGCTCCGGACCCGCAGGCCCACTTTCCCCGCGGCGCACATCGGAGCTGGCAGGCCGGAGTCCAGGGGTCAAAGGGAAGGGCCACTCGAGAGACAGCGACGGCACGCCGAGCATGGGCAGCAGCTTCAGTGATCTCGACGGTATGCAGTACTACCCCATCCAATTCCCTTCGTTTGCTTCCACCTTTTTACTCTTGTCCATTCGGAAACAGCACCCACTAACGGATCCGGAAATGCAGATGCCTCAGTCACACAGTCAGCACTAGAGGAGGCCCTTGCAAGTAAGATGGGCGACGGCGGGACTATTGCCAGTCTTAGAGGGACCATTGGAAATGCCTTTCGCGGCCGGTATATGCCCAAGCCCAGCTAAAGCGCAGGTAACGACAGTGGTAGTGGAGGTCAGCGTTAGCCTTTCCATGTTAGGGGATTCCCTACGTTTGGCATGGCATTTTCTATGTACACTGCTGCATAGACACCGGTTTAGGAATGCACGCCAGACTCCTCTCTCAACAGTGACACTGGAGATCTCACATGCAATCTCCTCACGGCACACCTTCCTATATTATCCTTCATCACTCCGACTGTCTCTCTCTTGTGACTCCAGCAATAGTGCTTCGGGGTGACCTGGAAGTTAGTCACCTCACAGTCTTCTTCCAAGTCAGCACCCCCCCTAGACCCGCCGTCCTCTCCGCCCGCCTGCGCCTCCTCACGGCCTGCACCTCCCGCAGCTTGTCCTCTTTCGCCCGCCTTTGTGCCTCCCAGTCGTCCAGGTTCTGGACAAACAGCCAGTCGAGCTGGTTTACCCGCGACCTCTCACCCCAGGATGGCTCCTTCAAGGGCTTTCCCTTTTCGCGGTGCCGCTTCCACGCGCGCCGCCGCTGGACTTTGGCCTCGCGCTCAGCTCTCGCGATCAGGTGCTTTATGCGCCATGTCGCGAGGCGCTGCGCTAGCGGGGGCTTGTTCGGTGCCGGCAAGTCGCTCACTTTTCCTTGCTGCGTTGGACCGGGCCCGTGGCTGCCCTCCTCGACGGCTATCCCTGCCGCTTCTTCCTGGCTTCGCGACGCCTGGGTCCGCCGTGGGAGGACAAACGTCGCGACCTGCGGGATCCCCTCGAACTCTAGCACGCCCGAAAACCCTTTCACTTCCATGAACCGGAGGCATCTGTCCTGCGGGCTCTGGTCCAACGTGTCCTCGGTGAGGGGCAGCACCATAGCATCCTTCCGGCCCAGCCCGTGCTCGGCCCGGAGCCGTTTGTTACCGATGACCTTGACGTGTAGGGCCCTAGGGTGGAAGTACTCTTTATTGAGCACGGCGAGAAACCGCCGCTTGTCTCTGTGCACGAGAGCGGCGTGGGTGGCTAGGGCGAGCGCCTCGACGGCGGACCCCGCGGCCTCTGCTGCGTCGTGGGGCACGACGCCGACGACCATGGCAGCGAACTCTGCGATCGTGACGGCCGGGTGTGGGCGGACGACGAGGTTCAGGGCGTCGACAAAGGCGAGGAAGTCGGGCTTGCTGACGTTGTGCGCGGCGAGGGGGGGCGCGTAGGCGCGGGCAAAGGGCATGTGCGGGCCCGGGTTCACGCGAGGGATCAGGACTGGCCTTGCGAGCCTGGGGAGGAGAAGGCGGGCTGCTGGTCGGGTTGGCTGGTGTTGGCATCGCGGGGAGGACTGGGGCGGGGAAGGGAGGGGAGGAAGATGCGGTGGATGTAGTTGAGGGTTGAGGTGGCGGCGGCTGGTTCTGATGGTTGTTGGTCCTGTCGGTCTGTACCACTTGTCGCGGCGACAAGGACCTGGCTGTTGTCCTGCCGTGGCGATCCCGGATCAGCTACCATCAAGGCCACAGCTTTGTGTTCCTTGGTGTGTGAACTGGCCCCCTGTGTGCTTATTGCCGTCATCGTCGAGTCCTTACAGACGACTGTGGTGTCAAAAGACACGGCGCTGTCGTGCCGCGGTTGTTGCTCCTCGCCTTGCGCTACATTTTTTGGTACTGTGCGGTGTTGTGACCAAGAGCGTCGGGCCTTTTTGTAAAGCGAGGCAAATACGTCTGGGATAAGCTCTCGAGACGACATGGCGGAGGGGATGCCATGAGTACGACGGCCAGAAGCCGTACAACCATTTAATATGCTCGCCGTGCACAAAGACGTAACTCCAACATGAGTCTTCGACTCATTGCCAGGCTGCGAGAAGCGTTGGTCTCGTGTGCCAGGGAGTTGAACAACATTATTATACAGGCAACCATGGGTATCTGGTCGAAGATATGGATCTCTCGAGACAGTTCTAGAGGTGGACAGTCACCAGGAAGAGCATGGCACCAAAGTGGCTGTTTCGCAAGTGCAGTGGTTGCGAAGGCATGCCAGATGCCATGGGCGCGATTGGACCAAGGGTTCAATGTGATAGACGGGGTTGTTCAGCTGGATGTCAGCACGCGTGCAGCTCGGGCTAATTTTAAGCACCCTGCATGTGGATAGCCACGGGCGAGGAGGAACCCGGAATAATGCATAATACCGCGCCGGCAGAGGTTGTTAACTGGACCCATTCGTTTGCTGCGAATAATGCCACCGGACAAAACAGGCTCTTTGTTGCCGTGTCATGTTGCCTCTTTCGTATTTCCGAGTTGCAAAACATAGTGTTGGTCGTCTACGCTTCCCCTTGTTGCGCTGTAATTACACAGTAAGCTCACAAGACTGCAGTGGGGCATCTGGGATGATGGTACGTACCGATTAGGTCTGTCTGTCCTGCCAGCTGGTGCAGGCATCAGCAGGGATTTTGACAAGTGTCAGCTAGCAGAATGGCAAATGACGACAGAACGCATTGCGTTTCATAGGGGTCACACTGGCGTCGTAAGCCGGTTCCACTTCTGGCTCAGCCCCCCAAGGCCTCTCTCTCTCCGAACCAAGACATCAGCGGCCTCAATCAGTGTCAGCCCAGGCAGGACATCTTCAACACCTGCAACATCGCAAGTTCAGCACATATTGGACGCGGACGTACTTTTCCATTACGGCCTCAGCTATTCTTTAACCGCTAAGACTTCCTACTTCCCTTGTTCGCCCCCATAACGCGAATCGTACCCTCGCACCCAGTGCAGCGGGCATCGAGATCCCCACCATGCAGCTCACCTCGCTCGTCGCCGCGAGCCTGGCAGTGGCATCGACGAATGCCATCCTCCTGCCCCCTGACGTCAGCATCGCCGACGAGGACACCTTCAGCATCCTTCCGCACCTCGCCGCCGGCGATGATCTATACGAACTCGCCCTTGGCAAGGAGACAAACGTCAAGCTCAACTGTCCCGGCTGCCCGGTTCGCAAGTATCATCGCACTGGCAAGACCACGACTCACACCAACCTCGAGAGCCATCTGGAGCTGGACTTCAGCATCGCTCAGGTCAACGGCCACGATGCTCTCCTCATCAACGGCCTCCCGCTGTTCCCGACAGCCCTGGCCATGAACGATGAACCCCTCACAGCCCGTCTGCTCCCAGACTTCAAGAAGAAGAACCATGACTTTGTCCAGCCCCCGGATCCGGAGACACTCGGCTTCAGCCTCCTTGCCCGCCCAGTCCGCGAGGACCCAGAGACGCAGATGGAGCTTTTCGCCATCGACCTGCAGATCATCGAGGTCGGTAATGTGTTCGTTCAGGGCATCCAGACTGTCGAGGCCCTGGTCCTCAAGACACCCAGCAACAAGCTGGTGCTCGTAGAGGTCAACACCATGGAGCCTGAGCCTCCCGTTGCCGCTCCCCCGAGTGGCAGCACAAAGGAGTGCTCCTCGCTCCTGTGCGAGGTCACCAACATGTTCAAGGGCGTCTTCTCCGACTTCGGCTCGTTCAAGCCCTGCGCCAATAGCAACAAGCCCCCGGCCTTGACCGGCGAGATTGTCGGAGACGCTGATGAGGCTTTCCGTGAGCCTTCAGCTGGCCACGGCCGCCCTGGCCACCATGGCCACCACGGTCACGGCTACGGCCACGGCCACCACGACGCCAAGCACCACAACTGGGGCCACATGCTCGGCAGTATCGCCTCTCAAATCCTGCTCCCCATCGCCTTTGGCGTTTTCGCCGGTGTCAGCGCTAGCGTGTAAGTTGACCCTTCGCGTCACCAATAGTGTATAACATGTCTACAGTAGCTGACACGAGATCTCTTAGGCTTGGTATGATGGTCGGCACCCTTGTTGTCCATATCTGGCGTGTCTGTGTCCGTGGTGGTGGCCGTTGCCCCCGCCGCCGTGGCGCCGAGAGCTGCCACAAGACCCCCGATGATGAGGTTGTCGTCGAGGAGGAGAAGGCCGGTCTCATGGCTAACCAGGAGGGCGATATCGAGGCCCCTCCTGCATATAACAACACCGAGTCCAAGTAGATTAGCCCGAAGAATTATCGGGCTTGTGCAGAATTATGGTAATTAGGGCGGGCGTTTTATCTGTATCACTCACTAGGCAAGATTGTACGTAGGAACTAGTAAGGCAAATTGAATTGAGAAACATAACAGTTTGATCTAGCCCTTGGCAGGGCAGTGTGCTTCACAGCATATGGGAACTTCAATCGTTACCCCTCGGACGTGCTTGACTGTCGCTGCGGCATGCTTGCATTATCGCGTCCAGCAAAATGTTACTAGACAACACCCACGCACCGTTGCGCTAGCCATCACAAAGAGCACAACAAACGTCCTTTCCAGCTCCTTCACGCTTCTACCCCCTCCCCTCTTGGCTTCACCAAAAGTCGTACCGAATTTGCCCCAGGCTCTCCCTGCGAGCAGCTTACCTTGATCTTTTGTACCGCGATCCAATCAATCCTTGGCGAACGGGTCGTTGTCCGGGTCCATGCTGCGCGTGTACTCCTGCTGGTCCGCAGTCCTGTTGGCGAGATCCGCGCCGTACTGGTCGGCGACAAAGCCAAACATCATGTCCATGCCCGCCGACACGCCAGAGGCCGTGTAGAGCTTGCCGTCGACGACCCATCGGGCCCGTTTCACCCAGTCGACCGAGGGGTGGCGCGGGATGACCTGGAATTAAACCCCAATGGTGTGTCAGTTGCTCCCTGGGAAATTGAAGGTAGCGCAGAGCTCGCGCAGCAAGAAGGGTTGGGACGGATGTAAGGAGCGCGAAAGCAAAGTGAAAAAGAAAAGAAAGAGAAAAAACTCTAGGGAACTTTTACATACCCAGTCCATGGCCCTCTTATTACAAGTCGCCCTCCTGCCCTCGAGTACCCCGGCCTGCGCCGCGACGACCGACCCGGTGCAGATGGTCAGCAGGAAGCGCAGCCTCGGCATCCTGTCGCGGATAAAGGCCGCGACGTGCTCGACGGCGGCCGGGTCGTGACAGCCATAACCCCCCGGGACGATGAGGACCTCGACGTCGTCCGGGCAAGTGTCGTACGTGTGCGTCGGCTGGACCGACTGGGACATGGGGGAGTCGAGGCCTGCCGACTTTGAGGCGCGACCGCGGGGCCCAGCGGACGGCGACGGCGGGAGCATGGTGCTCACGGGCGAGAGGTCCGAGTGCAGCACGTACAGCGACATGGCGTGGTCCTGCCGGCCGATGAGGTTCAGAGTGTCGAGCGGGCCGAAGAGGTCGAGAGCCTGGAAGCCGGGGAAGAGGGCAGCGGCGAACTTTACCGGCGGCGGGTTCTGCTGGGCTGGTGACGCCATTGTTGTTTTGCGTGGAAGGTAAAGCCCGGGATTCTGGGGGGCTTATGGTCAAGAGCTCAGTTGTGCTTGTGATGTCCTCACACAGATGGTGCAACAAACACGTGGGTTTGAAAATCGCTGGTGCTGATGATACGGAAATTCGTCCGGGATAGATCTTCAGTTGTGGGGTTGGTGAACTTGGCTTCACAAACTTGACAACTGCTTACACATGTATTCCAGTGTGTTGGGCAACCAACCTTTTTGTTTTTGTTCTTTTCATTCGAGTATCAGAATGTAGGGTCGAACACAAGCGATATTTACCACGAATGGAACTCGATGCGGCTCAAGCAAACCAGCAATATGTGCTCACATTACCCCTCATCGTTAAACTCCGGCCTGCGTCGGAAGAAGTGACGTGCGCCCTTTCCCCCCGTGACAAATGGTGCATGAAGACCGCAACTCTTAACGTTAACCCGATTGGCGGGGCTCCGGCTCCCCGGCGGCTCTCCGAGTTCTTGTCCAGGGGAGCTTCTGTTAAGGAAGCGAAAGTCAAGCAAGAAAGTGAAGGCTCGGTTACGGACTAGTCTCTTGGTTGCGTGTGTGCACTATTATATTAAGAAAGCTGGCCACATAGGCTTCAATGCATACTGTGCCGCCCGTCATTGACAGAAGCAAACGCCCAGTACAGTTCTATAACGCCATCCAATAACACAGATAAATTGTTGTCTAGCCTGGACAGACATGGGACCTCGGCTCATTGTGAGTCCGTGACCATTGCCACACTCGCCGCGGTCTCGACTCGGCGATAGGTTCCGTGCTCGAGGACGAACAATCCCTGTTCTTGAGGCAAACTAGCAAGACCCGAGTTCCTGCGTTGTAGCCAAGCTGAAGCCGAACCGTGGTACAGTAATGTGGCTAGACTAGCACGAGGCGCCTTGAAGAACTTTGAGAGCTCCTTCACCTCTGGGCCACGCCCCACCGAAACGAGCTGAGAAGCTCCTAACCTCCAGGCCACAACACCGCACAGGAGACCTGGGAATAGGTGTGGATGTTCCAGCATCTCAACGCCGAAAGCGTTGATGGTCTCTTTGGCAAGGTACGTGTACTTCTTGTCTCCCAGCAGTGCACCCAGTCTGAAGAGGTTCGATGCCGAAACGGCGTTGACAGATGGCTGTGCCGAGTCCATCGCATCCTTGATACGCAGGATTGCGTGAGGGGACTTGCTTCTTGTCGAGTAAAATGCGCCACAGCGACTCGCATTGGATTCATCCGTTGAGGAGGGCGTGACGCTGTCGTAGAATAGCTTGATTTGCACAGCCTGGAGCTCGTCGGCCCACTGCAGCCACGACTCGTCAGCAGTCGTTTCGTAAAGCTCTACCAGAGCTTCAATTAGATAGGCATAGTCGTCAGCAAAGGCCTGGGTCTCGCTGCGGCCATCTGCCCACACGCGATACAGAGTCTGGTTCGTGGCATCCCAAAGCTCTGTCCTGATGAATTCTGCGGCTCTCCTTGCTGCCGTGAGGTACCGATCACCCTTAGCAGCCGCCACGCCTTCGGTATGCCGTAGAGCAAGTGCAGTTCTCGCAAGTGCTGCGATAGCCATGCCGTTGTATGCCGTCACCACCTTCGTATCCAGGGCCGGTTGTACCCGCTCCTTGTCTCGGAA
Organism: Microdochium nivale; assembly: GCA_026745475.1. Classification (NCBI taxonomy): domain Eukaryota; kingdom Fungi; phylum Ascomycota; class Sordariomycetes; order Xylariales; family Microdochiaceae; genus Microdochium; species Microdochium nivale. The sequence goes on from JANTFD010000002.1 coordinate 2,790,290, forward strand.
TGCTTGAAGCTTGTCTTTAGCCGAGGCGATGATTTTGGGAACGTCGTCGTCGGACAGTCCGAGCTGCTTCGTCAGCCGCGCGTGGTTCCGGACGATACGCAACACGTTCTGATTGAGGAACTCGTCATGCGGGTCCTGGCTTCGATCAACATTGCCGTGCTTCTGCACATCCCAGTATGCTGCTGCGACCTCGCTTTCCTGTTCATCTCCAATGATGCTGTCAAACTCCTTTCGCGTCCATAGATAGAAGGCGCCTTGCTGCATGATACTGTCGCCCTTTTTATTGACCGAGTCGGCGGCCTCGCTCGAGACAAACCCACCTTTGCTCGAGACCATCCGCTCGCTCGTTATATAATCGGCAGTCTCGAGGACAGTGCTCGCGAACTCGGACTGCTCTGTCCCCCCTACAAGCAGCCAAGCATCCAAGAACACACCAAGCAACAGCGAGTTATCAATGAGGAGCTTCTCAAAGGATGGCACGGACCAGTCCCTCGTAACCGACAAGCGATGGAAGCCGCCTCCGATGTGGTCGTGCATACCGCCTGCAACCATGCGTCGCAGTGTGTGTAATGCCATGGTGCTTACATACCCGCAGTCTTGAACACCAACCACGTCTTGCACTTCCGCTGGAAACCGCGTGGCTCGAAGCAATGTAGATAGTTTTGCCGAAGTGGGATACTTGGGCTCCTGCCCAAACCCTCCACACATGGGGTCAAAAGTCGCCGCGATCCGGGTGTACGCCTCCTCGATCTGGTCTAGGTCGACCTCACCCTCAAATTCGCCATCATCGGTTTGAACAGACGGCCGAGCTGGGGTGCCAGCATTCAATGTGCCCTCTCCAGAGAAATGGCGTAGCTCGATGACACTCTTCTTTGCCTCATCTCGCACACGGACCTCCTCATCGGGCCACACGCTCTGGAGCTTCTGCAGGATCACTAGAAACTCGAGTGGCTCTTCGCTGTTGTCTCCTTCGGACTTTGGCTGTTGGACACCCGGGCCGGTCCAGTACGTGCCACCAAAGACGGGTTCGAGGTCGGGCGTGAGAAACACGTTCAGTGGCCAGCCGCCGCCACTGTTGAGGGATAAGTTGTAGTTCATATAAATGGTGTCGATGTCTGGACGTTCCTCTCGGTCGACAATGATTGGAATGAAACGCTCGTTCAATATATTGGCAATGCGAGGATTCGAAAATGAGTCTTGGCGGGTCAGGTGGCAGTCTAGTCCAGTATACAGTCAGCAAACGCAGCGTCGAAGGATGGAGGACTGCAGAGCTATAGCGATGACTTACAATGCGAAGCGAGAAAGCCGATTGAAAGGAAGATGAGTTTGTTTTCGGCCTTTGCCCTCGCAATGGCCTCATCATCGAGCAACTGCCAGTGGACAAGCGTGTCTGCGTGAGCACGGATGAAAGGGTTCTTGCTATCGCCGGCACGGTTCTGCAAGGGGGGAGCAGACGTCTCGTGAGCTGTGGCGGCAGGCTGTTGGGGCTCGAGGGTCGCGGGAGCCATGGCGGAGCCGGGAGGCGGGTTGAGCTGCGCAGACATCATCGCGAGGCTCTTCGGCTGCGGGAAGGCCGGCCGGGATTGTCGAGCTTTAGGCAGATCTGTCGTGTGCGATGCGATGGTGTCGAGTTGGCGAGGGTCTGGGTGTGCAAGAGATGGCAAGTATGATCACGGGGCTGGCGGCGCCGCGACCGGTGGGAAGCGTGAAAAGCCGGAAGCTCACATGTCAGGATGGTGGGGTGGTGGCGGTGACGGCAGGCGCATCCCACATTTTGACGGGGCCGTTCTTTCCCTGCGCCTGTGATGGGTGCCAAGGCGACTGCACATGCGACAGAGAGGTTAAGCTCCAGGATCCAGACGGCACGAACCAGACTCGTGGGGTTTGGGTGCGAGGCAGCGAGGGTGTCCCACATATCCCGATTCGACTTCAGCTCGGCAAGCCTGTGCAAGTACAAAACTCGGGACTACAGCATCACGTCTTATGGGTTCATGTCGTGGTCAACCTTGGAAGTGCTCCGGACCCTGAGCAGGCTAGGCTGTGAGATTGAGCCGGCCACCCTTGTCGAAATGCAGTCGCGTCAGCCGCAAGATCAAGGTGCTACTTGCCTTGGCGCATCCTTGGGTCGACGAAGATATTGCCTGCATCCAAGATGCAACGCGTATTTCGTGCATGACCCTAACCCAATCAGCCACTTGGCAATCTCAGCACCCGCATCCAGACAACTCCGCCGAGCGTCGCCAATGCCTCGTGCTCGTAGACTGCTGATCAGGTCCAGAGGTGTCAGCAGGAGCACCCTCACGACATGGCAAGCGAGGCAAGCGTGGCCAGCAGCCAGCCAGACCAGCGACAGCTGAGGCTCATTGCCGCCTCGGCCCAGGCCAACGAGAGCAGGATTCACGACATTTTGGGTGAAGACCCAGGTTCCTGGACCTCAGTCGCCGACCAGGACGCGCTGCGCCAGGCTCTGCAGAAGGTCGCCGCCCGCGGCAAGCTCTCCATTGTCCAGTTCCTGCTGGCCCACGGCGCCGACGCGAACCCCCGCCGTGACAACGACGTCCCGGCCCTGCTCAAGGCAGCCGAGGGAGGACACGCTCACGTCGTCTCCGAGTTCCTCCAGCGGGGAGCTGATCCAAACTGCCGTAATCCCCGCACCGGGCAGACGGCCCTCTTCGCGGCAATCCTCAAAGGCCACAATGCCGTGGTCAAGGCTCTGCTCGAGGGCGGTGCCGACGTCGATGCTCACGACAGAGAAGGCCGGACACCGCTGCTTTATCTTGCCGCCGAGAAGCCGGGCAGAACTAAGTGGAACGTCGACACCGTCAAGTTGCTGCTAGACAACAGGGCGGACCTCGAGGTCAAGGATGGCATAGGCCGTACGCCGCTTCTATGGTCGGCCACGAACGGCAGTGTCGAGCTTATGCGGGTTCTACTCGAGTACAAGGCCGACATCACAGCCACCAACAACCGTGGGCGGACAGCACTGCATCTGGCTGCCGAAAGCAGCCACAGCGACACCAGAGCGGCTGCAACCAGCTTGCTGCTCGTCCACGGGGCCAACCCTTGTGCCATCAGCGATGGCGGGTGGACGCCGCTGCACAACGCTGTGCAAAGTGGTCACAGGCCAGTCGTACAGCTGCTAATCGATGCAGGTGCGGATGTAAATGCTCAACTGTCCAATGGCATGACGCCGCTCCACTGGGCTGCTTTCAACGGCTTCGAGGAGATTGTCGGTGCTCTTCTTACGCGTCCAGAACTAGCACTATCTATCAAAGATAGTTTCGACCGGACGGCAATGCTATGCGCGGCAGAGAGAAACTATCCCGAGATTGTGCAACTGCTGTCTCCAGCACGTACCGCTGATAGGCTATCGCCCGTGGCTGAGGCTGCGTGCAAGGCCTTCGACGCCACCATTGTCGACTTTGGCCAGTTCGACAAGAGGCAGCTCGTCACCAAGTGTACAGTCCATGAGTTGCTATATGGCTGGGATCATGAAAACAACAAGCCCAAGGTTCCGACGTTGCAGAAGAATATCAAGTATAAGCCTGACTTCCGATGGATCCATCTACCCGCCAATAATGTGAGCATCTAGCAACTTGGAAAAAAAAAACAAGCTGTGAAAGGAAAATGCTGATATCAACTTAGATTGCCTGGGTTGAGGTACGCATCCCGTCTCGTAATCGGCGTGAGCCGCCACTAACTGCCTCGCCCTTAGACGCTGTTAGCCAAGTCGTTTATCGAGGCCGGGCACCGTGACATTGAAGCTTTCAAGGCCTTGGAGAGATGCTTTGACCAAGAACACCATGGACGCTACTCGCATGCTCACTTCATGCGAACGTTTTGCCAACGGATTGCTGCAAGAAATCCGGATTCGAGCGAGGCGAAAAAGGAAGACAAGCCGCTGATTTCGGTTACAGAAGAACACTTAGAGGCGACCCCAGGTGGTGAGGCTAATGGGCCGCCGCTGACACCACGAAAATTCACCGATAGCTTCGAAGGTGATTTGCAGAGGAACGAGGGCAAGAAGAAATCAAAGGCCGAGCAGCTGGCAGAGCGACATCCCAAGCGAAACAAAAGAGGAAAAGGCCCGCCAGGTAATCTCCCTAAGCGTCAAGACAGTAACTTCAGTAGCATAAGCAACAAGACATCGGCGCCTCTGGCATGGGAAACGAGTCGCTTTGCAGCTTCGAACGGAAAGCTTGTACTATTTGTGAGTATTGGCTGAATATCCTTGGTGCGTGCTGGTGCTAAAACGGAACCGAGATGCCATTCTTGCATTATGAAACAGATGAGCGCCGGCAGAAAATGAGTGATGCCATCAGCGATGTCTTCGAAAGGCAGGGTTTGCCGGAGAGCCCGTCCAGAGATGCATTACTCGTACATGCATATCTGAACAACGCCCGCCGTCTGCACCCGCGAAGAACTCTGGACCAGTACTTCTACCACGGCATAGACACCTCGATTAGGGACACCGACCAAGTCGTGTATCGGTATTGCAAGCATAATCGGATCGAACAGAAGGTTTTTATGGTAGACCAGCTGTGGTTATGGATCATTGGCAAAGATCTTATCATCACCTGTTTTCCGCAAAGGTGGGATCAGCCGAAGCAGGACCCGCTGAATGTGCTGGATGGCATTATTGAAGAGACGAACGCCAAGACACGGCCCCCGATCGACTCTGTGTATGATCTGGCCATGCTCATCACGCATCGTTGCTCGGGAATGTTTGATCGGCATCGTCTGCACGACCAGGATTTCCAATTTCTTGACATGTTTGAGCACTCCATCGGGCTTGTTACAGATCTGGAAAGCCAGCTGTTCAACAGGTTTAACCGGGCATCTGAGCAATCCACAAAGTGGCTGCAAGATCATCGCCAACGCCGACTAGGGAGGCACAGCAACTTTGTACGTTAATCATCCTATACCGCCATCCTCTAACTTCCATCTAATTTGAATCAGTTTCCGGACATTGGTGTCGAAACTGCGCTGTTAGTCGAGATCAAGGACATTAGGGACGAACTTGGCATAATCGCCCAGGTGCTAGACTCGCAGCTCTCGGCCCTCGGCTACTTCGAGTCAGTAGTTACTGAAGAGGTGCGGAGTGAGGGACCGCGCAAGTCAACGGACGCCACGGTCGTCGAAGTTCGGAAGCGCAGCCGTGAACAGTGCCGTGGCATCGAGGACCGGCTGAAGGACATCGATCGCATGGACCAGCAGGCAGAACGGCTGTATGTGAGTTTGCGAGACCTGCTGGACCTGAAGCAAAAGCACTCAAACGTTCTCGAAGCGCGGTTTGCAGGCGATCAGGCTGTTATAGCCGCGAGGCAGGGGCAGACAGTCATGGTCTTCACAATCGTGACCATCATATTCCTTCCAATGTCCTTCATCGCCTCGTTTTTCGCCATCAGCCTCGAGGACTGGCAGGCCATGCCGCTTACGTCGGGTTATGTGTCCAAATACATGTTTGGCATTGGCCTGGGCATCTCCATCCCACTGATTGTAATGGCCGTTACATTTAGCGAGATCTTCGACGCTCTGCGACGCTTCTGGCACAGGTTGAAGGGTCTGCTTGGCAAAGCTCGCCAGCGGCGCAATTCTTCCATCACGGCTGAGCTCAAGGACGACACCGCAGACCTGCGACACGTGCTGGGCCAGCTCGCATCTGGACGCAACGTGGCCTACGCAAACAGTACCAACGACTACAGAGACGACGACAACGAAAAGGCAGTTCTCAGCAGGATCGGCGCGCTGCACCCGAGGTCCGGCCGCCCTTCGTACTCGCACAACGAGCCGCGCCTCAGCCGTGACTCGGGACGGCGCGTCGTCGACCTAGCGTCCATTAACACGCGCATACGCCACAGCCGCGACCAGCCGAGCGCCGACTACTCGGTGCACTACTCTGGTGCTGTCGGCGGCGGCATCATGAGCGATGCCGCTCGAAGACGGCAATCTTCTGCTGCTGCTGGCACACGGCCCCGGAAAGACAGCATCCGGGGTGGTGGTGGCGGTGCTTCGCCTACTACACATGGCAATAATGCCATATCCTGGGCAGCACGATCAAGCATGGACAATGGCAGACACCACCAGCAGACGCGGCGGAATCATTATTCACGGGATCCTGATCTAGAACGCGGTGGATAAGATGGGGAGATGCCAGCGCCGGGTCACAGGTGTGCGAAACTAGTAATGCTTGCAGATATGTCCTCTCTCGTCACAACGGATATGGTGCGTAAAGTGCCCATGCCCAGTCATGCGTTTGAAGAGACTTGAAAAACAGCAGCGCCAGTTAGGGCCAAGCTACCCACCATCTAGTCGATTAGTGATGGTGGTTGACTCTTGGCTGAGTCTTGCAATAGTTGGCATCAGTGTGTGAAGGAGAGAATAGTATAAAGTTGAGCCCCCTTTCAACCAGAAACGCCACGGCAGCGCAAGTGGAAGGAAGGCCAGTGTCGAATGTGGCCAGACGGTCTGAGCACGCGTACTTACACAAGCCTACCATGGTTCACCGCTCTCTCGGGGACAGCAGAGTGCAATCGACGGGGCGGGATTCAATGGGTCGACCAATTTAGTTAGGTTAACTAAATCGACACTTATCTATGTCATGTCTGCACTGTCAACATAGGGATGGTCAAAACATGCAACAAGTGATTTATAGGTGGACAATACATCATTCACAAGCTAGTACCGGGCAAAACAAAAGTGGTGATCGTCATGATTCATTGTTGGCATTCGTAGGCAATTGAAAATGATGTGATCTCTGAGACGAAGTGAAAACGAGCTTCCAAAAAGATTTGCGCAGTCTCCTCCGCCCTTCGGCACTGACGTACGAGACGCATTCGCTGAAAGGATGAAGGCGACACACGCCACAAATGTGCATAGGTACAGATAGGTACAGGACAAAACTATGTTATGTTAAAGTCAACAGGGGGCCAGACCAGTTCCGGATAGGCATAGTCGGCGCTGAGCAGATACATTGCTAGGACGGCTATGAGAGTAGAACACGAGAGTCACCATCTTTTCAAGGCCTGGCAACGAAGTAGAGGGTAGTGCTTGGTATTGTTTTCAGAAACTTTCGGCTTCGAACATCGAAAGACTTTGTGCGGCCGGCAGCGTCTTGAAGGTCAAGTTGGGGGCTGTCGGCACAGAGATGACGTGAAGTCTGATACCCAAGACAGGTGTTTTCACAGTTGGTTGAAGTGGACCAAAGGAAATTTTGCAGACCATGCAGTCGATGTGAGTGGTTGCTTAAGCAATGACGGGAGCCTTGCCAAGAGGAGCCTTGACATTCTCGGCGTATCGGCCACCAACGTTACCTGTTAATTATGTCAGCATACAGCTTGGTGAAGGACTTTACGAGATAGCTTAGGAAGACTTACCAGCAGGGTAGTAGTTGCAAACCATGTACCAGGCGTCCATGTTGGCGGACATGGGGCTGCCCTTCTTGCAGAGCTTGACAGCGCAGCCAAGGCCGGTGGAATCGGCCCAGAGGAGCTGGGAAAGGTGACCCCAGTCGCCGAAGTTGGACATGGAGGGCTCCTGACCAAAGAACGAGGCGTATGAGCCGAACTCGCCGCCGTACCACATGTTGCTGGCAGCGCGGGCAATGGCACCATCCTCGCCAAGAGCACCAGCGTTGTTAGAGGTACCCCACATGGCGAGGTTCTGGCCGTAGGACAGGCCGTTGACGTTCCTGTGGGTATATGTTAGCAGCTAGCTCTAGAGGCTTAGGCTCGTAGGTAGAAAGCAGGATATAAATGTCACTTACATCTGGTGCTTGAACACGCAAGAGTCAGCAGCCTCCTGAGCGGCGGCGGCGATACCAGCGTTCCAGGTCATAGCAGGAGCCGAGTGGTTCATGCGGTGGACGTTGTGGTGGTAGAGAGCAGCGTCCTGCATGTTGCCGTTGGGAACATAGACCGGAGCTGGAGCTGGAGCCGGAGCCGGGGCGGGAGCCGGAGCTGGAGCCGGGGCAGGGGCTACAATGACCGGAGGGTTAGGCTTGGGAGAGCCAACAACGGGGTACTTGGTGACGGTGACAACGTCGGCGATCGGCACAGCGGGAGTGTAGACGGGAGCCGGGGTAGTGGTGGGCTCCTGGCCAGCGGTGACTGTGACCTGCGTGTAGACGGTGGTCCAGGCAGTCTCGTAGACGCGCTTGTTGATAGCGGGGAACTCAGCATCGGTTCGCTTCTCGGAGGCGAAGGCCACGGCAGCGGCCGAAAGGAGAAGGACAGCGGAGGACTTCATTTTGACGTCTGGGGTTGGTATCAGGGAAACTGTTGCCGGAAAGGCGGGTTAGTATAACTGAGCAGAGAGACAGAGAGATGCCGTGATGCCTAGGACATGACGTACCTTTGGTGGATTGTTCTTTGCAAAGGTTTTCTTGGAGTATCGAAACCGTTTGAGAGAGCTGCTACCAGAGCGGATGCGACGGTCGAGTTGTTGTTTGGTTGTTGGGTTCTGGGGGCGGCTTGCGTCCGGAAGGGTGAAGGATAGTGAGGAGCGTCGGCGGTTGTTAAGGAGTGAACAGATCGGGTCAATCGATCAAAAGTTGGTGATGCCGGAGCTCGTTGGAGTAAGGAGTGCGTAGCTCTGCCGGAGAAGGTGGAAGCAGGAGTGAGAGGGAGGATTCAGCTACAAGAGGCGGCGGGGGACGGGGGTATTTCAACAAGAGACGAGAGCACAATCGACGGCTCGACGGGCACCACAGATTGGCAGGAGCAGCTGGCCGGCAGCAGCAAGTGCAAGTGCAGGTGCGAGAGAGCAGGGGTCCGGGGTTGCTGGGGTTGCTGGGGCTGCGACAGCGCTGCAACTCGGGTTAGCCAGGCACTTTCAGGGGTCGGGTACCTGGCAGCACGCAGTACGGCGGACGGCGTACGGCGTAAGGCTAGGCTTGGCCGCCGGACGTGCTAGGAGGGGCGAGAGGGGACCGGCCCCCGGGCTAATCACGCAGGGCCAGCCTGCAAGGGGGAGAGGGAGGGGTGCGCGCCGGCCAGGCAGGGTGTGGTGGTATCAGGCACCAGTTCGCAGGAGTCGGGTTGCCTGCCCCCAACCAACAGCCAGCAGCAGTGTGGTGTGGTGATGGTGGCGGGCTGGTGATGGGCTGGTGACTGGAACGTGACGGACGGTGAATGGCCCATGTGTGAAATTGCAGCACGCAAAACATCCTCTTACCTCTGGTGACCGAACAGTCTTATTATGGCTTCAGAGCTGAGTAGTTGCTGTCGATAAGCAAAACACCGGGAGCGACTGGGCTGGACTGGACTGGACAAAGAAAGGCGGCAGTCACGATGGTTTGTTGTGCAACATTCAAGGTCAACGAGAATGCGCGCAGCTTCCTTCTTAACCTATGCCGGGGCGGGTCGTTGAAACAAGATAACCTCAAAACATCCCACAACTCAACTCAAACACACGTACGCATCGTATCTCATCCCATTCTGTGTCCGTCGAGCGGCCCGTCTGGTAGCCCGTCATCCAGCGTCATCCAGTCTGTGTCTGAGTCGCCCCAGGCCACCACTGCGACACGAAACAGGCCGCGCTGGGCCGCCTTCGTCGAGGCCAGCCGCCGCCCTCACTAGCCATCAGAAGCCTGTCGCAGCAACATCGACAACCGCATGCGAGACAGTTGGCAAAGGCAGGATAGCGACTCAGCGCTCGTCGGCACAACGCCAAGATGCCATGGCTCGTGTCGCAGAAGATCCTCCACTCCAGCAACCATTCTTGTCTCAATGCGGATGAGGGCGGCATCTGGTCAGGAATGGCCGCTCACGACGCTACTTCAGCTGGCTGCGACCAGATAGCCTCCTCCCCTCCTCCCGGAACCGACAGACTCGTATTTGCACTTCGGCGGCCGGGTGCTGGGGACGGCTGCCAAATGATGTAAATGCATTCCACCATTGGAAGTCTCTCGACTGGACCCTGCCGAGCCGGCTGAGCCTGAGCGGAATCACAAACTTGACAACACGAGGAACGCGGCGACCGACCACCGCAAGCCTCGCACTAAAGCCAACCCACACGCCATCGTGGGAATCGCCTTTCATCAGTGCACATCATGACCCTAGAATGTCCATTTGCAACAACGGGCCTAACGCTGCCTGCACGTCCCATCCCGCCATGACGACGGAGGTCTTTGATGGCGTTAGGACGCTCCGTCGCCCTCGGAAAGCCGATGCCAACGGCTGCCCTACCTCTCGAGCTCTCTACTGGACAACGATCGCAACCGCGCAATCTACTGTCCCCAAAATCTGGGGATGCTCGTATGAGATCCACAGACCTTGGCGCACCTTGCATAGCAGACCAGGGCTAGGATTGGCCGCTGTCAGCATCACCCCTGACGAGGGCGTGGCCGGAACGACAATTCTCACACGAAGCGCTTGGCTCGCCCCAGAACGGCAGTTGAGCCAGCACTGGTTGGTCACGGATCAGCGCTGACTCCCCCCTTATTGGCGCCGCAGGGGTCTTTGTTCGGCTGCTGTCAATTACGGCATGATATTACGTCCAGGGCGCTGTCGAGCAGGCCAGGCCTCTGCAGAGTACGGACGAGGGAAATGGCGAACCTGGCGAGCCCCCTTTTCTTTGATTGCCCACATGCTCCACTGCCCATGCCGCCATGCAGCCGTCGACTTTGTGGCGTCTCTCTGAAACGCCCATCTCATCGGAACAGCACCAGCTCATGGCTGACCACTCGGCGCCGGGGCTCCGCAACAATCTCGAAGTGCTGGTGGGATCTTCGTCTGGAGTTGAGGTGGGACCTACTACTCCTGTCCTCCCACACTCCGAGATGCGCGGTGATTGTCACAGCCTTCCCCTGCTAAAATGGCGCACACCCAAGGCTTGCCTCAAAAGGTTCGGCAGCGCGCAATGACGTAGCACAGCAGTAAGTGCCATTGTAATAGGTGACGCTTGACTGTCTGATCGTGAGCTATCGTTCAGCACATGCTTCGAGACGGTTCCACGCATGTTGATAGAGGTAATCAAAAAAATCGGACCACCCACTAACGGCTACGCGGAGGTATCATCGCATCAACCCCTGTCATCGCCCTGCTAGTGCGGTGTAGACCGGCTTCCATGGAACACCTGTTTACGACGATGTTCAAACATTGCTGGACTCTAAGCTGTGCGGATTCGGAAGCATAAGTTGAGCCATTGATAAAAGTCGTAAGATGTCAACAATTTCAATATGGAGTAAATACGCGCCGTTCGATGCATACCCGACCGACTTTGCGCACACTTCCAGTCTAATGACACGGCAGGCAGCTCTGTCAGTGATTGGTATGTCCAAGTGTGCGATTCATCAAGCTAGTTGCGAATCCGAAAAAGACGAGAAGTATCGTTGTGATCCTCTGCATGGATTCGTGGCACGAATCGCAAACATTGTACGCAGCGATCATACATTTCGTCTAGTTCCAGCCTCGTGTACCTCGGGTATTCAACATCATGACAGACACATCCTCTACACACAGCATCTAATGCCAGTCTATGCATTCACTACTGGCTCGCGTCATTTCGGCAGCGGTCTTGTTGACTACTCGTTGCTGCTAGTTTGACACTCGTACCATAATAGCGACGAGGCTTCGTCCCATCCTGCAAGCGCACACTGATGGATCGCCTTGCAATGCCGGTCCGCGCGGCTAGATCGATGGATACCGCCGTGACGACGATCCACAGCTTTTTCAAGGCATCTTGAAACAGCCTAAAGCAGGGCTTCGAGCCATACGGAGTATGCAGGGGCCCACCCGCCGCGGTCCCGGCTGCTGTCAGAACGCTTCCTGCTGGGTCCACAACATACTGTACGTGGAACACACGTTCATTTCACGGGATTGTAGGAAGCCCGTGAGGCTATTAGGGATCTTTGCGCAAAGTTCCCTACGGCTTGACTTGATGAACTGCACGGTCGGAAGTAGGGATCCCTGGCTCCTTGCTTGCTCAAGATCAAACTCAAATCTCCAATGTATCTCCGGAGGGCCCCGGGTTGCCGAGGCGGCCGAGGAATCTCGTTCCGCAGCTGGAAATAAGGCTGTGGATATCTGCGACATCGCTAAGATACAGGAAGTCGAGCGGCTCTTTCCTAGCTCAACGCTACTGCTGAAACGTGATGGGAGCGAGCAATCAACATTTCAATGCCGCACATGACTCGTCGCGCACACGGGCGGCTAGATTGGACGAGGGACGATCGAGAAAGAGGAGTGGCCTGACAGCGGGCGCTTGTGTTTCCACCTGTCCCCGATTTATTGGTCGCCACGATGCCGACCGCACGGCGCAAAATGTCGAGCCAAAGTTGGGACCACGTGGGTCGACCTTGTTCCCGAGTCATTGGGAATGCAGAAAGAAGAGACGACTGGTTTGTTTTCTCCCTCGACTCGAAACAACCTGGCCACGCATCGGGCCGCGGCAGCCCGGCGGCTTGTCTGTTTATTTTGCAACGTGGTCGGTTAACCAGGCAGACCGGCGCGTATGATGTTGTGCGTGTGGGGAGAAGTAGAAACAGAGCGAGTTGCCGCTGTAAGTGGAGCTATTTCCTTTGGCTGGGGATCGTTTTTCCAACGTAGTAATTTTGTTGTCACCTCCAACTCATTCCTTGCATAGAGGTTGTGTGTGGGTGGGGATCTTCCCAGCATTCCGGGCCAACTCTAAAAAGGGTAATGAGAACTGCATTCATGCGGCTCTTTTGACTTTGCAAAACAATGCTCGCTCCCGGCGGATCGCCATAATCTTCATTCCACAGTTTAGCTCTCGTCTACTCTAGTATTGTCGTCGAGTCCGGTTTCCCACTTGGCTGTCCGACCACTCTCCTACTTTCGATTTCACGCTGGTCCGTTGTTGTTGTTCTGCTCCTTGTAATTTTGTCTCCACGACTCGGCATACTGCATTCGAAGTACAAATCGAGGGTCTTCTTCCTCACCCAGATGCAAGGATCACAATACTTCTGCTTGTTTCATTTAAGGTGGGTTTAGAGGACTAGAGGGCCAAAGGGCCAAACGGTGGGACCGGCACAGGCTAAATGGCGGTACGTAACGGGCGTGTTGTAAGGTGAACAATTACTACAGGGTGGCCGTGATATTATTGTTCGGTTGTCGTTTTTGTTGGTAGTTGCTCTCTGTGCTCTAGCTACATACCTGCTCCTGCTCTAGCCATCTACATATTGATGGGCTAGAAGTTCCTCCTTTGAGCAAGAGCGAGGGTCAAAAATCGCACAACCCCCCCCCTCCCTCTAAACAGCGCAACTTGCTATGAACCTCGATATTTTTTTGTTTATTGGTGTTGAAAAGCCGTACTGGTTGGTAGGCTGCTCGCCTGCTTCTGTCTTCCCTGTAGCTCATCCTTTTGCCGGCCAGTCATTCGCAGCTAGCAACACAACGGACGAAGGGAGAAACGCTGTAGAGGAGGGGAATTGGGCGGGGCGTTTGTGCTGTCGCGTCACTGTCCTGTTTCGCCATCGAGTGACAAAGTCTGACCAGGGCTTTCTGTCCGGTGCTCAGCCGCGGCTCCAGCTTCCTGTGCTAGGTACTCCGTACAACCAGGGGGTTTTCATCGCCCCCCCCTCCCCCGGCGTCCTACATACTTGTGCTCTGCGAGAAGATGCCCTGCTTCGCGGTATGCAGTCTGGCAGTGTATGTGTACGTGGGGAACACATGCATTGAAGCGTACATTGCAATATATGTGTTTTAATAGAAGAAAAATACTATTATTGTTATTGTCAATAGAAAAAGCATAGCGGCAGCAGAGCATGCATGTTTCGTATCGTCTTATTGATTCCCATTCGGAGCTCGATCGATCTCTCAAGCTCTGACACCGGGAAAGACTCTACATAGGCTTTTTTTTTGTCCCAGGTGGATGTATACGTAACACACACACGTTTCTTTCAGTTGGTGTTTTGATTTCATGGCATGATCTCTTTTCTTCTTTCATTGCCGCGTGGCCTTCTTGGGCATCGACGAGCATCCGACTTGATCAAGGCACTACCGGCAATCTAGACACACCCGCCCGCCTGCGGGATGGAGAGGGCGAGTGATGACGAGACAGACCACGTATGCGCCCCGGGTGAAGGGGAGGGGGTTAAAAGACGAAGAGGGAGTAAACCACAAGACGGTCTGGCGCAAGACATGAGGAGGGGCGGTTCCATTACTCGGGTGGACGAACAGCACGCCGGTTCTCGTCTTGTAATCGTGTCACTCGACCTTGGCTTTGCTGGTCGTGGCGAGATATCTAAGGTAATCTTAGTCGTGGTAAAGCGCGGGAAAGAGAGAGAGAGAAGAGGGGGGTACATCGTCAATGCGGAATCGGATTGTTAGACGCTTGGCTGATCCCCATCGTGCTCTCTCTCTCTCTCTCCATCGATACTACGGTATAATTACCGACGACAGGCTGTCTACGCTAGTCAGGACCGGCTCTGCTACTAAACTTGGCTAACTCAACTGAGGGGACACGAGACTTTTCAGCCCCAGGAGGGGGCGAATGACTGCCGTTGTCATCGCCGAAACTAAGACCGGCTGATCGACGACGCTCTCAAAGGGGCGGGGATGGTGCGGGAAAAGAAGGGGAGGGGCAGAAAAGCCGCGTGCGTGCTACTGCGATTGATCATGCGCGTATTTTCATCGTGTCGTGTCGTGTCGTGTCTCGTGGCTTTTGGTGGCTGGGCCGGACTGGCTGGGAGTTTAATTGCTTTTTGCGGGAGTTAGTCCACGGCGGTGGAACTACCGTAGCTCGCGAGAGACGACCTGAGTCGAGCAGGGACCCCCAGCCCAGGGTCGTTTCCATGTCCACGTGCGTAGTTAGGAAGGGCAATTCGCCTAGTCCGTTCGTCTAGTTAGTCTATTGTCAGGATGCTTACCACGAGTTATTAGTCGTTCGGAAAAGGGCACGTCCGAGACAAGGCGAGGTGGAGAGGAGAGAAGGAAAAAGGCGAAAGCCGGTAGCCGGCAGTAGTCCTTCGTCTAACCTCACGACCAGTGCGTGCAGACAAGTGAGACAAGAGGGAAAATAAGGAAAGGGAGTAGAAGAGGACGTGGGAGGACAATGCCATTGTCCATCTTTCTTTTGCCGGGGAGGGAGAGTTGCTTTTTTCCTCCCCTTCCCCTTGCTTGGGTACCGAAGGGTCGCTGGTAAAGCGAGTCGTCAACGTGGCGCGACAGACAAGGACGGCTTGTGGTTCTTGAAGATTTCATCTGAGAAAGGACGGCGGCAGCAGAAGAAGAACCCGATTGAATCCAGCAGAGAGACACGGGTGGTCGGGTCGGCGTTAGATACATGGCAAAACAACAACCACGCGCGCCATATCTGCGCTGTCTACATGAGCAACCACTCGAAGTGATAAATTCGCATGCACTTCCTTTGCTTCGTTTTGCACGGGCCATTGCGCAGGGCAAGTCGGCCTGCTACGATTCGGAACAGAATAAGCAAGGCCTTGACAACTCGGCGGGAGTAACGTGGACGGATAACCAGATGCCTAGACAATGTATTAAAGCGGAGAGGAAAGATATAGTCACAAGTACAGTCTGGCTTTGCAAGTCAAGCCTTAAGGAAGGTCAACTATATTAAGGACATACATCTGATTTTCTGCATCGTCCTCGGTTTCTTTTCAAGCCGTGAACACTCCATTCATTCACCAAGCATGTTCTACTTCGAAGGCGACAGTGTAGTTTAGGTCGCGCGCTGTGCACGGTCACCTGGAATTGGGACGGGCCTTGAAGTTGGAGGAATGTTTCAATACTTTGGTATATATATGCTTAGCTCTGCGGGTGAAACCGTATACTGCTAGATGGTTTATGATGTAGGAGGACTTCCAGCAGATTGTTGAATGCTAGATGTGTTCCCTCTTTTCCCCAAGGCTCCAGAGGATCCTCGAAATAAAAATTCTTTCCAAATACAGTCCTAATAATCTTGGGCTCGCCTGAACCGTAGAATAGAACCTTGGTGTGTGGTCGTGATGTGTTATGTGATAAAACGCCGCGCTCCCATGTGTGTTAAATCAAATGGTGTTGTCATAGGATCAGCCTCATGTTAAAAGTCGGTGCTGCCTGTTTGTGCCGTGTGTGGGCCTGTCTCTAATTTAAATGAAATAAAATGCCGAAATTGGCACTGCCGAGCGCCTTTGTTGTGTTCGTGAAGTGGCAGAAGGGTCAAGAGTCTAGACGTTGATAGTTGTATCCTCGACTGGCGGGCATGTGCAGAAAAGATTTGTATCACCGTAGGCTGTGCGAGGCGGTTAGTACACAGTTTATCGACGGAATTAGGGTATGAGAGGGTAGACTTACTGTCATCAACACGCCCGACGGTCGGCCAGAATTTCTTCTCCTTGAGCCAAGGAAGCGGGTATGCCGCCTGCTCGCGGGTATACGGACGCTCCCACTTGCCAGCGTCACCGGAAATGAGATCGGTCATCGGGTGGGGGGCGTTCTTGAGGACATTGCCCTCGCGAGGGGCCCTGCCCTCCTCGATGTCCCGGATTTCGTGGCGGATGCTGATCAGAGCATCAAGGAACCGGTCTAGTTCCTCCTTGCTCTCACTCTCGGTCGGCTCAATCATCAGTGTGTTTGCAACGGGCCAGCTCATGGTAGGAGCGTGGAACCCGTAATCCTGAAGACGCTTAGCGATATCAATGACTTCAATGCCCGCAGACTCGCGGAATGGACGGGCGTCCAGGATGAACTCGTGAGCGCAGCGCTGTTGCTCGTTGACGTAGAGAATCGAGTAGTGAGGCTTGAGGCGAGACATGAGGTAGTTTGCGTTGAGGATGCTCATCTGCGTGGCCTGCTTCAGACCATCCCTGCCCATCAGGTTGTTGTAGGCCCAGCTGATCAGGTTGATGCTGGCACTGCCATTATTCGCGCTGCTGACGGGGAAAGCATTGGTGCGAGGGCTGCCTGGGATGACGACGTTGGGATCACCGGGCAGGAAGGGCTCAAGATGCGACTGCACACAGATGGGGCCGACACCGGGACCACCGCCGCCATGAGGAATGCAAAAGGTCTTGTGCAGGTTCAAGTGGCACACGTCGGCACCAATCTCGCCAGGAGAGCAGAGGCCAATCTGAGCGTTCATGTTGGCGCCATCCATGTAGACCTGACCGCCATGCTCATGGACGATCTCGCAGGCTCTCTTGACACCGGGCTCGAACACGCCGTAGGTACTGGGGTAGGTAATCATTATAGCACCTAGCTGCTCCTTGTACTGCTCGCACTTGGCCTCAAGATCGGCAAGATCTAGGTTACCAGTCTTGACGTCGCACTTGACAGGTACAACACGCATGCCAGCCATGGCTGCGGACGCAGGGTTGGTACCATGAGCCGAGACAGGGATCAAGCAGATGTCGCGCTTCTCGTTGCCGCGGCTCGCGTGGTAGTCAGCAATGGCACGCAGTCCGGCGAACTCGCCCTGAGCACCAGAGTTTGGCTGCAGAGAGACCCCAGGGAGACAGGTGATGGAGGCCAGCTGGCTCTTGAACCATCTTAGAATCTTGTGCAGGCCTGCAGTGTATTTGTCATCCGTGAATGGGTGGAGATCAGAGAGCTTCTTGCGAGTGATCATGCTCATCTCCGTGGTGCCGTTCAGCTTCATCGTGCAAGAGCCGAGAGGGATCATAGAGTGGACAAGAGAGAGGTCTTTGGACTGCAGGTGGTGGATATATCGCAGCAGCTCAGTCTCGGAGTGGTGCGTGTTGAACACTGGATGTGTCAGGTACGCCGACGTGCGCTTAAAGGCGCTGGGGATCTCCGGTGTTTCGATGACCTGCTCGAGAACGGGACGCACTAGATCTTGGAGAGTATTTTCGGCGACGGGGGTGTGGGCAACGTCGCGGAAGGCGCGGCATAGGTGGAAGAGTATTGTTGGGTTCGTGACCTCATCCACCGAGAAGCCCCGGCTAGTCTCGCTTATCTTGCGAGCTTCGACATACTTGAGTTCCAGAGCATTGTCGAATTTCTGGGCTACCTTTTCGGAGCGGAAATCGACAATCACGGTATCGAACATGACCTCTCCATTGCCGTGGTTGCTCCGCAGCGTCTGGAAGCCTGCTGCCTCTGCCACTTTCTGCACGGCCCGAGCGGTCGCGATAATGCGCTCGGCGATTTGCTTCAGGCCCTCGGGGCCGTGATAGATGGCGTAGAAAGCGTTCATGTTGGCCAGGAGAGCCTGAGCGGTGCAGACATTGCTAGTCGCTTTTTCTCTGCGGATGTGTTGCTCGCGAGTTTGCAGTGCGAGGCGATACGCCTTGCCGCCAAGGCGGTCCTTGGACAGGCCGATCAGCCGACCAGGAATCTTGCGCTTGTGCTTGTCGGTGACGGCGAAGAAGGCGGCATGGGGACCTCCGTAGCCCATAGGCACACCCAGGCGCTGCGCAGTTCCAAAGGCGACGTCGGCACCCCATTCGCCGGGCGGGGTGAGGACGGTCAGAGCCAGCAGGTCTGTGGCGGCGCTGAGAAGCGCGCCCTGTTCGTGCACGAGGTCCGCGAGAGGCTTGTAGTTCTCAACCTGGCCAAACGTATCGGGATACTGCACCATGACTCCGACGAGATCATCTCCAAGGTCTCGGATAGTGCCATGTGCATCGTCGGACATGAGATCCACCTTAGTGAGCTTGATTCCGAAGCCCGCGGCACGAGCCTGCATAACCTCGTAGGTTTGAGGGTGGATCGTGGCCGAGACGACGTATGTCTTGTTGGGACGCTTGGCTCTGGACGCGGGAAGTGCATTCAGGGACAGCGTCATGGCCTCGGCGGCTGCCGTTCCTTCATCAAGGAGACTGGCATTGGCGACGGGCAGGCCGGTGAGGTCGGTGACGAGTGTCTGGAAGTTGACTAGAGACTCAAGGCGACCCTGGCTGATCTCGGGCTGGTAGGGCGTGTAACTGGTGTACCAGGCGGGACTCTCGAGGACGTTGCGCTGGATGACGCCAGGGACCTTTGTTCCATAGTAGCCCTGGCCGATAAGGCTCCTCATGAGGCGGTTTCTTCGAAGGAGGGCGCCGGCATGGCTGTCAAAGGCGGACTCGGTCCAGACGTTCTCGAAGTTGTCGGTCCGCAGCTCGCGGGTGGAGAAGATATCGGACGGGATCACCTGCCGCACAAACTGGTCAAGGTCCTTTACAGGAGGGTCGAGGGCCTTGAGCATGGCCAGAGTGTCAGCCTCGTCGGGGCCAATGTGCCGCCGAACGAAGGTGTCGAGCCCGCCATAGAGGTCGGTAAGGGGGTTTTGCACGCTGTGGGCATCATCCGCGTCCAGAGGAGAGTTTTCAACAGCTTCAACTGCCGCGGCAGTGGTGGATTGGTAGCGTCTGATATTGAGACTGCGGCTGAATGCACTGGACAGGCACTGGCGGCGCTGCAAAGGGGCGGCGAGAGAGAGGCGCGGGGCAGGCCGCGATGCCGGCAAGACGCGGCTGCGCGCGGCCAGCAGGCCCAGGCGCCGCGGCGCAAGCTTTGCGGGAGTGGCCATGGCGGCGGCAGGGCAGGAGTCCCTGACGAAGCTTGTGGTTGTGCGAGGGGCAGGGAAGCAACACAGGCAGACGGCGAGGAGGGCAGAAGGCTCGAAGAAGAAAAGAAAGAAGATTAAAAAAAAATGCGGGATGGCTCGAAATTCTAACGTTAGCCCGGGGCGACATGGAGCACGAGGGAGACGTCGGGGACTAGACGATAAGCAGCGCAGGCAGGGATCTGCTCCATTGTCGCCTCTACGCCGGTCTGGGGCTTAGGGCAATCGAGTCTGGCATGAGCCGCATCTCGGCAGGCGCAGGGCGTGGCCGAGGCCGCCCTGGGCAGCCGAGTGGCCACTTGCATGTCAAACGTAACGTAAGGTAACCTGCAAAGCGCCCACCGCCTCAACATTGTCTTATCTCTCTGCCAGTCGACTCGGTTCTGGCAGGCTTGGCCAGTGCAGCCATCGCTGCAACTATCAACCGAGGGTCTGCATGCGTGCTTCGGAGACTTTTCCTGGACCGTCGCGACAATGCCCGATAAGCGGTTCCGGAACCTCACGGAGCCTCACATCGCCCAGTCAACACGGCGAATTCTTCCATTGTGAATTGCCAGCGAGCTCTCCAAATTGTCCCCTCATCCAGAGCCACGGTTACCCGTAATAAGCCGGCCGCCCAGCTAAATGTGTCTTGTCTGTGGCTGATTGGCAAAGACTTACATGATGCAAGTCGTCCGACAACGGAACTGCTCTGCCCGCCCCACGTGCTGCGGCGAACAAAGCCAAAACCAAACTTCTCTTGTCCGCTTGGAGAAGGTGGCTTACACCGACGGCGGCTTTACGTAACCACACAAAGCTTGGACAGCCAAAGGCCGAACCGCAGGGCGTGACGGAAAATGTGGGCAGCGTTGTCACCGCCGGCGCCTCGCGACCCGTCCACATGCTGCGTTCGAGTCGGTGTCCTTACGAGTGTGTCACGTCGTTGCAGGGAAAATCAATGTCTAGTTTCAAGGCCGCCAATATGTCGAAGTTGTTGTAATTATTCTCTGATCATCCCGACATCCGGGACATCGTGAGCTCTAGACCAAAACTACACCAAGGCGTGATAGGCACAGGACACGCGGGTTGACACGACCAAGTAGCAATCCAGATGCATATCGAAAGTATATGCCGTTTTTCGAGGTTGGCAGTCGTGATAATCATTGATTAATTGCAAGTGTAGTTTGGGGCACCTACAGGACAAGATTTCCTTCTTTTTCTAGAGCAGCGCTCATGGGAAAGTTACCTCAAGTCGAAAGTTTGCGTGCAGTGACTTGTCTACACACCCAACTGCAGGTGGGGCCAGCCAGCGTCATCCACCAGAAGCGCCGCTAGAGCTGTGCAGCTACGCTCAAAAATACTCAAACTTCATAGAAACGATAGCATCACCACCTGCCCACGCGACGACAAACTGCCACACCACCCTCCGCCCAAACCACCCTTTCGCGCCCATCTCCAAACGAAGCACCTAGGTTCATCATGTTCGGCGGCTGTAAGCGCTCCCCCTCCCCCCATCCCCTTCTTGCCATGCGACCGGCTCTAGACTCTGTAGTTCAGGCGCCAGCAGCAAAGCAAATCAGGACATAGCACTGACTTCCTCCTCTCTCTTTCGGAACCGGCAAATGCAGTCGCTCCCCCGCAGTTCTCCAAGGAGGAGATCAAGCAGCTCGAGGCCGAGGCCAACACGACCGTGAACCGCTTCTTCGCCACCGCCGTCCTGCTCTATATCTGTATGTTGTCCCATTTCGCTCGTCCAACGCAGTGCTCCGTCGTAGAGGGAAGAAGAAAAAAAACAATTCCAATTTTTTTCATGCCCCGGACCGATGCTGTGTTGCTCGGGCCGGCATGTAGGCACAGACAGAACAATTACTGACCAAGTCGTGCGCAACTTTTTTCTCTTGTTTTCAGCGCCGTTCGTCATCGAGGCCGTGTCCAGCGCCTTTTAGAAGAATCGGCGACGCGCAGCGTAGGCGCCCGAGATGTCCGAGGACGTAGGCCGCAATTCCTACGCGGGAGCATCTTGCGACATACAACAAGGGGACCAAGATGACGAGGTATCAAAGGCGGCAAGCACTTCGGAACAATGGCCGGGGAAAGTCGTTTCGATGATCGGCTGAGAAGGCCGACAACGCGAGCCTGTAACCAGAACACTTTTACTGTACCAACATTGACGACAAATGGAGCGACCAAACGGAGAGCTCATGATAAACCAGGGCAGCGCTGAACATAGAGAATGGCAGGCTCGCTAGTGGAAATGAAGGAGTGGCCTTGGAGCCGTGACTGGTCCATGTGCGGCTGCTGGGAAACGCGCAAATGTTCTTCGCAAGCAGGATTCCGACCCCGGCAGAGGCCAACTCAAGTGTGATTATATGTAGCAACAAGTCATCGCATAGAGACATTCAGATTGCGCTGCACTCTGATCTGTGTTTGGCAGTGGCGCGCACGAGTCAACGTCGAGACTTTGGTCGTACACATTCCCGACCTTTTACAGCCGAGAAGCTCGGTTCTATTATGGTTCCTATAGATGCCGCAAGCGCGTAGTTGTGAAACGCTATGCATTCAATGACTCCCGAGCACATCGGAATCTCCACACGTGCGACTGCTCTCTAGTTCTTCTCGTCGCCTATCGGGTTCCTCTCCTTATCCCACTCTTCGTAATCTTTCTTGATTGTCTCGACCTGCGACTTCAATGTCTGCAACTGCTTGTCATAGTCCTCGAGAATCTGGAAACACGGTTAGCAATCACGAACCAATTGAAAGCTCAGCAACACCACAACCACGTACCTTCTTGGCCTTGGCCTCGGCCTCCTCTCCGAGACCCTCCTGCGTCTCGGGTCCCCGCCGGTTCATCTCATTGCTCAAGCTGTCGGCGTAGCCTCTCAGCATGATCAGGCGCGACCAGAGCTCTTCTGTCCGCGCGCTCAGCGCTGGGTCCGAGATGCCGCGATCCAATGTGTCAAACTTCGTCTTGAGCTCGTCTTCCTCCTTATCTAGAGCATACCCACGATTCCGTAGCACCTGGACCTTACTGGCGAGCGCAAGACACCTTTGCCGTAATATCGCGTGCTTACGACGCGCATTGAGGGCTCGCACACTGGTCTGCAGATCGTGCTGCGAGAGGATGGCGTCTAGAGTAGCGTTGATCTGGTGCAGCACCTGGTTAAACTGTGCAAGAATATTTTTCTGCATCTTCAGGCGCTCGGCAACGGCTGCGAAACCCGTCGCCAGGGCTGGCATGAACCCCGGCGCGGGCTTGTCGTGGACAGCCTGCTCCCATTCCCGAGGGTCCTCGTTCGGCGACGGCTGGTAGAAGGGAATCCGCGACTGGTCAACCTTGTTGTAGAAGTAGTGCTTGAAATTCGTCGTTGGGTGGTCGGGGTTCCATTTGTTATATAGGCTCTCGACTTGCTCCAGGACCGGTTTCTGAGCTGATCGGCGATGGCATGGTTAGTTTCGATCAATTTCGACTTTCCAAATGTGAATATCACGCGACATACTCTGTGCGGAATCCCGCCCGGGCTCCCATATTAAGCTTGCACGTCCGACTTGGCTTGCATTCATGTGGTTCTGAGCTTGTTGCTGTGGCTGGGCCTGTTGCGTTTGGCCAAACATACCGCCACTAAACGTGCTGTTCTGTTGCTGCTGTTGCTGCTGTTGTTGCTGCTGCTGTTGCTGGGGTTGGCCGAAAAGACTACCTCCTGTCGTTGTTGTGTTGGTCTGGCCAAAAGGGTTTGATGCTGCGGGCTGCGTTTGCCCGAATAATGAGCTGCCCGCAGGCTTAGCAGGCGCAAATAGGGACGACATCGCGAAGCAATATGCGCTCTGGTGCCACGGCTACTATGCCCCTCTTCGTGGCTCTTATTGTTCGTGGCAACGCTGCACTGATCGTTAAGATAGCTGATGGGGGGTCTTCGCGGTATCGATTGCACGGGCGCAAACTCGCGTAATGGACGGCCGACAGACAGACGTGTCGTACCGTTCGCTAACACACCGGTCGCTAACGTGTCGACTAATGCAACGATGGCGCCGAGCAGTATTGGAGAGTTGTGGTGAGATCGCCAGGAAAGGCGGGCTGAAGAGCTGTTGTTGACGTTCTGCGCGAGCTTCGAAAAAAGGCAAGATCCGAGTAGATGCAGACGAGCTCGGGCCTGGCACACATGCAGGCACGCGCACAGAGAGCTAGCTGGAGCTTCCACCAACCTGAGCGCGTCCACAGTTACCCGGTAACCCGCCATGACAGAGCGGGCTTGCTGGTGCTTACATAAGGTGCCAGATCCGCTTCCCTTGTCTATAGCCAATCAATAGTCTCCATTTCCAACCTCGACTTTTGGATGGGTCAGGTCAATCAAGTGGTTGCAGTCAAGCATCAAGTGCGAGCTTCCCCTCCGACGACAACGACATAACGTGGGCACTTTTGCACCCAGCCGCAACCATGTCCGCCCGAAAGCCCCAGTAAGTACCAACTTACGGTCTAGCGTTTTACGACATGTCAATTGGCACGCGGACATGCTGGTCTCGAGCCCTAGCGAAGCCGGCTGGGCCCTTCGACTGACGCCATTGCCCGCAACAGATTCAACCAGCAGACCCTCGTGGATCTGACTCCGCTCCCGGACTCAATCCCCGCGGTCAAGGAGGTCGGCGCATCATCAGCGCCCCTGATGTCGGCGTCCTTTTTTATCGGCGCACGCTGCCGCCCGTACAACGACGACTTTATGCAGTGCAAGGACGAGAACCCGGGAACGGGACAGTTCGACTGCCTGAAGGAGGGCCGCAGGGTCACCCGCTGCGCTTCGAGCGTCATCGAGGACATCAACAAGAGCTGCCTCGAACAGTTCCGCAAGCACTGGCAGTGTCTGGACAACAACAACCACCAGATGTGGCAGTGCCGCAAGGACGAGTGGAAGCTCAACACATGTGTCTTTGAAAATCTAGTAAGACATGCGCGGTGGTTGCTCTAGATCTACAGCTTGGCCCTAGACGTGCTAACACATTCCCTACAGAAACTCGAGAAGACAATCCCCGGCACACCCAGCTACGAGACTCCCGTTCACCTACGGTCGAGGCAAATCTACGCACACTACCCAGTTCTCAGAGACCGTGGCCAGCCCCCATTCCCCAAATCCATCGATACGCCGTCAGCAGCGGCGGCAAAGTCTGAGGCATAGATGTGTCGACGAAGCGGGAGACGGCACTAATCTGGAGCTAGAAATGTGTGAGCAAGGGCGGCAGGGTCAACTGTACATAAATCCTGGTGGCGAAATCGAAGCCACCAGTGAATGAGAAATCAACAAAAAGCTTTTCATCTATCGCTCGAGCACGTGTCAATAATCGCTAGAGGTAGCAAATACTGTCATCTGCGTAGCGTCTTGCCCCAGTTGCGTCTATCCAGGACTGCCAAGCTGACTTTACAATCCACGGGCCAAGGAACTAGCTCGGAAGATAACTTGGTGGCCCTGTTGCAAAAACAGGACTTTGGTCTCATGTTTCTACGCACATTAGCAATGTCCTCTCACCTGCGATCTTCTCGATAAAATCGAGGGCTGCACAAATCAGAGAGCAGTCCCACTGCTAGCTACATTACAGCTGCAGTTTTGCCTCCTGTTCGAATGAGAGGCCGAGGAACAAGAACGATCGACGTGTTGATACGTTTCAAATGCCATGATCGGAGTGGTGTCGGGCCCAAGAAAACACTTCTCTGGCGATCACTACGTGCGTAGACACTCGAGAGCAACTGGTGTTGCCCCCGCTGGCGCGGCCCTTTTTTCTCCGTGGAAATATGGTAAATCACATATTTGCCTACGCTCCGGGATGTCTCGCGAAATCTCCAGTCTAGTCCTGTTTCGAATACGAGCTGGAACCTTGCACCCGGCGATGTGTTTTGCTTAATGTACGATCGCCCACAGCGAAAGGGAACGCATTCGTCTCGAGAGCTCGCTGCTAGATGCCCAGCTGGTGGGCAACTCGCAAGTTCCTGGCGACATGAAGGGTTGCTCGCCACATTTTGTCCTAGTCAAACTCCGGAGGTGTGTGTACCGATCGATGGACAGAGTCTGGGGAAATCATGGTGGTTAAAAGAGTTTCGAGGACTCACATGACTTACGCAGATCTCTCTTTAAACGGCTATGGGCGGGGAGAAGAGCTCTCGGCTTGCCTAAAGTTCCAACTGGAAGCGCGGCTCTCTATTGGAACTCGAAAACCTGTGCAAAGACGTCGTATTTCTCCTTGGTCGAGAAGATGTACAAGGTGACTTTCAGTCTGGTGGCAAATGCAGCTCGCTTAGTCAACCTACATTTCTTCTAGAAGACCTAATCCCAGTAGCATGCTCTATTAAAATAGAGTGGTTAAATAGCCTTCAGAATCCAAGAGAAGAGAGCCAAAAGAGTAGGTAGCATGTAAGCATGGACTGCAACAGCAACTAATACAACATTTTGACATTGAGGCTCACATTATGGATGCGCAAGATCTTGTAAATCTGAACGGGCTAGAGGTGTGTGCAACATCTGAAGGTATACGTGACCTGTGTGTGCCTATGTTCAGGCTTGACTAGCGCCTGAGTCTGGAAACAGGCCATCTTCCTCTCCTTGACATGGACATCGCGCCGCGGTCTACTGCATAATACCTTAGAATATCGATATAACATTGCCATCGGTAGTCTGAGAAAGGAACGAATGTCTTTCGATAAGAGTGATCTAGTCAATCCTATGTCACTCTATGGTGGATGTTATAGCTGCCGGAGCAAATCCAGTCGCCGGGGACTGGTCTCAGGCTACTAGGTACCCCTATGCAATGCAGCCTCCCTGCATATTCTGCTACTTGACGTATGTCCGGGGACTATCACGGGACGACCGACAAGTCTGGATGTTACCTTACTCGGGGGTTTGAAGCAGCGCATGCAACAAAAGTGTCTTGTTCGCCACTTAACTTGCCCCTTTGCCACACAAGCACCGACTGCCTGTCGTCCATGGGTTGAATGTGTGGTTCTGCCGGCTGATATATCCGGCACGCAGGCAGTGAACAGGCAGATGCCACGACCCCTGGCGGCGCGTAAGGACTGGAACAGGCGCCGTAATTACCAAAAAAAAAAAGTTGCCAATGGCTGTATGAGACGATCGGTACCTTCCTATCTGCATCCGAGCAACGAGGGCAGGGCTGGCCCCGCATGGTAGACAAGCACCCCTGGCTATGGGTGGAAGGGAGCAAGAAGAAGAAAGGGAAAGACAAAATGCACTTCCGAGAGTGCTGCGGGAGGATTCACAACCTTGCCGGGTTAATTGGCTGCGGGTGCGAGAGCCGACGCGTGAATCAGATGACTCGTCAGAAGCGCCGAGGATCAAGGGATGAGGAGGTTATGGGAAGCAAGGGCAGACGACTGAACATGGCCGCGAAAGAAAGCCTGGCTAAGCTTTCAAGAAGCATCGGCCAGTGCTCAAACGTCCAAGGGAAGACGATGGCTCGAGGCCCAAGCCGGCAGCTGCAGATGCTGATCTCGGAGACACAGGGCCGGCTCAGGGACAATGCAGGGCAATGCAGGGCAATGCAGGGGAATTAGAGCCTAGCGCCGCCAAGTGCTGACCAGTGGGGCCGGCCTGGGCCTGCAAGTCGCTCCTCCTCCACCCCTCCGTCACACACCACCACCACCACCTCCTCCACCATCACGCTCACGATGCCAGTCCTGGCCACTGCCTGGCGACCAACGCCACAAGTGCCGCATGGGATAGGCTGACTCTAATCTCGCCAGATACTACCCTCTATCACATCTCTCTACGCTGCCTGCGCAGAGCCATGCCGTCGGCCCTGTCGCCGCTTCTGCTTTCCGAAAACGCCGCCGTAACGATGGTTTGTACATATAGCAGAAGCCAGCCGTCGTGTGCTGGCCCCCTCTTGACGATGATAGCCTCATCCAAACAAGTCACTCTTTATCCGCCCTCGCGGCTGTCACTCCTTTGAAACAAGAAACTGTTTGCGTCGACCGGCCATACCACTAGAGCCCCCAGAGCCGCTCCTCCGTCGCCATGCTTCTTTCCAACCTCTTCCTCGGCACCGTTGCCCTCCTCGGCTCTGCACACGCTGCTGCCCTTTCTGGCGTCAGTCGTGCCGTCGAGGACAATGTTCTGCTCGCCCCTCGCGCCGACTGCAACGTCATCTACGGCAGCCCCACGCCCAACTGCGACGGTCTCTCTCAGCGCTGCGGCATCACCATCCCCAACCTCCAGCGCTTTAACCCCACTCTCAACTGTAACGCCATCTACCCGGGCGTCAAGGTCTGCTGTAATGCAGGCACCATGCCCATCCCCGCGAACCAGGCAGATGGCACCTGCAGCGTATATACCGTCGTCTCGGGTGATTATTGTGCCCTCATCGGTGCGAGGCTCGGCCTCACCGTCCAGCAGCTCGAAAGTTTCAACAACGGCAAGACCTGGGGCTGGACCGGCTGCAACGGCATCCAGCCTGGCATGCGCATCTGCCAAAGCAGCGGTACCCGGCCCATGCCCCAGCAGATCGCCGGCAAGCAGTGCGGCCCCCAGGTCGTTGGCACCGCCAAGCCGGCCAGCGCCAGCATCGACATCGCAAACCTCAACCCTTGCCCTGCTTCAGGCTGTTGTTCTGTCCATGGTTTCTGCGGCGCTGATGAAGGCTTTTGCATTCCGACGAGGGGCCCGACAGGCAACCCAGGCACTGCTGCCTCCGGCTCCAACGGCTGTATCTCGAACTGCGGCCTGAACGTCGTCAACAACGCCCAGCCGCCTGCTGCTTTCAAGAAGATTGGCTACTTTCAGGCCTACAACTATGCGTCTCGGTCCTGTCTCAACATGAATGTGACAAACACGCCTAGCGACATTACCCATCTTCACTTCTCGTTTGCGACGCTCAGCCCGACATTCGATGTCCTCATTGGCGCCGACATGACGGAGCAGTTTGCCCTCTTCAAGACCATGACGACCACCAAGAAGATCCTCGTCATTGGTGGCTGGACCTTCTCGACCTCGCCCAGCACTTACACCATCTTCCGCAACATGGTCGCCACGGATGCCAACATCAACGACGCCGTTGGGAAGATAGGCAACTTCCTCCGTGCCAACAACCTGGACGGCGTCGACTTCGATTGGGAGTATCCCGGCTCCGTTGACACTGCTGGTCTGCCGGCTGCCCCTGCGAATGAGGGCGCTCGCTACAACCTGTTCTTGCAGGCCATGAGGAAGAACATCCCGCTCAAGTCGCTGGCTATCGCTGCCCCGGCCTCGTACTACTACCTCAAGAACTACCCTGTCGCCGCCCTCGCACCCAGCCTCGACTACATGGTTGTCATGACGTACGACTTTTTCATGCAGTCTGACTATGGCTACGCCGACAAGTTCCAGAACTGCCCCGGCGGCAATTGCCTGCGGTCGCACGTCAACTCGACCATGACGGCCAATGCCCTAGCGATGGTCACCCGCACTGGCTTCCCCGCCAACAAGGTCATCGTCGGCGTCTCGAGCTACGGTCGGGCCTTCCAGATGGCCCAGGCGGGGTGCTCAGGCCCCCTGTGCAAATTCACCGGTCCGGCCTCGGGCGCGCTGGCGGGCCGCTGCACGCGGGAGCAAGGCGTGCTCGCCAACGCCGAGATTGCCGAGATCATTGCCACGAACCCGACGGCGCAGCAGTCGGTGCTCGCCGGGTCTGACATACTCGTGTACAATGGCACGCAGTACGTGGCATACATGAAGGAGACGACCAAGGCGAGCCGCGTTGCGGGCTATAAGGCGTTGAACCTCGGTGGCACGTGCGACTGGGCCATTGACCTGCAGAGGTTCTGATTGGGGTTCCAAGTGAATAATAATAAATGTAGTCTGGATTGTGTATCTAGGGGCAAGGGAGGTGGTGGCCTCTTGTCGAGTCGGGCACAAAACTCGAGCAGTACATACAACTTGCACATATATAAGACTTTGAAAAAGAGCATAACTTATACCACGAGGGAAATATGATGCCGACATGTGCTTTAGATGCGTGAAATCCTGTCATAGCTGGGTGGTGACACAGCATCGCTATCGCCACTACCCGGTAGTACTGAACTACCAGGCTGCGCAGTATTCGGGGCAAGCCCTGGCCGATCTATCTTCGCCATTGTTGGTGCCCACTTGCCCTATGATGGTTCGGACGGGTACGTGAGATGATGATGTGACAAGCTGGGAGAAAGTGTTTCAACGGTGCTAGAGAATGGAGTACAAAAAGGATGACGGTCAGCTGCGGCCTGTGGGCAGAAAGACTGACATGCTCTGATATTCCAATCACATTGCACTTTTATCTATTGTCGTCCGGTCCATGCATACGGGGGCTGTAGATTTGTTTCACACTCGAACGAAGAGGACCACCCAGCAGTAGTGGTCGCGCCGCTAGCATGTTTATCTCAAAAGAGAGGATAAGAAAGCCAGCACAGTCTGAGCTCCTGCTGTCGCTTGAAGAGTAAGTTTCTCTTGCCCTGGCAGGCATCCGTCAGTCGGTTCATCTTCCATTGCAATATCGACGTCAAGAAGGGGGTCTTTCCACACGTACTCGGACGACTCAAACCTTTCGTAACCATTCAGCGTTCACACAGTCGAGACAGGTTGTACAAGTCAGCAGAGTGCTCGGACCTGATCGTAACGTACGGCGATGAAAAGCACATCGTTCACCAGGCTGCCGTGTGCCCGAAGGCGTCGAAGCTGAATAAGCTGAGCGGCCACGAGGTATGCTCATCAAGGAAGCCGTATGGGCACAATGACTGACCTATGAGTAAAACCCGCCATCAAGGACACGAGCCAGATCGACCTCTCCCAAGACGACTCCCAGGCTATCAAGCTCCCCCTGCACCGCCTCTAGCATCTCGATTAACCCTACGTCCCGGCGGCCGAGGACAATGATCCGCCATCGACGATATCACTTGTAGAGGAGCCCGCGGGGAGCAGACTTGTTGACAACGGCCACACCGAGCAACACCGCCGCCATGCTACTGCCACAAAGCCGCAGCAGCAGTTCAACGGAAGCAACTCCACCGCCGGCACCAACATCTCCTCCACCTCCCAGACTAATGCCCAAACCGCAGCCCACAATCTCACAATCCACGTCCGCCTCTACGCCTTCTCCATAAAGCACGCTATCCAGGGTCTCCGCGCCCTGTCCTCGCGCAAGTTCCAGCACGAGCTGCTGGGCCGGCGTGCCGTACATGACGTGATTCGCGGGCTGGAGCTGAGCTTTGACCTGTTGATGCATCTGCATTGCAGAAGCGGAGCGAGAAGTTCGGTGAATGGCAGTGTTGGTGGCGGCGGTGGTAGTGGAGGAGGGTCTCATCATTAGGGAAATGGCAGCGCGAGATTTGGGGCTTTTGCTACCTCGGTTTAACATGACAACCTGGGGCCGGCAGTTCGTTGGCCATGCGGCAAGGCCTTCGCTGTGACTTGGGCACGAACTTTTACTAATGCAATCCTTCTTCACTTGAGCAAGCAATGTACGTGCTTCGGTTCTCGCTACAGCGTCTTTGGAGAACAGTGCATTGGCCGTTTTTGGTGCGGTGAAATCTAAGTGACAATTACAAAAGTAATATAACGAGTAGTGACTACAAACCAAAAAAGTATTTTTTCCGAACTGGCCTCGAGTGACTGAAAGGCGTGTGTCCGACTTGCATGGCCGCTTAAGATTACCCGCTAGCATCATGAAGGCGAACAAGTAATGGCCTTTGGGCACGGAGCCAGGTCTTCCATCGAGAGTTCCTGTTGAGCTTCCCTTGGAGGAGTTACCTGCTGGGCTAACTTCTCTGTCTTGACCTCCAATGCTGCGCGTGCTACCTTGTGCTCTGGACTGAGCGGACGCTCTGAGTCGGGCTCCTCGGATGCCGATTCGCTATCGCTGAGTTCGGGTTCGGGAGACTCTGGCGAGTGGCATTTCATCTGGGCCGCCTCAGCCTGTCGTGTCAAGATGATTTCGTATGCGACTTCATCCAAGGTACCGTTCAGCAGCAGTGCTTCATCATTCAATACTTCACGGTTTGCCTGCTGTATGACGTTGTAGTGAAGGTCCTCGTGGTCGAGCTGGTCCAACAAATCGTTCTGGTCCAGGAAGAAGGTATCTGCAGACATGTTGCCATTTGCATGGCGTTGTCGGTATGCAATCAGTTGTGAAGCATATCGCAAAGAAGACCTGACAAAGTCGAGTTGGGCATGCATCTTAAGCAAGTCCTCGCGCTTGATGAGGTTTTTCGGGTACCGATTGTAGCCCTGGTGGAGCAGACCCGCGTCAAGGGCGGCGATGTCTTTGCAGTGTCGGTAAGACGATTGCAGAGAACGTGTTAAAAGGAAGAGCTCATAGCGCAACCGAGCCTGGACCCGCAAGTCTGTAGAGGCGCCGACATCGTTGAGTAGGTTCTTGGATGGAGCAAGGTCAGCAATGGGCTTGGTAATGCTCCGTCAGAGTACGAGAAAAGACGAGAAAGTATTACCCCTACATGTCGAACGACGCAGCGGGCGCGCTCGCGAAAGGCGACGAGGTGAAGAGGTAGTGGTGCCAACGGATAGCTGGCAAGAGAAGCGTGCGACACGGGCTGGCGCAAGACTTCTAGCCGACAACAGTGTCTGGTCCGGGACAGAGGGTGCCCAATATGGATTGGACACGCGAACTGCACCTCCATTCGTGTTTTCTGGGCGTCGTCATGTTCCCTGGGAGTCTAGTCGGCGAGCAAGGACGGTGAGTTGGCGGGAACCGGGCTGTCTTTTGTACAGGCAATTTTGGCGATGCTGGCTCTAGTCAAGTTTCCTCGTCTTGATGTCGATGCCTTAGGAATACTTGCGTCCCCTATTGTGCTTGCGACGCTTGTCACCTAAGGCGGAAGTTGTGTAGGATTGGGATTGTGCGTGGCTAGACGTGAGGCGGACGTGAGGTTGTTTTGTTGCACGGAAGAATGATTCGGGATTGGACTCTTTTTTACCAAGGGTGAACAGCAACGACCAACAAAGCCCCGGAACAAATATTTTGGTGGTTATGCCGAGGACACAGCGGTTCGCGACGGACTGGATGGGGTGAGGGAGAGTGCTGGGCAGATCTAGGTTGTGTGTGTATGCCTCAGATGGTGCCAGTGACTCGCGGGAGTTTGTACGAACGGTGACCTCGGGAGGCTGTTGCAACCCGACCTTGGAACCTTCCGCATACCACAAAGTCGACTCGGCTAAAGACACCTGAGCAACTTGTTCGCAGCGGATTACATGTAGCGTAGTTCAACTACTCACAGCACTATCAAGTATTTTTAGGCCTCGATACTCCCTCGATGCACGGAGACAAAACTGTTGTCACGATGGAAGCCGTCGAAATCCCCTCACTGTGGCTCACTTGACTTGTCCATATCCAGGTTTGGAAACTCTTACGCACGTGAGAAATGGCAATTCCAAGGAAATCCTCCAACATGTGACGTGCCTCGGCCAATATCTGGACGATGTTCAGCGCGTCTGGCCGTGCTCCGGCCGCGATATGCTTGCGGCCTTGGCAAATTATGAAATGTGCTCCGGACTCTCGTATCAGGATTCAAGTTCACGGGGAACCTCAAACCCCTCCGAAATCTTAGTCACACATAACTTGAGGTCGGGAGCATTTATGAAAGTCCTGGTGTTGAGGATCAACTTGGAAGGCGCGGGGCCAAGCAAGTGGAGGAAGGCACGACGGGAACGAAGAGCAGGGGTCACAGCGGTTGCCCCTCTGTCATGTAAACACTTGGAAACTCCACAGCGTTTGAGTACAAAGTACTCCCCATCTTCAGGCACTCAACCTCCCACGACCTCGAACCGGTTGCAAACTCGTCCAATCCATAGCAGCTACTCTGCCAGCCCTCCCGCCAACACAAAAACCAGCGAGACAGTCTTCCCTTTGTGGCCTGCGGCAGCCATGTCAACGACGACCCAGATGACGTCCACCCAGTCGTCGTACAGCGACTGCGTCTCGTCCCTACGTACCAGCCTCTCCTTCCTCGGCAACTCCGTCGACACCCTCGGCCAGGGCGTGGCTGACTTCCCCCGCCTCACCACCGTGCTTAAGACGGTTCGCCACTACGAGCTCATCCCGCAGCCAGCGCTCGCCGCCGCAGAGGCTAGCCTGCGTGACGAAATCGGCCCAGCCATCGCCGCCCTGCTCGAGCGCGTCGACAACGAGAACGCCCGCATCGAGCGGCGCGTTGAGGGCCTCAAGGCGCGCGCGGACCTGCAGGCCGGCCGACTCCGGCAGGAGGAGAGGAGCGGCGCCGACGTCGGCAGCAGGTATAACAACTCGCGCGAGACTAATGCGCGCCTGGATGCTGACGCCAAGATGCGCGCGCGCGCGGTCCGGCAGCGCAAGGAGGCCCTCAAGTATAGCGTCGAGAGGCTGGAGCTCGAGGTTCTGCAAAAGGAGCGCGAGCTCAGGAAACGTCTCGACCAGGCCTGATGCTGAAACAAGACAAACGACGATATTCACCTCCGAGCTTAACGCTATGACCTACAAGCCTACACTTTCTGTCCCTTGCTGCGCGTAGTCAATGTATGGATTTGGCTCGGCATCCTGAGCACTCTACCGGATTCACGCCTCGGGCGACACGTGCTCATAGTTGCTTTCGACAACCAACCATAGAGATCAAAGGAGGGCCCCGCAAATCGGCTTAGCCGCAGAACAACCGTCCCTACGAAGCTCAAACGTGGTGCTACTCGGCGCAACTAGACAGCATCCGCTTTGACGCTCTCTCCCCGCAGATGCTCGTGCGTTACGCGCCAACGTAACACCGAGCTCTGACGGTCATGACGAGATTACAAGAAACAGGCCGAGGTTCCGATGGTCTTACAGTTTTTGCGCATCACCGAACCACGTGCCTCTAGTGTCAACCCAGGCAGGACGCAGAGGTTCTCGGCCGCATATGTCGAGCACATCTCATCAACATAATTGCATGAGCTATGTTATATGTTTTTCAGTGGCTTGAGCCAGTCAAATATGCGTCCCTAAGAACAGGGTGAGCTCAACCTGCCTTGCGCCGTCGCGCCTTAACACCGTGTCGACATAGTAGGTAGACCGTCATGTTTATGAAAACGCCGCAGACACGATTCCTCTGTTACAGCATTCTGTTGACTTGCCTGCCGATGCAGTCCGTTCTGCACAAGGAACTCAAGTGGCACATACAACACATTGCAAGGAAGGACACATCTGCGGAGATTGGACAGAAAAAAGTTAAACAATGACCAGCTGGCACTGACGACATGCAGCCGCTCAGCTGGGAGAAGTAGAGTGATCAACAAGAATTGCACCCAAAAACGCACTATATCCCCGTACCCTGCATGAAAAACCAAGATTCCAGTATACTCCGGCACACGTATCTCGAAAACCCCATGCGTTCATGTTCTTTTATAAGATGATTGGCGAGCCCAAGTGGCGCATCAATCTGCGCCACCTGATTAATGCGAGACCATAACCCGTCTTTTCAAATCATAACAGGATCAAGTAGTTGCTCGGCGCAATGCCGGTATCGCCATTTTCTTTCCGTGCTTGCCACCACCTGCCGCTGACGTCGTTAATCTCTAGGATCTCGTGTTTCGAAAACGAAATCTCATTGGCGTCGTCAGGGTTGGCCTCGTAGCTGTAGATAGCCTTGGCACGGTATGGGTATTCCGTGGGCTGGGCGATCTCGGGATCTGTTGGCTTGGCCGATGGCTGCACGGGAGGCTGGAACCCGGGCGAAGCATTGGCGGGGCGGTTGTTGTTGAAGGCAGGAGAAGGGTTCTCGAAGCCGTTGAGCTGCGCAGACGTGGTGTACATCTGAGGTGGCTGATGCGAGGTCGAGGTCTGAGGACGGCCACCATAGCCACCGGCCATGGTGTTTCGGTTCATACTGGAGTCCTTCTGCAGGGCAAAAGAGTCGATATAGGCGCGTGCGACAGCACTTGGGGCAGATCCAAAGTAGAAGATCCACAGTACCTGAAATGGCTTGTTAGCACGCGGTTCGTATCTTCACCCTAGGGGACCTCGGCTCTGCTTACATTGACAACGGAGAGCAGAATGAAACCTGCAGACGCAGCCTGACGAGCGCCTATTGACGAGTAGATGACGCTGTTTACGGCCGAGCTAGTGAGGACGAGTCCACACGACACATATCCCACGATTGCAACGTGGTAAGTCTGGATGGCGTCTGCTGCTATCACAACCGTGACGCCTGCCACGAGAAATAGCTCATACACAACAGCCCACCAAGAGAAGGACTGAAAAGCGCCTGCATTCCGCACGATTTCGGTAGTCTGTGTGACTTGAGCGATGATGGAGCTGATGAACGCGATGACCCACGCCAACTAGATGAGACGCAAGTGTGGTTAGTTGAGGATTTGCCCCAAATCGCACAAGTGTGGTATGCTTACAATGGCGATTGAGCACGTCGCGAGTGCGAATGGATCGCCAATGATGTTGTCAAGGCTGATCCGCTTCCGGCCGTAGCCCATGCGAGAGTTGTCCATTTTTTTGAGCGACGGAGAATCGGCGGAGCCGTAGTAGGGCATAACCAAAGGTTGCGCAATTGATATTGCCAGTCGTTGTTTGAATTGCGATGTGACGTCTGTATTATCAAAACGAGATGATGTCTTGTCGTACGGGATGAGATCTGGAAGAAAGCGTCTCGACGCTGAGGGAGGACTCGCGCGTGCGGGTCAAGGTTGCCGAGGAATGATGAGGCTGTTGGTTGCGAAAGTGCCAGCTTGGTGTCGTGTTGTTGCTCTAGGACAGGAGCCTTAGACTGAATAGTGGGAGATGTCGAGGTCGGAAAGGGAAGGACAGGAACCGAGGGTGGCTCTCCAACTGCGTCGCAGTCGAATCAAGTGATGAAGGGCTGAAAGGCCACGCACTGCGTGACAGGTGCTGAAAGGGAGGTGAGATGCGTCGAAGTCGAGCAGACGGAGGCGGCGGGGCGCGACGAGGCAGGACGCAGTAAAGGCAGACTGATTGCGTGGCAGTTAGCAGCAGTCGACGAGTATTGACGAGGATCGCGAGGCGCGAGATGGCGGTTGCGGCAGAGAGGAATGAATGGGGCGGGAGGGGCGAGATCCGGGCGGGAGCCAGTGTGGGAGAGGGTTTCCTCGGTGTCGCAGGTTCAGGCGGCTGGGGCGGGCATTCGATTGTGGTGTGGTGTGTCTGGGCAGCATCCAGACTCGAGCGTGCCCCCTTGCTGACAGAAGACACAGCCACCACCGGTCACGAACAGGGAGGCTACTTACGCCAAGGTAGTATCGACAATCGAGAAGAAGGTACGGAGTGTCTAGCGTAGGTACTCTGCGTGCACTGGAGCAAGAAGGGCGGCGCCCGAGAAGTCGCAGTCGGCAAGGGGAAATGGAGAAGGGAAGGTGGAAACGAATGGATGACGGACGCGTCCTGCAAGAGGGAAGCAAGCTGCCGGGCAAGGAAGGGAATGAACGACGGCCGGTCGACTGGCAACTGGGACAGACTCGGAGGATGCAGACATGAGAGGCAGAGGCCGGACTCGAGGCAACGAGAGACGGAGAGACAGGCAGGCTGGCAGGCACGGCAGGAAAGGGAGGCGGGTGGGGCCAGAGACTGCTGCTGCTGCTGCTTGTGCTGGTGCTGGTTGCTGCTGCTGCTGCTGTGCAGGCGCAGGTGCAGGTGCACAGATGCATGCAAGTGCGCAGGTGCCGAGCTGCAACTTGCAGCCTGCAAGTGGTGGTGGCAGGGGGCGCCGTTGCCGCTCTCGCCGCTCGCACTCACCAGATGTCCTCGAGTCGTGCCGACGCTCCAGCACCTTGGAACCCATCGCCAACGACCATGCCGACATGCTAGAGCGACAGAGTAATTACCTTGGGCCAGCTACCGAGGACGCGTTCTCGCATCCACCCAAACCTTCGCACGGCGCCGGCCAACGACGACTGTGCTCCCACCACGCTAGCAGAGCTCATCACCGCGTGTCCTCGCGGCCAGACAACGGCCTTCTCGGCCGGCACATCCAGATGAACTGTGGATAGCCTTCCAGTGGGCCAGTGGCCAACGCGACACGAGTGGCTGCGAGCCCTCCATGGCTCTCCAGCTGGCTGACGACAACGACGCCGCTAATATTGTCGGGGCCTGCCTGGTCTAGGGGCCGCTGCGTCTGTCCCCATCCTAGAGCCTAGAGCTATTCCGTACCGAGTACAGGACCTGCAACTACAGCACGCGACGGCACCGACCAGTGAGCGATTGGCCGTCCGGTGTCTCGTTTCCCGAGGCCTCCTCAAATACGGAGTACACACGCACTGCAAAAGTATGGAGTCTGAAGTGCCTGGACCTAGTGCGGAGGAGGTAACGACAGACCCCAGCCGACCAGGGGACCCGGCGTCCCGCTGCCCGCTGTAGGCAGCCAGGACCCGGCTTAGCAGCCTTGAGCATATCCGTAGCCGCCAAGTCTGAGTCTGAACATGGCCGTATCCATCTCGGCTTATATTCAAGCTGACAACGGGCACCTCTTGGTGTCAGAGACTGAGTACCAAAGGCAACTTGCAGAGCATCAAAATCTCTGGGGCTTCCCCCACACCATAACAGACACAGCAGCAACATCAACAAAGGCGACAGGCAAGACCATACAATACGGACATGTATGGAGTATTGCCAATGGAGCTGGGGCAGTGTGGCAGTTGCAAGGATGTCGACCTTCCAGGTTGTGTGTCGCTCCCCTGTTGCTCGTTTTCGCTCTGATAACCGTTTCTGTGCGATTAATGCCAGCGCAACGGCCAAAGAGCTACATAGAGAACACACGACTCGATTAAACAGTGATGGTGATCTCTCGTGCCAGCAGTCGGAATCATTGGCGATGACTGGTAGCGACCTGGCTTTTCGTTTCAACCAGGACTGAAACATGGGGCAGGGCCTGTCACCGAAGAAGCAGTGGAGAAGCAGGCTGCCTCTGAAACGACCTCGGAAGGGGCCCTGGAGAAGACAGGCAGTCCAGCGACCCAACTGACGGCGGTCCACGAAGCACTACGGCCTGCCGGACAGGTGCTCACAAATCTCCTTGACTCGTCAAAAACCGCACGAGGATTACATGGCCCAGTTTGGCGTTTCTGAAACTCAAGCCTCCACCCACGCAGCCC
Organism: Microdochium nivale; assembly: GCA_026745475.1. Taxonomy (NCBI): domain Eukaryota; kingdom Fungi; phylum Ascomycota; class Sordariomycetes; order Xylariales; family Microdochiaceae; genus Microdochium; species Microdochium nivale. Next base: position 2,828,812 of record JANTFD010000002.1, read on the forward strand.
CCTGCATTTCGCAACTGGAGCTTTCGGCCACTGTCCACAGTAGGTAGCGCACTCATCTTGATAGGTGGCAGCCTTACCGGTAGTGCAGACAAAACCCGTCAACTCCAGGAGGGCATTCTGGTTTCAACATTTACCTAATCGCTGCCTTCCATTCCCGTCTGCAGCCGCGCGCACGGTCCCGCCTCCCCCGGTGCCCGTCCGTCACGACCCACAGGCAGCATGCTCGGGAAACTCACAACCCTGTAGTTGCAGTCTCACGGATCCCTTGCGCTGTATTCTGCTTACCTGCTTGTCGGAAGAGGCAGCCAAGAAGTCTATGGCAGACGACAAGAAGCAGAAAGGGAATAGCCAGCGTCTGGACCTTTGGGTGTCAGAAGCAAGCCGGGTCAACCGTCCAGACCTCATGTCTATACGTCAAGCGTGCTTCGCATCTGCGCAAGTGGTGTCCCGCGTAAGTTTGTGCAGTGACCAGAAGCACAGCCGCACGTGCCAGCGGCTCCAACGACGTCCCAAGATCTTTGTTTCAAATGACGCCAGCCATCCTGTTTTTATGCCAAGTAACAAGCAGTGCCGAGGCAAAAGTGTCGAGCGGAAGACCAGACGAATGCTGTCACTTCTGGGAGAGAACAAAACATAGTGATCCAGCGCCTAGAAGCAAGACCGTCCGGGTTTGAATAAAGAAAAGAACAAAAACAAATGTTTGTGTTCATGCAAAAAATGGGCCCAGCATCGCATATTTAAGGTACTAAAAAGCAAAAAGCAAGGCAGCGGGTAGAAGATTAAAGATAGCGGGGAAGGGCAAAAAGGAAAGCTCAAAATCATGCCATGAATATGCCATCCGATCAGCTTAGCTTTTACATTTCACATTATTTCAGGAGGTAGTTTTCTCGATATAGGCGAAATCTTCAGTGCATGTGAACGTTTAAAACGTTTATTTTACTGGTCACGCGTCGGGTTCACTGGGAATAGGCCAGAGTCTGAACTTGATACCTTCTAATGGCTAAGTGGTCATGACCGGTAAGAAATGACCAACACGGTGAGTGATTAACACTATATTGGCATGGGGCGGGGCGTATGGGGTGCGTCGTCGCACATAGACCTGCTGCTGGTCATATCTCTGTTGTTTGGTACTGACTTCAATTCGCCCAGCCTTCGAGGGTTAGAGTGACTCAAAGCCCCCCGGCCACGTCTCGTCTCGGCTGGTTTGGGTTAGGTACCGGCCAGCAATGGCTGAGCATGTAAATCGACGGGACAACCGCGATCCGAGACAATGCTCAAACAGCAACTTCCATACGTGCTGATGTACATGCGCCGACGCCCATATAATGATGGCTTTTAAGCTCTCGACATCGCGATCATCATATATGCCGTGTAGCAATAGTACATTGGACAATCATTCATGCGATCGTGCGGCGAGGAGAAGATTTGTGGCGAAGGAAACTCACGACAAGAGGTGACTGTTCTGCCGCCTTCATTGCCTTGTCGCTCCCAAATCCCCGAGTCAGAACGCGGCGAAAACCCCGTAAAAGAGACGCAGCTTGACGATTGCAGTTCGAACATTGACTGTCCGTTCCCCAAGCTGAAGATACACAGCGTGATGAATCCGTCGGGCAATGCCTGACGTCGGTGTGTGTGCTTGTGTGCTTGTGTGTGAAGCGGGCGAGAAATTACGAATTACCGTGGAGATCGGACTCGTCACATCACACTTCACGCTCCTCCCACACCTCATCCTGCGCCCTCTCGGCCCTCCGGATGTCGCGCTCCACAAGTTCTATGCGGTCCTCGACGCGCGCGACGAAGCCCGAGTAGCCCATGACATCGCGCTCATACCACTGCCGGATGACGACCTCGCTCCGGGCGCGGAGGCGGGAAATCTCGGCGGCCTGCGCAAGCTGCGTCGTCTCAACTGCCCTCATCCGCGGGGCCAGCGCGGCCAGGGTCGCGCTCAGCGCAGGGTCCGGGATCGGGGTGTCGTCAATGGCGGTCAGGGCCGAGGCGGTCGCCGGGTACGAGGAGGCCGAGGCGAGGACGACGGCGCGGACTGCGTCTGGGGCGAGCAGCGAGGGTGGACTGGACGGGGTCGGCGAGTGGAAGAGGTCTGGGTGGGACTTATCTGTGTTTGCCCGGGTGTGTTAGCCTTGGATCTATGGGATAAACGAGGACATTGTGGGCGGCAGTGGCGCCTCACAGATTTTGAGCAGCTCGTTATAGACGTGGACGTCGTGCGTTATCTTGCGGAAGCGGTGCTCGAGCTCCCGAAGGCTGCGGACTGCCGTGTTCTTGTTCTGCGGTGTCGCGTGGCCGTGGAGGTGGTGCTCGATCCTCAGCAGGCGGGCTTCTAGCAGCGAGATGGTTGCTAATGATGTCTTGTCGAGGTCTGCCGCCATGATTATAGAAGGATGGACCAAGCCTGCCCAGCCAGGCACTTACTGGTTGCCGATGAGGGTCAGCTCGATGTGATCCCTATTGCAGGATTGCTTCGTGTCTGCCGGGTGAAGCGGCAGGCTGAAATGTGCAAGAGCACAACAATGGGAGGCACGGAATCTGACTTTCGTGACTTCCCCCTGGACGGCTCATCTTTTGATTGGCCCCGGCTGCGGGACGAGTCCCACACCAACGCCTGCGATGTTGGGCACCTTCCAGGCTTCCCCAAGCGCGGTCTGACGTCTCCAGGGCTGAGCTGGGGGTTCGTGCTATCCAATGCCACATGCCGCTGCTGCCGGCCAGACACTCCATTCTGTGGTTAATACGGAGGTGCTTTGCCAAAGTTCTCGTCACTAGCGCACGGACACTTCGTCGTCGCCAGCTGGTAGCTTAATTGCACCTTAGAACGATACTTTCAACAACCACTTCTACATTCAACTACGCCGTAGTAAAGATATATTAGAAGTCTAATAATCTCGTGAAGAGTATGTCCACTACCTCTTGTATTGCTGTGGTTATCGTTGTGGTTGACTTGATTAGCCCAGAGTATGCTGCCAGCTGTTAGCAGGCGTTCTCACCCCTGCACCACCTGCATGCGCAGACCCTGGTGACGAGAACTTTGGCAAAGCACCTCCGTACGAGCCGCCAGCCTGGACTACGCTGAACCCTGGTCCACACCTGTCTTTCGTCATCCGCAACCTGCTCCTGTCCTTGCGCCAGACACCACGAATCTCACTGTCACCAGCACGATATTCGCCCACTGGCTCGAGTACCGCCCGTTTAGTCGTCTACACCCCACCGGCAAACCAATTCCATTGCGCAAGACAGCTCGCTCGGCGTAAAGCGGGCTGTCGCACTCGACGAGCCACAAGATCACACCTTGCACGACCTCAGCACGAACGCAGCGCTCACACGACAACTCAACGCCGTAGCAGTCAGACAAGCATAGTCAGCGCCACGGGACACGTAGCTCGGCTGCTGCGAGCCTCACCACCAGGGCTGTCATGCCGAACTACTCGTCCATTTCAGATGCGCATTCTGGTGCACCCACCAGTTCTCCATCGCCCGACATGACAAGGTATGTTTGCAGAAGTCATCGGTAGTCGTTAATAGAGGACTGCCTAGTGTCTCGACCATCATGCTGACCATAATTCTGCGACACAGAACGCGGCGCACCCGAAACCACCAGAAAGATGGAGCCCACCCTGGGTCGGCCACGATGATCAGCTGCGTCGTCAATCTACTAAACACTATCGTGGGTGCTGGGACTCTGGCCATGCCGTCGGCCATGTCGCACTTCGGCATCGTCATTGGTGTCGTCGTTATCCTTTGGTCTGCCTTTACGTCAGCTTTCGGCCTTTACCTGCAGTCTCGATGCTCGAGATACCTTGATCGTGGCACGGCCTCGTTCTTTGCACTGTCCCAGCTGACGTATCCCAATGCTGCCGTCATCTTTGATGCTGCCATCGCTGTGAAGTGCTTCGGTGTCGGCATATCATACATGATTATCATTGGTGATCTCATGCCTGGAGTAGCCGAGGGGTTCAACAGCAGGGCGGTTGAGGTGGCGTTCCTCATGAACCGCAATTTCTGGATCACCGCTTTCATGCTGATCATCATCCCGCTGTGCTTCTTGCGGCGTTTGGACTCTCTCAAGTATACCAGTGTCGTTGCTCTGGTCGCTATCGGGTACCTCATTGTGCTCGTGGTGTATCATTTCGCAGCCGATCCTCTGGCACCGCGGGAGAAGGTCAGAATAATAACGTGGGGAGGCCCGGTGGAAGCCCTAAGTAGCCTGCCTGTAGTCATTTTTGCCTACACCTGCCACCAAAACATGTTCTCAATTCTTAACGAACTTGACCAGAGCACGCCCACCCGGTAAATAGCACCCGACCAGGTCTGCGCACGCCACGATGCTAACGCAATCACAGAATCATGGGTGTCATTACGTCCAGCATTGGCTCGGCTGCTGGAATCTACACACTTGTAGCCATCACCGGATATCTGACCTTTGGCAACGATATCGCAGCCAACATTGTGGGACAATGTAAGCTGCCTCATCTGGCCGTGATTCGAACCCCTCGATGATACTGATACCTTACAGATCCGGCATCCGTCGCGTCGACGATTGCGAAAGCGGCTATCGTGGTTCTCGTCACCTTCTCGGTTCCTTTGCAGGTTCACCCTTGCAGAGCATCTGTTGATGCGGTCTTGAAATGGAGGCCAACTCCTGTCACGGCTCCTGCGAACAGGGCGATTTCACCAGGCCACGGCCCTTTACTCCCCACTGCCGGGAGATCAGACCACGGCTCCAGTGCGTCCATGTCAGAGCTGCGGTTCGCCCTGCTCAGTACTGTCATCCTGGTGTTGAGCTACACGGTGGCCTTGTCAGTCACCTCGCTCGAGCGTGTTCTTGCCTATGTCGGTGCGACCGGAAGCACGAGCATCAGCTTCATCCTGCCCGGACTTTTCTACTACAAGATCTCTGACCCGGACTCAATTCATCACCAGCGCCTGGCCAAAGACGAAGACGACCCCGTCTCCCCGGTCGGTTCTGATGATGAGGACGATGAACTGGCTGATGACGGACTGTTGGGAGCCAGCGTTGACAGCCTTCGCAGCAACGCCAGCCGCTCGACGAAATCGTCGCGCTGGCGGACGAAGTGGAGGTTCGACATGGAGCACATCGACCCTGTGTATTTACGACGAGCGGCGGCTGCCCTTGCGATGTATGGGTTTTGTGTCATGGCAGTCTGCTTGGGGATGAACTTGTTCGGTAGCATCTCGGCTCACTAGGTCATGCGTGTGGCTCTGACTCAGCAACTGCATTTCGAAGCGGGCATTTCACGCACCCCTCCTATAAGCATTTTCCGGAGTTGTTTGGTGGTTCGAAGACGGATGGATGACCATTCAAGGCTGACGACTTACTTACGTTTCTTCTCGAATTATTGCTCAAAGATTTATTGACAAAGCACCACTTAGCTAGCGTTGACCACGATAATATACCAACACACTTTCCTCCTTGATTATGTTGATTATTCAGAGTTCCCCAGGGTGACGTAGCACCCACGGAAAGTCTCGGGGGTATTGTCAAGTTGCTTAGGTAAGCCGCATTTTCAGATGCCGTCGCGCTCGCGGGGTCGGCAGTATGACAGTTCTTGGAGCTGCCCCACTACGGAACAAAAAGTTGAAAGTTGATTATCAAGCAGCGCCTTCTTCTCGACATCGAAATTGTGAGAATCTGCTGACCGGACCATAAGTACCAAGCAAACGTCGGGACGCTCACACACAAAAAAGCCGAACCCGACAATTCCATACATAGGACTAAATCCACAATCCAACCAACCATCCACCATGTCAGGCACCCGCGACGACGACCATATGGACGAGAACGAGCTGCCCGAGGAGCTCGATGCGGAGGATGCGCTTGAGGAGTTCGATGACGAGGGCGGCATGGATCTCGATGACGACGACGAGCAAATTGAAATCACACTACACAACGACAGCATAGCATACCTTGATGCGCACAAGGACTCGGTCTTCGCAATCGCCCAGCACCCCACCATACCATCGCTGTTTGCGACAGGAGGCAGTGAGGGTGATAATGAGGATGCGCCCGGCAAGGGCTACGTCTTTGACACAAGCGCCGTCGAGGGTAGGCCCGTGTTGCCATCCAGCTACAACTCAGACCCCAACACGAACCAGCAGAAGAGCACCGAACTCCAACCTCTGTTCGCGATCGACGGCCACACGGACTCGATAAATGCGCTCGCGTTCACATACCCCAAAGGAGATTATCTTGTGTCCGCCGGCCTCGATGGCAAGCTAAGAGCCTACCAGGTCTCGATCGACGCGCGCAACAAGCCTTCGTTTAAATTCATCGCCGAGGCGCAGGAGGTGCCCGAGATCAACTGGGTCGCTCCAAGCCCTTCCACAGATAATCCCAACACGATTGCCCTCGGAGGTTCGGACGGCTCTGTATGGGTGTATACAATCGACGCTTCTGATGCTAGCAACCCGCTGCGGATTGTACAGACATACTTCATGCACGCAGCGGGCTGCACAGCTGGCACATGGTCACCGGATGGCACCCTGCTCGCGACCGTCTCGGAAGACAGCTCGCTGCATGTGTGGGACGTATGGGGAATTGCCGCAGGCAGGGGTCTAGCCAACGACAACGGACAGACTGTGGTGTCGCTAACCGGCACAGATCAGCGCTTCGTGGTGGAAGGCGGCCTGTACAGTGTGGCTATCGACTCGCGGTCTACGCTGGTCGCAGTGGGCGGCGCGACCGGCGCCATCAAGGTCGTCAGCCTGCCGCGCCTGGGCGGCGATGCGCAGCCGCCGCAGTCGAGCAAGCAGAGCAAGGCCAAGGCCAAGGGCGGCCAGGGTGGTGGCGGCAGCCAGGGCGGCGTGATTCTCGCGGACCTGCAGGTGCAAAAGGAGAGTATCGAGACGCTGAGCTTTTCGCCGACGCAGACGCTGCTGGCCGCGGGCAGCGTGGATAGCAGCATTGCCATATACGACACGTCGCGGGGTTTTGCGGCGCGCAAGTACAACGCCGAGGCGCACGAGGGCCACGGCGTGGTCAAGGTCGAGTTCGTCCGCGGCCTCGGCGACGGCTGGCTGCTCACAAGCTGTGGCATGGACGGCGTTGTGCGGAGGTGGGATGCCCGCAGCCAGACGGGAACGGGAGCCGTCGGCCGCGCGGACGCCACCAAGCTGCTCAAGGAGTGGAGGGGCCACCGGGGAGATGGTGAGGGCGGCGGCGTGCTGGGCTTTGCGCAGGGTAACACGGGCGAGCGCATCGTCACGGCTGGCGATGATGGCGTTGTGCTTGTGTTTGAGGCTTGAGGAAGAAGAGGAAAAATGCACTGCATACAATGCGGGAGGGCGGTAAGAGGACATTGCGTCTGCGTCATGAGATAACACAATACCACCAAAATCTGATAGATGAGAGGAAAAAGAGTATATCCAGGGTGAACACATCTTGGACCCTATTTACAATTCCTGCCCTGATCTTCTCTCGTGACAGCGTCTTCAGTGGAGCTATGTTTGTATTTCCCAGCTGCCAACCGTTAGCCAATATCTGTGTTGATTCGCCATCGAATGCCAATGCAGTATTTCAATTAGTGTAGCTTAGTCAAGCTTGTAGTATCTTCGCTGAGCCGACAAGCCTCCGCGACATATGCGCCCCACGCTACCTTTGGATACCTCTTGCCACCGTTCCCGAAGTATCTCCACACTACTAAAACACCTGGTGTGACAAAGCTTTTTGTAACTCTGTCGCTTACTAGTACTTCTGGCATGGTGATGAATAGGTGGGCTCATTTGTACCTCTGACGTCCGCAGTTTTTATTGAATATGATCTATGGTTTTTCTCCATTTATTATGTCGCGGAGGCTTGTCGGCCCAGCGAAGATAGACAGTCTCTTTTGTCGTGATCAGGTATACTTGATTCTGTCCAATTGCTGCGTCGACATGATAAATAGGCTGAATGTGTGGCCAGGATGCCTACCCAGAACACCTAGTCCGGAAAGAAAAGGCCTGTCTGTGTATAGCCCAGGGAGAAGCTTACAGAATAGTTACATCGTCATGTCGGCTTTCCCTGTGATGACAGGAGAAAATAAAAATGGGCGTATGGTTGCCTGTGTGTCCCAGATCAAGCTCACCACACTACGCAATGTTTTTTTTTTTTTTTTTTTTTTTTTTTTTTGGTTATCGAGGTAAGCGTTACTCCGACTAAACAGTATCAGAGCTTCCGGGTTCCTGTCCGAGATGAAATTCGTGGGCCGGACTCCAGGATCAGACCGCATGCAGGCTGATGTTGCTGAACACGGGGTAGAGATGACATAGCACGAGGTGCATACGTGATTTGGGTGACTGTAGGGGTTCCGTGGGCTGTTTCTATCTTGCTACGGCTGAGATATATCTTGAAAGCTACCCACTGTCATTATATTTTGGGACGTGTGGGGAACGTGCTATGGTGCAGAATCGATTGATCACTTCTTAGTTGTCTCCTTCCCCGCCGAGACATTCATATAGCTTGCGACATGCAGCACGACGGTGTGAGTCGCCATGCTACGCAGACAGTGATCCCGACCCCGACTAGTGTAGTATATTTGAGGATGGCAATCGTGCCGGGGAGGCAAAAGTAAGTATAGGGATCCCAGCAGAGAGGTAGCTAATCTGGCGATAGACTATATGCTGTGATGTCACTCTGTGGGGGTGTGATGTGCATACACTATATGTTTCGCAAGGAGACCCAGGCTCGGATCACGGCGATCCATGTCGTTGCAGCCCTGTTTATGCACATGGCTGGGGCCTGGGCTGGCGAGGCTGTCTGTGGCACCAGCCGGATCGGCCTCTGCGCTAATGCAGGTACTTTGCCCGCGCTTGCCTCGAGGTACCTCCCCTTGAAGTGGGTACCTTGAATGTGTCTGGCAGGCGCCCGGCGCCCTTCTGGAAATGAGCCGGCCAACCAGCACGCGCCGGCCTCCCTGCGCGCAATCTCCCGGCTCTTGCCCTTGCCTCAGACACGCTCCGCCGTGCCATCCCGTCGTGCCCGGGCTCGCCTGCCTGTCCGCCTGCCTGTCCGCCTGCCTGTCCGCCCGCCTGCCCGCCCGCCCTTGCTTCGCTCCCACCGTCGACGCTCGCACCGCGCACCCTCGCAACCTCGATTTTCGGCGCTGCGACCCCGACAGGGTCCTCCCCTGCAGCTTCTCCTGCTTCTTTCTTTCCTTCTTTTTTCCCTCCTCCTGACCTTTCGATCCTCGATCCTCGAGCCTCGTGCCCGCCTACGACCGTCCTTTTCCAGTGTCTAGATACGGCCACCCGGACACCATGTCGCGCCATCTTCGCTGATCTCGCTTTTCTCTGCTGTTGCCGCACGCCTCGCCACCACACTCGTTTCGATCCCGACCTGCATCCCGCACATTCCTTACGCCACCACACCACCGACCCCTGGACATGCCGACTGTCCACCGTCCTCCTCGCACTTCACAGCATCTGTCACATCCACGCTTCGCCGCCCGCCTCTCTGCCAACACCAGCGCCCTCGACCGCACATAGCTTGCCACAAAGCCTACTTACACAATGGTCTCCTTGTTCGGTCTGAGGCTTGGCGGTGACAAGAAGAAGTAAGTCGGCCGTCGTCCCTCTCCACGTCTACCTTCCAATTCACGACTAACCCTCGATCAAGGAAAACCGAAAAAGGCCTCCCTTCGCCGAGATCGCGTGCACAGTCACGAGCAGGCAACGACCCCTCTACTTTTGACGAGCCCTTGCCAACCGTCCCGCGCGGCCTCTTCTCGTCCTCTCGGCGTGGCTCCTCATCTTCCCGGCCCGGCTCCTCGCAATCACACAAGCTCTTCAGCAGGAAAAGCAGGTTCTTTCCCTATGGCTCCGGCCAAGATGGCGCCTTGAGTATGGCGAACCTCCCGCGGCCAGCCGACACAGACGCAAGCCTTATGCCGAGCCCAGCGTTCTTGCGGCCAGCCACTTCGAATCCCAACCTCAACTCTCAGTGGAAGGGCAGCTCGGCCATAGACCTGACATCGTCCAGCCGGCCAAGAGTCCCGCTTCCGTCGCTCGACGTGCTTGCAGCCACTCGGACCGGGTCCGTTTCCGCCTTCACCTCACCCAAATCGCCGCTGGGCGCATATGAGCTCACCTTGAATCTCCCTTCTGAGGGTGTGTCCTCATTCGGCAACTGCTACGAGATACTCCAGCCCCCCGAGCCCTTGCACATCAAGAAGCAAACCTTGGATCCTAGCCAACCACCAGAACAGAAGCTGCGCGCCGGTGAGGACACCTCGGTAAGACCTCTTGGGCGGGCAGACTCGAATCAGACCTTTGGCAGTCGAAAAGGTATTGAGAGTCCGATTGATCCCATTCCCTTCGACCCATCACCACTACCGACACCGCCTTTGTCTGTGGCACGAACCAGCGATGATCGACCATCCACAAGTTCCAGTAACCAGTGGGGCGAGCCTGTGATACAAAATGTCAGGGGCAAAAGAGATACCATGGTCGTCAAGCCGACCCGAAGAATGTCTTTCGAAAAGTACATTGGGGATTTCAGCAAAGGCATATTGCCTATCTCGAGCGAGCAGTCCCCCCCACAGATACCTCGCATGTCGAGCAAGCGGGTCGAGCGACCTCCTCGGCTCAACCTCAATGTGCGTCATGATCTCGTCATACCGCCTGCGCCCCGAAGTGCGCCTCTGGGGTTGAGCCAGCGCCCTCTACTGGCACAGGCAGATGCTGCTCGAAGAACGGCCATGGCCGCTCCGCCTCTGTCTGCAGGAGGCCCATACCGCGACCCTGCACGGCCAGACACCAGAACCTTCCCTCGGCACCCAGTCGATGAGTACGGATGTTTCCCTTACGAAGATGCCGATGAGCTGGACGACGAAAACAGACCCCCCACTCCTGACAGTCCGCTGCTCCCACTCTCTGGACCTCTGGCATCGCCATTGACTACACCCGATGTGGAAGAAGTACCTGAAGACCCTCTAGAGAGGATGCGGAACTTCCGCTTCCCCGCCATCTCCCCGAGCAGCAAGACGCTTGCTCCGAAATACCAATCCTCACCGCCACTTAAAGAGAGTTTCCAAGCTGCGGACTGGCCGTTACCTTCGCCTGTTCAGGCCCAGCCATCAAGAGCCCCTGGACCACTTCAATCCAGCAATGCGCAGCTCGACAACCAGAAGCACTCCCTCAGCCGCCCATGGACGCCTAGGGAGGACGACGCGCCGATGTCAGTGCATGAATCTCCAGAATCACTTGATAGCTTCGCCGTGTATCCTCCGCACATAGCATCGCAGACGGCTGCCGGTGCGCCCCGCCCCGTGGTGGATGGCTTTGACAGCAAGGGCGGTGGCTTCTTCTGAGCACACTTCACAGAAGGAGTTGGTGTCCTGGAGAGCCTGTCACTAAGTCTGCAACAATTGTGGGACAAAAGGCAACTAGCGTCAGGCCACGCAATATTTTCATCTGTTCATATCATGATTTTCTATCTTCTCCTTTAGAGCTTCCCTCAATTTCGAGGCAGGGAGTTTTGCTGGTCTCTGCACGCGTATGGCGTATCTAGATACCTCGGCTTTGCGATCCCGCTTTTCGTCCACTTTGGATATTTTTATTTCCCTCTTCTCTTCCTGTTCTGACACGCATTTTTCTTTTCTTTTCTGCTCTACCTATTATTCTTATATACCCACGGTGGAAGTCAAGATGACAACTTGGCAGGATGATATTACATTTGAACAAACCTGGAAATGCAATCTTTCAAATCGAGATTGAACACATGTCATCACGTGCCTTTTCACACAAGACAGAGGTCTAGAGCATGGAGAAGTGGAACACCTTGGGGTATTCATGATTTATGATATGTAGGAGTGACGATTTGACGTTCGAAGAGCATGAGATGGGATGATCCAGAAGGATTATTGACAGTCGTCTGATTCTAAAAATGATAAACCTAAGGAGTCTATGCGAGCTTTGAAGCTCGATTTATATGCTCAATTGGGCACTTCGAGTGATGACTCAGCTGCTCAGAGAGCTTACCTGCTCCACGTCACATGATTCGAGAATATATTTAGCTAGCGCTGCTTCGGAGTCTACTATTACAACTATTTTGATAGCTATCTACCTCTCCCTCTCCCCTCCTCTCCCACTCTCACTTACTCTCCCAGTCTTTCACTAGACCAGGAACGGTGTATCAATTTGGTTGTGCCATGTGTCCTTGTTGGAAAGAACAGGAGAGCCTTTGCGCAATTTCCCACGTATACATGGCAGGGTGTTGTCGACAGAAAGTGAGGACTGCGCACACGTACACACACACACACACACACACACACACACACACATGTCCAGTAGGCAGCGGCCAAATGTCAACAGGGAAGCAGATAAGTCACCAGATAGTCTGGGCCCGTGGCCCGGCAGCGGGCGGGCGGGTTCCGCAGAATCACGAAAGTCGCGGCTCTGAGCGGGCTTAGGAAATTTGAAGAGGAGCCCAAGGAGAAGGCAGAGGCAAGGGAAAGGGAAAACAAAAAAGACAATGGTATGCTTGTTGACTCGGACATTGTATGGTGCGTAACACTGCGCTTTCGCTCCTGCGTGAGCGAGCGAATGAAGGCGGCGGCGGCGGGGAGTAGTGTTGGTATAGTATAGTATTGGCAGGTAACTTCTGGGTCTCGTTTCCGTTTTGGGGGGGGATAATTGCTGTGGGTCCTTGGTCTGCTTCTTTGTCGTCGTCGTCGGAGTTGTCGTCATAGTGAGCAAGACGTTGCTTGGCGACTGTCGACTTCGAAGCGGCTCACGTGGGTGGGTCCGGTCCGCCAGCACTGCTGCAGACCCCTTAGCAGCAGCAGCAGCAGCGTGTAAAGCGACTCACGTTCATGTGTCGAATTGTTGAGACGTGGATTGTGGGTGGGGGGATTTAGCTCGCTGCCAAGTTTCGGCGGGTTTCGTGAAGAGAGGCTGCCTGACGGATTAGAGAGAAGGGAGAGGGAGAGGGAGAGTCGAGGCGGCGAGCAAAATAAACCAGACATCTCACCACCATTGCTCCACCAAAACTGACCAGTTTATTTTGCTCGCCACTTGGGAGTGTGCCTGAAGTATCAGCCCCCGCGCCGTTTGCGCCGTCGAGTGGCGAGGATGAATAGGGCGCTGTTGGAGTAGGATGAATAGGATGGGTGTGCCCAGGCCCCGAAGGATAAACTCATGGCCGCCTCTCGGCAATCAGGGCTCTGTGTGATTAGATGACTAGAACTAGGTCCATGATTGGTAGACTTGCGCAGTAATCACGGTACTTGGCCACCAAGGCAAAATGGGTATGCCCCTTCCCCCAGAGGCGGCGAGCAAAATAAACCGGACAACTCACCACACATTGCTCCACCAAAGCTGTCCGGTTTGTTTTGCCTACCGCCTCACCCCCCTTGGCCCCCCGGACAGCGAGATTTTATACTCGCATGGTAGAGTGTGACAGGAAGCGCGTCTATAAAAGTCGCTGCTTCGCTTTAGCTGGCAACGTCCTGCGGTCGCCAGAAGGTCGGGGTTCGGGCTCATCTCCCTCTTCTCCTGTCGCGAGTCGTCGCAATGTCATGGGACACATGATGCTCGATGCTGAAAATGGGAGAGAAAGTGCCGGTGATGTTGGCCACGCTAGGCAAGTAACGAATTACGGACGCGCGCTGGGCAATTGACCATTGCTTCTTTTGCAAAGTGCAAGATAGCAGTGATAGGTACAACATATCGCCTTCGCAGAGGGTTGGGTCTAGATAGCTGGTTGTGGTCGAGTCGTGGGGTGTATCTAGCGTGATTCATCGGGGCACGCGTTCGATGATCGGAACTGCTCAGCGCGAAGGAAGGTGAGTCGGGGGCCGCTAATTGGCGATACTGCAGCTGCATCCAATGGGTTTCGAGCACCGAGAAGGAGCGCGAGCGCATGCAGGTTGCCAGATTAGTCACTTCTGTCAGTTCAGAGTATACAGTCGCGGGTTAGCAGGCATGCACTAGGCCATGCGAACCTCCTTCTTCTCAGCATATCAGTAACCAACGACCGAGGGCTGGAGCAGAGAAGACCGGCGCAATGAGACCCCGCACGAGCAGAAATGATATGCCCTGCGAATGATGAAAAAGCGGCGTTTGGCGGTGGAAGCTTGCCCGCAGCGCTGGCGGACGTTCGGGTGGCGAAAAGAGTATACTGCCATATATTCACACACACTGGTGTACCACGGCAGCATGCCGACACGGGTAGGATGGGTCTTCAGCCATCTCTCTGGGGCAGGCGAGGTGCGAAGCAGTGCCGTCTCGTCCTGTGTTGGCGACGAAGCTGGGGATGGGTGTTGGTGATGCTCGGTGATTACGTGACAGGCCCGCGTCAAGCTGGTGCGCATATCCGTGCTGCTAAGGATGGAGAAGTTGTTGTTATTGTCTTTATTGTCGTCTTTTTGTCGTCATTGTCGTCGTCGTCGTTCTTCTTGTTGTGGTTGTGGGTGAGCGGCTTGTGACACAAGCAGCAGTATAGTCCTGTGGAGACTTTGAGACTCGGCAGCAGCGTTCTGTTGACCAGAAGCGACGTTGTCGTCGTCGGCCAGAGCGCTCGAGCAGGTGAAATGGTGAAGGAGAAAGCTTCTGCAGCCGATTTTGCAGTACTAGGCGCGCTGAATGGCTTCGAGCCACCACAGGGGGGGGGAGGGAAACAGCAGAGAGCGCATGTGGCAGTGGGCCGCAGATACAATATCAATGCCTAATCACCCGTATTGGCCACAGCCCAACCCTTCCGACTCGTGGCCGCCCTAAACCCACGGAAACCTGCCCAGTCCAGCTAATGTACCCGAGCTCACGGCTGTATGCACTAAGGCGAAGCTCAAGATGCTTGAGAGTCGCCATGGGCCCCCTTTCCCGGACTCCAAGCAAAGCTCTCGCTACGCAGTGATCAGTGACGGGCATCACATGAGCCAAATCCCACTACCGTCTGCCTGGGGAAGCAAAGATGCTGCTGTAGCGTGGCAACACGCGCAGCAAACCCGATCTCGGACATGTCGCCCAGCACGTTGCCCTTACTCGGCCGAATCGCTGCCGATCATCTGCGCTCCCTGAACTCGCGGCATTTCCCGATCTGCATGGCCAGCCAAACTCGATTATCTGGTCCCGCACTGTCCTGGTGGAAAAGGGACCTCGCGAGACAGTCGAGGCGGCGAGCAAATGAACCGGACATCTCACCACCATTGCTCCTCCAAAACTGTCCGGTTTATTTTGCTCACCACCTGACAGTCGCCAGGTGTGCTTTGCTGTCAGGTTTAGTGCACAGAAACACATGATGATTGCCAGTCGTGCCCAATCACTACCACAAACCATCTCGTCTGTGTGGCCCAAATGTACCCCGTGGAGAGGGATGATGACCGACAGTGCTCGTTCACGCCATGTGCGACAAGCACCTTCCATGGTCTACCTACCTGCCCCGGTAACGTTATTGCAAGACGGGAGGGTCTTCGATGTACCCTTTTTCCAATTCTTCTTTACCCACGATCACCGGTATGCGACGTGCAGAGTAGCAGCGGGCAATACCACTATCAAGTCTCGCCGGGGAGCAGTGTCATAGACGTCACGCACACACACAAACAAACAAACACACAGGCTGGGACCTCGTTTCTCGTCGTTTCCGTGCCACACCAAACCGCACCTGCTGGGTCACTTCCGCCCTGTGCATTCAGCCGTGCCCACTAGTATTTCACGGTCGAGAGAGAAAGAAAAAACCCTCCTTGCCAGCCAAGAAGCAAATGAAAAGGAGGCAGAGGGAGAAAGAGAGAACCGTGCGAGCCGCTCACTTGTGCGTACCCCGTACACTTTAGGATACTCAAACACGACAATGTACCTCTCGCGTACATATGGAGCTCTCTCTCTCTCAGGGCGCCATCAGAAACTTTGTGATCTCCTAACGGAGTCAAGGGGAGGCCACTCAGTCACTATCCCTCCGTGCCTCAGGTCTTTATTCATGAAATCGTGATGGAGGACGATTTGGTTACAATGAGATTTATTTCAGAGCAGGTGCAAGGGAGAGGCCAAGTCAGTCAACCTCCCTGGAAAGGACCTGAACGCGAGTCCAAATCTGTATGGCGTAGGAACCGTGTTCCGTGTCTTGGCTCGTTGTGCGCTGGTCACAGTGACGTCAAAACATGAATGGAGCTTGGCCTAGAACGGCCCATTTTGTCTTTCCATAAGCGTACATGTTCCCGATCTCTAAGCTGGCCGTCTCCTCCTTGTATCTGCTGGTGATCAGTCGACCTCTTTGCTGTGGCGCGACTACTTTCCGGCGGGCTAAAAGCCTCCGGCTTGTGAAAGGAAGAAAACAGTGTAGATAGACACGGGTATGATAGACAGGCAGGAGACGCAAGGCAAGGGATAAACGGGGGGAGAGCCATACGGCTTCGGTCTCCTCGAACGTAGTTACCTACCTAGCATCCTCGAGCACTTTTTGAGACACTCGGCCTGCCGACACTTTACCCGTGAACGATACCCGAGCCTGATGAAAATGGAGCAAGGATAGCCAAACAAATCGACCAAAAGAAGCGTGTCTCAAGGGGTGAAAAGGAAGTCGAGGCCGCCTAGACCCGGAATTTTCAGCTCTTCGTGGCGGGTTGAACTCGCTGTCTGCCAATAACAAAAGAAACAGTGGGAGGGCGGCGGCTGAAGACACCTAAGGAAAAGCAACACAGGTGTGCTTGTTAAGAGCGCCTCCTCGCTACCGGGGTCCGCATGGTGACATTTTCGGTGTTTGGGGCCCACGCAAGAAGCATGAGCGATAATGCAGTATGATGCTGTGTAGCTGGTTCTTGGAAAGAGAACGGCCTTCGTGTCTGCACTCATTGACAGGTCGTTGAAAGGCTCCACCTAATTTGGCGCTGTGATGGCACAGCCCCGGTCCACGTGACCTGCATCGAGCTAGCCCGTATCAGGCAATCTGACCTACCGGTGTCAACCAACTACAAATCGCTGTCGGACTCCAGGCCGACAGCACTGCGTCGTCTGATTGGTGCATGTGCAGGCTGACCAATCGCCATGCGTTGCGGCCTGGTGGCGCTTGGCGGACCACCACACTGTCACTGCACTGTGCACTGTTGAACTTGGAGCTTCTTGCCTCCAGAGATTGTCGTTTGTCCTGCCATTGCCGCCGAAGCGCAGCGTGGGCATCGAGCGGTAGGTGCCCGAGTGCAGCTTCCACAGGTAGAGTGGCTCAGTGGCTAGTAATCCACCTGCGAGACTGGCGGTAGGTACTCCAAAGGTACTTCAAAACTGACGCAATACAAGAGCATCACCACAACACAGGATGCAGAGCTCAGTGAAATGGCTCGCAAGTTACAATCATGCGGTGGTCAAGAACAGAAGCATAGCAACAATCACGGAACGTGGACAAGCCAGAAGTCATCGTGTCGGCTGCATGGATTCAAATGTCCCCGAGATGCGAGCCCATTTCAACCTTGCGAATGAGCCCGCTGTTCTCGTGCCGTTAAGCCCTCGCATATTCAACAGGTCGCGGCACGCGGTTTCTTATGTGGCTGCCTCAGCGCCTAGTAACTCGCAGCAGGCTTGCCGCGCAAGCATACGGTTCTTTGGGGGGCGATATTCTGACTTTTTGGTCTGGTTTGGTTTGCCTCTGGCGTCTCTCAATGCGATGCGCGGTACTAAAACAACAACAATCCGGATCACAGGTTGATTCGCATAGGCCGTTTGCTGTCATCAGTCCGTGTGGTTTGCTACTCTACAATTGCGCGCGTTGGAATGCTTCCAGTCTCGATGTTTAAGTGCAGTTTTCGCAGGACCTTGCGTATAGTCTATTGTCCTTTTGGAGTCGAGCTGTCGGTAGCCATACCCACAGTCTGGGGGGGAGAGAGTAGCCGCCAAGGTATTCAACGAGTCGCAAGTTGTAGTCACGCGATATTGTGGACGATCGTCGCGTGTCAAAGTATCGGGATATATCGAGGGAGTCTCGTTGGCGCATCAATCGGGAATAAGGGGAGTTGTCGGTGTCGGGAAGATGAGTCGAATTAGGCGACGCTTGTGAGCAAGGCGAGCGGTATATGCAAAGGCTGGCAAGTTAACATCCACCACGGTGACAAGTTCAGTACATTGAGTCCGGCTACACAGGTGCACTGAGGTGAGAGTCTCAACACTGTAGGTCGAGGGCCAAGTGTCGAGTGTCGAGTGCCGAGTGCCGAGACCGCAAGGGCTGTGGTGGCAGATGAACGACTGACGGATTTGAAAGGGACTTTGCAGAGACAAGCGCTTGGTTGCATGGCGAAGAGTGCCCGTCGGGGGAGCGGTCCAGACTTGATGATGGCAACTCTATAATGCGTGGGAGTGGTGTTGTGGCACAACTGGGAGGAGCGATGGCGCGTGCTGCACCTGCCGCGGCGCCCCCCTTGGGTAGATGTTGATCCCACGTTTGGTATCTGCCAAGTACCGCCCGGACTTAGATCTTGCAGCCTCGAAGGTTGCTCGCCTCCAGACATCGCTTTACACCCTCGGCATCGAGCCCGTCATCCTCTGCAGCCTCGTCTATGCATGCCGACCCTTGACACACCTCGCATGGCCGGAACGCCATCCGCCCACCCCAGCGGACGGATTCGTCATGGACATCGTCGAGGACACAACGCGCTGCCTGCGCTCGCCGCCACAGTTCCCCGGTGCGGCTCCCGAATCTGCCCCGGCGGTCTTTGGCGAAGGCGCAGAGCCGCCCAGGTCCCCCTCCCTACCTCACGCGGCAAGCTCTACAGCCTCTGAATGTCATGCCCAGGCCCTCGATCGCGTCTCCGCACTCTGCAAGCAACCATCGCCAACCTCTCTCACGAGCAAATTGGCTCTGCCTGTGCCCATCAAGGCCGTCCGGCAGCAGAACCTCGTGCCAGTCTACAACATGCCTCTGAGCTCGCCTGTGCAAGCTCAGATGATGCCAGTCGAATGGCCGCCCGTTATAGCTCTCGACCTCGCGCAGTCCCCACATGGGTCGGGCTCGGCTCACGCCTTGGACCATCTTGCTGCCCAGACACAGCAACGCCAACACCTGCCTGGCGGCTACTCATGGGGCGGCCTCTGGCTCGACACCACTCTTGATCACGACCTCGGCGCTATCGACGACCATGTTCTACCACTCGTAAGCAATCCACTCCTGCGGGAGGGTTCCCCCGTGTGCTTCCCTTCTTTGTCCGCCAACATGTTTGCGCATGCTGGCCAGGGGCTCTGTCATGGCTAACGAGGCGTGCCTTACCCTCCGCCGTGCTGTAGAACTATGCAGATCCCATTCTGCCGTCACACTCGATATACCAGCCACCGTCGTACATAGAACAGCCCGTGAGCACTATTTACCATCACATCATGGTCGAAAGCCCTTCCACGAATCTCGACTATAGCCAAGGCGCAATCAGCCTGGCGCGCAGAGAAACAGCATCCAGCGCCTCCACAGACACCAGTCTCGCGTCCACAGCCGAGAGAAAACCATGCACCCAGCGCGAGCGAAACCGCCTGGCTGCCCACAAGTGCAGGCAGAAGTCTAAAGTCAACGCAGACGAGCTGCAGAAGCAGGAGCGCGAGCTTGCCGAGAAGCACCGGTATCTAATACAACAAATCCAATTCCTTAAAAACGAAGTCCTGGACCTCAAGAACGAGATCCTCCGCCATGGAGAATGCGGATGCGAGTTAATTGAAGAATACATTGCGAAAGCTGCCCAAAGCCTCCCATGATCTGTGGGTCTGTGCAGTCTCCGAGAGAGCTGGAAATGCCATAACAATCCCTTGCCCGCAGGCCGGAGCCCAGAGTAACTGAAGCTCTGCTTATATTCTTGCCTGGGTGCCAGACAAAGTGTGCGGCATCAGAATGAACTTACTAATCAACCTGTCGAGCACAGTCTCCAGATTCTTTCAGTCTAGATCGGGGCGTTTGGAGGCAGCGACTGTCGCACAGCATTGGTCCTATAGAACTTGGCAGCGACAGCAGGACCTGGAAGGCACTCGTCTCCTACACTTTGCAAGCCACGTCTGCCGTCGAGGCTGCGTGAGTGAGAGAGAAGCTACATTTCACCTATGAAGCGCTTTTGGCCGCATCTGCACGATTGCCAGACTCTTACTCCCACTCCTTACCCCGTTACCCAGCCATTGCAACACAAGCAGGCGTCGGCACGGCCAACTTTGGTGGCTTTTGTTTTGATTTTGTTATACGTTTGCGTTCTCCAGGTCGGATCGAGGTATGAAACTCGGCACGAGTGTCAAAACAATGTGAATAACTGTAATGATGAACTGCAAAGTCATGTTTGAAGGTGTCTGCCTCTAAGCACATTGCCTTATCAGGAGCCGTGCGCGTGGCGAGTTGCGGTTACTACATTTTGTGCTAGCACAAGACCATGTGCAAGACAGGGGCGATGGGCGGAGTAGCCAATGTATCGCTAGGTACACGGATAATTCCGCTGTTGATCTCACATACAACGTACTCATGACTCGCCGCCGGAGCCACTGGACTAGGGTAATAGATAAATGCAAATTTCCGTGAGGAGCATGCCCACGTAAGGAGTCGATGCCAAATGCTGCCCCGCCACGAAAGCAGGATCCGTCGTGACACAATTATATATTTCAAGCTCGTAGTGTTGCGCTTGAAGGACATCAAAACAGCTATATTTGTAGTCTAAAGATTGTAGGAGAGCTCTGAAGCTCTGTTTGTATGCTCGAATGGGTGCTCCGAATGATGACTCAGCTGCTCTGGGAGCACCGGTACGTACCTTTACCTGCCCCACGTCACAATTTGCGACCATTCCACCTGGGCAGTGCCGTGACTTTGCGTGAATCCGCAGGCTGGCGTCGAAACACACATAAATAAGCTGCTAAAATGTAGGAGCAACCACTCTTCGCTAGCCTAGCCGAAAGCTACGCGTGGCAGAACAGAGCGCCAGCCTTGTATGCTACAGTGCGAGTGACTTGCTTGTGAGCGCACTAACGCGTCAGAAAAAGCGGGACTCTCCCAGAGGAAGGTCAATCGCAACATCTAGTCTCATACGGAAACTAGTGTGAGTCCTCACATAGTAGGTTGCTATACTATCGCGCTATATAGCGTATCTACCTTTTAAGCTTAATACTTGGTGGAGCATGTTCCATTTCGTCATGGTGATAAAACGTCACATGTACCAATAGTTGGTCGAGATTTATTGTGGGACTCGAAAGCGGACGGCTTTCGAGCAAGACACACTTTATTCTTTCCATAGTCTTAAAACATGCTGCATCGCGAAAATTCCCTCATTCTAGCCAGCGGCAAATATGTTTATCTGGTAGAGTTCACCCATGGTGTCATTGAAAACTCCTAAAGTACTGACCGCAGGAGGAATGATTTTTTGCCCCCGTAGGATGTCATGCCCCAGTGCGGACAGGCTCGTGCTTTCTCTACAGCTCATGGGAGCCGGTCTTTAGATCATGGATGTTTAATCACAGCCAACCTGAGCAAGTGGCCCTGGTGACCGAATGGCCGGCAAGGCCCCCGGGCTCATAAGTCCTTGGTCAACATCGCTCCGCTGGCTATCGTTAACCTTAGTCCTAATCATTTACGCTGAGCAGCAATGGGGCTACTTGCTTTAAAAACGTCAAATACGCCGACAGTCTATCCGACCAAACAGCCTACAGTTCTCGTCTGGCCCTAGCATCCAGAGATCAAGACCTCTATGATGATTATAGTCTTGGTACTAGTGTATACGGCAATGATTTCTCAGACGACGCCAAGACTCGAAAAACGGCGATGACCTTGGCCTAGACAAGGAGGGACCGTCTGATGACGAAGACAAGACAGGACCAACAACCAGCGACAAGGGGGCCAGGAGGACACGCCAAAGCCAAACATGTCATGCAAGACAGGAAGCAGCCGCTGGAGCTAAAACACCATACCACCCAGGGGGGGGGGGATCCCCGCTGCAAGACGCCACCGTACAGACACCACCACCATCGATGGCAGGATCACGCCTATTTCCGGCCGAATCATGGTAGAAGTACACCGCCAGTACCACCCCTCCCCTTTGAAAAGTTAGCAAGGCAACGGGGGACACCGGAGATTACGCTCACACAACTCAGGATAGATAAACGGGCCTCCTTCACTCTACACAGCACCGTCCGCACGGATGCGCCTAGCTGTCAGAGAGAGAAAAACATCGCCAGACAGATAGACACAGCACGAGTGGTTCTAACAAGACGGGCATAGCCAAAGACATATTATCTATCTGCATGAACGTAAGATATCGCTCAACTTCGATACCTGCTTCCCACTGACACCCACGGGTGTTGTCGCCCTTTCCCACGGCCAGGCGCCCCCGGAGTGGAGAGAGATACATGAAGACTTAACATCGCCCATCAAGCCCATAGTGAGTGAAAGGTCGCGAGCGACCAGGAATCGGGTTTAGATATGCACATGCCGCGGCACTCAACTCACTGCACAGACGAGACCCCGCCAAACAGCAGCGTGCCAGCTAAAAATAAAAATAAAAGCTGCCGCGCCGCTGACACCAAGTCGAAAGGAGGGCCGAGGCCTTGGAAAAGGGCCTGCAAGTGGGAGAAGGACTTGTCCGTAGTGGGATTTTGCCCCGAGTGCCTGCCGTGTCTTGCCGGGGGCGGAAAGGAGGCCGAGTCTGGACGTTGCGCTATGATGTTGGTGCCCATAAACAGGCGCTGGAAGAAGTCGGCGTATCGACTGAGGAAGTAGTCGTAGAAAATTTTAATTTCTTACACGGAGGGGAGTTGCTTTTTCTTTTTCTTTTTTTTTAGGGGGATATGAGGACCCACAAAGTATTATCAGCAAGAAAGGGTATGTGCCCGTGGCAGGCGTATTGGCGGCCCACGTTATTATTACATTGAGATTTAGCTTGCATGCATATTTTATGGAACAAGTTGCTCACAACAATAAAGATGAGAACACCTCTGGATGCCCATGTACCTGGCGGCTTTCGCGAATGAGCAGCAATTATTGTGTTAAGGGGGTATTTATTTAGTTGTCATTAAATCATCATGTAGTCTCTACCTACTCATCCCGTTGTCCTCATGAAGCCGTCAAAACTCCACACCTCTGCGTCCTGATGACTTATCCTCCAGGCTCCTTTGCAAAACGACCATGTCTCGTCACGATGAAGCGACGGCGGTCAGCTTGACCGTCTGCCGGATGTCCCTGCTTGAGAAGCCGACGCTGAGCGTGAACTCGCCCGCGGGCACGAGCCACTGCTGCGAGATGATGTCCCAGTAGCTCAGGTCCCTGCGCATCAGCTCGAAGCCGACCTGGACCGACGCGCCCGCCTCGATGACGTGCTTTTCGAACCCGCGAAGCTGGCGCGGCGGGGTACCCGCGGGAGTGGTGTCGGCTGGGAAAGTGACGTACAGCTGTGCGACGGCGGCACCCGACACGGGGCCTGTGTTCTCGACGGTGGCCGTCACGTTGTAGAGGACCTCCCAGAGCGCCGGGTTGCCGCCGGGCTGGATGGGCAAGTGCTCGGGGGCCGAGGTGACTGTGTCGGAACCTGTGTTGGACTCGACGGCGAGCGGGGAATCGGCGGAGAGCTCAAAGGTGGTGTAGCTGAGGCCGAAGCCGAACTCGTATCGGACGTCAATGTCGTGCGCGTCAAAGTAGCGGTAGTCGATCTCGAGCTTCTCGTCGAACCACGACTGCCAGTCGTACTTGCCTGTCGTGTTGATAGCCGTGGTCGGCGGGGCGTTGTAGTCGCTGCCGTTACGGGCGATGGTGTAGGGGAGGTGGCCGGATGGGTTGACGTCGCCGTACAGGATGTCGACAATGGAATTGCCCGACTCCTGGCCCGGGTAATGCGCGGCCAGGATGGCGGTGACATTGGGGTGATCTGACCAGGGGAGGGTGTTGATGCCTGAAGAGTGCGTGATGACGATAGTGTTGTTGCACGACTTTGCGACCGACTCGACGACCTCATCGCCGCGCCAGTCGACGCTCAGGTGCTCCCTGTCGGCAGCCTCCTCAGCCCAAGTCTTCAGGAAGACAAGGCAGACCTCGGGGGCTGTGGGCACCCAAAGGTTGGTGACGTTGCTGGTGGCGATGAGGGTGTTGTTGAGCCACTGCTGGACAAGGGCGCCGTCCTTGTGCGCCCGGGCGCGGATGGCCTCGAGCGGGGTGACGAGGTAGGTGAGGCGGCCGGTGCCGGAGCCGCCGCCGGCAACGAGGGTGCCGAACTCGTAGTCCTGCTGGTTGAGGAATCCCTGTGTCGGGTCGCCGGCGTCGTTACCAAAGATGGCGACCGACCTGGGGGCCTTGAGGGGCAGGGCGCCGTCGACGTTCTTGAGCAGGACGGTGGCCTCGGCACCGTGTCTGCGGATTAGGCCGCCATGGTCGCCGCGGACGTCGCGGCTGGTCTCACCGGTGAGGTTGAATTCGCGGACCCAGGTGCGGCGCGGGGAGAAGGTGTTGAGGTCGGCAGTGGAGGGGTCGACAGTCGGGTAGTCAGCGGCGTCCTGGCCGAGGAAGTAGTATGGGGTCATGATGCGGATGACCATATCGTCAATGCGGCTCATAGGCACGGAGCCGTTGTTGACGGCCGCCGTGGCGTTGGCGCCGAAGAACGAGCCGGCCTTCCAGTTGACGCCATATAGGCCAAGTCCACCAGGCATTGTCATGTCCAAGCCACCCTCGATCGACGCGATACCGGAGTGCGTGCTACCCCAGTCACTCATGATATAGCCCTGCGAGATTTAAAGGAGTAAGCATATGTTTTGCGGTGTGTAGACATGTTCCGGTGAGAAGTCTGGGGCGGGGCGGAGGTTGAGAATCCCGGCCAGCCGAAGAGCTCGGGTATTCACATTGCCCCATGAGGCGATCGGTTGTGGGTTATAAGGAATGCATCTTCAAGCAAACTCACCTGGAATCCGAGCTCGCCCTTGAGCAGGCCGTTCTGAGCCTTTGTGTTCTCGCAGGCGTAGGAGCCGTTGAGGCGCTGGTAGGAGCACATGATGCTGGCGGCGCCGGCCTTGACGGCGTCGGCAAATGGCCACAGGTAGATCTCGTGCATGGTGCGGTCGTCAATGTTGCTGCTGAGGGCCTCGAAGAGCTTGTCCGTGACGGTGCCGTTAGGGTTGAAGACGGGGTTGCGCATCGTTTCCTGTTCGTTGCCAATGAAGTGCTTGGGCGTCGCCTGCACGCCGGCGTCCTGATGACCCTTGATGGTCTGCGCCATGGCGACGCCGGTGAGGTACGGGTCCGCCGCGAAGCCTTCCCAGTTGCGGCCAGAGTATGCAGAGCGGCCGAGCGGGCCAGACACGGGGGACAAAGCGACATGTGCGCCCTTGGCCCTGAACTCGCGGCCCATAGCCAGACCACGGTCGTAGAGTAGGTCGCGGTCCCACGACGCCGCGGCCGAGACGCCGGCCATGAAGACACTTGCATAGTCGGCGACGCGGATGGACAAGGGACCGTCCTGGAGGCACAGACCACCAAAGTTGAGTCTCGGGATGGCCACGATGTTGCCGACGCATGGGCCCGGAGTGCCGGTGATCATGTCGGACTTTTCCTCGAGTGTGAGCTGGGCGACAAAGGCCTTGGCCTTCTGGAGGGCCTCTTCCCAGCCTCCAACGCCAGTGGCGTTTGCTGTGGGCTGGTTTTAGCTGGAGGTCTTTTCGGAATGGGTGGGATGTGGACGTTTCGAAGACTTACGTGAAGGGAGGACGGCCGGCGAGTGACCGTAGGGACCGAGAATAGTCGTGTTTAGCGGCTGTACATACGAGAATGCATCCTCGTCGCGGTCTTCACCAAAGTAGGCCTGGCCGTTGACGCCTGTTAGCAGCAGTGCCGACAGAGCCAGTAGCATTTTGTGGGAGGACGCCATCTTGTTCCGATTTTGCCAGCAGGGTTCGTTGACAAGGCTGATGGACAGAGCAAGGTCTGGATGAGCTAGTAAAGGTCTCTATGGCAGGTTCTCTCGGGACAGCGCCGTGGCACTTATATAGCCATTGCGATCGAGCTGTGCCTGTCAGGCCCGGGTAGCGTGCCATGTTGATGATGGGCGTGGTCGGTGACGTATGAGCAAATTCGGAGTACAGCCGCAAGAGGCTTCGACCCCAAACCGTTCGATCAATGTCCGAGGCACCGGTACAGCCGAAGAGGCATGGCATGGGTAGCAGTGCAGGGATCGGCAGCACGCCAACTGTCCGTCTCAGAGCCGAGAAACTGCCGGTTTGTCTGCGAAATTGTGGCGGAGAAGGTCTCCACGATTATTTTGCTGGAGGCCGGAGGCTGGAGAGAGTGCTGGGGCCCCGGCTGGCGTGCGGGACTTGGGCACCGGCGTCGGAACCCTGCGAGCGCCACATGAGCGGACTCGCGACTCGATTGACATGCGGTGTAGGCGGTTTGCATCTTGGCGAGAAGAAAATATTGCAGACATTGAGTCAGGGGCAGTCAAGGGGACTCGAGGCCCGTCGTGCATGTCGAGGCACCGAGAGCCTCCGCCGGTGGCTTCCACCAGCTTGTTCATGTGGCCCCCATGACTCGCTGGGGCGTGGAGAGCCCTGCCGACGGCCCATCGTGCTGTGCGGGGTGCAGGTTGGACAAGACCACGCGACAGAGGAGGTTCTGCCGGTGTTGTGCCGTCGAGCAGGCGCTGGGGAGACAGTGACGCTGGACGTGGAGACGAAAAGACGCGATTGCAGCGCAGACGGGGAAATGTTGCGCGAGGGAAAAAAGCTGGAGGTAAAAGGTAAAAGGCAAAAGGCAGGACCGAGTGCGTCATTGGCAGGTGCCCCGGTGGAAGCAGCGGAGACGGCGGCGGTGCGGCGGTGCGGCGGGCAGGGATTCCCCAAGCACATCCCCGCGTCTGAATCGGCCCTGTTTCTCCAAGCCTGGCAGGCGCACGGCGACGCTACACCGGCTTTTTCTTGTGCCTTCTTCTCTTCTCCGTCTTTTTGTCTTCTTCCCCGCCAGCACATGCTCCGCAGCATAAGCACCGCCGCGACTCGCGGGCGCACGCGGGTCGTGATTGCACTTTACCCATTGTTTCTGAGCCGGGGGGGCCAGATGAGATGCAGAACGTCACCAGACTGCACTGCAACACCCCGCAAACAACACGACCCACGGCGCTGGGTGGCATCGTAGATGGAATATTGCCATTCACTCTTTTCCGAGCCGTGATGGGTTCCACCCCAGCACAATGTCACCACCAGAGCGAGCGAGCGTTCCAATCGTTTCCTGGTGGTACAACAGATGGCCACTTGCAAAATATGAAGCTTCCCGCCGAGCAAGCCACCACAGCCTCACCCGCCTCGGCCCCAAGCGGCTCGACGAGCCAAGTTGCACCGACAGGCAAAACCCCGGCCCAGCCAAGCCCGACAGGCCCAACCGGGGCGTTGGTGGCGCTCCATAGTCCCGGTAGTTGATCCCCACGTTTTTTCCGAGACGGGCCGATTTGGCATTGGCGAGCGGCTTGTTGTTCCTTTGCATTTCCTCAACCTTGTGGGGATCCCCTCAGCAAGCTGCGCCGTCGGCCTGCAGGATTTTTTTTTTCTTTCAGTCTGCGCAACGACAAATGCTCCCCAGCTCCTGTCGCATGCGTGTTTTTGTCCTTTCGCTGCAATTATTGCCCGTCTCCCAGCATGATCGTCTTTGGTAGCCAACAGTGTTGCATGTCGGCTGCCGGTGCTCCTCTGCGCTGGGCGGGGGATCTTCGGAAGTCGTGCGGAGGAGCAGCCGCTTGGCGAGCCTAGCCCAACGTGCCATGGCTAAGGCCTGTTCATCAGAGGCTTGTTGAAGGACTGCCACGAATGAAGTCTGTCTGTCCACAGGCATCAGCTGCCGAAGGGGACTGGCTCAGGACCATGGTACGACAGGGGGGCTTCTGAGAAGGCCCGGATGTTGAAGCCCAAAAATGGCAACATTCATCGTGATGCCACATCTAGTGGTAGGTTCAAAGCCGTAGTATCTTCGAATGCATGTTCGTCTTTTGGGCCGGTCTCGCTCCCGTATCTTGTCAATTGTACTCTAATAGCCGAGTTATCTGCCCTGATCTCCTTATGGAATGCTTTCCTGCTCAAAACTGGTTGATAAAAATATCAACAGGAAAGTGCGTGCCCCTCCCCCTTTTTTTTTTTTTTTCCTTTCTCAATCCGACTTTGATATCCCGCACTTCTCGCCAAAAACCCCTCCCTCCCATTCACGCTTCACTAAGCATAATATCCTCATGAAGCCTTTGAGCGAACATATCACCCATGTAGAAATTATTGCAGCTCTTGGATATTGAGTCGATAAAGCGCATTGGCGTGGTGACCCCCCATCGCCGGTCTGAGTCATCTTCTTAGTAGTCGTCGCGGTTTACCGTCATAGAGGTCCAGGCGGTCGTCGATATGCAGATGAATTCATTCGGCCAGAGAGCGGAATAGCCGTTCTTGACAATCCGATTCCGTTGATACAGGTGTAATATAATCATTGCTACCTGAATTTCTCGTTCAATACCCGCTTCCAGCAGAGGTGGGATACCCGTAGATTCCGAACATGTAGGATCTGTGAATAGGCGCTGCAAATTGCCACACGGCGGGCCTTTTTGAATCGACCCTCGTTTGATACCTAGCACGTCCAAAAGACCTGATGGTTCTTTTATTGGCGTGTTTTGATCTTAAAAGTGTTTATGGGACTATCACATGCCGAGGCGCGTACTTGCGCTACCGAGCAACAAAATTCACACTAGATCATGACAACGAAATATAACATTTATTGCATGACATTCCATAAGCCATAGAGGAGAAGAGGTGAATCTTGTCGTACTTTGGCCACGCTTGACCAAAGCCATGCTGATAGGGGTTATCATATCTTGCACCGGTCGAGCGACCGTAGATCACTAAACCTCATGTGGGCGTGGTTTCACAAGATCGCATCAGCAACGCTCTCACTTTTCCGTTGCTCTCCGGCCAGTATCGATCAATGCTCCAAGCAGCTCTTTCTCCAGCCGACCTGTCAAGTCAAGCACCTGTTTCTCCGATGCTCCATGCTCTGCTGCAGACAGGAGTTGCACGAACTCGTAGAGGTCGTCGTTCTCGAGCTTACGCAAAGACCCACTTGTCCAGCAAGAACCACGAAAGCGGGCCAAGTCGGATGAGTCTGTACTCGTCTGACACCGCGCCGTTGTGAATGGGAATAGCTTCGTATACATCTGCACGCCCAGACCGAGCTAGTACCAAACACCTGCGATCGGCGACATGTATGCCTCTTCGGAGACCTTGTCCGCGTACGCACAGAATAGGAGAGGACCACCGCGTGATCGAATCTAGGTAGACATAGGTCGGCATCGGCGTGAAGGCCTTTTGTCCCGCCTCGCCGCGTGTTGGACCGCCTAACAAGCAGCACAGTCCCGCAGGGCTCGTGTGTGGAGCATGTCGGCGACAGCCTGTCTGTCGAAATGCGTGGCGATGAATTTTTTGCTCGGGCGAGGGAGTTGAGCTCCTGAGGCTGAACTCGCGAAGCTCACGCATCGTTCCGAAGTTATCGCATGGCGATATCGTGCGCAGGGTACGAGCGGTCTTTTGCCTGTGATTAATGGCTAGGGGCACGGGGCACTTGTGCAGGGCTGTCAAGGCTCGGTTCGAAGCCGCAACTCGCGGCTGCAAAGGAGCAGGCTGGAGGGGTCTGCGGTGTCGAGACTTGCCAGAACGGTGTTCAGCATTTTTGTCGAAAGGAGAGAAAGACGCGTTAGCATGGTCGCAGCTATTCTTTACAAAGAATGCGACCTTCCTTGCGAATTGTGAGTTTACCCCTCCAAAAAGAACAAAGATAGACAAAGCTGAGTAGAAAAATTAGTAAAAGTTCAGAGTAGAAGTCCAGATGCGAGATAGTGTGGTGGGCAAAGCTTCACGCCTTGTGCTCTTATTAGAGCCCCCGCAGGAGAACAGAAAAGAGAAAAGAAAAAGAAAGGAGCAAACAGAGAAGAGCACGAAGAAGACAACCAAGTACAAAGCGGGAAGGCATAGAATCCTTGTCATGTCGTGGTGTGGGCTAACGCTAGCACGCACTATGTTTTATCCATGAAGTTCCACTTCTAAGCCTAACCAATCAACACAACCGGGCCATCCCAACACGGAAATTCCCTCCTGCCTCCCCCGCGATGGCATCTTCCACTCTCACGACCCTGACTGCATATAGACTTCTTTTGAGTCTCCTTCCATGAGTCTTTAACAGATCCATGATTAACCACACTCTCTTGCTGGACGTATCTATCCCTCGCCTTGTCCTGGCCCTTGCCAGCTTGTTTATCTTCGAACTTGCTTTTTGTCACACTCGCATCAATGGATAGCTGACGGTCGAAAATCTCTTACTCGAGACCCGTGTCTAGGCTCTTGAGAATCTTGGTCACCACCTCACCCTTCAAGTAAATGACCTTCAGGGTATTGTGGGCGCCAGACATTGACTGCTTCTTGACATGCTCATCCGCTATCACATGGCGCAGGCCGACCGTCTAGTTGCAACTACTCTTGGCTGTGTCTTTCGAACCCTGCAGGGGATATTTCTGGGTGGTAGTGAGATCTGTTGCACTATCAATGGCAACATTAAGCCGCCGTGCATGCTTGGCCAGGTACTCGACAACCGCCTTATAGCCCGCTGCCCCTTTCGCTCTCGTCTTTCCATCGTAGTTCTGATAGCTAAAGTTGTCAATGTATATGATTTTGGGTCAGGTTAATAACCTGCTCCGTACCGCCTTTGAGTTTCTTCGTCTGCAAAATGCCGTTCGATTCACCTGGGGCTCCCTTGGTGCCAAGCACGTGCTTCGGAATGCGAGCCTTGGACTGCGGCTAGTCCATGTCGTACTCACTCAAGATTTGCCAGTGGGGTTTTTCTTACACGGCAAATCTATTGCATATTTCTTACAATTCAATAAAGTTGCAACCCCTTTCCGCAATTTTTCATTTTTACTTGTCATTCAGCCGCGGACTTAACACGTACTACACCCTATAGCACGCTTGCCCGCGTACCTGTGCTGGCAAAGCGCACCGCAGAGTGGGACGTCTACTCGTTCTTCGGCCTCCTCACATATGCGACCAGCCTATTGTCCCCGACTTGGGACTCTGCAGCCCCGTCGGAGACCTCGAGAGCCTCACGAGGATCCGGGCCTGTACGAGGGTCGACTACAAGTCACAGGTCAACGTGCTCTTTTTACTAGTCTTTACCGACTCTGAGATTCCGGAGGCAGCTGCTACGGTGGCTTTGTCTCTGCCAGAACCTGAAGTTGACGAGGACTTTAGACTGCAAGAGTTCGACGAGGGTAATCCCGCTGCGCAAGAATGCCAACCGTCGGCTGATTGTGTTGTGGGCAAGACGTCTAAGGCCACACTTGGTGTGAGCCATGAGGAGGGCAATAACGGCGCCATTGGTGCCACGAGGGCATTTCAGGAGCTCATTGGCTACTTCAAGGACGAAACCAGGTGCACGAAGCGTATTCTACTTTGCTACGCCAACGGCACTATGGCAGGCTTGTATGTGGGGGCCGAATTCGCCAGGCCTGCCACCGTCTCTGCCATCCTCGATAAGAGCGGGTAAAAGCATCTGCAGACACAACCCCTCGTTGCTAAGCGCAGTTCTGCGGCGAAGGCCGGAATGCGGATTACGGTTTCGGCGTGCTTATTTAAGACTCCGGTGATTTAGCCTCTGTGCAGAAGGAGCTTCTCGGATGGAACGAGACCAAATGCATTAAGGTCTCTTCGAGCTCTAAGGTCGACTTCAAAGTCTCAGAGACGCGCCTGCTCGAGCCGGTAGTTCCAATCAGGCCAGGGCTCAAACAGCACATTCACCGGGCTCGCCGCCCGTGCCGGCTACCGCACGACTCGCGCCATCGCTGTGACTTGCGCGGGCCGTTAGCGAGTTCAACACCAAGTCGAACTTCGGCATTCCCTGAAGGCAGGGCAGCCAGTCTGCTGTAGTTCTGGCACGCTACCTGACGTCCGCCCGAAGACCTTGTCAGATGGGCGAGTCCCTCGAATATATACTTCGATTCACCATCTTTCCACGGGGTGGCGCGGTTCCGATCGCCACCAAAGTGCAGGATCTACTTCTGCACCTATTGCACAGCGCATCGCTGGTCCTGTTGGCAAAAGGCGGACGGCGGTCAGCTCAGCTTGGCTCAGAACCAGCAATGCCACAATCGGATCCCAAGGCTTTTCCACTCACCTAGAACCCGAAATTGCCAGAAGGCTTCCACCGGTCGTCGTTTAGCACTGCAGCCTGAGCGCCGGAGCCGCAAAACACTGCGCGGGGTGGCGCCTATTAAGCAAGCTACTCAAATGTTCGCCCCTTTTCTTCGAGGCAATCGACAGTCTGTTGCGGTACAATAAGCACGAGCAAGGAAAGGCAGAGCGCGACTGGCGAGCGAGTCTCTTGAGGCAGCAGAAGCATCCAATTGGGCGCCTGGAAAGCCACGCAGGCGGGAACAGCTGTAAGCGGAAAGTGAGATCCAGCCCTGCCCCTCCGTCTGCGTAGAGCGGGGGAATTGCCTCGACGTGACTTGATCGAGTGTGAGATCCATCATCATTTCCCCATCTCCCCTTCGTGCCTTGCTGGCCTAGACCAGTCTGCTCATGGCCTCCAACTTCTACAACCAGGGCCCGGGATCCCAAAACGTGGCAGTGGGCGACGGTTCTCAGTTCAATAACAATGCCTCGGGCCAGCAGTACAATAATTGCACAATAAATCGAGGCAGGTCGGTCTGTGCTACGCATTGGATACGCGTAGAGTCCTGGTTCACTGACTAGATCGCACAGTCGCGTCTCCAGATACCCAGGCCGAGGACGCACGCCGACTTGAGCACGAGAAGGACGGTAAGCGCCGCACGAGTCGACACTCTCTTTACTGATAGCAGACAACTGCTGATAACCGGACCAGCTTGTCTCCGCTCCCTCGCCTTCATCAACATTGACGCCCGCCACAATGACATTGATTGTGCCCACCGAAGTACGTGCGACTGGCTATTTAACACGCTCGAATTCTACGCCTGGAGGGATCCGGCCTCTGTACTCGAGCATAATGGAGTTCTCTGGATCAAGGGCAAGCCTGGCGCTGGCAAATCAACCCTGATGAAACACGCGTACCATGGTTACATGACGAACTACTTTTCCGACCACCTCGTCATAGCCTACTTCTTCAACGCCCGAGGCGAGTCGCTGGAGAGGACGCCTATCGGTATGCTTCGTTCCATCGTGTACCAACTACTTAAGAGCGACGATTCTCTTTACCAGTCATTTGTCCATCGCTTCCGCGAGAAACAGAGAACAGCTCCAGAGGATAAGTGCCAGTGGCACCCCTCCGAACTTAAGGACTTCATACGCTCAGCGATCCAGCTATCACATTCCAACCGGCCCATTCTCATCCATATCGACGCTATCGACGAATGCGACGATTCAGACGTTCATGGTGTTGTGGGCTACCTTGAATCACTAAGTATCCACGCGGTTCGAGACAACATTCCCTTCAAAATCTGCCTTTCCAGCCGTCACTACCCAAGTGTTCGAATGAGGCAGGTGGTCGAGCTCGCAGTCGATGAGAGTAAAAATCACCAGGCTGATATCTCGATATACGTCAGAGAAAACCTGAGGACTCACACACATGATCTCGCGACTGAGATTCTCAACAAAGCTGACGGCATCTTCCTCTGGGTAGTGATTGTTGTGTCACTACTAAATAAGGCCTGTGACGAAGGCAGGCCAGAAGGAATGCGTGAGACACTTCAAGGGATTCCGGCTGGTCTCGAAAGCATGTTTTCATCCATACTGAACAGGGGTTCGTCAGATCTGACCGAGACAACGCTCCTACTTCAGTGGGTGCTCTTGAGTGAATCCCCTCTTGAGCCCCATGTGCTCTATGCTGCTGTGGTTGGAGACGAACCCCCTTCCACGAGCGTAGCTGAGCGGCGAATAATACACTCTTCAAGAGGCTTACTTCAGGTGCGCAAAGACAAGCGCAATGTCGTCCAATTCATACACCAGTCTGTTAGCGATTTCCTTGTCCGACCAAAGCAATTACAGAAACTAGATCCCACGCTTGGATCTGACCCTATACAGGCAAGCCACGGCCGCCTCTGGGAGTTTTCCCAGTCATGCATCGAACACATGATCACCCTGATCGCGGCGGCGACTGATGACTCAACAATACAGGGGTCTCTGCATCCCTTCATTTATGATGCGCCAATGGCTGCGTTCTACCATGCGGAAATGGCCCTGTCTGCCAAAGCGCTTGGAAGAGACAAAAGCTCCGAACGGGTACAGGGGAATGACTGTCCAGCGTCCTTGTTCACACCTAACCAGTTGAGAATCAAACAGTGGGTTCGAGAATCAGATCGCTGGTTCATGTTCTGGAAAGGCCTCGCGTCTGTGAAACTCCCGCACGTGTATCATTCTTCTGTCCTGAATTTCACTGGAGACGAAACACTTCTTTACGTGTATACCTGTCTTGATCTGCCGAACCTCGTCAGCCTGGCACTCAATCAGGATAATGTCAACAGCAAGTGCAGCAAGTACGGTACCGCGCTACAGGCCGCTTGCTACAAGAGCAAAATAAGAGTCGTCCAGCTCCTTCTCGAGAAGGGCGCAGACGTGAATGCGCGAATCGGCAGGTACGGTACTGCGCTACAGATCGCTTGCTACAAAAGTAACCCAGGAGTTGTCGAGCTCCTTCTCAAGAAGGGCGCATATGTGAATGCGCCAAGCGGCAGGTACGGTACTGCGTTACAGGCCGCTTGCAGCAACATATACCCAGGAGTTTTCCAGCTCCTTGTAGAGAAGGGCGCAGTCATGAAGGCGTAAAGCGGTCTTTATGGAAGCGCAGTAGCGGCAGTCTTCTTTGAGGGCCACTACAATACCCACCAGCTACTTCTTGCAAAAGATGCCAAATTTTGGCTTTAGGGGATCGAAGAGTTTATACGAGGATATACCTGCCCTAGCTATCATCGGGTCTATCTGTGACGCATGCTAGTCAGTCTGAAAGGGCAACATGATTTCTCGCTGGTCCTCCGAGCCCAGGCGACTAAGGAAATGACAGACCGTACCGTTCCAAAGAGGCTAGACACGCATTAAAGTCTCGTTTTGTGTCCAATAAACAGTCAGTAGATCGGCTGTTCTCCGAAATCACTTCTTCAATCAGCCGTCACTCATTTGTAGATTGATCTTTGCCCAGCAGAAATTCTCCATCCTTGAGACCAGCGAAAATTCCACCACAGGCCAGCAATATGGC
The DNA here is from genome assembly GCA_026745475.1 of Microdochium nivale. Classification (NCBI taxonomy): domain Eukaryota; kingdom Fungi; phylum Ascomycota; class Sordariomycetes; order Xylariales; family Microdochiaceae; genus Microdochium; species Microdochium nivale. Next base: position 2,863,961 of record JANTFD010000002.1, read on the forward strand.
CATTTCGAGGCTGCATATAGACACTTCGCATGCACCTGCTTTGCACGGCAATAGCCCCATCACGGCCTTTCCGCCTTTCTTTCTTTTTCTTTTCCTTCTTTTTAAATCTCTCGCTATGGCCAACGAAATAAAGTCACCGCCGCGCACTGCGGCGGCAAGCACGGCAATTGGCCGCGACATCAGACATCGCATCATATTGCTTGCGTGAAAAACAAAAGTGACTGACAATGCCTACAATCGCCATCCTAGCTTTCTCTTGCGTGGCAACTGGCGAAGTATGCTGGGGGCCCAGAACTGGACTGTAGAATGGATATGGTCTCTGAGCCTTCGCAACTGAGATGCCGACGTGTTGAGCGCTACATACACCCTTTGAGACTTGTCGCGAGGACTGCAAATCAAGCACGAGTCACGCACAACACAAAATTGGGTGCCTTAGCAAGGGAAAGGCACCGATGCTGGCTCTTGTAAGCAATGTCTTCTACAGTTTGACTAAACTGAGCTCTGATAAACCTGCCAGTAACAAGCGGTACTTGGACCCGTGCTTGCTAAACGACAGCTATAAAACTGTGAAGCATCTCATTCGCATTACTCTCTTATCTTTTCCACAAGTCAACGTAAGAAAACTTTCTGACCACCCTCATTTGCTGTCATTTGGCGGGATCAGTGCGGGTTAAACACGGACTTTTGCACAGAGAAGCGAGCCAAGATGGGCAAACCCCCAGAGAGCTTTCCTAAAAGCACAAACGGGTAACTTGAGAACAGGAGTTGCTAGACTTAACTGGTTGGGACTAAAGCCAACTCTTTTGGGCGCAGACCAACGAGAGCTCTGCAGGTCGCAAGCACAACCACTGAGACAACAGAACCACTAATAGCAATGAACTCAGATGCGTCTTCAACTAAGGCATATACATCAAAACAGATAGCAATAAGCAGAAGATTTTTCCTCGCATCAGTTACTATGAGAATTGTAATTTCGGAAGGTGCGCTGTTCTCTTTAGGGAGCTGCACGTATCCCGTTGAACAACGCTGACTTCACTATGGTCCTGCTCCAACCAACATGCACGGATCGGGAGCCCGCGTGCAACCCTGTTAACGATATCACCCGCTGGGCATTCATCGGGGTCAACGTTGCCGATTGGGCTGTCAAGATTGACGATCCTTACAGGCATATAGCAGCTTCAAGGGGCTCAACGGCGCCAAGCGTATAATCTTGATTGGCAGGTGGGCGTTCAGTCACGAGCAACCTCCCCAATACCTACTTAACGATAGGCATTAACAAGGAGAATACGTGGTGGAAGACGAGTAGACCGCGGCAGCCATGCGCTCAAGGACAATGAGTGCGATGAGCGCAACTACAACTTCGAGCTCCCCGCGCATTAACGGCTACAGCCGCAAGGAATGTGCTGGACTTAAGGGGCGTCTTACTTGAGGCGCGCAAGAACCTTAACGAGCTTGGCCACTCAATAGAGCTCGTCCTCGCGCGCATCAAAAAGGGCCCCGTTCTTCGGCAACGTCGACGATAACATCTAACGCCATAATCATTCCTGCCGCTATGGTCGAGGTCAAGGAACTTGGCGAGAAGATTGTGAAGCAGAAGCGCGAGCAGATCATCCTGAAGTTCTTGTCAGCCATTTTCTTCGTCTTGCCTGTGGTCGGCAGCGTGGTGGGGGGGCCATCGCGTCGCTCGCCAACGTTGACCGGATGCTCGCGCTTGCAGGGCATCTTGGCGGGTACGGGGCTCGAAATCTACGAGATTGTCAAGTTTGAGAGGAACGAACTGCTGGCCATCTTCTCGCTGGTTCTCGCGCCGGTCGGCATCCTGAGTGTCACCAAGATGAAAACGCCAAAGAAGCTCGGGCACCGGCTCGAGCAGGCTAGCAAAGATTCGCAACAATGACATCTGCCCAGTTCGTAGCAAGCAGAATAGAGATGATCCTCTGCCCATCGGGGCCATGCTATTAATGGGCCTTGCAGGCAATGAACTGCTCGAGGCACCCAACAAGAGAAGATATTAATGTCGCACCAGGCATTTAGATATGCTTTGGATCGTTATCTGACTCGGGTATTCTGGCTGGGTTTCCGCAAATGTATGACCTGGAATCACCGCTCGTGATCCGGCTCACACCAACGTCCAGCGAGACAAGAAGTAGTGGTGCTTGATCGCGGTAGCGCAACGGGCACAAAGTCGTTCTACTTTTGAGCTATTTGTCAGATTACTACTAGACTCAACCGTGGCGAAAGCTCCCTGACCTGAGACACGCTCGGTATGGACTGGATTAGGCTTGCGATACGGCGGTGGGTGACAAGCAGCTGCTATTTGCCAGACCTAGGGAAGTAAATATAAAATGAAGTAGTATGAGAAGGTCTGAACCTGATCGGTTGGATTTGCGACCTCGAAATGTGAAGCCTTGAGTAGATTGGTTGCTGCAAGTTTACGACAGGAGTCGAGGAAGGATTCGGCTTTGCACAGCGTGAAGCGAGATGATAACAAGGAAGGTCATTTCCTAAATTCTTGCAACTGCGAGTGTCAAAACGTTGGCGGCAAGTACAGTCCTAACGCATCGTAGCATTATTTCGCCAAACGCTAGATGCTATAGACATGTTCACAAGGAAGGTTTGCTCCCATCATCATCAGCCGTGCTACCCCCATCCGTTGGTCTCATCGGCGTATATGTCGCGATTGCACCGAGTTCTGGCTTTTCCCCCTCTCCCTCCTTTCTTTCCTTGCCCGCCGGCCTGCTCGTTTCCTCCGAGCCATATCCGTGATGACTAGAGCTCTCATCCACGCCTCTCGTACCCGGCGCTGCGGCGTGTCGTTGTGCAGCAGCTGCCTTATCCGCTCCTGCACCATCGTGCACACCCCCCGTCGCACCGTCTGTCGTAGCAGATACCGGCACACCTTTTTGCATGTTGTCTCCCACTGTATGAGCTTCTTTTGTTTGTGGTGGCTGGTTTGCTTGTGGTGTTGACTGCTGCAGCTGTCCGCTCTTCTCTGCATAATTCTTGTCCTGCTCGGCCACACCGCCATCGTCAGCCTCCTCGCCAGCAGCTGTATCAGAGTCGTCGGTGAGCCCCAACTTATCCTCCATCCCCGCGACCAACTTCGCAATCACGTCGTCCCTGATGATCGGCCCCTCGTCCACGCCGTCATCTGAATCCGGCGGCGGGGCCCACGTCGACTTCTCGCTGCGTTGCCGCGCGGCCTCCTCTTCGCCGACGATCTTAACCCACATCTCTTCGAGATCCTGGATCCAGCCCAGATGCTCCGCGAGCCTCCGCACACCCACATCGCACGTGTCTAGACACAGCACATCGTCCGGCCTCGTACCTAGGTCGCCGACGCGCTGCATGTTGAACAGCACCCGCGGCACGCCGCTGCGCGCCATACCCGGCAGCAGCGCGAACGGCTGCACCGACAGGCTCGTTCCGAGCACCAGCACGAGGTCGGCCTCGGCTGGGACGTGGCGGTTTTCGAAGAAGGTCGACGGCAGCTGCTCACCGAAGAAGACGATGTCGGGTTTCACCAGCCCATAGCAACCGGGCTCCATGCAGCTTGGCGGGTCGCCCAGCTCGACGTGCTCACGCATCTCCTTGTCGGGAAAGGGCGCATTGCATTCTATGCAGCGCTGCGAGGCAAAGCTGCCGTGCGCCTCGACAATGATGTCACCAGGGACGCCGGCTGCGCGCTCGAGGCAGTCGATGTTTTGTGTGAAGAGCATGCGCAGGAGCCCGCGCCTGGCGAGTAGCGCAATGAAGGCATGCGCAATGGTGGGGGCGAAGTTGCCCGGGTACAGCTCGCGCGCGAGGACATAGAAGGGCGCCGGGTTCTCGCGGAAGAAGTCGATCTCGAAGACGGCCTCGGGGTGCGGCAGATTCAGTCGGGCGAGATTGTTGTACAGTCCTGTGCCTGGCGATCGGAAGTCGGGGACTGTGCTCAACGGGGAGAGGTCAGTGGCTGTGCCTGCTGCTGAGCAGTCGCAACGGACATTGGGGATGGTGACGCACTTCCAGCTGTCGTGCTGATGCCTGCGCCGGTCATGGCGACGATGTTCTGGGCCCTGCCATCCTTGATGTACTTTGCAACGGCTGCGAGTGTACGGTCCGAGAGCGTCTCGGGCGGGGTGTCGTCGTCGATGAGCGACGACTGGTCCTGGCCCATCTTGTAGTGGTGGGCGCGCCGAGAGCCAGAGTTTTTCTTGTTTTTCGGTATCTGGGGGCCAGCTGAGCCTTTCTGGCCGCGGTACGGCTTGTTCTTGCGCCCTATCTTTACGGCGCGCGCCGGTGGTCTTCTCGCGGTCTTCGGGTAGACGTTGTCGCAATTGAGACGCGGGGGCAGATGACTGGCGGTGGTGCCTTATCGAAGTACTAACCACAAAGTTCGCCCTGAGGGATATGTCCGGCTTTCCCCAGCGATAGCGTTCTGAGATGGGTTTCGTGGGCCGTGCTTGGTCTCGCTGTTGGATGGAGTGCAGTTGCAGGGTCGTCAAAAAAAGACACGCTGAAAATGCGCGCCGGCAATCGCGTGAATGGGGGGTTCCGCAGGGGCGACAGCGGGAGGCGTGCGCTAAAATCTTGTGACGTGACGCAAATCTGATAGCAACCAATGTCTCAAAGTTAACTTACACTTGAGTATGCATAGCCTAATGTCTTCCGATCATATGCGAAGTCGTCTCCAGCGTCGCGCATTGCAATAGCAAGTGATGAAGAGTTTCGCATCTGAAGCCTAGAGTTCATACCGAGATAGTTGGTTCCCTTTTAGCAGCCCTGACCCAAAATTTCCCCAGACCAGTCTTTTCAGAAAGTCGCTTTGAGTTTGATGATTTTGTCGAGCATGAAGAAGACCTTAACATGCCACGAGTGCATTGCCGGACGCTCAGCTTAACTTCCGTTCACGATATTTCATTCGACAGCTCAATAAGGCGATCAAGGAACTGTGACAAATTGAAACATAGATAATAGCGCTTTCATCGTAAAGACTCCTAGCTTCTTCACCAAGGTGACGAGCTAGGCAGCATCCTGTTCTATTTGAACGTAAATAGCCCTTGCCGCGAGCCGGCGAGCCAGCTCTACCTGTATAGGATGGGTCGCTCCGTTTTGGAGGATCTTCGGCCTCGTCGACTTTTCTTACGAGGAGTAGAGACTATTCCGTACGATGCAGAGAACGATTCGAGGCTGATAAGCCATGTATTCTCAAAGGTAGTTAATCTTCTTCCCCTACTCATGATACCAGAATACGGGCCAAGACTTCCAACGGCGGGGAGCTCATCAGAAGAGAAATGGTCTGATTTATGAAACACGAGAGCACTAATATGCAACGCTTAACACCTGTGACATACTGCCTACGACGGAGATAGAGGATGACCCCCACCCTCTGTGTGGATCGTGGCTGATCATATTCGGCGAGCAAGCGAATAATATCCATTATCTGATCTACATACGTGTACTTGTGCTGAGCTCGTCCCCGTTTACGAGAAGATTCGGGGTCCGTCGGGGATGCTAAGGTAAATATATCTTTGTTTGCTTCGGACTCCTTGTCTCACCCAGTGCCGCTGCGCTGGGGTGGCGCATGATTGGTTACCAAACTCGGTAGTACCCATCGTCCTATACGAGCAATGTCGTGCCTAGTCAGATAGCCACGTGAAGAATACCAAGTGACTCGTGTCAAGGGTTCCAGTTCAGTTCCTCTGGTCTTTGTCAAGGCTGTGTCCAGATTGGGGGGGTTTTTTGGACAAGGTTGAAGCAAGCAGAAATGGTGAAGTGGAAAAGGTCTCCCCCGATCCTCGCAGTTCTTGCTGTCGAGAGCTTATCACGATAAATCGATATCGTGAGTCGAGGCAAGCACGGATGGGCGGCGGTTGCGGAGCTAGAGTCGAGACAAGTAGTTTTGTCAAGGTAGGATCCAAATCGCGAAGAGGCCAGACAACCGCTGTGACTGAAAAAACCGGGAAGAGGCACAGTATCAAACTTATAAATAGTTGAGTTGTTGGAACTGTTCTGCCCATTCAAAATCTCTTCATCTAATCTGTCTCAAAACCACACAAGCAAAAACCGCTAGTATGAGCTGCCCTTCTGCTCCCTCGTCGACTATTCCATTTCCACGGAGCGGCTATCCCGCTAAACCGCTCTCGGATGGTCCTATGGCTGCCTCTGATGGCCTCGAAGCAACCCGGATCTCGGTTCAGATACCAGACCTCTTTGCATTGGCAATGGGCGGCAAGAATAGAGTAAACCCGCACTACGTATCCGTCAAGAGTCGAAGCCACCTCTACTTCAAGCAGTAAGGCCCAAACGCAACAACACATGGTGATATCACCACTATAAGTACGCAAAGAGATCTGACAAGTGCTGCGTGTCTTCTAGGCTTCTACAGCTTAGCAACAAGGCTGCCGATAAGACCCTGATGAGCGACTTTGTCTACCTGACATCGACGTGGATCCCCGACGCCACAGGAGAAGCATTGTATGTCGTCCAGCTGTGGCAAGAATGGGTGAGTTGACACAGGGGGAAAAAATTAATCATGGGAAACTATCTATCCAACAAATCAATACTAACGGACGCTGGCAGGCCTTCTGCTTTAATGACCGTTAGTCTCTTAGGCCTGTCCCCAGCGTATGATGGGGAAAACCAACTAACAGCCACTGCAGAGTTTGCCGAAGGCCACCTGAGCCGCGACGCTCTCAAGACTTTCGAGAAAGTCGTCAACGCACTCTCCGTGATCTACGAGAGCTACCCCGTGGTGGAAACGCGGAGAAAACCACTGGCGCACATGCTGCAGGCGCTCTGGCTTGAGTTCAAAAATGTTCATGTTTTTCCTTGCTTGCCCCCCAGCCTCTGGCGCATAAAATATCGCTGGGGCGCTTCACTAACACCGGTGATATCCTTCATACGTCCATACTGCCTCAAAGAGTCTGTTTATAAACCCTAGTTCCTGACTGACAAGACATGACACACTATATACTAAAGCAAGTCCACCCGTCCTAGACCACTAGTACCGTTTCAAGCTCTACCACAAGAGCTACATGATCGGGCTACTCCATCAGGTTACGCGAAACATGATCAAGGATGCTAGAGCGTGGACCTTGAACGGCTACATCGAATACCGGCGCGACATGATCGCGGTCGAGCCGCCTCCGCTGCCGATGGAGTATGTTTACCCACCCCCGACTCTAATTATATAGAGCTGTAGATATCGCCATGCCATCTTCCGAGGGAAAGCTAATGTTAGATATCAACGCAGCAGATGGGCTTATGGGTTATCGCTGCCGGAGCACATCATACCCCACCCGGCGGTGACTCTGTGCCGCCAAGTCGCCGTCGACATCTCGTTTCTGTAGTTTTCTCCGATACCACGTGGATCCAACGTCGCAGCTCTCGTGACTAACACAACTTCTCGACGCCAGGGACAACGACATTCTCTCCTTGCAGAAGGACCTGGTAACAAAACCCCCCCACCGCCCTCCCCATAACATAATGAACACAAGCCCTCAACACTTTCCAACACCCTAATCTAACGTGGGGGGAAAACCCCGCTCCTCCTGCATCGCAAGGACCACGACGTCAAGCACAACACTATCTTCGGGCTGCGCGCCTCGCGGGGCTGCACCGTGCAGCAGGCCGTCAACGTTATCGGCCGCGTCCTGGACGAGTGGTACGAGGTGTGGCACGCCGCCGTGGCCGCGATGCCGGCGTGGGGCACGCCCGAGCTCGAGGCGCAGGTCGCGACCCTGCTGCAGCTGTATCTACGCATGGCCATTGGGTCTCTGTACCGGACGTGAGTAAGTAAGAGATTGAACTAAATTTAATGATGATGATGATAAGCAAAGAGGTTTGGGAGAGCGTAAAGGGCTGGCGTGTGGTTGTTTTGTTCCAGCTTCCGGTCTGATCGGTATTTTGGGGACAAGGGCGAGGAGGTCAGGGAGACGCGGACCATGAACATCACTCTGAAAGAGTATGCGTGCAAACGGTAGAATTTGCTGCCATGAAGTTGCCCAAGCCTCACATGGTCTTTGCTTGTTGATCTGCTTTTAGCGGTCCAATAAACATTGAGTTTGCAATCTGAATATGGCTGAGGTAAAGACACATGTAGATTAGGGGGAAGCGCCGGCCCATCTATGAGATGCTGCACTCGCTGATCCGACTCGCTGATCCGGTCCCCGGTCCGATCGTAAGGCTTGAATGTTGTGAAAGCTTTAGGTGCTGCTGGCAATCACAGACGGCAGCCTCGGATCGGGTCCCACATAGAGAATGTTGTGTTGCGTGGGAGTGTTTGGGTATGAGTTGCTAGCCACTCACCTGTCAAGCAACTTGATTAAATTCAAAACGTCTGCGCGTGGGAAGGAGGCATGATCCCCAAAAGGAAGCAAATACGCACGGAAATTTGAATAACAAGGACTGAGAATTGTTCGTGGCAGAACTTGAGTGTGCCGTGCTTATCAAATTGCAGAATGCTTGATGTGCTAAACCGCATGGAAGAAAAGGCTAGCGAGCGAGTCGCTGCGTCCTCGTGCCTAGCTTACTTCTTCCCAAAACTGAAAAAATTCGACAGCATCGACAGCCTCTTCTTGTCCTTCCCCGTCTCCTCGACAGACCTGATCGGCAGCTCCGCCGGGTCGACGTCCTTGGTCCCCTGCATATGCGCCACAGGGTCCTTCTGCACCGAGCTGTCAGCCGCGTCTCCTCCACTGCCACAACACGGCACGAGCACGCTCGTCTTGTTGACGGTTGCGGGAATGTCCAAGGCCGGGTTGGCCGTGAAGAAATCCGAAGGGCGAATATGTATCTGGTGGATCTCGACGGGCCTGTGTTTTGTTTCCTAGTGTCAGTTTTGCCGTCTTTTCCTTCGCTTGTCTTCTTGTTCAAGACTCACATTATTGGCCAGTCCTCCACGCGTGGGTTGTGCGTTAGGCCAAACACACTCCAAACGACAGGGCTGCTCTGCTGCCCTGTCCCGCTGCTGCTCCCATCTTCACCACCATCGCCAACACCGGCAAACCAATCTCCTCGCTCTACCATGTCCTTGACACCGCCAGTCTCCTTGCGCGACTGGTTCGTGAGCTCTCCTGCCGCCCAGATCTCGCGGTCGCGATACCCTGTGACCCAGACGTGGTGCGTCGCAAACTGTGCTCGAGCGGCCTGCACGCTGCCTTCGTCGGCAAGGAGCAGCTGCGTCGCACTCGGGGTAAACTTGTACGCGACATTCTTGCCGCTGATGGGGTTCTTCTTGCTGCTGTTCTCGATCCGCACGACTCGGTTGAGCCGCGGCTCAGCGTCGAAGAACCTTGGCCTATGGATGACGTCGCGCCGGATCTCGTAGCCGTTGCCGTGTGGGTTGGTTTCCGGGTTCATTGGCACGCGGTGCGTCTCCTCAACCACGACGCTTGTCTCGCCGGCAGCGTACGAGTCGATGTTGAGGTCGGCACGGACCGCAAATATGTGCTGGTGATTCTGCGCAAGTACACCAGGCGCCACGACGTTTCCGTAATCGGACGTCTTGCCATGGTCAATGGGCACAACACTGACGATTCCTGTCGCGCGGGTTTCTACAGTAATACCGCCGGCCGTGTCGAGCTTGTACGCAAAGATGTACTCATAGTTAGCGAGGGTCACAATGTACTGAACGACTAGCTCGCGCAGGCGCGTGACGACGGCCCGGTTCGTGCGGAAGTTTGTGTGCTTCCAGCCGATGCCATTGTCCTGCTCGTGGAGACAGACAACATTCTTGTGTAGGGTGGCCTTGCCCTCAGCGTCAGCCATATACGCGTCAAAGTAGTGGATAGCACCAAGACAGTCACACCCGAGCTCAAGGTTGTTGGCGGCCCGCCCGCAACCGCCGTCGCCAAAGTCAAAGGCCTGCTTGCGGTGATACGGCGGGCGGGGGTCTCCGTACGGCACTGTCATCTCGGAGAGCGACAGGCGGTACATGATCGGGCGACCGTCGTAGCAGACGTCGTGCAGGACCGCGCCCTCACGGGGCGTGAAGCCGAGGCGGAACCGCCACTTCTGCCACTCAACCAGGTTGTCGTCGTGGACCTTGAAGCTGGCGCCCTCGGGCTGCACGACGTTTAGGGGCTTCGCGTCCTGGCGCTGGGGATGGCCGAGCAGCTCGGGAACGTACTCGGCGGGCTTGGAGTGCTCAAAGAGCTTCCTGGGCGCTTCGGCCTTGGCCTCGGCGTGCATGCTGTCGCCCTTGCCACCCGTGGCCATCCTGTCGACGCGGATGATTTTCTTAGTAGCCATGTCCATGATGGGGATTAGGGGCACGGGGTACGCGTAGTGGTTCGAGTCCTGGTTGCCCGAGGTCGAATCTCGGGCATAGACAAGTCCCTGCATCTGGCGCGGGATGTCCTCGTCCGGGTCGGGCCCGCCATAGGGCCACGGGTCGATGGTTATTTTGAAGTTTTCGGGGATTTCGAACTCTTTGATGGCCTCAGTAAAGATGTCGGAGGCCAGGCAGGCGTCCTGAAACTGGCCAAACTCCCACAGGGTGAGGCCGGTCAGGGCGGCGGACGGGAAGGAGCGCGTCTCTGCGATGCTGCTGGAGTCGAGGTTGACGACGAGCTCGGTGAGCTGGGCCTGGCCGTCCTTTATGACGTCGAAGAGGACCTCAGCCTGCCTGGCAGGCACGGAAGCTGGCGTAGTTCCGGCGTGCTCAGCAGTAAGAAAATCGACAAGGTCAGCCTTTGTGGGCTCGAAGAGCTGGATGATGCGGAAGTCGAGGGTGGTGCTGGCGTCTGTGGCGTAGGCTTCAACGGCGATAGAGCGGGCCAGCTCCATCTCGGCGTGCGAGAGCAGCCGCAAAGGGTGCGGCGGGAGGGACGTTGTGGCCATTGTAATGGTGGTCTGGTCTCTGGTGGCCTGGGTGTTGCCAGAGTGTACCTACGTGATGGTTGCAGAAGAGGGGTGATGATTCTAAAGTAGTCCGTCACAAGCACACACACTCACACACACACACACACACACAAACACATTGGCTTTCGTGCTCCTTCCAGGAACTGAATTTTGCTCCGATCCGCGGCCAGCGAAGTCGGAAGGGGTGAGCCTCATGTCACCAGCGCCACGGCCAATCACGACGAGGCCGCGGAAGATAAGGACCAGCTCATGCAACACCAGCTGCAACGACAACAACCACAGCCTCCGCCGTCGTTGCAGATCGCAGGCGACGGCTACGACAACGACGACGACGAGGCCGCTGCCATGATTGTGTTCCCCGCTCGACGATCATGCATGCATGTGGAGATTTCCCCGCTCCCGGGGCACAACGCCAGTACTTTCCCGTTCGGGGCAGTACAAGGCAACGATAACAGAGACACTGTCGTGGCATGGCAGGCCGTTGCATGGTGCAGGATGCAGTATGCAGGTTGCAGGACGCAGGTTGCGTCGGTGGTTGACCGGCGACCTGTGATGATGATGATGAAACTGTTACCTATTAACTATTAATTACCAGGCTCGGCTATACTTGCGGCAGACAGGTCCCCCCTCCCACCAAAAGAGTTCACCTGCATGACAACCTCGAGCTCCGACAAACTCTCAGTCTCCCACCATTAAACAAGCCCAGTATCTTCCCCTCTTTCTACAGCAAGTCGTCGTACGTGTAGCACAGTGCGCTGTTCTCCGTGTCGAGGATCTGGCCCACCGTCATGTCTGGGATGATGCCATCCACGCTCAGCAGGTGGCTCGTCGTGAGCTGCATGCACTCCTGGCCGGAGCCGAAGCCCATGTTGTAGCAGCCGTCGACTGGTTTCGTGGGAAAATGAGTGAGTCAGTAATTGTAATTTTCGTTTTAAATGTCGGTTGTCTTTCTCTCCATGGTCTCGAAAGCACGCATGAAGGGACAATACTTGGAGCGTGGGACAATGAGGGGAGAGAATCGAAGAAACACTTACTCGAAGTCGAACGAGACGCAGCAACCTTCTGCCAGCGCTTCCACTGGTAGTCAATGTACAAGTGGTGCATGAAAAATATCTTGAAACACCGGTTTTGTCAGTTTCTGTCTTGATCCGGGAGATTTCGGGGAGGAGTCTATCGCTGGAACTGCGCTGTGTCTCTGTGTCGAGTTCAAGCAGTATCGCATGTTGGAAAAGGGACATACCGGATCTACGACAAGAGATACCACAATATTAGCCCACAGTCCATATCAGCTAAGGGGGACCCCCCTCTGCAGAGCAAAGGGAGGTTAACAGAGATTGGAGATTAAGACTCACCAGCTGGCGACCGCGCCACGTCGCCCATGGTCGGCCCGATGGCCATGTGCATGTCGCCGTGGTTCGAGCCCTCGACGCATAGCCGGTGCTGCCGGTAGGTCGTCTTGCTGTTGCCCTGGCACTCATCCTCGCGGGCCTTTGTCACGAGCGCGGACCGCGTCTCGTTGGCGCCGCGCGCGATACAGTCGTCGCCGACCTTGAAGTTCTTGAAGGGCTACAGGTATTGTGTGCAGCATTGGGGGTTTTTGTTAGTCAGCTGCTTCCCTTTTTCTTTCTTTCTTTCTTTCTTTTCTCTTGCCACACACTTGTGCCTCTAGAAAGGGTCTCGAGATAACAGGGACATCTCCGTCAAGAGCTCGCTCGCGAAATGAAACTTACACCATCACTAACACACGCCCCCATCCCGCTCGCCGTCTTCAGCGGCAGCGTGCCAAAGTGCGCCGCGGTGAAGAGGTTCGACTGGCGGAGCTTGCCCGCGGCATCTGTCTCGCGCCACCACGGCATGGGCCCCCTGTACGCGCACTCGGTGCGCAACACCTTCTCGAACGCGTACACAAAGTACCTGTGCCACGGCAGGAACGTGTCGACGCTGTGGATCCAGTTGACCTGGAGCGAGTGCGTGTAGTAAAAGTCGCCAAATAGCGAGGGGTTCCAGTCCTGCCCGACCTTAGACGGCTTGGTGGCCAGGCATGAGATTGCGTTGATGAAGGCTGTCTTGTTGCCGGATGTCATACGGTTCCATTCCACGCGTACGTTGCTGCGGCAGGCGGCGGCGGCGGCAGCACCAGCAGCAGTGGAGGAAGAGGAGGAGGAGGAGGAGGAAGAAATGGAGGAAGTTGTGAAGCCGTCCACCTCGTCGCTAATGGGCGCGGCGACGGCAGCGAGCTGCTCGCGGAACTTGTCGGCTGTCTCGTCAGACATGAGGACTGAGACTTCCTCAGGCGAGAGGACATGTGGGAGGTTTGAGGTAGGGAAGGGAACAGGTTGGACGGCAGCGGACCGGGCGCTGGGCAGCCTCGGGGCTGCTGCCACCATGGCGGCGGCGGACAGGATCTGGCTGCAGGTTGAGAATTTCATGGCTACTGCTGGCAGTTTCTGAGATGTCAAAGACTTGACTTGTGAAAATGGATGGGCTGGAGACACTGCCAAAAGGGCCAATTCGGTCTGGTTGGGAAGAGAAGGCGTGGCAGCTTTATATATCTTGGAGTCTTCATTCTCGACACCGTCAAGTCCTTGGACTTACAGAATAGAGTGTTCTTAGCCATGATTACCTTAGCTGACCCTGACGAGGAGCATCGCATCACCGTGCCGCCGGATAATCTGGAAGAACTCAGATGGCCCGAAAATCGAGATTCTAGGTACTGCGATTTCGTAAGAAAGTGACATGCCTACCCACAATGTCTTAAAAGTCACCGGGCCAGGTATCGGATGTCTTTGAACACTTGGGGCCACAAGGCACAGGTGTGTCCACCACCAACAGCCCACGAGCAGCCACCCCTGGGCACTAGGAAGGCAGTGAGGGCTGCCTACCCGCAGAGCCTCCCGGACTGGGTAGGACTCCCTACCACGCTTCGACATCAGCCCGTAAGGTTTCCACCTACGTTGAAGCTGCCTGTTACGGCTGTCACAAGTGGCTCTAGGTGTGGGTGTTGTCCATGTGGATGAGGCTGACTGAACCCGGAAGGCTCGGGACCGGGATCGAGTTCCGCCAAACAGGGGGGGCTATCCGTTGCTGGACCAGGACCTTGGGACCAATACCTTTTTGTGCTGACGCAGGGGGCCAATACGGGCCATGTCGGTGTCAAAACCTTCATCGAGCTCATCTGCAGCATGTGGTGGCCGCGACGCGACCCCCATGCGAGCGAGCCAGGGGGCTGACCGGCCAAGATCACTGGCAGCCTGAGAACACCAGATTCTCACACCACCAAGCACTGCCTCACCCTCACCGGTGGCCCGGGCCGTCGAGCCCATCCTCTTTCTGTGGGTTGTTGCTGTGAAATTCTCGGAGCCGGCCCCGGCCCCACACGGTCAGTCACCCCGGCACCTGCTCGATCTAGGTAGACGTTATTCAGCGGCGCAAAGCCAAGGGTTCCTTCTCAGCTCGTCCACCCGTCATCATCACAACACCACCGCCAATCTCAGAACCCTGCAGCCGAACCAGCCGAGATACCCAGCTAAACTCCAATCGGGAGCCAGCCGCCGTCGGTAGGGCTTCGCCGGACGGCCAGGCCCTTGGCAACTTGGGAAAGAAGATCGTTGAGATCCTGCGCCCCCGCGGGACTCGCCGACACAATCGTCCTGCGGGTCCCCGTGATAAGGGCCGAGAGAATATGCTTACCTGTGGCTCTTGTAAGCTTAGCTTCGTCGAGGCTGTGCCTTGCCTTAGTCACGATGGCAGGGGCTCATCCAAGGTCATCTCGAGTGACTAATGGTCGTAGAACCACGGTGAGGATTCCACGGGCCAACCAACAAAGACCGCCAATAAGTACCATGTACCCGAGGTGTCGTGCAGTAGGAGTGGGGGCAGGCTTCATGTCATCCCAGCTTTGGCAGTGCGTGGGGGGCTCCGGAAGTGCATGGTGCTTCTCGTTGTTTGAGTCAGGCCCAGGGCCTGCTCGACGACGGCGGGTCGATGGCTTGCAGTTCCCTTGCTCCATTTCTCCGTCTGACAGAGGAGCACATACATGTGTCGAGCTTATTCCAACAAGGCTGTTTTTGAGCTGACTTCGTAAGAAATTCCTGAGTAATACGCGGCCGACCCTATTGCTTGCTTTCAATGGGCACATCTACTCCCCTGGATCTTATTCCTGCCTGTTCCGAATGCCCACCTGCATCCATATCGCGGCGGCTGGCACCGGCTTCTGCGGCTCCCATATCTCGCGTCAGCCGTCTGCGATGCAAGGATCAGTGCATAAGCTGGAAAGCCTAGACTACGCAATTCTGCACGAGGGCCTTTTTCGAAGCAAGGATAGGGTGGGCACCCCCTGCGGGAATCTTATTTCCTGAACGGCGGCACAAAAGCACCTTGTCGGCGAGGATGCTTGCGATGCTGGGATGTGAGCCCGCGCAGCTTCCTTATCCGTAGTCGTGCCCGTCTTCGTGAGAGTCGAAAGTCCATGATAGGCGGGCTACTGCAAAGGCATGGCGGGCCGCCCGATGCAGCAGGAATTTTATCTTGCAGGTCAGGGCCTGAACAATAATCGGGCACCCTGTCTGCAGGCAGCCGCTGGAGCTTCTCGTAACCAACCAGAACAAAGGTTTGGATCTGGACGGCAGACTGCATTGAGGGTGCCGAGAACTTTCAGCATCGGAAGGAGATAGTAGCTAGGATGGAAATAAACGATCTGTCAAGGCAGCTCGGGCTGCATGTCGCTGGTCCGAAACATCAGATGTATCTTGCCGTCGCATTCTCACGGTCAGTAACGTAAAAGAGGTGGGTGGGAGTGGCTGTCCGAATCTGCGAGGCACAAGAATGGATGTCGGCATGTGGCAAGCTTTGCGGTTTGTAAAAGAACTCGGTAGATTACCTGGCCACGAGCAATGGTAATGAATCTACGCCTCGAAATAAAAGTGCGAAGAACCTGTGTTTGGAAGATAAGAAATCCGAGCTTATGGAAAAAGTCTGCAAGTCCGCCTCTGCCCTTTGTGTCAGGTGGCCAAGTCGCACCTACCCTGCCTCGTAGTGTATGGACCAACTCGCCCCCGTCCCTACCATGGATATCCGGTCCTACAGAACCCCAAGCAGCTTATTTAAGGTCTGAATTGAACAATCCTCCGCTTTGAAATTTCAATTTTGTCGCTCAAGTGGCTCACGCCTTTTTTTTCTTCTCTTCTCCCTTCCATAAACCTCTAACTGACGAAGTAATGCGTCTTTCCATCAAACATGTGAGAGATAACAAGCAACAAAACCCGGGGACATATCGAAAAGAAGAAGAAAGAGGGCAGAGGGCAGAATCAGAAAAAAAAAAAAAAAAAAGAGCTAGGCAGTGCCCAAGTCAAAAGATGCAGTGCGGATGTTCCCGCCCGTAGCGCCGGAGCGGAGTGGAGATGCCGCCGTGACGTCCGCGACTTTTCAGAACGGGACATCCGGCTTGCCGATGACATAATCATTGAGCAACCTCACCTTCAACCTAGATTTTTGTTGTCCAGCAGTGAAAAAGCTACAGATTTTCTAGTGGACAGACACGTTTGTTTATTCTGTCATACACGTCACTGTCAGTAATTTGACGGTGACCATAACCGACACTGTCCCCCGATTCGCAGACTCACCTTCCCACGCAAACCCCATGACCACCGTCTCACGCTCCCTCCCATCCTCCAGGCTGTACCTTGTCACATCCCGCTTCACGCAGTGCGCCGCTACCTCAATTCGAAACTACAGCAGCATGCCCGAGAGCAGCAGCTCGCCATGGTCGGTGAGACCCTACCAGCCACGCCACAAGGCCTGGCCGTACACGGCCGCCACCGACTTTGCCCGCCATGACTCGGCAGCGGACACGCATTTCTACAGCGAGGCCCGCCTGGTTACGCATATTGACGACGCAGCCATCAGATCTCTGGAACGGTACTACGACGCGGTACTGCCGCGCAAGGGCCGGCTGCTTGACTTTTGCTCGTGGGTTATCTCCGCCCTGTTTAGGTAGCTTTAACTATAAAGATGTGCAAGATGGATGCACTAACGCCACGGGGAAAACAAAAGGAGCTGGATCAGCCACTATCCGCAGTCCGTCACAGAAGCAGCCCGAAAGGGAGACCTCCACGTCATCGGCATGGGCATGAACCAAGAAGAGCTCGCCGCGAATGCGGTGCTACGGGAAGACAGCAGGCTGGCGGCGGACCTAAACGTCGACCCGGACGTGCAAAGGGCCCTAGCTGATCGCAAGCTGGTAGGCACAGATGCCTCGGAGAAGCTGGCGGCATCGACGTGCGTCGTCAGCATCGACTACCTGACCAAGCCGCGCGAAGTGCTCGAGAGCCTGAGGGCGGCGACGGCCCCCGGCGGCACGGTGCACCTGGCCATCAGCAACCGGTGCTTCCCGACAAAAGTGGTTGGTCGCTGGCTGCGCATATCTGAGGACGAGAGACTGCAAATGGTGGGCGACTATCTGCACTTCTCGGGGTGGGAGAAAATCGAGATTGTCGAGCTGAGTAACGGGAGGGTCGAAGAGGACAGTGGCAACCGCAGTAACAATGATGGCGGCAACAGCTCGCAAGGGCTAGCGAGCCTGATGAGGTTCGTGGGGGTCGGCATGTCCCGAGATCCCCTGTGGGTTGTCAGAGCCACGAACCGGCCATCTTGATGCCTGGCAGCCTGGCTGCAGGGCTTGCCAAGATGTAGTAACATGTATCCACCGCAGATATGGCAGACGAGAAGTAACTCTCGGAGCTGGCAGGCTTGGCTCTGAGCGTGAATGAGCGAGTCTTTATTCTCCCGAGTTGGTGCCTGGGGCGTTCAAACGACCCTGGCAAGGGCCTTGCATAACGTACGCTCAGACACTATAAAAACCTCCCAGCAACACCGTGAGTCTCCTCCTCCTCCTCCTCCTCCTCCAACCATCCTCAGATCCTCCCACCCCCACCCACAAGAACAAAACCATCACGCATCCATGGCTCGCCCCAAGCCCGCCATCCCAGGCATCTCCTCGATGCTGCTCATCGTCATGGCCACGCTGCTGCTGCAGCTCCTGCAGCCGCAGCTCGCCGCCGCGTCCGACGGCCCCGGCTTTCTCAGCGAGGAGTGTCAGAAGAACTAGGTGTTCGACCCCAAAGAGAAAGCCGTCCGCACGTTCTGCCTCGACCACGTCTGCAACAGCATGCAATACTCGCAGATCAAGTTGAACCGCTGCCTCGCCAACCTGGGCGGCCACCTGACTCCGCGTCACAAGTACGTTCATCCCTTTGTGTGTGCGTGTGTGTGTCTGATATTATGTCCTCTCGACTTGTTAAGAATAGCCTAGTAGTGTAAGTACTGACAAGCTTGTCCTTTTGTGTGTGGTGTAGCGGCAACGCCCTTGACAGCTGTTTCAACTGTCACATCAGCGATGACTGGTACCAGCTCGAGTGCACTTGCACAACCGACGTTGGTCATGTCATTATCTCCTCCATCGAGATGAGTAAGTTAAGCCATTACCTTCTCAAATGTTTCGAATCTTTGGCTTTTCACCATCCACTCACCACCTACTCACCTCGGCCTTTTCCCCTTTTACACATGAACTTGCGCCCAAGCAGCGATCTCAAGACCCACCATTCAACAATGTTGCATCACTGACTCTCCGGGTTAAACAAAAAAACTAGACCTCGTCCTGCACAACTGGTTCGGCTACCTATCGTGCTTTGACGAGCACGACGTTTTCGACGGCTACGAGCGTACGTACCGCTGCATGGAGCCCGAGGACTGGCAGCCCGACCCGGACAGCCACGACGATGCCTGCCGCGAGGGCTGCCCCGAGCTCATCCCGGAGTGGCCCTTTGCGCCCCCCAACAGCGGTGGTTCTAATCGCAATAACACTGGCCATTTCGAGTAGAGTTGCCTCTCTCTTGGTCGCGCTCTCCTGACAACGACATAGTCGCCGAGTTAGACTTGGGATCGTCTCGCCTTAGGACTTTCTCTGAGCAGTTGAACCCCTTCAATGGTCACGATGTCGGAGAGATTAGGAATCTACTTGTACACTTTTACGTAGAGATGGGGACAATGTAAGACCTGCAAGGTGAAGAGTTGCTAGCATAGCCTTGCGGGTCGTGTCCTTCACTGGAGAGGAACACCCCTTCCGGGACAAGTAGACAAAGAAAAGCCCGTTCACGATACATGCTTGACCCCTAGACCTTGTAATTCGTGTGAATCATTCATAATGTTTCGAGAGCCACATCCGGCTTTGCTTTATTCTCATTTTGATGCTTCCACCAGTTTCTCTCTCTCCACAAGCTCAAGCTCATTGCCAACCTTTTCTTAACCCATCGAAAGACACACACTTTTCCTTTTGCATGTACCTCGCAGTCTCACAAAAATGTTACTTCACCAGTGTCCAGTGGTCCTCAGATCTCGCGAGCTGAAGCCGACAGCAAGCTCGTACTGCCCGGCGCCCTCGTCGACGACGAGCGCCCAGTTCTGCCTGACCACGTCCCAGTAGCTCAGGTCCCTGCGCGTCAGGTTGAACTGCACCGTCTGGCTCTTCCCGGCTTCGAGCTCGACCTTTTCGAACCCACGCAGCACGCGCACGGGGAAGTCCAGCTCGGCCTCCTTGCCACCATGCTGAGTCTTCATCGCGGCGGCAGCAGTGCTGGACCCAGGATACCCCAGGTAGACCTGCGGTACCGCCTTGCCCTTGGCCGCGCCCGTGTTCTTGAGCTCGACCTCGACGGTGACATACGTCTCCCACAGGTCCGGGTTCCCGCCCTCGTCACCGCCCGCGCCGCTCGGCGGCTGCACGACATGGTAGCCGTCCGGGTACGGATACTCGTCCGCCTGCTCCACCACGGTGCCGTCCTCGGCGAGGAACTCGTCGACCGAGTCGAGGTAGGGGTACACAAACTTCTGTAGCTTCCGGAACCCCTTGGGGAACAGCGCCTCCTTCGGGTCTGGAATCGCGGCGTCGTACTTGGGCGGCTGCGCAAAGTCCCTCGGTCTGGGGCTCGGCAGCTCCGAGACGCTTTTTCTCGAGCCCTTGCTGCCGTCCTTGACCTTGAGCCCGGAGAGCTCAAAGGTGGTGTAGCTTAGCCCGAAGCCAAACTCGAACCGCGGCTCAACCTCGAACTTGTCAAAGTGCCGGTAATCAATGTACAGCCCTTCCTTGAAGTCCTGCTGCGGTACGACCCCATTGGGCGTGTACATGATCTGCGCGCCCGGCCCGTAGTCCTCGAGCGACTTGCCAATCGTCCAGGGCAGGTGCCCGCTGGGATTGACGTCGCCAAAGATGACGTCGGCCAGGGCGTTGCCACTCTCCTGTCCCGGTAGGTTGGCTACAAGCACGGCCTTGACGCTGGGTAGGTCGATCCAGTTCTCCATGACGACGGGCCCCACGGTGTGGATGACGACAACGACATCCCCCTTGCCGTCACCGCACCCGCTCGCGACACCAATAACCAGGTCGTCCCCGCTCTTTTGCAGGAGCAGGTTCGGGCGGTCGCCTTTGACCGAGTCCCAGACGCGGAAGCCCTCGCCCGAGTCGGCGTTAGCAAAGACGATGCAGACGTCGGCATCGGCGAGAATCTCGTGATTCTTGAACTGCGGGCTGTTGGTCAGGTACGACGTCACCTCGACCGCGCCTCCGCTCTTCTCCCAGCCCTTTGTCAAAGCTTCGACAGGCGTCACGAGATAAGGGAAGTCAACCGCGCCAGACCCCCAGCCGCTCGCGAGCGTGCCCTGGTTGCAGTCCCGGTCCGGGCAAACGTTCGGGCCGTCTCCAGGGCCCGCGTCCTCGCCAAAGATGGCGATCCGCAGAGGCTTGCCGTCGCGTCTCCTGTCGGTGGCCTTGGGGCCAGTCTTACCTCCCCTCGTAATTGGTAGAATGCCGTCGTTCTTGAGGAGGACAGTGCCCTCGGCGGCGACGGCGCGGGCCACTGAGGCGTGGTCCTCCATAACATTGACGTAGTGGTTGACCTTGACATTCTCCTGGTCCGAAGGGCTCCCGGGGGCCTCGACGCCGTACTCGTCATCGGTCCAGGAGGAAAAGTTGGGACCTTTGGGATCAAACTTGGTCTCGTCGTCTTGACCAAACTGGTACCACGCAGCCACGATCCTCGTGACCATGTCGTTCAGCCGGTCCATCGGCACAGTGCCGTTCAGCACCGAGCGTGTAAGCTCAGCGCCCCACAGGCTCTTGCCTTGGGCCCAGAACAAACCATCTCCTGGCATCAGCATGTCCAGGCCTGCCAGAGCGCTTGGGGCACCCGAGCGAGCGGCCAACCAGTCAGACTGCACGAAACCCTGTATTTCACGAGGTCAGCGTTTGTTTCTGCCAAGAGTTCTGGTATTTTTGGGACGTCATTGGTATCACTACCGGCCGACGCCGGTCCGAAATTTAAGGTACAATCGAACTCACCTGGAAGCCCATCTCGTCGCGTAGCAGGCCATTGAGAAGCTTCGAATTGCCGCACGCATACGAGTTGTTGATCTGATTGTAGCTGCACATGACACTCGCAACGCCAGCCTTGACGGCGTCGCCAAATGGCCACATGTACAGCTCGTGCATAGTCCGGTCGTCGACGTTGCTCGAGATGGCGTTGGGCAGCCCCCACTCCCACGACTGCCGGAAGTGCTCCTGCTCGTTGGCGACGAGGTGCTTGATAGTCGCCATGACGCCTGTATCCTGCATGCCCCTGATTGAGTGCGCCCCCGCGATGCCTGAGAGGTACGGGTCCGCGCCGAAACCCTCCCAGTTGCGCCCGCCCGCGGGCATCCGACCCAGGGGCCCAATGCAGGGGCCGAGGATGACGTTGATACCCTTCTTGCGTGCCTCGATCGCGTGTGCATTGCCCCATTGGTACATGAGGTCCTTACTCCACGTTGCGCCAACGGTGACGCCGGCGGGAAATGCCGTCGCGTTGTCTGCGAAGCGGATGCCCAGGGGCCCGTCCTGCAGCGCGAGTGAGGGGAAGCCGACGTTGGTCGCGGGCCCGGTGTTGCCCACGGCGGGACCCATCTGCCAGCCCGTGCCAGTTGTGATGTTGACCTTCTCAGGCAGCGTCATGCGAGACACAAGCGCGCTGGCCTTCTTGTAGCTCTCGGCCCATGTCTTGGCCGTGCCGCCCTGGGGCGTCGGGTACCACGGCGGCGAGAGGCCATCAGGCGGGGCGCGTGTGTACTTGTCCCAGGCGACATAGCTACCAGTGGAGAGGGAGAAGAAAACGACGATGAGGACGGCGATGAAGGCAAGGATGCATTTTCGGGAGCGTCCGGTGAAGCAACTGATACAGAAGGAGCAGCAAGAATTGCAATACGCGGAGGCCTTACGTTGAACGCGGAAGCCGGCTGTGGCTGCAGATGGTGTGTAGTCGCGTTGCCGGGACCCGTACTTCTCGGGAGTCTCGTTGATATCGAGCGAGTCGCGGACGTCATCGTCATCGTCGTGGAAGGAGTCTCGGAAGCCACCCTGGGACCCCAGGAGGCCTTGTTTGCTAGGGTCCATGACTGACTGTGGTGTGTCGTTGCATTCAGAATTTGTGTTGCTGTGGGAAATTGATGGAGAGGGTGACGCCAAGTTTGAGGGATCGATGCCCGATTGTAGAAAGAAGGACGGGCGTTGACTAGAACAGCCACAATGGCAGGTGGCGAGTGTAACGCGTCAGCTGCACAAGGTCTCGGTGTTGTGACGGTCGTACGCTTGAAAGAAAGGAGAAGGACCGAAAGAGGAAGGGGAAGAAGCAAATTCACCTGAGCCAGTACGGACTGGTCGAAGCTGCAAGCTTCGGACGTCACTTTCAGGTCCAGGTCAGGTCCGCTATCGCTGAACCCCGCGAGCCCCCACAGGGCGCCGGGCAGGGGTCGACGGCGGAGTGGCGGAGAAAGTGGTGGGCTTCACCTCATTCCTCGCCAATAATCAGTGCCGCGTCCCTGATCAGAGCCCCGGGGCGCGGAGTTGTCACTCCACACTGTTGGAATCAGCCGGCTCACTCTCCTTCTCACTATCAGACTCGGTAAAACCTCGCACCTACTGACTCAACATAGTTGGCTGCTCCATGTTCGAGGTCCATGCTGCCACAGGTGTTCTGTCCCACACTTATGCCCAGTCTGATTTCATATTGTACGCCTTGTACGCTTCCCAACTTCAAATGCCTACATGTGGGGGCTAGCTAAGAATACAAATCCTGCTAATAACATTGCGACACGTAGCATTGGTAACGATGCTGTCCTCCTGCAGCTTTGTGGCTTCGGTTCACCTAGCCTTAATTCGGTTCCCTCTACCTCGGTCCCACAGGCCTCGTCCCCAACTCGCTTTCAACAAAATTCCGACATACAGATTGTGTTGACTGAATCGCAACTAGGCACGCACAGCCGCCATCGTGCGCGCTGACGTCCCCGGTAAACCAAGACGGTTCCTTCTTACGCTTTCTTGGGTCGGCCTCGCTTCTTCGGGGCAGGAACAGGCTCCTCAGATTCCTCGTCTTCTTCCTCGGCAGCAGGCTGGGACTTGCGTGCCGGTCGACCTCTCTTAGCTTTGGGCGCGGGTACCTCGGGTTCCTCAGGCTCCTCATCGTCTTCGATCGGGGCGGCAGCCTTCTTGGTGGGTGGGCGTCCTCGGGGCCTTTTGGCTGGTGCGGGTGCAGGCTCCTCCTCGTCCTTTTCCTCCTCCTCTGCAGCAGCGACGGCGGCTTTGCTCTTGCGACCGCGAGCAGCCGGCTTCTTAGCTGGCTTCTCTTCTTCCGCTTCGTCATCTTCCTGCTTGGCCGAGGCGTTGGACTTGCGTGCCGGACGGCCTGCCTTCTTCGGGGCAGGCTTCACCTCCTCTTCAGGCTCGTCCTGCTCTTCATCCTCTTCGACAGCGGCAACGGCAGACTTACGGCCACCCTTGGCTTTCTTCTTGGGAGGCTCGGCAGCAGCCTGTTCCTCCTCATCATCATCGTCTTCATCGGCGGCCGCCTTCTTACGGCCACGCTTGGCGGGAGCCTTCTTCTTAGCGGCGGCGGTAGCAGGGGCCTCCGTCTCCACGGCGTCTCCAGCCTTGGCCTTCTTCGCACGGCCGCGAATGGCCTTCTGGCCTGGTTTGTTGAATTCCAGATCCTGCAGTGCTTGTCAGTCACACCTTGTGCTACCACGTAATAGCTCCCAACAGATCGCACTTACGCCATTGAAGTCCTCGTCGTCAATGTGGCCCTGCTCAATGACACGTCGGATCTTCTCCTGGATGTCTGGGTGGTCGCTACGATCCGCATCAAATGGTCAGCCTTATCTCCTCTCAGAATATCTGCTTTCGTCTTTGCACAAACCACAACCTCAGCGATGACTTACTTCAATTCATCATAGCCATCCAGTAGGTCCCAGTCATATCCATCACTAGAGTCGCCCTTGGCAGCAGACTCCTGCATGTTCTGGACCTGCATGCCAGAGACACAGCCCCTGACCGGTTTGCATCGTCAGTACACACGGCCCTTCAGCTGCCACAAATCTTTCTTGCTCCACCCCCGTCCCCTCTTCCGCCTCATCTCGCCGCAGCTATCGAGGACTAAAAGGGAGACGAAGAGTAAGGGTATGGTGTATGGCCTGGACGTACCAGTGCTTCCACTTCCACGACGCATGATCTTGGATCTCGACCCACGTGCCCACACGCAACTGGCCCTTGGTGATTTTCTCGCCACTGGCCTTGCACTGCGCGTCGTTGCAGCCGGCACGGTTGTTGGCCGAGAGTTCTATGTGGTGCCATGCGGCAAATCGTCAGCCTCATGAAGTTTCAAGTACCCGGTGTGTTGCAAAGGAAACGCGACGACGTGAGAATGTCAAAGCATTGATGAAGTATTGAGGTGAGTCGCAGGTGAAGTGTTTGTTGGCTGCATAGAAACCCCACCGCTGCTTGTGGCCATCCCGCATGCGCAGCGCGAGCGTAACAGAAACGGGTTGAAAGCTCCTTGACGCAAATCAAGTGACGTCAAGAACGACACGCAAGTAAATCGCCGAGCGGGAGGGGTTCCTCGCACTGCGAGATCTCGAGTTGACTTACCAATTCGGTACGGCATCTTGACCAATTCTTGGCTGTTGATCGCAGTCGTGATCAATGAAGCGGGTGACTTTGGCAGGAACCTGTGGTCGCAATCGCTCAATCGCAATGTCGTGGTTTTGCAGATGCTCGTGGGAAAACGGCAAGCTTGCGGGTGGCTGGAGTCCAGCTGGAGCTCGAGGTGGAGGCCCTTGACACGACGATGGTCTACTCTTTCCAGTGTTAATTTAGGGCACGCTGACCTGTGTTGGAAAGAAAAATGACAAAGGTTTGGAGAAACAGAGTTGATGAGAAAAATGCGTGATTCTCGTATGATGAGTCGAAGAAGATCGAGTCGAAAAGGAATGAATGAGGTAGCGCACTGAAGCAATCAGGTGAGACGCGACATTGCAGGTCAGAGGCGCGTCACAAATGCTCTAGCTCTAGCCCGCATTCAAGAGCCGCCCCTTGAAGCCCTGGCTGCCTGACTGCCTGGGCGAGGACCCCTAATTTTCAGGCTGGCTCCACCTGCATTTGCGCAATGGTTCAAGTCCTCTGTTCACTTGCTCACCATTTTGTTGTTGCAGTTGTACTCATGCCATTCATCAACGGTCCTCATGGCCTTCTCATTCTGCTCATAATATAACTACAAAAATGGACACCACCCGATATACATAGCTGCCAGGTTCTTTGGGTTCACGGCCTGCTTGATCAGCTCGTCCACCTGACCCTCGACCCCCAGCGGGATGCTCTCGTCGGGCAGCAGTCCTCGCACCTTGCGCCTGATGCTCTCGACCACGCTCTGCGGGTTCAGCCGTACGATGTCATTCTTCCTCTTCTTGTCCTTCTGTAGGTCCAGCGTCGGGTCGTAGATGAAGGCCTCAAGGATAGTCATCAGCGTCTCCTCCTGCTGCCGCAGGATGCTCAATGTCAGCTCCGAGCACTTCCGGAACGGCCCCTCGTATCCATATATGCCCATGGCGGCCACCATATTGTGCGTCAGTCGGAACGGTACTCGCTCCGGCTGCGCAAACGTCAGACCCTTGTCAAACAGACAGTTAAAGTCTACGTGGAATATGCCTCCATTCCCTTCCTCCAGTAGCACGTTTTCGCCATGGCGGTCGCCAAGACCGAGAATCGTCCCGACCATGGACATGACGGCACACGAACGAGTGTATTGTAGGCGTGCCTTGAACCAAGCCGTAGGATTAGGAAACTGCGATATGAACCACTGCGGAAGAACAGCTGGAAAAGTGCCTAGCACGCCTTCTGTAAATATGCGCGTATTCTTGTCCGAGGTGATGGCGTCCTTCATCATGGCAGCTAGGTGGCCATAGTTCGGTGCGATCCCCTTGGACCGGTAAAGATTGAGTAGAATATCCCGAAGTGTCTTCAGACCCTCCACCCACTCAATGATACCGCACTCCTCATTGAGCGGAGTGACGGCGTATGTGCGGATATACAGCTGCCTTCGGCTAGACTCTGCATCACGCTTCAGCGATCGATTAATCATGCCGTTGAACTCCATTAGGCGTTGATCCGTTCTCAGATCATCCTTGGGCTTGATTAGGAGACCATAGTTGATGCCATTTGAACCACGTGCCGTCAGCTTCCGCGGCTTCGCCAGCGAACCAAGCACGAGCACTTCATCGAGGAAGCAGTCAATTGTGATAACATCGCGCGAGAATGCCTTGTGTTTCTTGACACTATCGGTAATGGTGGGCAAGGTTGCTGTCAGGCAAGTCTCGATAGGCACCACCAGAGGACATGGTGTGCACTTGTGATTGAAATTGAGGTCTTTCGTGATGGACGCCGTCGTCGTCCTATTGCTCTGGAAATCGCCATTGTTGCAGGCCATGAGCAACTGGTCGGCTAACTTCTCGCCCATGCGAAGCAGAGTCTTGACATCATACGACCCTTGCTCGGCCTTTTTGGTGGATCTAAGCTTCAGCAAGATCTGCTGGCCGCGAGCGCGACGCTCACTTGTCGCCTGTTTGGCTGTCATGATAGCAAATAAGCTCCACAACGCTTGTCTCGGATGCGCCTCCACAACCTTGAGGATGATCGCCTCGAGCAACTTGAACACATCCATGTTTGAGTGAGCAATGCGGGCAACGATCTGCGGGAGTGCGGTGTAAAAAATGTAGGCTGGGATCCGTTGTATGTATTTCCAGAGATATTTGTGCAAGGCCTCCAGTTGCGTCTTGCGACGATGGTGAAGCTCGCGGGACAGTGAGACCTTGCCCTCGGGTGCCTTATCGACCTGCGCACCAAGATCCAACCAGAGTGTCAGAATACGCGGCAGCGTCTGATACAAGTATTTGGTTCCGCAGTGCAAAGCGCGGATATAGTTCTCGATGACCAGCTTCGCCGTTTCTCCCGTGAGGTACTCGTCGCTTTGATCATCGGGCTTTAGAGCTTTTTCTGATTCGAGCACTTTCTTGTAGTGTCGTCCAAGGTAGTAATGGCCCTTCTCCCAGGCGTTGTAGTTTTTGGGCACATTTTGGTATTGCTGTCGAAGGGCAGATGCGTGCGTCTGCCCGGCGTTGTCGAGCCATTTTGCCAGTAGTAGGTGTGCGCGAGCAGCAAGCATATTCTGCTGCGCCTCGACATTCTTCTCAGTGGAATCGTGCTCCGAGAAGCTGAAGTTCGTGAACGATTGATTCGTAATGGCACCCCGAAGAGTCTGGATTGCCTTCCTCGGGTGGCCTTCTTTCCACAGCAGTCGAGCATGCTCGATCGTGGCAGAGCCATCGCCCAGTTGTGAAGCATGCAGAACAGCATTGAAAGACTGGTGCAAAGACCCAGCCTTCCTAGCTAATCTAGCACTCGTCAACCAAAGAGCAGAAATGTCGACGTCCATGAAGCGTGGTCTGCATAGTCGCTAATGTTAACATCGTCACACTGTGCTGGTGAAAAAGTGTGCATACCTCATGGTTTCCATAGCAGCTCGCCGAATGCCGAGTAGATACTGCTTGTCATTGACATAAGAGCCAAGAACTGCGAGGCGCCGGTCCAGAGTCTTGACGGTGTCTTGAACATGCTGTTCATGGCTTCCGTTGACGCCAGCTATGAGTTCCAGATCGGTCAAGACATGGGCATTGAGCATCGGCTCGTGACAAGCCTGCAGCGATGTAGTGGCTGAGAAAGTCAACGAGGAGCCGACGCGCTCCCGGAGCGCCTTCATCTCGTCTAAAAACTCCTTCTTCCTCCCTCTTTGGAGATGCAGGAGCGCTTGAGCAATACATACGTTGAAGTTTTCTGTTCGATCTCCCTGGTACTTGGAGGTGAATTTTTGCAAACTCTCCCACCTATTCGTTGCCCAGGACGCTTCTACAGCGAAAGGCAGGATGCGATTGACTGTCGAAATCGCTGTATGTTTTTCGATACCTTCGACATAATTGAGCAAGACGTCTATGGTGCACGTTAGCGTTTTAATTCGGTCGTGTGCGGAACACCACTGAAGAACCTACCATGTTGACCTGACTCCTTGAGGCACGTTAAGAGATCGATCTGCACGTCAACGTTGTCGGGATTCTCGGCAAGCTTGATCTCATACCACGTCTGCGCGGCAGTCCATCGTCCCGCTTTCCGGTGGCTAAGAACTTGTTGTTCAATGTCAACGACCTGAAGCTGTGCTGAGAGACCTTCGAGACCATCTGGCTCGTCGATCTGTGTGTAAATGTCTTGCAGACGTTGTAGCAACCGGTCTCGCTCATCATCTTCCGTGCGTTTCTCCTCATCTACTTGGCGGATGTGCAGCTCCAAATGGAAAAGGGCGCGTGAGTAGGCCTTGCAGTCGACTGCGCGCTGCGAAATGAGCTCCGCGGGAATGGCATCCAAGAGGATCTGCACTCTGTTCATCGCGGCAATATCAGTCGGGCCCTGGTTTTGCTGTGCTCTCTTGCCTTGAAGCCACCTCATTGCGTAGTCGAGCACTCGAAAGACAGCCTATGATTACATGAATTAGCGTCATACATAGCATCCCAGCGACTGCAGGGCGACTTACCTCGCAATACAGCTTCTTGTCTTCTCTGTCAGCGTAGCTCGCGTTCTCTGCAATCTCGTGCCCGAGCACGTTCTGAAGCTCTTTCAAGACATTGGCCTTCATTTCTTCCGTGCTTTCTTCGCTGAGAATCACATGAAGAACGACGTACGGCAGCAGGAACTCGGCAATTGACAAATCCTTGACCTTAATCACCCGACACAGGGGGTCAAAAATAAGCCCTGCGAAGGGGTTCTGCGGGTTACGCAAAATGTCGAGCGTGATGGCTCGCAGCCAGTTACCGTACATCTTACCGGGACGGAAGATCGGGTACGTCGCCTTGGCATGGGCCATCGGTGGAAGACGATACCGTGATGAGAGAAACGGATTGAGAACTTCTCGCGTCCCTTCGGACATTGCAAAGAACTTCCGGAATATTGGTTCGGCTTCACGTGTGCCTGCCAAGCGCACGGCATTGCCAATATCGCACCGCTCCAGCAGCTCTTGCATGACATACGACAGGAAGCCCTGGAGTTTGGTGTCAGTGGCAGAGAGGAAGGCTTTGACTAAAACTTCTTCCATCATGAAGAGCACAAAGTCAGTCGTCTCTATAGAGTTTTCAAAGTTGTTTCTGACAACGATATGCCGCTCTTCTCGGATATTCTCGATTATGTTCGGGTCAAGGCAGCCTACCAAACCGATACACTGCGTGCAAAGGCTGCCAATTTCCGTCTCCATGCCATTATAGCGGGCCGCGCAGTCGAGTAGAGACCTGGTGAGGCTCGCGACTACCGAGTCGGGCTGTTCACTTGCTGCAGCAACCTGGAGATAACTTTGTTGGCTGTGCAGATAAGACGCAAGCTCGGTGAGTGCTTGTAGGGTTACACCAGAGTTCTCGTGGTTGATTCGCTCTGAGAGAAGTGAGAACGCGGTCCTGGTGTCCACGGGCTGCCGCAGTTCATTCAACCTCTTCTCCACAGCCTCCAGTCCATTGATGTGGCTAAGTGACGGTAATTTACCGATGACCTTCTCCAGTATCGGGCGCTCTCGGTCAAGAAGCGTGCCGATGAGAGTTTTCGCCGTTTCCCGAGTCTCGTCATTGAAGAAAGGCCAGTAGTGAGTAATGAGAAAGAAAGTCGTCTCGACTAGGGCTTCGATGTCTTCCTCCTCCATGTGGAATACCATCGCGGCCCAGCAGGAGAACGCGGCCGAGCGAAGATTATCATGCGACATGGCTGCTAAAAGGCAGGCAGATATCTACGCAACAGTAAGTCTTTACTCTGAGCTCAAGGAATGATTTCGCAGTTCCTACTTGTGGCCGCGCAACTCGCGTGTAGTGTTTTCCATTCCTCAACATTTCTTCCATCGCCTTTATGTAGCGGTGGCGCTCCTGCAAGGGTGCTTTAGACTCATTGATGACATCAGTGAGTCGCGCCATTAGTCCGAGAGCGTGCTGCTGCAGGAAGCGTCCAAGGGAGCTACTTTTTCGCTGCTTAGCGCTGCCTGTTGTTGTCATGAACATGTTGCCCATCAATTGCAGTGCGTTCCGTATCTATTCTAACAGTTAGCAACACTTGAGTTCCAGGGGAAGCAGCGCTACTTACATGACTCTTGCGGGCCTCCTCGGCATCTCCTGCAGCCTTAAGCAACTCCAATACTGTCGGAACAGGTTCGATCTTGACTATTTCAATGAACGTCAAGCCGTCGAAGTGGGGCGAAATGTGCCTGAGCAATCTCATGGAATGCTCGGCGATATCTTGCACATCCTGCATAAGAAGCAGCGCCAGTATTGGGCCAAGGTTCGCAGGGTCGAGGCATGCTTGCCAAGGCTCGGCTTCTCCTCTCGCTGTGGCAATGCGCTGAATGACAGCTTTTTTCTGCATTAGTACCAACCATGGCATGGAATGAGCCTGAGTGTAGAGCAAGAAGTCATCCACACTCATTTCCATGATCTCAGCAATCAACATCGGTAGTTTGGCCTTGCTATCAAGATCCTTGATGACATAATAGGCCAGATTGCGCCAGAACGGTACAAACATCTCTCTGGCTTCCACCCGCCGGGATGAGGCCAGTCGGAGGATCTAAATGCAATGAGTGACAATTCATTCTGTCTCGGACATCGCATGCGCTTACCTCTGTGAAAGCGGTCGCTGAAGCCATGGCACTTTCTTGGCCGAGGTATTCGATCAGCTTGACGAGGACAAGATTAAGTTGCTCATCCGAGACAACGCTACAAGAACTTTAGTATTCAAGCAGCTTAGTGAAAATAACTTAGACTGACCTTCCGACCTGAGACCATGCCATGATGCAGGTCTCAATAAGTTTGGCCTGGTTGCCTTGCGAAAGCGAACGAAGAATGCCCAGAACATTTGTCCTGTTCCTCTGCGCAACTTCCGATGCGTTCGGATCTTCTTCTACGAGGAAAACTGGGAGAGTCCGACTGCACTAGCGTCAGCCAATATGCGAAGTTTGCCTAATGCATGACAGCTTACCCTGATGAGATGCGAAGTTCTCGCACCGAGCTCTGCAAAGACTTTAAACACCATTGTGCAGCGGGCGATACCTCTAGATCGAGAAAGCTTGGTATTCTGAAGTGAGTGGCAATTCGTCGGAGCGTGGCCATTGCATGAAGACGTGGTTGGCGCGACTCGGTGAGTTCGGGCAATTGTACGATCCACATGAAAATGTCAGCCACGGCCTCTTTCGTCGCGATGTCCGCATTGTTGTTCACGGTTGCGATCTCGGACAAGTCGCCACATTTTGTGCACTGATATGCTGAGAAGTGAGAGTTGTGACTCTGATCAAAGCCATGCAGGGTGCCATCGCAGGCGCAACAAGCGTAGCCTAGCAGGTCGATGAGTAGGCACATATCAGATTCTGCAAGGCTTGTATATCGCTCTCTTTGATCGTCAGTGTTGGCCTGTCTCCATAGCTAATTCGAGGGTAAACCTACTTGATAATGTGTCCCAAGCTTGGAAGATTGGGCTCATCTCCAATAGCAAACAAGCTGTGCAATCGGCGCCTGATGGCGGCGACCCCTTGCAAGTCCGAAAGCCCTTTTGGCCGCTTTGAGGCTGGGCTTTGCAATCCAGATTTCTCGGCCCGCAAAACTATCTTCGCGCGACGATCATTGACTGCTTGATCTTGCAACTCGCCGCATTTGACCAGAGCCTCAGCAGTTGGAGGCTCTTCCTCGAAGCTCACAAGTACCAGCATAGTGTAACACGTCTGGAATAATGTCAGCATTGGCCTTGGGTTTATGGGAGAACATTACGTACGTCCAAATCACTGTTTATTCCTCGATCCATATGACCAGGCCCGAAGTGCTCCTCGATCGATTCTACTAGGTGCGATCGAACAAGCCTGCTTACATCTGTGTGGTGAATGCAGATTTCGGTGATATGTACTAATGCCATGCAGAGAACCCGCGACTGCTCTGTGTTTTCCTTTGCGGATACGACAGCCCACATGTACTTGACCATGAGCGTACAGATCAAGACAAGGGTGACGTGGGCTTTATCAGCGATAAAAAAGTCGAGCAGTGCTGCACTTTTCTGACCAAGTAACGAGAGAATGCTCTCCACCATGATCGGTGCAAACACGAGTTGAGCTTTCTGATGAGCCTTGTTTAGACAGTCGAGACAGGTGTCAAGTAGCCATGGGAAGCTTTCACGGTATAGTGGAAGGACGTTGTGGCGGAGAAGACCCCTGGACAATGGCACAAGCGACATGGAGAGAACTGCCACTGATAGATCCGATGCTTGCTGGGGGGACAGCCTGACAGTATAGCTACAGCGCTTTCGTGCAAGATCAAGATGCTCTTCTGTCGTTATCGCGGTGAAGAAGATGTCAGGTGGCAGCTGCACTTGACCAGAGGGTTGGGCTAACGCAATATGGGAAGCCCAATCCTGCCGCGCACATTCAGACAAGACTAACAGCGAAATCAGTCAACGCTGCGTGGTTCAAAAGTATTTCACGTCACATACCTTGCACATAAACTTGGAGGTACTGCAACAACCGGGGGTTCAAGGACCAGAGCAGCGGATGCTGTGAGGCCACTATGAATATGTCAGACAGCAGCTGCTGTATCGGTGCAACCAGGTCGAGATCCTGCCTGTAGCTGATCAGCCTGAGCACTTTTGGCAGGATCCACGTCCAGAGCGGCTCTGGTCCCATGAAGAGAAACACGCCAGGTGCAGCGGTTGTAACGAGCACGGCCGGGGTCTCCTTAATAATGACGCGCAGGAACTGGACCGCATCGTTGATCACGCCTCGCAGCTGCGCTTTGCCTGTGGCTGGATCGTCCCATCTGAAGCTCTCCAGGGTCAGCCTGGCAAAGACGTAGACGAGCATCTGGTTGTGGCGGATGTGCTCCTCAGTGTTTGCGAGGACTGCCGGGTCGTTCTTTACATGCTCAATGATCTGGCAGAACCGCAGCAGCTCGGCAGTCTCGTCCGGGCGGGAGGAGCGTGCCGAGGCCGTGACCGAGATGTTCTCGACCAGCTGGGCAGCCAGCGTTGACGGCGGTGGCGCATTGTCCAGGTCCATGTGGACATCACTAAAGGCCGTGACACGGCTGTGCGAGGCGGTCCAACCATGAACATTGGGAGCCATCTTGGCTCAAGAGCGCGATTTTATTTGCCCTCTTGGACTGGAGGACTCCTGCTTCAGGTCCTGGGTTGCATGGTTGGTTGTGCCGTGTTGTGCAGTGGTTTTGGAGTAGGTAGCCGCGATGAAAGCATCAATTCACGTTCTTGACGCGCAGTCATGTGAGCGTGGCAGGCACTTGCGCTGTGCAATGCGCTTGCAAGTGGGGCTTCTGCACAAGTTGTGCAAGCGGCAGCCATGTGGGAGAAGTCAGTGCTCCTATTCCTCTTCCAGGGTTCACTTCTGCCCTAATCAGGGTACATTCTTTCAGGATGTTTCAAAGGTCGATGCATGCAGGAAATGTTTTTCATTCTTAAATCGAGTTGCATCCGATACGGTAGATAGCTTGAATAAGTGAATTGGGACAAAAATCACTGGTCTCACAAGTCTGTTTGCAGCTGCCGTAGAAGGTGCAAACCTCAGTCCAGGCCCTGACTGGAGCTGGAGAGCTGGAGATCATTCCATTCCGCACACCATACCACACGGGCAGCCAAATCTGCCTTTCAAGGTTGTTTGCTGTTCAGCCTCACCTACATAGTACATCTCAAATCACGCAGCCATGACCACCTAGGCAGATTTGAAACCTTCAAGTACAGCATTGTAGCTTGCCATATCTATTAATCGAAGCCATCTCGTTTTCTCAAAAGCGCCCTGAACACTGTGGTCTGTCATGCGACTAACTCAGCCAACCACTTCCTCCACGACCACCACCAAAAGGCTTCTCGCACTGCCAACTTCACGGTCGCTAAAGCAACAACCAAGACAAGTCATTCGTGTCACGAATATTCATCATTCTGCCCATCGCCATCAACGAGAAATAATGTCTACTTTCAATGCGCAGCCTGGAAACATCCCCGTCTCGTTGCCTGAGGGCCTATCTCGGGACACGCTCAGTTCGTTCAAGCCCTTCAACGTGAGTCCGCTATCATCACGGGATACCATCCCACCTCAAACTTTAGGCCTCTTCTCTCTTCCACCTCTACGAAATTATGACAAATACGATGTCTAACAAAACACCCCTTTGCAGAAATGGCTAAACCAACTAACCCGCTCCCTCGCCCTACAAGCCCACAACTCCTCACACCCGTTCCACACCGCGCCCTACTCGCTGCGCGGCGTCGCCGTGCAGGCTTTTGACATGTTTGGCGGTTCGCGCCTGGGCTTCGTCAAGCTGACCGCCGACGTCCGCAACGCCGACGGCGAGACGCTGCCGGGCGCAGTGTTCTTGCGGGGCCCCAGCATAGCCATGCTCGTCATGCTGATACCTGAGGGTGGCCACGACGATGCTGCTACTGCTGCTGCTGCTACTTCTGACGAGCGGTACGTCATCCTCACCGTCCAGCCGCGCGTCGCGGCCGGCAGCCTCGAGTTCGTTGAGCTCCCCGCAGGCATGGTAGACGACGCGGGCACGTTCGCGGGCGCCGCGGCAAAGGAGATCCAAGAAGAACTCGGACTCGAGATCCCGGCGTCTGAGCTGCGCTGTCTGAGCGACATGGCTGCTACTGCTACTGCCTCGACCACCACAGCAAAGAGGGAGAATGACGACAGGCAACAGGTCAACGGGGAAGGCCTGCCTGCCGCCATGTATCCCTCCGCGGGTGGCTGCGACGAGTACATCCCAATATACATGCACGAGCGGAGAGTGCCGCGAGGCCAGCTGAAGGAGTGGGCGGGCAAGCTCACGGGGCTCAGGGACGAGGGGGAAAAGATCACACTCAAGCTGGTCCGGATGCAGGACCTGTGGAGAGAAGGCGGGCGGGACGCGAAATGCCTGGCCGCGGTTGCTCTGTGGGAAGGGCTGCGCCGCGAGGGGAAGCTGTAATCTACTCCCGAGATGTATCAAAAGGCAAGTGTCCAGGCGTAATGATCACGCGACGCAACAATGATAGAACACCATACATATGAGCAACTTTTTTTTTTTTTTAGCCATTCCTGAGTTCACGGCGAGGCATTATCTGTATTTCTCATACTCGGCAGCCTCTGCTAGGAGAGCCTCGACCTTTTCGATCGTAGCCGGATCGTAGACCTCGGCATGTGTCTGCTCCCCGCGGAGAACAAGCTTGTCATGCCTCGTGGCCTCCTCCTTGGTCATGCAGACCAGGTCCCCAAGCCTCAGGTTCGACGACTTTTGCTCGTCGGCGCCCTCGCCGATCCGGACGAGTGTGGTGCCAGTGGGCTTCCGCCACCGGACGAGTGTCAGCCGCGTGGGCAGCCCCGTGATGGCACTGCGCGCCTTGTAAATGTCCTCGGCCAGGAAGGCCATGTCTCCGGGAGTGACGGGCACCTTGAGGCCCAGGGTCACGCTCGCGTCGCCATCGGTTAGGTGGCGCAGCATCCTCTCCTCGCCGCCCTGTACTGCGGCCAGAAGACCCTCATAGAGCTTATCTCTACCCTTGGCGGTAGCATAGTCTGTCGGATAGCCTAGATTTGGTACATGATGACCATGCATTAGTTTGGCATATGATACAGCGGGATGGGTCCAGTATGGACTTCACAAAGGGGGCCACTCACCTGTAACAGACAATATGACGTGGTTCGCGACCGTGTACCCAAAGACAGCAGGCATCGTGCCGAGCACTGGTAATATCCGCACTCTGAACTCTGGTAGGACACCCAGATCACCGACCTTGCCCTTGGCAAACTCGTTCTCGGGAAGGGGCAAGAGCTCGGCTTTGCCGTCTCCAGTCTTCTCCGTCGAGAACACAGTCGGGATTCCCTTTGTAATACCGAGCAGCTTCAGCCGCCGACGCGTGGCTCGCGATAGTCTGTCGTCTGTGCTCATGCCGATATCACCGACCATGATACGGGTCGGATCGCTCTTGCAGCCGGCACCCATGGCCGAGATGACAGGCAGCCCATGGTCGTGGCAGTACTTTAGCAGTGAGACCTTGGTGTCGATGTTGTCAATGGCGTCGACCACGAAATCTGGCTTCTGGGCAGTGCCCATCCACGTCTCGAGCAGCCGGTCTGCGACGGGCTCCCAGTACTTCTCCAAACGGACGTCAAACTTGACCCATGGGGCGATTGCCGCCAGTCGGCGCTGGAGGCAGTGCACCTTGGGTATACCGACGTCGGCGAGCGTCGCGACGGCATGCCTGTTGAGGGAACTCAGGGTGACCTGGTCAAAGTCGACGAGGCGGATCTTGGACACGCCGGAGCGCGCGAGTGCCGCCGTGCAGTGGGAGCCGACGCCGCCACAGCCGACGACCACCACAAAGGCACTGCGTAGCTTGTCGAGCCCGTCATCCTTGAGGAAGACTCGGTTCCGCGCGAGCTGCTCGAGGATCAGCTCGTCGTCGTAATCGCCGGCCTGGGCGCGCCGCGCCAGCGCCTGGTTGCGCAGATCTTCATGGTCCAAAAGGGCATACTCCTACTGGGCGCCCCAGCTCGTCAGCATCATCGATCGGTCTGCGACATTGTGTTTGGTTTCGAGAACCCTGCTGCGTAGCGCGCGGGCGCGACGCAAGCGAGCTTCCGAGACTGACAAGAGTATCAAAATCACACGCACAGGTGACGGGGCACCTCATACCTGGTTGGTATGGCCTGCGCCTCCATCGGTCAAACTCCGGCCTGCAACGCTACTCGATTGTTGTCGCCTCGGTGTCTGATCGTGCTGCTGGACCCGCTGGTAGCCAAGTATGGCGGTTGCGACGAGGGCGCCTGAGACGACAGCCGTCGCCGCGAGCTGGGCCTTTGTGCTCAAGGCGGAGCGCTCGATGAAGGAGGCCATGTTCTGCTGCCGTCGCCGTATGCTGCTGGCGGCGATATGTCGTCGATTGGGTAGCCGGGGGCCTGCGGGGGAGCGGCGGCTCGTTGCGTGTAAGTCGGCTCCGTGGAGGTTGAATACTGAGGCTCCAGAATGAAACAAAATATTTTGATCCCGGCACAGCCTGACGCAATCGGCGCGGGGCCGGCAGGTGCAAGTTGCAGTGCACATGTGGATCGCTGCTGCCATTAATAAACCACCAAACAGTTCGGGTCTGCACTCCAAACACGAATCGCCACTTTTGCCAGCCCCAAGACTCTGGGCAATGTTTCGTTTTGCAACACCGCAGACATTGCTGTCATGCTGTGCAACTCGCAGAGCCTCACGACAGGACGTTTGGCTGCGATAAGGCCCGAAACCCGCGCAGCCCATCCCTGCAGATCCGCACTATCTTGCGGCTCAACAGCGCCTCATGTTTCCCATCTCGCGGCGCTGGGAAAGTGATCTGCACAGTCGAAACTACCTCACGCACACTAGCGTAGAAGCATAGTCTGGAATACTTCCCCTTGAGCCCCCACGACACCAAGTATAGATCACGCTGAGCCTCACGGTCGATATCGCAGCCACCACTGATTGGCCATGGGGACATCCCAGCAGCGATTAAGCTCAGATCGGGACTTGCCGACGAGACACTGCTCGCGCTTCACTTGACGTTTCCGAGGTGGAGAGAGCCCGAAGTTTCAAGCGGCAGTCTGCTGGAGCACTCTGCTGTGTCATCGCGGACCATCCCCAACCTCTGGTACAGATCGGCGGGTCCTGCTGCGATGCCGTCGAGTATATAGTGCCGCCCGGCGTCCTTGTGTGTTCTCGTCTTTTTTGGGCTGTGGTCGCACAGTATCATTCTCACCACTGTCAGTCCTCACCACTGTCGGTCTGTCTTCAGCTTGCCATTTCACAAGACTTGTCTTCTGCATTCACCACCACAAGTTATGCTCCGCTGCCAGTCATGCCGTGCCCTAGGCAGTCGTCTTCCACAGTTCGGGTCCTGGGCCGACGTTTTACTCTGGTAGTTCCAGGTAGGTTGCAAAGGCCCTTGCCAGTCTCCTTCTGCGATTGTACCCACTATAGAAGAGCGCCTAAATTGCAGATAAGGACGCTGACAAGAACAAACCTAGACAGTCACAAGCCAGAGGACATGGCGCAGTATATCACCATGGACAAAGACATGAGTCCATTGGAACATGTATCCCCCATTTTGCATGTTCTTTTCATAAGACCCCAGAACTCCACATACACTGCACAGTGTCATGCAATGGGGAAGTTCCATCAGAGCGGTCACGAGTAAGACGAGAGCAAAGCCAGATTGATCAAACTTCTTGGATTGTGACTAACAGGTATGAAAAAAGAGCTATAACCATGGCGAACATCGCACTTTTCGACAGATGTACAAAAAGACTAGGCACTGACCGACGCCTCAGTGGCATATATATACAACCAGCATCGAACGGAAGAACAAGGAAAACTTGGAGATATTATCTCTGTGGGTAACAACAACCACAACTACACCAACTGACTCCACCCACCACAACGCCCCCAGAGAGAAGAAGACACCCGGAGAAGCGAATTCAAGCAAGCTGAAGAAGAAGAAGATAGGAAAAAAGCAAATGATTCTACTTTTCTTCCCGCGAGCAGATTTACGCGGTGCAGGTGGGGGTCATCTGGGAGAGGATGTTGGGCTCGCCGGGGGCGTTCTGGGCGAAACGCGAGTTGAAGCCGAGGACGTTGCGGGCGTTGGTGAAGGTGCCAGCAGAGATGGACAGCTTCTGGGTCGAGACGAGCCAAGTGACCTGCTCGGAGCAGGGCGGGGTGGTGAGGGAGCCCGAGTAGGACTGGAAGCCACCGGCAAGGACAGCGCTGACAATCTCGGACATGACGAGGGGTCCGGTCTGGGTCTTGGTGCCGGGCTCGGCGATCTTGCCAACCGAGGAGAAGACGGTCTCGAGGACGGGCGAAGGGGCGCGGCGGGAGTTGGTGCGGCGGCGGCCTAAGGGGCTCGTCAGGACAGGCTTCATGGCGACCTGGGCGGGAGGTGTGGCGGGAGCGGTGGCGTTGGCGTTGGAGCAGGCCTTACCTCCCGCGATGCCAGCGTCTACATCGACGTAGACACCAATGACGGCCGTCTGGGGGGTCGTCCCGGCGGTCTGGAAGACCATGTGCATCTCCATGGGCATGGACACGCCGTTGTCGACGTGCTCAGACGGGTGGTGGAAGTGGAACTGCTTGAGCTCAAGCTCGGTGCCGCTGGGCAGCGTGAGCTTGCCACCAGCACCCTCCATGACGACCTCGACGGTCGTGCCCAGGTTCTCAAAGACGGCACCAGTGACCTGGTCGGGGATCTCGAGCGAGATGTCGGCGCCGCTGATCATGCTGAAGCTGCCGGCGACCATGTCGATGGGAGACTGGTTCTTGCCCGTGTTGCAGGCGGTGTTGTCGGCCGCGAGCTTGTTCCAGAAGAGAGGGCCCTGATTGTAAGGTCCTGATTAGCGGGTGTTTCTTTCTCAAGCGGGTTTCTCGCAGGGTGACCCCGAAAGGGTCTCTCGGCTGGGCGAACTTACAATGGCTCCAAAGTAACCAAATGTGTTGACCGGGACCTCGCCCTCGGCACGGGTGTCAAGGTGTGTGTGGCCACCGCAGAAAGCCATGGCGGGAGAGATGGCAGCAGCCGCGAGGAGGAGCTGAGAGAACATCTTGAAGAGGATGTGCGGGTTGGTGGTGGTAGTAAAGAAGGTGTTGTTGTTGTTGTTGGTGATGATGATCCTGTCTCCTATCTCTGGGCTGTGTCTGAGGGCTTGTTCTTTTGATACCAGAGTAACGTCGGGTTCCGATGGTGTTTATATACTGCTTTTCTGAAAGGAGATGATGCTGATAAAAGTCGCCGCTCAACGGGATGTGTGCAAGGAAGTCGGTAAACAAGATAGCTAATTAGAGTTTAGGGACAAGAAGAGGAATAGTCGTGCAGCGGCTCAGCCGACTGGTCGGTCAAAGGGAAGGCGGGCTTGGAAGGGGGGTGTGAAGGTAAACGAGAAGAGTGATGGCGGAGAAAAGAAGGATGAGTCAAGTCACGATGATCCCTCTCTCGTCTTATAGCGAAATCGGGCTTCGCCTAGACACTTCCTCTTGGCCAAAGTTCTTGTTTCCTCCGGATTCAGGGGGCCACCCATGTCTGGGTCACCCAAATAGAGAGTCTAGGATCGCGCTGCGATACCACCCCATCTCATGGGCATGCCCGAACCGAAGTCATGGCAGTGGCAAGGGCGAGGAAGAGGGCAGGGGGCATGGGGAGGGACGAGATTCGGCGGTGGAGTCGGGGCAGTGTGTAAGCCCTCCTCCGGATGTTGTTGCGTTGCGTTGCGTGTGGGCGTGGAGGCAGACAATAAAACATGCCAAGACCCAGGCCTCTGGTTCAGAACCCATGCCGGGGGGGGCGCGACTCGACCGTGTTCATGACAGAGACGATGGCCTTGTGAAAATAGGCAGGCATGGGGGGGTCCCAGTCAAAAGTGTATCTAGACGGCCGGGGTTGAAGAGGCTGGGGTATCCCGATGAATCGAGAAGACTCCGACCGAAGAGCACGGAGCAGACTCTAAAGGAGCCGACAAGTCTGATACGGAGTAACTACATGGAGTAATTGCCGAAGGTGGTTTTATCCTGTTGTGCACAAGTTGCAGCCTGACTCAGCCGCTGCTGCTGAGAGAGCCCGTTCGTCAGGACAGACTTTGGTTGAAACCCTGGTCCGGGTACGCTAGACACTACAATTATGCTGGCTGATGATTGATGGTTGATAGAGATAAGCAGGGCTGCAACGTGCTGCTGGGCACGCCGTGTTCCAGATGCCCGGCTCGCGCAAAACCGTCCAGAGTCGCAATGCATACAACCCGTCGGGGGATTTCCTTTGGTTCAAGGGTAAGGGGACTCGTCCAGGGTGGCGTGTCTTTGCATGGTCGAAACAGAGGCCGAACGAGAGCCAAGACTTTGTCGTCCAGGGTTGCCTCCGGGGGTGGTGTTCCTGCGGAGGGCCATCTGGTGCAGCCGCCTGCTCCCAGCAACAAACCAGACACAGCTGCTTCTGGCCTATTGTGACCTGTCTGCTGCAGTGTGAGGGCGGCCCGTGCAAACATGGGCAAGCCTAAAAGCTGACGGGCAGGTGGCTTCGTCAGCCTTAGGACGTGTGTAAGCCACACTGCGAACGAGCCCCGTGGCTTCTCCTGACGTCAGCGCTCGAGTCATCCGGTGGTGATATTGCTGATGTTGCTGATGCGAACCACAGCCTTGTTGCATCATTCGCTCATGCACGCGCGCGAGCTACTGCAGGTCAGTTCTGGGTTGTCCTGGGACCGCTGATTTCCTGGGTAGCAGTCCTAAAAGTCCAAGAATAGCCACTTGTTTGAGAGAATCGAGAATGAGCCGACTTCCTCGACACGGCAGGTTCCATGTGTCTATAGATAGGACGAGCTGCCCTCTTTTTGTTTCGACGCAGCGCCTGTTCGGTTCAGCTTGGGACAAAGAGGCCGGGTTGCGAAATCGGGAAGGGGGGAGAAACACAAAGGCGTGCTTCTGAAGCACCTTGGCGCGGCTCAAAACAAGCACGCCAAGACCAACGCCAGGCCTCTGGGCAGGCTTGGTCCTGTTCTTGGTCTTGTCTGTGCCGCCAACGGCTGCCGCACCGTGCTCCGCGCGCTGTTACAGGCTCCCGACTCCCAGCTTCTTCCAAATCAAAAGGGGGCTGCAGGAGGAGACTCTCCGCCACTTTGCAAGCCCAGTGGGGGAATTGGAATGGC
The DNA here is from genome assembly GCA_026745475.1 of Microdochium nivale. Lineage (NCBI taxonomy): Eukaryota > Fungi > Ascomycota > Sordariomycetes > Xylariales > Microdochiaceae > Microdochium > Microdochium nivale. The sequence goes on from JANTFD010000002.1 coordinate 2,905,963, forward strand.
AGCGCAGCAGACACGCGAGCAGAAGCGCCGCTGGCCAGACCTGACACTCGCGGGGGGCGGCGTGGGGCATGAGGAAATCATGCCATCTGGCGCTTGGCAGGTTGCAGTGCCCAGAGCCTCGCCGTTTCACGCGACCAGGCCGGTGGGTCATTCTTATTAGATGAAGACTGCCGGCACCTGTGGCAGCCTAGACCGTTCTACGGCTCCGCAGGGTCGGCGCCCCGTAGACTGCGGGCTGCGCAGGCACGCAGCACGAAACAACGTGGCGGTGCCGGTTGAGCACCGGTCGCTGAACGTCCGCCATTGTGTCATGAGAGGAGGCGAGGTTCGCAGTGTGATTGCGCGCGTGACTCGCGACGACAGCCTCGTGAGCACCAGCTAGACGCGAGTCGAGGCTCGACCTGAACGAGGGAAGAACCGCGCGTACATGCGATGCCCAGAAAAGGCGGCCCACCGCCGCGGGCCATGGTCATGACCGAGCTGCTGCTGCTGTGATTGCCCAGCGCCGTTGAGAGGAGGGGAAAGAAGAAAAAAGGGGATCAACACGACAATGCGCTCCAGCGGGAGGTCTAGACAGCATCGAGGACAAGATCGGCAGCGAGGGCCGTGAGCCCTCGCGGCGCGGGCTCGTTAAACTTTCCGGGGTCGCACCTTCTTCCTCCGAACCATTCTAGCGCCTTTCCTATTCGTGCTTCTGGGGCCGAACTAGGCTGAGCGGGGAGGGGTAAATTAGGCCTGTCTTCTACCGCTGGTCTTGCAGCGCCTTTCTTCCAACATCAACAATGACGGCGAGTCACCGACCACCATGCCTGTCACCTCCGCTGCGTGTGCCCGGCCACGTGAACGACAACAGGCCAGGGCCGTCGTGCGCACGAGTCGGTGACGTGGCCAACCAAGCAGCCCGTCGGCTATGCCCGTAGGGTATACTGTACTGCCGGCAGATCTCAGCAGCACCTGCCTGATGAGTATACCAAGAGGTTAGCACGGATCACGATTCGCAAGGGCGTCTAGAAAGCCAGGTCCGCCCGGCAAGGACGTTGACTCGTCCGGCGCGTGCCCAACGGTGGTTCGACGAATCACAACAACATCAACTTGTTGTGGCTCGTATCCTTCCATGTCTCCTTCACTCTCTCTCTCTGTCTCTCCCGGACCCTCTCGCTTGGCATCCATTGTCTTCCTCCTTCGCCTCATTCGGGGCATAATCATCATCGGAGTGTGTGCATCCATCCTCTGTGCACCGATTCATGCTCAGGTAAGCCAAGGCAGTGGTGTGTAGGTACCACCAGCCCCTCGGTGGCCCTCCATTCCGTTCCCCCATGGCAGAGAGATGTGGGAAATCATGATTGAGTGCCAAGAACGTTGGCTGTTGCTCCGAGCACATAGTTGCTCCGTACTATGGGGGCTGATGGACAATTAATGACTGAAAATTATGCTTAAAGAGTCTGCGCGCCATGGGGGGACGTGCGTACGTGCAAGCTTGTGCGCGCGCAAGAGAGAGAGCTGCTTTTTGAAACAGCCAGGAGAGCTTCTCTTGCGGTTTCAACAGTCGGAGCCGAAACGCACATCACCTATTAATAGCCACCCTCAAAACACCAGAAACAGAGAATGGCCTGACTACGCGACAAAATGCCATGTTCCTCCAAGGCCTGAGGCGAAACAACAATACTGAGAAACAAAAGTCCTCAAGACACAAAGAAAAAAATCAAAAAAAAAATCGTGACACTTGTGAAACCGGATGCGAGCGGACCCAGCACTCACTCCATGGAATGGACAATGATGGATAAGGGCACAGCAACGCACATGATCAACGGCCAAGGGCCAACGAGCTCTGCCAATATCTTGGCAATTCCTTTCTCGTTACTGATTCTCTCGCCGTCCTTTGTTCCTCTCTTGGCGGCCGACTTTTGCACATGATGCTGAAGATGGAGGACCGCAAGAAAATAACCTTTTGGCACACAACAGCACTTTGCCTCTTTAGGCCGATCCCTCCGCGTTCCTCCGCATCCCTCCGCAGCCTTGGCCTGCCCAGCCCGGACGGTTCGCATATACTGCTGCTTCCAGACTAGAAGATTGGAAGGCGCGCAAAGTTTATTAGATGCTGCTCGGCGCCAGCGCTTCAGCCCAGATGGTTTTCAGTTAAACCCTTGTTTCTCTGCACCTTGGCGTGGCCCAGAATCCGTCAGGTTCGGCCTGATATTCGTTCTCGTCTACAGTCGCCATGGCGAAACATGCGCACGGCACGTGCTTGGGCCGTCCCAGAGGCTTGGAGGACCAATGCGAGCGACGACTTTAGAGCTTCTAGCCCTCTACAGCCTAAACCACAGCCACCCCCCCAAACTTGCGTGCCAGTATCTCGGGATCCGCGTGGGCCTGGCAGCTGCCTATTTCGGTTACATTCTTTGGCAAGTTTCTGGGACCAGCCGGAATCCGAGAGCACACGTCGCCATTTTCAACACAAGCCAAGCCCATGGCTGCTCGGCGCGACGAGGCCTCACGATCAGTATCCGCGCTGGATTTCCCTCAAATCGCTTAGTTGCTTTGCAGTCGGCGACGATCGTCGAATCTCCGCCAGCGGTGGCTGCCCCGGAAGACGCTCGAGCCGGAACTGCTCATACATGCCTCCTGCCGTGTGCGGTATTAGCAAGGCGTTGCTTCGAGGGACGCGGTTAATAAACTCGGGTATATTTGCCCGAGGGTGCGCAGAGATCATCGCGCGAGGGGCTTACCGTTTCTGTTCTTGGGCGTGCGCATGCTGACGACTCGGTAAAGACCGTCATATCGAAAGCCCGCTTCTGGCAGGTAGCTGTTCTTAGAGCGGTTCACGACTGCCGAGGAGCCCCCGGATCGCAGCACCCGCACGGGGTTTTGCGTGCGGACGGACGCCTTGAGCGCCTTGGTGTTGTTCGTGGACTCAGCTGGGCGGTTCGGGTCCGTGTTCGTGTGGCTGTTGGAGCCGGAATAGTAGATGGTGTCCCCGTCGTCGGTGTCCAGGTCATCGTACTTGTTTGCAATGACAATCGAGTAGGCGCCGTGTTGGACGCTGCCATGGATCCCGCCCCCCACACTTCCATGTGCGCCATGGAACAGAGCTGCGAACTGCAGCGGGTACCATGAGCCGACTGGAATCCCATTGTGGCCGTAGACCGAGGCCTTCTTCTTGGGCAGGAGAGGATTGAGCCTTCTGACAATCCTATTGTTCTTCCCACGGCCCGTGATGACGCCGTGCATGATGCCGTGCGTGCCGTAGATTGGGTGGTTGGTAGGAGGTAGCAGTACTTCCGCCATTGCCGTACCTGCCACGGTTTGTGAATCGGCAGCAAGATCATCATCATCATCATCATCACCACCGCTGTCGGCACCTTGATCCGAGTCGCCTTGCGCCTCTTCGGTCTGCGTTGTCTGCTCAAACTTTTCCCAGAGCTCCGTGGCTCTGTCAACGATGTCTTCAGGCAGCGACCCGGCGGTCTTGATGATCTTCTCCATCGCCGTCCTGAGGCCAGAAGCGTCGATATCGGCGCGGCTGACGTCTGAGAAATCCAGCCATGACAGGTAGACACGAGCACTCTGGAGCCGTCTCTCATACTCTTCTCCTTCGTTTGGGAGGTGCTTCTTCATCGACTTCATCGCCATCCGGATAAGGTTCAAGTTCTCCTTTTTTAGAACGCTTACGCGCTCTGGGCCGGACTTGGGAACCACCAGGAGGTTAACCTTCTGTGGCTCATCTTGCACGCCAGGGGCAACCATCTTGCCGTGTGTCGGCCAAAGTTGTCACTACTATATAATAAGTTAGCTTTCTCTAAGACGCGGGGTCAAACGGGCGAGTATAATCCATATAAACGTAGCGGAACTAAAGCTACTCTTGAAACTAAATCGTAAAATTCCACTTACATATTATCACCAAACAAGAGAGTGCGGAACGGGACTGTCTCTAGCTTAGTGTGCGCTTGTGATACGGCACAGTGGAAGTTGATTAATCGAGTGATAGCCTGTCACGACTGTGTTGTGCAATGCACTAGAGCAGTCGTTGCAGGCCAGTATCGGAGCCGTCCTAATAACTAAAGCTCTTCTTGATCCCCAGCTGAGCATATACGTGGGATATGCCGAGCTTACGGAGAAGAAGTCGCTCAGATAGCCTGAGGTTTTATACGCACGAGCGCGCGCGTTGCTGTGGAGATCTTGACTCGTTGGTGCCTAAAAGGCGTTTGTAGCTACCTCAAGCCTTTTTCAGGTGAAGAGAAGATGATGATGGGGAATAGCTTTGGGATCTGTTGCATCAGTCGTTTACAGGAAGCGCAAACGGTCGGATGATATGCACTGGGCTGGAGAAAGAGAAGAAAAAGAAAAAAAGAGTGTCGTGTGGTCGCGTTGATCAACGACGATTGATTGTTCGGCAAGGATGTGGGGCCGAGTTTTGATATACCCAACCGCGGTTGCTAGGTCGTGAGGCGAGTTCGTGGGCGGGATGGCTGCAAAGTGCTGATGTGGCGGACGGAACTTTCCAGATATCTCTAGAATTTCCGGCTTGAGCTGCAACTGGTGTATGTTGAAGGTTGGTGGAGGTTGAGTGGTTTGTAGGTTGCATGCAGGGGATCTGCGCGAGGTTGGGTTGTGGTGGTGCGGCATCTTTTGGGGGAGGAGTTGCAATCACACAAGTTGAGGGTCAAGCAAACTTGAAGGTGCAAACATGGATGCAACACACACGTTCCGTTGCAGAGAAGTCATCGATTTGACACAATCTACATGCGCATATTGTAAATCAACCTATTGTGCAACATAACTTGGAAACAAACGGTTTAGTCCTTCTTCTCGTCAAAACTTGGTTTTCCTCATGTTTTCCACGTCACTTAAAACCTATGAAAATAAAATAATACAAAATATTCTTAGTATGTTTATCTTTCGTTGTCTGATTGAATTCTCATCCCAAAAAGTTATTTATGCTGCCTCCGACATTCTTCAGATCCAGCAGGAACGTGTCGTGTCCAAACATGCTCTGCTCCTCGCTCAGCTCGACGTGCGCGACATTCCTGTTGCCACCGAGTCTGAGCGCATTGGCCACCTCGCGCTGCTGCCACGCCGGAAACAGGATGTCGCTCGACACGCCCATCACCAGCGTGGGAATGTCCCGAATCGCCGCCAGGCCCGAGATGAGGTCCTCGGGCGGCCGCATGTCGGAAGGCACGGCCACGGCAGACTCGTTTGCCTGCTGACCTGGCTGTTCCGCGTATGGCTGCTCCGGCAGCGTCAAGCTGCACGACGGATCCTGCGCGCGCTGCGCGCTGCCTGATGCGAGCTCCTTCTCGCGTTCCGCGCGACGGGCCGCAGTCGCCCTCTGGTGGTCGATGCCCAGATCAAACAGGTCCATGGCCTTGCTCACGTACAACAAACTGTTTGGGTCGTACGTGAGGCAGAACTTTTCCCCCGCGTGGTCAAGATATGTCTCGATCAGAAAGTCCGGACACAGCGCGGGCGGCTTAGCGGGGTCCGCTCGCCTCCGGCCAAAGCGCTGTTCCCACTCCGGTCCTGACCGGTATGTGACGGTCGCGATCTCCCGCGCAAGCTTCATCCCCGCGTGTGGCGGCACCTTGCCGTAGTAGAAGCCACGATTCCAGTTAGGGTCCATCATCAGGACCTGCCGCTGCGTGTGCCGCATTGCTATGCTGTACGGGTGGCTCCGCGCGCAGCCGCTGATGGACACGATGCGGCCGACCCTCGAGGGGAAGAGGACGCCGGCCGCGAGGGACTGCATGCCACCCATGCTGGAGCCGACACTGGCGTACAGCTTGTCCACGCCGAGGCCGTCGAGCAGCCGGAATTGGGCGCGTACCATATCATCCATGGTGAGGATCGGGAAGCGAGTCGCATACCGCTGACTGTCGGCAGGATCGATGCCGCTCGGGCCCGTGGAGCCAAAGCAGCCACCAATGACGTTTGTGCATATTATAAAATACTTGTCTGTGTCGAGTGGGCCGCCAGGGCCGATGAATTTCTCCCACCAGCCGGGCTGTGGATTGCTCTCGGTCGAGTGGGCGTGAGATGAGGCAGAGAGGCCGGTGTGCAAGAGGATGACGTTGGACTTGTTGGCGTTCATTGTGCCCCAAGTCTCGTAGGCGATGTCGAACTCGGGGAGGACGCCGCCCCAGTCAAGCAGCAGCGACTCTTTGCAGTTGAACACTTCGGTTGCGCCGGCTGTATACGCTGGCTCGGGCCCAGTCGATAGCGAGCGAGCTTCGAGGGTGGCTGAGCGTGTTTCGAGGGCGTCGAGGCACGGGAAAGCCATTGCAGGGTTCGAGGCCTCGCCTGTCGACGAGGGCGCCGAGGGACGGGCGGGTTGCGTGTAGAATCGACGAGTGCCATGCTGCGGTGCTGAGTGTCGGGCCGTGACGAAGAAACCGGGAAGGTGCTGAATCCTCGGGCGGACTGACGCTGCACGTCGCAGGGCACCAATTGCGCACTCTCGAGGCTTCATGGCTGGTCGACCGCAGCTGACGTGGTATGGGAAAGAAAAGAGGTCGTTTGAGCGCAGAGGTTTGGAGGAGCTTCGAGATGACAAACTATTCAAAGCGGGCGGAGGCGCGGGATCGGCGCTGGCGGAGGGCCGGGATGGAACCTAGCGCCACTGTCACACTACCAAACACAAGGGACTCGCGATGGCGTGCTTCGGCCGCTGCCGAGCTCGCTGCAGATGGCCAGGCAGTTTGTAAGCCCATCCGCCTCTCGGTAATGGTGCAATAAACCACAACCACATTTGATTCTGCCGTGCATGAGGCTGTCTTTACTCTCGTCTCGGGCTGCTGGGCTGTTTTGCGGGCGGCCCTTGGCCACCGAGATGAGCATCGTTTGGCACCATTCCTGTCACCCCACCGTCCATGTTAGATGCCGCTGTCTCTTGGCTGTGCAGAACCCCGAACCTCCAATCTGCGCATCAGATGCTAAGCTCAGTGAACTCGAAACCCGGCAGATGTCTGCCCTCCTTCTGCCTGTGATTGACCAAGACACACGTCATGCTGACTGAGCTACTGGCAGGAGTGTGCGGCGCCCCCTCGCAGCACAGAGCCCCACATGCCCGATCCGAAGACCCTGAATGCTAAGTCCCCGCACCTTGTTGGCTCCTGCCCTGTTCGTGTAAGTCAACCTCGTTGCCGCCTACGTCAACGCTACTCCACGCGCATGCTTCCAGTGTCACATGCATCACCACAACAGCAGCCTCCGACACCCTCACAGAGAAACGACCTCTCGCTCAAACGTCCACGCCCACGCCTATGCCCTTCTCGCTTCAGGTTTTCAGGTAGAAAATTGCCGTTGAAAAGCCCCTTCACAAAATGGACAGATGCGGACGCGGCCGTGGCGGCGGCACCCCATATGGCATGCCGCTGCGTAGGATCCCGCCATTTATGCCAACGCCCACCGCCGACGCCATGTGTGGCCTTGGTGCCACAGGCTCTTCGACCGCGGGCGACCATGATAAGGTAACGGACGATGAAAGAGAGCAGCAGAAACAGCAGCAGCCCAGCGAGGATGGTGTCTTCTGCCCTACACTTGATCAGGTCGAGCAGACCAAGATGATCCTCACAGCCAAAGACCTGCCCTGGGAGGTTATCAACATTATCATGGACAATGCCGAGTACTGGGCGAGCACGACAGCTTCTATGAATTATAGAGAGCTGGGCATGAGAGGACTGGCGATTTACGGGGGTTATGAGGAGCGGGAAAATAGATTCCTGGTGAGTGACCGTGTCCGCACGCCCTGCATCTTGTTCCAAGAGTATCTCGACAGCTGATCCGCATGTCCAATGTAGCTTCGGAGCCACCCGATCGGGCTCACAAAGTGGTCGCCTCCTGCCCAGGACTCGCCCGATTTCAAGGCCTGGACTGAAGCAGCAAAGCCCAAAACCGTTAGAAGTGACGGCCATGCTTCCGAGCTACTTCATAGCGAAGGAACCAAGAGTACACAAGAGGATCCAGCTCTTCCGGCCCCCTCTTCTTCTCCTCCATCCGCAACGAAAGACACAACAACTGCTGCAGCCACGGCCATCGCAATGTCACAGGAAGAAGTGGATTTTAGCAAGGATGCACTCGAAAAGCTCACAGATATTCCCGTGCCGACACTGGAGAACCCCGTACGCAAAATCGTCTTTGACTTTGTCAGCGCAGACCAGGGGCACGGTGGGTGGGAGGATGGTATGCGACTGGATGCACCTTACGACGGCTCCAATACATGGTTTGATGCTGGACTCGACCGGTTCGACAAGACCATAAAATGTAATGGCCCAGTGTCGTCCAGCGTTCTTTTGGTAGCAAAGCACATTGACTGACAGTATTCCCGCTCCAGGCACAGAAAGCGTCGGAGAACAAAAGGAGCCTGAAGAACGCCCTCTCAATCTCCATCCCGGCATGATTCGGCCCGTCTGGCCTCGCTCAGAGGTGCCTGAAAACAAGGATCAGTACGGCAGGCGCGTGAACAATGAAGAAACGGGCCCGCCCTCATATATTCATGCCCTGCACCCGGACCCACAACACGCCATCCAGCGCAACAGGCGGGCCGAACGTGAGATGCAGCGCCACCACGTGGAGTGGACCTGGCTCGACGACAGCATCACGGGCGAAGAGGACGTGGGCTTCCTAGGCCACAACCCCGGTGGCAACGGCGACTTTGTGCGGGGTCTACGGCTGGGAGACATGGTGACCATCTGGGGACGCGCGCGGTACGCTGGCTGGACTAACCACGTTCAACGAATCGATATGCGTATCTACTATGCGGTGTAGAGTATGAGGAGCCTGGCATCCTTCCTGCAAAGGCAGCATGCTTTGTTTCTGTAACCGAAATGAATTATTTACTTTGGATGGGGAAGGGCAAAATTAACATGTGGCTGCCAGCAGGCGCCTGTGATATATATAGACGAAAACGGCATTGAAACAGTACCATATACATAATCAACTTCCATTTCGCCACCAGAGTGGTAGCTTCGTCTCCTTGGGAGCTTTCGCTCATCGGTAAATCAAATCGTAAGTCTCTCCTGGCCCCTTGGTACCCAGGCTTTCCTCATGTACGTCATGGACACATGTGGCCTCCAATGTGAGATCAACAGATAAAGGTGCGAGGTGGCAATATCGTTCGGGATGGTTCGGTCCACCTCTAATCTGGGGGTTCAAAAATGTGTGCGTGCCAGATCTGCCGTGCGGTCAAGCGTGATTGCCGGAGCACAGACTCCTTGCGTGCGGCAGCGAATTGGCTGAGCAATGTTGAGGAGATGGCAGAAATGCTGTGCACATCTTCATATTCTCAGCCGAGCCGAATACAACTCCACAGGACTAACGTCATTCGAGATCGGGACTACTCATGTGGTGACTCGACGAGCTCGAGTTTGTGCCACTGACCGAGCTCCAAGCCCGAGGTCGCATCTTTCAAGGCTTCGCTTTGTGTCGATTCGTCAATGCCTGGGATCAGAAGACAACGAGTGCCCAACTAGCATATGCGGCGCTTGTGGGTATTGATTGCACTCGATCATTGGCCCATTGATTACTCATCCCGAGCTTCAATCATTTGTGGCGACGTCCTGCAGCATGGGCCCTATTTCATGCCACAAGGTCTCAAGCTGGTAGTCACACCAGCAGCCGAGCCAGACTATGCCCCTCAGTTTCGAATGTAAAACGTTCAGGTCGGTGATGTTGCGTCTCCGGCAAAGCTTGGCCAAAGATCCTACAAAAAAATCTCGTCCGTCGCCGTGAGTCGCTCCATGATACATAAACGGCGAATTGTAGGGGATCGGAGGCGTCCGAACGCAGCTGCCGACGAAGAGTATCCAGATCAGTATGTCCAAGTGTAGCTCGTCGTGGACTGGGCTGGCTGGCTGATTCTCAGGTTGGTTGTCTGTGTACGCATGGCTGTTTGGGTACTCTGCATTCTCGGAAAGAGCAGGGGCTTGGCTGTCGTGAGAGCTGCTGCACGGGCTCGACCTCTCATTACTGCTGCCCAACCCGGAGTCGGGGCTACCGTACGCTGCCGACTCGGGCCATGCCAGTAGGTTCAGAGACATGAGAGGCCTGTATAGAGAGGAGACTAGAGCCTCTGTAAGAATCTTGTGGCGATAGGCAGTGGGCGGCTGGCCTCGGATCGCTAGATGAAGAAAGAGATGCGCGGCGTACACCAGCGGATCAGAGACATCTATGGCTGGACCCTTCGGCTCTTGTGGCGAGAGCGTATCGTCTGAGTAGAGTGACGGGGTGGTCGAGCTTGCACGTGTGGTGAAGTACTTTGAGCGCATCGTATCCTCGAGTTGGCAGATTTTCCACTCTGCGAGGTAAATGGAATCGCTGACCTGCACTCTCTCTGAAACTGAAGAGCCAAGATCACTGTAGTCGTAGCCATTGATAAACCGAGACACTGAATGCATAAGCTCTAAGATTTCGACTATTTCCTTGTTTCTGATGATCACGTCGCCGCATCTTAGAGAACCTATGTTGGATATCATGGTCCGGGTCGTGAAGCGATCGTGCAAGTCTAGAGATCCCGCGAGGTCTGGGATGAACGGGAGCACTAGTGACTCATTGGCGGCTGTTCCGTATGCGAAATCAGCCCTATTAGATAACGTTAGTACTGCACTCATGACTGTGGAGGGAGATATCCTACCATGCAAGCGTGCGCTGGAGGACCGAGCTGTATCCAAGGCCATCGATAATGCCGCCTTTGAGGTCCACCATACGCTTTAAGCCTTGCATGTGGGCTGCGGCACTATCTAGACAGCCGATGTACGACTATCAACGAAACATGTCAGCGATGTGAAGGATGAATTGGCCAGATCTGAATTCTTTTTATGCTGACCTCGACAGTGACGAGCATGGCCACAGCGACCAAAACACCGTCGGAAACCGGACAGCAGCCATCTTTGCCTTCGACGTTCAGCCGAGAGTTGACAGCTTTGACGGTCTGGAAGCGGTGAAAGTCAAGAGTGGACGTGTCGTTCCAGTTGGCGAGAGAGTTGTGCATGGCAGCAATGAGCGCCATGAACGAGTGTGTAGCCGCATTGTCAATGGAGATCTGCTCATGTTCGACTTGTCAATACACCGCAAAAAATTTAGCTCGACAGAGAGCGGAAGTGCAAGGGGAAAGAAGGCAGGCTGCACTTTATTACCGGCCACGCCAAAGGGGGAATACTTACACCGCTGACCAAGTCACCGGTAGGATTGATGGCGAATCCGTGAGCGAGGAAGCTTGAATGATCTACATATCGAGCAGGACCGCCCCATCGGATGTTAGAATAGTGTTCCGAGCACCGTGCAGACAGTAACACATGTGCAAGAAAGAGTGTGTTGCGAATGTTGGCTGTTGGCGTTTAAGTATTTCCCAAAGCGGAAAGCCATGGCCATCTGCCAGTGCTCAATGACAGCTCGGCGGAGGTTGCCTTGTGACACGAGGTTCGGGTTGTGGGGGAGGAGGGGCCGCGTTAGGCCAAGCAAGCCACGGCCAATGAGCGCCACAAAGAGACATGTGTGCATTGTGAGCATGATCAGGGGCAGCAAGATGCAGGCAAAGGGAAGGCAGACGGGAGGAGATGCGGCTCAAGCTTACGGGTAGTCATATAAGTAGGCGCGCCTGCGCGGCTGAACCACTTCTGGACCGAGACCTCCTTGGGCGAGAGGCAGACTGTCATCATGTACCGCAGCAGTGTTTCGGTCATGGGCGTCGTCTTGATGCTCAGCGCCGAAAAGTTGGGTAATTCCTTGGTCACGCCTACTGTCGTGAAGGCCAGCTCACGCGTGATCATGCCCGACTCATACTCGTCGTCGGTGCTGCTGTCGCTCGCGTCACTCAGAGCACGAGTCGCGGTGCGGACACCGGGCACCAAGGCTCTTGGGTCTCTGGCCCTTTCGCTGGCCGGGACGGTCAGTGTAACGCGTTTTTTCCGGGCGGCGGCGGCGGCGGCAGGCTTGCTGGTGCCGGAAGACAGACTTGCTGTGCCGCTGGCCGTGCTGGCACCGCCGCTCTGGCCGATCCTAAACTTGCCGGTCCGCTCCTTCTGCGATGCGGCTTGGGCCTTTGCCGGAGCAGCGGCGGGCTGACTGGGGAGCTTCTGGCGGCGGGCGTGAGAGCGGACCTTGCGGCGCGTCTCATCGTCGCGGGTGATTGTGTTGATGGACGTGATGAACTGGAAGCCACCGGCAGCTGCCGTGGCGGCGGGAGCACCCATGATGGGTGGTGGTGTGTCGGAAGCAGAGCAGAGCAGAGCAGCGCAGCGCAGAGCAGCGCAGCGCAGAGCAGCGCAAGGTAGAGCAGATACAACAGAGAGCGAATCCCCGGATTTGATGGCAATGCGGGCCCTGCCAAATGTCCTGATATAAGGAAGAAAAGGCTCCGGCACGATGCAATAGTTCGAGGCCGCTGACGACAGACTGGCTGGAAGGGCAGTGCACAGCCTCGATGTCCATGCTGCGATTTGCGAGCGCTGCTGGTGCAAGGGGGCAGGCAGGCAATTGCCGAGTTCTACCACGGCAGCCGGTTCCAATGCGAGATCAGTCAATGCACGTGTGCCATCACCGAGAAAGCAGCCGCCGCCCAGCCTGCAGGCACGGCAGGCACGCGAGGCACGCGAGGCATGCCGGGCACTGAAGCACCCCGAATCTCGGAGCCGGGGCCCAGTGTAGCACTCGGGTGACTGAACTGTCCCAGCCGGACGCTGCTCGACAACCCTGAACCTGGCAACTTGTTCAACCAAGAGAGAACCTGCCGTGCTCGCCGCCGGACCACGCGACGGAGCATTCCAAGATGCTGGGACCCTGCGGGCGCAACGGCGGCCTGGCCTCGCCTGGGACAGCTCTCCTGCGTCTCATTGTCCCAATGCGGAAATTATCGTGGCTCAAACGCTTGGGGCTCCTGTCTTCCATGCACGCTTCCTCCTCACACTGTGTACGATAGTTAACCCCCAGATTCTAAGTTCGTCCTTAGTGAGTCTTGGTGTCGATGTCGGTCCGGGGTCTTCGAGTCTCTCGAGAATGTCTGCTTGGACCACCATCCACTGCCAGCCTCCCACCCAAGGTCTCTATTCGCTGACCTGCACGTCTGCACGTAATCACGGTGTGCTTATGCTCAATCATAGCACGTCCTCCGGGTAACGATGGTTTCTGCTCAAGTCCAAAATGACGGTCATCCGAGGGCACGTAACTCACCCATGCCTCGTTGTACGACGTAGCGGTAATTCCACCGGAGTACGGAGCACAATGTAGCATTTCCCGCGAACCTTGCCAGCCCTACATATCCCCATACCGGCATGTTGACTTTGCCGGGGTAGTCGTGCATCCTGCTCGAGTACCCTCACCAATATACGTCACTCCCTAAGCCACCCCTCGAGCAACTACGTAGTAGGTCTTTTTGTGCGAGTTGTGCAACAGGCGTAGGACAGGAAATTTGTCAGCAAATGTCAGAGCTGACAAAATAAGCCAAGGAAGTTGTCAAATCCCCCGAACCCAGGGAGACGATCATGCCGGCCTCGAGTGCCATTCTCCCAGGATGCAATCGTGGCGTCGGTATTGTGGGTGTTCAAGCTTTATTGTCAGTTGTCGAGATAGTATAAATAAAGAACAAGCTAGATTCCGCGTGCTCTTCACGTGGCACATAATTAATCATCTTTCGCTTGAATATCGGTCATGGTCTGCGTGGTGCTTTAAAAACGCTTCATGCCGTGGACACCAGCAGCCGTGACAGTGATGATGCCTGTGGTTTCCTCGTAGTTCATTGATGTGGTTGAATGACTATGCTGTGTTTGGAGGATGAAGGTGTGAAAAAGAGGCCTTCAGGCTGCATAGAGCAATACTCCAAGTTGCGACTGCAATACCGATGCGATTCTGCACATTGGCAACCACATCCAAGATGAGAAAGACGGAGCTTTTCCATCGGCGACAGTCCCACATGGCCAATCCCGACATGCTGATTTGCCAAGATGGCGGCAAGTGGGCCTCAGGCATTGGGCCGCCATCCGAAAAGGGGCCAGGACCCATAAGAAAGAAAAAAAAACCAAGGGAGAGGAAAATCTGGCAGATAAGCCGAGGGGTAGGTGCGGTGACAAGCCAGAGATAAAAAAAGATCAGGGTCGCAGATGGAGGGGCATGTGCCTCAACCTGCACATCTCCTACCCAGACAGAAGGGCATCACCGAGTAGACACTGCGCCTTGCTGTCTCTTCTCGCCTGGCGACCTTCTGCACGATGCCTCACCCCGTATCGCCGCCGACCATGGTGGCCAAGTCGGGCGAGGCCCCTCCCCCGCCGTCCCCTGAAGACGTCGCCGCCATTCTGGACAGCGTCTTCTCCGCCACCACCTCTGGTGCCTCCGTCGACGCCTCGTACGCGCTGTGTGATCTCCTCATCGGCACCGTCGGAGCCCACGGCTTGCAGCAGTACGGAATCCTTACCGAGGTCAAAAAGGCTGCCGCCGACAAGAAGAGCGGCCTCCGCCGCGAATCCGCCCAGAACTGCCTCGGTGCCATTTTCGAACGTTTCCCTCCGCGACAGCCCATCAGCGAAGTCATCCTTTTGCAGGATCCCTCTCTCATCGCCTGCGCCCTCGACGCCCTTGCCGACAAGGGTGCTGTCGTGCGCGATGCTGCTCAGTATGGCCTCGATGCCCTCTTCGGATACCTCAGCCCCGAGGCAATGGTCGTTGGCCTCCTCCCTGCCCTGATCACATACCTCTCCAAAAAGACTGGCAAGTGGCAAGGCACAGTCGGCGCTCTCAAGTTGATGCAGAGAATGGCCGACAAGGCCAAGCCCGAGGTCGGCTCCACCAGGGAGCAAGCAAAGGACAAGGACACACTCCGCGAGGCCATGGGTGACAAACTCGCCGCACTCTTTCCCGTCGTCGAAGGCAACATGCATGACCTGAAGAGCGAGGTTGAGAAACAGGCTGTCACCACGATGGAGTCTCTGACCTCTCTCCTGACTAATGACGACGTAATCCCCCGAATTCCTCTCCTGATCGAATCGATGCACCACCCATCGACTCAGAGCCTTCAGAAGGCCATACATGCCCTCTCCCAGACAACATTCGTTGCCGTCGTCACCTCGCCTGTACTTGGCCTCCTCACTCCCTTCCTGGAGCGGAGTCTCAACATGCCCTCCACCGCCCAGGAAGTTCTCCGCCAGACTGTCGTTATTACCGAAAACTTGACGAAGCTGGTCCACGACCCGATCGAAGCCCGAACCTTCCTGCCTAAACTCCAACCTGGTGTGAAGAGCGTCGTGGACCGTGCATCGCTGCCTGAGGTCCGCGAGCTTGCCAACCGCGCACTGCAGGTCATGGACAAGGCCATGGCCGGCGATGAGGAGGTCGAAGAGCGCGTTTCTGCCGCAGACGTCACCAAGATCCTTGACGCCGAGGTCAAGAAAACCGGCCTCAAGGTCAACGATGCTGCTTTCTACAAGATTGCTACTCCCTACATTGGTGGCATTGTTGCCGAGGATGTGAACCACCGATTCATTGACAGAATTGCCGCTCGTGTCGAGCCATATATCAAGAGCCTCTTGTCCGCTGATGCCAGCGAAGCTATCGCATCGGGAGTCCACGCATATTACTTGGCCGAGGATCAGCGCAAATTTGGTGTGCCCGAGAAGGAGGACGATGGCGAGATCGAGATCGTTAACGCCGAATTTTCCCTTGCTTACGGCGGTATGCTGCTCCTATCGCACACCAATCTCAGACTCCTCAAGGGTCACCGCTACGGCCTTTGTGGTCGCAATGGTGCTGGCAAGTCGACACTGATGAAGAGTATCGCGGGCGGCAAGCTCGAGGGTTTCCCGCCGCAAGATGTCCTGCGTACTTGCTACGTGGAGCACAATCAGGGCGAGGATGCGGAGATCAGCATATTGGATTTCATGGTCAAGGACCCGACGATTGCGTCCGAGGGCAGGGAGCGTATCTCGGAAGTTCTAGATGAGTTTGGCTTCTCGGCCGGACCCGAGGGCCGCCAAAACCAAAAGGTTGGATCTCTATCTGGTGGATGGAAGATGAAGCTTGCACTGGCTCGCGCCATGTTGCAGAGGGCCGACGTTCTTCTTCTCGACGAACCTACCAATCACCTGGATGTTGCAAACATTGCTTGGCTGGAGGAGTACCTCAAGTCGCACACGGACATCACGAGTTTGATCGTCTCTCACGACTCGGGCTTCCTCGACAACGTCACAACCGACATCTACCACTACGAGCCTGGCAAGAAACTCGGACATTTCAAGGGCAACCTTTCTGCGTTTGTCGAGGTTCGCCCGGAGGCCAGATCGTACTACACCCTCTCTGCCTCCAACGTGCAGTTCAAGTTCCCCCCTCCGGGTATCCTGTCTGGAGTCAAGTCGAACACCCGCGCTATCATTCGCATGACCAATGTTTCCTACCAGTACCCCAAGGCACCTAAGCCATCGCTCGCCGATGTCACATGCCAGCTTACGCTCTCCTCGCGTGTCGCTGTTATTGGTCCCAACGGTGCAGGCAAGTCGACCCTGATCAAGATCCTCACAGGCGAGGTCGTGCCCACGACCGGAAAAGTTGAGAAGCACCCCAACTTGCGCATTGGATACATCAAGCAGCATGCGCTCGAGCACGTTGAGATGCACCTGGAAAAGACGCCCAACCAGTACCTTCAGTGGCGTTATGCCAACGGTGACGACCGTGAAGTGTTCTTGAAGCAGACTCGCATCCTGTCCGACAAGGATAAGGAGCAGATGGACAAGCTCATTGATCTTGGAGACGGTAAAGGTGGCCGCCAGTTGGAGGCTCTTGTTGGAAGGCAAAAGTACAAGAAGACCTTCCAGTATGAAGTGTAAGTGTGCAAATGACCCCTGCCATTCTTTCCGGCTGTGACTGACCTCCTGTTAAGGAAATGGCGAACCTGGCTTCCCAAATTCAACTCCCAGGTGTCCCGTGAGACCCTGTCTGAGTGGGGTTTCGACAAACTTGTGCAGGAATTCGACGATCACGAGGCGTCCCGTGAAGGTCTTGGCTACCGTGAGCTCCAGCCCTCGGTCATCTCCAAGCACTTTGATGATTTGGGTCTCGATTCGGATATTGCCAACCACAACGAGATTGGCAGTCTATCTGGAGGTCAGAAGGTCAAGGTCGTCATTGCTGGTGCCATGTGGAACAACCCTCACTTGCTTGTCCTGGACGAACCGACCAATTTCTTGGATCGCGACTCTCTGGGAGGCCTGGCTGTCGCCATCCGTGACTTCAAGGGCGGCGTCGTCATGATTTCTCACAACGAGGAGTTCGTGGGCGCTCTTGCCAGCGAGCAGTGGCACATTGTCGATGGCCGTATGACCATGAAGGGCCAGACCGCCATCTCGATGGACCGCTTCGAGGACAGCAAGCCTGGCAGCCCCTTCGCCAGCACTGTTGCCAGCACGGTCGCCAGCAGTGCCGCGACGAGTGCCGTTAACAGCGGTGTCGAGGATAATTCACCGCTGCATTTCCGCGCTCGCAAGAAGAAGAAGAAGACCAAGAAGGAGGTCAAGGAGCAGGAGGTCCGCCGCCGTCTTCGCCACATTGAGTGGCTCAGCAGTCCCAAGGGCACACCTCACCCTGTCGACTCAGACGACGAGGAGTAAATCTGCGCTTCTCATGGTGTTTGACACTGAGATTGCGCAAGGTTTTTCGAGGCTTCTATCTCAAGCCTCATGCTTTCAGCGATCTTTACATGATAGACTTGGTTTTGTCGTAGGCGGTTTCATGGATGTTTTGACTGAAAGAACAGTCCGCATTTGTGAAGGGTGGAACAGTTTTGAGGTAGAAATAGGGGCCAGACTGTGCGGACATGGTACACGAGGAGGAGACGATGACTTGGCACGATGGGATGTCTGCATATGACTGGCTGGCTCGAGATTGCGGAGCTTGCTGCATGGGCGTTTTCTTGTTTTGGTCTTCTAATGCTCTTGATTGGATCTGGGAGTTGACAACGAATATAGATTTCACTGACTGTCACATAGAGCTGGAAATTGTAGTTATGACTGGAACTCGCCCGCCAACTTTCTTTTCTTACGTGACCATTTCTGACTCACAGCAGCTTCTCTTCTCATCATGGCATAAATTACCTAGGTCGTCGGGACAGATATGTCTATGCCGTCCATTCGCTGTTCACTCCCATGCCGCGATGACACCGGGACGTCTTCAGAGGTCCGGCCCTTGAGTCAAAACGATGACGTGCTGGTGGCCCTGGATATGCATATCGAGCTGAAGATCTGATCATAATCCTAATCGGCACTACATTTTCCAATACCTACCAGGTGAAGGCCTCGTCGATAAACACATACGGCCTGACCAGCGTCTCCTGCCGAGCAAGGCGCGAGACAGTCGCACGCACCTCGTCAGCCATGCCTGGCGGGCCGCAGACCACGACGGCGACCGGCCGTCGCTGCCGCCCATCCGGGCTCGGCTCAACTCCTCCATCTCGGCTACCACCATCACTGCCATTACCACAACCACCACTGTCGTCGCTGATCGCACTGGCCGCCGCGGGGATTGCCATCTTTCCCTTGCAGCAGTTCTGTGAGGGAAGCGCCTGTCCTACAGGTGGTGGTAGTGGCAGGAGCTCCCTGCGGAGGACCTGCTCGACATCGAGCCGCGTGCCCACGGCAGTCTCGACCTGGACAATGTCGCGGCCGCCGTACTCTCTCAGCCTGTCCAACTCGGGCGCGAGCGCGTCAAGCAGGCCGGCCTGGCGGACGCCCCAGTATAGCTTGGCGGACCGGTGTCTGCTGCCGTCGCTTTCTTTTTCGTGGCTGTTGTTTTTACCGCCCCAACTACCACCACCACCACCACCACCATCGTAGCCGTTCCTGATGTGCTGGTCCATGTACGGCAGGAGCGCCGTGACGCCGACACCCCCGGCGATACAGACCAGTCGTTCGCAGCCCGCCAGGACCTTGCCCGGCCGCGCGCCGCCGCCGTGGTACGTCGCCTCGACGAGTACTTTGAGCTGCAACGTGCTACCCAGCCCAGAGGCCGCCGCCGCCGCAGCGCGCCTGCCCAGCTGGGCTGTCATGCCTGTCTGGGTGCGGGCGAAGAAGTTCGTCGAGCCAGGCTCGGCTGCTGCTCTCACTGTCACCGCTGCCGGGGGGGAGGAGGATGTGGAGGTTGATGACAAAGAGGTCTTTCCGCCCTCCACGGCCTTGATCTTGGACTTTGTGTCCCCCTGAATTTGCTCCCGTATTTCCGTGACCTCTACGACGCGAGCAGAGCTATTGTCCTTGCCACCATCAGTGACAGACCGCGACGTGGCAGCCGAGTGGTACGCCACGCTGAACGGGTGGCCCTCCCAGAACTTCCACCCCAGCGTCGGGAAGTAGAGGTACGCGAACCCGCCGTCCCGCAGCTCGACACCGTCGACGCGGATGTGGACGTAGCCGCCCTCGGTGCCCTCGACGACGCTGACCGTCGCCGTCTTCAGCAATCCTCGTTTCCCGCCTCCCAACCCCCCTGAGCGGAGCACCCGAATGATCCGCACGACCCAGTCGGCCGCCCACAGCGCGCTCGCGACGAACATCCAGATCTCGTAGCCCCAGCGGTACTCGTAGCAGTACCAGATGTGGTAATAGAAGCCGACGAGGAACAGCAGGCTCAGCGCGACGTGCGAGGCGAGGAACGCCTCGTACATCTTCTGCCGCACGACGAGCAGCGAAGACGGCAGCACCGCGCAGGCCGCGGCCGTGCCGACGATGCCCCAGACCCAGTACGCGCGCACGGCTTCGGCCTCGTACGCGCCGAACATCTTGTAGTACGCGAGCAGCATGGCTGAGTGCAGGACGGTGTGCAGGATGACCCAGTACCCCAGCCACCGGTGCAGCAGCAGGTACGTGCCGCGCGACCAGTCGCGCGTCAGGTAGGACAGCGGGTTGTTGCGCATGGCGAAGGTGTACATTGCGACGGCGTTGCCCATGGCCATGACGCCCGCGCGGTTGCCGATGATGCTGAGAGACTGGGCCTCGAGGGAGACAAAGGTGGCCTGCGGGTGCGTCGCGACAAACGGCCCGAGGAGGAGCACGACGTTGAGCAGGCTGATGAGGCCAATGTAAAGCGCCTGCCCGCGGGTTGGGACCAGAGCGACGCCGACGGCTACGGCGGGGAGCGTCACGGGCTGCCGGTGCCTCGTGCCCCAGGCTGGCGGGTGGATGATGGCGGCTCCCAGAGCAGTCCAGAAGTAGGGCCCCCTGGTGGTGCTGCCGGGCAGTATTCGTGGTATTACGGACAACAGGATGGGCAGGGCGACGGCGACGACAGCAATGGTGATTCTGTAGGCATGGATCGAGAGAGAGGCATCATGTTAGTCCAATGCAACAGCTCCATGGAGTGCTCTCAACTTACGTGTAAAAAGTGTGCCTAATCTCGTTGACCTCAAAGTCATACATGCCGTTGTACTGAAGCTGCCAGTCGGCGGGGATAATGAAGCTCGTCACGTTCAGGGGCTTCTTGGCTTTGATGACGGGTAGCACACTGCTGACATTGGGGGCGCTCATGCCCGTGTCGCCAGCCGCCATGGGCATGCCGCCGTGGCGCCGGAGGAACCCGGGCGTTGATACGCGACCACCGTGTTCGCCGTGCAAAGTGCCGTTGCCAACCACCGGTGCTGCTACTGATACTGCTGCCATCTCGGCAGTCTTCTCGTCCCCCCTGGCGATCCTCAGAGCATCCGCGTACGACAAGGCCGGCACCCACCTGTCGGTGCCCATGGTGCCCGTGCCGAGATGGCCCGCCCAGTAGTCCTCGATGACGGCCCGGGACGGCGGGCTCCTGTCGTGGGGGCAGTAGTTGTCGATGCACAGCGCCACCGTCTGGAGAAAGGCCCGGTCGCTCACGAAGCAGCCCGGCGGCGTGGCCACGGGGTTGTGCGCGGTGCCGTGGTTCACGGCCGTGTCTTGCGGCGCGGGCGTGCACAGCAGCGTGCACTTGCTCACGACGCCGCGGCAGGCAAAGGCGCACGTCGGGTGGTAGAGCGTCTTGCCAGTGCCGATCATGCCGGTGCCGTCGCCGCGCGCGGTGCCCGCGAGCATGGTGAGCGCCAGCAGCAGCGCGCCTCCGAGTGGAATCGTGGCCATCGTAACGGGATTATCTCGTCTTTGCCCGACGCCAGGTCAAGATGGAGAGTCGGAGCACTAAATTGCATCTCGGACTGCTAGCAGGCGAGCTTGGCGGTCCTCTCTGCTTTTATATGTAGTCTTTCGATATGCAAAGGAGAGCCGGCCGGCCGGCGAGCGTCAGCCGCAGTCCCATCTATGCGCGCCAGGTCTTGGCCGCGTGCCAAGCGAGTGTTTTTGAGCATGTTGCTGGCCCTCAGAGAGCCTCATCGGCCAATGCGGCGGCATGCTCTGCGGTCTGCCATCTGGTACAAAGGTGGTGGTATTTCAGTGTCGTTCTTCACGTTTCGAGGTGAGCAAGTTTGCGTGCGTTTCCTGGGTCGTCTCACCCCGGATGCTTGGCGTCTTGGCGCACATCGCCGAGGGCCATTAGCAACTTATGTCGTGTGACTGGCCTAGGCTAAGAATTGCTATGCTCTATGGGGTGATGGGCGACTTGACTTATGCTTCCGGGTGCTTGCCATTTCAGGGTTCTCTGTAGCCCCGGTGCAAGCCCCGATTGGCTGCCTGGGAACTGGTCTGAATTCGACAAGTGGTTAATCATGCTGCATTCGAGTCCTCTGTCAACTCTTCCTAGCCTCGCCATAGAGCATGGCTTCGTTCCGTACGTACGTACATGGCCGGCTTATCCAATTAATCTCGTCTTCGGCTCCGGCTCCTCTCCCGGCTCTTCTCCTGGCTCCGCCCGTTGCCGCCGACTTCCAGGGTATCTCTCCTGCTGCGCCGCTTGTCGGCGTCCCGTTCCCGCTCCCGCTCTCGCTCCTTCTCCTTTTCGCGCTCCCGGCGCTGCTTCTCCATGTCGCGGTCCATCTGCCGCTCCTTTTCCCGCAACCGCTCCTCTCTCTCACGCTCGCGCTCCTTGTCGCTCATCCGCTCCCGGCTGTGAATCCTCTCCACAACCTTGACGTCGTCGGGCATCCGCGTCACTACGAGCTGTTCGCAAAACGCGCCCCAATCGCCGCTTGTGCCGTCGTGCACGGCATCAGCGAGCTCCTCCCCATAGCGCTCGCGGTACGCCCGCTTGACGAGCGCCATGTGCTTGCGGTCCCAGTGGAAGCGCACGAGCCGCGAGATGAGCAGCTCACGGCGGAGCTCATCTCTCTTGGAAGCATTGAGGGCGTGGTTTAGAAGTAGGGCGTCTCGAACAGGTTTGTTAATGACGCCGTTCAGGATATGGGCGAGGACCTCTCCCTATAAGAAAACGAACGTGGTCAGCCAATGATACTGGTGATCATTCCTTGGATACAATCATAGAAGATACTCACAACTAAATTGCCACTCTTTCTGAGCGAGTCCCTCGCAAAGTTGCTCCTAGTCGTCTTCTCGTACAGCTTGAGCACTTCCCGCAGATGCGAGTCGCTCCGCTGTATCACAATTTCCAACATCGCCGTCTCGCCGCCTTTCTCGGACCTGACCGATTTGTACAGCGTCTCCACATCGTCGGAGATCATGCGGTGGTCGAGGGGTAGAGGTCGACCATACTGATCGTTTTCTTCCATCCGCCGGCCTTCGAGAACCATGAGCACGGCACGCTTGAATTTGTCCTCTTTGAGTTCCGTCTTCATGCACTGCGTCAAGGAGTCGCGATACTTCTTGTCGCTAAAGACGTCCTTGATCTCGTAGATATCTTCATTCGACCTACCCATAAGCGACTCGATGAGCAGTTCCCGGCGGGTCTTGTCACCTTGGTACCAGAAGTTAGCCCAGTAGGCCTCGCTCTCCCATCTGCCGAGAGCCGTGGAATAGCAAGCCTTCATGAGAGTAGGATCTTCGTCCTTTAGGCGAGCTCGAATGTGCTTGGCTACATTCACACCCTTCTTCTCTGGGCCAGTCTTGACGAGCCGCTTGTACTCGACTCGGAGCTCCATGACCTGCTCGTGTGTCATGCCCGGGAGGAGCTCAATGAGCGGCCCGACATCTGGCGAGCGGTTGTCCCCCTTGAGAGCTTTGGCTAGACGAGCAGCGTCCTCGACTGGGTCGTGGAAGCGTGCTCGCCTCTTCTTCTTGTCGCCGAACTCACTGTCCGAGGCACCAGGAGAGAGTGGCTCGACCACGTCGAGAGAATTTTGACCGTTCGAGGCGAGGAGAAGAGGGGATGGCATGGGAGACATCGACTGGTAGGTGCCGTGGTAAGACTCAAGTAGAGGCGACGGCGGCGCACTCGACAGCGACAAGTGGGCAGAATGGTGCGGCGTGTTCACGCTCAGACTGGACATGCGTTGCGTAGGGGGCGCGTAGCGTGGACCGGCGTCTGACGCCGCGAGACTGCTGCCGGACGCACGTGGATCGTTCATATAGGTGCTATACGCAGATCCGTTTGACTGAGGACCTCCCGGCTGAGAGTAGCCGTACGAGGGACGAGAATATGCGCTCGGTGAAGTGATTGGCTCTGGCACATGTGTCGTGCTGCCGTAAGCTAGATCCTCTTCCAGCTTCTCCTTCTTGAGAGCGCTCTTGACTTTTTTAGCCTCGTCGTTCTCACGACCCTTTAGGGAAGAATACTTGGCGGGCAGAAACGCTTCGGCACCGCGTATGAGCTGCTCCATGGGTGACTCCTCTTGAGCTTTGCCCTCGGGGTATCGGGGTCGCGTCCTTCCGTGTGAGTCTACCCGCTCAGGCTCGGGCCGGCCGTAGCGGCCATAGCTCGATTCGTCTGTCGGGGAGGCCATGCGGTACGGGTCATGAGGATCCGGGCCGCCGTAGGTATTGCGGCGGTCGTCATAGTCGTACGAATAGCCGGCGCCAGGCGAAGGCATGCGAACAAGATCGCCGTAGACAGGTGGCACCATGCCTCGCCCGCGCTCCTGGTCGCGATCGTCTCGTCGGCCAGGCGATTTTGAAGGCGTACGCCGGGAGCTGTCGTCGATTCGCAAAGACATGGTGCGCGTTGTGGATTTCGGGAACTACCACGAGCGGAGCAGTCGGAAAAGCCTACTTGACGATACGACGATGTACTGAGACAGTCTTGTGCTTCGTCAACACGCAACGGATGCGATGGTGTGGGAGAAAAGGTTGCGAGCGGAGGGGGCTGGGATGTTCGTTGCTCAGAAGTGGAGCGCGGGGCGGGAAGCTAAGTGAGGACGAGCAAGCTGTTGCCGACAAGCCTCAAAGACACCCCAGAACAAGCTTGGATGCTGTGTTGAACCCCAGACGCACTGACAATAGCCAGCTCCGTAGCAGGGGATATAGGCTCGGTGAAACGACTGGCAAAAGCGCGCTCTGACAGAGACTGGCAATATATAAAGCAAGAAAGAGGAGAAGAAGAGGATGAGATGGCAAGAGGGAAGAATCGGGATGCGTGCCAAGGGCGGGAGCTTGTGACCTGAGGAATAATTGGAGCAGCCACGGAAGCGCTAACCTCCTCCAACTTAGGGCTGAGCCATTCGCTCGGCCTGTTGCTCTCGCCCTCGGCCGTGCAAGGTTGCGGTTGTCCGGTCAAGTCTCCTGCAGAATACCGTACCCTGGCCGTTCTGCGCTGACACGCAGTGTGAGTCGTGGCGAGGCCACTCAAGGGTCTCAAGGGTTGACCTGAACCTTTAGGTGCCACCCTTAGGACACGGGTCGTCGGAATGTGACACCACTAAGCCGACTAGGGCCGTTAACAATTAATCAACTGCACCAATGAAATTCTATATATAAGTAGATACTTCAACAACTTAATTGGTCAATAGGCAATGCGCTCTCCGCTTGCTTTGAGGATCTGACGATACCGTGTTGGTATAGAGTCTAGGTTAGAATTTAGCTTCGTAGGAGGGATTTTGAGCCATCCCTCCTCGATGAGAGGCTGTAGCTGGCTAGTTGTTAGATGTGGTGTATTCTTTACGTGCCACTTCACCCTCCTAATGTTGCTTTCTATCTAATTTAGATTAGGGGACTCTCCTAGACCGACAATAATTTGACGACGGTTTTTCTCGTACTACTTCTAAACACTATTAGAGTGGTGGGCACTATCACTATCTATCTACAGACGAATGTCGCGATAGCCTACGTGCTCTTCCATCTCTTGAAATAGGGCACTAAGTAAGGGAATCAAGACCTTCGTCGTTATCTTGCTATTCTTGTTAGTCGGGATCGTATACTAGTATAATTTCGACCTAAAGTTATAGCCGACGGCGTAGAGGCAATGGAGTAACGTCTGCTCATTCTCGTCCTCTAAGTTAGCGGTACCGTCGTAGTCTTTCTCGGCTTGCTCGATCGTCGCCTTCACGTTCCGGAGCTTCTTCTTCTTCTCGCGCGGATCCTATGATTAAACCACCTAGTGCTCGTGCTTCTGGCTAGGCTTCCTATGTACACGTGTCGTCAAAGCCGGCTGGAAGCCGAAGTGTACTTCGTCTATCGAGAAGCAGTTATTCCGCTAATTTGGGTCGCCCTAGTACCCCTCTTTAAGCTGCTCCTTCACGAATTTAATGCGTTTACGCTTCTATGCCTCTATTAGGCCTAACTTCTGCGTCGACTTGCAGGTGCTAAAGCTGTCGTGCCTAGAGTGCATAATCCTGCGGATCGTGCGTTCGCTGACTTCCGTCTGGAGCCCTGCTTCGGCTGCCGCAATCGGCCACGGCATTCTATAGGCTTGGTACTTGAGGTCTTCCGGGAGGGTTTCGAGCCAGTTATCGAGGTATTTGCCGTCCTCGATCGTGAATTCGATAGCGGGACCGCGGTGGCTATCGGAATGAATGTTATTAGTGGTGCGCCGGGCGAACCAGTTAGTACAGCGGTCTTTTAGTGGTGCCTTTGGTGACGGTGATAGCGGGCCATTATACTCACTTTCGCCGCCATCAGACTGGTCCAGTTTAGGGCAGTCGGCTAGCTATTGGTATCCCTGGGATTTCGAGACGCCAAAGAACTCAAAAACCGCAGTTTTAGCTACTAGAGGGCTGTCGTCGGCGCCTGGCGATAACTTCCTTTTGTTGGTTGACAGCTCGCCGCGGTGTGCAAGCCATTCAATGACTCCACGCACCTTAGCTCGGCGGGGTGTATCATGCTCAATTCCGGGCATCGCGATAGGGTCTAGGTACGTTGAAATTGAATAGAAAGAGATGCGCTGTAATCGCTGTAACTAGGGCAATTGACTCATATAGGTCACGATGTTAGGTTATGACGTCGTCGCGAGTGGCAGCAGAAATGAGGCCGTCACCGATCACTTCACGGTGGGCTCTGGTTGGTGCAAATTGCTGATTAGCGGCTTGGCGCGCACTTTCCGACGACCCGTGTCCTAAGGGTGGGTGCTCAGTCTATCTCGAATCCGGCACATACTGCGTACGTGAGTGAGACGTTGAGCGGCAGCCAAGACGGCTCCGTCGCCGCAACACGCTGTGATCTCGTGCCCTCATGCCCTGTGCGGAGCTCTACGCCCTATCGCCGTGCTGTGAAGACGCAGCTTGCCAGAGTTACATGGCCCTGAAGCTGCGCTGCCACGACAGGCTGCATGCTATCCTCACATCGCAAGGGAGTCTGCAGCTCTTGGAGCCTCAGGGGTACAAGTCGCATTCAGTACCTTGAGGTACGGAGTAAGCCAGCCAGCTAGCCACGTGTACGCGTCTTGGAGTAGGCACTGTACCTGGTGCGAAGGGAGATTGAGCTCTTGCCGCGCGGCTCTGGTTGTGTGCTATTCGCGAAATTGAGCGGCAAGATTCGGCCGAGTCATTTTCGCCAGTCTGCCTTTCCCTCTGCCCTGCCGAATTGCGCGGCGAGGTAGAGAGCTTTCATGAATGATTATCCGTAGTGCCGCGCCGCAGCCGAGTTGTGGTGCCGCCTCTGCTGCGCACCGGCATGCCCGTCGACGGAGCGCTCGCCAAGCCCCCACAGCTGGACAGGGAACAGGGACGTGGCAGCAGGGGTTGGCTACCACAGTTCTTCTGCTTGGCGTCCGAGATCGACAAGATAGACAGACATGAATGAATGCCGGGGACTCTTTCCGAAGCTGCGTGGCGACTGTGCAGACTCGTCGTCCATGGTGTAGAAGCTGGAGGCAAGCCCGGCGAACCCGGTGCTTCTTGACCATAGATGTGGCGTCTTTGGCTAGAACGTGACAGTGAACATGGTAGATACGAGCTACTGCGTCCTGTTGACAACGAGAAGCTCTGTGATCATCCCGAGATGCGTGGATGCCGATTGGCCATGGCTGGTTTATTCTAGAGTCGGCAGCACTTTCCCGCCGAGGTTGAGTTCAAGAAAGTGCAAGTGCGTTTGTGGGGAGCCTTACCTAAGCACCCACTTTTCAGACCGGACCATCGCGTCAAACCTCCCACCCGCCCTGCTGTACGGAGGGTGGCCCATTATCGTAGACCTTCAAAATGAACCATCACAAAGATTTGACCGCTATTGCGGCTCCATCGCTTGCCTGTACGGTCGCATTCGAGCCGAAGACGCCGGCATGAACCACGACATATCATTACCGCAGCTCGAAACCGGCGCAGCAGCGTCCTCTGGCAGACTACGTCCGCACGGCATCGTCCGCGCTGCAACTCTCCCCATCGAAGTCCACTCGAGCCCGTCCTCTCCCCGTGCCAGCCGTGTCCATCTCGCCCCTGAAGATGCATTCGCCGCCACCTCGCCGCCCAGGCGCCTCTACGCCAACGATTCTGCAGCCACGAGCGGCATCGTGACCGACTCGGGAACAGAGTCCCGCCGTCCAAGGAGAACCCGGCCGAAGCTTGGCAACCGCAGCCGCAGCGGTAGGAGGAGCAAACGGACCTGGAAGAAGCTGCTCTGGGTCAAGCAGTCGTACCCTGACAACTATACGGACCAGGCCACATTTCTTGAGCACCTCCAGCGCAACCCGCGGTTCCAGCCCTACGAGTTCTGGCCACTTGTCGCGGACTCTACCGTCATCCTCCAGCAGGTCTGCTCCGTCATCATCTTTGTCGTCTGCTTTGTTGGCATCTTCCAAGAACGTGTCTCGCCAGTCGCCGTGGTAGGTTGGGGCAGCTTCGCAACATTCCTAGGCTGGCTCGTATGGGATTGGTGGGTAGGGCAGGAGGACGAAGACGAGGTCGCGCGGCGTGAGAACAAGAACCGTAGACAGGCTGCTCGCGAGCACAGACGAGGTCGCAACTCTGGTCTCTTGGGTTCGCAGTCTGCCGCAGCGTCAACCACCAATCTGAGCTTGATGGATCGAACGCAGTCCTCGGGCAACCTGGGCAGCCTTGCGGCCATGCGCCAGACTCACTCCACCTCGGTCATTTCTCTTCACTCCAACATTGCGTCAACATCCACAGCCAGCAAGCTACCGAGCGAGTCCTCCGACAACCTAATTCCACCTCCGCCCTCGCAGCGCGTCGATCGCGCCAGCCTACGCCTGAGCACGATCAAGTCTGCGATCCTGATCTACTTTACACTACTGGGGCTCTCTCCCATACTGAAGTCTCTCACGCGATCTACGTCTTCGGACAGCATCTGGGTCATGTCGTTCGTGCTGCTTACGATCAACATTTTCTTCTACGACTATTCCGGCGGCGTGGGTGTCAAGTTCCCAGCGTCATTATCCACCAACGCAGCTCTAATGGCGTCAACAGTGCTCGCGTCTCGCCTGCCGTCCACAGGACAGGTATTTAGCCTGACCCTGTTCAGCATCGAGGTGTTCGGCCTGTTCCCAGTCTTCCGGAGATATGCCCGCCACAGGAGCTGGAGATATCACGTGGCATTGTCACTGTCGTTAATTGTCGGGGCGGGTGGCGGTCTTGGCATGATCTTGACCGATGTCAAAGATGTTGACGCATTGCCGTGGAAGGGGGGTCTGATGGGAGTTGCCGTGGCGATGCTGTTGTCTATTGTAGCCATGGGAGGCTGCAGCTGGTGGCTTATCAGCCTGCAAAAGTACAAGGAGGCCATCAACGGCCCGTGGGATCAGGCACGGCCAATACTCATAAGCAGAAGGCTGTGGAACGATGACTAAGTTTTTTGGATAAGCAGTAGGCTTAGAAAGCTATCAATTTGGTTACCTTTTGCCATTACGTCTGATCTGTGCGTGTTCTGAGATTCGGCAGTTTTGGTGTTTTTGACAGCTGCGGCCGCGTCGGCCCCACTTCTCCGCATTTCCCCTTATCTCTCCGCCGGAGAGCTCCGCCTCGGCCGAGGGGCGGCTTGGCCAACCGGAGCGGAGGGTTGCCGAGACTTTATCTTGAACATGCGGCTATCGTGTAAGTAACTGATGGCGCAGCTGCTCTTATCCTGTGCCGCGCCGTACCGATCGTGTGTCCTCTACCAATGATAATAAGCCGGTCTCCATTTACCGATCGCTGAATATTAGAGCTTCCAGTGAGACCAGCATCATAAATCGATGGAGCACGAATAGGTGATGTTTGCCATACATGCAGGCCAACCTTGACGGGTCTAAGCGACATACAGCAGTTTCTACCACCAAAACACGGAAACATCACACATTACCGTATCACTCCGTCCAAGAAAAACTCTCGATCTCCAAATCATACACACACACACAAAATGTCTATCGTGACAATCACAGCGACCCATACGACGCCAGAGACGGCGTCGCACGCGGGGAGCAGCCTAGCCACCACTGCCGCCGCAGCCGTCAGGCCACTCCCGCTCCCTCCGGGAACCACGCGCGCGCTGCTGCACTTTGCCGTGCCCCCTGAGCGCCTGGGCCACGGTGCCGAGCGGTATCTCGACCCGGAGGTCGGTCCGTCGTGGCCGCTCGAGGCGCACGATGTGGGGCTATACGACCTCCGGCCCGAGCTCGAAGGCGTCGGCGTCGGCGTCGGCGGCCAGGACGGAGGAGCCATCATGGGCCAGCTCGAGACGCGAGGATTCGGGGTGCTCCGGCACCGCAGCGCCGCGGTGGGGCCGCTGGCAGAGCAGGACGCGTGGAACGCGGCGTATCTGGAGGTAAGGCTTGCATCACTCTCTTCGTTTATGGGATTCCTTCATTTTAGGGAGGTGTGTGTAAAGCAGTCGATGGCTGCGACAAAGGGCCTGCTCCGGCATTATCATTCGTGAAGAATTTCTGGCAGTCAGTCCCTGGTTTCTGTTCCTCACTGACCCCGTCAACACTCTCTAGGAAACCAAAGGGTAAGTGAGCAATACCTGTTGCAGCTAACTTGCCCATCGCGAGCCTCTTTGTCCTCAACTGAGACCCCTTTCCCCATCTACCTATCGACACTCGGCCAGCACAAAAAAAAAACCTCCTTTCTCACACCACTTTTTAACTCACATCTCGACGCAGGCTTATCAAGACGCACCTCTCAGCTAGCGCGGTCTACATATGGAACTCGGTGACCCGCTCCGCCGACCCGGCCGTCAACACGCCTTACGGCACCAGCGGCAACTTCCAGACGGCGGCCATCAAGGGTCTCCAGTTTGGCAAGGGCGGTACCGTGCGGCCCGCGGCCTCCGGGGCGCACGTGGACCAGGACGCCGACAACTCGCGGCGCATGTGCCGGGCCGCGGCGGGCGAGGACTGCTTCGACTTTGAAGGCGGCGGGGCCCAGAAGGAGGCGAGGTACAGGAGGGTGCAGCAGATCAATCTCTGGAGGCCGCTCCGGGGCCCCGTGAGGAGCAGGCCGCTCGCCGTGTGCGACGGGGCCACGGTCGCGGCGCGGGACAAGGGGATTCACTGTGGGCTGTTCGGGACGAGGGTTACGCTGCATCATAACGGTATGTCGTTGTCTTCCTTTCCTCTCACTCCCCTTTGTCTTTCTAGTTACGGGTGATATCCTGCTGTTTTCTAGCAAAGAGGACGTAAGGCAAGTGGTCGCTCTCTAGCCGCCTGCCTTGCCTACCCTGGGAAAACCCCACCCGTCAAGCAAAAACACCAAGACACTATGAAATAAGGACCACACTTCCTCCCCCAGGACTGAACCCCTTCAACTCACATTTACATGCACAGCCGGTCTGCCTTTACTAACATAATCCCAACCCCGGTCGGGGACAATAACGAGCTAAGAGAACCAAAAGTGGTACTACATCAAGCACCAGCAGCCCGACGAGTGCCTGCTCATCAAGATCTATGACTCGGCGTCCGGTCCCGGGCACCACCCGGCCGAGTACGCTCCGCATACGGGCGTGGACGACCTGTACGGTGCCGACGACGACGTCGACGATTACGGCGATGGTGGTGATGGCGGCGTGCTGCCCGTGACGCTGCCGAGGGAGAGTATCGAGGTGCGGATCGTGGCTTGCTATAAATAGACGGAACTCTCTCTCTCTCTCTCTCTTTCTTCATTTTTCGTGGTCAGAGTCCTGGTTCCCACGACGTGAGCGACTCTGGATATGTATACTAGCGCTGAGATTGGCACGGACTGGGTGTTTGTGTCTGGTAAGGCAGCAGTTTGTATTGTTTCTACCGCCCATCTGCAGCCCCGACCGTGTATAGTTGAGACGGAGAGCCAAGCCAGGAGGGACATGAGCACCATCCGCGGCAGCTCAGCCCAGGTGCAGCGCACAATGCAGGCAGAGACAGCCCCAACACCGATGGATGTATATTCCTGATAGATCCAGCTTTAGATTTCCCGCTCCGTAGGTGCCATAAAGATCAACCTTTGCTTGACAATGTCTTCATGTCTTCCCGCGTGATATTGTTTCTTTGTAGGGTATTTTCCAAGCACGTGCCTGCACCGTCCTCTATCAATGATTCATGTCACCGAGGGGCGGGATGGCTTGACTTTGTCTGCCACACACGATTTATCATGACCTACGTGTCTTGACATCCCGTACATGCCGATCATGCAGGTCCCGCACCGCCGGGATGATGAGGCTCTCAATCTCAATCTCGGGCTCGCCTTCCGGCAGACTGCTCGGGTCCATCGGCTTGTTCTCTGGAGCGGGCGCCGGCGGCGCACTCTTCGCAAACGTGTTGTCCGAGACGCCGACGAGCGACTCCACGCCGGTGGCCGTCTTCTTCCTCCTCGCGATCGGTACGCGGATCCAATTGTCCTCGATGCCGGGCGCCACGAAAACGACCTCCCACTTGCGCGTCGTGAGCAGGTTGCCGATGACAAGGTGGTGCTGGTATCGGCCTAGCGAGTACTTTGCCTTGTGCACGAGGATCTCCGGGTCCGTCTCGAGCTTGAAGCTGACAATCATGCACTCGGGCGCCCAGCCGTCGACCAGGTTCTTGAGGAACTTGGGCACCGGGTCGAGGTCCACAATCAAGCGCTTGCTCCGGGGCACCGCGGGGGACGAGTCGAAGTTATCAAACTCCTCGGCGTGTGCGGCGCTCTCGCTGCGGCCCTCGGTCGTCATGGTTGTTAGCCCTTGTTGCTGCTCTTGCTGCTTCATATTCTTGACGGCGTCGGTGCTCTGGATTTTGTGCTCGGCCATGCGCTCGGGCGGCACGAAAAAGTCGCTCACAGCGGCCGCGAGGTACAGCAAGCCCTGCGGGCCAAGGGGCTGCATGAGTCGGGTGATGGCGCGCAGCTCGTGCAGGTAGTCAGTGATTGTGACGAAGGGCAGCATTAGGAGCAGGTTTTGGTCGCGAGCGGCCGTGTACTTGCGCAGGACGCGCTGCATTTTCTGCTGGTGTAAGGGGTTGACGACGACGTTGCCGGTGCTAGCGTCTTCGCTCATGAAGTCGAGGAAGCAATCGGTGGCGTGGCTGTAGTGGCGGCTGTAGGGGAGCAGGCTGAACTGGCGGTGCAGGAAGATGACGGCGTAGCCGGACTCGAGAAAGTACTCTGCCGAGGTGGCACCGCGGGTGCCGGCGCTGAAGTTGTCAATAAAGCGGACGGTCTGCTTCTCGAGGGGCACGGTGGTGCCGCCCGAGGTGATGAGGACGACGCGACGGCCCGAGGCGGCGTGCTCGGTGATGAAGGCCTGGGCGGCGGCGCTGTGCTGGGCAAGGGCCTTGGGCGGAGGGTTTGAGCTGAAGTAGGCATTCTCCTCCTCCTGCAGGGACGACATGGCCGTGTCGTTGGTGGCGTGGCTCGACATGGTGTCTTGTGACGAGGATGAGGAGATGGAGCAGGTCCTCTGCCGCGAGTCTCCGAGGTTGAAGGAGAGGCTGAGGCTGGAGGACGCAGACGGAACTGTGTCTATCCTCTTTTTCGAGCGCAAGTCCATGTCAGCCATTGTGCATGTGAGAAGAGGTTGTTGTGTACAAGGGCCAGCAAGTCGAGTGGGCGCCTTTATGTACGCTGTATGCAGATGTTTGGCGTGCGTTTGCCCGGCCCGAGACGGAGAGTCATGTCATGATGTGTGCCCGGGAGTGTCACGGCGAGGACCTCGGCGAGGACCTCGGCCCCCGGCTGTCGTCTCGGCCATTGGCTCTGGGGTGCCGTGCGGTCGATGCCGCCGCTGCCTGCTACCACACCCGCGCCGTCGCACTGCACCGGACAAAGAATGATGCAAAGCCTGGAGACGGGACATTGACACTTACCAGCGCTGGTTGGTTGCCGTGCGTCTTGGAGTCGTTTGCCTTTGCCTTTGCGGCCGAGTGCCCGTCTTTCGTTGTCTTTGTGCTGGTGAAGCAGGCAAGAGTGACTCAGACTGGGAAATGCCGACTGCCCCGCCTGCCCGCATACAGTACCGGTGCTGCAAACTGCGGGCTGCAGGCTGCAAACGCCGAAACGGCTGCCGCGCTGTTGCCCCGCGGCGGCCCATCTTCCCTCCACCCGCCAAAGCCCCCCGAGGTTTCAATCTTCAACGTTGCTGAAACACGGCTGACACTCTGACGTATCAACTCACTCATAGTCACGACTCGATTGCTCACAATTGCCCCTGCCACAGTGTAAGTCAAGTTATACAATCTTCAATTTTCAGTACCCAAAGATGAGCATGCTACGTCAATCACTGCACAGCCCTCTTCAGCACACAGCCCGGTGAATGCCATCAGCCAAGCGCGGGCCCTTGTGTTTGGTCCCGTGGTGCGGGCCGTTCCTCTTCTTCTTGTCGTGGTCTTTGGCCGGCGCCGTCATCCCGGGCGCCTTGGACCCCTGCAGGATGTCCAGGTCCACCGCGTCGTGCTCCATCAGCGTCTGCGTCACCGTCACCAGGTCCGAGATGAGCCGATCGAGCAGGTCGAAGCTCATCGTCTCGCGCACCACCACCCGCAGGATCTCCGTCTTGTCCTCGTGTGGCGGCAGCGCGTAGTTGGGGATGATCCACTGCCGTGCCCGCATCAGCAGCGACACGGGCTCCTGCTTGATGTGCGGGAACTCGGCCTTGAACTTGTCGCTGAACCGGAACGACACCACCGGCAGGCCCGCGACATAGTCGGCCGACGTCTCCCCATCCGAAACGTCGTCTCCGTCGCCGCCGCCGAGGACCAGGTTCTTAGCTTCCTTGATCACGGAGCCAGAGCCGGAACCGGAGTCGGGCCGGCTCGCCGGCCGGTGGATATCCGAGACGCAGGTGTACCAGCCAGTCGCCTCCAGACTCTTAGACAACACGCGGGCGTTCTTGAGGCAGTTCTCCATTACGTCGCGGTAACCATTAAAGCCCAGGTGGATCATATTGTAGTACTGTCCAATGACCTGCGCTCCCGGGCGAGAAAAGTTGAGCGTAAAGGACTGCTCCGTGCCGCCGAGGTAGTGAAGCTCGAATATGAGGTGCTTGGGCAGGAAGCTCTCGTCTCGCCATATGATCCAGCCAACTCCTGTAGAGGGTACGACAGGCGTCAGAAACCACGAGGAGAATGGGTGCTTGAACTGACGACTACTACTTACCGGCATAGACCAATCCGAATTTGTGTCCAGACGTGTTGATGGACTTGACCCGAGGTAACTCGAAGTTCCTGTAAATATCACGTTAGTACTGGCCAGGGCCATCGTGTCTGCCCGCGACCTTAAGGTCATTCCTCAACTCACCATTTTGCGCCGCCAGCCCCGGCGTGGGTGAAGGGCGCCACGAAGCCACCAGAAGCGGCGTCAACGTGGATCGGGATATCGTGCCCAGTCTTCTCCTGGAATTCGTCGAGGATCACAGAGATTTCCTCAACCGGCTCGTAGTGGCCGGTGTACGTGCTGCCAAGGATGACAAACACGCCAATGGTGTTCTCGTCAATGTTCTGCTTGACGAGCTCCGGATCCAGACGGTAGTGGCTCTCCGCCGAGACGGGCAGGATGCGGGCCTCGACGTCAAAGTAGCGGGCAAACTTCTCGAGCGCGACCTGGGCGTTGGCGCCCATGATGATGTTGGGCTTGAGTGTGCTCTTGCCGGCCGCCTCGCGGGCCTCCTGCCAGCGTCGCTTCATGGCCAGCCCGCCGAGGTGGATAGCCTCGGAGGAGCCCGTCGTCGCAGACCCCACGGCCCTCTCGCCCTTCTGTACCCCCCACAGGTGCGCGAGGATGCTGATGCACCGCTCGTGAATGGCCATCATGGCTGGGTACTCGTCGTTGTCGGACAGATTCTTGGCCAGGTTGTCGATAACGAGCTGCCGCGCCTTGTCCTCCATGTACGTGCCCACGAAACTGCAGGGCCCCGTGTTAGTGATCTGCTGCAGCCTCCTCCTCTTCTCTGCTTCTTGTCGAGCGAGCGAGCGAGCATGCTTACCTGGCTAGATTGAGGTTTGGCTTGCCGTCGAGATCTAGCTCGTCCCGGAGCAGTTCGTACACGACATCTGCCGGCGCACCCTCATCAGGCATCTTGTACTTGGGGATATTGGTGCTAGCCGCGTACTTGGACGAGTAAGGCGTGAGGTGCGAGACTGCCATCTTGGAGCGCAGACCCGCACTCCCGTCTGTTAGGTTCGCATCGTGGATCCGCTGGACGAGCTCGTCCGGGTCGATCTATTCGCCAAGGTCCAAAGTCAGTCGCGGTTTCGGAGCAGTGAGACCAAGAAACACCAGTAGCTGGATGAACATACATGGCGAGCGAGAGACATGGCTGCGTGTAGTGTCGTACAAGATCTGAGCTGTGGTATTCGACGCAGGCTGGAGCTAGGTGTGAATTGCGACGGGGGGAGATTGTAACAACAAGGATGGTTATAACACAGACACACGAGACAATTGGCGAAGTTGAGGGCAAGTATTTATACGAGCTTCACATCGGGCTCCTTCGAGCTATTATCCTCCACGGCACAGTACCCTCGCCCTCGCCCGCGGGCCTCGTGGAGGGGAAAAATACCCCGCCGCTTCGGCATGACGGCATAGGTTCATCATTGAGCGACGCGGCCGGCAGCAGGCCAGTCAAAGCCGTACGTGTAATGTGGAAGAGCTTGCAATTCCCGCAGGTGGCCCGCGGAGTCGCACGATAATTGGCTACTTCGTGCTGTCACTAATTTGTGTCTGTGGCAGGATCAACAGGCACCTCAGTGTGGGTTCGCTCTCTTTCCCCAAGCACAAGCTTTCTCGTTCGAGAGGCGAGCGCGCGGCTCCGCCGCCGGGGTGGGTGGGCGGCCAGACAAAGCAAGCTTTGTGCTTCCGTGCCGGACCTCTCAGTCATCCCTGCTATCGAGCAACGCCCGCGCATGCGATTTGCCGGCTTGATCTAGTGTGCTGATGGTGGACGCGCGGACAGGGCCGGGGGAATCCTGCTTCGGGACCTACGGCTTGGCAATGCTTGTCGTTTTTTTTCCCCTTCACGAAAACGGCTCTTGCGGCTAATCAAGACCTCCCTAGTGACGTCGACCAATCAATTGGTTACGTAGTGTTCTTAGTTGGCCCTGACTGTCTCTAAGGTCCGCGTCTCGGCACGAGCAAAAACCACACAACTTCGAGGACAACGAGAACCACACAAAGGATGACGTCAATGTGATTGGCATGTGCATGTGGACATAGCTTGGAGGAGCTGGAAGGCCCCACACCGTAGTCGGAGGCGGCACTCCGGAGAGCCGTCGAAGTGGAGCTGCTCCGTAGATGCCGAGCTCTGACCGCATTATCGATAAGGATTTATGTCCTTGCCGCGAGATGCACGAGCACGCGTCCAGTGCCGGCGCTTCAATATCCCACCAAACCCCGAACCTTTCAGACGCCCAGTTACAGACCTAGACGCGCAAAGTCATCACCTCCAGCAGACCCGAAAGCTACACACACGCGTTCCGAAGCTTGCCCCCGCCACCACCCGAACACCATGGCGACCCACCGCGCCGACGAGCGCAAGTTCCTCGACGAGCGCGGCTCCTCGGCCACTCTGGCCCCCAATGGGCTGAACCCGGCGACAATCATGGAGAAGGCGGTCCGGGAGC
This sequence comes from Microdochium nivale, assembly GCA_026745475.1. Taxonomy (NCBI): domain Eukaryota; kingdom Fungi; phylum Ascomycota; class Sordariomycetes; order Xylariales; family Microdochiaceae; genus Microdochium; species Microdochium nivale. Next base: position 2,943,148 of record JANTFD010000002.1, read on the forward strand.
GCATCGTCGACAGCTACTTCTGGAAGGAGCAGTGCTTTGGCGTCAACGAGGCCGACGTCGTCGACCGCGTGCTCGAGCACGTCAGCTTCGTCGGCGGCACGTACGGCGACTCCCAGAAGCCCACGCCCTTCTTGTGCCTCGCGTTCAAGCTGCTCCAGCTCGGCCCGGGCGACGACGTTATCGACGAGTACCTGCGCTTCGGCGGGGAGAAGTTCAAGTACCTGCGCGCGCTGGCTGCCTTTTACGTGCGGCTCACGCGCAAGGCCGAGGCCGTGTACCGCACGCTCGAGCCGTTCCTCGAGGACCGCCGGAAGCTCAGGCGCAAGGGCCGCGCGGGCACTTCGCTGACCTACGTCGACCAGTTTGTGGACGACCTGCTAGTCAAGGACCGCGTGTGCGCGACCAGCTTGTGGCAGATGCCGAAGCGCGAGGTCCTGGAGGATCTGGACATACTCGAGCCGAGAGTGAGCCCGCTGGGTGACATTGAGGAGCTTCTCGAGGAGATGGAGGCCGATAGTAACGCGAAGCCAGCGAATGGAGACCACGACGGCAGGGAGGAGGGCGCGTATAGCGATACCGACGACGGGCGAAGGGATAGCAGGAGTCCACGGAGCAGGAGGAGCTCCTATGACAGCCGATCGAGGAGCCAATCCCGGTCTCGGTCTCGGTCTCGGTCTCGATCGTACTCGGGCTCTGACAGGTCAGATCGGCGGAGCCGAGACCGTTCACGAAGTAATGGACCGGAGGACGTGGACATGGATCGACGGTGAAAATTGTGCAACCTTAGACAACAACGAAGGGCACAATGCACGAGATCATAATAGAGCCTTGATAAAGCACTGGAAGAGCATACTCGACTCAACACGTTTGGCGTAGATGATACGCTTAGTAAGACCACCCCTGGTAGATGGCGTCGCTCCATATAAGAATATAATACACTCTGCTGACTATGTATAAAATTAGGATTCGAGGCTTTTTTTATACCGAAAACCCTGTTTGTACGCGGTGTGCAGCATGTGTTATGTTTACCACAACTGCCAAAGAGCCAGCTCATGCGAAGCTTCACGGCTACATACTGGCATGAAGTCCACATCATGACTTAGCCGGGTTTGTGATCAATTCTGCCACGGAAAGGAGGCGGGCGTCATCCCAGTACTGCCCAATGATTTGAAGGCCACCAAAATCAATGCTTGGTTTTCCGTCTTCTCGCACTGGAGCTGCTATGGCCATGGGCACACTTATCGCTGGCAGGCCAGCGAGACTGGCCGGTACTGTAAAAACGTCGTTCATGTACGAGTCGAGTGGTGTCTGATGCAAGACCTCCTCGAGTAAAGGAGGTGTTGTCGGCGCCGTTGGGCACAGCAGGAAATCTACCTGGGTCGGGCCGAGCTTGTTTTCCAACAAGACGGACTCATCCATGTCGCTGAGATCAAATGGCTGCTCGTCCCTGAGTGGGTTGGACAGCTTGAATACCTTGTCGAAATCCATTCTCACCATCTGGCGGACCTTTTGAGCTTTTATAAAGTAGTTATCAACCGCCTCGGAGCTGAGCGAGTATGATCCCAGCAATATACGCCGCTTGACCTCCTTGCCAAAGCCAGAGGCTCGGGTGTTTGCATAGAGCACGCCGTCAGGCGCGTCCGTTTCGGTGTCTCTGTTCCTCTGGCCGTAGCGTATCCCGTCGTATTTTGCTAGGTTGGATGCAGCCTCGGCTGGCGCTATTACGTAGTACGCAGAGAGTGCCATTTTCGTGGTCGGTAGAGATACTGGGACTACACGCGCGCCCATACTCTCCACAGTTCTCGCAGCCTCTGCCCAGGCTTGCCGAATATTCGGGTCAAGCTCCTCTACATTGTACTCGATCGGGATGCCGAAAGTGATGCCTTGAAGTGTAGAGAGTATCCGACCATCGAAACAATTTCGCTGGGCAGCACATCTCTGACGCACGGATTGCGGCAGGCTCGTCGGGTCGTTGGGATCATGCTCGGCGAACAATCTCGTGTCGATGAGCAAGTCTTTAATCTTGCTGACTGTCTTGGCTAACAAGCCTACAGTATCAAGCGAGTTCGCATAAGGCACGACGCCGAACCGAGACAGCATGCCGTAGCTGGGCTTGAAGCCGACCGTCCCCGTGAAAGCTGCGGGCATGCGCACGGAGCCGCCCGTGTCTGTTCCCAGCGCAATGTCGGCCTCTCCCTTGCTAACCGATACCGCGCTGCCGCCGGAGCTCCCGCCTGCTGAGTAATCAAGGAGCGGTCCATTATTGCGTACTACGCCGTGGACTCCTGTCGTCGAGTGTGTGCCCATGCCAAATTCGTCCATGCCCGTCTTGCTGACGACGGAAAAGCCTCGACTTCTCAGCTGGGCCACGATGGTGGCGTCGAACGGTATGGCGGTGCCCGCGAGTATGCTGGAGTCGCATGTCGTCGCATTACCTAGAGCGGCGATATTGTCCTTGACGGCGAGGCGTGCTTCTACAGAATAGCATCTTCGAGGGGTTTGCTGCCGAGATGGCGGGGTCTGTAATCGTCGGGAAGATGCCGCCGCTGTGTACTGTTGCGACCGTGTGGAGGTTGTCGCGCAGAACACCTTGGAGGTGCTCTGGTAGCGCACGCACCTCACATGGCCTAGAGTAGACATGTGGTCTGTCGACCTGTGCGGGAGGGGTTGGTGTTGGGGATCGCCGGGTTGGAGGGAGGCTCGAATCTCCAATAATTGAAGGCTGCAAATCCCCCAGATGGCAAGATCCACACTAAGAGCTGTAGTGGGTCTCTGAGCTGCCCTATGGCCAATCAAACTAGCCCCAGCTGCCTGGCCCGAGAGTCCCCGCAGGGCCCTCCAGGTCCTCCAGGTACCCGCGATCCACTGTGACGCATGGGCACTCTGCGCGGCATGCGCCTCCAAGGCACCCGCATGACCTGAGTAGCTGTGCACTGGACTTGAACCATTACAACCAGCCATCGCGGTTTTCGAATCGTGTTTCTTGCTTTGTCTACTCTTGCTTCTTTCCATCACGAAAGCGGCCCGTTTATTGCACAACACAGCTTCATTTCAGTCCAGTTCATCCATTCGCCGCAATGCTGTGCAAGGCTTCGCTGGCAGCTGCTGTCCTGGCATCGGTGAGCCAAGCTGTACAGCCTGATGCACCAGCTCCGGTCGCGGCGCCCATGCGGGATCTAGATTGGGGAGAGCTCAACTTCCTGCATACAACCGACACCCACGGCTGGCACGGCGGTCATTTGCAAGAGTACGTTGCGTCACCGACGCACGCCAGTTTTGGCAATGTCTTCCCCTAGCACTGTCTTCATCGCTGACATGAACCCCGTCTCCCGTACAGAAGCCAGTACTCGGCGGACTGGGGCGACTATGTCTCGTTCGCAGAGCACATGCATCGCCGAGCTGATGAGAGAGGCGTCGATCTCCTCATCGTCGATACGGGGGACCGAGTCGAGGGCAACGGCCTCTACGACGGTTCCGAGCCAAAGGGCCAGTTTACATACGACATCTTCGGGCAGCAGTCGATGGACGCAATCTGCACCGGCAATCACGAGTTGTACCTCGAAGACACTGTAGAACGCGAGCACGACATCACCGTCCCAAAATTCAAGAATTCGTATCTAGCATCGAATCTCGACTATATAGAACTACAGAGCGGCAACAGCATTCCGCAGGCGCAGCGCTACCGCACCTTCACAACCAAGAATCGTGGCTACAAGGTTGTCGCCCTTGGCTTTCTCTTCAACTTTGACCGGAACGCCAAAAACAGCGTGGTCCAGCCTGTTGAGGAGACCGTCAAGGAGGAGTGGTTCAAGAAGGCAATCCAGGAGAAGCCCGATGTGTTCCTGGTGATCGGGCACATAGGCCTTCGGATGAAGGAATTCGAAATAATCTTCGATGCCATCCGGAGTCAAAACTGGGACACGCCGATCGCCATTTTTGGTGGGCACGCTCACGTGCGCGACGCGCGCAAGTTCGATAGCAAGGCATATGCTATCGCCAGCGGACGGTACTTCGAAACCATTGGGTGGATGTCTATTGACGGGATTAAGAAGACTTCCACCGACATGGCCACTCTCAAGGGCAGCCCAACCTTCAAGAGGCGCTACATCGACAACAATCTCCTGGGTCTGTACCATCACACCGGCCTCAATGAGACAACCTTTCCCACCAGCCATGGTCGCAATGTCACCGACATGATCACGAAAGCCCGGACAGAGCTCAAGCTCGATCACAAGTTCGGCTGTGCGCCAAGGGACTACTGGATGACTCGGGCAGAGTACCCCAGCGAGGACAGTGTCTTTACTCTGCTCGAAAAACAAGTTTTGCCCGACATCGTCAGGAACAAAGACCGCCCTAAGATGCCCCGGATCGCGGTCCAGAACACCGGCGCAATCCGCTTCGACATCTTCAAAGGCGCCTTCACGAAAGACACAACATACCTCATCTCACCCTTCCTAAGTGGATTCTCCTTCGTCCCGGATGTGACCTACACTGTTGCTAAGAGAGCTATTGAAATGCTCAACATGGGAGGCCCAGCTTTCGCTATTGACGATCTAAAGGCGTTGACCATCCCCGAATTGCGCTACCCAAGCCCACTCTTGACGTACAGCCGAACACAGTCCAAAGGCAGCCTTCAATTGCAGGGCCAGCAAGACAACGTATTCCGACACAACTCTCATGCAAGCAAGCCTCGTCTCGTTGAGGGTTACACTACCAGAGACGACATGGGTGACGACGGCGACGATGCGGAACACTCTCCAATCCAGTTCTTCCAGGTGCCCAATGTGATCTCTGCTGACATTGAGTTCCCGGAGGAAGGGGAGCCTGAAAAGGTCGACGTGGTCTTTAATGACTATCTGCAGCCTTATATCATAAATGCCCTGCGGTTCTCTGGTGGAGACTATGATGACGGCAACGTCAAGCGCTACGTCGAGGGGAGTTTCACAGATTTACTTGCGGCATGGATCAAGGACAACTGGACTGGGGACTGTTAGAGTTTGATGAGCACATTAGATGCCCACGGCGAGCTCGCTTTCGCACATGATTACCGTGGATGATTGGTTCTACACAAATGAGAATAATAAATCGGCTAGGTTGCTTCATAAATGCGAGAAATAGGCATGTGTTTTATTATTTTACTCAACTCCATAAACGCCTTTGCATGTCAGGTTTGAATAAACGCTAGGAATGATACTCCGATGATAACTTAAGGCTGCGTGCATAATCATTGCAGCTGGTCCAACAGTTTCCGCCTCCGCCTGTCAACAAGCTCCTGCTGAACCTCCTCCAGTGTCGGCAGATTCCAAGCGTGGCCGTCTCCAGTATCTCCGGGCAAGGGCTCCCAGCCTGGCGGCGGCTGTCCAACTTTGCCACGCTTAAACTTTTGCAAAAGCACATCCTCGGCCTCGCGCTCCTTTTCCGCCTCATACTGCAGCAGCGTGCCGCCCTCCTCGTCCGGTGCATAGCCATAGTAGTTCGCATCAACCGTCTTCCGCAGGTCGTCCCTCGTGTCGAGGGGCTTCTCGCTCGCCGTCTGTCGCAACTTGGCCGCCGACTCGAACAGCTCCTTGACGCCCGGCAGCTCTTTTGCCCTGCCAAAGTACTTGTACCCTTTCCCCCCGCCCGGTATCTCCCTTCCCGTCTCGTCGTATATCTTGCCCGCCTGGCGCATGTAGTTTGGCCCGCCCAGGTTCCGTATCTGCACCTCCCACATGTGCTTCTCGCGCATGAGCTTATTGATCTCGTCGTTGAGGTCGCGGATCTGGTAGTCGGACAGCGCGGGCTCTTGGATCCGAGAGACCTTGCGGCTGATCTCCTTGAGCGTCTGCCCGCGCCACTTTTCGCAGATGGGGATGCTGTCGACCTCGGTGATGACGCGGGGCCGCCGCGAGCGCCCGGCGTCGATGATGCCCATGTCCGCGGCCTGCGCCTCGCGGAAGCGGAACAGCATGGACTGCGCCTTTTCCGAATTGCGCGCCTATTTTGGGGGGAGAGGAACATCATTGTTAGTTTTCGGAGGGCTCATTGGGCTTGGGAGCTTTCGAGGGGAGGGCTCCCGCGGCGGACGTACCATTTTGCCTGGATGTGAAGGTCAACGGGAGGAAGAGGATAGTAGAATAGGCAAGGCGACGAGGTGCTGAGCTTGCGCGTGGTCGATTGCGCTTGGCTGGTCTTGTCTGATGGTTCTCGTGGTCTACTCAGTCGAAGAACGGCAAGCTCCCATTTGGGAGGATTTCGAGGTGGGGCGCTCGGAGCTCCTGCGCAGCACAGCCAATTAGGCGATCCGAACGCGCGACTGGTGGACCTGCTACACATCAACGCGACTTGGCCCAGCGTTGCACCACTCCGGCGCAACTTCCCATCTTCAACATACCACCAACCATCTCACAGTTCCAGAAACGCATTCTGTTCTGTATACCCTGAATTTTACCCTATTACCTTGAAGCTTTGGGAAAAAAGTCCGCTCTAGGAATCATGGATCCGGCATGACGAAGAAAGTCACGAAGCCAAACTATGCAGGCAGATCCTAAAGGTCAGGGTATGCTGGGCTCAAGGTAAGACACACGGCCATTTGTTCAAGTAACATCCAGCACAATACCAGCCTTGCCTCACTGGTCAGCCTTGGTGTCTTCAAGAGCGAGACACAGCGAGCCGTTTTTCTTGACTGGTTTGACCATGCTTTTGGTGGTTGCGAGGGCAGCTTGTCCAAGCAATAGCTTCACCTCCATCTCATCACGCCCGCCCCTTTCTCGGGTCACCAACCCTCGATATTTCATGGCTTTTACCCGCTTGTCAATGGATCTCTGCGCGATGAAGACACTTTCTCAAGAGCTAGACGGAGCCAACAAGATCTTACTCTCTCGTTGGTGCATGACAGCAAACCCATCAAGAACGGAAATCTGAGCGTGTCACATGGGAGAAGCATCCACGCCGCGGGTAAAGACCACAGGCTTCGTATGGCACGGCCTAGCTCATGGCGGCCCTTCTCTGAGACATCCGGCGAAGTTCGCTAAACCACGGTAGAGACGACACACTCATTCCCCGAGAATAATTCCAACCTTCTCTTCAGAGAAGCAAGATGCTCGATGAAGGGTTATTAACATAGTTTTCAATCGGAACTGTGGCGACGTCTCTTTGAGGGAAGGGTAACCGGTCTATTAGGGGTCTTGTCTCTTTCGAGAGAGCCAGTCGAAGCCTGGCGGGTTGTTACTTTAGGAGGCGGACACTTTCCCTGTACGACCACTTTTGTTATTTCTTTCATTTCTCGGTTGTTATGCCTTGCCTTGTTGCAGGCCAGCCATTCAGCACGCCCAGTGATGACCAAGTATCCAAAAAGCCAAATTTGCAAGCAGCCTGAACGACGTCGCAAGACTCGGGAATGGTCGCTCATGAGAACCTGAGAGCTAATCTGAGGGCATCAGACATTTCGTTGATTTTTGAGAATAGCATTGAATATATACAATCGTTTTCATTATCACGAATCTTGTAGTGAGAATTATCACAAAGGCTTACACCAGCGGAAGTAAAGATTCTCAAGTGTGCTGTTTCGACTATGTCCCAAGCTCGAGGCAGTTATTCAAGTTCGAACGCAGAACATGAGTCTACAGGCCCACGCTAGACACTCCCCGTACACGCATGTTAAGCATAGCTAAAGCGTTGAACACGATACCACACAGTCCACAGGTCATGTGATGCTCCGACGAGTATTTTAACCTACCAAGTCCAGGCAAGCACGCCTGTACTTACGCTAGCACATTCCCCGTACCTGCCGAAACACCACAGCGGTCACGTACAACCTACCCCTCAACACAGCAGCAGCAAAAATGAACACGACATCACGAAATTGATGCCTCCTCGATCGTAACTCGTTATGGACTCTAGGACCAGATGGCAAAAGAAGAACCAAAAGAACTGGACGCTGTGGGAATTGAACCCACGACCTTTCACAATCTTATCACTGTTAGAAACGATGATGCGAAGCGAAAATCATACCCCTAGACCAAGCGCCCGTTATATGATTGGATGGATCATGAACAGAAATGCCCGAAAGTAGCGCTATACCAATTTTACAATTTCTGAGTTGCATGTTTCGTCAGTTTCAGCACTCTTGGAAGTTTGTCTATAGAGATCCGTGTCGTGAGTAAACAAGTACACAGCTAACACGAGTCAAAGCGCCCGGCCGTACTGAAAGCTTGTGCCGCAACACGGATCTCATTTGGAGATCTCACCTGGTACAAGATCCTGTTCGATAATCCGTTTGACTTAAACCAGGATTCACCTCGCCGCAATATTTGCAGAGACTTTCATTGATACTGGTGAGTTATTTTGACCGGGCAAGCACGTGCGACTTGTCTGCCGAAGGACTTATAAAATTGCTCTACTTATCACCGTTTTGGTGTGCATTTTAGCTCCCGCAGCTGGAGCAGCTCCTAGCTTGAGCTGCGACAATAGCGAGTGGGGAGATCTTAGAAGGTGGGACTGGCCGATGGTGGGCTGTGCAGCGCTCCGCACCTGCATCATCCCCAAGCTGAGGTTGCGCCTCAATCCTCGAATCCAGGGTCGAGGTCAAAGCTGACAGCGGTCGTGTTGCTATAGATTCCGTGAGTCGTCCCTCTACTGCTCACTGTCAGCAACCGCTCCTGCGCGTGAGCCGCTCTGCACGACTCGACCTCCCTGTGTCAGCCAACCAATACTTCAGGCAGCACCTTATCGCTGGGTCCAACCTCAGCGCCTCACCTGCGTTACTGCGACCTCAGTTCTCGATAACGGCATACAACCCCCTGCTTTCGCAAAGTACTGGCCAACAGTCTGAGTAGAAAACGAAACAACGCCCAATGTGCCACCGCGGGATCTCGATGCGAGTCCTGTTCCCATGAACTAGCTTCTACGGCCACGATACCATGCGGGGACCCGACGACCAACCCACTAGATCGCCATAGCAACTCCCGCATCTCGACAAAGATGTCGTTCCGGCCAAGTCGATACAGGTCTTCTACGTCAGCCTCGAAGCCATTGCCCGTCTCCAAGGCTACAGAAGTTTTCCAGCGACTTCTTGACGATGTCGCCGCTGCCGTCGCCGCTCGCGAAGATGGTTTCCCAGACATAGCCCGGGTGTCGAAGCAGCTTGCCCGCGTGCAGCAGCACCTCTCAGCATTTGAGACCCCGAGTTCAGTGCAAGACGACTTCAGACATCTCCACGGTTTCCAGCGCCTCTTCGATACCCTGAGAGCATTCTCTGGGTTCTACAACGCGAGTCAGCGGAGCCAGGATGACAAGGAGGCTTTCTTCACGTTCCTCGAGAATGCTCTAAGCCTCCTCGCGGCATCGTTCCGTAACCACCCCGGTAATCGACGCTACTTCCGCACAAGGGTCGAGGGTGGCGGATGGGAGGCTCTCGAGCAGACAATTGCGAGCATCGGGCTTGGCGGAAGTGATTCGGATACTTGGACAGTCAGCCAACTTTTTGGCAAGCTTCTATCGTTCGCCCTTGGCAATCCTGCGGTAGACGAGCTCTGCTGCGAGATTGCCTTGTCAGGCGCTCCTTCGCGCCGCGATGCATCAGCGTCTAGTCAAAACGATGGCGAGGATGACAACGCGAGTGACGATGGTACGATGCAAGATGAACAGGTCAAGGCGATCGAGGTTGCCGTGGCCAAAATAGTCGGGCCGAGCGCGATTCTGCAGAACCCGGAAATCACACGCATGATCATGGACTTTTGGGAGTCAATGCCCCGCGGGTCGAGCGGACAAGAGAGCATCACCTCTCTCCTTGTTCTCAAAATTATTGCGGCCATTATCGACGTATCCGAGTACAATCTCAACTGTGTCCACGAAGCTGGAATCCTCTCACGACTGCTCAGGTTGGCTTTCAACGACGAATCGCATTTCACGGACCCCGAGGACAAAGTGATTCTTGATCTCTGCCGTGCGCTTATGTCCTGCGGCTTCAATGACTTGACCGATGCGCAGACGCTCATACTCAACTCGTCGCCACGCTCTTCTGACTTCTGCTTGGAGATGACGGACCGCCATCACAATCCCCCATTCATACAATTCGACCTGTCTCTCCATGGCCATTCCTCCATAGAACTCCCAAGTCTGGGCCGCGCGTTTCCACCACAACAGTCATCAGGATATACGTTCGCTGCGTGGTTTAGAGTGGACAAATTTGATCCACACAGCCACACTACGTTGTTTGGTGTTTTCGACTCGACCCAGACCTGCTTCTTGCTGGCCTATCTCGAGAAGGACACACACAACTTCATTCTACAGACCTCGGTGCGATCGAGTCGCCCTAGTGTCCGCTTCAAGTCTTACATGTTCAAGGAGAACAAGTGGTACCACGTTGCCATTGCCCACCGAAGACCAAAGGCTATCACTGCAAGCAAGGCTTCGTTGTACGTGAACGGCGAGTTTGTGGAGCAGTTGAAAGCCGCATACCCAAGTCAGCCGCCACTGGCCCAAAACAGCACCGAAAGCTTCGCCTCTTTTGGGTCGAGCAGCAATAAGACAATGCCCGTGCAGGCATTTCTGGGTACCCCCAAAGACTTGTCTGGTCTCGTGGGTCCAGGTCTGGTTAAGTCCAAGTGGTCCCTCGCCAGCGCCCATGTCTTCGAGGACGTCTTGAGCGACGAACTTCTGTCTGTTCCAAGCCGTCTAGGACCTGGTTACCAAGGAAACTTTCAGGACTGCCTCGGGGCATTTCAGACATACAAGGCGTCGGCTGCTCTTGGTCTTCAGAACGAACTGTTGACCACTGGCAAAGAAGCCGATTCCGACATCATGAAAGTCATCCGTCACAAGGCTGCTTATCTTCTTCCCGAACAGCGTATCCTGCTGAGCATTATGCCGTCTTCCATATTTCGTGAGACGCGTGGTTTTGGTGACTCGCAGCTGTTCCGGGCTTTGTCTCGCGGTCCTGCGCAAACTCTTACACAGATGGTGCTCAAATCCGGCACCGGTATCGCGATTAATACCGCGCTACCGTCAATTAACGATGCACTTGTGCGCTCGAATGGAGTTGCAATCTTGGCGGGCAATCCAGTCGTCGTCACGCCACAATTATTCGATGACGCATTATGGCGACTGGCAGGCTTTACTCCTCTAGCCCTGAAACTCATTGACCGGGCTTCCACTGTTGAAACTCTCCTGCAAGCGGTCGAGATGGTGTTCAAATGTATCAATTCAAGCTGGAGAAATAGTGAAGCCATGGAGAGTGCCGGAGGCTATCAGGTCCTGGCACTTCTCCTGCGAACCAAATTGGGGTTTACAGGGTCGGCCAACACACTCGCAACCCCCCGGCTGGAACTGGAAAATGACGACAAGGACAAGCTTTGTTTTCGATTGCTGAGCCTCGTGCTCGACTTCGTTGGCTACAAGCATCGAGACCCCCTGGATTCAGTCATTATCAACCCACTTGCTTATCGAATCTTGCTTGTCGACTTCGACGGCTGGAGGAAGTGCACGCCAATCATCCAAGAGCTTTACTACAAACAGTTCGTCTCATTTGCTGTACGAAGCAAGTACCACCAGTACAATAACAGGAGGCTTCTCAGAATGCGTAAGTAACCGCACTGTGGGAATCTGTAATGCGGCGCACACTGACAGGAATTTGCACAGGCATCGTCAAGAGACTGTTGGATGCGATCAAGTCTGAGCCGCTTCCCGAAAACGTTGTGCAGTACTTCATGGGTGCCATCGAGAGTTTGGTGAGATGCGGTTACAATACCGAAGTTCACCGAAGCATCGCACTATTCATCACGTATGCATTCCACACGCCGTCGAAATCGCTACCTAGGACGCCCAAGCCGGGGACATCAGGAGGCCTCCTGGCACCGATAAATGTCGTTCGCAAACCGGCTCTTGAGCTCGGTGGCGGCTCACAGGGTGCTGTCACACTTTTGAATCGCAGGCAAATAGGCATTCGGATTCTGGAGATGTATTGCCAGCTCCTGTGCGAAAAAGGCAATGACGCCATTATCCGCAGGTTTGCAAAAACGGTCACAAACAAGGTACTTGACTCACAGCCACTACATGGCGGCTCTAGACTGATGATGGCGCAGTGGCTGCTCTACCTTCTAACCGAGGACGATGCGGAAATCGTCGTCTACGGCAGCGAGATTCTTGCACGGCTACTTGTAGTCCATGGATCGAGCTACATCGGCAAATTCGCCGGTAAGACAGGTGGCTTCTGCATAATGGCACACCGGCTCAAGCGTTGGTGGAATGTTCCCACGCTGTGGCCGATATGTTTCAGCATCTTGTTTGGCTACGATGTGGCTGACATCGACTTCGACAAAACCTTCGACTTCTTCACGCTGATTGAGTGTTTTGGGAACTCCAAAGTGATGTACCCTGACGCACTTCCTATCCTTACTGCCATGATGGAAGCCGGGCTCAAGGACATCCTTAGAAATCAGGACGACCCCGAATCACCATCATCTATGCCACTGGTGAGATCTCCGGCAAGGCCAGTCATACGGCCACATGCCAGGTCCATGTCATATCAGCGCGAAACGGAAAGCCCGAGTAAGTGTGCCTGTGACATGATGTGCACCGAAACGAACTTCTTTGCGGATCACTAAATGTGTCTTTTCTCTAGATCTGCTGCGTCCGGCTGTGGATCGTCTCGATGGCGACTCTGCTATTCTCCAGACCGTGATTCGCTTTGTCACTGACCTCCATACCCGCTCTGTCGATTTCCGAGACTTTGCGCTGTCGTCAGACTATGTTCGCCTGTTACTCGCAGCATTATATCCTGTCCTAGTCAATGCGGATCCGGTGTCTCCCGAGACAGAACTGAGCTCTGGGGATTCAGCGCTCACTTTCGAGGGCGGAGACGTCGTCATACGCTCCTTGGGTGGCCCGGCATCCGTCCATCCCCTGATTAGGACTTCCACCCCCGAGCCTGCCAAGTCCGCACCATCTTCTGCTCAAAGAGGATCGCAATTACGGAAGGCTTCTTCATTCATTCTCTTGACAACCACGGAACCGGCACAGCCAAGCACCGCAAAGATCAACCACATCATGTCTCCCAAAAAGAAGATATCGGTGCAGAATCATACCCACGCAGCTCTAGAAGGCATTTCGGAGCTAGTCATCAATGTCTTTATCGACCAGCTACTAGTACGCAAGGAGTTTCCAGGCTTTGGCCTCTTCCTCAACACACCCCCAGGGTTCCAAGAGCACCAAGCATATTTCTCGTCTTACATACTGAGGAACACCATCAGTCATCTGTCCACCAGCATCAAGTTTGATTGGAAGGTTCTGGGCGAGCCCAGAGTGTTGACCAACATGGCTCGCTTCAGCTTGCACATGGTCGAGGCCATCTTTGAAGGCTGGTTTATGAACGGAACTGAGGCTATGGTAGAGTTCGCAGGCATGTTGTTAGAGCACCTGCAGAAACCGGAAGTATCCAAGCAGAAGGCTGTTAGGCTTTGCAGCCAAGCTGTGTCAACGATGAGGGCTTCATTCCTGAAGCTGGTATTGCTGCGGCTTTCCGAAGTCGACGAAACTCATGTCACCGAGCTGGCAGCCAATTACTCCATGGAAAAGGTACTCTACTGGTTGCCAGTCGTCCTTGACTCATTGACCGTGGACGACGACTACATGAAGCTTTTCTGGTACCAGCTCTACACCAAACTCATTGACGACAGAGAGAATGTGAGGATTGCTGCCATTAACGTCTGGAGGATCATGCTCGTACAGAAGCCTGAGGACTGCGCGTCATTGTTCCGCCTCCTCATGAATTCGGATCAATTACAGCTTACGCAAGACTTCCAGAAGCTCACAGAACTCGACAACGACGCATTCCTGGAGTGGGTAGGTCAGAACCGGCCATCGCTGGACGTATTGTTCTTCACGGGCATTTCCCGAGCATGGGAAGACTTCGTGGGCGTCGAGAACCAACGGACAAGAGATACCGCACGATCTAGGATCTCCAAACGTCGCGATATACTCCGACGCTGGCATCTCGAGGCTAGAGGGTGGGAAAATATCATGCTGAGGCACGATATGGCAAACTCTGCCTGGATGAGGTCGATCTATAGCTCTGAGCATTTCAAGCACCAGCGATTCATGCAGGATCAGCAGGACGACACCGTCTACTATACTGCGCAGTTTGGCAAGATGAAACGCGATCTCTCACGACCAGGCGCCGTCTTGTATGATGGCAGAGCAATCAAGTGGAAGCTGGACAGGACTGAAGGACGGAACCGCATGCGCCTACGACTTCTACCAGATCTCTCCTCCGGAAACGATCAAGACTACCAACCCAAACGAAAGACGACGGACCAGGCCCCTGCTTCGTCGCTGAAGCTCAACACTTCTGTGCCCTTGATTAAGTCATCGGATGCGATGGCCCGATCCCCAGCCTCGATCCATCCTACCTCTCTAGGTGCCGATGGTACATCTGAGCTTCCAAATAGTCTCAGAAGGACAAAATCCCGCGACAGTGTTAGAGAGCCAGGATTCAATGCAGAAGACGACTTCGAGCTCATCGACGACCCGAATGATCCGAACGAAGCTGAAGACGGGTTTGAGGACAAGAACAGGAGGGTCATGCGGCGCTTAGCCCATGGGGATGTGGTCCAGCATGTCTACAACACTTCCCGCATTATTGGTCTTGAAGCCTGCGAGGGTATCCTTCTTATCGGAAAGAACGAGCTTTATCTGATGGACAACTTTTTCCAGTGTACGGATGGCGAGATCGTCAGTGTGTGGGACGCGCCAGCCGAAGAACGCGACCCCTTCTCCCAGATTGTTACCGGTGACAAAGCCAGCGAGAAACGCTCAGCAAGCTCGACTCAAGATTCCAGGAGCTGGAGGTGGCAAGACGTCGTCAGCCTGTCAAAACGACGCTTCCTTTTCAGAGACGTTGCCATTGAGATCTTCTTCACCGATGGCCGCAGCTACTTGATGACGGCGCGGACCCCTGGGGTACGGGACGAGATGTTCACAAAACTGAGCGCTAAGACACCCCATACTGCGGGTGCAAACCTGCTTCCCAACCCCGAAGATGCCTGGAGACTCGAGTCCCTCAAGGTAGTCGACGACTCCCCACAGACGCTGGGATCGAAATTTGGCAGCATCTTCAACCAGACCCCTTGGACGCCAGTGATGCGCCGCTGGCAGCGTGGGGAGATATCCAACTTCCACTATCTGATGCTGGTCAATACGATGGCCGGTCGTACGTTCAACGATCTGACACAGTATCCTGTTTTCCCTTGGATTCTGGCTGACTACACAAGCGATGAGCTGGACCTGAGCAACCCTGCCACCTTTCGTGACCTCTCAAAACCGATGGGAGCCCAGACGGCTCGGCGACAAGCTGACTACACATCTCGATACAACAGTCTAGCAGAGATAGGAGAGACGCCGTTCCACTATGGAACACACTACTCCTCAGCTATGATTGTTGCCTCATATCTGATTCGACTTCCTCCCTTTGTGCAGTCGTACATTCTGCTGCAAGGTGGATCTTTTGACCACGCGGATCGCCTGTTCTTCTCAATACAAGGATCCTGGCGGTCTGCGGCTCAAGACAACGGCTCAGATGTTCGCGAGCTAATCCCCGAGTTTTTCTGCTTGCCAGACTTCCTGACAAACGTCAACGAATACAACTTTGGCGAGCGTCAGGGCACGGGAGGCCACGTGAATCACGTGGAGCTGCCGCCATGGGCGAAGGGTGATCCCAAGATTTTCATAGCCAAGCAGCGCGAAGCTTTGGAGTCGCCATACGTCAGCCAACATCTTCATTCTTGGATAGACCTCATCTTTGGATACAAGCAGTTCGGGGAACTAGCTGTGGACAACTTGAATGTCTTCCACCACCTTTCTTACTATGGAGCGAAAGATCTCGACAACATCACGGATACAGACGAGAGAAATGCCACCACGAGTATCATCCATAATTTCGGGCAAACGCCTCATCAAGTCTTCACGAAAGCGCATCCATCACGAGAGAATTTCTCATTCCCCGCTAAGCGCATGGATGTCGCAAGCGAATCCCTTGCCCGGATGCCACATCCTGTCCTCGAGAGTCGGGAGCGCGTAGCGACGCTGGAATTTTCGAAAAAGTACGACCGCCTCATCTGCTCGTCTCCGTTCCGGCTCAACCTGCCGCCTTTGTATGACAAGTACTTGGAGTGGGGCTTCGCAGACAACAGTATCCGATTCTTCTTCAACGAAAACCGACGCAGCGCTGGTGTCAACGAGAACCTCCACATTGGCCAGATCTCATGTGTTACGGTAGCCGGCTCGAAGACTCTAATCACGGCAGGAGAGGATTGTGTCATCACTGTACACGACATCCAGACTCAGCCCGGAAAGCCCGTGGAGTTGCTTCAGCGCTCTACTCTCACTGGACACAAGACTCCAGTAACCACGATCACCGTATCCAAGGCACTCAGCACGCTGCTGACCGTATCCCTGGACGGGTATGCATTCTTGTGGGACCTGAATCGCCTAGACTTCATTCGCAAGCTACCCACCACCAGGATTGTCGAGTGTGCCAAGATCAATGACGTGTCAGGAGAAATTCTTCTCTGTTCGGGGGCAACCGTGAGCTTGTACACACTCAACGGCGACCTTCTGCTTGAACAGAATGTGTGCAGCGAGCACGACGACTATGTCCATTCCTGCGCGTTCTTCGAGGGCTCCGGCAACGAATGGCTTCAGAACTTCCTGGTCTTCACCGGCCACAAGCGTGGCCGGGTCAACATTTGGAAACGCGTGATCACGGGGTCGGGCAAATGGGCGCTCGAGCTGGTCCGCAGATTAGATCATGCCGACTCGAGGAGCGAAACGGGCGCCAACACGGACGCAGCGATCACCTGCATTACCCCCATGTCCCAAGTGCTCTACACCGGTGATGACGATGGGCGAGTGGTAAGTGACTTTCAGCAAGCTCCTCATAACATATATATCGCTCGAATCTGTTGTCAACAATTCGCTAACATAATTTTTTTTTTCAGTACGAGTGGACGTTGATACAAAGGGAGAGATAGAGTCTCTCCAGGGCACGTGGGAACGACCAGGGAAATTCACAAACACACCGTGTAGCAGGTCACGACACCGTGGTAGCTCAACATGAAGCCGAATAACGCTGTAAGTCGGAGATAAAAATAGCCAGAGCCCAAGCAAGCAAAATGGACAGAGAAGTCATTGATGCTTAGAAAATTCGGTACAGATGTTATGCAGATGTAGCCGAGGTTTGATGGAAATCGGTGCTATGTTTGTCCCTCGTGATATGTACAGAATTTGAAAGGTCCAGACAACGCCCGCCCCGTCATCTGCAGACTTCGTACAATTCAATTTTTTTTACCACCGAATACACAAGAGAGACTTGATCAGACCTTGTGATATTTTATTTCACTTAAGGGAAATGGGTTTAGTCGTCGTAGCCGCTCAGTTGCTTCCTCGGGCCGGTAGGTACTATGGGGACGTGAAAAACGTTAGTTATAACACAAGTAACTGTGTGATGCATACTGTAGAGGGCAAGTGTGAAGGGGAGGTGCTGGATTTATCGCCAGCACTCCAGGGAACGGCCTCAAACGGCCCATGAACATAGAGGCCTTTCGGCATTCCTTCCTTCCTCTCGCCAATTGCAGCTGCGCAGTTTTGATATAAAGAGGCTTGAATTGGCGGGGGAACTACGTACTCGGGTATGTCATGGGGATGAACTCGCGCTTCTCGTAACCCAGGGCCTTGCGCACGGGGGGGACCGTGACCAGCAACACAGGTCCCGTGCCGCCGAGGATGACGGACCAGAAGTAGGCCGGCCGCTCGCGGGCTGACCAGCGGAGGTATCGCAGGGGACCGGCCCAGAAGAGAGGTCCTGCCGGGCTCGACATGATAGGATTTATGTTCCTCGGGTGTTGGTTTCGGCTGGAATCTTTAGAACGAGGTCAGCGTTTCAAAATAATGACCTCATGGGCGGGAAGCGATTGGAAGACGGGCGGGAGGGAGGCTTGCTGGAGATCGTACGTTGCGTTTGCTGGGTCAGAGGTGCGCCAGTGGCCGAACAGAGTGGTGTGGTTTGTCGTCGGATCGCGAGTCGCTCGGTTCTCGATTCTCGAAGTCGGCGTTGCAAAGCAAGACCCGACGGCGTGATTGAAGGTCGGTCGTTGGCTGGGATCAGAATTGCTGACTCAACACCCAGCCTCTAGAGTGCATTATGTAAGCGCTTTGTCTGCGGTCGTGGGGGTGGGGTGTCCACGCAATAGAGCTTATGACAGACTGGCCAGAAGACCGTTGCGGAGCTTGGGGAGCTTGAGGATTTGAGCTGCCATGTACCCTATCACCCAATTGCTGCGAAAAGGTACTTGCGACTGCCAGACCCTGGAACTTTCAGACACGATTGAGACAGCTCGCCACGGACAATTGTTCCTGGAGCAGATCGCAAGCTCGACAACTCAATTGCACGTGTGGCAGTCTCCCCAACGTGTCAAAGCGGTGCACCCAGACTCCGAGACGAACCGCCCAAGCGACAATTGCGCATCGCCGGACGAGCAGCGGATATCTAGGTTGCTCCTCGACTCGCGACCTCCCGATTTACCTGCACTCGCCATTGTCTCTCTCGACTAAGCGGTTAAGACGTCAAATATGCGGTCACTCCTCTCTGTGGCAGCCGTGCTGCTTGCAGCTGTCGCCAATGCCGCAAGCTCAAGCGGCGATAGGTTGCTGGTCATCCTCGAGGATGTCGCCGAAAAGGCCGCCTACTCCAAGTTCTTTGCCGACCTTGAAGGTGTGTGGTCTCCTGGTGGAGATGAAAGTATTCAGTGCCGATCGACTAACACGGAATCTACTAGGACGTGGTTTCGATATCGTCTATGAGACACCAAAGAGCGAATCATTGCGCCTGTTCAACCTTGGCGAAAAGTCATATGACCACATCTTCATGTTGCCGACCAAGTCCAAGGGTTCGTCTTTCGCGCTCCTAGTGGCTAGCCATGGCGAAAGTATGACAGTCAACTAATACCATATACCTCTAGGGCTCGGTCCAAATCTCACCCCCAACATCCTCCTGGACTTTATGAACGCCAAGGGCAACATCCTCCTAGCCCTGACATCCTCGACAGCTGCGTCGTCCTCGATCACGTCCCTGCTCAACGAGCTCGACATCCAGCTCCCCGCGGAGCGAACCGGCCTGGTCGTCGACCACTTCAATTACGACGTCACCTCGGCCGCCGAGAAGCACAATGTCCTGCTCTTGCCCCCGCCGGGCGCGGTCCGCCCGGGCGTGAAGGACCTGTTCAGCCCCGCCGCTCCCAACGGCGAGCTCATCGCATTTCCCAACTCTGTCGGCCAGACCTTGGGCTCTGGAGCCTTGCTCGCGCCCGTCCTCCGCGCCCCGTCAACCGCGTACAGCTACAACCCCAAGGAGGAAGGCGAGGCCATTGACGACCTGTTTGCGTCGGGCCAGCAGCTCTCCCTCGTGACCACCATGCAGGCCCGCAACTCGGCGCGCTTCGGCGTCGTCGGCTCCGCCGAGGCGTTGACGGACAAGTGGTTCGACGCCGAGGTCAAGAAGGTCGGCGGCAAGGGCAGCACCAAGACGCTGAACCAGGAGTTCGCAAAGGCCGTGTCCGGCTGGGTCTTCAACGAGATTGGCGTCCTGCGCGTAAACTCGATCGAGCACCACCTCGACGAGGCCGGGGCTAGCAACGCCAGCAACCCCAAGATCTACAGAATCAAGAACGACGTGGTAAGTCGGACCGGAGAATGGCCAAATGGCCATGCGTCACAGGATAAGGCGTCAGTATGCTAACGAGCCTTTCCTTAGACCTACTCGATCTCCCTGTCCGAGTACTCCTGGGACAAGTGGACCCCCTTCACCGTGCCCGAGTCCGATGAGCTGCAGCTCGAGTTCAGCATGCTATCGGCCTTTCACCGCCTGAACCTGGCCCCCGTGGGCTCCGACGCCGAGAGCACAACCTACGGCGCCTCGTTCAAGCTACCCGACCAGCACGGCATCTTCAACTTTCTCGTCAACTACAAGCGGCCCTTTTACAACAACGTCGAGGAGAAGAACACCGTCTCGGTCCGCCACTTCGCCCACGACGAGTGGACTCGCAGCTTCGCCATCTCGGGCGCCTGGCCCTGGCTCGCGGGCATCCTGGCCACGACGACGGGCTGGCTCGCGTTCTGCGCCATCTGGCTGTACAGCAAGCCGGCGCCCGCCGCGGCGCAGCAGGCCAAGAAGACGCAGTAGATGAATGGGATGGCCTGGCTGCAAAGACCGCCGGCGAAAGGGGGGAGAGAGAGAAAGAGGGAGATGCATGGCGGACAGGACCTGACCAGGACGATATCTTGACGTGGTTGTACAACAAACATATTGTGCTCTTTGCATGATACTTTCACGATAGATGCGGCATGCTAAAAAGAGCACGTGACATAACAAAGATGAAATGTTTGAGAAAAAGAAAAGACTTGAATCGTGTCAGAAAGCAATGCCTCTGACAGCACCGAATGTAGAGGACTTTGCCCGGTCCTGCCGATGCGTGCTGTCAATCGCGGTGGTGCACAGTGGTGGCCGTGTAGTCTGCACGCAGTAGCGTTGTCATTGCCTTGCCGTCACCCGGTTCATTTGCTCACCTTACTGGATGCCTAATTAGCCCGTGCTTGATCTTGGCTGGTCTGATCATGGTTGAATTGACCGCTCATGTTGCCAGCCAATCTCCAGCCACACATGATCACTTTCGGGTCTGGTGTAATCGAAACTGACCCGGCAACGGGCTGCGGCGTCGTCGGCGGTGGCTGGCGCCGTGGCGGGCGTGCCTGGCCTTGGTGCGTGCATCTACCGTACAGAGGAGGTACGGAGTACGGTGTGTAAGTTGTGGCATGTCAAACCTGCGCGCCACCTCGGCAGACAGGGAGCGAATCCCCGATCTTCCATGGTTGAGAGACCGGTCAAGTACTCGGATAGGTATGTATTGGGTTGCAGACAGGGAGTCATGCTGTCATGACCACGGGCAGGGTTCAACGCTCAAGCTCAAACCAGACTGTGCGGGAGGTGGGGAACGCCCATCCATCGGATTCGTGATTGTGGGCAAGTTGTCCAAAGTCGATGGCAGGAACGAAAGGGGGTCACGTTTAACATGGCAGTGTCTCGACTTGTGAGGTCTGGTGACCAGATGTGCCCGGTTCACCAACAGCCAGGCAGGCAGACCAGCAAGTGCCAATGGTAGGCTGGTAGGTGGCAAGGGGCACGTGGACACACAGTGGCAAGAAGCAACGGTGGTCCAGCCTCCAGGGACCTGTTTGACGGAGCAGACGGTGCGAGGCTGCGAACAACAGGCAAAGAGGCCGCGCGCTCTGACTTAATAAGTACACTCTCACTGTCCGGCTTGCTGCTGGCGTTGGCTGGGCTGGTTCCCCCAGGCTTGGCAGGCTGGCGTGGCCCTGGCGGAGCTGGTTGTGTCATTCATGTCTCGCCCCGGACTTGTTGACTCTTCTGCGTCTCCGAGTCTCTGACAGGGTGTCGGGCTGCGTGGGCTCTGCGCTGCGTGTACGAGATGCTCGATGCAGAGCACCTGCCTGCCTGCCTGACTGCCTGACTGCCCTCTGGAAGGTGCTCGCACTTGTATCTAGTCGGTGAAGCCTACCTGCCTCAAGCCCACGTCGACGGTCGGTGCTTTGGCCGTGGACAGCGAGGTGTCAGGGTGCGCGTACCTGGCGAGGGAGCGGCGGGCGGATGCAGGCGGATGCGGGGAGGGATCGCTACGCGCAGCTAGCCCATGGCCTGTGACCTTCTGGATGGCAGCATCCGGACTGCCGATTGCGCATCGTGTTCAGCAGCTTATCGTTTGGATCCGATTGTCGCAGAACCGGCCACACCCTCTTGCAGGTTGCGGCGAGCGAGTCGCGTCGGGGGGGCATGAGCGGTTTGCGATAGGGGCCAAAGGGGGCTGCTCGATCGGCACCCGTAGGCTACGCTTAGACAGCTCACACAGTTGTCACGCTGGACGGGCATCAGCGATGGCCTCGGGACTGACCACGTCCACTGATTGCACGGTTGTGATTCACGCTCCGGAGCTCCTCCCTCGCTCGGTTGCCTTGCCATCCGGGTTGCAGGGCAGAGCAGGGCAGAGCAGGGCAGAGCACAGCACCGCACAGCACCGCACAGCACCGCACCGCACAGCACAGTGAGCTACCCCAAACAACGAAGCACTCGCGGCCAGCAGGGCCCCCACAGGCAGCCTGCGCTAGGCCGCAACAGGCTTATCTCGGCCAGCAGTGCTGCGCCCCTGTCCGCCCGAGCTCAATCAGGTGCGTCACACGCTCTCCCAGAGGCCGGGGAAGGCAGCAGCTGCGGAGTAGGCCGATCAGAGCTCACCAAGTGCGGACGGCGGCCACTGCCTGCGCTGTGCGCCGCGCGCGCAATCCAGCCAGCCGCAACCGCAACCGCAACCACCCGCCGCCTGCCCTCTTTATCTCGCCTGCTTCCCCAGCCAACTCCGGCCTCGCCATCCTCTTCCTCTCTCCCCTCTCCCACGCCGACGCCCCCATCCCCATCACAACATCACATCCCATCGCCGCGTCCATCGTCAGTCGCAGCGCGCTCCCATCCTCGTGTCTTTCGCAAGCTTCATCTCTTCCCCACATCACCCATCAAGAGTCGCAGGCAGACTCCCCAGTCGTTCGCCCATCATGAGAGGCTTCCTCAGTGTCCTGTCCCTCGTCACCGTCGCCTCGGCGGCCCCCTCCTGGTTCAGCACAGAGACCATCAACGATGGCTCTGCCCCCGTCCTCTCCTCGGCTGGCGCCGAAGACATCCCCAACTCCTACATTGTCCGCTTCAAGGACCACGTGACAGACTCGTCCGCCGGTGTCCATCACTCGTGGGTCCAGCAGCTCCACGGCGATCGCGAGGACGACCGCCTCGAGCTCCGCAAGCGTGGCGGCGTCGACGCCTTCCGCGGCCTCGGTCACACCTTCAAGATTGGCGGCAGCTTCCTCGGCTACTCTGGCCACTTCGATGACGAGACCATCGAGCAGGTCCGGAACCACCCCGACGTAAGTTGACCCGCCACCTCACGCAGTGCTTTTCCGAGCCCATTCGTATCCATGGCAATGGCTAACCTTGTTTTCCCTTGTTTTCCAGGTTGCGTACGTAGAGAGAGACAGCATTGTCTACGCTCTCGGCTCAGACGAGCCCGAGCTCGAGAAGCAGGCTCCCTGGGGTCTCGCTCGTGTCTCGCACCGCAACGCGCTCTCCTTCGGCACTTACAACAAGTACCTATACGCCGCCGAGGGTGGCGAGGGTGTCGATGCCTACGTCATTGACACGGGCACCAACGTCGACCACGTCGACTTTGAGGGTCGTGCCAAATGGGGCAAGACCATTCCCAACGGCGACCAGGACATTGATGGCAACGGCCACGGTACTCACTGCTCCGGCACTGTCGGTGGCCACAAGTACGGCGTTGCCAAGAAGGCGCACATCTACGCCGTCAAGGTCCTCCGCTCCAACGGATCTGGTACCATGTCTGACGTCGTCAAGGGCGTCGAGTATGCTGCCGAGGCGCACATGGAGCAGGCCCAGCTCGCCAAGGACGGCAAGCGCAAGGGCTTCAAGGGCTCTACTGCCAACATGTCTCTCGGTGGTGGCAAGTCGCCTGCGCTCGACCAGGCTGTCAACGCGGCCGTCGATGCTGGTCTCCACTTCGCCGTTGCTGCCGGTAACGACAACGCCGATGCTTGCAACTACTCTCCCGCTGCTGCCTCTAACGCTGTCACCGTCGGTGCCTCTGCCCTCGATGACTCGCGTGCCTACTTCTCCAACTGGGGCAAGTGTGTTGACATCTTCGGCCCTGGTCTCAGCATTCAGTCCACCTGGATCGGCAGCAAGACCGCCGTCAACACCATCTCTGGCACCTCAATGGCCTCTCCCCACATCTGCGGTCTCCTCACCTACTTCCTCTCCCTCCAGCCTGCCTCAGACTCCGAGTACGGCATGGCCGCTATCACCCCTGCCAAGCTCAAGAAGGCCATGATTGAGCTCGCTACCCCCGACGTTCTCAGCGACGTCCCCAAGGGTACCCCCAACTTGCTCGCCTACAACGGCGGTGGCCGCAGCAACTACACCGAGATCATGCGCCTGGGACAGAAGGCATAAATCAGCCCTCGAGCTCCAACGTACATGTGGAACTGATAGTTCATACACAAGCCATGATGACTGCTGCCTGCAGAGTAAACGACGACATGCGCACACTTCTGTGCGCCATTCATAGTAATGAGTTCTGTATTGGGTTGTATAGCATTTCATAGGTTTCACATCATCATTCAATTGATTGCATTACAATAAATTTCGCTTGCTTCGTCACGTTTGTGAATCGTTTGTCTAGGTGCATGTAGTTGTACAGAGTAGCTATGAGGCAGGAGCAGGCATGGACGCCACTGTACGTCAAACACGCCGAGACCCTGGGAAGGAGCAGCCTCTCACTCAGACCGGCAATGGTAATGCCAACGAACACGAGCGAAGAGGCCTTCTCGGAATTTGCACACACTTCGGTAGGCCGACGTCCACCTCGCTTTGCTCTTTGCTAGGCGTGCTTGTTCATTTTTTTGGTTAGTTCGAGCATCGTCGTATGCCTCACTGAGCACGCGCATCACCAACAAAGCTTGTATGAAGCGAATCATCAAACAATAATCCAGGCCGACTAGCAGGAAGGGTTCCCTAAGTCCACACAAGACAAGCACCACAATATGCAACGTCGCAGGAGCATCGTCCATCACGACATCGCTCGGAAAAAGTCCACTTCGTCTTCCAGGAGGGTTGAGCTCCAACATGTGGGTGCGAGCACAGTAGAGCTACATGCTCATGCTGCAGCATCTCGTGCGTTCACTAGGGCAAGAGAGCGGTCCAATACCGAACCGAATGTGTGGCCGCCGACACGCATCACTGCAAGAGCCTCTCCGAAGACGAACCAGCAACAAGCGCACACAGACAGCAGCCCACACCGGCCCGACCTCCGTCGTCAACATAGCGTGAGATATTGCCGATCTCGCTCTCCAACAGCACGTACGCCCGTCGCAAGAGATCAGACGACACAACCTGTCCGCAACGGCCTTGGTTCAGGTGCACAGACGACCGGTTCCAGCGAATAGAAGCCACTGGCCAGTGATGTTGGTGCTTCTGCTCAAGGCATGATCTCTGCACTCAAGGGTACGTCGGGAAACTATATAAGCGGCCTTGTCTCGACTGAGGAGCCTTTTACTCTTGAAGATGACATCGCCTCTATGCCGTCGTCATACAGAAGGATCCGCAAGACAAAATCGATGTTCGCAGCCTCTGAAGCCACATATGGCACACGCAATACTCCGATTGCTCCAGCCGCGATATCGACAAGCAAAACGCAGACTTGGTACAGGCCGGAGCCCGTGCTGGACAGGGGCGGTGCGCCTTCAGCTCAGTCCAAACCATCTACCTCTATCAGCTACCTAAAGCGTCGTCAACAATACAGCGAGCCCGTCTCAACGTATCATTCTGTCCAAATGTACCGAGAAGACGCAAACACCGATACGCTACTCGGCAACAAGACTTTGAAAGGCAGATCTTCCACGCTGTTCCGCATGAGAGCGGGTCACACTTCGAAGGTCTTTTCCAAGACATTGAGAGAAGTAAGCCCTGAGTTATCCAGTGACAGCATTACCAGGGTCAACCCCGCAAAGTCTGGCAGTCTTAAAAACAGAGCGCGAAAGGTGTCTCTCAATGTCAAGCGTGGCATCAAAAGCCTGTTCAGTTTGCACCGAGGGGATGATGAACACTGCGCACTTCCGCCACAACATATTGAAGCCAAAAGCGCTTCTGTTTCGTCTCCAACACTTCCCGGCAGTAAGATAAACAGCGCTTTTCAGCTCGAACCCGTGGACATTGGTCTTCCGCTCTCGCAAGTCACATCAGGCGTACCATCTTTGCATTCAGTACCGTCTCAACATCAGCTGCGATCGCGGCATGGGAGTGTGGAAAGCCTTGGAAGTAAGAGTAATGCTTCAGACGAGAAGTCTCGCGTCACCAGTTGGACAAACTCGGACAGCAACACTCACTCGACCGTGGCCAGTGGCCGGGGTGAAACCGAAAGGCAGCGCCTCTCCGTGATCAATGAGCATGGCATGCACATCTCGGCATCGGCTGCGAGGGCAGGCATCAATCCTGCTGACCGAATTGTGCCGTCTACCCCTAAAGTGCCAGCACTGCAGGCAGCAGCTCCTCGGGCTGTGGACGGACCACGACTCTTCTCTGCATTGATGAAGCGCATCGACAACTCAAAGCAAGACAGCACAAAGATCGACGATACTACGATTCCCCCGCCAGCACGCAATTCAAGCACTCGACAAATATCGAGAGGTTCGAAGGGCTCGCCGGCAACAATTCGTCAAGTCCAAACTTCGCTCGATCTGAGCCCACGGGGACAGTCAGCGGTATCTACAGTGGCGATGCTGTTTGATCCGGAACATAAGCAGAGGTCGGGAATGCCACAATATGATATGGCACTATCTGGCTACGGCTTAAACTCTTCCGTGTCTATTCCTATGGTAAATGGAAAAGGATTCTCTCGGCAGCAAGACAAAGATGAACTCCCCATACCCGAGATTACTGAGGGCTGCCGCACCCGAACGCTTTCTTCGCGCAGCTCGGCAATCTCTGGGAGTCCATCGTGTCATCTTTTTCGGACAAAAAGCCCATATCGAAAGGCTCTACAGGAGTCAATGAAGACCGAAAATGAAACACCAGGGCCTAAATCACCCGCTTACAATCCTTGGATGCGTTCCTTGACTGACCTGCCGCTCAGATGTCCCAGCACCGGCTCGGAGGATGACCAAAAGATGCACTACACAGACAGTATATACTCGGAATCGCCAGGACGTGAGTTGCTCCAGCCGGCAAACATCATGTCCATATTGAACAATTTCCCCAAGCCTCCCACGGCCCATGGCTATGTCACAATTTTTACGAACTCCCCAGCTTCTGTTTCACCACAGCGCAGGAAAGAATCAGCCCAGATTCCCGCTGGATGGAAGGACTGGCTCTCAGACAGGGTTGCTAGACTAGATGGCGAAAATGACGGTCACGCAAATGGCGAATCGAATACTAGGACGTCAAACAGAGCGCAGACTAGAGGTCATGTTCGAGAAGACGCACAATTTGACGAGGAAGATCACACGGCCAATACTAGCTGCAGTCATACGTCGCTCACTCCTGCCAATAGCTTACCACAGAGCACTAGTGACAAAACTGTATCACCTAGCCACATTGCAGATAGCGGGTTCACAGCACCCACCAGTATGACCGCGAGCAAGGAAAACCAAGCTCCAAACAAGTCGACTGGGAGGATTTTCAGACCTGAGGACGGAAAAAGCATGCCCAGAATGGTGCTAGGCATATCAAAACAGCCTGTTTCACACGACCAAACAGACGATCGGGCCTGCATGTCTCCGCGGGTTGTTAGCACCAAGTCAGTCATGACGAAGGCCGCAAAAGAACAAGCGCGCATTCAAGGCTCGACATCAGCAGCACGGGATCTGAAAGCGGAACTCGGAGCATCAGTCGATAGACAATTCGGGGCGCTATTGGCCGCTGACTGCCTCCGAGTGTCTAGCAGCAGGACTGCATTGGGCATTGCTTCATTGAAGAGCAAGCCTAAGCAGTTGGCCAGTGGCAGAGCGCCTTTCAACGGCAACACGGAAAACCAGCTACAATGGGATGCGGAAGCGGAAGTAGGCGAGACTAATGTTCCTCATGATGACCTGATGGTTCAGACACGACTTCAAGCAAGACGACACAGGCTTGCAAGCAGCGAGGACGATGGTAGCGTGTTTCTTTGATTCGTGAGGCAAAAGCCTATGGAGTGAGTGTGGAAAATTGTCTCGGGTGTACATTTTCCCATTTATTTAGCCTCCTCCATACTTATTAGAAAGTACCAGTAGTCGGATGACGGCCTGCGGGTGACAGCACGCTATCGGCAAAGATATCGGGCAGCATTCAGCCGTAGTTGGGGCAAAGTACAAAAAAGCCAATAGTGAACTTAATCAGCAGTGAGCTCTTGCATCGAATGATATGGTTAAAGTTACTCACTCGCACAGCTGGATGGCTTGTCTTTTATGTCAGAGTGTTGTATGTTTTATCGAAATCTCACATGTAGTGAGATTAGGTTTATACGGAAGGCCCTTGAACATGCGCATGTGTACTTGGCTGTGTAATCAGGAGAATACTACCGCCGAGCCCCTTGAGTCCACGAGAGAGGAGAGAAAGGAAAAAAAAGAGAAGAAAAAACATTGCAGAATTGCACATACGAAGCACAAGTTCTGAAGACAGCTTTGCTGAAATTTCATCATGCACACTCTGACCTGCTCTGCATGCTTTTTTCTTTTTTCTTTTGTATTTTGATAAATAGCATGAGGTGAATAACCAGGGTGAGCAACGTGAGGTCATCGGAAAAGCTGTGGGGGGACTGATGCGCGTGATGAGTTCCGAGTCGAGGTTCCTGGCGAAAATACCCGAGACACTACTTTAGTAGCGGATGTCTTTATTTTTCCCTTCGTGTCCGCTCTTGAGGTCTCGTAGTCAACGATTGACAGGTTGGTTCATCCTCTCTTTCTCTCTTTCCGGGGTATTATAAAATCCACAGCGCTGAACCTTTTGGAAACCTGGCCTTCCAGGCCCTTCATATATTACAGCGGATTATCGACGTATGCTATGCCCTGCCCTACTACCTATGTCGGTAGGTACGCTTGATACTTTTAACGGCGCAGTCCGTCACAACACAGGAATTTTGGCGCGGGGCGTAACAAATCCAACCCGAGCTAAGATCGCCGTATCTCAGACCGCGAGACTATAGTTCTGTGATCGAGCTGGCTTACCCTCATACTCATATTGGGTTAAGAGGAAAGCGAGGGGGGTCGGGGATCGTCCATGCTTCGACATATAACACAAAGGGGCAAAGGGGTTTGCCAGTACATGTGGCCTCGAAGCAAGCTGGTTTTCGTTCCAGCCGAGGGGAGCCGGGGCAGAATACCTAGGAGAAAGAGCTAGGTACATGTCATGTTATGGGGTTCGTGCAGGCTTTCACGGATGTTCCATATGATGGTGTTGTTGTTGTTGTTGTTGTTGCTAGATCCGCAGCTCGATTCCAGTACAAACAGGGAGTTAACCTCAGCTCGTGCATAGTATGGCTTCAGAAGAGCCTGTCTTTGTCTGACATGGATGCAGTAAGCGGGTGGGGAAAAACGAGGAATACGACGTCTCTCAGCTACTGTAGGGTCCAGCACCTGGCCTGACCAATCCTGGGCCTATACATCCCTCTTTCTCGCTACTGCAAATCAGCAGGGGGCGAAGTGCAGTTTCTATGCGCCGGCCACGTAGACTTTTCTTCAGTGTCCCCCTGTTCGTAAGCACGGTCGAATCGAGACGGCTTGCGCGGCTTGTTTTCCCCACAATCAACCGCCAGGATGCAGGATTCCGGGCGGCTGAATTAGCCTGATGTGCACAACCTGTTGTCGTTTCCGCGACCGCACAGCCGACCTTGGCTTACATCCGCGCGGTGCGGCTTGGACCTGGGATTCGTCCCAGCACAGATGCGGCTGGGTCTGCCCTGTGCGGGGCGGGATTGCGTGGGGATTACGCAGGACACGCGAAATACGGTGGGCGTTCTGCCGGTTCCGAGTGCGAGCCTGGGATGATAAAAGAGTGGCAGACGAGTGAGGTACAGGAATGGGTGCTGTATTCTATAAAAGTCTGGTGTATTTGCCAGTATGCTAAAGGGGATCTTGGAGTTCTGCAACAGACAATTCGTGGTGTTCTTGTGCACCAGAGGGTCTTTGTATCTCGACCTTGATCATCTCGGCTCCTCCTCCTCCCTGAGACCATATTTCACGCCATAGCGCAAGCCAGGACAACAAAGCCCAAAGATAGCCGCCGCTGACGCAAGAGCGCACTTTTTGCACAATGCCAGCAACAATGCCCAAGCCGCGGTCAATCTGGTGGGCGCCTCTGCTGCTTCTCGCCGTCCCGGCGGTGCTTGCGGATCCCAGCCGTGCCGGACAGCTCCACCAGCTCCGGGCCGGCGGCCCACCCGGCCCCGGCGGCGGCGGGACCCCGCCGGGCGACTGCAGAGCGTACCCCGGCGACAGCCGCAACGGGTGGCCTTCTGATGCGACTTGGGCCGCGCTCAACGGCACTTCTGGCGGGCGGCTCATCCGGCCAGTTCTCCCGGGAGCTGTGTGCCATCATCGTCAGCCCGGATCCCCCGCCGGCTCCCCCGACCCTTACAACGCCGAGCAGTGTGCAGCGCTCGGCTACAAGAGGACCGACAACGCGGACGCAGACGGCCGGTGGCACGACCAGGACTTCCACGTGGCCGACCCCGTGTCCCCCATGTGGAACCAGTTCGCTAATGATACCTGCCTCCCCGACCCCGACGCTCCGTGCAGCGCTGCGGGATACCCTGCCTACGTGCTGAACGCCGACTCGGTCGCCATCGTCAAGCTGGGCGTTGATTTTGGTGGGTTCTGCTCTCCTCATCCCCCATGTTTACTTTCGCGTGGTTTCGTGTCATGCCAAGATATGAGTTCACGTGTTTGGACTCAGTACCTAGCACCATCTTGCTGACATGGCCATCTGAACAAAAACACAGCTCGTAGGCATAATATCCGCCTCGGCGTCAGGAGCACAGGACATGACTACCTGGGCCGCTCGACGCAGCCGGGCTCGCTGTCCATCTGGACCCGCCACCTGCAAGGCTTCGAGACGCACCTCGATGGCTTCAAACCGCGCGGATGTGGCGGACACGGCGGCCTGACAATCCCCGGCCCCGCGGTGACGGCGCTGGGCGGCATGCAGATGGCCGCGCTGTACGCGGGGCTCGACAGGCTCGGGCTCACCATTGTCGGCGGCGCCGGCAGGACGGTCAGCTTGGGCGGCTACATCACGGGCGGCGGGCACAGCCTCCTCGCGCCCCGGCACGGGCTCGCCGCCGACCAGGTCCTCGAGATGCAGGTCGTCACGGCGGACGGCGACATTGTCATCGCCAACGAGTGTCAGAACCAAGACTTGTTTTGGGCCATGCGCGGCGTGAGTTTTGACCCCCTACCCCCTCTCCTTGTGGTGGAAGGTAAATGCTTGCCTGCTACTTGCTGATCGTGCTCTCTCCCTCTTTGCCGACACACAGGGCGGCGGATCAACGTTTGGCATCATGACGTCCGTCACAATGGCCGCACACCCAACCCCGAAGCTCACCAGCTACGACGTCGTTTTCGGCACCGTCGACGTCGGCTCACCACGCGTGCACGACATGTTCGGCTACATCCTCTCGCAGTACCCGGCGCTCGACAGCAAGGGCCTATCCGGATACGGCAGCTTCACGGCGGCCACCAACTTCACTGACCCCGGGTCCGGGGCGACAATTGCCGCGGCCGGCGGCTCCCTGAACTTCATCCTCGCTGACAGCACCGACCCGGCAGAGATCCGGGCCGCCATGGACCCCATCGTGCAGCACCTGCTCGACCCGGCCAACTCCGAGGCCGCCGGTGGCAAGTTCCCCGCAGGCATATTCCTCACGAGCCCGCCCGTCGTCGCCGCGCACGGGTCTTTCTGGGCTTACTACGACGGCGCCCAGCACTCGGACACGTCCTCGGCGGGGCGCAACCTGTGGGTCGGCTCGCGCCTCCTCGACGCACGGGCGCTCGCCGACGCCGACAAGCTGTCCAGCGCGTACAGGTCCTTCATGGGCACCCAGGGCGGCACGGGATACCTGGTCGTCGGCAACGGGACGAGGAACGCGCGGCCCCGCGGCGGAGGGAATGCGGTAAACCCCAGCTTCCGGAGGGCCGTGTCGCATTCTAGTGAGGCCTAACCTTTTGTTCCTGCTTTCTTCCAAGCAGGCGTCCCATAACGACCATGAGTGAGTTCATTTGTCAGCGAAGCTGATAAAGTATTTCCTTCCGCATCTAGCAAACGGCCTGGCTTTTGAGCCTCTGGACCCAGCCGCACGAGCGCGCGCCCTCGTCGAGCTCAACGGAAGGCTTCAGGCGCTGCGTGATCTTGCCCCCGACATGGGCTCGTACGTCAACGAGGTATGTCCTCCGATCATCCCCTTCTTTCCCCTTTTTTCTCTCTCCTTTTTGGCTGGCCCCGCCGCGAGCAAGTAAAGCTTGATTTTTCTGACCAGATACCCCGACACAACGACAGAACGTCGCAGCCGAGCTTGACTGGCAGCACAGCTTCTGGGGCGACAACTATGCCCGCCTGCTCAAGATCAAGCGGCGGCTCGATCCACATGATGTCTTCTGGTGCCATCCTTGCGTGGGCAACGAGCGCTGGGAGGAGCGGGGTTCCCGGTTGTGTCGGAAGTAGGGGGCGTTCTAAATAGGTAGTAAGACGACCAGAGTCGAATCAGCTAAACTACCAAGAACAATTTCACAGCGGCATTGCAGCACTATTTTTGCGTGTCTGATTAGGTCGTCGTAGAATTCGACGAAATCGTTGAACGCATGGTGTATAGATTATTGTTCCTTTCGGCCTTCCAACGCTAGGTCTGTAGACGTACTAGTTCCAGTCTTCCCTGGCTCTGCTCTCCCACCTCAAGGTGTTTGGGAAGGCACTACCTGCCTGCGCTGGGACTGGTCGGCACCCCCAAGAGCAGCCTCGCTGCAAGAACGGGACGGCTTTCTCTTCCTGGTCGAACGCAAGCTGCTGCTCACGTATACGAAGCTGGTTCGTCTCTATCATCGACAAGCTCCACCACTCAATCCACTGTGTCATGGGAACGATCGCGCTTTGCTTGCAGACTGAACACGGCAAGTCTCCGAGGTTGTCGTTATTCTCTCCTTGTACTACGATCTGCCGTAGGAGCGGTGCTAGATGAACTGGTGCATTAGGAGGCAAATAGGATGGTAGCTCGTGGATCTGCATGGTGCGGGAACAAGCCTTCAAGGCGATTTCTAGAAGGGAATGAACACGGCTTTTGCTTGAGTCAGACAGGTGTCGGCTTGAGTCCGATGCAAGCTCTTCTGTCTCCACCACTATTGGTGCGAGTTTGGCCGCTCCGTGGCCAACATCGGGTGCTGGCAATCGGAAAGATGATGTTGCCACACCACGGCTATCGCAGTACTGCACTGGTGACCTGCCCGAGAGACTGGTGTGCCAACCAAAAACCTTGGGATTTGGAGGTGCGTCAGGTTGCGAGAGACTGGAGTCAACATACTGGGTTGTTGACGACAACCAAACCCGCGTAGAGTCTGAACCACTGTTGATGACTTGTAACAGCGACGCCTCGCCTCCATCGATTTCCCAGTGACCGTGACCAAGCTCAGATTGTGAGGGTTTGCTTGGCCGGTGAAACGGATTTGGATGTATTGTCAAGTCAATCAGCTTGCTGGGAAATGCCAGAAGATTGAGGAGTTCTGCCGGTAGGTACCGGAGGCGGTTCAAGGACAAGTTGAGTGTCTGCAGGTTTCGCAATGTGCCTATGCTGGGAGGAAGCTCCGAAATCTTTGTGTTGCGCAGACTGAGTACTGTAAGAAACTCGAGATTGAAGACTGCACCTGGGGCTTTCCGGAGCGGATTGTTGGCAAGATATAATCGTAGCGACGGATCTTTTTGCTCAAAAGGTACTCCTTCTGTGACAAATGGGATATGAGAAACCTCGGATAATCGGGCGATCGTGCTGTTTGACATGGTTTCCAGTCCAAGAGCGCTATCTTGTGTCAGCAATCGAGCGGATGTGGCAGAATCATGCTACTGAGGGTAGTGACCATGTCACTTACGATAAGTCGACGTCCTCGACTCCCTGCTCAATTGCAATTTCGACTTTTTCTCTCACGATTTGCTCGTTATCAGAGAACCGCGGCGGGATCGCCGCACGTCTCAGCTGTGGCAGCCTGGGTTCAGGGGCCGCAAGATCGAGCACGGAGTCGCCAAGCTCCATATCGACAGAGTCATCACTGCCCATCCACACACCACTGTCTACCTGCCGCTCCAGGGTTCTTTTGCCAACTTTGGACAAGTTTCGCGCCTCATCTCCGAATACCGGATCAGACGAAGCGGGCTGCTGCTGATACCACGTGCCGACATAACGCTTCTTTTTGTGTCTACCGTGGGTGTAGTTATCCACGTGCGGATCGTCGTCGCTAGAAAATACGGCCGGGTCGCTCGAATTGTTGAAGAGTGGCAGAGGCGGATTCAGCGGGTTTCGAGCCCGCTTCTTCGTATTGGCAAAGGTCTGGGTTCCGGCATCCCAAGTGACAGCAGGCATCCGGGGGAGTGTTGGTTCGTCGTCCATTGCTCGATAAGACGTTTCCTCGTCAAGGCAATTGGAGATTTTTTTTTAATCTAGCTGTAACCCATGCGCGGAGCTGAAGGGGACAGTAGGCTGAGACAATTGAACGGTGCCGAAGGTGAAAATAGCTGGTGAAGATAAACAGTGCCGCAGGATGAAGCTTCAGTCGCGTGCTAGAGGATGGGGAAGGCACGCGCCGCAGGCGCTAGAGCACATTAGGCTGCTACCAGGGGGGAAGCTGCGGGCGCCTTGCGTTGCAGCTTGCAGGACCCTGTCACCTTGTGCGTCATTGGACCCCGCCTTCTCAAGAGACTCCCGCATTCAAGGGAAGAAATCTATCTAGCTTGGCCCCGACAACAGAATGCGCGTAAGCGTTTCACAATCGGACAGTTGCGACTGGCGAAATGAGCAGAGCTCCGTTGTGTATTTTCGACTCGGACTGACGCGAGGATCTTGTCATTGGAGCTCGCCGTAACTGGCTTTCGATCTCAGTCCCAATCCAAGTCATCGTCATCATTCACCATATTGTGTCTGAGGTTGCCGCTCTTGATGCCCTTGCCAGACATCAAAGCTTCTTCCTTGGCATCCTCTGCAGCTCGTTTCCTCTTGACTACTCGCATATCCCTCTCTCCTACAGCACCAATCTCCACAAGGAGGTCATCCAGTTCGAGCATGCCGACGCGTGCGCCGCTCATCTGCACCAGCGTGACGACCTGCTTGATTATGTCCCCGTCCTTGTACACGAGAATAGTCGGGCAATTGCGGTCCGGATAGCCTTCGATCGCTTTGTCTGCCCGTATCTCGCAGAACTTGACTTCTCCATACTCTTTCGCCGCCTGTTTCCACAGCTCCGTCAGAACTCTAGACTCTACATTGCTGCCCATTGGAGAGGTAAGGTTCACGAGGACCGGCCCCTCTTTCGACGCCTCTGTGACCTCCCGCGAGTAGTCTGGCTTTGAAAGAGGATATACGGTGCCATGCTTGGCCTTTTTCGTTAGTGCATCGAGTTCACGCATGCGTTTCTGTCGGTAATGCTCCAGAAACGCGTCGTCCTCGTCGTCTTCTAATTCGTCGAGCTCGTCTAGATCTTTGCCCTCCAGTCTATTCTCGTGTGCTATCCGTCTGCCTTCGAGAATGGCCTCTTCGATCATCGGCGTCGGCGAAGGTGGTTTCTCGGGAATCACGCCATGTTTGCGCAAGATTTCGTTCCTATACAAACGCTCTGGGTTAGCCAAGATTTCAACAGGCTGACTCAAGACGGCACTCACCACTCTGTGTCCGCGTTCGGGTCGTCGATCGGCACTGATATCCGTTGTTCTGTCGGAGCTGCCATGCTGGCGGTACACTGGTGGTGGCAGGGGCAACTGTCGCCGAAAAGTGAACCAAAGAATATCTGAGTGGCTGCCGCAATCGTCTACTCCGGCGAAAGGTTTCAAGGCAGGTGTTTGCCAGGCAGTATCTTGCGGTTAGGCAACGGTATCCTGGGCTCTTCCATCCCCATGTTTACATCAGCGTGCATTTTCAGATGCCCCTCCATTTGCGACCACTGAGCCCCCACTGCGGAGTACATGACCAGGCGATTAGGTATTAGATAAGAACGGGAAGGCTTAGCATTAGACAGCGCAACAGTCCTCTCACCCGCGCCGACGCTGTCATCGTCCGGGAGCCTGTCAGTTCTTTTTAATCGAGGATCACCTGGAAAGGCATCCATATCCATAGGTCCTCAGCTCGTGCAGTTGCCACACGACTAGACGCCCTCCGAAAAGGAGCAGACTCTCCGGAGTCGCCTCGCACTTGAGGAGTCAAGTGCCTTCTTTTCGAGGCTAAAGCAAGTTTTTCTGCGCCTCTCAAACTCAGTCATTGAGGTTCAATTTTACTCGAGCGAGACGCGGCCTTCCGGTTGTTGCCACCTCTCGCGGACCGGCCTGTCCGTCCTTCAGTCGGTCCTGAGGTCAGCCTAGACAGTTGGGTGAGAGGCGGGCGACGATGGTCCCCGCAATGATTGGCTAACTGCTGAAGCAAGGTGGGGACTCTTTCTTTGCTCTTGCCTCTCCAGGCCTGGTTTGCCTGCCAGGCCAAGGTGCCTGCGAAGGAGGAGCAGCCGAAGCCCTAGCCCTGCCGGCTGGGAGGCAAAAAGTAGAGAAATCCTCTTCGTAACCTGGTCTGTGCGCCAGAACCTTGGAGGCAACTCGAGTGGAGGCCAGCTGCACCAAAAACAATGCACCCTCGCATTTTTTTCCATTACCCGCACTCGCTTCCCTCTCCCCCCCATTCCGGCCATCGATAATCTGCCAATTCAACGCCATCCAGATTTCGACATCAAGCACCTGTATCGCCCGTCAACAAACCAGAGTAATTTCGGAAATCAGACAAGATGGTAAGTCGCAGTACTCATCGTCTTTGCGTCGCTGCGCCGCCCGAACAAACCCAACTACCAGTCACCCAACGCCACCATCAAGTCCCCGTCGAATCAAACATCGCCACCCTCTGTTCGACTTGATCGATCATCACCAAACATTCAACAAAAAAACACTCAACTGCTGCGCCAATAGGCAGCCCGACGGCAATTTCTCTTCGCACCGGGTTCCGATATGGCTCGTCTCGCCTTGCTTGATGGGACTAAGTCATCCGGAGGGACATGATGGCACACGACACATAAAGCGACTACATTACGAAGTAGAGCCACTGTACCCAGGGGGAATTCTCAACAGGCTGGGCGCATCACCATTTCTCGGCAGCGACGACAAAACCAAATACTATGAAATGCTGGCAGAACCAAATGCTGACTGTCCACTTTAGGTTTTGGCTATTGATCTCCTCAACCCCAGCCCGGCTGCCGAGGCCAAGAAGCACAAGCTCAAGGTATGTTGGTCCGATACAATAGTACTCACATGTGCCTCAGCTCACCATCTTACTAGGCCCTGGTCCCCGCTCCCCGGTCGTTCTTCATGGACGTCAAGTGCCCCGGCTGCTTCACCATTACCACCGTCTTCTCGCACGCCCAGACCGTCGTTATCTGCCAGGGATGCACCACCGTCCTCTGCCAGCCTACCGGTGGTAAGGCCAGATTAACCGAGGGCTGCTCTTTCCGGAGAAAGTAGATGCATCGCTTCTTCTACTTTTTCTCAGTCTCTTTGGTCATCGGTCACGACATTACGTTATTACAACGGACATCTGCGAAGCACTTTCGGTGGCATGGGCGCATAGAAGGAAAATGGATCTGACTGTCTTGCTGACACATTCGACATTTCACGACTGCCTACGTCTTTCCAGGCATCTGCAGATAGACGACGGATACCAGAAAGATCCTCAAATACAAAAAAGGGGCGTTCGGGGTCCTGATATCTTGCATCATCGTTTCCAAGAATCAAAACTTTGTTTCTCGTTATCCTTTCTCGCCACCATGGTCTTTGGACAAGAGCGGGGTCGCTTCTGTCTCTGTATGGGTGGACAGCTGAAATGGCTCTTCACATAGCACCTGCAGGCTTCAGCCGCGGGTGTGAGGACGTGGGACGCTGATTGAGGATCGCTACATACCCTGCTGCAGTGGTTGGTGGTTTTCACTGTGCTATGCGAATTCTAAACAGTTCCACGAAAGTCGACCGCTGCTGCTGCTTTGTGATGTTAGCTATGTGACTTTTAAGTCTCTATGTCCTCTGGGTCTGGATCCCAAGATTGTATCGACGAGCTAGTCTTCTGAGATGACTGGCATATCACTCATTGCCCAAACCAAACTTGCATTGGTATCTCTTTCTGCGCCCTCAAGGGCTGTCTAAAGAATTGACGTTGGCAACTAAGCTGCCAACGAGAGAGGCCCTACGATTTCCCCGCACCTAGACAGACAGAATGGTGACGCAAACTCGAACGGGCGTGAGGCACCAGCCATGCTGGCTCTGATTTGCTGAGCCATAATGAATCAGTGGGCCATGACTTTGAGGTCATCCACCAGCAACCCCCTCGACCCCTTCCAACTGTCTCCATTTTGGGTTCAACTTTGGCACTGCATGGGAAATTATGACGGGCAGTTCTAGGTTCCAGCCTTGAAGGTTGTTGTGTCACCAAGCCATTGGGCCATTGCATATGCGTCTGGCCTCCCCCTGCTTGGAAGGTTTGACGAAGACGACTCAAATCACTTTCGTCACGAGTCTCTATGTCTCTTTGCAGTATGCTGGCAATCTTGACCAGTGGAGTGCCGAGGCCAACTTGAGCAAAGCGAGGGTCTTGTGACTTGTCCCCCGCGGAGGCGGAAGGGTGCGTGTCCGGCGCAGATCTGTGACACCTGATTGGTCAATAGACCAGAATGGCAAAGGGTCCCCGGCAGCCTTTGTCTTTTTGCACTCAACGCGAAAGGACCGCGTCGCAGCCGCGTCTGAGCTCCGTCTGGGTGGCTGCTTCCCCACTCGCCGACGCCAATCAGCCCGTCTCAGACTCTGCTTGCTGGCCCCTTCCCTGCTCTGGCCGGGTTGCCCTGCAGGAGCGTCTTTTTCTGCCCAAGGGTTGCTTGCACAACCACCGTCATTGCTTTCCGGCCTGCCCTTGTGCATCAATCTTTCCCTCTCTCGTCGTTGCACATCTCCCCTCTGTCGGCATCCCAGTCAGTCTTTCCCGTCGTTCATAATCTGACAGGCATCATCATTCTCTGCTTTCGTCAACCGTGCGCTGCCTGACCAAGGGTCGTCATCGGTCATCATCGCCCTACTCCATCTCCCCACACTCGTCCTTAATCGCCAACGGTCAAGACCAGGTCAACGTCTAACATCCAAAGCAATACACTAAATCCTGAGGCACTGCCAGGCGCTCTTCAGTCACATAGGACACAACTTCAGCCAGCACACACACATCTAGTTCTGTGCGCCATTTGCCTCCAACCGCGGCCATCCACCTGCATTGTGTGGCCGAAACACATCGCGTACCATGTCGACCCCTCGAACAAAGCGGCAATTCGCCGGTGCCGCCAGCGATCCCGCGCAGCGCCAGATCACCTCTTTCTTCAGCTCCTTTTCTCCCGCCAATACATCGTCACACATTGGCGGCAGGTCTGCCCCAGTGCAAACATCACACTCGCCCAATCTCCCGGCATCCGTGCAGTCGAACCTCATCTCCGTCGGCATGCGCGTCCGCAAGTCTGTCCCCGAAGGCTACAAGACCGGGACCTACAGCGCCTTCTCGCTCTGGGACGACGCAAACGCAAACAGCAAGAGCACATCAGCCATCACTAATACATCACCAGCGCCCGCCTCGCCTGAGCGCAATCGGTCACGAGCCAATGCCTTTTCCACGCCGCGAGAGCTGATGCCATTCTGCGGCATCCACAGAGTTGGTGGCCTCGACGTGCAGCCCGGCTGGGAAAGCACCAGCCCGTCATTTGGCGCTACGTTTGCTAGCAATGAAGATCCGCTGGACGATTACGACGATCTGCCCGGCCTGACGAGTAGCCAGGGGTCCGCAATCAGCACGGACTCGTGGGTAACGAACGAAGTCATGGATGCCAACAACACCCGCAAGCGCTTCTTCGTGGATGATGAGGAGGAGGGTGGCATCGTCACCACAAGGAGCCTTGCGCCCATGGGCGGGGACAATGGCCGCGTATTCGCCGTCCCCAAAAAACTACGTACTCGCGGGAAGCCCCCAAGCACGTCATCCGAGATGGGTCTGTTGATGACTCGCCTTGGTCATCAGAACGGTGCCAAGCTGGACCAGGAGAACGTGATGGCATTAGACGTCGACTTCGAAGAGGCCGCATTCCTCGATCAGCAGAAGGGCTGGGAGGTCGCCATGAGTGATGCCTAAACATAGGCGCAACCAGGCCGATGAGATGGGTTGGCAACATTGAGACATAGAGCGCAGCTAAGAACACTTGTTTGTTTGTACGAGAACACTGGATTTCTATGTTTTGGAATGATACCACAGGACCCATTTTGGGAGGCAGCTCCCGGTTTTTGCACCCGGAAAGTTGTAGAATGAGGAGAGCATGCAAGAGGCGGTTTTGCATTTATCTAAAGGCGTTACGAAGCGTTGTCTTGGCTCAGAACATCATTAGTGCAAGGTCAACATTATTTGTAGTTCAATTCAGCGTTTTCATTAATCCGAAAATGGGTATTATGTTCGGTCTCGGCTATTCATGAGGCTCAAGCCATGCTCTCCACCTGAGGTGCTTCCGAATTCAAAAGGTATTCAATAAAGCATGTGGACGTGATAAGAATTATCGACCAGATAGTCGCCTACAACGACACAAAAGGGTCGCGGAACTCAAGCAGATCTCTTTGTCCGTAGAACTCACCCGCCACTGTCAATATCATGTTGAGTGTGGCGCGGACATTGAAGCGTGCTACTGTGGCGGCAGCAGCCTCTTCTTCTCGCTCCTTCATAACATCATCCGAGGCATGGAGTCCACCATGGGTAGGACTTCCATTGACATTATCGTCTTGGTTCTTGCCATCGAGCTGTGCCAGAAGACGCGCCTTAATGTCTTCCAGGTTAGTGCTGTCCTGGTTTGGTGCAGAGCTGTCGTCGGATACTTCACCGTCGTCCAAATCCATAGGGGCGTCTTCGTCGTCATTCGTGACTGATGTCTGCGTCTCTGTGGTATCTCCACATGGCGATAATCTTGGTTCTACAAGCGCAGGAGCCTTGGTACTTGGGTCGCATGGCTGCCCCGTCTCAAATGCAGCATCGCCCTCGTGGCCTTCATCTACATCAGTGTCGCCACCGTGATCTTCATCGCTGCCGTCGACACCATACTCTTCTTGAAGCACCTGGGCCTCGGCAAGGCCGATCATAAGCAACACCGCACGTTTACCGAGGTCACGGATCCAGCCAATCTCTTGGTAGTCCAGCTCACCTCTGTCAGGGAGCCGAGCGAGGAGAGCCCATATCCAGGTGCTCGTGCGTGCCCTGAGCTCGACCTGCTTCCGGAGGAATTTGCCGCCCAGGATGATCCGCAGTAGGCGGATGATGCTGTCCTTGTGCATGGCCGCGACCTGCGCCGGGAGGGGGTCTGTCCCTCGGAGCCGGCCTGACCACTGCGTGAAGCTCGCCGAAGACGCGCTGAAGGCGTCCACCTCAGTCGGATGTGTGGCCGAGAGGGCGGCAATTGCGGAGGCTGGTGGTTCGCGTTGGACAATCTCGCGCAGCGAAAGATACCTCTCGGTCAAGGACGTGAAGTAGGCCTCTTGTATTTCGTCCACACTGCTATTGTGTGGGCGGCCGTTGTCGTCACTTGAATGCGAGCTCGTCTCGAGGCCTTCCAGGACTTCGCCATCTTCGTCTTCGGCGCGCTCCCCCTCAGGCCACTCGTAGTTTTCATCGCTGTTCCCAGTATCCGCCTCGGCTTCTTCGTAATGGTCGGGATATGCTATGTAGGCACCGTCATGGTAGTAGCCCCGGAAGTCTCCAGTGCCGTCGTTGTAAATATCGCGATCGACTTCGTGTGGTGACTCGACGTCGGGCGCTGAAGCCGACGATGGCGGAGGCTGTGGTCCTGCTCGCTTTGCTACGATGACGTGGGGGATTCCTGACGCTTCTTTTCTGTTACTCACCGAATCAGTTCCTGAGGTCTAGCCGGGTGGAGGTCTGCGAAGTGGGCTTGGAATTCAGCATTCTGTGAACCAGGCGGGACATGGAAGGAAGCAACATGGAAGAAAGCAAAGAGAGCAAGGCAAGAAGAGGGGAGGACTTACCGGACCCGACGCAGGTAGGCCAGGGCCTCTGTGTCATCCTCGCAGTCAAGGTCGCTATCGCCGGCAGGCGCGGTGGTGCCAATTGCGTCGAGGCTGCCAAAGGCATTGCGCTGGCCATAGGTCTGGTCGACGGCGGCGTGGGCGTTTTTGCCGCTGCGCTGGGTTGTGTTGTGGAAGGTGCGGCGCTTCTTTGGCGAGCCATCGGCCGCGTCGGCCGCGTCGTCGGCTGCCCTCTTGGAGCTCATAGTGGGCGTTACTTCCTGGAGAGTTGTGCTCCGTCACCTGGTTGTTGATGGAAAGGCAAGCATGCTGCATGCATCTTCGACCGCGGACTGCGCGACGGAGCAAGAGGAAGTGACTGCCTGGAGCGAGCCCTGGAAAATAATGTGGGTCACTGACGCGAGGTTGTTGCGAGTGCTCAAGCAACCGACCGGGCTGATCTCCGGCCCTCCACTCTCTCCCCCGTCCGCATCGAGGCCGCATCGAGGCCGCACCGAGGCGATCACAGACGACAATCCCGACTTCCCATAGAGCCGCAGCCGGCTCTGCCATCTCCACGGAGTGTACGAGGGGTGTAGTCGGACAGGCTCCCGGCCCGTCTGCTACATGGTGGCCTTGTTGGGAGTTAAAACGCATGCTCGGGAGTGACAGTCTTGAGTAAGTGTGTATTGCAACAATATTCTACATGTCAAGCTGGGACAGGTGACGACACGCAACTTATAATAGTTCATGGCTGTCACAACATTGCAGAGCCAAGACGACAAATATCCCACTGGCGGCATCATTGATTATCGGCGCCATTCAGCACGTCCATGAGGGCCTGCACAACCTCAATGTCCTCGGCGGCAGGGTACCTGCTGTGGCGAACAGTCCAGGGATCCCATGGCGCGTCCCTGTCTTTGTACAACCATTGCGACGTCTTCTTGTGTCGAGTCGATAGACATATGTCGTCCAATAAATCTGAGTCCACGTCTGCTCGTATGCGTCCCACCCCGCCGCTACCCTCGTTGAAAGGCATTGTCAGCGCCATCACATGAAGCTGAATCGGCACGAAATATGCGAGGAGGGGGGATTCTCACTTTTCGGGACTATGACTTCCTCTGTGTACAATGAGGGACTCGGTAAAGGACGTGTTTTGTGCTTCCCTCGCAGATCCATTGCTGTCATGTTTATGACGCCGGGATAACCGTTCCGTGTCTTGCTTGGCTTTCTCAAGCTTGGCACGGTCTTTGGGCTTGTTGCTGTGTCTAGTTTTCGAGACACTTTGTCCTGAAATCTGGCGATCTGGGTTTGTGGATCTTCTTCCCCTGCAACGGGAACCAGCCGGAATGGTCGTCCGGCTGTCCGTAAGCTCTAGATGTGTATCTGCTGCTGTACTTGTCGACTGACCACCAGCCAGGAAAGTTCCTGTGGGGGTGTCCACGTCGTGTGTTCGTTGGTATTTGTCCATCTTTGGTTCTTTCGAGTTGGTCTGGGCTTGATCCTGTTGCCACTGGTATTAAGGGTATTTATGAAAAATCTCAGCGAAGATGTTCCCGTTTCTACAACATGATTTGAATGAATAAAACTGATCCCCAGAAGTATTTATCCACCTCGTCCGTCTTACACAGTTGGACACTTCGACACCCAGTCGCCCAATGGCTCGACGTTTTGGACTCTGACCGCCAAATGCTCCCAGTCGGCCATCGTGTCCCGACTGGAGGCTTCCTGGCAGCAGGTGGCAAGATGCGCCCTCGTGGGGTCGGTATTATCGACGCCATTTGGCACAGCCTTACACTCGAGAGGTTCAGTGAACCGTCATGTGAAGAAGACTGTTGGCCATGAGCCTTGTCTGTTTGCTCACCGCCGTATCATATTGTGCTCGTCATTGGGCGCATGCTGCCTACACCGGGCAGTGCCTCGTAGTCCATGTTTGGAACAAGATTGCTGAGCTGGTCCATTCGAAAGGTAAGGCAACATTCTCATGGCTCATTCGACATCGGGCTTCATCGGGTCCACACTTCACGGCGAGTGCGTCCAAAAAGAATGTGTCGCTAACATTGTCTCAACAGGAACCTCGTGGGTGCCAGGCGAGGAGTGTCGTCGAGCCACGTACGTTGTGGGCACGCCAGCGCAACCAGCTTATTGCGTTGCCAGCGCTGGAACCAGCATCGAAATCTCCATCATCGACGTCTCTGACGGTAGGCATGAAGCTGGT
Organism: Microdochium nivale; assembly: GCA_026745475.1. Taxonomy (NCBI): domain Eukaryota; kingdom Fungi; phylum Ascomycota; class Sordariomycetes; order Xylariales; family Microdochiaceae; genus Microdochium; species Microdochium nivale. The sequence continues at coordinate 2,987,301 of JANTFD010000002.1, forward strand.
CCACGAAATAGAGTGCCACTTGCCTAGATCAAACCGAGGGGAATGATTAACAGGGTCCATCTGGCCCTCGTGACTTCTGCACTCGGCTTCCTCCCCCTTGGTGCAGAAACTCGACCATGCATACAAAAACAACGACGAAACACACGAACAGAAGGTGTGGCTGCGACGATCAGGCTGGAATGGACGTAATTGGGCCACTGACACTCACAAATGCGACTGTGTCTCGCCTCGCCAGCCTGACCGGTATCCTATGTCGAATCACCATTGGGCCATATGAGATATGGCAGCCCTAGATTAACATGGCTGGACAGCCGACCTCGTGATGCAAGGAGGTGCTGACTTGCCAGGACCCGAAGTGCCCTCATCTGTACCGGTCTAGGGGCTCGCACACAGCCCGCCACGTTGCTCAGTGCCACGATGACACACAATTGTGTGTTCGGGGGCCGTACGGACAGCTCGAAGGGGAAGGAGGATTTTCGCGGGAGTTCAGGGCTGCGATTTCCAACTGCACATGGCGGCGCATGTGATACATCGAATTCGCGTCCTCAGGAACCACAGCTACGTACAATTTTCGATCGGTGATACCATCCTTTGCAACATACAACGAAGCACAAAAGGAGAGGCTGGATAGGCTTACTAGTAAAGCGACCATGACTTCATCTACAAATACGATATCGTCCACCACCTCTCTCAGCCCGTGCCCGAGGGTATCGCCAGTCTCGACGTTGGCCCCCATGATTGTTTCTGACGGCACTCCTCCAGCCCGCCCCCACCACTCCAGTCACGCGCAGCTCGAGCTCCATTGTTCATGCAAGGCAGACACAGGGAAGCTCGATCCTGTGCGAGGAAGCGGTCTTCAGCGGCAAGGCCCACTCCTACAACTCCTTCCAAAATGCCTCTTGATTGCTCGGGTCGAGTACCCGGCTTTAGCTGGCGCCGGTCGTTGCTCCGCCTGGTACGACATCTGTTTGCGGATTCGCCCTACCGGACGGCGGTTTTTCCGAAGAAGCTCGAGGCGGTCTAGTCAGACAATTGGCCAGTTCGCCAATGGAATTATCATCCCATGTTTAGGCCCGAGCGGTCGTGTGTGACGGACATGCCGATGCAGTTCTCATTGCGTTCGAACAGGGGGGGAAGAACAGCTAGCAACATGGCGGCATACATCCGCAGCGTTACATTCTGTTGGTGGACCCCTCGCTCGTGGAAGGCTCTGTGCAACCTATTCATAGTGCTGTTTAATGGCCTGCAGATGCGGACCGCTGCCCCAGACGTTGGTTTCTCCATGTGCTGGTCGTCTGTGTGCGTGGCGTTGCGGCCTGACTAGCAGCGTCCCAGGCCCGAATGCATGCACCAAACACTCCACGTGCGGCGGCTGCAGCTGATCACACGGATCTCCTGGGCCGAGAATTTGCAGTCCTTGATCGGGATTGGGTTGCGCGAGAATCCTAGCTTGGGGCGTTATCGCTTGTCCGCCAGAAGGGGTCACGTCGATGTGAGATGCCCTGTCGTCCCAGTGCCCGACGACTTGATGCATGTCGGGTCAGACGAACCTGATTTGCGTATTACAGAGCCAGTCGCATCTAACGCACGCTCTTTAAACATCCTTGCAGGTAAATATCGGCTAACGGATATAGATCAAACGAGTTAACCACTTTCTCTTAGCGAAGTTTGTCGGAATGATTACTAAACTTGACAATCCGATCGTCAAAGCCTCTAGACTTCATACAACACGACCTGAAGAAAGTTCCGAGATTATGAAACAATTTAAAGACAACCTTCTTATACTACACTTAAGCTAGATATTGCTAGAACGCGAGGCCTAATTAATATCAACTCTGGTTGGCCGGTTCGTAGCTTATCTATACTAAGTTACGAAGCAGGCAGCAAGCTTCTCGAGTTGAATACGGAGTCCTGTTCGGGGAAGGTCAGGAGTTCTTCGGGATGTTCAATAGCTCGGTCACGTTGGCATCGCTTGAGGGCTTCGTGCGGGTTTTACTACCTCTCTTAGAAACCATGCAGCCACAGAGTCCCGTCGCTAGGGCCTTTTGTTTCCCGGCGAAGATTTTTGCAACAGAAAAGTCCCACCTTTGTTAACAAGCGGAGAGACATGCACATCTGGAGAACTCTGGCAAGGATTTCACGGGTTGCTGTAATGTTTGCTGTTGCCATTAAGCGAAAATCGTCGTTCATTGCCGCATACTTCCTGGGATCCATCTGCGCGCAACCAGTTGTGCAATGGCCTCCTAGTTTGAAATTCTCACGTACCGCATTTTTCCTACTATGGTTGCGGGCTGAGTTTTTAACACTCTTAGAAGTAGTTGCTAAGGGCACCAAGGTAGTGAGCAAACAACTGTAATCCTAGATTGTCTCATATAAGCATACCTAATAAGTGGTTTTATGCCAACAGGTGCATAAGAGTTATGCTCGTCACACCTCTGGCCAAACGACTTACCATGTCAGGCAAACCGAGACTTAATGCACAGTTCAAAATTCGTGGGACTACCATAGTAGGAACCTGCACTGGCATCGGAGGAAGGAATATTGGTGGCCTAGTTCTCGGCTCTGATCGATGCAGAAAGACTCAATAGGGGTTTCAAGTTTGCTCGAGGCATCCGCCTGAACAGCACTTCATGGATCCTGACCCATCACGAATGCATCCAAAAACACAACACTTTTGGAAATCCTATACACCACACTCCAAGCTATGAACAAGAACCACGAGGTACATCCCCAAGGTTAGCAAATGCCTGGGAGATACTCAGAGCGATAAAGAGCTCGTCCGTATTAAAGCTTAATGATCATGCGAGCACGCGAGCCCACTCTTGCCCACACTCATTCACAAACACACCATCGCCATTCTTTCACGGTTGCGTCACTGATTTATTTCACTTTTATTTCAGAACATTTCAAGGGCTCCCTAATAATTCCTATATCAACAAGCTAGCACAGACTAAACCAAGTTTTCAGATCACGGCCCAGCCTCCAGTATAAGTTGTCATGTCTTCCACTGAAGGTCACAAACAAAGCCGTCGTGGAGGCCCTCAGACGCCGCCGAGCCCTCCCTAAACAAGATCATGTTTTCATCTCTCGCCGTGTGCAGAGAGTCTCCTCTCGTATGACGGCAGAAAGGAGTCAGTCATGACCACCTGGCACAATGGCCGCCAACTTCCCGCAATGACGAAACGGATACCAGCAGCCCACGGGTTGCGGCCGCGGAAGAAAACCATGCTGCAAGATCGGGTAGAAGGGGGGAGGGAGGATACGTATCACTTCTTCAACGATTACTCTATCCTGAAGAGAGGTACCCGATAAATTGTCCTCGCTTTAGTTGTCCGAGCGTGGTTGCTCAGGGAGGGATGTGAACACATCTGACGGGTTAATGTAATGTTTGACTGATTATCAATAGTAGGCATATTCTGTATAATGCCCGTTGAGCAGTTGACGCGCTAAACAAATCAACGACGCGTCAAATCATTTACAACCGCGCCCGTTCCGACCATCTCGACGTCTTACTTTTCGGCCATTTCGGGCGTGGTACTACCTAATACTGGAGGTGTAGAAGTGTAGAGATGCATGAAAACGCGTCGAGGCTATTGACATGATTACAATATTGAGGCAAATGCATGACTACTAATTTCTGGTCGTGTAGCCAGTATAGGTGTGGTTATGGAAGACTTCAGATGTCAACGCAGTCTTTAGGCTAACCCCTTTGAGCGAGGACGGTTTATCAACCGCCGGGAAGAGGAGTCGGGCGGATACTTGCAGCACCTGGTCTGCGGGAGGCCTAGACACGTGTGTGCCCTGGGTGACTGCAGCCCGTCGTGGCGTTGCGCGTTTATAGCTGCATGATGACGGATCGCGGGAGGATGGTGGGACAGAGCACCCAAGGCAACGCAGTCAGCCAAACGCAGCAATCGATCTTGTGAATCGCTCGTGTTACGTCGCACAATATAGCTTGCGTTCCATTGATGGGTGGCTTCCAGACATTAAGTGCCTCTTCCGATATATCGGAGCTCTGCAATGCCTGCTTCTTTTTTGCTGCTGCTCATTGGCTCTCGCCAGTATGCTTGATGGTCAATGCGCGAATGCTCGAGATGGTTCGAGGTGTGATACCTCAGTCCCGAGTAATTTCTGGTCTAGGAATCGCTCGGTCTCAGCTTGAGCCCTGATCGTTGTTTTTAGGTGAATTTAGCACACTTGCCGATGAGGCGACCAGTTGCCTTGTCTTCCCTTGCGTCACTATGGGTAGTAGCCTTGCGGCGAGGCTGAACGCCGATTGATATCCGGATAGCTGCTGCACTATTGATATGCCGCAAAAGTCCCGGTCGTGGTAGACGGACGAAAGTATACCCGACCCTCCACCAAATGTTTGATCTTCACCACCCACCACTGTTCAAAGGAGGGGGGGGAGGCTGCTTTTACTTGCTGTCCCGGGCGTCATGTGTTCTAGCACTCTGCAACTCACATGACGACGACCGCCACACCTCATTACTGCGAACAGACTCTTGATTCTTTCTACCTACTCCCGCCCCAAGTCTGGGCACCATCAACAAAAGCATGGCCCCAGTATCGTCATTATCGTCATTTTGTCCCCAGCCTGATCGAGATGATCGGGCTGCAGCTGCTCGGGTAGGTGCTCTCCTTGACGGCACATTGCATTACCACCACCACCCCCCTTGTCGTGGTCCCACAAAGTGTTGGCGCGCTTTTTGTGGAACCCACGAGCAGGCAAGCAACCCTCGCCTACCTCAACTGATATGTCCATGAGGCAGCGATACCCAACTTCCAGAACTATTTGAGACTGCAAATAGAAACAGCCTGAAGAAGAAGTCGGTTTCGCGCTCCACCTCGGGAGGAAGGATTAGGCAGGACAGCCGACCGGACCTTCCAATCAAGTGTCCGTGTTTTTGTTGAGATGAAAAACTCTGCTACTTAGTGTAGGCAAACGAGGCAACCAGTCTAGCAAGGGTGAATGCCTGGCCGGAGGACTCCACATAGTCCAAAGTGGGCCGCCCTAGCTGGGGAGAGGCATCAATAGCTGAGCCGCAAACGTAGATGTTGCTCTTTCTTTTACCCGCAGGTGCATGCCCACAGTGTGCAAGCGAGGTAGCATCGCCCGCAATCTTTGGAGTATGGCTTGCATGTGCAGGAAGAACGACAGAAGCAGGGCTGGGCACAGCGCTGCCTTACAATCCAGGCCGGAAAAGAAAATCAAAAATCAAAAGATGAGGCAGGAAGCCAAGAATCTGGCTTCTGCCTCTATTATTATGTAGGACTGCTGCCTTCCCACTGACTTGACATACCAAAGATGCACACAGAAGCCCAGGGATGGCGCGGAGATGATATGGTACTGTACGTAGGTTGTCGACATGCCCAGCCTTGCGAAACCCTGTACATAGAACTCTTCCCTAAGTCTTTAGAGGAAGAGCGCGTGAGTGGTTCCCCTCGGCCCGCGTCTCGTTGCATTGCTTCGGATCGAGACCACAAATGCAATGCAACATGTGAGTGGTCCCATGCAACGCGAGCCTCGAGAGAAAGATTAGTAACAGTGCATCCTGTCGGCATCCCTCCCACCCATAAGCATCCTGGTAGACGGTCCTTTTTCATCCCCCCGAGTAGGATTTTTGCCTGTTGTCCGCCCCGGGCAACAAACAGCAGAAAGTGCCTTTCCCGGTGATGAGCAAGAGGGGCGTATTTCCGTGATTGACCAGGGTGCGACAACCTGCAAGTGAACCCTGTTTCCAATTTTTGGCCGCCAAAGCACGACCTTGTTGCCTTGAGAGCCTCGTTGCCTCGCTGCCTTGAGGTCTAAGGTTGCCTTGCTTCTTCTCTCTCTCTCTGCCAACAACTCTGATTGGAGGATGACTGTCCCGAGAGCCCCTGTTCGAACACGAACCTGTGGCCCGAGCGACCCTTGGATTTTATCATGACGTACGTTGACACCATATCACTCGATACGCTATTTTCGGCTACGTTTAGATAGACGAGGGATTTCGGGTATTTGTGTGTGCTTGAACATAATCTGGTAGGTGCGATTGAGTGATTTCTAGCATACCATAGTACCTTTTGAAAAAACGAGTAGCAGTCCCTGTCACAGCCTGCATGCGCGACTTTCTGCAAGTGACCCCCTTGCTTCTGACGCTGTCATGTGCGTCTGCACGCTAGACCATGTTGCGTGTTGTGCAGCCAAATATACGAAAGGCTGGCAGGAGCTGGAAAGTGGCTCTTCGACTGTGTGGAAAAGTGGGTGGGTAGGTGCTGTCAAAAGCAGCGAGCCGCATGCCGCATGCATCTATGCATGCCGCATGCATCTATGCATGCGTGTGTGTGATAGTCTCGAAAGCAAGATACTTTAGATTAGACTCGACGATGAATAGTGACGCTGGCAAACTCTCAGTACACGAAAAAGAAACATCAAGACGACCGAAGTCCGATAGCCCCAAACTCCAATATGTGCTGGAAATGTACACTCGATGTCCTAGCCTACCACGCCAGACCGGCCGCCTAACTGCCGCCTCGTGCGCCTCCAGATACTTACAATTTTGGTCATGTGTGTCCATCTGAGCACACACTCACCACCTCTGTGCAAACATGCCTCATCTCCATAGTCAGAAGAGGCGTAATACTTATGGCCGCCTTGAGCGGCCTTGTAGTGGGTCTGTCGCGACTCGAGCGCATCAGACACAAGACCCCGGGCACGCCTCCCACTATGCGCAGCCTTATATCACGGGATGGCCTGGTGATTGGCCGCTAGACACCGATAGTAGACGCCAAGGGGTCTCCTATAGGGCCGCTGAGACCGCTCGTCAGCTGCTGAGAATCCACACCCTGGACCAGAGCCTTGCCAACGCCTATGCAGGATCTGCCTTGTTGGTCGGTCATGTGATTGATGAATAGTCGCTCGGTCACGTATTCTCGAGCACCCAGGATATGTGCGGCCGGCCTTGAATTGTGCTCCTTGCCCGTCGTCGTGGGCTGATAGGTTTCCAAACCGAGTTGCGGCATTGACTCTCGGACGTCGCGCTTGGATATGTGGACATTCTGTGGTGCATCCTATGGCTAAATGACTGTAGTGACTGCAGCGACTGTGCTTGGTCAAAATACGACAAATTGTCGTTCATGCGGCCTTGTCTGCATCGACCATGACTAGATCAGCAGACGGCTCAAACGTATCCTCTTTCCGGTCCATGGTGTTGTCCAGGACACCGAACGTAGTAAATGACTGATTGACAGTGAGCCATTGCTGGTTCTCTGCAAGGCGGCTGGCGATCCACAAGATCCTCTCGCATCTCTCATCCGTCATTGAAGCAACCTCAAAGTACTTTTCATCATCGTCAATTTTGTCGTCGACGAAGAAGTCGTTGGGAAAGTAGCGGTTTGTCCAGAGGAGACCCTTCATGGCAAAGTCTTCTGGAAGTGGGCGAGGCGTGTTTCTGCCTGCTGGGACCGGAAAGTCTGTGCTTCGAATGCGGTCGAGAGTCCGGTAGGAGAGAAGCATCGAGTTGAGTAGTTCGCAGACCAGTTTCCAGGGGAAGGCCTGCCCGACCATACTCATAACGTTGAATTGTGCGATATGGTAAAGGAACACCAGGGACACGTGCAGGAAAGGGAAGACGCTGTCGTCACCGAGTCGACCCAGAACAACGCTTGCTGTCCCATTAGCTAGACGCAGGGCGTTCTGCATGTTCGTGTCCGGAGTATGTGTAGTTGCTCCCTGCTGGGTTGGTGTCCCTGCAGAGTCATTTGGTTCCTGAAAAGCTTTCATGAGGATATTGTCCTCTTTGCCGTGGCCCATGATGGCACAGCTATTGGCTACTGCAGTGTGGTATCCGGACTCCATCCACCGTCTGCCGATCTTGCTCATGTGATTGTCAAGAGATTCGAGGAAACGGTTCAGGGAAGCGTCGAAATCACCCTGCGATCGCAGAGTGAATAGGATACCATGACACTTGACGTACTCTGCTTCGATCGAGGCAAGCTTGGGTGCATGGCTTGGCCGGTTGAGCAGCGGGTCGAATAACGTAAGGATGCTCTCTCGCGCGGAGATGAAAGGTAGGGGCACGCAGAGGGACTTGCTGTAGTAGTACAGCTGCTGGAGGACGTTTGGTCTGGCGAGAATGGCCAGGTGGTGGTATAAGCGACCTGTCGATGGAGCCTTGTCACTTGCCTTGGAGTACCAGTGTCGAGACACCGAAGTCCAGATCTCCCGATCGCGGATATCGTCGTCTTCAATGGCCATTCTGTAACGGGAAAGGTCCCCCAGACACTCGATCCAGGTATCCTCGAAAGCTGGAACTGTCTCGTAAAGTAGAGCCATCATCGAGTAAGCTAGGTAAATAAAGGTGAGCATGTGTTCTAACGAGGCTGGGAGACGATGCCGGAGGAGCTCCAGAAACGAATGAATGCCATGGCGCCACATTCTTGCTGGCATGGCATACTTTGTAGCCAGTCGCTTCAGGGCAGGACTCGCTGCCGGATGTTGACTGGCAAGGAAGAAATCATGGTGCTCATGGAGTAGTGTGCGGTGGAGAGCAATGAGAGCCTGCCATTGTTCGTTGTTTAGCTTTGTGTCGTTTTGCGAGGACTGTGCGTTGTCCACTTCTATACACTTGGACTCGACCATAACGAGCCCCGCATAGATGCCCTTTACTTCTGCGACGAGTTGGTCCTGACTGATTGGCCGGGTCTCGGGCTGCTTAAATGATTCCTCAACAGCTGGTACTGACGCCGGCTCCTGTACCCGCGGCTTGGCAGGTCTCTGCGACGAGGCGGCGCCACGCTGGGGGCTCCATAGAGAGCCTCCAGTCGTGGTAGACCTCTTGAAATCCGGATCATGATCAGCTCTTAGGCCGTGATGTCCTCGTGAACGCCGGAGTGGACTCGAGCTACGGCCTCTAACCTGAGCCGGCGAGTTTGGACTCTTAATTCTCTTATTAGGATTTAGAGGCGAGGCATCTCCTTTAGAGGGCGACTCGTCCTTGTCTATCTCGGGGACTAGCGACGGTATGCCGGACTGCAGCGAGCTTGACACGCCTGGCTTCTTGCTTTGAGGTCTGTCTCTGGATCAGTCAGATGGACTAACCAGAGCCGGCGGGCTTGCAGCCAGCTGCAGGTTCAGGTTGCGCAGGAAGAGTAGCCGACAAACAACGTTGGGTCGGTATGTGGAGGCATACACATGACGCTGGCCCTGCGTGCAAGGGGTAAAGACGAGCTTACCTCCGAAACTCGGACACCAGGGCAGCAAGATCCTGCTTGTCGAGTAGATCCGGATGGGAGGCTTTGATGTGCTCCCTGATAGTGTTATCGACGGCATCAATATGCTCGCCACAGTCATCAAGAGGACAGCTTATCTTTGCGGCGCGCCTCAGGAAGGTGGTGAATGAGTTGTCGATGCCCTTTGTCTTTGACATGATGGCACTGGGAGGTTTCTGAAGGTGTCGCCTATGGACTCAAGGCGTGAGGTAGCACGGGTGTTTGGTGCGCAGAATCTTGGTAGCGGCAGTGACAGAGGACGAGAGGTCAAAACCCCATATGAACACGGACCGGAAGGGTGTCTGCGCCTGCATATGGTGATGTGTTGGAAACCTGTAGAGGAGCCTGTGCTGGCAGCCAATGTTGGCTGCTCCTTCCTGCAGAGGCCAAAGTCAGCACTGGGGGCCAGGCACGATGCGCTGCGCGGCTGGGTGCACTTTGGGGTGGAGAGGCAACGCGGCGTGGTCGACGACTACAGCGAACGGAGACGAAGACCATGACCACTGCACAGCGGGGTGGTGTTGTGGGGGCGCGACCGCGACCATGGCGCACTCACGTATTGTTGCTGGTACTCTGGTGGCTTCAGAAGCTGACACGTCCACGTCCGATCTTGCAGAATATACTTTGGGGCAGGAAAATGTAGAAGATGCCGGCCAAATAACAAGATACTTGTCCATGATGGCTTTATAACTCCCGAGCCTGACAGTTTCAACCTTGGCTCGCACATCTATCTGTATTTGGTAAAATGGTTCGCATCCCATTTTCAGTGCCCAGTAATTCGTGCCATGCAGGCAGTGGCCAAAAAAAACGGGACAGCGCCCAGCAATCATCACGATGGAGTGTCCCGTTTTTTGTGACCACCGCCTGCCATGGTGGCAGGCTCCAATAGGCTTCAGCAGCGCACGCCACGCTGCATGTTCACCGAACGCTCTGCGCAAGCCCGCGCACACGCGAACCACATCAATCTCCCCGTCGCTGAGGAGTCCTTGAGCCTACTGCTCTGTGTTTCGTAATTGCCGATAGTTGCAACAGTTTCTTGCTGCTTCCAGCCCAGCGTGTTCATTATGTCCCGGAGATAGTGGTCAGCACCAACCTCCCCGTCGGAACAGGTCTTGTGGTCCGGCCGTCCTCCGCCATCATCGTGGAGCATGCCACAAGCACAGACGCCTTGTCTAAGGCGTTGATATGAGTGGCCAGGAGAGACATCACCAAAACCGGTGTACGCAACCTTGCTCAATTTTCAGCCTGAAGTTTGGACCCAAAACTCGTCCAACAGCCTAATCTACAGATCAGGAGCTCATCTAAGACATCTGTCTTGATGCCAAAGGACAGCCAACTAGTGCTAGCTAGAAAATGCACAACGCACGCGCGCGCCCAACTCACTCTGCCACCTCACGACCCGGCACAACGTGGGATTCCAAGAATCAAGCTCAAGCCTCAGAGGCTGCTGCCTCGGACAGGCTTGATACGAGGCTAGGATGGACATGCCTCTGACCACCATCAAAACCCAAGCTTACGTGAAAACGCGCTGCTTAACAGATGCTGACGTCAAGGTCCTAGGAATAAACAGATCAATTGCAACTCCCAATCAGTTCAAGGTAAGCACGGCAAAAGTAAGCAGATCACGCCTACCACTGCTGAGATGACCGACGGCATATGCCAGCGCTGAGTAAGGCGGCCGAGGCAAATATCAAAGTCGATCACAAGAACAAAATGCTCGCAATGTCCAAGCTAGAGGTCGGATGACGGTCAAAGGGGGGATGTTGAAGTGATCGGATCAGCTGCCAGTCGTCGTGCGCTCAGCGAATTAACCACCTCACTACCGAACGTCCTACGTATTAGGATGCTCGTACAAAAGCCCGCTAGGCAAATACGCAGGGTACGCAGGATACTTGCGCCGATGGGTGCCTAGCCCGCCAACAAACCTCCTTACCGAGCTCTACGCGCCAGGACTTGATCGCTTGCACGGTTGTGGTGAGGCTCGTTGTGATCCAACCAGTCGAGATTGCCAATCAAATCCGGGGTTTCTAACTCTGTGCTGACACCCTGACACATCGGCGCGACGATAACAATTTTCCTGACTAACTATTGGTCGAGCATTCCAAGTTGTGACACGCGTTGCGCGCGATCAGTGCTGTCAAACCACGACTGCAGATCAGGCGACACCGAGTGTGTTTCTTGTCCCGACAAGCAGTTCCAGACGGAAGAGCAGGTGTTGAGACAACGACTCAAGCTACAAGTTCCACATCACAACATGTGGGACTACTAATGCTGCCTGTTAGGATTTGCGGCTCTCGTGTCGCTTCCTGTCTGGTCTGGTTTCATGAACCACTTTTGTAGGCATAACAGATCGACGCAGCAGCTAACTAGGTGCGCTACCAGCGTTACTTTGCATACGGAGGAAGTGCCCAAGAACGCCCGCCAGCGTGTCCTATTTTATATGGTTCCATTAAGCTGCAGCCGCCTCAAAAGACTGATGCCTGGTAGTTTGGGGGGCCTGATTCGAGAGCATATGGCTATTGGCGGATAATGATTAACTTAGAGCTGGGTTTGCCAAGACCACGTACATGTGTATGTAGCACTTCGCCCTGAAGTTTTGATCCGGGCTCTATTGAAAGCCATATGCGTGAACGAGCATGCGGAATACAATTGTCCTGAAATTCGGCCAGCACACACTCTTCCACGGTAGAATAGGTTCGCTATTACAGGAACAGTGGACGCAACTCGGCAAGGACTTCCGCATCATCCAAGTGAGTCTAGAATATATCCATGCATTAGTACGACGATGACCGAATGCTAACCGACACATGGATAAAGTTGCGCTTCCAGATAATATTGCTCAACAAATAGATTTCTGGCGGGAGCCATACTGATAGTGCACTCCCTGCTTCTTGTATAAGAGATACAAACTTGTTTATTCCGTACCCATCGGGCAAGAAATTGCTGCCTCAGGCAGCAACGAGACATGCAGGCTACGGTCCTCAGCAGGGGCTCTCCTTTGTGGCCTAAATCGATATCTTCCCAAATGAAAGTGCAGAAACAATTGGATGCCCGGAAACTACAAACTGTAACGAGGCTAGAAACCCCTTTGTGTTTTGCTTACACAAAAGAGGCTGGGCTTAGAAATGCATGAGGACCTAATGGTATGTAAGAGGCGCTCGCTAGGGTTTCCGTGCGTTGTCTCGAGTAGCGTCAGGTGAAGTGTGTCAATCTACGGAGTACTCTGGCTTGAATTCGGACTTTCCGGCCCCACCAATTCTTTCTGCGCGCCACCAAAATTAGGTGCCACCCTAGAAGTCATGCTAGGCACCTCCTGACCACGACGCGACTTTGCTATATGGCGGTAATAACGTTAATCTCACGATAATTTATAGTGTTTTAGGCCTCTCCGTAGCACTCGCGATGACGTACTCGGTAGCCCGCCGCCTAACCTCCCTAGAGAGGGTTCAAATGCGCGTTATTCTCTCATAAGGGGCCTTAATAACAGAGGCTACCCGGAGCCTTAATTACTCTATCGAGACGGTACGACGATACCGTCACGACTTTATAAGGACTAGCGAGCTACTTAATCGGCCGTCGTACGACGTCCCGCGTAACCGAGAGAAGATCTCTCTAGAAGCGATAGCTATAGGTGCCCGACGTGAGGAGCTACTAACGACGATACTAACGACGATACTAATCTATAGGGCCTTCTCGAAGAGCTCGAAATCTATAATAATCTCTTCCTCGACGAGATATAATAGTTCCTCGCTAAAGAGTTTAATACCTTTATTAACATCTCTACTATTTCGAAGCGACTTAAAGCTACTAATTAGACTAATAAAGCTATTAAGACGAAGGCCCTCGAGGTATACGCACCGTAGTGGTCGCTATATATATATAATACCTACGATCTATTATTAAATTAATTTATCTTCGTTAACGAGTTAGGGGTTAATAGGAGGGATAGACGTCGTCGTCGTAGATAGGCACCTCTAGGCTACTCTCCGTACTAGTCGAAGCTCCTCAAAAGAGGCTAGCGATTTAATATCTTACCCGTATTAACGATTAACGGCTTTATTACGAGTACTATTTATATAGGGTCGACGGATCTTATAAGGTTTATAGACTAGTTATTAAACGAGGTGTTACTACTAATAAGGCTATTCCCGGAGCTATAGTCTATTCTTATAATAGATAATACTTTATTCTACTACTCGACGGAGATCTACGACGTATATATATTAGCGGGAGTAAAGCTTTAATATTTACTACCGTACTCGCTTAACTTTAACCCTATTAAGGCTACCTTCGGGTATCTTAAGAAGTATATACGACGGTAAGCTAGGTAGCGAGATACCGAGTTCTATAGCCCGGAGGACTTCAGCCTCTTCCTCTAGGAATACGTTAATAATGTAGGCTAATATATAAGTTAAATTAGAGGCTTCTTTAAAGCCGTATATATAGGGAAGGACCTAGAGTAGTTATATATAGAGATATAGAGAGATACTAAAGGACCTATTAAAGGTCTTATATATAAGGGAGAACGGATATCCCGTAAGGGATATCACGTAACATAGGTTACGCTATATCGTACTATAGTAACCTAACGCTAATTCCGATAGCCTTATACCCGAGTATTATCGCTATAGAAGTTATCTTCGAATTAAACAAATTATAGTTATATATCGAGATCGTAAGTATCGTAGAGAGGAGGGAGGGCGGGTCGTTACCGTCGTCGTCGGGAGGTTAGCTAGTTACTATATATCGCGATAGTTAGTTAGCGGGCTATAAAGGAGAGGGAGGGGTCGTACTTATATCGTCGTCGTTATCGCTATTAGTTAAGTAATCTACTTCCTACTTTAAGAGCCTCTTTACCTTACTTCGTACTACTACTCTATGTAAGGGATTTATACTATTTAAGGAGTACTAGTTAATAGAGAGGTCGAGTATCCGATTAATCGTATAACCGCTACGCTTTAGAGCCCGGAATAGGGCCTTAACTACGTCGCGTAGGATTAACTCCTTCGCCTTAAGAATACTCCGAAGAGCTATTATTAAGCTAGTAAAGCTACTAGGATAGGGGAGTCGTAGTAGTAACGAGCTCTACGGTAGTAGGAGTAGCGGAGAGGAGTAACGTAGAGGTAGGTTATATAGTACCGAAGAAGCCTCGCTTAGAGCTATCGTCTCGACTATTAGCGCCCTCGGAATAGCTTTAAGAGGAGCCTACTATTAGGGTCTAGCGAGCTATCGGATATCCTCTAAATTAAGAGCGTACCCTCCGATGTTAACGACGAGGCTATTAGCATTATTATTCTACCTATTACCACCCTTATAGCGGTAGTGTTTATTACTACTTTTACCGTCGCCTATACGAGCTTCTTCGACTTACTCCTCGCTATTACTCCGCCGCTTCTAGAGTTTATTATATATCTTAATAGGCGGACTGTTATATAGAGCCTACTTATTACTAATATCTCTTACTTACCTCGTAGCGTTCTAGATACTAATCTAGTAGTAATAGGTACTATTTTCAATCTAGTAGAAGAGGGGCTCGGAATCTCTATTATACTTACGATTATTATAAGTCTACTACTTTAGGTACTAGAGCTACCTTAATAGCTCTTAAATTAAGTAATCCTACTTTACGTTAACTATAGCTATACCCTCTCCCGGTATCGAGTAATACTTCGTTTTAGACTTCTTTAAGGCGGTAGTTCGGTCGGTAGCTATTAACATCGGGGTGTTAGGTATAGCTAGAGTCGAGTATCGTAATAGGCCTCTCTTTAACGGGGTCTCGATCGACTACGAGATACGTAGAGGGCGGCCTATAGGTAGTCCAAAAGGCCGTAGTCGTAGAGTTAAGCTTATACTTCTTAGAGTAGTAGAGGTACCTAAAGAGGTAGCCCGGAAGCGATAGCTTACTCGTATAATCACGGGTTTATTAGTACTATAGATATATTTAATAGCGTTAAGTACGTTATTTACCTTTAGGTCTAGACCTAGTAGTAATCCTAGTATAGGCTAAACTATCGCGGAATAGCTAATTTGTAGCTTTAAAATGTAAGAGGCTATAATAACCTCACCGCTAGTAAAGGCGATGCTATATATACTATAAGCTTCATCTTATATATCTTCTATAAAGCGAGAGAGTTATATAGTATACCTTATTTAGCTCCCTCTTAGCTTATCCCTCTAAAATAGGTATTTAAGGGCTTCTTCGAGGTTATATTAGGTAGCGATTATAGCTCTCTTAACGATAGGGGTAGGTTTATCTCGATATATAATCCTATCCTTTTTAATAATAAAGCTTACCTCGATAGTAATATTAATACCTTCTAGCTCTACGAAGGGGTCCGACGACGGGATTATAGCCGTAGGTAAACTTAACTATATTACTACCGGGCTCGACGGCGGTAGTACTAGAGATAATATAGGTATAAGTACCTATAGGCTACTTATAAGGGTATTACCGCCGCTAGAGGGGCTATTTTACGTCGTTAAGTCGTCGATTCTATTAGTCGTCGACTCTACTAAAGGACCCTTATCGGATAACGCGGTTACTACTATTATATATACTCCTCGTAGCCGGATTTTAACGGGCTTTTTAGGTGTCTTTTTAGTAGGCGGTACCTTTACCTTATTTACTACTTTACTACTTCGTAGAGTAGCGTTCTCTCGCCCTTTTTTAGTACGGGCGTAAGATACCTAGCCCGGCCCGGTAGGAGAGGTTATCGTTAAAGGGCGCTTTCTCGGAGGTATCTCTCGCGGCGAGATAATCATCTATTAGTTAGCTATCTCGTCGATGCGTACACGGCCGGAGGAGCGTAGTCGACGGCCCTCTATCGACTAACGGGCTCGAGGAGGGCCGTCGCGGCGGAGGATAGATCGTAGTAACGCGGCCGAGAGGCGCGGTAGCGGTGAGGGAGGAGGCACGGGCGTGCTACGTAGCGACGATAACGGGCTCGACGGTACTATATGTATACCTGCCGAGCTTGATAGCATCACAAAACACTATAAATTATCGTGAGATTAACGTTATTACCGCTATATAGTAAAGTCGCGTCGTAGTTAGGAGGTGCCTAGCATAACTTCTAGGGTGGCACCTAATTTTGGTGGCGCGCAGAAAGAATTGGTGGGGCCGGAAAGTCCGAATTCAAGCCAGAGTAGAATAGTTTGTTGTCATGTATCCACCAATAAACATGTCGGGTTTCTGGATCTCAGGCAGTGGGATGTTTCAGGTACGATCTAAGCGTATCAGAACTTTCCCCCCTCACAGTGACAGCATACAAATAGATCTTGCGGTCTAGGACCATAGAAAAAAGTATAAAGATATACAATGTGCCACGGCAAAGAGGACGTCCGAGCCGTTCTTTGCACAAAAGCAAAAGCCACTCAAAAAAGAGTTTTGGCCTGCATGCCGAGTAGAGCAGGCAAGGCCACCATTCGTTTGATGGAAGGAACTAACCGAGGCGGTGGGCCAACAAAAAAAAACTGGGACAATAACACCATTGTCAGCCATATACTAGAGAGAGCTGTCCGGGGCTTTTGGCCACCGCCTCGTCAACCTCCCGGGGATGTGTAGGATGCAACGTTCACCGCATGATCAGGTCAGTTCGGCCAGCTCATTACGCTAGTGCAAACGTAGACTAGGCAAAGAGCCGGGGCCACTTCCCCGACTCTTGACAGCCGAATTCGGTGTAACGGCTCACCGAGGAGGAGAGGTCATCCTGATATGCACCGAATCCATGGCACCGTGGCTATGCTTTGTATAACAGGACTCGACGGCATACGTCACTGACGGAAAGTTACGGAACTTTCCGTCAGTGACCACCCAGTCCCATCTAGGGTACCAAGGCGCCCACTTATGCTGTTGTTTCTTGAACGCTGTTGAAAGAAGTTACATGTCGTTCAGGTGGACAACCCCATCCAACTATCAATCTATCCTTCGTAGCGCATGCGTAGTCTCTCATCATGCTAACAGGTATATGGCGGGCTTGACACATAGGTGCATGACTGACCGCTTGCTGGCCCTCTCCCATAAAGCCCAATCCCGGTGCACGACCCAGACACTGCCGCCCGAGGTGGATGTCAAGCAAGCAACAGGCATTGTATAACATGCAAAAGTTGTCACAAACCCAGCAACAAGGGGAAGCCTACAGGAAGGCGACGGGTTGCCTCGTTCGACTGCATGATTCTGCATCGATACCCACCTTCCTCCCTTGGGCCCAAACTTGATGTCTTGAAAATGATGTAGCAGCCTCATTGTATGAGGCGCCATTGTGGAACTCTGCGAAGGAGCTTAGGCATGACCGCATGGTGCCGTCACGGTAAGAGTCTGATGTGCTCCGAGCCCACTGCG
The DNA here is from genome assembly GCA_026745475.1 of Microdochium nivale. Classification (NCBI taxonomy): domain Eukaryota; kingdom Fungi; phylum Ascomycota; class Sordariomycetes; order Xylariales; family Microdochiaceae; genus Microdochium; species Microdochium nivale. The sequence goes on from JANTFD010000002.1 coordinate 3,004,894, forward strand.
TGACCAGCAAAATTCTTCCTCAGTCCCACGAACTGTCGCCATCGCATTGAGCCGTTATACATGCAAAGCCCGGGAGTGGGTTTCCCTTTCATAGATAGGATTCTGCAAATTGGGGTTGCGAATGGCATAAAACTAGTTTTAAGAGCTTGCCTTCAGATAATTGCTCTCAGCAATGACCTGTGTCTTGCCGATACAAAGTTCTGCTGTAGAGCTGGACCATGGGAAAGTTCCAAGAAAGTCGTTTGGCTCTTCAGCATTTAGACCAAAATAGGACTCGGAGTGACGAGCTTCGCTTGTCTCGAGACAGTTTTTCTTTTTTTCCTTGAAAGGGGAGGAGGGGGGGGGGTTGAGGTCGAATCCACGAAGCTAACCTCTGATCGAATTCCGCGCACACGAAGGAAAAAATCATGGTACGTTTGACCTTACTTATGTTTGTTCATGTGGTGGCCGCATCGTGGAGTTGTCCTCCGCAAGGGCAACCCCGTTGATATCTAATATAATCATATCCTATCTGCGCCACAGTAGCGCGCCGATGTACTGTGCAGACCGATTCTGTACGCAAGTGAACCTGAATACCAGCCTCAATTATGTGTTTTGTTAGTGGCTGTATAAAGTGGGCCAATAATACCTTTAATGTAAGCATAAAATCTACTGTTCACCTCTTAATTAGTTCGATCATGGTTATACAGAGTAACTCCATACATCGTTAGAGTCTGATCGACATAAGATGTTGCGTCCTAACGAAACATAACGAACCGCTGTAGATCATTACCGGAATGACGTTAACCTATTTAGGCGACTACGAGGTTGAGAGGGCGCGTTGCGCCCTCTCCCCGACTTGTGCCCTGTCAAAATGCAAAATGCCGCGGGTCCTGAATTTTTTCATCCTACTTCTGCAAGATATGTTGTTGACAGTTGACAGGGGGTTCCCCTAGCAATGTTCGACTGATGATGCTGAAGTGTCAATATCAGAAATCGAGTCTAGACGTTGCCACTTGCAAGAATGGGGTCGTCATCGACCACATTGCGAAGCCAGATATGGTTGCTCCCAGGTAAGCGAGAGCGACTGGAACCCAGCTGGAGCGAGCTAGAACGTCATTGGCGCATTGGCCAATCACGAGCATCAATGCGGGGCCTCTGTCGTTCGAGGTCGGTAGACATCACGAAACCCGCATGATCTTTTGCCAGCTATCAACGACGACATCACCATCCGCCACCACACCCGCATCGCACGCCCGCAAACCGTCACGATGGCCTCCTTCATCGCCCGCCGCGCCTTCACCACCTCCGTCCGCCGTTTCGCCCCGGACTCGGGCCTCAAGGCCGAGACCAAGCGCAACCCTGAGCTTGCCGTGCGTCATAATTCCTTCCTTCCTTCCTGCGCCGCAACCACCACCGCTGCGAGCACCGACCCGGTCCCGGCAGCCCGGGTCACTCCCGGCGCTCGCCGAGGCACAGGCTGCTTGCTTCTATGCGCGAACATTGCTGACACCCCAATATAGATCCTCGGAGGCGTCATGATCTGCGCCCTCGGCGGTGCTGGTCTCTACTTCGGTTAGTCCACCCACCTCTTGCCCACCACGCCACGAGACGACACCAAATCCGCCCTATCGCCGCCGCCGCGCCTCAACTCGTCCTCATACGCATATATTACCCCCGCCTCCAGCCCTCGCCGCACTTTTCGAGAACTGCAAAACCGCCATTTACGCATTCACTAACCTCGCACGCCCAAAAACGCAGGCTCCTCCCCCACAAAGTCCACCTCTGAGGCCCAGGTCGGCATCGCCAGCGAGGGCATGCCCTGGGAGACGGGCGCGGCCGAGGGCAAGTACCGCTACCACCCGGGCGGCGACGCCTCCCAGGACCCCCGCGACGCCCCCAGCGCCATCAACGTCGTCGTCATCCCCGACGTCAACCTCCCCAAGGTAAGAACAAGGAAAAAAGAACGAGGCTGTTATTTCTGGAAAACTGGGGGCTTGATTCCTCCAGGGCCCTAGCTTGAACGCGGGAGATGAAAAGAAAAAACAAAAGGCTGACCATGATCTCGTGTGGAAACACAGCACCTTCACGACAAGTACAACAAGTGGGGCAAAGATGGCTACTAGATTGTTCCGTTCTCGTCCTTCCGACCTGAGACGGACGCCACGTAGAAAAATATGGCGGAGCTTGATGTCTCACGCAATCCGTGCAAGCGCGTTGTATGTCTAAGCATAGGTAGTAACTAACAAGGAAAGAGAAGATGGCTTTCTGTTTGTTACCTGAGAAAGATTGAACACCCAGACGTAGAAGTACCGTCGCAGGAATGTGTATATAAAAACATGAAAAAAAAACAGATCCTACCACGAGCTTTCATTCAGCGCCGGGAGTGGCGCCCGGGGGAGACGTATGTCACAGTTAGCACTAAAGCCTTTCCTTCTGACATCTGCATTGTGGGAATCAGGGCAGCCATTGCCCTAATCTGGCAAATGGTGTTATTTGCGAAAGTGAGAAAGAAGAATATAAATCGAAATGTTTCTCACTATCGAGGGCACCAAATCAGCGCAGAAGCCAAGGGCTTTGGCTATTAGAGGCACATGTCAGCGTGACAATTCAGATAGCCATTCGTTGATTTGCGCATCTGCCTTTCGTGTCGGCAAGGAGCTCATCATTTTGCTCTATACCAACGCCGATATCTCCCACATCTCGCTCGAAAAGCTACCGTCAATGCAGCATCTATCTCATATCCACATATCTACGCGACCGACGCAACAACCATTGCCGCCACATTTTCCTCCTCGCTGCGCACCGTAATCTTCGTGGTGACGCCAGACTTTGATGAGTATGCCATCCTGATGTTTGCAATAACCCTGCCGCCGTTCACCGTTTTGCCTAGGAGCTTGAGTTGATGTGTCGTTTGATTGACTGGCACATCTGTGCCCTCTAGAGCTTGTAGCGACAATGCCTTGGCAAGTTGTTCCGTTGCGTCTAAGAATTACGTTAGTATCCGCATGAATCTGCATGTTAGGTGACACCATTGAGTGAACATACCAGCAATGCTGTTCACGCTCGAAAGCTGCAGGGTCTCTGAAGCCTCCTCGCCCGCCGCACCAATGGACTCCCAAAGGTGGTTGAAGTTGCCGGCATATAACGGGATGACATAATCGCTGCCGGCGAGGTCGAAATCGCCAACCTCGTATTCGTCGTCGTAGCCGCTGTCCTCGGGCTCGTTGGTCGTGGGGTCGATCTCCTTGCTCGTGAACTTGAGGATGTTGGTGAACGAGCTTGTTGGCAATGACGTCTCGCCATTAACCTTCTTGAAAGCGACGTAAACCTTTCCAGGCTCGTTTGTAGCAAGCTTCTCAGCCGAAATGATGAATTCCTCTTCAAGTTCTTCCTCCTCCGCAGGTGTGGCTACCACTGAGACATTCTCCAGTACGGTGGCGTCCAAGGTGTTCTTGACCTCATATTGGAACAAAACATGCTCCTTGAAGATATGCTTGACAACGGTGACAACGTACTCCGTCTCAGCCTCAGTGAGCTCGATGACAGGCGACGACTTGAGAACGTGGCCGAAAGCCTTGATTTCGGGGATGGCCATAAGTTCTTCGGCAACCTTGGCAGCAGCGGCGGCGGTCGAAGCCTGAGCCTCTGCGCCGCTTGCAGCAGTTTTCGTTGGTCCAGCCTTTGGTGGCTTGAGGGATGGCGTGCTCGCTGTAAGTTTCTTGGTCCGATCTTCTGCATCTGCTTGCTCCCGGGTGACGACGGGAATTTTGCTAATATCAAACGGAACATCGAAGCCGGACTTGTCTTCCGCGGTGACATACATGACGAGCTCGCGCTCAAGGGAAGGCAATAAGAACATGTTTTCTGCGAACAATAGTTAGCGTGAGTTTCAGCATGATGAAGACTCCATTATCTTGCTTACCGTTTCTGATGAATTTGGCACCCATCTCATCCTCCTCGTGCATGAGCCTCAGGTTGAGTGCGGCGCGGTCACGCACTTCGTCATCAACATCGTCCAAGCATCTCGTGAGGAGAACATCAACGCTGCGCTTGACCTCCGGATCCTTCTGACCCACACCAAACTTGGCGAGAGCAGTGACCGCGGCAGCCCTGACAATTGCGTTTTCCAACACGACTCGGTTGTAGATGTATCGGATGTACTTTGTGGGCTGAGAAGTCTTGGGTCCTTCGAGACCAAGCAGATGCAGAATGCGCACTGCAAGCTTGGTAAACTCGCAGTCCTCAATGAACTCGCAAAGGTGGGCGAGGGCCTCCTCCTTGGAATCGGGGACGAACTTGATGAGGTCAAACATGCTTTCGACAACAGCGCGCTTGAACTCGTAACCACCCTCGTCACGTAAAATGCCAGATAGGAATGTTAGCATGCCTGCCTGCTTGCTGGGGAACTTCAAGCAGAGCGTGCGGATGGCCTCCACGATGGTGATCTTGAACTCGTCTGTGATTTCCGACATGAAACCAGAAATCTGCTTCATCAGGCGATCTACACTAGCCTCGTTACCTGTCTTGAGCAGTGTGGTGATGGCGAAAGTGGCGATGGAACGGTTGCTGTTGGAAATGAGGGCTTCGATGTCAGGATTGCAAACATTGACAGCCTGGGGCTTAAACGACGCAAATTGGTGGAGAATGCGAAGGGCGGCGAACTTCGTGACGGCACGAGGAGACGAGAGGAACAGCTGCAAAACGTGCACCGCCTGGGTCACCTCGGTATCTGTGACGTCCCGCATATCGCAGATCGCCTTGCAAGCCTCGAAGTTGACCATTTCGCTCTTGTGCCTCAACCATCCGTCGAGGAGCTGCATCATAGGTTTCCGGAGAGACGGGTCAACCTCAGCCAATTCGGCAGCGAGTCGGACAAGCATAACGATAGCGGCAGGGCTCTTGACGGCTCCCGGAGCACCAAACTGCTGCACCATTTTGACCAGAGCCATCCGGTCGTGCGACCTCATGAGATACAACAGACCAATGGCGTGGTATTGTGTCATCGTGGAGTTGTTGACCGGCAACGAGCTGTTCGAGGACGAGAAGCCTAGGGAGAAGCCACCGGAAGACTTCGACGAGGCCGCGGCTTCCTGGGTCTCGGACTGCCACCGCCTAACTACATCCTTGGCGATTGGGAGGAAATGGTAGGACGAGACAAGGGCCGCTGAAGAGACAGACGGGTTCTTGTCGACAATGGCGGTCTTCATGACACGTTCGATCGATTGTATCGTTTGGGCCTATGGTAACGAGCATCGTACATAAATTAGTCTCTAGGTTGCCCCGACGAGTAGATTCAGCAAGCTTGTGCACTCACGTCCATGATGCGGCAGAGGGCTCGGATGGCGTTTGGTCGGTAAATGGCTTCTGTGCTGCCACCGGTGTCCTTCATGATGGTGCTGGTGACCATGATGATGTCCTCGGCGGAGTGGGCCAGCTCCTTGATGACAAGGTGGACCATCTGGCGAAGACTGGCATCTTTATTCTGGAAGAGCTTCGAGATGCCGAAGAAGAGATTGGTGGCTTCATTCGTTGGGAAAGACTCGCCCGTGTACAGGAGGAGGGCGATCTTTGTGAGGAGGATGCGACATCTTCGTGGCTGGATTGGAGAGCTGTTGAAAAGACGGGCTGCGGGGAGGGTTGGTTGTGGTTAGCAATAGATACAAAGACGGCGCATTGGGTTTGGCGCAGCAAAAGCGATTGACAGGCTGGCGGCAGCATGGCACGGGACGTAGAGAGCTATCTGGGCGCGCGATGGCTGATGGCGGATCGTGCTTTGGAGGTGAGAGGGGGCCATGTCGAGAAGGGGTCCAACAGACCTTCTTGGAAGACCTGGGTACGGTCGACCTTGACCAGGCCGAGGTCCGCGTCCTCGTCTTTCTTGCCGTAGCTCATGGCGGGCGAAGCGGTGGCAGTGGTGATGGTTTGATTGTGTCGGCCGTCGAGGATATCGCCAGCCTGGAGTCTGGTTAGAGACGGTCAAGTCGCCATCAATGCTGCAGGTCGTCTCCTGGCTACGCTGGTTGTGGATCGTGCTAGGTGGCCGCTCAGTGGTGTGTGGGCTACGTAGCCCACAAGGAGCAATGTTGTCCACTCGTGGGAGCTCCTGCGCTCCTCCCTCCGCCCTTGTCAAACAGCAACCCCACCAAGAATGAAGGGGACCTGAACTTTGGCGTGAGCCAGCTTTAATCGCCATGGCGAGGACTTCACACGTTCGTGGTTTGAGCTTTCATCATCGACGTATTCTTTCTCCAATCTAATCTCTCAATGACCGCGAGGTGCAGTCGCGGCGAGCTGCATGACATTTTCGAGATAGCCAGCAGTCCCACCATACTTCGCAATTAGGGCGTCCAAGTCTACTTCCTCGCCCGCCGCGATCCTGGTTCTCCCTATCAGCCCAGTGTTCCTCGTGCTCGGTATCCTCAACATCTCCTTCTCAATCTCCCATCCACACTCCGTGCCAATTCCTGTCACCCAGTCAACCAGGGAAGAATATGCCGACGAGGACTTGCCCATGCCCTTGGGTGGTGGCGCCCGGAACTTTGCCCCTGACAATGCGTGGCTGCAGCATGGTATCATGATAAAGGGGCATTTGGATATAGTGGCCAGTATTGGTGTCCATGGCGTGAGCTCATCGGCGTGATTCGAGATGATGAACGTGCCTTCGGGAAAGCGTCCGTCGTGGAGGATTTCGTCTGTCTCTTGAGCGGCCAAGCTGTCCTGTGTTGTTTGGTCGAGCTGCTCTGCTGTCACCGTAGTGCCGCCGCCGATGATGGACGGCAGAAGCACCCGTTGCTGCAAGACAGGCTGCCCAGCCAGAAGCTCCCCTTCCTTGCCCTGCTCCTGGTAAGTTGCCCACGACTTTCGCTTCCGGGCATCGAAACCCCAGCCGGCGTAACCTTCCTGCCGCAAAACGTATACGAGCAGGCCGTTGCCGCAGCCGATATCGACGAAACCAGGGAATGGCGACGTGCCGTATATCTGGGCCCAGAGTTCTATTAGGAATGCGGCTATGTTCAAGTCCTCGAAAACGTGCTTGTCCGGATCTGTTACTTCGGCCCAGCTCTCTATCAGAGGGCGGGCGTACTTTTCTTTAAGCCTCGCATATGTATTTTGGACTGTGACTTGAGGAACGATGGTGTCGTGCTGGACACGCTTGACGTAGCCAGCCAGCGTACCTAAACCGTGCTTGTACAGTGTCGAAAGCAGATGGTAGGCTGTCCTCAGCAGCTTCGGCTCAGTGTCGAGACCCTCAAAGAAGTTGTAGTGGATGGATATGCTGCCCTCCTGGTCTGCGGCATTCCATTCGTGAAGAAAAGCCAGTGCTCTGACCTGGGGGTGGTAGAATGGCATCTCTGTGGGACCATCTACATGGGGGTTGTACGCAACCACGGATCTGACAGGCTCGCTGGTATCGCGGCAACGATACTCTAGACATGTCTGATCAAGTGGCCGGTCTCTGCGTGTGTTTCTGGGGATCATCTTCCTGACTAGAAAATTGAGCATGTCGTATCCCTGAAAATGTAGCAGACGAGGCTGTGAGTACTCGTCCATGTCGTTGTTAGTGGGCAGCTCTAAGCCACTAGCTTCCATCAATATGTCCGCTCGGAACAGCCATGATGAGTTCAGATTTGGGTTCCGGACGAGGTTTCTCATGACTTGGAAAAACACTTTGTCGTCGAAAGGGCAGGCGTGCCCATATAGAGGCACCCAGATCTCCCCTGCCACATCTTGGAGTAAGGATGGAGTTCCTGGGGGGAATTCAGCAGGATTAAATGGTGCCATAATTTGGTTTCCTATCGTTGACTCTCCGGCATCATCACACGGACCTTCATCAAGAGGGTGGATCTTTCAAGTCGAGAGATGGTTGCACCTCAGTAGAGGTGGAGTCTGCTACGGACTTTGAAAAAGTTGACACTCTACCGGTAACTGGAGCTCTGGACAGTTGTTTAGATTCTTTAGGCCAGCAGTGAAATCAGTGTGGGCTGTCGAAATGCTCCAAGTCTAAACCTAAGGTACCTATCCATCAATATGGCCTGATTGAACTGTATAAGGGGAAAAGCTGCGATTGTCTTTGCGTGCTTGACGTTGAGATCTACTGCCTCCCACGGACTTCAGGGAGGTCGACTCAACGAGATGCTCCAGGAGTGCGCGTGTGTGAGTGGCTGCCCAGCCGAGATCTACCAAATCCGTCCAGATGATGTACTCGGTCGGTGTGCTGCGTGCCCACCGCTGCAGAAGTGCCATTTCCCATGACCAGACTGCTGGTTGTGCACGGACCTCCGGCATACGGAGGCCTAGGGGCGCGCGCCTGCCAAAGCGGCTGGGCACTGACTGACCAAGCCGCTTGCACTGCTGGCTGCTCACTGGTCGATCATGCCCTCGCCCCTCCCTCACCCTGTGGAAGGTTCTCTCTGTACGGAACCCCTCTGTGCCAGAGATCCCTTCCAAGGTTCCCTTTCTCATCACCACCACACGCCAGGCCCTTCCCAAACACACGTTCACGACACAACCCAATAGACACCAACTCCTCTGAAGCGAGACAACTCCACAGTCGTCGGTCGCACTCCTCCTAGGCCCCCAACAAGACCATTTCCCCCAAGTCCCCCGGAAACTCGAGTTTATGTCAATCGAAAACCTCAAGTCGTACGGTAAGCATCTCCAGCAACTTCCTGAGATTTCGTCGACGGCTACAACGCGCGTGTCACCGCCACGGTCCGTGCTCACAGAGCGGCCATTTCCCGACCGGGATGCTGAGCAGGACTCTCATTGAGCGCCCTCATGCGCAACCTGCAGCCTGCGACACGTCATTCCCTCCAAGCAACACGAGTTTCTTCAAGCCAACAGTCACTAACTGGCCACCCTGTTGCAGACCCCTTCGCCGAAGCCGACGAGGACACAGGCGAGGCCAAGCAGACACAGGATTATATCCATATCCGTATCCAGCGTACGTCAACACCGACTCGATCGCGTGCCGCCCTCCAGGGCAACATTAATCAGGGGACCACCGACTAATTGATGGACGCAGAGCGCAATGGCCGCAAGACCTTGACTACGGTCCAAGGACTGCCCAAGAAGTTTGACCAGAAGAAGATCCTTAAGGTCATCAAGAAGAAGTTCGGTACGCTATACCGCCATTTCCTTATCGAGTCGTCTACCAGCAGCTAGACTAACGAAAACACAGCTTGCAATGGCACGATCGTGACGGACACCACCATGGGTGAAGTCATCCAGCTCCAGGGTGACCAGCGCAAGGATGTCCAGGAATTCCTCGTAGACAAGAAGGAAGGCCTTGAGCTCGATCCCAAGACCATCAAGGTCCACGGTTTCTAAGCAGGCCGCGTCTACGACATGCTTCGACCAACAATCAACTGCAGACGCAAAGCCCCCATCATGCCAGCCGCAACACGCACGTCGAGTGCGGGCTGCTCCCGGAGCAGTGTCTGGCGGTGGTAGACGGCACTGTAGACGAGCTACACGCGGGGCCGACCCTCGAAAGGGTTGAGAGGAAGGCGTTTGATTGCAAATGGTCGAGACATGATACCCCTTGTTTGCCACCAGTCGGAGAACCATCAAGCAAACTATGCGGAGCCAGGATACGGCACAGCACGTGCCCAACTTGCACTATAGTTATGTCAATATACCTCGACTGCCTTTTGCACCAATGTAAAATTGACGCAAGATGCGTGTATGTGTGTGTGTGTGTATCTATGTGGCGTTTAAGGTCATGTGAACCGAGATGCGTCACATCCTTCGCTGATCATGTGCTGGCTGGATTAGCAAAGTATCCTTGCGTATAGCTAGAGTTTCAGATTATGCCGCAGTCGTCAATATCTCGTTTGATCTGTCCGGGACGACAACACGCAGTCACTATGAAAAGGGCTGTTCACGCTCCGGTGCCGGTCACAATATCGCCATGGCTAGCAGCATGCTTCTTTTTCGCAAGAAAGATCCAGCTTCGCAAAAACACCCTCTATAATATGACACAGGCCCTATATGTGAAGCGGCATCAAGTACCCAACTTTGCCGCTATCCTGTCCTCCCACGTTACGCCGACAATCTTGACCACCAGGCTGCCCAGCAACTCGGTGGCGCGCCTAGCCGACACGAGGAGTGGGATGTCCGGGTAGTCATCGCGGGGGCGGGTGAAGTGGCTGTGGCCCAGGAGGGCGAACATGCTGACGAGGCCTGAGATGCTGAAGACTCGGATGCTAAGCCTAGTTTCCTTGCGGATGCTTATTTTGCGCTGGGTGATAGCATAGCAGGCCGTGAGGGCGGCCGAGATGCCGATCCAGGCGGGCAGGAGCATGCTTGGCGACTTTGCGGCGCCCGTGAGGTAGATTGCCGACGACGTCAAGTAGGTGAAGATGCAGTCGATGGTGAAAAGCCGGATGATGGTGGCCTCGGGGGTGTAGTTGATCAGCCACCGCGACATGAGGCAGTCGGTAAAGAAGAAGGAGAGGTAGGCAGAGGCCCAGCACTAGAACAAATGACACGAGAGAGCGGGTTAGCCTATGTGTGCGCTCTGGTCTGTATGTTCTTCTCTTGTGGGCAAGTTTGCTCATACCCAGACAAAGACGAGCGAGCTCTCGATCAGGCGGAGGGAAGCGCCTGCGTCGGCACGCAGGTCGGCCAGCTTTGGCGTCGAGGGGTCGGAGAAGTCGACGAGCTCAGTAATGAGGAACCGCAGCGCGAGGCGCGCACCCCACCAGAGTGACGGGCCTATCGTGAGGAGACGGCAGGCGGAGAGGAGAGGGTGCCATCGCTTGGGAACGCCGAGGGCCGCAGCCACGCGGGGCTTCAGGAAGGAGATGGCGACAACTGGCCTGTCATGGCCGCTGTCAGCAAACGGCGCGCTGGACGGGACGGCCGCTCGATCGTGGCTGGTGGTCGCGTGAGTCGTAGAGGTGGTGGTGCCGAGAGGAGCAGCTATGGCTGCCGTCCGGCCGGCGGCGGCGTGAGAAAGGGCATTGGGCGCAGGAGTCGCAACCTGCTTGGCCATTGAGAGGCCTCGAAAGGTCGTTTGGGTCGCCCTCGCCTGTCAACCTCAAGGTCGGTGTTTGTCTGCGATTGTCGGCTGGTGGGTGGCGGTCCACGGCGGCGGAATAGAAGCCCAGGCGGGCGGGCTGTTGCTTGTGGGAGACGTGGACGGGGGAGAGCTGGCCGCCTGGGCTGCAAGGCGCAGGACCGGCAAGAGGGACACGCGCAATCGCCAATCACGAATCTGGCGAGAGCATTACGGCAGGGGCCTGGCGGAGGGGAAGGCGAGCCGGGCGAGACATGGGCATGCGGCCAATGAGGCAGGTGAGGGCGTGCCGTCTTGCAAGGCACTGGCGTTGCATCGCGGGCGGTTTGGCTCTGGCTCGAGTCTGGTCCTCTGATTGTCAAAGGCCAGCAACCTTGGAAGCCAACCCTCGGGAATGGGAGTCGATTCGACTCTGCCGCCCAGCTTGTCCCGTACCTGACGCTAACGTCATGGTGGGCTGGATGGGTCAGGCAGTCCAGCCATTCTGATCCCTGGAGCAATCTCGGACATCTGGCAATTGTCTTCTTCACCATAGCTTGCGAGCAAGAGAACAGAGAACTTGACACAAATGATCTGCAGCTAGCTCAATCATCCTATTGCGGCATGCAGATGCCGGACGCAGCATCGTCAACCCCCACGGCCACACCACGCATCCTTGCCTTGCAGGGTAGGCCGCGCTAGGGTGCTCCGCCGGCCCGCTGGAAACTTTTAGTGATCATGGATGCCGGAGCGGTTCCGCCAAGAGCAATTCCTCGTGCCTCGTTGTCGCCAAACCTCGCTCTCACCACTGCCGCCGTGGTCGCAAACTCCTTGAGCCATGGCCGAGCTCATGCGTCTCTCCCGGCCCTGGCTGCAAGCCGCACGCTGGGCACCCTTCGGCACCTCACCGGCGTCCGTGCTTGCCCGTAGCTTTACCTCCACAGCCACGAGCAGCTATGCAGTCAAGTCTACGGCGAATCGAGACAAGATGGCAGCGATGAAGCAGCCTACCTTCCTCGTGCCTGGTCAGTCCTCCTCGCTTCCTTGCTTCCTTGAAGTCTTGTTCGCCCGTCTTGGTCGTCCTTCCACTAACTAAAGACTTTCCCTTTCCGAATTTCCAGGCACTCTCGTTACCCCTCCGCTTCGGGACTTCCCCAGGTCACCACGAGACTTCTTCCACTTCCTCTGGGTAATATTCAAGACCCGGCTGCAGACGACCGGCAGCAACCTCGGCGCGAAAATCATGTCCCGTGACGGCCTCTTCAGTAAGACCAAGCTCAACCTCGGCCGTTCGCAAGCCGTGCCGACCGCAAAGGCCCTGCACCTCCGCATGTCCGAAGCTGTCGCCGCGGGCGATGCCGAGACACTGCGCGCCGTCTGCTACCCGGAGCTCGCGGATCGGCTGATCGGCTCGATCCAGAGGCGGCCCAGGGGCATGCGCTACGAGTGGCAGCTGGCCAAGTACAACAGCACCGCGACCTACCCGCGGCTCGCAGACTTCCGCGTCGTCACTATGCCTTCGCCCGCAGGCGGCGGCCAGAACCACGTCGTCAAGCAGGCCGTCGTCAGCATCGCGAGCACGCAAACCATTGCGCGGTACAACGATACCGACAGCGGCGTCCTGGTACCCGGCAGCCAGCGCACGCTCGAGCTTGTCGAGCACGTCGTCATACAGTCCAACGTCAACATGACGACGTATGTGGCAACACCGTGGATGGTCTGGGGCACAATCAGCCAGTCGTCGTACCAGGACTACCTGGACGAGCAGGAAGGTGTCATGATGCTGCAGCAGAGGAACAGCAAGGCCAGATAAGGAAAGAGCCGGCATGTTCTCGTCACACGACCAAATAAAAAGAAAAGAGAAACTCAGATTCGACAAAAAGCTCTCTCCCAGGGGCTGGCCGATTAAAAACATTGGATCCGCACGCGGCAGGCGGGCTGGAGCTTGCGCCGCGTTGTAACACATACATGTGCCAAATTGTAACACTATCTTTGTATAGATAACGACACCTACCGGAACGAGAATTAGGGATGGCAACGCGAGAGAGTCCTGTCCGAGACAACAATAAACCACCCTATAGAGGGACACGACGCATTATCAACTCACTTTCTCACACCATGTGGCAAAGAGCCACCAGATGAGAAAGGAAGGCCGCTTTTCATGCAGAGGATGTGAACAGTGGAAGACGAAGAACAGGAAGAGCTAAAACCAAATATGTGAACGATTTATACCTCAGTCGGATAATCATATGTAATTCATTGCAGAGCTAGATAAAAAAGTCATCAATTCAAACACGAGAGCCACTGAATTAGACGGGAAAACGTAGCATCCGCATTGGAACCATTCGTTGTGCATCCTGATACACACACGCATGCTGCTACCCCTATGCGCCAACCTATCCCCGACAGTCAAAAGTGGTCATCCTTCTTCTTCGTGCCCTTGGGGCCCCGCGGGCTTGTCATCACTGACTGCTTCGTGTGCAATTTCACCGCTGCTGTCAGTTGTCTGCACCGGCGCAGTTTCTTCGGCATCGGCGACGGGAGCTTCCTGTTCCCTACTTGATCGCGTGTCTGCTGCATCCGCTGCTGCATCCGCCGCCGCCGCTGGTGACTTGATCGGTGCTGTTGGCTCAGTAACTGCCGCTGGCACCGGTGGAGGCACAGGTGATCCGACCGACTGCTCGGCAGATGGCTCCAGTGCTGACGTGGACAAATCTAGCTCGGCCTCGACAGGGGCTGGCACAAGAACATTAGGTGATTCCTTTGGGCCTCCGTCCAACGCGGCTTCGAGGCCGCTGTACAAATCTGGTGTCTGCGCGTCAGCGGCGCCACCAGCAGCGATCACGGGGATAGGTTCTTCGACCGCATCGCTTGCTTCCGGGACTGCAATGGGCTCAACGACTGGGATGGGCGTCGCTTCGGCTTCTGTTACAGAAGGACTAGACTCGACTATCTTATCGACTTGCTCGTCCAGCTTTTCAATCATCCTTGGAGCTGAGCTGGCAATCTCATCGACGAAAAGGCTCGTAGAGGGAACGCCGTCGATGGCTGGTGCCGGGGCTGGCTCAGGGGCTGCGCTCTCCGCGGTTGATTCGGCGACCACAGCTGGAGGGAGGGTAGGATGCTCAGTCAGGCGCTCTGGAATTTCCTCCACATGTGCCTGCTCTGAGTCCACAACCATAGCATCAGAGCCGGCGCCGGCTTCTAATGGCCGAGTTTGATCGAAGCCCCTCTCTTCCGAGGCGGAAGGGGCATCCCTCATTTCTCTGTCGACGTTTTCCTCGGGGGCGGTTGTGCTCTGGACGTTTGGCATCGATGGCGCTTCTGAGCCTGCTGCCTCCTGAGTAGCAAGTTGCGGTGGTGTGCGGGTTTCGATTGCACTACTAGTAAGCTCGTGCTGTTGAGTTGACTGGGCCTTGCCAGTGCTGTCGACAGTAGCAGAGCCTTCAGTGAACAGCAAGGAAGCACCTATGATATTCTTTTTCAAGAGATTTCCCTCGGCTTCTGGTACGTCAATTGGGGGCTGCGACTGCCTCAAGTCCAGCGCAGATGTTGGCCTGGAATGTGCATCGAATTTCAGGGCCAAAGTGTCCATAGGCTCGCTCTGGTCTTGCACATGTGCCTCAGAAGCTGTCGATTGAGCCATATTCGTATCTCCATCACCGGCTGTCGGACTGTACTCTCTTTCCTGGGTTTCACCCTCGTCTTCGTCCTCATCGTCATCATCGCCGTCGTCTCCGTCGTCGCCCTCCTCGCCTTCATCGTCGTCATCAGCCATCTCGCTGTCTTTGTTCTCGCCCTCGGCACCTTCCTGCTTGACAGTCTGATCCCAATTAGCCTCGCAGTCACGAGTGGAGTAGAGCATGACACAAACACTTACACCTGCCGTAGTGCCATCCGCATTGACTCCTGAAGCAACACCAGCGGTGCCTGTCGAAGCGCCTGGAGCAAGTGGTAAAAGCAGCTTCTTCTTACGGCCCCTGCCAGGTCCTTTAGATTTCCTCTTTGGCGGTGGCGGCCTGCGTCTCACGGGCGTCGCAGCGGCAGTAGCGTCTAATCCTCCAGCAACACTGCTCACCGCGGGCACCAGAGTCGTCGATATAATCTCGCCGTCAACAGCAACACCCTCGTTCAGCGTGACTTCTTGTGTGTATGGGTTGCCAGCTGCGTCGACGCGGCGCACTGTCGCTCTTGTGACGATCGGCCCTGAGGCCGCGAGCACAGGCAGGGCCGACGACAGGATGACAGTATTCTTCCTCCTTTTGGCTAGGTGGGACAGCGTCGGGCCCTCGGCCGTCCTGCCAATCTGCTTCCACACCTTGACCTGAAAACCCTTCTCACCAGTATCTTCTTCGTCTTTTTTGTCCAGCTTCTCTGGCCCGGCGTGCTCGGCATCGGCTTCGTCTTCGTCGGCGGGCGCGGGTCGTTTGTAGAGACGGCCGGAGCGCGCCGCCCTAAGGAGCTCCTGCGTGTGCGGTGGGAGAAGGTTGGAGTCTTTGGGCATTCCGTGCGGGAGCTCGAGGTCCCAGATGTCGTTCTTCTGCGCCGTCTCGGCTGGCGGCGGGGGCGCAATCTTGATCCAGTCCTGTCGCCATTGCCTCACGGGGAGACCTAAATGAAGACATCTCAGTATATATCGTAAAGCATTGTAGACAGTCTGCACAACGTCACACAGATTGTGAGAATCGCGACGTACCCTCAAAGTCATCGTGCTCGACGTAGCCAGCTCGGTTGCTTCTTCGCGTCTGCGTCGCCGTGCGAAACTACAAGCATTTTTAGTTGAGATCTAGAAGTGCGGTGGGAGGAGCTGTTTGGCATGGCGTACATTGGGAGCCATCGTGACGCGACCAGGGCCACCTCAAGGCGCCTGTTCGGTGTTCAAGTGTTTGTTTGCTCAGCGGCAATAAGCTCAGGAGTGCGGAAAAGAGCACAAGACTGCTGCTAGGCTGATAAAAATGTGAAGTCGGTGTTTCCAAGGAGTATGATACGGTGCCAGCGACTGTATTTCCCCTCGGCGCAATGCGATTGCGGAATGCAGGTGCGATGCTGATTCAGCTGTCGCGATGCGCGCCTGTGGTGGGTGGAGTGGAGGTGTTGGCCGGTTGGCGGAATCTGACGCTGCGGGCCACTCTTGGGAGTCCGCGCCGTCCCCAGAGCTCCCAGCTGGCGCCATCCGGCGCATCGTAGCCGCATAAACTTGAGACTCAAGAGTTGTTGGGAATTTCAACAGCCAACATTAAGTGCTCTTGGTTTTTGGGAATCACTTTGCTTAACAAACAGATCAATTGCTCTTGGATCTCAGTTTCAATCAATGAGTTATATTACAGACTCTCCGTTCCCCGATGCAGCCATTCCGTCACATGCTTGGCGCCAGCTGTGTATCGGAGTCTGACGAATGCTTGTAATAGCTAGTTCTCTGAACAACTCGAGACACACATCACATATTCTGCCTAGACGAAGGCTATGCTAGATATTCCACGCTCACCGGCGGCATTTCCGCCATAATCATCTTGGGATAGTAGTTATTAATACAATGTTTGTACTACAGCCTGGTAGATCGCCAGGAGCCCGCTTAAACTTGGCTTGATCTATAGCTTTAGTCCCAGCTTCAAGAAGAAATGTATTAGTAACTGGCAGTGCAAATCAGATAAAAAATCATCTGGCAAGACCGGTAGCGACTTACCCTGTGTCCTTCTGTCTTGTGATCTGCCCTGTATTTCCCTTCTCCTTGCCCTGTGAGATTGGTTAGTGGCCACGGCATGAATCTTGTGCCCCAAAAACCACGGGCTGGTCCGCTGGCAGTCGACTGCAATAAATAACGTACCTGCATCCCTCCTTCGATGACTAACCGATCGATCTGGAAGAACTGGCCAATGGTCGTTTGACGCTGTGATGTTGAGAGACAAGTCAGTGATGCCGGCCAAACTCGCGTTCACTACTTTTCTTTGGGCATCTTCCAAACTGAAGGCTGGTGGAGAAACGCCACGATTTGGGTCCAACATCGGCTGAAGCCAATGATGATCTGCTTTCACACAGACATCGCTACCAGCACCACCCCCAATAAATAAATACAATGGGAAGAGACTGGAAGACTCGACTCGTACCTTTACAATCTGGAGCTCTTTGAGACCCTTCTGTATCAGGTCCTGGATCGCCCGGGGATCATCGACGTGCTTGTTCTCGCGGAAGGCGTCTCTCGCCCGCCTTTGTGCGTACTCTTTGAAGTTGTAGGATTGAAACTGCGCGCCTGACCGTAGTAGTTGTCGATACTGCAACATTAGAGAGTTTCATGGTCAGCATATTGGGTGCAGTTCGTGACTGTATTGTGCGAGGTTTGCGGGAGGCGGGGTCGTTGGATTTGATTAATTCCGAGGTCGATCGTGGGGAAGTTGCGCATGATCGACTCCTGTAGACAAGAGGCTGCATCGCGTTTATGCGGCAGTCACGGGCGACGCGGGGCTGAATACGTGTCTTCCGACATAGGGTTGTGGCCGCCGTTGTGCCTGCAGAGCGCTCGGAGAGCCAGGCGGCTAGGAAGGATCGGGATGCTCACCAGAGACCGGGCCTGCTGAGGCAGTTCGCCCTTAAGTGCCGAGACTAGGGACATTATAACCGACAGCCCTCCAACTGTGAGTAAGGTGACTGTTGGGTGAGGCTGTGGGTGCTTCGTAGTCGAGGTGCGATGGTTCGTCGTGGGGTTATCGGCGAGGGGGGTTGCGCAGGTGGTGATGATGGCAAAGACCGAAAAGTGCGCCGGCCGAAGAAATCGGAGATGATGCAACTCGGCGGGCGTGGAGTTGGCGCAGCACAGCGGCGGGCGCCTGGCCCCGAGCGGGTCCTCCGGTCGCATCCCAAGTTTCCTCCGCCGAGACCTGTTGAGTCTGTCCTTTTCAAATCACATCATCGTCGAACATCACCGCACTATTCATATTGGTACGGTGTGCGGCCTTCTATCCTGTCCAAGCAGAGGCATACAGAATGACTAGTCGAATTTCCTACATAATTCATGATCCTGGTCATGAAAGTGCTGCACCTGTCATACTGCTGTACTCCACCAGAGCATCATCCAGTGTCTTGAAATGCTCTTCAATCTTGAGCGCACGATATCTTCGCTCGTCCACTGACTCAAACTCCAACGTGCCCCGGTCGTCCACATTCCTTCTGTTCTTTTCCCGGTCCGGAAGATGCACATGTTCCCGATGTCTCTGAAAATTCGACTCGTAGCATCGAGGCGAGCAGAACACGGAGACTGGGTTCTTGATGTCGTTGATGCACTCTCGGCAGAACACTAGGACCCTACTGTCCTGATCCATGTCTATGTCTTCTTCGTAGGTATTTACGCAGTCGTCGCCCCCTGCACACTCGTGCGTGGTCGAAACATGAGTGTCCTGGTCCAGGTTAGTCTTGCGTGAGATTCCATAGGTAACTCTTCAGCGCTCGGTAAAAGTAAACTTACAAATGTCTGGTTACGGCACTGCTCAGAGCACCACAACACGGGTTCGCTCACTCCGGCCTCGCAAGAGCTGAGGACCTGGCAAATCGAACACATCTCGAAGCTCTGGGGATCAACCGCTCCCGAGCATGTAGCACAAGATGGTAGTGTAGGCGCCTCCCTCGCGGAGGCTGCAGCTGCAGCGGCGGCGGTAGCTCGAGCTTTCTCCTGGCGGACCTTATCACGCCGGGACTGGGCCAGCTGGTAAGCCGCCTTAGCTCTGCGGAGTTCCTCCAGCTGGTTCCGTAGCCGTCGCCGGTCGTCCTGCTCGCCTTGTGATGACTCCCTATCTCGTAGCAGTGTCTCGAGGGCCTGGCCTGGAGGGGTGCCGCCGTTGATAAGCTTGGCATACTTCTCAGTTTTGGCCGACTCGGCGGAGTTTTGGTCGGCTTTAAACACGACTTCAGTGTAGATACCGGCCTGCTCCTTTGGCGATTGAGCTGCCCCCATCTGCTCCAAAAATTGCCGGAAAAAAGTCTCGTTGCTGGAATCTGGTCTCGCCGCGGGGAATGTATTACGGAGCTCCGACACAAGCTGTTCAACCGGCAGTTCGCGGTCCGACAGCTTGCTCTGTAGCTCTCGGGCTTCGCCTTGGGACTGCGTCGCTTTCAGAAGTCCCAAGTCCGCAGCCTTGTCGCGGAACCAGCCCTCCTTCTCCTTGCGTACGCGCTGGTCGATGGGCTTGAGATCTAATGTCGCATTTTGAGAGCTTTGCGCTTTGGTGAAGAGGTTGTCCAGGTCCTGCAGAAAGTCGCGACGTCCCGTGAACCACTCAGGGGATGAAGGCTTGAAATACAGATCTCGGAGTCGACTGACTAGCCTGGGCCAGCATTGGGCGCACTCGAGCGCGTGACCTTTGTCATGGTCTTTAGCGCAGGCTTGCTTGATGGCCGCGATATCGGCCGCACATCGCGCTTGGTCCCGTTGAAGGGCTACGACTTCGGTCCAGGGCTCAGCCAGAGCCATAGTGGCAGTCTTTGTCGTTTGGCGCTCGTGACGTTGCAGAAGAGGAAGAACAAGTATATGTGGTTTGCACCACGTTGCAGAAGGCTTGACACGTGGAGGGGATGACACACTCGATGCGCCGGCTCCTATGAGCGATGTAGCCCGCGACTAATGCGCGGGATTATGCCCCTGGGCATAAACTATAGCACCCTGCCTGTGATGTATCTCTGTAGGCGTCCAAGTTGTTTGTGCGAAAGGTCAAAGATTCAAGATCTTGACAGTGAAGTCGCGTGGAGAGGTGGATCTTGAAGGAAAGTGCGTGCCACGCCGAGACTGGATCAATGGTTTCCACCCGACCAGGGGTCGACAGGCACTGCCCAGATGTGCACTAGCTCTGAACCATCCCAGCACGAGCCGCTCACCACGGTGGACGCCTGTTCGGCTTTCAACTTCAATCTTCACCCGCTTCTTTTCGCCAGAATTGCAAAGTCCTCCCCGACGTGCCGCCGTCTCTATTCTCTATCTCTTGTACACAGTTCCAGAGCCATGGTCCGTACCGTCCAGCCAAGCTTTCCCACATGCCACCTTCACGCGTTATCATGCTAACCAAAACTCATCATATAGGCCGACAAACTTCGCACCCAGCAAGAGCTTGAGCGTCTCCAGGCAAAGTACATTGGCACTGGTCACCCCGATACGACTTCCTGGGAATGGAAAACAAACATCCACCGCGATACTTACAGCAGCATCGTTGGCCACCCACCTCAACTCGCCTACATGTCTCTTGCGCTCAACGAGCCTTCAGCGAAGCTCCGCGCCCAGCTGCTCCGCAAGATGATCCAACCCGCTGGACCCCCGCCGCCTCGCGAAGGAGACGAGTCCGCTATTATTGCCGCTGCAGCAGCGCAACGTGCCGCTGATCGCGGGGCTTGATTGAATTAGCGGAATGAGGTAGCAGGCTATTCATGTGTTGATACTGAAATTTAGGCGTGAGCCTGTCCAAGCTCACACGCGCCATGGAGGAAACGCGATGCGACCGAGCGCAAATGGAAAGGGAGTTTGACGGTCTTCCCGTGAGGGCGACAAAGCGCCGAATCACATATCTGCACAGCTCATCCGTAGTGGGAGCGAGGGGGCCATAAATTGGCTACTTTGCCTCGTCGATTGGAGGAGGCTGGATCATGGAACTAGCCGCTCGACTTGCGCAACGAATGTGGAAGACACTGATTGTGATGAGCACAAGAAGTCTCTATGCGCTCTGTTGCGAGAAGCGCGCACTTAAGCATACTCGAGCCAGGCTTGGTAACCCAATATCAGCTCCTTTCATAGAGGACGTGTTATCGGCAAGAGCATCCATCACATTCACCCAAGCAGAGTCAGGGCGCCAACAAAAATTCCGCCATTCGCAAAATGATCTTGACTAGGTGTTGAGGGATGGTGAGCGCCTGCATGGAATACCGGGCGAAAAGGATATTTTCGGGAATCAGCCAGAAATGCCGAACTACTATTTTATGACAAACAAACATATCAGAATACAGTCGGTCTACAGTTCTAGTCGCCCGATGCAATCTTCATCACTCCTCGGCGATCGACGGCTCAATAGCAGTGATAGTCGAAAGGCCGAGGCTCTTTTGAAGCTTCTTGTCAAAGTCATCTGGTACCTGTCCATACACCTTTCTCACAAATGCAGCAATGCTTTGTGAGGGGACTTCGACTTTGCCGCGCGGCCCAACAGCCCACGTAATTACGTCGTCGCCATCAGTGGCACGCTCCACTGTCTTGTCTGCGTAGCCGTTCCTGACCATCCTCTGTAGGACATTGTCCGTTGAATCTATTGGCGTATTCTGGCCAGCATTCAAACGATTGAGGTACCGCTTGAGTTTCTGGTCACTCAGCTCACCGCCACTTAGAACTATCACTGATATGACAACAGTATAGAAGGCAACGTATGTGGCCTCGTCATGGACGCTTGGTGCTCGGGAAGGGTCTATAATGGCCTGGGAACGAAACGAAGCCGGCAGTGTCGAAACGAGGATGTACGTTCCTGTCGAGCTGGAGCCAGAATTGCCGCCCTGCGTTCCCCCTTTCCTTGTCGATGCTTCTATATTACGAAGCGATTGTTAACTCTCTGGCATTGGGCATGCATAGAATTGTGGACTTCAACGGTCATACTTTGCCTATCTTTCAGTGTGCGTTTCTCTTTGGTTGGCAACTCCGTCATCTCCATGCCGAAAACATGCCTCAGCTGGGTTTGAGCACCATCAAAAACCCGCTTGAAGGCTCGGCTGTTGTTTCCGAGGACTGAAAGCCAACAGGATAAGGTCAGACCCATCTTACACCGGGATTGTTCTCATTCTCCCACGGAGGTGAAGGTACAATGTCATGACTTACCTTTGTCGCGAATGCCATCACGCCTGATTGGGAGTCGTGCATATTCACAAGCCAAGGCATATCGGACAAGCTTCTTGACAAGCTGGTCATCTGCAGTGTCGTCGGCGAAGGAGCCATCCATAGGTATGTCGCCATCACCCCCACCACCGCTCTCGTCGTCGCTGCGTGCTGGGCGTTTGCGATTGCGAGCTGTGCTACTAGCGCCCCTCCTGTCGTAGTCTTCGTCTTCGTCATCTACCCGTGGCCGTCCACTACTTCGCCGGCGATTTGAGGACTGCATAGGTGGCATGACTGGCCTGCAGAAGGTGTGCGTAAATGTTGGAACACACACAGCTTGAGCTTTAGTCCCAACGTGGCATGTGAAGACGCGACGAGGGGTCACTCTTGACGCGTTTAAAGTGCATCTTATCGGCACCCGATAAGACCTAATGCGGGACCACAAGCAGGGGTGCGCTTCGCCAGTGCTTCGAGAAAAAAAAGTAGCTTCCCGACCATAAAGTGAGCTTTTGAGAGACACAGAAGAGTTCTGTGAAACACAGCAGCGACGATAGCATTCGATTCGGGTATCTCAAATGGAATTAAGGACATAAGGCCAAACAACAGATATGCTTAGGCGCATCCCTCGCCCGAGTGCAGAAATCTGCCTTAGATGCTCGATACGGCTTTTTCATCGCGACACACGATCTCTTTCCACTTCGATTGCCCGAAACGTCACCGACTATAAACGCGAGGCTAGCGACTATACTTTGCAAGATGGCGATGCTGGCTCAACTCTGGATACTCCTAAAGGACCATTCGGAAGTTCAAGACGACTTTCTCTCAAATCCAAAAACAAGCGTCGGCGAGCCGGGAACCGCCTTCTGACCGAGGACACGGCGCCTCTCGACATAGACATGCTCGGGAAGCCAGCCCGGGCTATTGTACTGCGCGACGGCGGCCTTTATGTGAAGAAGAGCACTATCGAGAAAGTAGAGGCTGAGCCAGCTCCCGCGAGTCCAGACTGGGCAGCTTTACTCGAGAGCCAACAACTCGACCCCTCAGCTGCCGACGTGTTTGCCAACATCGAGAGCTACAAGCCCGTGCAAGAGCGGCAGTTGTCCGAAAGAGCGTTCCGAAAATTGCAGCAAACACTATTCAATGGCTTCAAGACGTCCCAACTTCAAGGTTACCTACAGTGGCACGCCAGCCAGCCTCCCGACGAGAATTCGCCGGAATCAATGGCCCTCCGGTTACCTTGGGTTCATGCTATCACGCCGTGGGTACAATTAGCCCACACCTCCAGTGCGGCGAGCAAAGTCGACTCTCATCTGCGAGGCTACATCTCACCTTCGTCAAGTCCCAAAGAGAAACTCACAATCCGTGTGCTTCGAGAAGCTTGGCGGCTCTCCATCAACGAGCTCGCCACGGGTCTTGGCGAGGTAACGGTGAGGCTGAGGAATACAGAGTTCACTCTCCTTATGCGTAAGTGCTCCCTGCCTAAATGGCTGGAGTGGTCTGCGCTACATTTTGCTTGCCCCGTATTATGACTGACCGGTGTCTAAAATGTAGGTGGCACTCAACGCTTTGTGAATCTGGTTGGAAAAACATGGCTCGAGCCTGGCGAGAAGATTGAAGCATTGAACGGCCCAAAATCGGTCCGCTTTGTCATAAAGAAGCCCAAGACCGATTTCCTACTTGCCGAACTCGACAAGACTCTAAACTGCATTGAAACCAAGACTCTCCCTCTCAGTCTCGTGACTACGGAGCCGTTGGGAGATGCGTTAATAGAAGAACTTGGTCGCATCACGAACACGCATATTGCGAAGAGCTCAAACGGGAGACGTGTAAGTGCACTTGAGTGTTTCCATGGCCCGCACTTAGCCGCTGTCTATATGATAGCCGCAACGGGTTCTCGCCGATCAAAGCGTCTTCGTGAATGTTCTCGTCACCTTATCGCTGATCTAAAATTTTGTCCAGATCCACATTACCTGGATCGAAGTCCGTAGTCCGGACGGCAAGTCTCCTCTCGAGGATCTTCGCCATGTGGTCTTCCGACTACTACTTACAGCATTGGCACCTACACGGACTGTTACGTCCCTTTCTTCAGACCATCCTGCCAAAGCGACCGGGCGATTCGTTCGCGATCGAACGAACACGAGCAAATGGGCGTGGAAGGAAAGAATGGGCGAATGGGAAAGATTCGTTATCCCTGTCCCATCTAGCGAGCTGACAGTGGAGGCAGAGACGCCTGCAGTACCACTCCAGGCTCCTAGTCTCTCAAGTGGCCCTGTGCCAAAGGCGACCAAGAATCAGGGAGGTCAGATGTTCTCCACCGACGACATGACACCAGATCGTTATTCGGATGGCCCTTCTCTATTTCCAGTGAGATGGGCTGCTACAGTGCAAACCTCCACTGCCGCACACTTTGGTCATCTCCTCCATGCCGCGGAAGCCTACGATTCAACCGAAACAAAGGCTGTGACTGTAGCTGACCTCACCACTGCCGGTCGCCAGCGGATATTCTCGCCACTGATTCCGCATCCGACACGGCTTGCAGAGCTTGAACTCCGTCGCTCCGGCACCAGCCAGGGGTCCTCGGACTTGTACCCTGCCGAATCCACGATTCTAATACGTTTCCAGCCATCGCCGCGCACCAACTCGTCAACCGACGAATACATTACAGCAGATGCAAGAGCTGGGCAATCTAAGCTGGAGAGGCGACTTGACAAGAGCGCCTACAGAAAAGAGGCCACGGCCAAGGGTCACGAGGTATGGCCCATCGCTCCCCCGCCAGCCGCGCCCACGCTCGAGCTGCGCCTCACGATCCAGGGCACCGAGGTCCTGGGCATCCAGAGCCTGCGCGCAATCAAACACAAGGAGCTCACGGATGTGATGCTGCCGAGCTCCCTAACAGACATCCGCTTCACGCAAGCCCAATATGCCGAGCTCCGGGGTGACGTGGACGCGATCGCGGCGTGGCAGCCTCTCGCCGACTTCCTGGGTCACGCTCGGTTTGATCTTGACCGAGGCAAGGTCGACATGCCGCCGCGGCAAAAGATTCCGGTCCCGCGCGGTCTGTTCTCGGACTTTGACGCAGACGAGTCTGACCCCAACGAGCTCGTCGGCACACAGTACGAGTTTGTCGGTCTAGAGCTGCACCGCGCGGTCTCCATGCCACACCGGGGCTATACGATGACCTACACCTCTATCGAGGCCGGCCAAGGCGGCGGTCGGCGTGCCGAACTAAGCCTAGAGGCCGTCGCGATGCCAGTGCCTTACAAGTCTGCAGTCTCCCCTGCGTCCCATGAGCTAGAGCCCGCCGCGCAGCAAGATGCTTCCGGCATGGTGTCTGCCTCGGAAACTGTGGCCACCGCGTTGTCGTCAGGCGTCGCGAATGAGGACTTTCTCAAGGCCTGCTATGACTTCGCCCGGGACGAGTCCATTTGGGCTGGCTACCCTGGCGATCAGCGGCAATGAAGGAAGGCGCGAATGTCTCCATGTAAAATTCACACAACATACATAATGTACAACCACCTCTCTGCCCACTAGCTGCAGGAATTATTCTCGAGCATTAGTCATTTACATTTTGACATGTTCCCAACCTTTTTTTCTTCTTTTTTTCGCTCACATTTGTCGTGCCAACAAGGCTTCTGCCGCGAATCTTCTTACTGCTGTATTTGCACTATAATATCAAAACTCGCATGTCCATGTTTTCTTTACATACAATCTCCAGTCAGCCTCGTCCCGACATGTCGTCCGGCGTAACATCATCCCCCAGTCCGTCAGATCCGTTGCCAGAGTGCCGTATCGTGGTGTAAGTACATACATGTCTCACGAGTATAGATCTCGAGGCGAGCAAAAGCGATTGTAAATAGGGGTCCAGGAGAGCGGCAGCGCCCCGAGCATTTAGGGAGCTCGTCTTAGGTCGGTAGGTACCCTCCGCTGGGCAAGAAGGCCACTCGTGTGGGTGATGCTAGATCAAAAGCTTCGTACGCGCAAAATATAGGGGACAAAACCGAAGGGACGAGGAAAGTCAGGATTTCCAGCGTGCTCTCCCTTGCTTTGCGTGTGCTCTGGCTCGCGGCAAGCGAGGAATTGAAGACTATAAAACCTGAATAAATCCATGTGGTTAGTATGTTGACATTCGCTCTGCGTAGAAAGATTAGAAAACCTTGTTGAAGATGATCCCGAGGACCCTTTCCCAAAGAATGTAGAATGCAGCGGACAGCCACTGTGGTGTTTGACAATCACTCCATGACGAAGACATTATGCAACGCCCCGAGAGCCCTACCAGTGACATGTAGCATGCACATGCGCGATGTGAAGTGCATTAGTTGGTTGGTGGGACAGGGGGGGCAACGTCAATCGCACTACAAAATGGTCACAAAGCAGGCAGGCGTCAGATTGGTGAGACTTCTTGGTCTATTTTTGACTCTATCTCAACGTCCACACAAAGGGAAAGCTTTTGTTCATAGCAGAGCCGTGATCCATCCTCCTGATGTGTTTGATCGACTCAAGTCATACAGACATGCCGTCAACTACCAAAGAAAAAATCATCATCTCATAGTAGTCGTGTCGTGAAGGTGGTGAAGCAAGGAGCAGCGGATTAAGCTGTTTACTTCTTGCCAAGCTTCTTCTCGGCGGACTTGGTCTTCTTGCCAGCATCCTGGGACTTGTCGACGGCCTTGATGACACCGACAGCGACGGTCTGTCTCATGTCACGGACGGCGAAACGGCCCAAGGGAGGGTAGTCGGTGAAGGCCTCAACGCACATGGGCTTGGAGGGAGTCATCTTGACGATGGCGGCATCACCAGACTTGATGAACTTGGGGTTGGTCTCAGTGGCCTTACCGGTACGGCGATCGATCTTCTCGAGGAGCTCAGTGAACTTGCAGGCAATGTGAGCAGTGTGGCAGTCGAGAACCGGGGCGTAACCGGCACCGACCTGACCAGGGTGGTTCAGGACGATGACCTGGGCGGTGAAGGTAGCGGCGCCCAACGGGGGGTCGTTCTTGGAGTCACCGGCGACGTTGCCACGACGAATCTCCTTAACGGAGACGTTCTTGACGTTGAAGCCGACGTTGTCACCGGGGAAAGCCTCGGGGAGAGACTCGTGGTGCATCTCGACGGACTTGACTTCAGTGGTGACACCAGCGGGGGCGAAGGTGACGACCATGCCGGGCTTGATGGTACCGGTCTCGATACGGCCGACGGGCACCGTTCCAATACCACCAATCTTGTAGACATCCTGGAGGGGAAGACGGAGGGGCTTGTCGGTAGGACGCTTGGGGGTCTCGATGGAGTCGATGGCCTCAAGAAGGGTCTTGCCGGAGAACTTGTTGCCGCCAATCTCCTTCTCCCAACCCTTGTACCAGGGGGCGTTGGTGGAAACCTCGAGCATGTTGTCGCCGTTGAAGCCGGAGATGGGAACGAAAGCGACCTGCTTGGGGTTGTAGCCGACCTTCTTGATGAAGGACGAGGTCTCCTTGATGATCTCCTGGAAACGAGCCTCGGACCACTTGGTGGTGTCCATCTTGTTGATGGCGACGATGAGCTGCTTGACACCAAGGGTGTAGGCGAGCAGAGCGTGCTCGCGAGTCTGGCCATCCTTGGAGATACCAGCCTCGAACTCACCAGTACCGGCGGCAATGATGAGAATGGCGCAATCGGCCTGGGAAGTACCAGTGATCATGTTCTTGATGAAATCACGGTGACCGGGAGCGTCTGAGACACAAATTAGTAATGGTACCAGACGGCGACGACAACAGTCAGACAGGGGAACGTACCAATGACGGTGACATAGTAGCGGGGAGTCTCGAACTTCCACAGGGCAATGTCGATGGTGATACCACGCTCACGCTCGGCCTTGAGCTTGTCAAGAACCCAGGCGTACTTGAAGGAACCCTTGCCGAGCTCGGCAGCCTCCTATTGAAGGGGTCAGTCATCATGAAGCAAGCACAACAGGCGTGGATAAGTGGTATAGTGAAGACAAAAAGTATTGTTTGTGCAAGCCAAGACCGAGGGGGTGTGGGCGCTGCACAAAAAAAAGTTTTCTGTGGGGAGCTTGTTCGTGGAGGGGTATCCCAGATTGGGCGGGGTAGTTGTTTGCTGATGATGGAATGCGACTAACCTTCTCGAACTTCTCAATGGTACGCTTGTCGATACCACCGCACTTGTAGATCAAGTGACCAGTGGTGGTGGACTTGCCGGAATCGACGTGGCCGATAACGACGACGTTGATGTGAGCCTTGTCGGATTTACTGTCAAGCGGCAGGTTTGTCAGAGGGATATTCTGTTCGCCGTGATATCACACCTAGTGGGAATGACGGTTGCCGGATCGACGGGTGGCGGAACGTACCCCATGATGGCGGTTGTGAAGTCTTAGCGACTAAATCTTTTTATGGGTTTTGGGAAAGTAACTAGACGAGGCGAGCACCTGTTAGTTGCTGGATGTTGTGGTAATGAGCGCACAAGACATCTGGGCACTGGTGATTTGCCTCTTGCGAGAGAGCTCTCGAGTGGTGGGGTGACGAAATGGTGAAAACCTCCGACGGCGATGAGGTCGAGCAGACGAGAGCAATCGACACGTCGAGGTCGAAGCAATGATGGTTGAGGATGGGATGGAGTGAAGCTCACCTTTAGCAGAGATCAACGTGATGTGATCGGTATGCTTGGACAACAAGAGAAAGGAGGAGGGAGGGAGGGAGGCGGAGGGAGGAATTAGGCGGGCGGACGACTTTTATGGGATGGTTGCGGCGGGTGCTGCAAAGTTGCTCCTCGATTTCCAGGAATCGACGCGGCCTGACTGGGGCTCTCGACCCTCCTTCTCGCCGCATCCCGTCGACGCTTGCGCTGCATCACCGGGTGGCGGGGCTGTGGGCCAAATAAACCGGGCAGATCTGGTGTGGATTACAGCAGAGAATGCCCGACTTATTTTGGCTGCTCAAGGTTTGGCGTGCCCCTCCTTTCTGTCTTCTTTTTTTTCTCGCGCGCACCATATTTTCCCTGCCCCACCCGCCCCGCTCGTCGCGCTGCCAAAGATTTCGTGCAGGCGAACACGCCTCACAGACTCTGATATTGGTCTGTTCCAGGTTTACTTTGCACTTGGGCCAGTCTGAAATCGGGGCTTTTGCAAACCAGACTTTGCGCTGCTCTTAAAAGCCTGGACACGGTGCTGACAACCAGCGCTAACTCCTGCTCGAAAAACAGACACTCGAATTTCTTGACGACGTCGTGGAATTCAACACTTCAAGGTTACAGTCTGTGATAGCTGTATCCTCTTGTCGCCCTGCTGCAAGTTTGCCCCTCGCCCCTCGCCCCTCGCCCTCCGTAGTGGCATGTGGCCGGGGTCCCTGGCCTGATGTGACCGCATCTCACAGCACACATAGCCCGAAGCTGTTTGAGGCCAGTCTCGCCGACCTCCCTCGAGGCGCCAGGAGAATTCTCTGTTCCTTGCACGGGCAGTCCGTCCATGTCTGCAGGCAGCTTCGGCAGCAAGTCTTTCTGGTTTGCCCGAGCTAAAGCTAGGCATGCAATGCAGCGGATGTGTAGTCGGTGCCCAACCCAGCCAACCTCTGAGCATGCCGGGCGCAGCCTAGGCTCGCCCTGTGATCCCCTGTGTGATGATACATGTATCCATACTGGAACGCCCGCAGGCGTTGTTGCTCGTGTGTCAAGACGCGCCGCCCGCAGGAAAGAAAGAGGAGCCTTATCTCCACGCCGAAGCTCTTGGCGTATCATTCTCGCTTTTTTCTTCTACTTTGCCGCCCGGCGCACCTCTATCCACGAGCACCCCTGCTCTCTCTCGAGGCTTGTGACACTCCTCTGCTCTCTCCCGCTTCTTGTTGTTCCCGAGCAACAAGCCTTGGCGGGTTGGGCGGGCCTTTTGCAGCTTCTCAAAACAACTTCGCGGCTTGGAAAGTTCGGACCCATGCCGGCCTCAAGGAAAAACCGGGGCCCTCTTGCACTGGACTCGCTGGACTTGCGGTAAAAAATAAAAATAAAAAAACGACGAAGTGCTAGGTGGGCCGGCGACTCGCCGGCGAGGCAGGCAGCAAAAAAAAACCACGTCATACGGCAAGGCTAAGTATCCGTCGTAGCAATGATTCCCATTCCCACATTGCCGTCCAGTCTGCAGATGCGCCCCACCTGCTGGCATCATGGCTTCAGATCGGTGGACCGCGCCGAGCCGACTGTGGTCGCCCTCTCGCGGGCAGGCAGGCAGTGAACAGAGGGGAGTGGTGATGTTGGCCTGTGAAGTGTAGCTCCCGTTGTTAGACGTTTCTACTATCTTGTTTTGTACTGTTGTAGAAAGATCAGAGCATTCAAAGAAATGATCGTGTGCCCGTCTCTTGGCTCTGTAGACCCTATATTTAATAAATATAACGGAGATAGCCTTGGGCATCTGCTCTATCTTGCAGGACTAGGGTGTTGCAGTATCCGCTCAAGTGATTGTCGTCCTGACGTTGGCTATCCTCTGATCTCATCGTCGTCAAGTGATCCAAGGAAACGGGCCACTCCACACTAGCATTTCTCGTTGGGAATACAGGTAAGACATATCAAAACGAGATTCCCGATTCCAAGGTCATCCTGTGCGATAAAGGACACCCCTTTTATCATGTCGCTATACAGGAGCTTTCTTGCACGGTCTCGGTGGACAGGGAGAAATATTATGCTTCTCCCAGCGCCAATATCGCTGACAGTGTTGCACACCTTCAACACATCTAGCCAAGTAGATGACAACGATTACTAAAACATATGATTCAATCTAGCTTCATTAAGCAACCTCACTTGAGCACTTGAAGGAGAAGGAACTGGCCCAGCTGTCCCAGCCTCGTATACACTAGAGCGTTCATTGTCGTTGGACATCATCACCATCATTGTAATGCCCGATTGGCCACGTAGATCAATCATTCAAACCGCCTTGTGTGCTCCGCCCCGGAATTTAAAACCAGAATAGACAAAGCCCACCACTGTATTGCTAAGGTGCTAGCGCAGAAGAGACGGTATGCCTTTAACTCGCTCGCTTGTTATCCCTCCAATGTCGCCGGATCCAGGAAATTGATTACATTCCCATGCTCATCAATGTCGTGTTCCTTCCGGGCTGGATTACCTCCTGCTCGCAGCACAGAATATCTCTCCTTCGGCCCGAGCTTCACTTCATCAAACATCTTTGGTAGCGTATAATTACCTGACAAATACGCGACCTTGAGGTTCCGTGCCTTGTCCCGGCAGGCCTGCTGGCTCCGGGGCGTCCCGGATCCGCCATGGTCCTCGATAAATTTCTTGATCAAATCCTCGATCAAACTCCAGCTGCAGCCGTGTTTTGAGATGAGGTCTAACAGAAGCTGTTCCTCCTCGGCTTTCCAGGGGACTCGACGCCCTTGCTCACGTTTGCCTTGTATGGCGAGACGCTTCCGCTGTGCGTCTTTAGTTGCGAACTGACTTAGCGGCAGAGAAGTCTCAAGATGTCTTTGAGTTTGATTGGGCATGGGAACGTGTGCGGTATGGTAAGAGCGCCGAGAAGTTGCTGGGGCCGCTATCGGCGACCGACGCCAGACGCGGACCCCTTGCGCCGGTTGGGAGGACTGGGCGTTGGCCATGCGGCGACTCAAGTCGACTGGTACTGTTCTGCGCTCGAAGTCGTCATCTTCGTCATCAAACGGATCATCGCTGTCAACTCCTGCCATTTCCACGTCGTCGTTCGCTGCCCTGTGATCGAGTTGCGCTACAGCCGGTCTGCTTGAAGAGGCAAATATGGGTGATGCTTCCCGAGTCTGCGAAAGCGACCCGCCTTGGTCATCTAGAATATCGCTCACGTCTAGTTCTCGAACACTATTCTGAAGCCGAACTTGTATGTTCACTCCCTGTACTGATGGTGCTTCTCTGGCTGCAACCAATGAACCAGACACTGGCCGACTGATGGTGGCAGTCCCGTCGAAGTAACTCCCTCTGGCCATTTCACTAAGTCAGCGCGAGACTAGATTGGCCGTGGCACAGGACTTACGTGGTGGGCGCCCCAAGTTCTTCGATTGGCATCATCTCAGTATCAGAGTCTGAGCTGCCATCTTCTTCATCGCCGGCCTCTGACGCTACAGGCTCTTCCACGGTGGCCGTCCCTTCCTCCCCTTTCGCGGCTTCCGTTGTCGCGAGTTTCTCATATGCGCCCATGGCCCACAAGTGGAGGTCTTCGAGTAAGGCAGACTTTGGGCAGAGTATTTCCATATTATCACGGACAGCCTGCGTGCTTCTGCCATTCAAGACCTCGTCTAGCAACCTCCGCATGCTGCCCTGGTAGATGTCGTACAAGTCGGCGCCGTCGGCCAGCTCGAGCCCTAAGAAAGGTTTGTATGGACCATTCGCAAGCCTTTGTCGCGCTGGATTCAAGACTGTGTACTCTTCGCCGCAGAACATTCGTGCAGCAAGCAAGACTGGCTTCTCAGATCCGCGGAGATTTGCGTAGAAATGGTGACACCTGATGCGAAAGGCCAGGTTAAGCGCCCATGATAGATCATATGTCAAGGCAAATTGCGCAGGAAAAGTGTTGTCAAGCTGCTCGAAGGACGAGCCCTCAAATGCATTGATGTCGTGTAGCAGGTCATGGAGGTTGTTGAGAAGCGACACCGTGTTGGAACGATATGCTATATTCCGAGGCTGGACTGGCAGTTGTTGTGCCCACGCGTCCGATGCATTCCAAAGCGGAGCGGAAAGGTCCAGATAGTCATCTTCTGCAAGCTTGCCAAGGGCTGATTTGTACCTGTTGATACGGATGCTACGTTGCAAGCTCTGTTTCCTTGTTGGCTCATCCATTCCTAGCTCGTTATATAATGCGTATATGCTGTCGCAGGACAGCACCAGCTCGGATGCTGTCTCTTCAAGGTACATCATGTCTTCTTCTGACGGAGCGCCCTGGCTGAGGGGAGCTGGCGCAATCGTGTCGGCAGCATTTTCTATGAATCATTAGCTGCGCACATCCTCCACAAGTTGAGTGGCAAGGTGGCGTCGGGATCACATTTACCATCACTATCGTCATTAGCAGCATCATCATCAGTATCGTCGTAGCCTATGTCGGCTGAGCTCTTAACATGGTCAACACTGACACTGCGCCGTGATTGCTGGGATCGACGAGTGCCTCGACGCGCAATAGGATGGCGAGGTTGCGCGGTCAATTGACTTGACCTTTGAGGCAAGCCCGGCAGCTCATCATTGGAGGCGGTTTGACGCGTTGAGCGTCGAGTCTGACGACTCATCTCGCGGTCACTGATGTCTGGCCTGGTGCTGTATTAGAGTGCCGGTGAATGGTTGTGGACATATGTGGTGGTGCTGATCGAGGCTAAAGACGCGGGTCGCGAAACGGTATATTGACGTTCTGGTATTTGACGTACCCTCGCTCCGATGACTAATCAGTTACGCTACTTCACTCAGTGTGATGTTGCAGTCACGTGGCTAGTACCTCGAGCGCGGCCCATTTTATTTCACGGTACCCAGACCGTAATGCAAACCGTAAACCCGACCCTAACCCTGACCCTGACCCTGACCCTAACTCTGACCATAATATATCATATCCAAAGTTCTCAGAGCCTCTCTTACAACCCGTTCCCCCAGAGGACGGATCGAGCACTGGCTCTAGTCATGTATATCCAACTGAACAGATTATAGCGAGTACTCGCGCTAAGTACCAATCTATACCTTGGTCAAGGAATACTTTCAAGCTTCATGTATTGAAGCACGCTTTTTATTCAATTAAGCATGGCGCACCGGATTACTGTATAGCCGTCCTTGAAGCGAGCTGCAAAGTGTTGATACTAATTTCTTGCAACCTTGAATAGAGCGCAGGTCTACATGTTTGCGAGGTAGGGAGGAGTAGTCAGCTTTTCAAGCTTGTTACAGTCGACACAATGATAGCAATTGGTGACTCGCCTCAGGATGACTTACACGAAGTTAGGACCCGCCTCTGCTGGCTGGAACCCCTGCCGCCCTCAGCGACACGTTGCTCTGTTCTTGCTGGGGTGCCTTGGTGCGTGGTCGCGCGCAGCCCTAGCTACCTTAATTTTAGGCCAGAGCCTTCAGTCTCGATCTACCCACAAGGGTTCAGGTGCAGTTCTGCCTCGAGCTGCAAACGTCACACAAACCCCCTAGCCACGACAACAACTAGAGGCAGCCGCCCAGCTAGCATCCCTCGCCATCTCTTCTTCACATCGACCAGCAGGGTCTCTGCTGCCATCTTCGAAAAAACCGCGAGCCTCTGCGTAGCTGGCTCCAAAGCGTGCGACACCCGCCTGAACGAGCCCCTGACCACCAGACCCCCTTTCGCCAGCACAGAGCAAGCAGAGTGCACCACTCGACCCGCCGCCATGAAGCCGAAGACACAGGCCAAGCACTTGCTGCTGCTCATGTTGCCGTCAATCGCTCTCGCGTCTACCGATATTGATGCACGCCTCCTGGACAGCTCCGCGCCCGGCTCCGTCAAAAAGATCACCCCCATCGACGGCAAAGATGGCATGCCTCATAACGGCCCTTGGGTCTCTACAGGCAGGACGGACGGGCCATCCGACTCGGACGCAGCAGACACGTACAACCCCAAGGGCAAACCAATGACCATGGATGGCGTCGAGATCCCCCAGACCAACGACGGCGTCATGGACGACCCAGCCCGCCGCCCCCCCAAGAAGGGCACCACGGGTATGGAAGGTGGTGTCTCAGAGAAGGAGAAGCTCCGGAAGGCACAGGAGGGAAAGACGGGCGAAAGAGTCGAGAAGATCCCAGAGACGCCGAAGGAGGACCCGCGACTTTCAGGGAGCAAAAACAAGGCTCCTGCAGACTCGGATTCTGCGCAGACTGCCGACGAGATAGCGGGTCTCGAGGTAAGTTGAGCTGTCTACTGTGTCTACTCTGGCACGAATCACAAGCTAACTACTGCCTTCCCACCTTACAGAAGCCTTTGAACCTTCCCGACAAGATTGGTGGTGAACCACATCCGATTCCCGACTCCGCCAACAAGCAGCACCTGAACGTCGACAAGGGCAGCTCCTCCTCACACACTAAAACACCGACCGATGCCGATGCCGAAGGCCTCATTCAGCCGTTCCACTCTTTTGTGCTGTCCCTGACCATGATCTTGGTGTCGGAGGTTGGCGACAAGACGTTCCTGGTTGCCTGCCTGATGGCCATGAAGCATGACCGTATGGTTGTCTTCACTGCGGCGTTTGGCGCCCTCGCAGTGATGACTGTACTGTCTGCTGTGCTGGGCCACAGCGTGCCAGCACTGATTTCCAAGCGAGTCACAGCCTTCCTGGCTGCTGGCCTCTTTTTTGTCTTCGGTGCCAAGCTCCTACGTGAGGGACTCGAGATGGATCCGAACGAAGGAGTATCGGGCGAGATGCAGGAGGTCGAAATGGAGCTAGCGGAAAAAGAGCAGGAAGCTCTCAAGCAAGGTGGTCGTCAGTCCTCCGCTTCTGCATACGCCCTCGAGGGCGGCCTGGGTCGCCACAGTCGCAAGTCCCGCTCACAGTCGCGCTTCCCATCTCCACCACGCAGCCCATCAACCTCGCCAGCTCGAAGCCCGTCACCTCGTGGCGGTATGCTCGGAGGAGTTGGCAGTGGAGTGTCCAACCTTTTCTCTCTATTGTTGAGCCCGGCTTGGGTGCAGACATTTGTCATGACGTTCCTTGGCGAGTGGGGTGATCGCAGCCAGATTGCCACGATCGCAATGGCTGCCGGACAAGACTACTGGTGGGTAACTCTGGGTGCACTGGTTGGCCACAGCATATGCACAGGTGCTGCCGTCATCGGCGGCAGGGCCATTGCTGGTAGAGTCAGTCTCAAGAAAGGTATGTCGAAGTTGTTGTTTGCACATCGCATGTGCTGGGCGTGCTAGTGCTAACTTGCTGATTAACAGTCACCATGGGCGGCGCCATTGCATTCTTGGTCTTCGGCTTCATTTATGCCTTTGAAGCGTTGTACGCATAGACAGGGGGTTGAGCTTGAGGCTGATGACAGCGTTGTCATCAGGAGAGCTCTCTCTCTCTCAACGACTGATTTAACAGCATATATCCAACTTCTAATAATTGTGGCAACTTGAAACCACCAGTCTGCTTTGCATTCGGGCGTTTGTTCAGCGTTATGTGGCTGGGGGTAACAAAACGGGTTTGGTACTAGGTTGCTTGGACTTAGCAACGGAACTCAACGCTTCTGCGGTGCAGAATGAGATAACATGGTGTCTGGGCGAGCAAGATAGACTGCAATGTCCGTGTTTGATTTGGTTGAATCCCATGCTTGCTTCTGCAGTGATGCATGATCTAGAAAGCAATCGGACAGTTTCTGCTGCGACACTGTCGGCAACAAGTGTTTTCCCAATCTCGGTTGCAATCCTAGGCCGAGCATGGCAACATTGGCGTGATGGAAGCCCACCTATCCCACCGAGTGCATCGAGTCGGCTGCACTGACGACGCCCACCAATAACCGTACCATCGGCTAAATCAGAGTGACAGAAAGGACCCCGCAGGTGGACCCGGGTGAAACGATACCGAAGCACGTTGAGGCGACGCACCACCATACACCCCACACCCCGCGCTCTTTGATACGCTTCGAGCTCTCTGTCCTTGACGGCTACTATTGAGGGACGCATGGGGTTCGCAACGTAATGTCTTTGACTGTATTACTCTAGTCCCCCTCGACTTATCCACCCGCGGGGCATGTGTAAGCCGTAAATCAGTGGTGTCCCCCACCCACCTCTTCGGAACCAGCGGGAAGCTCTGGTGGTTGTCTGGGCGCCGGCGCCCTTCTCCAATTATAGGTGCATGGAGGTGATGTGCTGATTCAAATAGCTGTCCGCCAACAACCCAGAGGTCCCCCCGCATAGTGTATCTTTCACAAAGCTCTAGCACGAGAGAGTGTGAAAGGGCGCCTACTGCCTCCCTCCTCTCTCAACAATCTACGGTTGTTTCTGTTCAGAACCCTGGTTCCCCGTGTCTGAGTTTCGTCTGCGTTGTTAGGGGAGTTTGGCACCCCCGGAATGTAAGTGAGTTCGCAGTAACAGTTCTCAGCTAAGTGTTCGCGATATGTCTTCCCAACTCGTCCGCACCGCAGCCGGGCATCCCCTTCCCCGCAACAGGGTATACATGTACCTGACGACAATATTATCTACCGCTATGTTTCTTACCTCCAGGTACTTGCTTGACTGATCTAATCCTCTTTACTCCCCGCCAGCTCGGTCTACAAGGCTTCACCATCTAGAAGCGGCACTGTTGATATCACCATCACTACCCCCCACCTCAGAGACGGAAAGCACTCATGTGGGCCAAGCCGTCATCCCCGACCGGCTCCGCCGGCGGCGCCGACGAGAGCACCAGCAGCGCGCCAGCAGAGCCTCAGAGCCCGGCACGCGCGCGCCGCGAGTCGACCGCGGTCCGGAACCCGGGCAGGCGGTTCGCGCAGATTGTCAAGCTCAAGCCCGAGCATGTCGCAGAGTACGAAAAGTGCCACGCCGCGGTCTGGCCCGAGGTGTTGCAGCAGATCAAGGCATGCAACATCCAGGACTGTGAGCCCTCCCTCTTTCTTCTTCTTGCTCTTTTTACATGATGATGGCAGCAAGTTTCAAATGGCATGTTGTGTCGGAGCGTGTGCTGCCTGGGGGTTGGGAAGAGGAAACCCGGCAGTTCCGAAAAGTAAAATGATGGCTTGCGCGAGGGAAGAATCATGATCAAGCCTCTTGATTGACCCCATGCTAACAAGATTTATATCTATCAGACAGCATCTGCCACGACCCGGACTCGGGCATCTTGTTCGCCAGCTTCAAATACGTTGGTTACGACTATGCCGGAGATATGGAGAAGATGCGCGATAACCCCAAGGTCCGCGAGTGGTGGCAAATGACGGATGGATTCCAGGAGGTAAGTCTTTCTTCTGGTCCTTTGTACCACTACCCTGGTTCTGCTCGTCCCTAAAACAGGTTGGCCTTGCCTGACAATATACTGACATATGCCGGTGCGCCCCGAAACAGAGTCTAGTACCCGGAGCGAAAAGTAGCGAGTCAGGAAGCCCACCGTGGTGGAAGGAGATAAAGGAGGTCTTTTACAACCCTTGAGATGTGGCAGGACGACCCATCAAATGTTGCTTGCCAATACCATAGTATCAATTGGGCGGTCAGCCATGAACCAAAACACGCTTGATTGTGCGGTTAGAGTTGTTGCTAGATCGCGATGCCTGGAACGTCGTGACAAAACATCGTAGGCATAGGGATGAGGGGCCCTTTTCCTTCTTCATTCGCCAGAAACTACCTCAAGCCGCCAAACAGGCCGCCGAGTAGCCCGCTGATGCCTCCCGGACCGCCACCTCCGCGGTCGCCGTGCCGCCGCGCCTCGGTCCGAATCCACTCTTCGAGGAACGCGCGGTCGGCGAG
Organism: Microdochium nivale; assembly: GCA_026745475.1. Taxonomy (NCBI): domain Eukaryota; kingdom Fungi; phylum Ascomycota; class Sordariomycetes; order Xylariales; family Microdochiaceae; genus Microdochium; species Microdochium nivale. The sequence continues at coordinate 3,043,084 of JANTFD010000002.1, forward strand.
CTTCCTGGCGTCCATAACCTTGGTCTGAACCTGTGCCTCGCCGGCGTCGAAGCTGAGGAGAGTCGGGATCGAGGTGATCATGTAGGTCGCGGCGGTGCCATCGGCCATGATGTCTGGGGAGTCGTACTCGATGGCGCAAAACCCGACGCCGCCCTCCTGCTCGCCGACACCAGCCTCGACGATTGATTCGATCAGCGGCGAGACCGTCTTGCATGTCGAGCACCAGTGCGCCGTCCAGAGCGTGAGGAGCGGCTGCCGCGAGGACGAGGAGAGGAGCTGGTACGTGTGCAGGTCGTCGAGGCGGCGGACCCTAAAAGATCAGAGGGAGCCGCGGTCAGAAAGTTTGGGAGGAATCAGGAGAAGGAGGCTTTTCTCGAGGATTGCGAACGACTTACGGTGTATAGACGCGATTCTTGGCCTTTTTAGGTGGTGTCGTCGACAAAGGCCTGCAGCTTCGAGGTGCCATCCGCACGACGCGTACAGCAGGCGCAAGGCGGGCGCCGGACCGCAAGACCGGGGCGAAGGGAAGTTTTGTCGACATAGCAGCGAATGGCGGAGCGGCGGTCGCTGCTTTGGCGTTGTTGTGGCGGAAGTGCTAAACCAGGCGTGGGACGTGATTGTAATTGAGCATTGCTCGCGAGACCAAAGGGAGATGCGACAGGACGAGCTGGCAGTTGGATGCACGTCATCGCCAAGACCCTATTAAGCAGTCGCATATCGTAATGCAGGGTCCTTCCGGGACGTTGGGTAGTCAGGGTCAGCCACTCATCCATCCCTCCAAACAACAGACAAGCCTCGAAATGCATGCCCAAACTCATACTGGACTGGTTGATCAGCTTCCAATTCGTTGTCGTTTCTACAGAAATTGATCCGAAACCTGAGCCGAGATGCATCTTGGCAGGAGTCTTGGACAAAGGCATGCGACTCGCAGCCATGGATTTCGATGGAGAAATCCTGATGGGCAAAAGATCAATAGGTTCGCCGGTAAGAAGAGATCATTGGAACCGGAATTCGTCAACCCAGTACACACAGAGGGAAGTATCCAGATCTTGGCCGTCCGTGGGTCACTTACACATGCAAGTCGATCAGTTTCTCAGGCACATGCCCCACCAAAAATAAAATGCCCCTCTGTAGCAAAGACAGAATGGCAAAACACCAATGCTCTCCTCTATGATGTGTACAACAACACTACATCCGAAAATCAACGGATGCCAACAGCCGAGAGGCTTGGGGCTGATTACCAAAGCAAAATATAGGGCCCGCGACAGACCATTTGCAGATGTCCACACGAATCCCCCACCTCCTCGAGCCGTACCTCTGCCTTCCCGCGGCCGAGTCGTCCCTGATTCTCCTCACGGGCGTGCTAGGCGCGTCGACAAACTGGCTAGTACTCCGCTACCTCTACTCTTTCCTCGCAAACGTCCGGGGCACGTCTGCACACCACGTGGTGCTTGAGTCCGATGGCGGCGATGCGGAAGGATCTGCCGAGCAGCCTGTGAAGGTTGTCCTCCTTAGCTTCCTGCGCGACTACGCCTTCTGGAAGGACAATGCCGCCAGGCTGGGCGTCGATCTCGACAGCGCGTCGAATAAAGGGCGCTTCGTCTACGTTGACGGGCTGAGCGGGCTGTTTTTCGGTGGCGACCAGGTCAGCGTGGGAGCGGCCGGCCAACCCGCGGCAGCAGGTAGTCGAGGAGTCACTACAAGCTTGTCGGATTCAAGACGACTGGCTCTGAGTGAACCCACGGCGTCGGCACTGAAAGGTGTGCTGGAGCAAGCCGTGGCACAGCAGCCGATAACCGGCCTAACACCGTCGTCTGGCGAAGTTGCTGGCAGAGACGGTGCCCCTGTGATGGCAGCAAGGACAGTTCTAGTCGTCGACCAGATTGATCTGCTTGTCGCTGCTTCTGGCGACGAAAGTCTCCAGAATGGTCTTTCTGATGCGTTGCTGGAAATTAGGGAGGTGAGTGTCTTTTCTTCTTACGAGCAAGCTCTTGAAATTGCTTGCGATATCTTCCATCCCTTCCCTCGAAGCCCGTGGGGTTGCTTGCTCCCGGAAAGAACATGTCGAAGATCATAGGGCTGACCAGACCAAAATCATCTAGAAAGTACACTCTTCTATCTTTACGCTATCTGCCGATGAGCCTCTGATCCAGGTCCAGACCACCCCGCTGGAGAAGAAGCACGCATCCCTCGTCTTGTCCATGGCCCACACTGCCGATCTCGTCATGAGCGTCAGGCTGCTCGACACAGGATCCGCCCGGGACGTCAGCGGCGTCCTGAGAGTCACTGCCGGCGGGAGTGGAGGGGACAGCGACGAGCCGGAAGCAGATGAGAGGGAGCTGCTATATCACATTGGGGGAGACGGTGCTGCACGGGTCTTTGAGCGCGGGCAGTGATGAATCGGCTGTCGTGCATCTCTGTAGTGTGGCCGAGCATGGTCCAATCATGAAATAAATCTTGCTCATGTTGGTCAATGAGGTGTGGGGTCAGATCTAGGAGAATAGGCAGGATACTACGAACAACTACCAAGCATAGAAAGCGACGATTGATATCGCGCACCCGAGGTAGTATTTGCCATTGTCGCGCAGCGACTGCTTTTGTCTGATTAATCACGTCGATCTCTGTTCACATAATGCTGCGAGGAAGAACGGAGGAAGAGTTGTTCGTGGTTTTTTCTTTTTTGGGTTCGTGACGCAATTGCCAATTTTTTGTCCTTTTTTCGTTGTTGGGAAAGGTAACTGGCTACCGTAATGTGTAGTTTAGGTCCCGAGTCCCCGTGAACTCAGCGATGCCGCGATTCCATGGTAAACCAGTCCAAATGCAGAAACACCCCGTTTCCCCTTTAGCCCGTTGCTACCGTTGTTTTCGCCCGTCAAACGTCATAAACAATAGTCCGCGCGAGAATCGTCGTCGTCTATTTCTCTCTTCCCCCAGTTGTCGCCCCTCTTTATCTCTTCGTCATCCCAATTTACAAGGTCGCGTTGGTGGCAGGGCCCCTCGAGTTCTTGGGGACGCCAGTCTGGAAGCCGTTCTTGAACTTGCGGGTGACGGTGCTGAGGTACCGCATGCGACCGGTGCCGGTGGTCTTTCTGCGCTTGGCCTTCTCGGACCAGTTGTCTACATAATGTTAGCCTGGACGTTTGACAGTTTGCTAAGACAAGTGATATAGGACTTCTCGTCCCAATCGGAGCGCATGTGGACCAGAGGCCATGGCTGATGGGATTGTGGTGGCACGTACACTTCCGGGTCTTGGCGGCAGGGTAACCGCACGAGGAGCAGGTGTGCTTCTGGACGTGGAGAGAGCGGCGACCTGTTCCAGCGAGATTTTGTCAGCCCGTTGTTCCTCCATTCGATTGCCTCGGAAAAACCGTAGACCATGTTGCGAGTATTGCTGGGCGACGATGAACATGACATGAGCCCTGCCATGACGCATTGCAGGCGAAAGAAGGGTGCCTTTTGTTCTAGACGGTGTCGGTCTGTGGCGCCTTCAATCCCCAAGTATCCCCTCGCCCAGCAGTGCGTCTCTAGCAAGATGGTCCTTGGTCCTCCTTATGGGGATTGTGGTTGGTGGAGTGCGACTAACCGCAACGACGGCACAGAACGTGCGTCTTGTTGTGGCGCTTTCCGAAGCTGGAAGTTCCCTTGGCTGTACATCGAGCATACTGTCAGTATTCCGGTATTGGTGATCGCGATTTGTCTCATCGGATTCGGGCTGCGGGAGTGTGTGGCATCGAGGAGTACGAACTCATTTTGACGGCGAAACTGTATAAGGCGGACGGATTAGTATCGTCGGTCGGGTCGTCGAGATGCCGTCGAAAGGGCTGGTCGGCGTACCTGTGGGTGTGATTGAGGGTGTGGGTGGTGGTTCTTTACCAAGGGCAAATTTCGCAGTGATCCTGACCCTCTCTGCGAATATCGTCTGGCGCACGCTGACAATTTTGCCAAATTGTGGACGGATGGTGGCCCAAGCGAGGTGTGGCGCCACGACTGCTGAGTCATGGAAGAAAAAGTGGACTGTAGCCACACCTCAGGATGGCCGAGTTCTCGCCTGCCGACCTGCCCAGCTGACCCTGACCGGACTTGCTTAGAGTGGAGCCAATCGGGAAGAAGGCAAGGCCCCCAAAGAGTCTGGTACTTCTGCTGTTGCCGGTTTCTCGTCGTCAGCTGTTCGACTTCACTTTGTCATTCCTCGAGCGAGGCCGCACGCAGATAGAGCGTAGAACGCGAAATATACACAGAGAATGCAGCCTTGTTATAGATGTGTCTTTCCAGTTGTCAGACTTTGAATCACCGAAAGAAAGAACGTTCAGAAGAGGAGGGACAAGAGGGTTACCGGAATGCGGGTCTATGCAAGTACCACAGATATCTGCCAAAGAGCCAAAGAGAAGCAAGGGACAGAAGGTCCTATCTTATCCATAATGCCCCTCACCCCTCCTCGTCTCCAGCACATGAGGCGGGTCGTCATCCATCACAAGCCAATCCGGCATGACACATCCGTAGATCTCGTAGCCTCGAACCCCTTGAATAGTGCAGTATTATTCCTGACAATGGCTAGCTGAGATACCATGCAGGCACAGAGGGAGTTACCTTTGTGAGGCCTGCAGGATTCGGGGTCGCAAATTGCGCGCGGCTCGTGCCTGACAATGGGCAATTCACCCCGCGCTTTGATGCGAAGTATAATAGTTGTGAGGAAGCTATCTTCTTTTGGAGATGCGTGTTGTCCGCAAGAAGAGTGCGAAATTGGCAAGAGTGAGACGCATGTGTTTATTGAGTTGTTGAGATCTTGACTGCGTCATGATTAACAGCTACCAGTCTCCAGTCGGGAATGCATGCTGCTAAGTTAGGCAGCACATCGCAGGCCTGGCCATGTGACTTGTGCATGTGTATGCGGTCACTTTGGCGGAGGCAGCTCGAGCTCTAGGCGTGTGACGAGCGTCCGTCGCAGCTCCCTCGCAGCCGCCCGCAACCAAGGCTTCCAAGAGCTCTGCGAGGCTGCAGCTCCGAACTGTTCCATTCGTCACCAAACAACTTCCCGCTTCGCATAGATTCACACAACCCGACGACGCAAAGACGTCCCTGTAGCCACGATCCATCGCCAACCACGCTTTAATCTGCATCCCATCCACATCCGATTTACAGAACCCCGAATCCACACTACACGACATCCCCGCGCGGCCACTCGCAGTCTGCGACATTCGTCCAAGATGAATCTCCTCTACTCGACCGTCAACACAATCAGAGACAAATACACACCCGTTAGCCACACGTCAACATTTCGCAAGACGGGCCAGATCACGCCCGAAGAGTTCCTAGCCGCGGGCGACTACATCGTCTTCAAGTTCCCCACCTGGTCCTGGGCGGACGCCGAGTCGGAGGCTAAGCGTGTCAACTACCTTCCGCCCGGCAAGCAGTTCCTCGTCACGCGGAACGTCCCGTGTAACCGGCGGCTTGACGCGGATTTTGCTGGCGATGCGGGTCACGAGGAGGCGGTGGTGGGTGACGGTGACGATTTCAAGTCCAGAGGCGACGCCGACGACGACGGCTGGCTCCGGACCGGCGGGCTGAGTAGCTCGCAGCCGCTCAAAGCTAAGGACGTTCGCACGGTCGACGACTCGGGCAAGGTCGAGGACACGCTCGACGACGAAGACGAGATACCCGACATGGAGGATGAGGACGACGACGAGGCTATTATCCACGATGCGGACGCACACAAGAGAACTGCGTGAGCTCCCCATAAGCGAGCAAGAGACTGTACTTTCAGATAGAGTGCTAACCGCCGACCTCGTGGCAGTGCCCGGAGAACCTACACCTTGTACATCATGTACTCACCTTACTACCGCACACCTCGGCTTTATCTCTCGGGCTATGCCGGAGGCCAGCCGCTTGCGCCACAGCTCATGATGGAGGACATTGTCGGCGACTACAAGGACAAGACAGTGACCCTGGAGGACTTTCCCTTCTTCGCGACGAACGTCAAAATGGCCAGCGTGCACCCTTGCAAACACGCGTCGGTAATGAAGACGCTGCTCGATCGCGCGGATGCAGCCCTCAAGATCCGGCGGGACAAGATGAAGTCGGGCAAGCTCGTGGGTGGCCACGACGCCGGTATGGAAGGCCTGGTTGATGAGATAAACAAACTCGACATCAAGAGCGCCGAGGTCGCCGCCGAGAATGCCACGGACGACTGGGAGGAGGTCGAGGCCGAAGATCAGGAGGTGGCCATCCGAGTCGACCAGTACTTAGTCGTGTTCCTCAAGGTGAGTTCTTGTCTTTCCGTCCCACATCCAGCCGAGCGCGCAAGCTAATCCCAATCGCAAAAGTTCATGGCCAGTGTTACGCCAGGTATAGAGCACGACTTCACGATGGGAGTCTAGATCTTCTGCATGGCGGGTCCACTGATGGTGGCGACAATCGGCCCTTTGGGTGGGTGGATGGATGCACCTGTTTAAGTCATGGCGTTCATCAGTCTGATCTTTCTTTCTACCTTCTCTTTTCGCGTCACGGGGCTAGGGCATACTGTATCAGGGGCGTTTCTTGAATCTTCTATGACTTGAGTATACATGAGCATTTGCGGAACATGAGTAGATATTACAAAGAACAGTGGACAACCACTTGTCAGACACGAGGTTGCACGCACGAACAGCGCAAGGCATGTTATAAAGTTGTGATTATTAAATGTGCAACGTGTCGTATTGGCATCGCGATATAAATCAGAAAACACACATCAAACTATATAGGCAGCTGTCTTTTTTGATGATTGAAGCAAAACCCGGGGTATTTCCATATAAACAATCCAAACATGGCTACCAGGTTCTGTCGCTGGCTATAATTTTTATATATCTTGTCTCTGTTGCTTTGTCTCGTTTTCCGATCAGAAGAAGCAGAAGAAAAAGAAGTCATCACCACCGCCTCAAAAGCTCGTCCGTATCTTTTTCGAAAACAGGGATACTCCAACCCTGGGTCGCCTAGACCTGCTTGGAGATGGCCTCGTTGTCGAGAATACCACGTGTGGGCGTGCCTGTGCCGGAAATGCTGGTCCTCGGTTGAGGATGGCTGGCAGATGTGGTGGTGTCCGCCTCATTGGCGAGGATGCCCCTCTTCGGGGTACCGGTGCCGGACATGCTGCCCCTGACCGGCGCGGCGGCCTCGGACGACACTCCTGCGGTTCTCTTCTCGGGGACATCCGAGGCAGACGCAGACGCAGCCTCATCCACCGCCAGATCATCCTCGCGCCAGAAGTCCTTCTTGCCACGAGCAAGGCGCTTGGTCCAGCCGGGAAGCAGGCCGCCAGGAACGTGCCAGGTCCAGTGGTCCTTGAGGTCCTTGTCGCTGGGCACAATGCGGCCGCCAGAGGCCTTCTCGACAACCCAGACAAGCGTGTTGATGACAATGTACAGGCAGATACCACCAATCAAGCCATCAGCAATGCTGTAGGTGAAGGGCATCAGAACGATGGTGACAAAAGCAGGAATGGCGTCACCCATGTAGCGCCAGTTGATGTCGACAACAGCCTTCATCATCATGGAACCGACCAGAATTAGAACACAGCCTGTAGCCCACGGCGGAATGGAGGCGAAAATGGGAGCGAAGAAAATGGAGATGAAGAAGCAGAGGCCCGTGACAATGGAGGTGAGACCAGTCTTGCCGCCCTCCCCAATACCAGCGCCGGACTCGACATAGGCAGTAACTGGGGGGCAGCCGAGCAGAGCACCGATAGAGATGCTGATGGCATCGACCATGTACGCGATCGAAGAGCCCTCAAAGTCCTCAGTGACGGGGTCCATGACACCAGCGAAGCGAGCCATGGAGTAGAGCGTGCCTGTGCAGTCGAGAATGTCGACATAGAGGAAGGTGATGAGGGCGAGGCCAAACTGGCCGCCGTACTCGGAGACATTCCACTGCTGCACGTTCAGAGTGCGGCTGATCTGGTGGAAGTCGACGACCTTGCGGAAGAAGTCGAAGCGGTCGTCACCAATGGTGGTGTAGGGAAAGTACGTAGAGGAAGTCGTGCGCGGCCATGAAATGATGCTCACGAGCGCAATGCCGGCAATAATAGCACCCTTGACCCGGTACATTGACAGCATGACAGTGAGGACACCACCGCAGAAGATGCCGATCCAGAGAGATGGGTTGCGCATCTTTTGGCTGTCGGGGCACAAGCCGGTTGTGGGGTCGAAGGCGCCGGGCGAACAGCCAGCAAGCACAAGAGGTGTCGAAGTGGCTCCCTGGATCAAGCCGATACCCTCGCTGTACGTGAGGCCAATGAGGGTGAGGAAGAGGCCGATACCAACACCGGTAGCCATTTTGATTGAGTGCGGAATAGCGCGAGCGAGCCACTGGCGCATGCCGAAGAGAGCGAGAGCGAAGAAGACCCAGCCCTCGACGAAGATGGCAGTGAGAGCAACCTCGTATGGGACGGGGCCACTGCCGTGGAAACCGACGACCGTGTAAGCGAAGTAGGCGTTGAGACCCATGCCAGGGGCAAGACCGACAGGACTAGAAGACGAGGGGAACATGACTGGTTAGCACGACGGGGCGGGAGCAAGAGTTTTCGCAATTTTCGCAGGCTGGAACATGCGGGACCTACAGGTTGGCAAGAAGACCCATGAAGAAGGTGCTGAGAGCGGAAATGGCGGCAGTCGCCGTGACGAGGTCACGCTTGACGTCTGCAGTGCAGAGCAGGTACTCTTCGTTTACGACACAAATGGGATCGTCGGCGCCGCCATTGCATACGCAGGTGCCGCCGGAATCAGCGACAATGGACGAGTTGACTGCGAGAATGTAGGACATGGCGAAAAAGGTGACGAGACCAGCCCGCAGCTCGGTCGTGAAATTTGAGCCCTTGCGCTCCTTGACCTGTGGATTTGGCGGAACAAAAGTCAGAGAACCGTCAGGGTCGTGAAGACAGGCATGGACTGGCGCGACTTACACTACCCGAGCCGTCGAGCTTGAACCATCTTCCGACGGCGCTCCGGGCGACCTTGTTGTTGAGAGTCTGCGCCCAAGCCATGGTGGCTGTCTGTGGGAGGATATCGGGGTTCCAGGAATAGGTTGGGGTCCTGTGTAACCCGGCGGCGTGGCAGGACAATGTCGCTCGGCAGGGCAGAAGAAGAGTGACGGGTTGCACGAGGCAGAGAGGAGATCGGGCGAACACGAATCGCAACACAAAAAAAAAGTAGCGAAGGGGACGACCGGGCCTAAAAGAGGTGCTCCTCAAGACAACCGGGCCGGGGGCAAATTCCCTGCCTCCGAGGAGGGACTTGCAGGCTGGCTTGATAGATGTGGGGATGGCTCTTTCCTCGAGCTCGAGGGGCCGATTGTCGAACGAAAAGGCCTGGCTTGTGATGCTCCACCAGTGTCTGCTTCGGGTTTTGGATGGCCAAACTCTGCTCGGGTCCCGCGGTCGCTCTCTCTCGTCTCTCGGCACAGAAGCGTCTTTTTCATCTCGAGGATCCTCGAGCCAGGACTGCTATTAAGTACTCTGCAGCGTGTCCAAACACGCCGGCGTCTTACCCGCAGCGGGCAATCGAGACTCGAGACTCGAGACTCGAGACACGCAGAACAGGCATGCAGGCGTCAATGGGGAATCCTTGCAGCGCCTGACACGATTCCAATGGTCACCCATCGCTCGCGACGACCTCCAAGGCTGCTGCTCCATCCGTATCTGGCCCTGCAGGTTGCTCCTCGTGGCGGGCCTGGCCGGGCCTGACTAGTTGCAGACATGGGTCGGCCACCCCCGTGTCCTTTATCTTTCGGCACTCCGCGCCCTACTCCCTCCTCCCCGACATGATTGGCGACGCCGCACACGCGACACCGGCCACTCTCTAGAGCTGGCTCGCCTATCTCACCCATCCCCTCTCCGGAGCACGACGTAGATCGCTAGTCTGGGCTCGTCGGCGCCGCCGCCTGTCCGCTCTTATCAACAGCTCGGCGTCTGCCATGACACATCCCTTTCCGTGCCTCACGCTCAAGGGCATGGCGCCGTGCTTGGCCGCTTGATTATCGACGAGCAGCCAGCCTCGCCAGCTACCAGACTACCAATACGAGGCGAGCCAGGTCTCCATGAACCAAATCTCCGGGACGCCTTTGCTGGTTGCAACAAGTCTGCACTTTGAATGAGACGGCAGGCAGGACTCGCCGCCACCGCGTAGCATCCCGGCAGCCCCTAGAACCAACAACTCGCAAGCCATACAACGCGACGCTCAGGGCTTTCCCGGAACGGCACAATAGCTCCGTTGGGCATCTCACCCGTTCCATGGCGGGGCCGGTAATGGCCCTACAACAGGCAGGTCCTCGAGCGTCCTTACCGACTACCAGCCGCGACCCTGAAAATCCACACCCCGGCAGACTTTCGAAACTTCGCGTGTGCTGTGTAGACCAACAGCATCAACGCCGCGTTGCATCTGGTTGATCTGGGGATAACCGGGAGGGAAATCAATTCGCGGCGTCTACCCCCTGCGTGCCGCCCCCAGGCGCCTGGACTTTCTTTCTTTTCCGATATTGTGTCTCAACCACCATGCTCGGTACAGCACAAAAACATGTGTCCAATGACCCCTGCCGCATTGAATTACAGTTCTCTATCAGCCCAGCCCAGCATTTTACAGAGAAATCCGGCCAGAACGGGGTATCCCAATCCCCTGCGAGCACGGACAGGGCAGATGTTGCTCCCTTGGACCACAGCATGCGGCTCTCTGTGCCTGCGAACACTGCTTCCCGCCCGCACTCAAAGTCTCCGAACCTCCAGTTTCGCAGATGCTAAGCAAAGTCGACGCCAGCGAGCCCACTCTTTTTGGATTGCGGAGTGCAGTGCGAGGCACAGACAGACCATCACGACCGCGGCGCCTGGACGGCGTGGCAGCCAAGTCTTCCGTGTACAAGCGCCCTTGTCCACCAAGAGTTCGCAAGCTCATTGGCCAGAGCCGACGAAAACGGCAATGGTGGCACAAGTTTGCTGTAGCCTGCAGCTATCTTGAGGTGCCTTCACCAAAACGCCTCCCGCACTCTTGTGACCACCGCCATTTGCTGTCGCACCACTTGCCCCCACGGCTGCACTGCTGCTCGTGTTTCTCCCTTTGCTTAGTGGCCATGCACCTTCTCCAACGAGGCGCCCTACGCCCAGACTTTAAAGATATGCAAGTGCGACGGCGTGTGCCGACGGCCGCACCCGGCCGGTCTTCACAAACCTGCTTCGCCGGCAACTCTCGAGTACCACGGCCTAAGTATCTTGTTGCACAGAGGCAAATGTTTAGACGATCGGTACTGGATCTGTCAGGGTTTATCCAGTACATGATCGATATGCAGGCCAATTGATGCGCTGGCGGACGCACCGCAGGGCACGCAACTAATTTCTCACAGCTCACCACCGGTCCTGCATGCGGAACGAGCAGGCATCGCGAGCATTCACGGCCTAAGCGACTACGCGTCGCGGAGGAAATCTATGGCGCCAAGTCGGGTCGAGAAGGTCCTGTTCGACAGAGAAAGGTCTTCGAGGCGGTGTGGTGGCGCTTCCCTTGGATATGTTATGACGGAGAAAGCCTACGATCTGTTGTAAGTGGGACACACTTTGGCACTCACAAGCATTAAGACAGAGGGTCAGTACGCCATGAGCAGACAATCACTTGTTCAAATGACCAGCAGATGGAGAGACTACCAGACGCGCAGCGTAGACACAGCCCTCTACACAATTTGCTCATTAATTAGAGACACGAAACGAAAAAGTGAATCCTTTGTTCAAATACATGACAAACTGCAGAACAATATTCGTAGCTAGAGCACTTACTGGCTCCCATCAATCAAGCCTATAATTTTCCTCCGTCCCTTTTCTTCTCTTGTCTCCTACAGCTGTGGTCCTCAGAAGAGGCTTAAAGATCACGTAGATTTTCATTATACAGGCCCTCGGCAACGCAGAGCATCTTCCTTGCTACCTCACTTGGCAACCCGGAACTTGGCATACCCGGAACTTGGCATACCCGGAACTTGGCATACCCGGATTCATTCTTCGTACTTGGTAACGATGGACTTTCTCTGGGCGACTATTGTGAATAGCTAATCACGCGGCGGGAGCGGTGGGCGGCAGTTAAGGAGCAGTTACCTGCTTGACATGAACTCGACACTCATATACATGCATGGAATGGCTGCTTGTAGTGGATTGGCTGGCTTTGCGATGGTGTATCTCAAAGCCAACACGAGCTTATGATGAGAGAATAATCAAAATGATTCGAATGAAAAATGGAGCTATCACGTTTTGAGTATTTGACAATTATTCACAGTTACAGCAAGAACAAGAACAATAGCGAGAAAAGAGGAATGAAAAAAAAATTGTCGAAAGAGCACAAATGACGAAGGACGGACTACCCTCCCTTCCTTAGACAAGCCTGATCCTCCTACGAAGTATGCAAGCAGATACCAGAGAAAAAGTTTTCAGCCAGACAACATGTGAGCACGGGGAGCGAAGGGGGGGCAGAGCCCACGCAAGTCGTACTTGCCACACGAGAAACGACAAACAGCATGCTGACCTGAAAACCCTCCCAAAACAAACAATATCAACAAACACACCTGCCGCGCGCAAGTATACGTGTACTGCACACGTACACGAGCCCCATGAGCTAATCTCTCCAGCTCGACTCCAAGCTTCGTCAGAGGCCGACACGCGGACTCGGGGCGACGTCGTTGTGGAATGAATGAATGCCCATGCCATGTTGTACAAGGAAGGTCTCGGACACCTGGGCTCGAAGCGTCGTCGATTGGCGCGCGTATTCGTGCTCTAGAAAGTCGGGAATTCTCTGGGGGAGTGTGGGAGTACCTAGCAAGAATCGCTTCTACGGACACTACTCTTTTTCAGCCCTAATGGAGCATTGATAATCACTTCCCACCGCTGGCGGCTGCTTGTAGGCATGAGAGAGTACGCACGATCTTTCGGCACTTACGCCTCCTTCCTTTTCATGTCCCCCCAGTACGTTCATAAGCTATAGAAAATTGATGTTTTATGCAGCTATATCCGAAATTCATTCCTCGTGTCTTCGATTTTGTGTTGTGATCACTGCAAAAACGTTGTTGAGAACCGATCATTGCGCTTATATACATGAATCCCTACCCCCATCGATTACTTTAATCGTGTCCAGAATCAGTCTTCTCGCTCTCTGCAGCGGCAGCAGCAGCCTTGCCCTTTGCCATCTGCGTAACCAGATGCGCAAAGCTCGACCCCTTTTCCCGCGCCACGGCATCGAGCTTTGCCGTCCCATGCTGCACGTCCATCTTCGCCGCATCCAGCCCGTCCGCTAGTGAGCCCCAGAGCTCCCCGGTGCTTCGCCTGCTCAGCTCGTCGGCCTTGGCGGCGATGCTCCGGCCCGCTTCGCCGACCATGTGGTCGTCGTTGGCCCACTTCTCCGCCTCCCTTTCGCCGACGAGCCGGGTCAAGTACGTCTTGCACTGCTCCTTGCGCTTCTGCGAGCGGATTCGCTTGACCTCGGCCGAGAAGGCCTTGTCGTATATAGACTCGGAAGGGTCGTCGAATTCCACCCCCGTAGGCGAGTCGGACACAACTTGTTGATCCTGTACGGACTCGTCACTAGCATGGTTGTCTTCGTTCATGTCGGTATAGACACCAAGCCCCGGCGGCGGCCAGTCTGACTGTGCTTGTATTCGCACGTCACTGTCTGCTGAAATGAGCGGCAGAGGAGCAGTGCTTTGAGGAGCAGCGGAGCCAGACGCAAGAAAAGCCCGCCGCTGCCTCACTAGCTCCGCAGCTTCCTCTGCGACCGTCTTACTGGCCGGTGTGGTATCCCGGGGTTCAGACGTGAGTGGCAGTGGAGTTGGTAGCACATTGGAGGCTAAGTTCTTCATCCTTTCTACCCCGGGGACTGCTATCCTGCTGGGTAATGGAAGTGAGCTAAACGATCTAAAGGTATTGGGCTCAGGCGTTGAGGCCTGGCTGTTGGAGATGAGGCATTTGAAGCGACGGATAGCCCGTAGCTGCAATCATGTCAGCACTGTCCGCTCCCGGATGATAATACAGGCACCTACCACGAACAACATGTTGCTCATCTTACGAGTAAAGGCGTGGTTCAATTCCATCTCGTTGGGTGCATCAATGATGGTGGTGCAATTTTCCTCGGTGCTAAGCAGCGGGTCGCTGCCTTCGCAGGTGACCCAGGGGTGATCCTGTGAGAGACAGACGTCAGCAGTTGCCCCTGGATTCGCTGGCTATAAACTCACTCTGAGTTCTCGCATGGTGATTCTCGTGTCCGGATTCTTGTCTAGGATTCTCGAGAGCAGACTGGCAAAGTTGGGCTCCTCGTCTGTAGGAATTGGGACTTCATCAGTCAGGATCGCTTCGTACATCTCCAAGACGCCTTGCTTGTTGAATGGCAGCTTTCCATAGCGGAGGCAATACAATGTCACACCCATGGACCATATATCTGCCGCTGCTCCAGAGACATCTCCGTGTCTCGCTACGCACAGCTCCGGAGGAAGGAATGCTGGTGAGCCTGCCGACTTTTTGGTCATCATGCGGTCAGGCTTCTCAAACATCTCTGACACGCCGAAGTCGACGATTTTGAGGCAGTCGTCGGCCGCCAAGAGTAGGTTGTCAGGCTTGATGTCACGATGGACAATGCCTTGTGCATGTACTATGCAGAAAGGTCAGAAGGGATGAGAAAGCTGACTTTGCCGCCATGTCGAACTCACAATACTCTATGCCCAAAATCAGGTCGCGGAACCAGGTCCTGCACATGTCTTCACTGTATGGCTGGGCTTCCTCGTCGAGGCCAATCTTCATGATGACGCCCTTGGGACACATTTCGAGGACCATGTACAGGGAGTCTTCTTCAGGATCGTCGAGCACTTCGATCAAAGCGACCAGGTTTGGGTGGTTCAGTTTCTTCATGATGGCAGTCTCCTCCCGAATCAGATAGAGGGCATCTTGTGCCTCAGCCGCCCTTTGTGACTGGAACTGCCTGCGCTGGGCAAGCAGGCGGCCAGGTCCGGGTGCTGAGTCACCATCAGCCATGTCTGGGCGCCTGAGAATGTTGGACTGGATACGTTTCCGCAGCCGTGTCTTTGAAAACTCCTTGAGGGCCTTTGACGGAGTTGTAGTGGTTAGCATTTCAGACTTTCTTTGCAGTCTTTGCGAGTCTTTGCGAGTCTTTCCCAGTCACTGTGACTCACGTATTCCTGGCCAAACTGGTCAGTGGCAAGATGGACGGCACCGTAGGAACCGCGGCCAATTTCCTGGCGGATGACATATTGATTGATGCGGTGCTGAGTGCCGTCTGTCTCATGGGCTGTGTACTGCGTCCTGGCATTCAGCGTCTCCTGTGATGCAATGTTAGTGGCTAGACCTGGGTTTCTGCAGGAAGAGGGCGGCGAACCTTGATCAGCCGGTGCTGAGAAGGAGTGCGTTTGTGCTGCCGCAGGGGACTCTGGTACTTTGTGCTGGGAGGAGCAGACCTAGATTCTGATGAGCACCGGCTATGTCACGGAAAGAACACACACCCAGTTTGTGGGAGCCCGAGGGCATCTTACATGTGAGGCGCCAGAGAGGGCCGGTCCGGGCCGGGGCTTGTGGTGGTATCGGGGGTGACGGCGATGCGGGGAGGGCAGGCTGTGGAAGCTCCATTGGCGAGCGGCGGTGCCTGGGAGCGGCGGACTGGGAGTGCCCGGAGGCACCTCGTGTGCCGGGGACTCCATCTTGGCCTCCATGGTCAAGGATTGCCTCGGCGGCGATGACGGGCGAGGGCTGGGCGAGAGTCGAAGCCGGGGCAGGCAGCAGAAGAGTACAGTATCAATCGAGCCGTGGCGGGGTCCGTCGAAGCCAGAGGACCACGGGGGGCTTGAGCGGGTGATTGTCGACAGCTGGGTTTGAGGAGGGAGAAAGACGAGACCTCTGGTGCCGCTGCAATGACTATGAGGAAGCGGACGTGTTGGCACCAAGGTGCACCAAGGTGAGAGTCATCTCAGCTCACAGTCAGCCCAACCGCCCTCGCCATTGAGCATCAGATCAGCCTTGGGCGGCCTCGCACGCGCACGCGCACGCACCCGCGCCCGCTCGGATACCGGCTCGCTTCCAGCGGGCGTGCAAACTTGGCCGATATTGATTTCGACATTAACCTCGACATTAACCTTGTCATTAAATTGCACG
Organism: Microdochium nivale; assembly: GCA_026745475.1. Lineage (NCBI taxonomy): Eukaryota > Fungi > Ascomycota > Sordariomycetes > Xylariales > Microdochiaceae > Microdochium > Microdochium nivale. The sequence continues at coordinate 3,059,222 of JANTFD010000002.1, forward strand.
AGCCACTCACTGAGCAGGCGCCAGAGGTCCTTTTCTCGTGACCATACTCGTGTGCAGTGCCTTATACACGCGCGTGTACACACACATGCCGGAAGCCCCGCGCTGGCAGCAACGTCAAGGCCCTGGCACCTCCGGGGTTCAAGGCTGCCTTTACTTGCTTCTCCAGACGTCCACATCGCAGCCGGATTGAGTATTGTTTCAGCAACACCACATCCCGCAAGCCTCTCTCTCTGCCTCACCGCACGCCACCCCCGACACGCCGCCCGCCATGCCCGTCCAGATCTACTCCTTCTACATCTTCGACCGCCACACAGAGTGCGTCTACAGCAAGCTCTGGGTCGGCCCGCACGCGCCCGGCCCCAGCAGCCTCCCGTCGCTCAATCCTGCTTCTGCCGCCGCTGCCGCCATCGCCAAGCGCAATCGCGCCTCCGACGACGCAAAGCTCATCTTCGGCACCGTCTTCAGCCTTCGCAACATGGCCCGCAAGCTCGGCGGCGACGACGACGCCTTCATCTGCTACCGCACCGCAACCTACAAGCTCCACTACTATGAGACCCCGACCAACCTGCGCTTCGTCCTGCTCACCGAGCCCGGCGCTCTCAGCATGCGCAATGTCCTCCACCAAATCTACATCAACCTCTGGGTCGAGTATGGTAAGTCGGCGGGCTGGCGATAGTCACACTGGCCGGCGGTCTCTCAATTACTAATGTCTCCTGTTCTACCCAGTCGTCAAGAACCCCCTGTCTCCCGTCGAGCACAAGGGCGGCGCCGGAGTGCGTAACGAGCTGTTCGAGCTTGGTCTGGACAAGTTCATACGCGGCATGATGTGAGGGGCAATTTAGTTGTCGCAATGCCTCCCGCCAAATCCTCGGGGACAGAAATACCGTCTGTCCATACCGCCCAAAATCCGGCACTAGGAACACATGTTGGCTAGTTTGCACGGTACTCGAGACGCACCGGAAATCGAGCGCCCAGGATCAAACGGCCAGCTTGGCAATCGCTGCACCAAGCTCACAACAATTATGCGGCGAGCTAGCTACCCACTACAGACAGTTTCGACACCAGCCGACCAGCGACACTTACATGTCGTTGCGCTGATCCTGTCGGTGGAGGGTGGCCTGGCGACTGCCGAATTACAACACAGCTTCTGCTCACGTGAGCAAGCATGTCCGCGGCGAGCGGGCACAACATGAAAGAACCAGCCAGACTCTGCCAGTCGCGGAAGCAGCCCGAGAAGGCAGGGCGTGGACACCCGCCGCGAGCAGTTGTACTATTTCGAGAGGAAAGCTTGTCACAATAGTCTTCTTGTTCGATTGGCCACAATCCCCGGGGAGTCAAGAAGAGCATGCTTCGCAGGGCACATGCACGTGATCTTGGGGCACGTACGCACCAGCCAGCTACGACGAAGCCTAGCGGCAGCATGGCCAGCTCGCCCCAATCCAGATACTCAATCACCCGCCAGAAAAGACTGATGTTGATCACTACTTACTTTCTTCCCTGCTCTTACCGAGCCGGTTCGATGAGTTTCGGGGCCAGGTATCATAATGACACAGCACGATGAGAATTCGACATTAGTTAAAACCAGAAGAGCGTGATCCGCCCTGTTTCAATCATTGATCCTCCATCGCGTCTGTCATAGTTGGGCCCGAGTTTGTGCCCGACGCTGCCGTGTTGCTGTTATAGTCGTAACCATGTACACGGTTTCTCCCAAGTCGAATAGTAGTTCCCGACTGATTTCCGACATGGTCCGTGCATACCTCTTGTGATTCTACGTCTTCTTTTCAATAATTGTTTCATTATGCTGCCCATGATATAAAAATGGCTATCAAGAAAACCACGGAAATGGGACTAAAACGAAAAAAAGGAAACAATAGATCGGCCCAGTCCTGTCCTATAGTGACAATACAACTACAAGCGCCTCCCGACTCCCCCCTCGAACTCCTCTGTTCCAAGAGTCGGGAAAATGCAATGTCTTTTTTTTTTTTTTTTTTTTTTTTGCTCATCTCTCCATGTATATTTGTTTATATTATCTTCCCCTTTGCCCATCTACCCGCCTGCCTGGCTAGCCTGCACGTGTCCTCGTCCCGAAAGTAAAGTGGGATTCTGAGAAGAAGGACATGAACATATCTGTCCTTTCGTCCGTCATCTCGTTGCCGACGAGGCCTCGGCCTTTTCCCACGCGCTCTCAAACGACGACGCCGCGACGGGGGCGGGGGCGGCCGGATGTTCGACCATTACAATGCTATCATCGATCCCTGGTCCGCCAGCGACACGCGTAGCGCCAATGCCAGCGCCACCGGTGGTGCGAGCTGTGGGGAGCGGCGCGGCCGCCGAAAATGCGGCCTCGCTGCTGTCGGCGTCACCCGCGGCAATCTCATTCTCCCAGTTGCTGCTGTACACGACGGCCGCGAACGCCTCGAGGTCGCGCACCGACTCCATGGCCTGCAGGTACTCGTTGGCAGCGGCGGGCATGCCGCTGCCGATGCTGTGGGCCTGGCGCGTCAGGACCGAGAGGATCTTGGGCAGCAGAACGACGTTGCTGCTCGTCTGCAGCTGGAACTCGGGGATCGTGGGAGTGGGGCCGGCCTCGCCGTAGGCGCCCGGGAGGACTTTTTCGTGGAGCAGCACAGAGAAGCCCGCGTCCAGGAGCAGGCCGAGAACGTGGTGGAAGGGCGGGGACTCGATGAGGTCGGACGTCTCGTCGACGATGCGGCGCAGGGGCGCCGAGGGGGACGATGCTGATGGGGAAGAAGAGGCTTGCGACGGCGGCGAGCCCGTCTGGGTGTCGGCGGCCGCGCTGTCGCCCAGGACGCCCGACTCGCGCAGGACGTAGTCTTCGAGAGTCGTCGGGGGCAGCAGGAACCGCAGCCAGCGGGACCCCCCGTTGCCGCCGTTGTAGCTCGGCCTCCCCTCCATCTTCCTACGCACCTCGATCGTGAGCTGGGCAAAGTTGTCAAAGCTCAGGAGGTCGCGGGGGCTGAGGCTGCCAAAGACCTCTCGGACTGCCTCTTCCACGCGCTCGCGGATGTCGATCCAGCCTCGGTTTAGGAGCCACCAGCTGAGGGTCAGGTACTTGCGGTTCACGTCAAAGTCGCTCCCGTAGACTTGGTTGACATTGTCGTCATCGTTGTTCTCTAGGTTTATGGTCGAGTGGCTCGGGCCCGTGGCAAGCGAGACTACGCTGGAAAGGTAGCTCCGGCGACCCAGAAGGTTCAGCTGGAGCCTGGTGAGCATTGTGAGCAATGCCAGTGTGTAGATTAGAGTGAAAGCACGAGTTATAGCTGGTACGATTTCCCCTTGGTCAGTAGATGCATCTTGGCGACCTCGGACCCGCTCTACAAAGTATGAATTGGACTCACAACTGATGGTAAGATCATCCCAGAGCTGTCTCTTGGACTTCTTCTTCTGTGTCGGAGGAGGCAGAGTTGCGGCAGATGGTATCGCAGGCGATGGAGTCGTAATTGCCGGAGTCGCAGTTGGCGGAGCCGGGGCTGACGTAGGCGCGCGCAGTGGGAGCCTCGCCGCAACGAAAGTGCTGTCCTGGCCTCCGTCTGTCGCCGGCGCAGTAGTAGGTGCTGCAAACGACGACACACTGGCATGCATGAGGCTCTCGCCCAGGCCGCTAAAATTGCTCCGGCTCTCGTCCTCTGTCATGGTGGTGTCGGCAATACTGGGCGGGGCCGCCGAAGAGTCGCCGCCGCGCGGGCCCTTGGCGCCCTTCATCTGTTGTATCTCTAGTGTGATGTTTTCGGTGTTCATGCTCTCGAGGATGTTTGCGGTCGCTGTCGGCAGGAGGGCTAGCACTGTGAATGTGCAGTCCTCCTGGTTCTGCTCGAAGCGGCGGCGCAGGCTAGAGGCGTGGGCGCCATGTTAGAACCGTGGCACGCGAGGAGACATTGTCGTGGGGTCGGCCTACTTCTCCTTTGCTATCCGGTCGCTGCTCATGCGCTCGCGGGCGGTATTGATCTTGCCGAGGACATATTGGGTGGCAACGTAGCCTGCGCCAATGACACCGGCACCGATGGCGATGGGGGTCCGGTTGCGCCGCAGCCATTGTCGTGATGCTGTCAACATGGCGGCGGTGGTGTGCTGGGGCGGGGAGGTGGTAAAGGTGGCGCGTCGCGGGCTGTGGGCAAGCGCAGCAGTCAGGCGCAGACTGGGCTGCCTCGTGGGATTCGCGTCGGGCCTCTGGAGGATGCGTTGTTGTCGCTGAAGGGGATTCTGGGTTGGGGAGAGTGGCCAGGACAATCAATCAATCAATCAATCATGGAGCTCGACCTAGGCGCGTGTCGGACCCTGGCTGAGTTGGCCGGGCTGGCTGGCTGGCGTTGTACAGCCTCGGCCTCGGCAGGGGAAAGCGGACACTGCAGCACGGGAGACTGGCCAGGATGATCTGCCACCACCTGCTGCCAATGGGCTACGGACGTCGTCTGCCGGGTAGGCCGACGCCACGCGGACTGCGCGCTGACGAGCATCACCACCACAGCCGTCACATGTGCCGCCCGCTCCGCCTCCGCCTCCACACCCGCAGCGACACTCGGACAGAAGGCCCCTGCTAGCTCTAGCGATCCCCAGCAAGCAGCCTTATCGCAGTGCACCGGCCGTGACCGGCGCTGCCTGTGCTGCCTACGTCAACTGACCCCCAACAATGGCGTCGACTCCAACATCGACAAGCCATCGACAAGCCCTCTCAGCATGCCGGACCGCTCCCAGTCACCACCACACAGCAACTCAGCATCGCGCCTCTAGCCATGGACCAGCAGGTGCCCCAGGAGTTTATCCTCGAGGCCTTTGCAGACCCGTCGTCCGTCCGCGATGTCGTCAGAGGTGAGAGAGACAACCCAGGCCAGCTCCAGAATCCCCTCGCGGGGCCGCATCGCAGCACTAACACGGGGGGCACACACGCTCTCGCCACCGTTGTCCAGGCATCCTCCATACAATCTTCTTCCACCGCTTCTTCCCCTCGCTGAGCCCAAACTCGCGCGAGGTCCTTGACCTCTCGCTCCCCTACGTCGAGGATGCCGAGCTCGACACCATGATTGAGAAGCGCGCCAGCGAGCTGTCCCGCGACCTCGACGCAACCCGCACCACAGCAGCCACCGCCGTATCGTCCTCCACGCGCCCGCGCAGCAGCAGCAACACGGACCGTAGCCACCATCATCACCACCACCACAGTGGCCGCACGCAGACACTCCCAACAGGAGTTCCCGGCAGCGGCTCAAATACCGCCCAGCTGCCGCCCTCGTCGTCATTCTCCTCGGCAAAACCCACTCCCGAGGGCAGCGGCACGGCAGCTGCACCAGGCAGCAACACCAACACCGCCACCATCAACAGCAACAACGATGGCAGCAGCAGCAGCAGCAGCAGCGGCGGCGGCCGCGGGACCATGAGCGTGTCCTTTTTCGAGAAGAAGCGGCGCAAGGCGTGGTACATGCGCGCCGCGGGCGACGAGGAGGTCTGCTGGGAGCGCTGGACCATCAAGGTGACGGTCGCAGAGCCCCGGACCGACGGGGAGCGCGCAAAGGTGCGCCGCGCCATGGAGCACACGCTGCTCGCCGCCGTCATGAAGATTGTCACGTGCGTCAATGCGCACAGGGACCACATCCCCCCCATCACCACGTCCGAGGCCAACCCCTTCCCCTACCAGATCACGGTCAACCAGAAGGACGCAGGGTGGGCCACGAGGATGGGGATATATTGATTGACACTGATGGTGACGATGATGAGGATGATGCTGTTGGTGGTGGTGATGGTGGCAAGGTAGAGGCAATTGGGGGTTCGGGCAAGCAGGTCATCATACTTTTTCTCGGCGTTGAGGTGTTGAGGTGTTTACAATCATTAAACAAGATATTCGTGGTTCCAATGGGGCCACCTGGAAAGACGGCGTGAGCATAAATTATGTACATGACATGTCATCGACTGGTATGTCACATACCAGCGCATCGAACATCAACCCACCATCTTGGCTCGAGCCGACCCAGCCGAGACAGTGTGTACGAGAGTAGATTGATTGCCTGCGACGTCTGCGTTGCTAGTGCTTAGCATCTCGTTCCCCAGAAAAAAAGAGCGGCGTGCCTTTGTCGGGGCGTGAATTGTTATGGCCGCCGCGGTACGTGTCTGGATCCGCTTGGAGTTTGGAGCTAGAACTAGGAAACTCAACTTGCTCTTCATTTCATGTTTGTCTTCACAATCACTTGAACACACCATCTGACTGAGCGCACGCAAACAGTGATGAGGCAGGTGACTTTGTCAAAGCTTTACTGTAAATACAATTGTTATGGTGCTACCGTGGAAAACAATTGGCCACCCACCATCCCGTAGGATGAACTCCGTATCCTGTCCAGGGCCTGCCAAATGCTGAGATTCATATCAAATAACAATGGCACCGCGAGTGCGCCTTCCCAATCAATACGGCTTGCTTGTATCCATTGCAAAAACTCATTCTTAAAGGCAAAAACGCGAAGAAAATCAAGAAAGCAAAAAGACAATGACCTTCGCAGCAATCTTGCTCGCACCACAATAGGCCAACTGAATTGGTGCTTGTGTGATTATGGTGGCGCGACATGGATAATACCGGGGATAGGTCATTGCGCAAACGCATCTAAAGCACAGTGTAGTACCCAAGGGCGGAGAATAGACAAGCCGTGAGGCGAAAATCAGGCGGTATTTGTTGTATGTCCGTAAGGTTCATGGTCCTTGGTTGCTCATGATTATTGGACAATGTTGGCGTCCTTGTTGTCGTGGCTCGTGTCATTCGTCAGTTGTAAAGTTATGTATGGGATAATGGTTGATGGTGTCCAGCCTCGCAAGGCTTGGAAATGTGCATCAGGGTGAAGTACGAGATCGTCCGCGCGCTGTCGTTTAGAACGTGGAAGTGTAGCTGCGACCAAAGGCTGGCTTCGACGAAGGCCTAGCAGAGTTCTGGTTGCTGCCGATCTTCTCAAATCCTTGCAGAATATCCACAGCGCCATCGTCAGGATCATCTTCGAAGAGCTGCGTGCAAATGTCTTCGAGTCCGTTCCATTGTCCCTTGGTGGGAGACGCAGCTCTGCCAGCCGTCGGGGACTGCATAAAAGCCTTCATGGGAGACGATAATCCTTCAAAGGCCTTGCTCGGAGTTTCGAAATCGAGACCAAACGGTGGAGACGGTGCCTTGAGAAGCGGCACTGACGTGATTGCCTTGTTTGGTGCACTTCTCGTAATTTCTCCAAGAACATCCGCAGAGATAGTTCGCTCGATCCGTGCTCGTCTGGCCGGACGCTTGACTGGTGATCCAGCAGTATCAACAGCGGAGAAGAAGGTGTCAAAAGTATTGTCGTCGAAAATGTCAAAGTCGACTGGTTCAGCCATGAAGTCGTTGACACTGAACAAGGACTCGTCGAGTCGGAAAGCTGGGCTCCACGGAATATCTTCGGACATATTACTCACGCGCCGCAGAGGAGAGTTGAGCATGTGATTAACCTTGTCGCGGTGGATCCGAAGGTTCGTGTTAGGTGAAACAGACGCCGGAGGTTTCGACGGCACCTTAAACTTGACAGCTGGGGTGAGCGGAGGCAGCATCTGGCCAGTACCATCATTTTGCTGACGTAGCGGCGAGGATGATGCGGGGGCGCCTCCATGAGAGCGGCCACGAGACGGGCTGTCATACGACGAGGCCCTAAGTCTAGCGATCTCTTCCTCAGCACGTCCTCCAGCGCGTGAACGCTTGCTCCGTGGCCGATCCGCTTCCGAGGTGAGTAGGCAACCGGTTTGGTTAGAGCGCATGACAGACGAGTCCAGAGAGGAAATGTAGCCACTGTCATCAAGCGATGCGTCCATTGAAGCATACTTTCTCTTGTGCTTACGAGCTTGGGATGATGTCGGTCCTCTCGCCGCAGGAGGTGGAGTGTTGCTTCTAGGCGCCATATGGCGCGGAATCGGAGGGGAAGAAAGCATCATCGTTGGCAAAGGCGAGTACGCATTCTCGCTGCGGTGATCCTGCTCCAGTTGCTTGTGCTCCTCAGGGCCGATATTGTCCGACATTGGGATTGTAGCGTCCGAGGACACCTCTGGAGCTGGAAGAGGAGCGGCCTGTAGCGGTGCACCGTTGAGAGACTGAAGTGGTAGGAGGGGTAGCACTGGCGGTAGAGACGGAAGACCAGCTTGGAAAATAGTGTGATCCCCATGCGCAGGTTCTAGCCGCGAAGAAATAGACATGACGGGGACGTTCTCCGCTCCGGACGCGGTCTTCTTGGTCGTCTTCTCCTTGGTGAATTGTTGTTCCATGCCTGGTTCGACTGCCCAATAGTTGCCCTTTCCGGGATCATCCTTTGGCCGCTCTTGCTTGATAAAAGCCTTGTTCAGGCTCAGGTTGTGGCGAATGCTGTTTTGCCAGCCGGCATCGTCGGCCTTGTAGAATGTGTAAGAGTCGGAAATCCACTTGTATATTTGCGCAAGCGTCAAACGTCGCTGAGGGGCACGGAGAATGGCCATGCCGATGAGCTGAGCATAGCTATGATTTGGTTTTGACCCATCGTCGGCAAGCATGGGTATCGTTTCGAAAAATGAGGCTCCGTCCTCCACCTTTGTCTTCTTTGCTGTCCTCGAGTCCTTAATAGGAGCTGCTTCCATCAGACCTCGTTTCACTGGCGGCTTAGGGTAGAAGTTCTCGAGATTGACGTTGAAGGCTGGTGGTGCGGGATACAGCGTGGGCTGAACATTCTCCTTGCCAAACTGCATCGTTGATTCCATGCTCGGCTTTTGCGCTACTGTCTTGAACCTCGACATAGGAGGTTGTTTCTTTGGTAATGAGTCGGTCGGGCCTTGTAGCACTTCATTGGGCGGAAATATTGACACGGAATTCAGTTTGTTACTTTGCGACCGTCGGAGAGGTGTCAAGGGAGAGCTCTTGCTCGCCCCTGTCGTTTTGTGCGGCGACCCTGGCTGCTTCGACGAAAAGCCGTTTGGTGATGAGGACGTCGCATTCGCACCTGATTTGGACAAAGCTCGACGTGGGGAAGCTGGCTTGGTGACCGAAGGCATCGGGGCCCTGCTGATGAAAGGTGTCGAGTGGTTGGCGAAGTCGTCCTGAAAAATGTGTAGCGGCTCGTTGTTCGCCGCGAGGCGCGCTGGCCTGGCCATTGTGGCCAAGGTGATTTGTGTATGTGTGGCGTGAGATTCAGGTCGTTTCTTTCAAGTTGAGCTCGCGACTGAATAGTCGGTCAGCACGGGAAGCGCAAGTCGTAAGACGCGATATGAGTGTGTGTAAGTGCCGTGGTTTCGTTTCGTATAGCATGGAGGCACAGAGGCGGAAGATGTAGTGTGACCAGGTACAAGCCTTGCTTGAGTGCATGAAGATCGGGAAAAGCCTAGCGATGTACTCACGCTTGCCAGGCTCGGTCGATTTAATTAGGTGTGGAGCCACTGAAGCAAGGGTTGACCGTGCAGCGGGTTATGCTCTTTGTCAGAAGGTCTCAGATGGTCTGGCTCGATCGGGCAAGCTAAGCTGATGATGTTCTGACGGGTTGAGTCAGGTCTTTTCGCATCGATGATTTCCGAGTACTGTGTGGTGCCAGAGACTGAAGTGTGCCGGGTGGGTGCAGTGAGCGCAAGCGAGTCTCAAATCTTGGTACCGGGGCACGTCGAGTCGTCGTTGAGTGGTTGCCGCAGAGAACGGGTAGAGGCAGAGTGACACGAGGCCGTGGCGTGAGGATTACGAAACGCTGCAACTTGGCGGAGGTTGAGAAGGTTGAGAAAGAGGAGAATGCTGCACAGGCGAGCAGTGCATGCAGCGTGAAGAAGTGTGTGGAGGCGACTGGAGCGATGACCGTACAGAGTATGGGGAGCGAAACAAGGAACCAGAGTGTTCCAGTTGGAGGGTGGGCGATTCACGGGCGGCCTTGCCGTCGGGCTTCCTGGTTGGGCGTCTGATGGAGGTGCTCGAATCTGCGGACAGGGGGAACCAGTGGTTGAGCGAGCAAACCACGGCAGACGAAACGCGGTAAGCAGGGGGGTGGCCGCCGAACAGGCCCTGCCAGCGCAGCAGATTCACGATTGGCCGGCAAAGTCCGCAGGCGGACACGTAATGACCAGGTCCGTGTCGGAAAAGAAAGACGCTTGCAAGGAATGGGTGGGTTAGATGCCAATGGATCCCAGCGTCGGCGGGGGTGGAGGGGCGGCCGTGAGGGCCTCGAGCATGGGCGGGCGACGGTCGACTGCCGACAATGGTGTCTTTACAGCTCGCTGTGGCTGGCTGAGCAGATCTAGTGGCGCGCAAGGAAGCCGAGTGCGTGGATGTTCCTGAAGCGCGGCGATGGTGAATATGAAGAGCCAGGCGCGTCTCTTCTCCTCTTCTCCACGGACGGGCGGGCGGCTGTCGTTGGTGAAGCTGGAGCCGATGTGAGTGATGTGAATGATGTGAACGATGTGAAGGGAGGAAGTTGTGCAAGAAGGCGGGGGGGCTGTGCTGATCTTTGTCGCAGAGCGAGGGGAAGCCTGGAACCTTGAGTCAGCCCGTGAAGCAGGTTGCCGCTGCCGCTGTCGTAGAAGAGTCTGATATCCTATCAGTTGCCTCAGGACTTCACAGCTGCCCAGGCGAGCCGGGTAATGGTGGGCGCAGCTCAGATGTGGGACACCTGCTGGCCTGGTGCAGTGGGCCTCGCCTGGACCGACGCGTCCAGGCAGTCACGCGCGACGCGTTGACTCCGGTGCTGCGGATCAAATACTGGCGCGAGACTCACGTCTATGTACATGGCATGATGCGCCGACTCTTCATTTACATCATACCCATGTTTACTTTGACCGTGACACTCGCACATGATTGGCCCAAGCCCGTCTCGCCAAGTCGCATCACGACTCGGACTCGGTCCATGTACTTTATTCTCTCAGCTGTCGTCCTTCACGCCATGAGCTGCTCAGACGACTAGAGCTGCATGTCGTCGGGACACCCTCATGGTTGGCTCTCGTCAAGGGCGATCTTCTACGTAGTAGAGAGGCGCGTCCTGGCAGACATGAGGCCGCCCGTTCTGTAACACTGTCTGTCACGATGCGACAATGGTGCGATGTCGAAGTGCAACCCGCCGTGCTGGGGCGGACGCGTGCATCCCATGGGCAGATCTCGATCGAACACCTGTGGGGGGTTCCTTGGTGACAATCGCGTCATCTTGAAGAGAAGCTCAGCACTTTTTCAGTCACGCTAGGAGTGGCACCAGATCAAGGCAACCTTACATGGTAATGCTGCAGGATGCTTCGCTGCAGAACAGGATCCGAGAATGCCGCGCAGGACGGACGGACTGATGGGTCCTCTCGGGGCCTCCGCTGTCGTACTTCATGCATGCGCAATTATCCCGACGCTCTGCTCTGCTGTTTTGCATCGCGCTGCTGTCGTCTCCGCCCTCTCGCACTCTGCAGGGACGAGGAGCCTGGACTGGAGAACCATGCTGCGGGCTCGTAATTGCCGTCACGATCTCGACGATCATATGACATCACTGGGAAGCTAACGAATGGAGCACTTTGAAATAACCCCAGCACTCGCCGTCCTCAACGACAATGCGAATGCCGGCAGCTTGGCCATGCCCGGTTATGACCAGAATGCATCTGAATCCGGTCCACAAACGAGACACCACCAGCCTCTTTGAGTTTGGCCCTAGTCGTCAGCTTCCTTGTCGGAAATCCGCCGCGCTCCCGAGCTTCGTTCGGGAAGTGAACCGTGCCGCGTCTCTTCTCTTTCTTCTCAATTGAAGAGTAGGGCGAGCCTCTTGCCCTCGTCTCATTTCCGGACGTCAATGCGCCCCGAGTTGACAACGCATCGTGCATCCGCCGCGGGTCCACCTCCCGGACATGGGACGGCGCGCGGCTCGAACCTCAGGAGCCGCGAAGCGTGCACGCCGCAATGGACCGTGACCGTGTCGCCGGGTGCCTCACGCTTTGCCCCCCCGCGTTGACCGTGGCATTGTCGGGAGGAGATAGGGGTAGCCATGTGTCGGTGAGGCCCAGGAGGCAGACCGCTATCGCATGGCGATGAGGTGGCCCAAGGTCTCACCGAAAGACCAGCTAGAGTCTGCCATTGGGATCACTTCCATTTGAATTACTGCCGGCTTCCATCCCCACCACGACTTCCGGGCGAGCGCCGCAGGTCAGAACTAGCCCGAGTGTTTCTTGTGTGGCGTTCATTCAACGGCGTATGTAATGCAATTATACACGGGTTTAATGCGCAATGTGACAATCTAGCTCGCCTAGAGCGGAGCGGGCTCCGCAGTGTGTCTAGCACTACAACGCTTTCACGAGCCAAGGGAGACGCGGGTGGCCTAGGTGGGCTAGTTATTGTGGTGCATGTCTCTCACTTACGGAGTAGTGTCAGTGATGCTGTAGTGAGACGGTCCAGGTAGAGCGTCGACCATGCAAGAACATGTAGCCACGAGGTTGCTCGTCGATCGGGGGACATGTCTTGCTTCTCTCCCGCAGGAAACCCGCAGATCTTCCGGAACAAGCAACAGCGGGGAGGCCATACCTTACTTGCTACCGTCCAGCTGTCTCAACAACAGCCAAGGACAAGCTCTCGATGACCTGCCGTCAATTCGTCGACTCTCGTATCAGTCCACATTGGCTCGATTGGGAACGTGTCCAAGTGAAACAGCACGGTCCCGAGCTCTACACCCGCAGCCGATTGGGAAATACCACTGAAAGACCGCTATTATGTATCGAGTTATCGCTTGGCCGCCCAAAGGCCTCCCAAGTATGCACGATAGGCTCAGGCATGCGCCGTGACTTAACCCCCACTGACCCAAGACAATGACCATACGGTAAATGGACAAGGCGGAGGTTGAGAGACCAAGACGGGCAAGGGCCCCACACAATGAGGCAGTTGGGCCTGGAGCTTGCCAAAGTTGTCTCTCGGAGCTGCCCCTCACTTCCACATGCTCAGAGACCACTTGAGCAGTGCTCCCAGCCACATTGAAGCTTATCCCACTCGACAGCTCAACAGCTCGAGGAGTCCGTGGGCAAGCCTGGCCCGGTCGACGACCACGATAACGGCCGACCACGACAGGAAAGTCAAGGCAATCCTGCAGAGCGCTAACGCAGTTGCTCGCGCTATGATGCCGGACTGGCGGGATGAATACCTGGCCTCGCTGCGCGAGTCTGAGAAGAACAGTCCCGTCAACAAGGACCTGGTCGATGCCTGTCAGTCTATTTGTTTTTGACTCTACTCCCTCGTGATATTCATGGAGAGACTCGTGATCAAGACGCCCTTGAGGTTCGCTTGAGAATCGACTTATATCCCCAACTTCATCATCTGGTCTCTCCCGGCCGACCTCCGCAAGAACAGGGACCACGGCTGACCCGGTCACCATGTTCATTATCGCACACAGGTTCGCAGCTAGCCGACCGCGTAGCAGCGCTCGAGGCGGAGAAGGCGGTCCTCCTACAGAAGCAGCAGCACATTCAAACAGCACAACCACAGCCAGAGTCTCAGCTGGGCGCGTTCTCGTCCGCTCTCCGAGCCGCCACCCGCTCGCCGCGCCAGCAGCCGCAACTGGACACGCCCGTCCCCAACGCCAACCCTCCCGGTGTAGTCTCTATATCATTGTTGTCACCCGGCGGCGCCGGTATCGACAACAACAACACCGCAGATGCCGCCCAGACCCGGCTCCAGCTCGCCGAGGCCCTGCGGTCACGCGGGCAGCTACAAATCAAGCTGCGCGCCGCCGAGGACGAGCTGCGCAGGCTCCGTAACTCGACGCAGGTCGCCGCAAAGCAGGTCCACGACCTCAAGGCCGAGCGGGGCGTGCTGCAGGGCAGGCTGCGAGACCGAGGCGAGGAGCTCGAGGCAAAGACCAAGGCGTTTCTTGTATGTTTTGTTGGTTTCCTTGCCCCCGCCATCACACATGTGTCAGCATGATGTCGAGCTGGTCACAGATGGAGACTCTCTCTCATCCGCGTGTTATTTATACGCGTATATATCTAGGACGTACAAGACGAGAACCTCGCCCTGAACCTCGAGATTGCGAGCCAGGACAGGCGCATGGCCGACATCAGGGCCGAGAACAAGCAGCTCATCGACCGCTGGATGAAGCGCATGGGCGAGGAGGCTGACGCCATGAACCTCGCCAACGAGCCGGACCCTGCGGTAGCAGCGTCAAGGAAGCGATAGAAGAAACAAAGCATGGTGAGGGTCGTGAAGAGGTCGTCGGCCAGTTCTCGAGACTATCAAATAGTCTTGCGCGCCCATGACTTTTTTGCCCGTGCTAGATGCACGCTGTCATCATAGCGAGGGGTTTCCACCCAGGAAAGCTGCGTTGAGAACTGTATGTTCTTGCTCCCCGAGGGGAACACCGGTTTAGCTACAGGGCTGCACTCTGTGAAGGTACGTGTCTTTTTCTACTTATTTACAAGAATGGATTGGCGGCTTGACCCAAGTTTTCCTCTCTGGTACGGGTTCGTATCCGGCCTATCTATACAAAAAGTGGTATCATTGTTGCACCCAAAATCCCTCCTACCTCTTGAAACCTCCCCTCAACGGACGTGTACGATCCTTACTTCTTGGTCGAGACAAAGTAATCGCCGCCCGAGGCGCCCCAGCTCACCCAGCCCTCGTGGTAGCGGAACTGCTCCACTTCGAGTATGTTGTTGGCGACGCTGTTGGTGGCGGCCTTGTTGTCGTGCACAAAGTTTTTGAGCGAGATGATTTTGCAGCCGGGCTTGAGGTCAAGGAACATGCTGACTAGGTGGTCGTTCAGCGTTGAAGTAAAGGCCTTGTTGTTGACGAGCACGACGTCGGCTTTCTTTAGCACCTGCGACACCTTGTCGGTCTTTGTAAAGTCCCCGCGCTCCAGAGATACCCGGCCCGGCGCGATACCCCAGAGCAGGCAGCGGTTGCGGAACTCACGCTCCTGCTCCTCAGCGAGGTCGCAGGCGTTCTCCATCATCTCGAAACCGTAGCTATTGCAGCCAACCTCGAGCGCAGCCTGGAGGACAACGTTGCCGACGCCTGAGCCGAGATCGACAAAGACCTGATCGGATGTCATCTTGGCCTGCTCGACGAGGATGCGATGTATGAAGTCGTGCATGAGCTCGCCATAGACGTTGTCGCTGCCCATTGTGTACTTTTTGAGTATGTCGACTTTGGGCGCCACTGTCCGGTCGTAGACCTGGGTGAGGATAAAAGTCACGAGACTTGGCGGGAGGTGGTGTAACTTGTCGAGGTTCCTTGCTATCGTGCCGTCCTTGACAAGAGCGAGAATCTTTGCGTTGTAGGCCCGTACTGCAGTCTTGAAGTCGGCAACATCTCCAAAATTATCACTCGAGGACCGCTCTAGTTGTCTGTGGAAGCCGCCGTTCAGGCCGATGAATGGAGTCGCATCGTCGTCCGTGACATATGTGTGCCCGACGTGGTGCACCACCTCGATCATGTCCTTGACAGAGTTGAGAAAGTCCTTCCTCCACACGAGCTCGTATTTTTCGGGCTTGCAATTTGAGGGGTACTGCAACTCGATCGCGACCTCGTCGTCCCTTGCGCCAAAGACGGGACCGCAGCCGTTCTTAGTCGACGCAACGTCGGCGCCGTGTACAATCTTTGGCTCCCGCACGTCGTCGCCAAAAGCCTTTTTGTGCCGCAGCTTGCGGTTCGTGTCTGTCTGGAGCCCATCCGGCCGTGTGCGCTTGTGGTTGCTACGCGCGGTGCTGAAGGGGTCGTCATCGTCGGCGCCGTCGTCGCTCGAGTCGTCGTCAAAGGCAGGCGAGTCCCTGGGCGTGCTCACTATGGCCTTGCGCTTCCGCGACCGCTCGTCGGCCGAGGAAGGGTAAGGCGAGCCGCTCTTGGAGCGCGTGTAGCTGGCGCCGTTGGGAGGGGCCAGGGTCCGCCTCGCGGCGGAAGCGGAGGCGCCCGAGGGCGACGACGAGGCCGAGGTCGTGCGCGAGAGGTGCTCGAGGCGGCGGCCGTTTGCGACGGGAGTCGTGCTAGTCGAGGGGGAGCCGGCGGCAGGGCGCGGCTTGGGCTTCTGCTGAATGACAACCTTTTCGCGCCGGATGGCCGTGGGCGCGGCCTTTGTCTTGGCGTTTGCGCCGCCAAAGATGCCCATGGCTGCTACTGCTGCTGCTGTTGCTGCTGCTTGCTGCGTGTAGCCGTCGGCGGCGGCGAGATACGGGGCGTGCGGGCGGGCTTTGTGGTAGAGGCAGGAAAAGAAAGCCTGGATGACTCTCGGAAGGGTCGTTCTGCTGGCGGGCGAAAGTGGGCGGGTCAGAGGAACCTTGGGACCCTGGAGTATTGATACATGTAGAAGTCGGGGACCATGTCGCCGCCGAGGTGGTGTGAAGGGTCAGCAGGCTGGGGAGCGGGCGAGGCAGGCAGCAAGCAAGGTATCGGGTACGAGCGGCGGCGCAGATCAGACAGCAGGCGGGGAGTGGGTCCCTTGTCTGTCTGTGCAGCTCGAGGTGGCAGCCCTGGACGTTTGAATACAGCGTACGCAGCAAGGCTTCCCAAGGGCTGGTGGGATGTCTCTGAGCTGCAAAGAGGCCCGTGGCAGCGCAGAGAGTGCGGGGATGACGCAAGTGTGCAGCAAGTTGCAGATCGGAGGATCAATCCTGGAAGGCTAGAAAGGGACCGCGCAGAGAAGACGGCGGAAGGAGCAGTGCACAGAAACGACCCCTGGGCTGAGAAGCAAGCATTGCCTCGTCGAACCCTGCCTTTGCATGTCATGTGTGTGCTCTATTGCGAAGACAATGCGACAGTGGTGGTGGGGTCCACCTGCACAATGCAGACTCGCTTCCGCTCTCCCATCAGTTGCATACTATGTATGGTACAACCCTGGGTGGCTCTAAATGACTGCTAGCAACTGTCTCGAGAATGTAGAGCAACCGCCGGCAGATGTGAGCTGAACCGACATTATAAACACACACACACAGAGGCCTCACATACAAACTACACCAGGCAAGAAGACGGCAAACTCACAATTCTCCTCTTGGTTATGGATTAGGTTCGGTAACAATTTGCGGAGCGACGTGTTCCCAAGCTTCTACCTACTCCATCTTAAGCTACCTCGACCGCGATTTGGTTCACGCCGAGGTCGAGCTTCGCCGGCTCGCCAAGTGCAACCGCCGCATCTACTGACGGCACTCCAGCGGCTTTCTTGGTATCGTCATCGCCCGCCCCGGCACCGGCCTCGGCGCCATATTCGTCCCTCCCGCTGGCAAAGACCTTGTCAAAGTCGTACTCGCCCCAGTGGACGATGGGCATGAGCCCAGCAAACTTCCACACCCCGCCGACCTTTTTGTACCAGTGCGTGTTTGTGCTGTGCGCGTGGCCCTTGACGGCGACCCCCTTTGTCCGGTCGGCGTCGAGGTACCGCTGGTGCGGCACGCGCAGCTGGTGCACGCCGACGACCTCCGTGTCCGACACCTTTTCCCACTTTGTGCCGCCGATGAAGTGTTGCGTCATTAGCAGCGGGTCCCCGAGCACGGCCGGCGACGAGATCATGGCGACGTACTCGGCCGCGGGCATCGCGGGCCATAGCTTGTTGAGGAACGCGCGGTAGTCGATCTATTTTTGCCTAGTCAGTGTTGACATCACCACACCTATGCCTCGGCTATTGATGTGAGCGGCTTACACGAAGCTCTGGGGCGATGCACTTGGACAGGCGCTCCCAGTCCTTGGTGTCGTAGCTGTCGGCCCATTCGACCAAGCAGCTCGTCAGGCCGAGGTAGTCTGTGCAAGTGATGCGAGTCAATATATGATCCCACGGGCCTCACGGAGTGGTTCTACAGCCCGAGGGCTACTCACCATCAAACGTGATGTTGCCGTTAGCCATGTTGACGGGGCCAAATGCAGTCTGTTGAGGTTTCGGAATATGATGCGTTGGCTCCACGGACGAAGGGTGAAGCTGGGATACGCTACTGTATGTAAAGTTTCGTCGGCCTAGGAATATCACAGAAGAATGGGGAGGTCAAAGGCCAGAAATTTCATAGGGAATGCCAAAGAGAAACACGCTTGCGTCAACCGGGAGCAGCCCCCAGTTGGGGCTTATATACATCACAGCCCGCGTGCACACCGCATCGTATCACAACCCGAAGCAGGGGAAAAGGCACGGCTGGCGACCCTTGTCCGCTAGGATGGTGTCGTGACTGACTCACGGGAGAGAAGTCGCATCCTGGGGGCCATGGTCAGACACGGACTGAAAAGGAAGAGATGATGGCGGTGGTAATTGCTCCGCTGAGAGACGGTTCTTCGCTAGGTACGTCCAACCTGCAGGGGCTATCGAAGCTCCCTGAAGAACCACGGCTGGCCGTGCTTCCTGACTGGTCAATTATCTGCCGTGTCTGACAGCCGCCGGGTTCCTCGGGAGAGGAAGCAGACGGTAGCTTGTACCATGATGTATATGCAAGGCCATCTTGGTGTGCCAAAATATTTCTATTGACATGATGCAGATGAGGGATCAACATCCGGATGTCCCCCTCACGGACGTCCGAGCAATGACCGGGATGGCCGGGCGGAAGTGGAGCTGGGCAGAATTGGGTGCTCCCCACACCCATCCCGCAACTGCACTTCATACATCGGCTGTCCTCCTTCACCGTCCCTTTGCAGAGACTCGTGTCGCCTGCTCGAGAAAGCGCGCCTTGTCCAGGTAGCGAGGCAACCCGCTCGAACCAAACCCTGCCAGGCGTTGTTAGGCAGAGCGTGCAAACGCCGAAGCATCACCATCATCCTCTTCAGAATCGCATAACCGAGTCAAGAAACGAAACATGCCCAAACTTCAAGACCGTCTGGGAACTCGATCTAAACACGGCTATCAATAACAAGACTACATTAATAAGTCTCGAGACGACGTTGGGCCACCCTGGTTTATCATGGGGGTGCTCGGGAGTCGGAGCTGAGGCTGCCAGCGCTGCCGCCCGTCCGCAAGGTCGATATTCGGCGTTCCCCTGGCAGCTCCGGCTCGTCCCGGTCCCTGCATAGGACTATCACTCTATTATGTTACACATCTGCTGTAATCTGGCCGGATCAAAAAATGCGCGTATATGCATGGCACGAAAAAGCTCGGCCTGAGGTGACCTGGCCACCTCGACCTGCACACCGAGTAGTTCACTAGGTAACGAGTCGCCACGCGTCGTCCGCAGGGTAGACATCACAGGCCGAGCCGCAGAGGTAGTCAGGGCAGAAAAGCTGGGACCAGTAAGACTTCGGTTTGCATAACGCCCTGCTAAGAGAGCTTGCCTGTTCTACTATTAAGATGGCCGCCTAGATTTGATGAGTTCCATGTCAATGGTAAAACACTTAACAAAGCTCCACACCGCACTAAAAAAGCCCACACAGGCTACCCCTAGCTACGACGACACATGGCTTGACGTGGAAAACGGCTGCAGGGCCTCGACTCCATGAGCAAGGGCCTGGGAATACCTGTTCGGGAGCCGCGAACTGTTGCTTGACCTCGGTGCAGAGCTTCTTGGCGCGGTAGAAGATTATGCGTTTGCTATCGGTCTGCGCCGTGCTAGTTAGCATAACGCCGCACTAGCTAAGAGAAATTTAAGGCGAGAGAGCTCGAACACAGCCCGCGAAGCCAGCGCAGCCCTTGCGGGCAGTCCTGTAAACGAAATATCAAGCGACGTCATGTGAAGCAACTTTACATAGATCTCACACATTTATCCTTTAATGTTTTCAGAATTTGGGTCGTCGTTGTCAGTTCAATTCCTGCTAGCTTCGAGCACAGTCATCTCCGCGGAGAGGGTTGGCCCTAACCCTGCCAGGCTCAGGCACAACCATTAGTGGGATATTCAAGAGTGAAATAAAGCCGTAATGTATCTTCTAGCACACGTTTAGCCTTGTGCTTACTTTAAAGATGCTGGGTGTACTTGTACCACTAGCCGTGATGCTAGGTATGGTCCGCGCCGATGAAATTTTGGATCTGTTGTGACAAAGCCATTCCTAGCTTCTGTCCGCGGCAAGTTTAATGGCATTTGCCATGCAACAGATTGGGGTGACTTTGTTGACCTGGCCAAACCCCGCCTCCTGCTTGCTTCGTGGCCACTCCGGCCCAGGATTCTCGGCTAGTCCCGGCCGGTCTAGAATTTCAGCTAGCCTGAACTTGTCGGCTCGTAGCTAAAGGTTCGGAGTATAAGATCACATCAGCTGCCACCGGCTTGGATACTGTCATTGCCTTCTTCCAGGGGCCGGTACTGTGCAAAGTATATGCCAGTAAACCCGCCTGCAGTCACTCGGTCCGCCAGCCTACGTCGTGCTCTTGTTCTGTTTGGGAAAGCACCCAGATGCTTGTATGCCGAGCTGGTATTTATGTAATCATGTGATCATGTCTGCCGCCAAGTTGAGGTTCTTTACTCACAGTGCTGCTCTGACCTCAGCATGTCGAGTTTCAACAGAATTCGTGACAGAAAACAACTAAACGGGGTTTGAAATTGCCAAATATAAACATCACTCAACCATGCTTTCTGGAACTCTCGAGTAACTGGTATCATGAATGGCGCTAAAGCTATACAAAGAGTCTATTTATACCTCCCTCTAGGTCCCATATTCGTCTTATCCTTCTCTTCTCGAAAAGCCATTACGTCGCCCTCCTAGCCCCGAGCCTAGGCAGTGTCCAGCACAATAACCTCAGCCTCGACCTCGCCGACGCTCTCGACGGAGATCTTGTCGCCGGCGTGGACGTTGTCGATGAAAGCGCCGTCGCCCTCGCTGTAGACCTCGTCGCGGCCGTCGATGCGGACCTGAGCCTTGCCCTTCTTGGTCATGGGGACGTGGACAAAGACCTTGCGCTTGTTGCCCTCGGTGGCCTTGCCTCCGACGACCCACTCGAAGCTCTGGCCCGCGGGGACGAGCCCGGCCGCCATGACAAAGTCGGCGTGGATGGGGATGGTGTCCAGGATGGTGGGCTCGGCGGCCTTTTCCTGCTCGCTCGTCGCGTCGGGCCCGCCCTTGAGGGGGCTCAGGATGGGCACAAAGCCTTGGCGCTTCGCGTCGTCGTCAAAGTGGCGAGTGTGGTAGCGCGGGGCGAGCCCGCGCTTCCACGGGACGGCCCAGATCTGCAGGAAGTGGACCGTGTCCTTTGCGTGCTCGTTGAACTCGGAGTGGGCGATGCCGGTGCCGCCCGTGGTGAACTGGACGTCGCCGCGGTGCATGCGGTAGAACTTGTCCGACTGGCCGCCTTCGGAGCCCTTGGCCAACATGCTGTCGCGGTGCGTGAGCTCGCCCGACAGGATGTAGCTGAAAATCTCAAAGTCACGGTGCGGGTGCGTGGGGAAGCCCGAGTTGGCCTTGACGCGGTCCTCGTTGAGCACGCGCAGGCTGCCAAAGTGTGTGAAGCTGCAGGGAGGAGAAGAAAAGGTGTCAGATTACTCATTAAGCCTGTCTCTTGCGTGCAAACAAACATGGAAAGGAAGTAAGATGAGACGACAATAAACCTACCTGGGGTTATACCAGTCGGCAAAGGAGAAGCTGTGGTAAGTGTTGAGCCAGCCATGGTCGCTGTGGCCGCGCGTGGCAGACCGGTGCGGGGTGACCTTTGCGTGTGAAAGTGTCTTGGCCATGGCTGTCTTGACCGCGTTCATGGGCTTTGGGGTAGTGATGGTTGTGGTTGTGGTTGTGGTTGTGGTTGTAGATATCTCAGTCGACTTGAGCAGTGAGAGTGCTTGGTGGAGCAGGTGAGATGCGGATTGTGAGTTGAGTGCGATGATGGAGACAAAGGCGACCAGGATTGACAGAGCAAGACCGAAACGCTGCATTTATATCCGCAACTTGTGATACAGCCACCTGGCGATGTCGGCGTCGAAGGTTGGAGAAGCAGACTTGAGTCAGGATTTGCGAAGATGAGATGAGGATTTGGCATTGACCTGTGTTTGCAAGTGCTTGATGATGTAAAGCAGGTGCCGTGCTCGAGTAACTTGCGGCAGTCAGCAGCGCCGCCTCGGGACAAATCCGTGTACTGCGATTGGCGGGCTGCTGTGTATGCGGGGGCGCTCTGCTGACAAGCGATTTGCAAGCGATTATCTCATCGGATGCCGGCCCCGCAGCTTCTCGATGCCTTCCAGCTCACAGCTGCGACAATCAAAAGACCCCGCCCTGCCCTAGGGCTGGCCTCAGGCCTTCGAGGGTGTTATCGGCGTAGCGTGCGCTGCTCCTCCAGGCTGCCCCGCCGTCGTTACGGGGCGGCGAAGGCGTGCCGGACCGGAGACTCTCGCCGGTTGGCTCCTGCGCTGGCGGTCGCAGTCCAGTGCACTCCGCAAACCGCTAGAGAAAAAATTGCTTCCGCAACCTTCCCCCTTCCCATCCCGCTACGTCCCTACTCGAGCGCCATGTCGTCCTCCGTCTACGGCCTCGCCCTCTGCGCCGTTGCCTCCTGCAGTGCTATCGTGCGTATTCTCGCCCATCGGATTCCCTGATCTCGTCTCTCTCACTGGCTACCGCCGGCCGGATGTCTCATTGAACAAGCCGTCTCGCCTCGAAAACCCCCTGATCGAGCGACTTGCAATCCTGTAAACCCCTCGGCTCCCAATCGACCGACCGAGTATCGCCGCTGCAAGCGAGCACTGCGAAAGGTATGCACCCACTCGCACCGTCAGATGTACCTCCCACCCTGTGACAAGAAGTCATGCATATGCCTCTCCAATCTGAGGTTCTGTGTCGTTGTTGGGATCGCGTCCCTCCCCGACACGCATTGCGTATTCACATGATGAATTCTTTTCAAAAATTTAAATGTTCGACTGCCTAGCTATAAGCTGCGGAGACAATTTATTCTGATTGATGCGCACTCCTGTCACGCCTTACCATCCTATACCCTCTCTTGCGTCTTCATACCGAGGATATGTCGATGATTGTACATGGCTAACATTGGCCGCCATCCAGTTATTGCAATACCGTTAAGATGTGCGGAATTCTCGGCCTCATCCTTGGCCATATCGGCGACAATCCGGATGCTCCATGCCAGACCGCCATCGACCTCCACGAGGCGCTCTACTTCTTGCAACACAGAGGTCAAGATGCCTGGTATGTCATGCTGAACACTTCGCGTTCCGCCAACACTGGTCATTGCCTGAAACAGCAAGACTAACACGCAAATTAGTGGTATCGCAACATGCGCTGCCGGAGGCCGCATCTATCAGGCCAAGGGTAACGGCATGGCGGCCAAGGTCTTCAGCGATGGCCTGCGCCTCCATGACCTGCCCGGCTCGATGGGCATCGGCCATCTGCGCTACCCGACCGCCGGGACAAGCGCCAGTTCCGAGGCGCAGCCCTTCTACGTCAACAGCCCGTACGGCATCTGCATGGCGCACAACGGCAACCTCGTCAATGCCGCCGAGCTGCGGACATACCTGGACCAAGTCGCCCACCGGCACATCAACACGTCGAGCGATAGCGAACTGATGCTTAACATCTTCGCTAACGAGCTTAACGAGACTAAAAAGGCCCGAGTCAACACTGAGGACATCTTCACAGCCCTATCGGCCATGTACAAACGCTGCACGGGCGGGTGGGCGTGCACCGCCATGATCGCTGGCTTCGGCATCTTTGGCTTCCGCGATCCCTACGGCATCCGCCCTTTGATCATGGGCGAGCGCGACTCGCGCACGTTGCCAGGTACCAAGGACTACATGCTCGCCTCGGAGTCGATCGCGTTGCGCCAGCTCGGCTTCTCGAACATCCGCGACATCAAGCCCGGCGAGGCCGTCTTTATCCGCAAGAGTCACGCGCCCGTGTTCAAGCAGGTCCACGAGCCTCTAGGCTACACACCCGACGTCTTTGAGTATGTCTACTTCGCCCGCCCGGACTCGGTCTTGGACGGCATCAATGTCCACGACAGTCGGCAGCGCATGGGCTACAAGCTGGCCGACAAGATTATCGAGCTCCTCGGCCCCGAGGGCATCAAGGAGATTGATGCAGTCATCCCTGTGCCCGAGACGTCAAACACCTCTGCCGCCACGGTTGCCGAGAGGCTCGGCAAGCCCTACTGCCAGGGGTTCGTCAAGAACCGCTATGTCTTCCGGACCTTCATCATGCCCGGCCAGGGCGCGCGCGTCAAGGGCGTCCGCCGCAAGCTCTCGACCATCCCATCCGAGTTTGCAGGCCGCACGGTCCTGCTCGTTGATGACAGCATCGTCCGCGGCACTACCAGCAAGGAGATTGTCGCCATGGCGAGGGAGTCGGGAGCCCGCAAGGTCATTTTCTCGAGCTGCGCCCCGCCCATCACGCATCCTCACATCTAGTAAGTCGTCCTTCGACGTGTTTACCCATCTTAACACATGCTAACCATGATTGCAGCGGCATTGACCTGGCCTCGCCCGAAGAGCTCATCGCCTCGGACAAGGACCGCTTCGCTATTGCCAAAGCCAGTAAGTAACACAACCACTCATACACAAACAGACCACATATCATCCCTTCTCTCTCATCAGCAGTCAAAAGTTTTCTCACTAACTAACTCTCGCATCCTCAACACAGTCGACGCTGAGGAGGTCATTTACCAGGACCTCGACGACCTCAAGGCCGCTTGCCTCGAACTGTCCCCGCCCGGTGGGCCTACGGGCTTCGAGGTCGGCGTCTTCTGTGGCTCCTACGTCACCTCCGTGCCCGAGGGCTACTTTGAGCACCTGTCGGCCCTGCGCGGGCAGAAGCGCAAGTCCCCAGGCGGGAACCCGGCGCAGGCCGCGAGCAGCGGGCCCACCATGGCCACCTCCGCCGCCCCGTCCGACCAAGCTCGTGCCGTCGCCGCCGCCATTGATGGTGTGCATGACGGCGAGAGCGCTAGAGGTGCTGTTGGTGCCGGGCTCACGTGTCCAGACGCGCCTGAGGAAGCGATGAATGGGCCCAAAAGGGGAGGGCGAGGAGAAGGGGAGAATGACGGCGAGCGGCCGAGGAGCCGCGCGCGCCGCGAAGAGGAAGGGAGGGCTGTGGAAATGATGCAGCAACCCAGAATCCAAGAGGACATTAGCATGCACAACATTGCGACGGACGGGGAGAGGCATTGATTTCGGAGGCACCACCTGATAGACTAGACACAGCCAACAGCGAAGCACTAGAAATGCGCAAGGCTTTCTTCTCCCCGCAGCCAGTCACATCCTTAGCATCGCATCAGTCCACTTGGGAAAACATTGAAAGAGCATATTCAGTCGAGCAAATCTCCAAAGGGCTTAGCCCTCGTGTAAAATTGACATTCCTCCTTTACTATTACATATATTTGTTGGATGCGGGATGACCTCTCGTGCTTCCCTCTCCGTTGCTGGCTATGGACGTGCGTGGGTACAGGTCTGCGCCAAGTAACCGCGTTTTGGGGGAAATCCCGGAGTTACTACCTCGTGCTTGTGGACAGAGAGCGATTCAACTACCCTGGAGTCGGTAGGTTGGAAGATGACAGCAAATAATGGGACCGCGGAGCATTGGTGGATAACTCCCAACTTATAAGTACCCGGATGCTTCGGGGGTTCCGAAGAGTGTATACACGGCAAACACTGACCATGGCACAAAGGGAATTCGAAGCTCCGGGTGAGCGCTTAGGCTCTCTTGACGTAGCGTGTACATGGACTCTGGGCGGGAGGAAATCCGGCAGACCTGTTAGGAGTGCCAGAAGTTGGCCAAAGCCAATCGAGATAAAGTCAATTGGACCAAAGAACTCCAGAGCACCACGCCCTTGGCAATAACCAGCCAGAGAATCGACACGTCTTGAGTAGAAAACATAACCTCATGATTGCGTTATGGTGGGTATCAAGCGAGCACAAGGCAGTGTCGTTTCTGCTGATGCCACTCACGACTGGTGAGCCGAGTGCTGTGGCATGCCCGACTGTGGTGGCATGCCGTAGGGCCCTGGCCGCTGTTGTTGCATATAGTTCTGGTAGGCGAGTGCTGACTGCGGGTCGACAGGCACATTCGGCATGTAGTTTGGCGGCATGTGGGGGTTCTGGGGCATGCCTGGCCGAGTAGCCTGGGGAGGCAAATGCGCAGGAGGCTCCTCGGGAGACTCGACCTGAGAGTCGTCTACGCCGTTCTCGTTGCCCGGCGAAGGCTCCGGCGCGTTCAAGCAGGCCTGTTGACATCGTGTCAGCATGACGCAAACGAGTGGAGTGATTGAGAAGATGAAGAAATCATACCTGGATCAAGTTCTTGCCCTCAGCCTTTGTGACCAGAGGCTGCAACTTTGGTGTTGTGAAAGTGTAGACCAAGCCAGTCTCGGAGACAACCAGCAGTAGTACTTGGGTGCCTGTCAGGACGGAAAGCTCGTAAGCCTAGCAAGGCGGGTGTCAGCATTCTGTCATTGAAGTCTAGGTGTGCTAGTCGTGCGTGCAGGATTGAGCGCGCAAGCGCGCGCAACACAGCCCACGCCGTATGAAGGTGAAGATGTCGCAGCCGTAGGGAGGGAAGGCGCTGCACGGGGAGGGAAGCATACCTTCTTCATGATGCCGGCCTTTCTCTTTGAGAAGGTAATGTGGCGACGCGACTTGTCGCTGATAAACTTGATCTCAATCTTGCGGCGCTCGCGGCCGCCCTTGTCATCGTCGTCATCGTCGTCGTCGGGGAGGGCGCGCTGGCGCTTGACGCCGCGGTTCTCAGTGGCAGCGCCGTTGCCGACGTGGCCGTCGTCAAGGTCGTTGGGCGAGGTCTGGTCGTGCTGGTCTGCAAGGTCGGCCATGGTGCTGGGCGGAGGTGCGTATGGCGAACGAAAAAGGCAAAAAATGGAGATACGGGTTTGGTCGTCGGCCTTACTTCTTCTGGATTTGACCTGGACGGGCGGAGAGGGTGCCTTGATGTAGAATGGCCGAGTTGGGTTGGAAAGGCGGGCGCCCAGGTCGCAGAAATCGTGGGCTGGGGGAGGCAGTGACCCGTGCGCCTTTGAGAGCAGCCGGGGGAAGGTGCGCGCCCCTGTGGACACGACACCAGATCAGTGTCTTGACACTGTGTACGGGGCTACCTGCAGGCTGGCGCATGCGTGGGTGCTGGCCAGACGCAGCCGATTGGCTGTCGCGACAGGCAAGAGGGTGGGGAAGAACCACGCTCCACTCTTCCAACAAACCGGGCAGACAGGCGGGCGGGCGGGCGGGCCTCCGTCAGCAGCTCGTCCTAGCACCTGCTTGATTGCTGAGCTTTCACTAGTGAGCACAAGTGCTCCGTACTGAACATGCCAGACGTTGCCGACTACATGCAAATCACCAGAGCCTGGAGACGGATGGTCAGACGATCATGTGCTCTCGCCCACCTGCCACCGACACATTGCAAGCGCGGCACCAGAAGAACAAGACGCCTCAAGGCCCAGCACGGTGCAGCCCGCCAGGCCGGACAGACATTATTTGCAGTCAATCTGGCAGCATGCAAAGCCCGCCGAGCTTTATTTGCCCTGTGGGGCTCCTGCCGAAAGCGTGCTAGTAAGCACCTGCAGGGAGGAGCCGGGGACCTGCTGAGCTAGAGGCAACACTATTGGCTGGCCGTGGGACTGCGGCCTGCGGAGTGAGATTGGCTGGGGCAAAGGCGCACAGTTTGCCGCGGCCGGGCTGGCACGGTCGCATGCGCGAGGATATTGAAAGGTGCAGTAGCGCGCTTGCCTGCCTGGCCTAGACCTGCTGACTACCTAAAGGCACGGGGCTCGAGTAGGGGTGCGAAGGGGCAAGTTCCACGGATCGGCAGCCCAAGCCTTCAAGGTTGTCCTCTCGTCGACCTGCAAGCGGCCACTTTTTTGACGTGATAGCAGCCTCCCCTCCTCCACGCGGCTCACGACCCTACGATACCGCCCGTCCCGGACTAGCGAGGACTGGTCGCCGTTGTCATCGTTTCAGCCTTGAAGGTATCCAAATGAGTACGGGGCCACGCCTGCACGGTTGCAGAAAGCCGTTGCCGTCTGCCCAAGACTGCCGGAATCAGGCTTGACACTGCGTGTCTTGCTATGCAAGTGCTGGAGCTTGCAACTCCACAATCGCCGCAAGCAGAAACTCCCATTCTCACACCAGGGCTCCTTTCTCCTACCGAGATAGGTAGGCAGGCGACCTAGACGGCATGGGTCAGGTCACTCAGGCGTCTACTGCGTGGTCTATTGAAAGCTCGATCTCGTGTCGCACCTACTTTATTTCTCGCCTTGGTACTTGAGTATGAACCACTAGAATCACCACGATCACCGTCATGGAGCACTGGCCAGGGACTGGCATGTTATTAGCGGCCATGGATTGCGCTCTCATTTCTTCACCCTTGCCTGCTGATCAATCTCCCCAGAAGACGATACTCCGTACACAATGCTCGGTGTGAGAACATACATTCTGAAGGCTGTTGCCATGGGGACTTTGTCAGGGAGAGAGAGTCTCAGATCCGCAGTCGACATGGACAACACAGTTCCCCTCGTCAGTCAAGTCATCAGTCAAGCCACTCGGGAGTCATCAAGCGTCTGGATTCATCGGCGAATCGTAACGCCATACTGTGGGACGTTCCTCCTGACCACCGCCAGGCCCACCCACCCACGGCTGATGTTGACCCGGATCGTTCTTTGCACTCCTTGCACAAAACCTGATCACTGTTCTGCATGACAGACTTTGTTCTCCGATCTTGCTGCTTTCGTCAATCGACTTGCCGAAGGCAGCCAATGACAACAGCCAAGCAGTCCAGAAATGGGAATATGTCACGCAATGCAGCCAGCTTTGCCCGCCGCCAATCTCACTAGGCAATGTTTGGACACAAGCACCACGCCACTTGACGTGAGCGCCGCACCCTGGCTACTCTGTGCCAGCTCGCCACTCTACCCGCAGGGTACTCCAATTGCTACGCAGCAAATTCGTCTTTGTGTCTCGTGACTGTGCCGGTAACTGCCCAGGCGAAAAATCACGGATAAATGATGGTAGTTTGAGGCGGAGTTTGCAAGCAGGGGTTCTGCCTCCCACCTGCTCAGTCAATCCCATCAGAGAATCCGATGCACCATGTCCGCAGAGTGCAACTCAAGATGTCAGCCTACCTATCTCCAACCCCAGGAAGCCGACCGGTCCACGATTCAAAGTGCCGTGTTACGGGCTGTGGTGCCTTGTTAGAACCAGCCTGGATTGCAAGCTTATCTCATAACAGCTCCGTGGCTCATCGCGCGGTCTAGAAATATCCATGTCGTCAGGTGGTGATTGTGAAGTTACTGTCGGACCTCGTTTGTCACGCGCAAGCAATCACGTCAACCATCAACGAGGTATTTGGCGGCCAAGAAAAATCCTTCAAGTGTCTCCGTAGTTGTCCGGGCTTATACGACAAATCGTCGCGGCTGCCCAGCGGACGCCCTCATCGTGTAGGCAGGCGGTTGCTGACCCTTCTCAGCGGTTTCGAATTTTGAAAGCCACAACTCTTGAGGAAGGGTGGGCACCAGGGCTGTATACAAGGATCAGTCAGGGTGCATGCAGCCAGCGAATGAGCGAGAGACACACAACCAAGAGGAGTAATTGTGCCGGCCTTGTCACATTTCGAAACCTCGTCCGCTTCTCGATTCGCGCCAAGATATCCTTCTTCAGTTGCGCCAGTCAGCAAGGGTCAGGTATCGCATGAAATGAGTAGGCCAGCCTGCATACACCCAAAACGCAGGCCCCATGGCAGAGGCTTGTTGTCAATCGGCATAACCGTGGCTTGCATTGACGCCAACCATGGATGCCTTTGCAAACTCACCTCTGTACGATGTATGCCGGCATATGCCCAGCATCTTCGCCTGCTGTGGGTATAGCACAAGCACACCAGACAGAAGCTACCCTCGGGCACCTCGGGACACCTCGACGGGGTTTGAAGAAATATAGCTTGTGCCGACTAGTTCCATGGTTGCTCGAGTAAATCAGAAGCAACTTATTTCTTCTTCCTGGCGACGATAGAGGTTGACAGCCTGCCCCTGCGTCAAAATACAGTAGGATTGCACCCGACATGACCCGATGTCGAAACGGACGCTCAGGACGCGCGCGCGTGGTGAGGCGTTTCGCAGCAGCACATGCCCTGAGGCTGTCGCAGAAAGCGGCCGACGGGGACGAAGACGAAGAGGTCGACGACGAGGCCTTTGTAGCAGCATGGCTTCAGAGGAGTGGGCAGTGGGCAGGCCACTCAGCCGAGTGCGGCCAGTGCAGGGCAAACAGGCGGGGTGGGGGCTCGGCAGGCCGGGGCGCCGCAAGGCTTGGCAGGGACAGGAGGCTGACCTGCGACGGCTGCGACGGCTGCGACAGCCTCATGAAACCGAGCCCGTCGGGGGTCGCTCCTGCCTCGCCACCACGACCTGTCCACGACCTGTCCACGAGCCTCAATACACTGCAGCGAGTGCACTGCAGCGAGTGCACTGCCGGGCCTGCTTCACTGCCTTACGGCCCAGGTCAGGCCATCTCAGCTCCGTCCTTGTATCATGACGACTTCAGAACTCGCCAGGATTCAGACGGCATCCCCGTCGCTCGTCTGGTCCAGCCCTGCCATCGCAACGCCTGCGGAGCCGCATCGCGTGTTTCTATACCCCCCCTCGCCCTTTCGTTCGCCCCTTTTTGTTTCCTCCGCTGTTTCTTTCATCCTCCGCTGACAACCACTGGCGTGCGTGTGTATCCTCCTGTGCCTGTGTTTCTTCTTCTTCGTCTTCTACTTCTTACGCCTGGCTGCGTTTCGATTCTTCATCAGGCCGCTGTCTCATCTAGACGACGAGGGTGCCCTGTTCCTTGCCTATACCTAATTTTTTATCCTTTTTCCTCCCTTCTGCCCCGGTCCGAGACGAAGCTAGAGCTTTAGCCTTTCCGTCCTTCCTCGGGCTCCCTCTTCTCCTTCTCTTCTCTTCTCCTAGAGTGTGTTGCGATCAATTCGTTTCCGTTTCACCATCGACTGGTCGAGGTGTGGGAAAGCGCAATCTTTGCTTCGCTCTTCTTCTTCTTCTAATCCTTTTCAAGCCGCTTCCATTGCACGGCAGTCCTTTCTTTAATCGGAACGCAGGCTCCTGGTGAGCAGTTGTCTTCACGGACCTTCATCTGGTCCTTTTCTCTTTTCTTCTTCCGCCCTCAATTTGACGATTATACGTACGACGCCGGCCGTCACGTCGCAGAATCACCGCCTCTTGTATACACACGCACTCGCACAGCACACATCGACAAGGAACTAAACGACACGGAGAGGGGAACTTGGGAGACGTCAAAGTCTAAACAGAAAGAGTTGAACTCCAAAGTGGGAAGCTTGGCAACAAATCAATCTCGACTTCGGCAACAACATCAGCAATCATGGTCAACAAGATCCTTGCGGCGTTTGTCCTCGCCGACTTTCTCTTCGCGTGCGGTGGCGCAATCATGCTCGGTTTCGCCGTCATTGTCCAGCAGACCTGCTTCGATCCACCAACAGAAGGCCTGGAGGCAGCCAAAAATCTGTTATACAGGGAATTTCCTTTCAATGGTAAGCTTGGGGTGGTCGTGGCTTGTTTGGGCAAGGAAGGGTGTGCCTGTCTTGGTCGGAACTGTGGGCTAATATTGTGTGTCCTTTGTCGTAGTGGGCATTGCCAACGCTGTTCTCACATTCATCATCTTCGCTTTCACCCTGCCTGGCCTGGCCACCAGCTCCCGTGGCTGGCTCAAGGTTGCCGGCTATCTTGTCGTACTCAACGCCCTCTTCACCCTGGGCATTGGCATCAACCTGTGGACCACGACCCTCAGGATGCGCGAGCGCTTCGATATCATCTGGGTCGCCCAGTCAGCCGACGTGCAGAGCCTCATGCAGACAGCTGTAAGTTTAGCCTCTTCCGCTTTGAATAGCCACGACCCACGTCTGCACGACGACCGATGACTAACAGTCACCTGCCTCGTTCTCAGTTCTCCTGCTGTGGCTTCACAAACAGCACATCGCCCGCGTTTGTGACAGACCTGACTTGCCCTAGTCCGGCGTCTTCGGCCCTTATGCGAGGCTGTGCGTCCCCGCTGGTGTCCTTCGGAAACCACAAGGTCGACACAGTCTTTACAGCCGTGTTCGGCATGGTTGGCCTCGACGCCCTGTTCATCATGGCGCTTGCCTGCCTGCTCAAGGACCGCAAGGAGCGTGAGCGGTACAGGCACATTGATGAAAAGAGGGGTGCCAGGACAGGAGGCTTCTAGATTCTACAATTGTCCTGTGAACATTTTTCCCTTGCCCTTGGCACCCTTTCAACTTTTCTCTTTCTTTGTTTAGTATCGCGTCGCACTGAGTAATCTAGGAAAGGCCATAAGCATCATATTGTGGCTTTTTTTCTTTTTTCTCTCTCTCTCTCTCTGTTAGATTCTCGAGAGGGGTGAGACGTCTTCAGCTACATGTAGATACCATATTAAATGGCAGCCCCTGGCTGTAACGTTCTCTATTCTAGCTACCATAAACAGTCATGACAAGGTACATCATGATAGCTAAGAAAAGGGCAATAAAAAGGCCACGCGCATAGTTAACTGGGCATCACGGTTTCTATCAAGTATATCTCAGTGTCACTGCCTTGACGCAACTGGACGTCCTCGGCCAGTGCTTTGAAAGTCGACGGCAGAAGGATGCTCTTTCTTTTTGTACCTGTGATACTGCTTTCTCTCTCTCTCTCTCTTTATTTGCGCCAGCGTATGTCAGCATGTTGTATTTTCAAGTCCTTCAGCTTTGTTTCGCCTTGGAGCCATGCCATCTCTTCTGGACCAAGTTGTGCCCTGTGGAGTGAAATATTGCAAGGAGAAGGGGGCGGTGCAAAGATTTAATCGTATTTGTTGTAGTACATATCTAAGCACGGGACCAGAGAAAAAAGAAAAGCAAAAATGAGAGAAAAACCCCATCCTTTGTTCGGTAGATAACTAATAGGAATTCAAATATTGGTTTCGTTCAACTCATTTCCACGTTATCTTATTTTATTTAGTTAGAGTGTTTATTTGTTTTGTACCATCTCTATTATTTCCTCTGTAAACCTTGATCCATAGTAGAGTCGACAAGAGCCTCACATATCATTTTTCATTTTCATTTTTTTCTTCCCTCGTGAATCCTACCCGGGCCAGGCCAAAGCCTTGTTGCTCTTCTTTTACTGTATCATTTGAACCTTATCTTTCCCCTTTATTATATTTTCCGACTTGTAGTACAACGGAATAGAAATGGAACCTAGCCCACGCAAACACCATATATCAAGACAGGTCTCCTTCTCCCCCCCTCTCGTGCGCGCCAAACTTGATCACACATGTGCGTGCGTGAATGTTTTTTTTTTTTTTTTGCAGAAAACACGGGGCGGAAGACTTGGCACGGCTCGATTGGGGAAGATCGCAGCATGGTGTCTCTTGATGATCGTGCTGCTGCTCGCCATGCTGCTTTACGAGAAGGTTGTTCCAAGCATGCAGGATCTCAACATGTGCACGTCTTTCTCTTCATCAATTTGCCACAGGACAAAGTTCCTCAGTATGCGTGGGGTCTCTGCTGGCCATGGTCGCATTCATGTGTTGGGGTTTTGGATGACTTGTAATATTTCAAATATTATTTCAGTCTCCCTATTCCCCCGGAACCCGAGGACACTGATGTCTGGCCGAGTCTGCTCTCCCTCAATAGCTATCAGGAATTCAATTGTTTAATGCTCGGCCGCCCCAGTGTACCGCCCGACGCAGAGACTGCCTACAAACGTGCCGGCGAGGATGGACAGAAAATAGCCGACGTTCATCGTCATGACGGCTAACATGCTACACACGCGAGTGTTAGCACACATGTTTCATCGTGTTCCTCTTGCTTTTCCTTCACGCGTAACCCGCAAACAAGAAAAAAATGAAGTCGACCCCGCCTCGTGTAGATTGTAAACACACCAAAGGAGATGCCCGGGGAGAGAGAGCTAGAGAGAGAGTAAGACCAAACTTACAGCATGTACCCGACACCGACAATCACCGTGTCAAACAGTGCCCGGAGCGGGTCGACAGACATCCGCCAGGGCCTCCCGCTGGCGGCCCCGGGCGACCGGCCGTTCCTCTTCTGCAGCACCACGACGTCCTCCTCGACGCCGTTCTCCGATAGCAGCTGCAGCGTGCCCTTGCGGCTGTCGCTGTCGCGCGTGATCTGCTCAGCCAGCGCGCCCTTGCCCTGGACCACGACGTACCGCCGCGCCATCTCGGCGTCGAGCCAGCGCGCCTCGGCGGCCGCCTTGCCCCAGAGCAGCAGACGGAACCCGACGGCCAGAGCGATGAGGAAGATGCACGTCCCCGCGTACGCGCCCGTCGTTGTGGGCGTCCAGGATGTAGAGTAGAGCGCCGTGTTGATGGAGGTCTGGAAGATAGACATCATGTGCATCGGCTGGGACGACGAGCCGGAGTCGGATCCCATGTCCATGTCCATGGAGCCGTGGTCGTGGGAAGACATGCTTGTTCGTTTCGCGTGCGCGTGTTTTCGTGTATGGATGCGCGGGTCTAGGTAGCTAT
Organism: Microdochium nivale; assembly: GCA_026745475.1. Taxonomy (NCBI): domain Eukaryota; kingdom Fungi; phylum Ascomycota; class Sordariomycetes; order Xylariales; family Microdochiaceae; genus Microdochium; species Microdochium nivale. Next base: position 3,093,518 of record JANTFD010000002.1, read on the forward strand.
TGTAGCAGGTGGCAGTGATTACTATTGACTTCAATCCTCCGCGTGCTCTGAGCTCCCCCCGGGTTCTTGGTGACCTGGAATGCTGGTGTTCGGGCGTCGGCGCGCGCGCCTGTGTCTGTGCGTCCGGTCCGGATTCGACTCAGGCGTGGCTGCAGGTGCGTATCCTCGTCCTGCGAGATGAGTGAGTACCTAGGCGATGTGGTGTCTCAGGGATCCGAATTGCGACGTCTCGAAATGCTATGCAACCCGTCGTAACACAAAATATCAAAAGAATCCACCCGGGTCCTGCGTCCGGACTTCTAATGTCAGGTGTTGTCTTTCGAAAGACAAAGGGGTCGAGTTTCTACGACAGGGAGACTAGGAGATAGCAGGCGCAACAGGGAAACTATCGCTTGGACACTGGATTGAGGCGGAGAGATAGTTTGGCATAGAGGAACAAAGATTGCACAGATATTTGTGTGGTGAGAGATTTTTAGAGGTTTAACCAGTCTACAGTCGCGGCTCAGCTCAAACCAAGGGTGTGTCTCCGCGCCACCCGAACGACGAGACGCCTCATCTTTGGGTCTCAAAGGGAAGGAGCGCAGCTTTTGCGAGGGGAAGGGGGGAAGGGGACGAATAACTTGCTCAAACCTTCGCAGCCTACGACTGAGCTAGCCTGAACGGTGGGGGTCCCTCAGGGCTCCATCGAATAAGCTATCAAGGTCCTCAATGTCCCAGGTGGAGACTAAGCGTGGATTGGCTAAGATCTCAAAAAGAGCGGGGCGTTAGCTTAGTGTTCCTCTCCTTCTGTCCGCGCACTTCACGCTTCACCACTGTCTGAGGGAGCTTCGGCTTGCAAGTTCCCGGCATTTGGAGAGAAAATATCGTGTTTCCGTGTGTGAGTTAATACACGGAATCTTCACATCATTACTGGGGAAGAAAAATGTCGGCACTACGCCTCTGTGTGCTTCAGCGGTGTCAGGAAATAAGCCAGTTTTTTCACGGCAACACTTCTAGCAAACAAAGTAAGCAAGAAAGGAAGCCGATCCTTCGAGGGCTGATGGTGCATTTATTACCTTTGTCTCCCATTGCCGGAGGACTTGTGGACTCCTTTTAACATTGCAGACCACAGCTGATTCACGTTTGCATGAGATGTCTATTGTCCACTCCAAATTTAGAGCCATGCTCCTTTATATTGGTTGATATGCTGCTAAAACTCCAAGCCCTTCTTGCCAGGAACTACAAGCTCCAACTGCAACTCTTCCAATGCTGGAGATACAAGGTATGCCAAACTTGGGAAATGGGTTTTTTGTGTGACCGTTTTTGTGTAGTGTTTCAATTCTTGATGTCCAGAATGTTAAGTAGTAGAGCGCCCGGACTCTTTCCTTCCAATGGTTGTAGCATTCTGTTGGTTGGAAAGCACAGGGGGCTATCCTGTCGCTGTGCAGTGTATCTGTTTGCCCTCTGATGTGGTCCAACGCCAAGTCCGATAGGTGATCCGCGTGTTGGAAGGGATTTTTTTTGGGCAAGCTGAAGGTAGCTAGCGGCAAGTAGTGTAAAGTTGGGTCATCCCCAAAAGTTGACTGGAAGAAATGAAGAATGTCGCGAGAGTCGAATGATGGTACTTTTGAGCCAGGGTTCAAGTGATGTGTCGGCCTCCTGGGCTCCCAGCTGATTCTTGGGTCCGTGACCCTAGAAAGGGATCACGGTTTCATTTGACAGAGAAGAAATCAACTGGTTGCCTCGTTCCTCAGTCGCAGGGGAGGTGGCAGCCGCGTCTCGAACTCTGAGAGATGTCTTCAATCGCAGGGGCGCTGAGCAGTATTTCCGCGCGGCGGTCGGGGTAGGGTCACTGCATCTCGTCGATCCGGCACTCCGCGGAGCATCCCCAAAGGAGACGCATCAACACGAAGAGTTCCACCCGGAGAGAGGTGCTGGACACGCTGGTCCCTGACACGGCAGCATCGCGAATCATGTCGTCGGCGGCAACAACCTGCGAGAAGACATCGTCGATCGGAGGAGTCGTGTTTGAAAGCCATGTGTATAAAGACACGGCGCTGCCACCTGCACCGGCTGCAGTCGAGGGGTGGCGAGGCGGGGGGTTCCGGCAACTCCTGCGCGCAACTCTGGGACGTGGAAGGTCGTCAACCTGAGGCGACAATCAGGAGGCCTGCCGTGCGAGCAGACGGGACCGCCGGTATGGGGAGCAGTGGCTCACCCTGCCAGACGGTCGACCAGGAAAGCTCAAGCGGGCGGCACCGACGATTACCGCAAGTCGGGGAGGTAAGCGGGAGCGTCTGCTACGAACAAGAAGAGGAGGACCGGTCGAAACTCGACTCTTCACCCGCGCCGCAGCCAGCACGAGAAGGCGCTGGCCGTGTGCGGCGTGGGGCTGCAACGTGCCCGGCCTCGCGAAAGCAGGGTGGGAAGCGGCTGAACGGCGAGCATGAGGAGAGAAGGGAGAAGAGGGCTGCACGGACGTGCGGGAAGAGGGCGGCTGGGGATGTTCAAATACTAACGGCGGTATCCAATCACGGGGTTGCAGCCAAGAGCGGGAGCTAGAAGGAGCTACCGCCTACGTCACATCTGACAGGGAGCTAAGTGGGGCGGCTCGCGGAAAAACCAAAATCAAGGCACAAGCATCGAGGACAGCCAAGACAGCGGCGTGACCAAGGCAGCTTGAGACTCGACGAGCCCGAAGGTCGGCCCATCGAGATCTGATGCAGAGTCTTCTGCCGCCGTTTGACATCTGCAGGTGGTCGTCTCGAGAGGGCTATGGATGAGGTCATCGGCTACTTTGCGGTATGAATCCGAATGAGGGCTTTGCAGGGCGTCGATATTCGGTCGTCGCAGGACAGGATCTATTCATGAAACTCTGGAAATCCGAAACTTGGAGGCAGCCCTGGAGGTAGGCAGGTGCAAAGCCTGCGGTGGCCTTGACGGCAGGATTGAAAGCTCCGGTCCTGGCATTAAGGTCGTCCTGGGCGCAGACAAGAATTGCTCTTGACCAGGGTATTCGGACGTAACTGCCGGATGAGCACGTGTACTATGGTAGGGCCCACGCCTGTCGACGTCATACCCGTTGGTGCGACCATCCACACCTCTACCTCTCACACCACCAAGGGGGGGGGGGGTCCACAACCAGCCTCATACACAGTCATGATGATGACGGGCCATGGCACTTGTCCGAAGGCCAGCAACCTGCAGGTCCCCTGCGACTGCGGGATGACGTCAAGCTCCAACACACTTGGAGCATCCTTCTTCTCTTTTTCGTCGTCACCCGAGGCTGCATCCTCTAATTTGACGCCTAGGCGCCAATCCCGGGCATCATTTCATGCAGGATCGGACAGCATCCTCCGGAGTCTCTATCGATCGACAGACCCTGGTCCCGCCGATCCCTGGCCTAATCTTGTGCTATGATGTCGTTTGCGACATACGAGGCAAGAAGGCCCCTCAGCTCGACGTCCCTAGATGTGTTTGCCATCCTGGAGCAGCTGCGTCGTCCATCCTGGTGCAACTGGAGCCGGTAGGGGTCAGGCGGCCTCCCATTTCAATGTCCCATCATCGTCATTATATATAAAAGACGTCCTCTTCATCTCTTCCTTCATACATTCGATCCGCTCATTCACATCACACAACACCAGCTCTACAATACCAGTATCGACTCTAGTCTTCTTCCCAAAGACTACCCACCACAAACTGAAATCTCTCCCTCACACATCAAACAAACAAACAAACATCCACAATGGGCGCCGTCGTCTCCTGCGTAAGTTTCCTTCCGCGCAAGCGTGCTCCACATACGAGCATGTGCTAGCGAAAACAGCCCATCGACTAACGTTCTTCCCCCATTTGCAGATCCGTGACGCCTTCCGCGCTGTCGGCCGGGCCATTATGGCCGTCGTCCGCGGCATCGGCGGCATCATCACCGCCATTGTCAACGGCGTTGTCAACTTCATCGGCATCATTGTCAGCTTCCTCACTTGCGGCTACTGCGGCGGCAAGCGCAAGGGCAAGACTGGTGGCGGCCACCACCACTCCACCCGCACGAGCAGGGTCTGAGAGATGCCGTTAGACCACTAGCTGACGCGAGTTGAGCACGCACGCATGGAGGACGGTCCTGAAGCGTGGGGGACCATCGTTACCCGAATACCCCATTTGGATTTTTCTTTTTACCTTGTTTTAATATCCCAACCACTGCTACGATACCCAATACCAGAAACTCATCTGTACTATCATCAATAAATACCCCTATGATGCAAAATCTATCCGCTCGCAATGTGTCACTCTGAAATGTGCAACCTGGATGGTCAGCACCTGCTTGAAATGGAAACCCGACCCAAAACCGAGTCCCATCAGTACTATTAAATTCAAACGAGACATTCTAGATTTATTTCCTCCCGCCTATTGACATTGCCCGTGGGTCAGGTTTGGACTTGTGATTTGATCAACTCGTAGTTTCTGAACCGGTAGCCTGCATAGTTGTCATCTGTCACGAGGGAGACAATATACTACGGAGGAAACGGATACAGCTCTGTCCTAGAATTTGATTCTGCTACGCGTCTACATAGGCTATCGTTCGTCATGTGGACTTATCTTATTAAGCGTCTTCTGCCTCTGCTAGCAGACCCTGCCGGTCTGGACTACTCTTTTAGAACCTTTGTAGGCCCACGCGGGGCGCGTAGCCGCTCCATTTTGTTTTTAGTCATCAACGTCAATGAGGTTTCGGTCAAAGAACCCAAAAATCTGCCTCCCGGCTTCGCGGCCGACCATAGGCTCGAGTTCGTCTACAGTCATGTTGGCCACCTCGCGAATGTTCTCGGTCCCGAGCGTCAAGTTCTTGATGTTCTTCGGGGTGACGCCGGGCACAACGGCGAGCATGTCATGCGGCTCGAGATTGAACGCCTGGTCCTCGGCGCGCGAGTTGCGGTCAAGCCCGGCGCGCACGGCCTGGACCGGGTCGGGCTCCTCCTGCTGCGTCTTGAGCCCCTCGAAGATCTCGGCTGTCTCGTAAGGGCTGCTGGACCAGATGATGCGCAGTTTAGGGAAGGCCAGCGTGAGCAGGACCAACTTGGACTGCAGGTCCGAGGGGGCCTCGTTGGGGTTCACCGACTTGAGGTTGCCCGACAAGTCGGCAAATGGCTCCAGAGTAAACGACTTGTTCTGGTCAAATTCGATCAGCAGCATCGGGCTCCGGTAGTGCTGGAACATGGTCTCGCACTGGTTGTACAGGCGCCCGTCCTTGAACGAGCTGATGAGATCGCTGACTGACTTGCGCTCGACGCACACCTGCGGGGACAGGATGTAGTCGCCTACAGTGAGCATGCAGGGGACAACGACCATGCTGCGGCCGTGTAGAAGGGAGGGCAGGGAGGAGCGGAACTCGCGGACGTCGACGACGACGCGGGGCGGCTGCGCCGTAGCCGCGAGGCGCCCGCCGCCAGCGATTCGCGTGTTGACGGTGCGCAGGAACGCCTCCTGCGGGTCCTCGACTCCCTTGCCGTCCACAGTCATGACCACCGACATGCTGGCACGCTCTTTGATGAGGCGCGTGAACGAGTCCTTTTCGCGGCGCACAGTGGCTAGGTAGCGCTGCTCCTCGACGGACCCGCCGTAGAACATGAAATAGACGCGCACATTGCGATCGTTGTGAGACGATCGGTAGACCTCGATCCGCCTGATAAAAGCCGCGTCAGGCTCGTACATGATGATGTAGCGCGGTTTGACCTCCTCGAGAATGTGCTCGTCCTGGTCGCCCTCGTAGGCGTGTATTACGACGAGGTCCTGCATCTCATAGAGCTCATAGAACTCGTCCATGTCTTCCAGAGGGTCCGCGACAATGTCGGCTTTGAGGCTAGCCTCCTCCTCGGTGATCTTGATCTCATTCATGAGATCAGAGACCTCGCTGGGCTTCTCAAAGTACTGGGCTACGGTGCCGTTGGCGGCCCGGCCCGGCCCCGAACCGGCAGATCCTCCTCCGCGGACTCTGCGCCGCTTGTTCAGAGCTGTTTTGCCCTTATAGTTGCCCTTCGCTATCCTCGGATCGAGGGCGCCGTCAAGGGCTTTTTGGTTGTCGGAGAAGAGAGTCGAGCTGATTTGCGCGAACTGTCGTTTCCAGTTGAGGTACTGGCGAAGCTTCTTGCGCATCATGAAAGCAGCAGACACCTTTGGCGAGTCTGGATCGTCTTGTGTATCGTCTGACCCTGCCGGTGGCTTGACGTGCATCGACTGCAAGTACTCACGCAGCTGGCGGCACGTTGCCGTGTCCGAGCACATGATTAGTATCGTTCCATTTGAGTCGTCTCGCAGAGGCGGCTCAAAGTAGAGATCTCGGTCAATCTCTTCGAGTACCTCTCCGAGTACGGCCCATTTCGGCTGCTCTTCTAGCACCGGTCTCAAGGAGTCGATCGTGGTGTTCTCGGTTGGTTTGGCGTTGCTGGCGTACACTCTTTGTTTGGACGTATTGAAGATGGTGTGAGCCGATTCGAGAAACATCCAAGGCGGTTGCGACTGTCTTGTTGACCCCGGCTGCGGCGAGTGGGCAGCATGTATCGTGTCGAGATGCTGGAGGAACGAGACCGAGTCGTAGGCTAACACCGAGTGGAGCATGCTCCGAAGAACGGTCAGGTCGTTGACAATCTGCTTGGTCTTCCAGCTGACTCGGTGCCAGTTAGGATCTAGCTGCCTTCGTACCATGACATCAAAGTTTTTGAGCAAAGCGCTGTCAAGATTCCAGCCTTCCATCTCTAGTCCTGTGTTCCCCTTCTTCAATTCTTGTATGCTCACTTCGACGCACTCCATTATGGCTTGTTGTATCTCTCTCATGGAATCTGTCATGGGTACCTCAAGCTCGATGACCTCGGCCTTCTTCTTGCCCTCAAGCGAGCCGGCCACTGTCACGTGGAAGCGAGGCCAGAGCGACGCCTTTCGGAGGAATAGATTCCGCATCATGTTTGCTAATGGCGAGAAGCCGACTGTGAACGGATCCGGACTGTCAGAGAAAGCTTTCAGGAAGCCGGTCTTATTTTTCTGGCGGTAGATACGCAGGATGAACGCTTCCAGTGAGGTGGCAATGACCTTGTCTGCGTGAAGCACCATTACACCCGTGATGCGTTCCGGGTCTAGCAGCGTGGTTAGAAGGTCCACGACGAGGATCCGTGAGGTGATGCTGTACACGCCGCCCTGAGCGTACATCCTCTCTCGAGCAGCAACGCTTGTGAAGTCCGTGTTGACCACGGTGAGGCCCCTCGCCTTGGGGGACATGCTGATGGCAGCATGCTCCGCCAGGGCCTCGCCGATCCAGGCATTTTCGCGATCCTGCGCGCCCACCACAATGATGAGGTTGTTGCCCGCAGCATCGTAACTATGTAGCAAGTTGGTGACTAGCCGCATCAGGCCGAGGCCTTTTGCAAGCACAACAAGCTCATCTTCTTTGCGCAGCTCCTGGAATAACGCTTGCTGGTATTCCTGATTACAGGTTCGTCAGGTCTCTGGAAAAGTCTTCGAGCAGGGTTGATAAATGCTCACCAAAGGCAACGAGAGCTTGACTGGTTGAGGAGCAGTATTGGCAGACATGAATGCGAACAAGGCGTCTGCCGGCTAGGACGGAGCCAGTAGCGACGTCGAGGCCAGTCAGGGAAGTACAAGCATGGTCAGAAAGACCTCGAAGTCTCCTAAAAAGAAGCCGCCTAAGTCATGCGCCAAGACTCGTCGATGCGCAGTCAGGGCCGCCTTGAGGCACACTAGTATATAGTGACGGGTAGAGCTAGAATGTGCAAGTGAGCGCTGTAGGACTTCGATTGCGGGCCTGATCGCCTTGTTCTCAATGTTGTATGCGTGCCGTCTCTCTTGCGAAATTAGACACTAGCGTTGGCGTAAGACAGCAGTGACTTGTTTTCCATTCGCTACATGACGCGGTACGCGTGCATTCAGGCTGCAGCCTGTGATCTGCAAATAGTGCATTGCTATATCAGCCGTAAACCTTCAGCTAGACTGTCAGTACCCATATATTTTGTCCAATCCTGCTTCAATCTTTCAGCTTCTTGGACATACGCGGCATGGAAAGGAGTAACTCAACCAAGACCAGCCAGCTTTTTTATCATAAAGCTGACTGCACTTTGAACAGGCGCTGGGATAGTGTGAGTGTGCCGAGGCGGTGCCACACGCACGCATTCTGTTGTGACACTTGTCGAGGTGTGTGTGGTGAGGGGTTCTGTCACGCTACCTCATACGTCATCACTGTGGCACGACGCGAAGCTCGGCACGGGCTTCTTGTTTGTACTTAAGTGTATGAAGCTTGCTCTCGCTGCTACTAGACAAATTCCCGAGAAAGCGAAACACCAAAGCGATACATGAAATAGACAAAAAACCGCAATCACAATCACCAAGACTTACCTCAAAGCATCTACGCAGCTTTCATCATGCCGTCCGACAGCACCCCTCAGGTTAGTGCTCGCCAGTGCATGTCCCGCAGTCGGTCACCATACTGATCAGTTTCGAACCTCAACAGAAGCCCGAGACCGAGAAGGAGTTCAAGGTCCAGCCCATCCCCGGAAACGCTGCGGGGGGAGGTGCCTCCATCCACACTGCCAAACCTGGCCCGGCGATCCCCGAGAACATGCCCGGTTTCGAGGGTACCAAGGAGGAGCGTCTAGCCAAGGCCCAGGAGTTGAACAAGTAGACGTCCGAATCCCTGTATGACATTATGAACAACGACACAGCACCACATAAGTTCGGGATAACAACAACTATGTTCCCGAGGTAGATAGGAGAACCACCTATTGACATCGCCGTGGCCAACGTACATATCGTCCTTGTTGTGTGCGGAACGATGTAGCTTGCCCTGTCCGCGTAAACACGACAAATTTCACACCGCAGATTGAAGCTGTCCACGAGGCAACATGCTTTCAGGTGCTCACAAATATGTGCGAGTAATTGCTGGCCTGCCCTCTTTTTTTTCTGCTTCTCGGCGTTTCCCCTTGTGATTACGAAGGGCGAAGCCGGTCCCCTGTCAAATGAAGTAACAGTGATTTGCCTTTCGCGATTGTTCTGGCCAAGGTCGATTATCTAGCACCTGACATGCCCCACGGCTACGTCGGAGGTTGAAGGCCCGGGTTAGGGGTGGGCATTATTACTGAGTTTATGGATAGAGCACACCTGAGGCTGATGGTGGGTCTAGCCACGGGTGCGTTGAAAGAGGCGACACAGCTCTGGATATCCCAGCAAAGATGAGGCCTAATGGAAGGCAAAGATACTAGTAGCCGCGATAGGAGCATTCGCAAACAGGTGCCTGCTCTGAGCGAGTGGATTCCTCGGGCAGGCAGGCGGGGAAGGTGCAGGCCAGGCCGACGCTACGGGACCCAGAATCTCCAGCCTCCATCAGCGCCAGGACGTCCCACCCTGCCGTCACCGCACACGCCATCCATGCCCTGCTCGACAAGAGGCCACCCATCAGGTGCCGCCCTCCCCGTCGGTTATCCACACGTTCTAGAGCTTCCAACTGCTCCTGTAGTCCTATTGATCGACCGTCGCCGCAAGCCCTCCTTCCACCTGCGTCAACCGCAACCTCCAACAAGCTACGACGAGCGCAGTCATCGCTGCCACCCTCTCAATCTTCAACCCTCCGCAAGCGCATCCTCGGTACGCGCCCGCATCTTCCAGGGCTGTGGTCCGACTGTTGGCGCTCCTGCGCCATAATCACACCGCTGTACGTCTGCTGTTGGTCACGTTCGGCCGTGGTCGGGTCATCTACATGGTCATTGAGTCGCGGAAGGCCTCTTGAACCCCTGAGCGACTAGCTTCCATAGGCTGCGACCGCTACCGTCTGCGTCCCTCTCACGCCACCCTCTCACGCGACAGCTGCCGCCTGTCCAACCAAGATGCCGTCGATCCTAAGCGAAGAGGACAAGGAGACTGTCAAGCGAGTTGTCCCAAAGCAGACAAACAAGATCCAGGCTGTTGCGGTCGCGAAATTATACATTGCGTATCCTGATCGCGCAAAATGGAACTACACTGGACTACAGGGCGCCGTCGTGCTGTCCAACGACCTCGTAGGCAATACATACTGGCTCAAACTGGTCGATGTCTCGGTAAGTCGAAGCCATGCCCATTGTTAAGTGGCCTCGTCCAGTATTCGCAGGACGCAGGAGCGTTTCCAATCGCTGACAGCAAGTCTGTAGCCCGCGGGCCGAGGCGTAATATGGGATCAGGAAATATACGATACCTGGAACTACAACCAAGACCGAACATTCTTTCACTCTTTTGAGACCGAAGACTGTCTTGCTGGGTTGTCCTTCGTGGATGAGAAAGAGGCAAAGCAATTCAAAAAGAAGATGGACGAGCGGGAAAAGAATGCCTCGAAAGCGACAAGGAACACGCCGTTTGGCGGCACTTCCCAAGCTTCAGGTGCGGGACACAAGAGTTTTTTTGGTGGTATTTTTGGAGGACACAAGCACGCTTCTGCTCCAACGCCACCAGAGTCGCCTCGAAACAGCATTCCGCCAGTGCAAACCCATGCCCGCACACCTTCGGCCAGTGCCAATGGCTTCGCCAAGTCATCATCATCTTCACCCGAATTCGCCGAGTTAGAGGCATACGATCCGGACTGGCGTGACAACTTCGGCAACTTCCTATGCGAGCAGGGCCTCACTGATGACTTTATCAGGGAGAACCAAGGTTTCATTGTAGAATTCCTGGAGCAACAGGGCGGCGCACCTTCGGCAGCACCCCCTTCAGCCGCGAACGGCGCATCGAGTCGAGCGCCGCCGCCACCACCACCTCCCTCTTCAGATGCGCCATCCTCGTCAAGCTCTCGCCGTGGCGCACCTCCACCACCCCCAGCACCACGAAGATCTACGAAGGCGCCCGAGCCGCCCGCTCCTCGGGAACCCACGCCACCACAAGAACCACCTGCTCCGCCGGCACCACGATTCAAGGCCCCGCCAGCTCTACCAGATGCCGGGAAGTACGCTCATGCCCAGCCCGCGCAGCGCCCTACGCCGGTCGTCCCTGGGCCTCCACCACCACCTCGACCAGCCAAGACACCCGTCGAGGACAGAGACGATTCGCACCGCAAATTCGGCGTACCGCCTCCGTTTACTGGTCAGCGATCGAGTGGAAACCCTCCGCCGCCACCAGCCCGAGGCCCGGTGCCACCACCGCCTCCGCGTGACCAAAGCCGCTCTCCGCTTGTCGTGTCTGAGCACCCTCCGGCGCTGCCTCCGAAGGTACCAGGCTCAACCGCACCTCCGCCGCCACCGTTTACTTCGCGACCGGTACCAGCGCCTCCTCCGCGCAATACTGCTCCGCCACCCCTATGAGTGGTGTACCTCCACCTCCGCCACCTCCGCCACCGGGAGGTGCAGGAGGTCCTCCTCCCCCTCCACCACCGCCTCCGCCACCTAGTGGAGGTGGACCTCCACCTCCTCCGCCGCCGCCGCCACCAGCAGGTGGTGCGCCAGCGCTGCCACCTGTTACTACAAGCCGAAACGCCATGCTTGGCGATATTCAGAAGGTAGGCGGCATTGGAGGATTGAAGAAGGTGGACAGAAGCCAAATCAGAGACCGCAGCGGAGCTGCCGTGCCTGGCGGCCCAGAAACAGGCTCTGGTGGAGGCGGCGCCTCGGCTCCGGGTGCTCCTGGTGTTCCTGGTGGCGGGGGTGGCATGGCTGATGCACTTGCTGCAGCTCTCCAGAAGCGAAAGGCCAAGGTTCGCGATAGTGGTAAGTTATATGTGCACTTGTCAATGTGTCTTGCATTGCAGACCTTGCTAACTATTGTGTAGATGACGAGAAAAGTGACGACGACTGGTAGAGAACAGTCGCCCTCAACGCGCCTCGGACGCCTTTTTTGGTTTATACAAGGACTCTCAATCCCGCCTACTGTTACAGGAAAACATTAGCAAACTCGGCTCTTGATTGAAGCTCCTTTGCTCGGAGACGCTATGCTCGAGAAGAGCATAATCACGAAATACATCATCATGGGTGCAGGCCCCATCGTCAGTAGTCAGCCGGCTCCACACCATGAAAACGGATGATGAAGTATGCCACAAGTTGTACGAAGACCGGGTCCTTGGTAGCGCCGGTCGTTACCAGGCTATGAGCTTCATCATCCTGCCACTGACTAACAAGTCAAATAATTTGGTAAATGTTCTAGTAGTGCTGCTCAGGCTCGGGCAAGGATATAGTGCAAAGACAGCACAACTGAAGAATGGCTATCTGTCCCGAGAGGAGTTGGAGAGTGGGTGTCCAAAGATTCGAAGGAAGGGCATCCTCTATCGTGTTCAACATAGCTTGGGGAGATGTCAAGGTTCACACTTCGCATGCAGAATGCCTGTCCAGCCCGTCAAGGGTTGGGACAATCTGGTTCGTATGCATTTCGCGATCGTGAGTGACCGAAGGGAGACATGCTCGGGGGGATGCAGCCGATTTAAATCGGCCTGAAACCCACTATATATCTCAGTGTTGTGTTTGTGACTAGACAAACGCAATTAAACAAGCACGAGGAGCATTCTTTATCTTCCCGTTTAATGCGACGTGTAATTTGTTCTGTTACCTGATCCAAATATCGGTCAAAGTAAGTCGTCGAGGATGCCTTCCCAAAGTTGTTGTGTGGCTGGCTTATCGATAAACGTGCTGAGCTACTACGCTTGACGAAGCATCTCAAAGTTCCAATCTATGCACCATTTCTCGATATGAGCCGACGCCCTAATGCTCCAAAGGTCTCCCCGCCCCGAACAAGCAACCTGCTTGGAGCAGCTGCTATCGTTGCGTTTTTCATCCGCGCTGGAGCTATGAGTCTAAGACAGCCTACCAAGCTAATGTCCAGATCACCGACATGACCATTTCCCTTGGCGCATTCCGAGCAGCACACTGGCTCACGAGCGCGCCATCACGCGTGCGCAATGTGAGCCTCAGTAGCCCAGCCGCTCAGACTGGCTCTTTACTGAGGAGGACTTTACACCAAAGGTCACCCAAGAGTCTAGATGTACAGCCGACGAGCAAAAAGCCCTATCGGGCGCCTTGGTCCGGAGCCTCGATCGACGGTCGGCCCGTGATCCTCGACGACCAGGTCAAGGCCTTCTCCAACAGACACCAAATCTTCCTCCCCACGAGCATGCGCGGACTCCGTATCAGCTGGCCCTCCGCGATGCGCGATCGGGTGGCTTTCTCAGTCTCGATAGCGCCCGCGCACACATTTGACGAGAAGCACTTCAAGTACGTCGACAGGGACGAGCACCCGCTCCGCGCGTCCATACTGGACACGTACGCCGCCAAGAAGGAAGAGGAGTCGCTCTGGCTCTGGGCTGTCTCGCCGCCCTCGAGCGCAGCGATCTTCGTCTGCCACGTGGCCCAGCGCAAGATCCGGCACGCGTTCCGCACTGCGCTGGGTCAGCGGGGCTATGACCGGTATGGCTGGCGTGCAGACCCGGAAAAAACGCGGCCGGTGTATATGGACGAGAACGGCAAGCCGATCGTCTCGAGGTACCCACGGCTTGTTGGCACCATCAAGATACGTTCTGATGCGAAGCCTGTCGCGCAAGCAGAGTTTGAAAATCTCGTGGCACAGATGAGAGTGATTCTGAGGCACGTCGAATCTGAATTCGGCACCGACACAAAGACCGGCCCGCTATCGTTAGCAAGGTCACAAAGAGACGATTCGCCAAGAAGACAGCCTCGGCAGGAGGGCCGTGCGGATGCCACAAAGTGGTCCGGCTCTAGCCGTCCAGTGCAGAGCGTGGGGTCGAGGATGCCCTGGCAGCCACAAGCCAAGCACAAAAAGGCATAACATTGCTAGCCTGGTCAAGTCTTGTTTGCGTAGATAGTGGCAATACTTCAGGGACGTCCGAATGGCACCAGGACTAAAGCAGGCAGGATTCCTGCTACAACCATGAGTTCCGGTGGCAGCTATACCATCCACATCTAAGGGCGGCGCCGAGTGTGGAAACTTACAAAAAGACAAGCCAGATCATAGAAAGACTAAATATCGTTGCATAAATACTAGTTATAATGCAAACGAAGAAATATTTTAGACGAGAGGGTCACGATCCTGTTAGGCACTTATAAAAACGAATGTTGCCCAGGCGGTGGAACTGTGCCATGACGACAATGGTCGAGCTCCGAAGTGCTAGCTAGCTCGAGCCTGCGGGACCAGGCCCCAAGACCCCACTGCGTACGTCGCGAACTAGTCGCAGCACATGCAACTGTGTACATTCCCCGGCCCAATCTCAGACCAAGGCATCGCTGTACCCTGCCATTCCTCAACAAACCAATCCGCGTCTGCGAACCGACCATTCCCATCCGGACGAAGCTGCGCGAGCACAAAGACAAGCGACAAAGATGCTCGTCTCGCTCACCGTTGGCAAGGTTGACGCCGGCGTCACTGTGCTCCTGACCCCAGACAAGCGGCTGGTATGTGGCCTCCCCCTTTCAGGCCACGAGCGATGGCGCAATGCGATTGCTAGCTGTGCTTTCGTGATGCTGGAGATGCAACATCGGCTCCAAGGCTGCTGTTTTGCCAGTAGTGACTGAGCTATGTAAGAAGGATAAAGTGCTAACCAGAAACCTGCCTGGACTGTTCAGATCGAATTCCCGTCGATTCTCCTTCCGCCCAACATCACGTCCGGCTCCATCGTCGACATTACAGTCGCGCGCAACGACACGGCCGAGTCGACCGCCGAGAAGCAGTTCTCAGCCCTGCAAGACCGTATCTTTAGCGCATTCGGCGCCGCCGAGCCTGCGACACCCGCCTTGCGCTGCCGCAATGCCACCCAGACGTCCGTTGTCCTCGAGTGGGACCCGATGGAGCTCGCCACGGCCAACCTGATCTCGCTCTCGCTGTTCCGCAACGGTCAGAAGGCCGGCAACATCCCGCGCCCACTGCAGATGCACAGCACAAAGATCAGCGGCCTCGCCGTCGACACAGAGTACACGTTCCATCTCGTCCTGCGCACGACGGCCGGCACCTTTGCCTCGAAGCAGGTCACCGTCCGGACGCACAAGATGACGGACCTCAGCGGCATCACTATCACAACGGGCATCCTGCCCGCAGCCACGCGCGAGAACCTGACGGCCGCCGTCGAGCGCATCGGCGCCAAGATTGCCGACAGCGTGCGCATCGACACGACGCACTTTGTCACGACCGAGGGCCGCGGCGTGCCGTGGGAGAAGGCCGTTGAGATGAACATACCCGTCGTGCGGCCGGAGTGGGTCGACGCGTGCGAGCGCACCGGCAGGATCCTGGGCGTGACCAAGTTTTACCTCGATGCGGTGCGACCGAGTCCAGGCGATTTCGATGAGCCCGGGAGGAGTAGTGTGGCAGCCCGGTCGCAGACGCCTTCCAGCTCGACACCAACAAACGCCGCGCCGGCAGTGCCCCCCAAGGACAAGGAGTTGCCCGCTGATCCAGCCGCCGCAGGCGGCAAGGTCGAGGACGAGGAACCGAGCAGTAGTAGCGCCACAGCTCCTACACGGGACGACGGCGACAAGGACGATGTGTCCGAGGACGAGCCAGAGAAGACAAGAGCCGCGGATGCAGAGCAAAAGGTACGTCTCGAGGACAGGGACGCGCAGAAGGTCGCCCTGAGACCAGCGGGACAGACGTCGTCTTCTTCGTCGTCGCCGCACCAAGGCAGCAGGACGAGCGCGTTGACAGGGCTGGAGGACGAGGAAGAAGATGAGAAGAACCAGACGCCGTCGGCGGGGGACGGGGCATCGTTTCAGGACGTTGCGTTGTGAGAAAAAAGTCACTGTAGAGTAAAACTGCCAGACTGGGTCTTGTTCGGGCTTACGAGATGAGCATGGGGCCTTGTGGATGATTCAAAGGGAGACGGCAATATCTGCTACTCCTTCGGAGCCGCAAGGGCGCTATGGAAAGCCTGGGGATCGAAATATACCAAAATTAGTCCACCCACAGCTCTCAATCCCTGCAATGTGCTCGACCAAATCTGTGTGGATTGTGCTAAAGAAGACGACGTCGAGACCTGCCTGCAACTCAGGCTTCCTTCATCCTCATACCGCTACTTTGTTTCTGTTCCAGGCTACGCGTGTGGCTTATCCTTGTGTCGCTCGAACGCCCATTCTTTTTTGTTTGTTTGTTGATATTTTACTCTCAACTCTCGCTCACCTATTCTCTCACTCAACGACATATACAGCAGCGTGGCTGAGAAGTGTGTTTGTTTACTCTGATGAACAAATTCGTGCTGGCTCATGCTCTTTGCTTGCCCCCCTGGGTGCCGCAGCTATAGCCTAGAAGACTTGTCGTGAGAAGCAGTCTGCCAGTTGCCCCTCCCGCCTCCACCCCGTACTGAACTTGCTTTGTCGACTCTTCTCGGGCGTGTAGTGGGAGGCGGCAGCGGCGAAATGTCTTCTCAGGGAGAGTGTCTGAAGCCTCGGTTGTACAAGTCTCTGATGTAGTAGTGGTGTCGTTGTACCTACCAAGTCCTTGTATTCCCTGGTTTCTGGTCCTCGTCCTCCCTCCGCGCACTAACGTTTTGGGACAGTGAACGGGAGGAGTTTCCCAGGAGAGTACAGAGATGTTTCTTTTAGCTGGCCACGCGGAACAGAGTCGCACACGTCCTCGTGTTCCCTTTCTGCCTCACCACGCCTCATATCTCTCATCGTCTGATGCCGAGAGAGAGAGAGAGAGAGAGAGAGAGAGAATACACAGCTTTCGCCTCTACATTGCCCCCTCCCCCCACCGAAATAGCGCACACCTTTTTATTCACGGCACGACCTCGTCCCCCTTCCAGTCCCAGCACCGACCCCTGTCCTCATCCACGTCCCGCCTGCAGACCACCTCGAGGAGTTTCTCGGCGGCAAACTCCGGGCTGAAGAGCTTGCCCTCCTTGACGCCGGCCCAGAACTCACGGCTGAAGTCGGTCTTTACGGTGCCCGGGTGGTACGCCATGGCCATGGCCCGGGCGCCGCTGCGTGCGCGAAGGTAGTTGTCGTACGTCCGCGCGATGCTGTTGACGCCGGCCTTTGACGCGCGGTACGTGTACCACCCGCCGAGCCGGTTGTCGCTCGTGCTGCCCACGCGAGCCGACATGAGAAGGAAGGTGGCATGCGGGGGGATATGTAGGCCTCCTTGCGCGCGGTGGCCTTGTCCATCCTCTCCTGTGGATGAAGATGAGGAGGAGGATAAGGTGGCAGTGACGGCGGACATGTCGGTCGCCTTGCGCGGGAGGAAGTCGCCGAACCACTTGAGCAACATCAGCGGACCAAGAGTGTTGATCTTGAACGTGTCGAGCGCGCCCGCGTAGTCGACCTGCTTGGGACTCTTCTCCGGGTGCAGGATGCCCGGCACGGCAAAGGCCATGTGCAGGTGGTGCGTCCTGGGCGGGAAGAGCTCAGCGGCGCGCTCCGAGGCGGCTTGAATGCTCTGCTCGTCGGTCACGTCGAGCTGCAGGACGTGCAGCCGCGATGATAGATGCTCTTGGTTGTGATCGAGCGAATCGAGGAGTGACCGCTTTGCGGCGCCCGTGTCGGTGCTGCGCGTGGTGGCGAGGATGGGCAGCGCCGTGTTGCGCAGCAGATGGCGCGTGACGGCGAGCCCAATGCCGCGGCTCGAGGGGCTGATGAAAATCCAGGGTTTGGACATGCTGTGAGACTCAAGAGATGCACTCGACCATCGGAGTGAGGCAATCGCCGTGTATCCTCGCAATTACGATGACTACTTGAAATCACTCGACGTCGTAGTTTTTTCAGACGTTCTCGACCGCCTCACTGTACACTGTACATGTCTGGATCACGGTAGCATGGTTTTTGCTGCTTCGTGCTGAGTCTACAAGTCCCGCCACGAATCATGACGTAATTGACGGCTCAAGGGTTCAGCCAGCCACATCTCCACTAGTCGAAGTGCTAGTTTTGACTTTGTCCGGCTGCAGTATTACATAGTACCTCGACAACCTTTACAAGGCATTGGGGACAATTCCATTGTCGGCAGCGGCCCTAAACCGCTCACCAGCCACTGACGACCAGCCTGAGATACGGATAATGAATGTTGCCAGTCACCGGACTTGTTGTCGATCTTTGCAGCACTGTTTCGTGTTGGATGGGAGAGCGACACGGGTCGCCATGGCGGCCCGCTTGCACTGCACAGAAATGAGCCCGCGTCCCGTGGTCGCCGTGTATGTAAATCAGTTTGTCCCACGTCCGCCATTTGATGAAGTTGCATTGCAACCCGCTCTCGCAGGGGAATTGCGCAGGGGCCACGGCCAGGGTCAGGGTGGCATAGGGCGGAATACCCTTGATCCCTGCTGTACATCTTTAAATGAGGGAACAAGACATCATATGTGCTTTCTTCTCCCTCGATTTCCTGGCGAAAAAGAAACGATGGAGTATAAGGGTCACGGAGTGGACATACTCGAGGCACGACTGTCCCACTCGTACACTGTTACATATTACTTGGTTAGCCAGTCAGCCTCGCACAAGCGGCAGAGGCCTAAGACATTTCCCAAGGAGTGGACTGCAGGGCCACGATGATCGAGTGTGTGCTGCAATGCTGGAGTGGCGGCTGCCGATGTGAACCTTGAGCTTGAAAGAGACCCCTTGCCACTTGGGCCCTTTGTGAAGCAACCGTTGCTAGGGCCGTCTTGATCGTGCCGTTATTAGAGTTGATCAAGCGGCACGGGGATCGGCGGCTCAGCTGCACGCCGCCGGACTTTATGGGTCTAGCGTATAGTAGACACGTCAAGGTCCTCTGTAGGGTCGGAAACCCCAACCCATCCTCTCCGTCCAGCCAACCTTGAGCCCGCCCGTTCGGTCGGGATCAGCCTGTAGAGTTGGGCACCTGGAGGACAGACGAGGCGGGCCTGTGGCCAGCACAGAAATTTGTTGAAGGCGGGGCAGCTGGGTAGTTAGGTACCCAGAGAGTAGTTGGGGAGTCGAGGCATTGAGGGGGTGAAGAAGGAGGTGAAGAAGGGGGTGAAGAGGAAGGGAGGAGAGCCGGAGAGCCAAAGAGCAAAAGAGCACGAGAGCAGTGGGAGTTGTAGGCCGCAGAGGCCTGCCTAACTGTGCCTTAGTGTATGGATGCCTCTGCCATCCCAATGGTGTGGGACGTGGCTTCCTCCCCAGTGCCGATCGCTTGCGCATGCAGGTGTGCCACTGCATGACCTGTGCTCCTCGACAGCCACAAAGCACCAACCCGCTCGGCATGGCTCCCTTTCTTTTCTTGCGCCTCACTGCTCCCAGCCGTCTCCTCGGCCTTTCCTCTCTTCTTCTTCGTAGCCGCAACAAAATGGCCTACTCTCTGCTCAACGTTTGCTCGCCGTAGCCTCACCTCCCCGCCACAGTCTACACCGTGCCTCGGCGTGCTTACCCGTGTAAGCCAGCCTCGGC
The DNA here is from genome assembly GCA_026745475.1 of Microdochium nivale. NCBI lineage: Eukaryota > Fungi > Ascomycota > Sordariomycetes > Xylariales > Microdochiaceae > Microdochium > Microdochium nivale. The sequence continues at coordinate 3,112,831 of JANTFD010000002.1, forward strand.
AGCCATGCCTAGATGGAAGCACTGTCTCCTACTACAAACAGCTCCGGCATCTTCGTCGCACATGAGTTCAGCATCCGTGACGAGCCTTCGGATGGCCTTCTGAGCGCTTCGAGGCGGCCCTCCGTCGTGTCTGTCGTCAGCTCCGTCTCAGATGCCCACAAGGACAAGGACGCCGCCATGGTTACCACCGCTTCTCTACCCGCTCCCCACGGAGATGCGCTGCCTTTGTGTCTCGACGGTATACAGCGCCACCCGGACGTCATGGAGGACCGCCTGGGTTGCCTCCTTGACCAGCGCCGCAATGATGACAGCCTACACTCTCTTGTCGAGTTCCTTCGCAGGACACCACCGCCACACAACTATATGTCCATCCCCGAGCCGCAGTACACAGACCCTACACAACCTGGCAACAAGTGGAAGCGCTTGAGTGCCCTCCACAAGCGTAAGCAAGGTTACGCTCCTCGGCTCTCAAGGCCTCCCATCATCAAGCTACCCGACTCCGCCGTGGCAGCCAAGACGACTGGTGGGCACCGGCACATTGCCATCTCAATCCCCTTCCAATATTCTCACCTGGCTCCGCTCTCGTCTTCACAATACCCCGTGTTCGACTCGATGTCGGCCGAGTTCCAGCGCGACATCGATTCGAGGCTGGGCCCAATGACAAATATGCGCTGGGATCACACCGGAACTCGGCTTCACACAATCGGCGAAGACCGCGAATCCATGGCCTCGGCCTCGGTCTCGGACCCGGTCTCGCCGAATATGGTCATAAAACAGGAGCGCAGCTTATTTGGGAACGGGTCAAGCAAGCGTCTATCTCATGCTACAGACAGAACACAGCTATTGCTGCACCCATTGAGAGACGAGATCCCCAGGCAGAGTAGTCAAAGTGAACAGCGGTTCGCCGGCATTGACCATCCCAACGCCCCGGCACAACCTGCTACTCTCAACACAGTCGCTCCCCCGATTCCGGAGAGACGTCGGCCCAAAAGTATGGCTTCGAACCTCTTTCGACCAGCCTCCCAGCCACGGAACGAACCAAGCGCTAGCCGCAATGTCACCACGAAGCATCATAGGCGCAATCTCAGTAATACATCGACAGTGTCAAGTAACTCGCCAAACCAGAACTCTATGCAAATCTATCCGCCTTCGCGTAAGTCTAGCCGACGGCATGGCATTAGCACAACACTTGAAGTGGGTGATTCTATCGATAACGTGCTCTCCGATCAGCCTGGGGCTCATCGTAGTTCCTTCGCCGATAGTTTGCTGTCGACTGATTCTGTCCCCAACGTCATGAATGCCCAGTCTGCGAAGGCATATCACTTTGAGCAAATCCCTATTGTAGTCAGGCCACCTTCACGACCAGGCCTGGACGATATCCGTCCGTATCTGAATGGCATTGACAGTGCGAGTTCGCGAGATCATAATGACAAAGTCGCTACTCAAGTTAAAGCTTCTCGTGAAGCTTCGCACACCCTAAAGATATCCGAGTCCATCGAAGCAGTCGAACGACCCAAGAGCCGCAAGGATAAAGTCAAAGCGCGGAAAGCGCGAGATATGGAAGCTATGAAGAGCCATCGTAACCACAACAGCATAGCATCTGTGGACGATCCGACGCTCGAGGTGGTGGAGAACAAAGTATCCGGCCAGCATGCTCAGGAAACCCGGGCCACGGCGCTGAAACCGCTCACACACCGAAATACGATCTTGGAACCTATGGCCCTTACTGGCGAGAGCCGACCACCCGAAGTGCCTCCGTTGTCCCCTGCACGCATTCTGCGAAAGTCTCCCAAGCGTTCAAAGCCATCACAATCCAACACATCAACAGATGTTTCGAAGCCAGGTTCACCGGTGAACTGGGACAGCTCATCTTCTCGGCGTCGCAAAGAAAGGCATGCAGAGCGAAAGGCTCATTCTGCATGTAGAGAACGATACCTCGCCGAAGCACGTGCCGATCAGAAAAATATAGCTGACTGTCTTTCACGCCAGGAGCTTGCCCTGCGGTACGAAAACCTCAAAGAGCTCCGCACATTCGACATGGAGAAGCGACTGAGCCAACTTGAGCGCAATGGAGAGGTCTGGTTACGATCAATGGTCCCGTTGATGAATAATCTCAATAGGCTTCTTGAGGAGCAATACTCGAAGCAGCAGAATATGCGATACCCATTATATAGCCCAGAGCCAGTGTCCCATCAGAAGCAACAGCACAAGCCTAGAGATCCGTTTTCGCCAGAGTTCCAGCCAGAGCCTGTAGGGAATCACCATACAAATTTCCGGTGGGAAGAGAACATGGATAGAGCAAAGGCTCATACCGGCTACTCCCTCCGATCAGTGCGTAGCCACGATACTCCTCTCGAAGCACAGAGACCGAGATCTGTGGAGCAAACCCAAGGCGTGCGGCTGCGCAAGCAGCAGCTCGCTAACTCGCAGGCCTGGCTTGCGAGTCCCTTACAGCAGGAAGTTCATCGAACTCTTGTGGAACAGCGAGCCAAGAATAAACTTGAGGACGAGATCGATGCCCTCATTCGAGCCCGCGCGGATGGCTTCCGTCGGCCCAGGGGCGCTTCTGATTTGAGTATTAGCCGGGTTAGCCTTAGGCACCTCCGCCACAGCTCCATGAGCTCTGTCGGCTCTGATTTTGTGCGTGATCCGAAACACAGGGAGACCATGGCGATGGCAGGAGACACCCCCGTCTCCGTGGAAGTCTTCGAAAAAAGCCTGCAGCAGATCGAGCCCCTGATGCAGGAGCTCGCCGCGAGCGCCCGCCTTGAGCACAGTGACAGCGACAGCTCGTTAGATCAATACGACCATCTGGATGATTGGGACCTGACGGCTCATACGGATCATAATTTGTATAGTGTGTACTAGTAGTACGAAGGACGATAGTCTCGCGGTATGGATCAAAACGCATGGGGTGGTTGATTAGATTCTTTATGTTTGAATTATTTTCGTCGCGGCACTCGACAGTATGGTCACTTGTTTCTAGAAGAGCCATTGATATACTTAGATAATTATTATTCTTGACTATGATCGCCGTATTGCCATGACACCACCAAGTAATGAATGATACACAGTCTCGGGTCATATAATAGATGTGGTTCGGCCTGAATATGAAAAAATCGTCTCCCCCCCACCCAGCGCTTGTGTGATGCAGCAGTCTATCTATTTCTATCAAATTGCCCAGTGATCACATTGCGAATAAGTTATTAAGAATACATGGAGGCTTTCTCTTGGACCCGAACTCGCTTTTTTTTCCACAGGCTTCTCTGGTGGTTCCCGCCCTGTGAAAACGCCTGGAAGGAATGCATCAAAATTGACTAACTAGCAAAAGGCAGAATGTGGAGAGCCAGTAGAGGCTTATTCCCATGGGATTTCGATCCACATGGCACACTGGCTTAGTCCTCTATTTGCCAGCACTGGTGACTGGTAGGTGACATGATGATTGCCAACCTTCCGCGGATCCAGGTGGCAGCAGTTTGAATGTCTGCGGCTCGTGGCGCGCGTTCTCATCGCGAAGGCTTGTTAGGCTTCCGCTGGATGAACATGTTCGAGGAGGATGGCTGGGTGGGCTTCCTCCGTGGGGGGAGAGGTCCGTTGTGATGGGAGTTTGATGGTCCCTATGACGGAAGGAACGTTGATCAGCGTCGTCCACGTCGCCGAGCTTCGCTCGTGATGGGAACATATGATTTCTTACCTTGGGCGCATGCGCTGGGGCCGCTGGCTGGGCAGGTGTAGTGTCTGCTGCATTATCCTTGATGCCGAGCACAGACATGGCCGAGGGGTCCTGCGGTCGCGGCATTGCACGCGGCGCACTCGGCGGTGCTCGTTTGCCAGGTAGGAGAGCACGAGGCGCGGTAGGCTAGAAAACGGATGAGCAATATGGTCTACTTCAGAGACAAAATCAGGTTTCTGGACTTACTACTCGCTTTGGTGCTCTGCCATCATCAGTACTATCTCGAGGTCTCTTGCTTGCAGACGAGTGGATGATGGGCCTGTCTGCCGAACGCATGACGACAGATGACTCCCCGCGCTCGTTCAGCCCGCCATAACCCTTTACTGGTGGCTGATGTGGCGCTTCTTGTCCTCGGGGCCGATCGGATCTAGGCGAGTCATTTGGACTGTACGTCTTAGGGCTTTCGCTTGCTGTCTTGTATTCTGTGGCCAGTGGTGGAAGCCTCGGGCTGGCATCTCTCATCACGAGATCCTCATGCTTAATAGGAGCCTTGACATCGCCGTTATTTTGATCGACGTCCTCTTGCTTCGGCGAGGGTCGTGATGTGATCCAGGAAGTAGGAGATACCTTTTGACCGGGTTGCGATAGGAGCTGGAAAATATTACCTGTCGTGTATCGGTCACGTCGTTGCGCGTCCTCGATCAGCAGCCGCCAATAACGACCTTGCGATAGAGCCTTGGAGTCACCAAGAACCCATAGCGAAGACTTCGCGCGAGTCAGACCGACGTTCATACGTCGAATATCAGTCATGAAACCAATACCGCCAGTCGGGCTAGCTCGCACACAGGAGAAGATGATGATCTCGCACTCGCGTCCCTGGAAGGCATCGGTAGTGTTGAACTCAATGTCCTCTTGGATCTTCTCGCCATAGTACTGCACGAACTGCTCGCGTAGGCGGTACAGTTGCGCTTTGTAGGGTGTGATTATGCCAATTTTGCCCTTGAGGTCGACTTCGGAATAATCTTGGCGAATCCGCTGGTACAGCTTCATGGCAACTTTCAACTCTTCTGTGTTGACGAGAGATCGGCCACCACCGCCCTTCTCTTGGCTACCCTTGACATCAAAGAATCTGTAGGGGCTCAGCAGAAGACTGCTGTGCCACGGTTGCACTCGGAGGCTGGCGAGCCCGTCGCCATCCACAAGCTTTCCCTCGTAGAATTCCTGGCTGGGGAACTTGGAGATTTCGGGATGCATACGATATTGGGTGTCTAAAAGGTGAATGTCCTTGGGACTCCTTCGTTGCATGCGGACGAACAGACTCTGGTCGTATCCGTACTGAGCCGCGGACTGAGACAACACGGTAGGCGGCAGCTGCTTCGGATCTCCGACGAGAATACACTTGGTGCAGCCATACTTCAAAGGAATAAGGGCACTGAGCTCGACACACTGCGCCGCCTCGTCAATGATAACAGTCTCGAACTCGACGTTGAGATTTTTGAACATCTCATGTCCAGCACCACTGAGAGTAGTGCAAAGAACGTGGGCTGCATCGAGAATCTCTTGCTGGAATTTGCGCCGTCTGAGTTCGTTCTCTCGGGCGACAGTCATTCCGCTGTCCTTGTCGGCATCGAGCTTCTTGCCGATGGCCACCTGCCGACGTTTAACATCATCGAAGGATCGCTGGAGGCGGTTCACTAATTCGCGATCGTCGACCTCCCGGGCTGCATCAAGCTGACATCTTAGTCCCATAATTTCTTGCTTAATCTCGCCAGCCTCTTTGTGCATAGCTTCTCGGGTCTTCAGAACCGAGCTCTCATTCTCCGTTCCCTCAGCGCGGGCCTTGACGAGCTTTTCAAGTGTCACGTCTTGAACCATAGAGTTGACAGCCTCGCTACGACCCAAACGTACGACGTTGATTTTGTGGAATGTGCCTTTTGTGGTCTTCACCCCCTGCTTAAGTCGCAGTACGAGCTCATCGACAGCTGCGTTACTCGGGGCGCAAACGAGTAATTTCTTGGCCATTGGAGGAGAGCCGTTGTTTAGTGCGTTTGTGGGTGCTGTAGGGCGCTTTATTGCCACGCCTGTATTGGCAGAAAACGTGCCAGTCAGGAGAGCTCCAACCATGGCGATGATGGTCTTTGTTTTACCTGTACCGGGAGGACCTTGCACAAGTGTGAAGGCGTCGTTTGCTTTGGCATTCAGAATCGCTTTGGCCTGACCGGTATTTAGATGATAATTCTTCATCGTCTGCGCAACGAGTTCCTGGTCGAAATTCAGCATAGGTGACGGTTTGGCATCCAGAATCTCAGGCATGAGATCAAAGTACTGCAGTGACTTCAGTGATGCATATTCGCGCTCGATAGTGGTCATGTTGGTGATCTTGACTGCGAAGAGCTCAGCCTGGGGGACCAAAGCAGCCAAAATCGGACCAGCCCTGCTGCTGACACGGTAGGAAATCTCCTTGTTGCCGCCTTTGTACTGCACCCTCCATATCCGAGCAAGACAATGCTGGGCCTCGGGAGATTCCAGGGGCTTGGCAGCCACCGACAACAAGACGAGATCACCCTCGCCAAGCTCATCCTTTCTCTTATCTGATTTGGGCATTGAAGTGCTCACTTCGATGAAAGAATCCACCGTCATTCGGTTGACAACTTTGACACCTAGGGGCTGAGAAGTGCACTCGTCCTTGGCCGTGACAAAGGATCGCCAGGCCTCGTTGATAAGAAGGGGGAAAAAAGTCTCCCTATATGACGAAGGCTCGTCATATGAGTCCGACACGTGAGAACATAGGATGCCATTTGGCGGGTCATGGCCTTCGTGAAAGATGTCCCAATCTAGAATTTGTCTGTGTAATTCATCCATGGGAGGCACAAGACGGGCCCGCATGTCCTTTGCAGACCTTTGGATCTTTGTCTTTTTGACTGGACCCGCCGGCACTTTCTTGATGATGGTGGTGCTCCCCAGACCCTCGCGCTTTCCAGAAACCTGGGCTTCGTACGCAGCATCTTCTTCGGAGTCATTTTCGTCCTCTGAAGAAGAGTTGACCATGATCTCGCTCTTTTCTGGGGCGTGGTCTTTGCCTTGTATCCCAGACAGTCCTTGTAGACCAGAACCCTCACCCATAACGATGCTCTTAGGGTTACGCAGAGCTTTGGCGCGGGCGATCATCTCAGCATCACGCTTTCTCTTGTCCTCCTTCTCCTTGGCGCGCTGCTCTTTGATAGACAATAAGTTCGACGCCGCTGCTTGAGGACTTGGCTTGAGCGGCTTGACAGGCTGTCGTGCTTTCATCCGCTCAAGAGTCGCCCGGTTCTTATCCGAGGACGACGCTCTAAGCAATTCCCGGACATCGTCTTTGTTGGACCTGGGCTCTGGCTTCTTAGGCAAAGAAGACGAGCCATCTCCAGATTTTGACCAAGTGTCGAGTCGAGTCTGTTTCATGGTATCGGCCTTTCTGACCGAGATGATTTCGATATCGTCGTCGTCATCGGCTGGGTCATCGCCAAGCGCCTTCTGTATCTCTGCCCGCTGGCGGTCATTCATATTCGTCGATATGTTATATCGCCCCTGTGGGGATTTCTTGATCGTGTTGCGGATAAAGGCCAAGGCGTTGGGGTTGAGCTGCATGTTGTGCTCTTTGAGTCGCTTCAGCAACTTTCCCATTACACTAACAATCACTGTTACAAGATACAGATCTTTGAGACGCAGCATCTTGGACAATCCCAGACAATTCGCACGCGGCTGCTCGAGGATGTCTTTCATGGTTTTGGAGGGATCCTCAGTGTCGCTAGCTGATGGGTCGAAGACGGACTGGTGGCTCATAGCAGATGACAGAACACCGTCCTGGCTCAGGAGAGCGTCAGCATGTTCCATAGCAAGACGGCAAAACTCTTTCATCGTGTCCATGTCGATAAGATGACTCCACGCTTCAGTGTGCTCGAAAGCGTTTTCAAGGTAGAGCCATTGTGATTTCCACCACTTGTTCACAATTTGACATTCGCCAGGGGTCAACGTCTTAGACCGCAAAACGCCAGACGCGTCGCACATGCTTGCTAGAAAGTCTCTCGAGTACCGAATGATTGGTATTTGAGAGGACCACAACGTCTTCTTTTCATTCACGTCGTCGATGGCTTTAGTGAAAGAGGCCAATGTGGGAACAAACCAGTTTGTCAAGAGATGCTGCACGGCGTCCTCGCGCCGAATTTCGTTCGTGACTGTCTTGATGAATTCAGTAGCGGCAGCACTGATTTCGTCTTCGCCATGGATGAGTGCAGCGACTATTGGCTGGATGGTCTTCAGCTCGGTGAATAATTGCTGAAGCTGTGCGGGCTCGAATCCAGACAGACGCGTGAAAACGTTGCCGATGGCCGCGGCCGTTTTGCGAAATTCTGCATTGAACTCATTTCGTATAGGCGACAGTGTTGTCTTTTTCTTCGGACGAAAGATTTCCACGGTCAAAAGAGGATAAGTCGCGCTTAACATGACCTTCGCAAGCTGGAGAGCGCCATGATCACCTTCTGACAAGTTCTCAAGGAAAGCGTACCAGAGTCCTGATGAATCCCGCTTAACTTCACGCTGGACATGGCTGTCGCTGTGCTGTAAAGCGGCATGTTCCTCGACGGTAATTCTAGAGTCTAGTGCAAGCGCGAACTCAATGACAGACAATGCCGACTTGGCCAAGGCTATGTGGCGGGCGTCCTTGGGTGCCAGCCTAGCGAGCCTCAAGATCACGTCTTTATGCTTGAGCACAAGGTTGAGAGTGGCGTTTGTCTGAATTGTAGATGAGCCGGCATGTAATTTGTAATTTGGAGAAGCGAATGCCCCAAGGGTTGATGCCAGAGCATCTGCAGATGCCCATTGGCAGTCCTGAATGCCTGCTGGTGTTATGGATAGATCTTTGGCAAATTCATCAAGCAAGTGATGTACCAGAGCATCACAGACATCACCCCTGCTGTGTGTCGGCACAGAATCGACGAAAGGTTTTACCCAAGACGTTGCATTAATAGCATCCAACATGGCCTGCTCCCCAGATCTTTTCAGCAAAGCTTTGAAGGCAGGACTTCGGAATACTTGCTCGGCCACAGAGATGTGCGTGTACTGACTGTAAGCGGCCCAGAATGCTTTTGGTGACTTTTCGAGCAGTGTACAAAATATCTTGATCAGTTGAACCAAAACCTGGTCTGAATCGACCATCATGTGAGAAAGAAGGAGATCGTAAAGACCGGGCTGGACACCCAGAGCCTGCAGGGAATGCAGAATGAGGTCCTCATCTAGCGCATTAAGGATATGCGAGAAACCTTGCCAGAATAGCTGTAGCTGAGCTGGAGAGCATGCAGAACGGTCGAAAACCCTCGAAATCGCAACTTTGAGATTGTCTTTGACAGCCCACTCGAAGTCATCGGCAGTGATGAGTGTCTGTCGAGACCATGTGTACACGGCAAATTTCTGTCGTGTAGGGTCTTCTTCGAACAAGAAATATGTCATTGTTGGGAGAACATCCGGCAGTTTCAGTACTTTGCGCTCTTGTATCTTCTCGAAGACGAAGTTGAAGTATCGGCGATTGTCGGGCAAGCTGAGGTAGGGCATGCAGCAAAGCGCCTCGAACAGTGCAACGAGGAGGTCTGCGCGGTCCGCTTCTATGAAAGCCCTCTGGTCCACAGCACCGGGCTGTTGGAGAATAAACTCTTGAGCGCCAAGTAAGCCCTTGGTTATCCTGTCGAAGTCGAACGTGTTGATGCGGTCTTCCATTTCGCTGACGACTGAATCCTCGTAAAACCTAAACGGCATAAAAAGTCGTTAGTTGAACTCTGTCGATACGATATTATGCGAAAGACGTACTGGGAGAGTCGCTTAAGGAAAGGCTTACGCCCCTTGTGCCAGTTCCTTATACATGCTGAACAACTGCCAAGAACAGCAAGAGCACGCTCACTGAACTCGGTCAAAAAAGCGCCTTGCGACTCCTGCTGCAGCCCCAAAATCAGGGCACAGTTGTATAGAGTGTGTTGGCGGTCGAGGCTATTCTGTAGTCGTTGTTGCTTCTCCGCAACACCAATCTCGCCAGGGGAGTCGAGATCGTCATAGTCCTCGTCGTCATCCTCGGAAACTTTTGGACAGCACAGGTGTTGCTCTATCGGGACAGCCCGAAGCTCCTCAAATGCTTTCTGTATGACGTTCAAGGCCTCCATATTGACTTGGACAAGGGCATTGCGCGGGCAAGCACGTTCTCCGGAAGGATGGCGCGGCGCTGAGGGCACACCGGCAGCAGTGATGGGTTCCAGTAGTGTTCCGTGTGCGCACTGACTACTTCGGGAAAGAGTAGGAATGCTGGAGATGGCTGTGAAGCTGCCCCGGTATGCTTTGTGATCGGAAAGCTATGAGCTTTCAGTAGGCGCGCGAATCGGATGGCCGGTACGCTTTCTGAGTATCGAGGAAAGACAGGACGTCGTGCGACGTGTGCGTGATCGAAAATTGGACGGATTGTTGTACGGCAGGTGAAATGTCAGTGGCAAAAGAGCGCGGTAGTGATTGCCGAGCTAGGGCAGGTTGAGTGTGTCGCGAGGGAAACGAAGCTGCTGGCTTGGCCGTCGCTATTGGCCTCGAGGAAGTCGCGCCGAGCCACAGGACGGGAGGCGGGTGCCGATGGCAAAGATGTGGTTGCGGTGCTGAAACGCCGAAAGCTAGAGTCCTGATATTCGTTCAAGAGTCCCACCAGCGCCCGGCGCAGCCGTCCAACAGGGAGCAGTTGCCGTTTGTTGCAAGTGGCTGCCGATAAGCGCGATAAGGCTCGTGCCAGGGCGTCGTTAATGAGTTCCACGGCCGCCAACGCGTCACAGCGTCCATGTCGCGTGCAGTCTCGCTGCAGCCACTTGCGAAGACTCCGAGGCTTAATTGAACTCCTCTGCGGATCCAGCCCAGGCGCTCCAGTGTTCCAATCAGGAATGTCGTCATTTACACTGACAACGTCCACTAATAAGTATACTTGGCTCACTCCTCGTTCACCTCTTCTTGCATTTCGCTCTATTGTTTTCTTCTAGTCTTCAAAGTGATCAGACTAAGCTAGTCTAATCGCTTATTTGTATTTTACTACCCATGTCGTACCTATTAGATACATCTGATCTAGTTACAGACATACCACATACGAGGCCGTGGTAAGTAGCTGGGTCCCTGTGTGTAACAACTCTGCCCGGAAACCCCTGTGTCCCGCGAGAATGCAGATGTGCGCATCTCGATTGCCAATTAGGAGAACACCATGTCGAGTCAAACTTGAACGCCGTGGAGGAAACGATACTTCGCTCGATGACTCTTGGGACCGCGGACGATGGACATTAATACAGGCATCCACAATTACCAGCACGCAATGCATGTTCGCGAAACAACGTCGTTCTACGCATGGGAATTGGGATTAGATGGGAGCAACCACAAGTATACATCAAGGCAGCCTAGGCACGTACATGTTGCACATATTCGGACATTGCTGCCATACCATACAGTACATGAGAGAATAAGAAAGCCAAACGTATCACCTATTGTCAATTTGCCCAACGGCCACTCGCACACCCACCCAGAAATGGGATGGTTATGAGAAGCCAGCAACGTAGCTAGTCGAACTCGCAGACCAGAAATCCTGTTCCAAGAGACAAACATCAATATTCTACGCTCATGGGAACAACTCACCACAAGGGCTAGCAGGTGATACCGCCACTCGGACAATATGTTCTTCAACGTGTAGAGAGGGCCATTAGCAAAGGAAAGATTGTCATTATCAACATTGAAAGCAGTGCCTTCGTCTCGTGTGTCCTGCGTGTCTTAATATTGATCCTCACTGATCAACTTTGTCAAGGCAACGATACTGTGGTTGCCCTAAATCAGCTCAGCTGTTACTGCCAAGGGACGCTCCTCCTACACGCCGCTGCCATGATGATTGGTGCGTGGCAGCACTACGCATGTAGGTAGGGCCGTTTGGGAGGATCTCTGAGTAACTTGGGCAACAGTGCCCAGGTGGGCTTCGCAAGCCATATCTCGAAAGCTTGCGACTCTACAGATGCCTTCTTTCCTTATTCCCTTCAAGTATCCTGCCTACTGGTAAGTGACTTATCTGTCGTCGTCGTCATCGTTGCCGTAGCTAAGTAGCATGGCAGATAGGTACAGCAGCAACAGCAACAACAAGAACGAGTAAGTCTAACACTAGTGCCCGATCCTTCGGCACACAGTGCTCTCGCTGACGTATCAGTGTCTGAAAAACGTCCTACGCCCCCAAAGCGCCCTCGCTGCCTGTCTCCTGTCCTTCCTTTGCCCACAGATCTCCTCCTTGCCGCCTCCACCTCCACATCGTCGTCGATGCCGATCCGGAGCGCCAGTACTATGGCGCCTCGTTGATGCCTCTTACTTCTAGCAAGCCTGTATGTCTATGCTGCGTTCTCTCTACGCTGAGTACTACCGCTGATGCTCCCAGAAACCCTTGAAGCCTACTGGCAAGGTCCGTATCGTTCCGTATGTGCCGTATGTGATACGTACGGTCAACGACCCTGCTTACCGCTGCTGGGATATGCCGGGGCCGCTCGGGTTGGCGCTGCCACCCATGCTAGAAGCGCAACCACAAATGCGAGAAGGTACAGATTATTCAGTCAATGCTCCCGCAAACCGCGTGCGCCGTGCTAATCGTCTACCTTCTTCAGTTGTCGGAGGTTCTGGGGCTTCACGCAGCTGTTAAGGCGCCCCTCGAGGCTGTCGAGGAGGCCGAGCCCGCCCCGGTCAAGATGCGATGGCGGAAGGCGACGTCTCCCGTTGTAGGTAATCGACAAGTGGTATTCTACCACGGGTGTTCAGCCTTCTTCTTCGAACACAGGAGCAGACTCGGCGACACTTTCCCCCTTAAAAGGCATAACCAAGAAGAGGTGTCCTGGTGACATTGAAATTCTTTCCCAAGCTTGGCTCTTGCTTTCCGAATTGATCTATCTCTAAAAGTAGACAGGAGTTTATTGAGAAGCAGAAAATAAGTTGGATGGCCGCGAACCACTTTCGACTACTTCCTCGGCATCATAGAGCGTGGATAGGTAAGCAGCGTCTGCCAATGTGAATCGTTGCAGCTTTTACTACTAGGAGCATGCAAGCTGACTTTTGCGAAATGCTCTTGATAACATTCTGAGAAACCCGGCAACTTTGGAACGGGGTATTCGAGTCTAGCACCAAATGATCATAGCAACGAGTATGATAGTTTTCCTTTCTTAAAGAGCCTTGCTAGAAGAAGACATGTCTCAATTGATGGGCTAGGCCATTCTATTTCTAGGCCTACCTGGTAATTGAGAGTGATGAACACCTTGCAGTGTCGTGCTCGTGGCGTGTAGAGAAAACTTGCGTAATAGGCACGGGCAATGATCCTGGCAATACATCGTAGGCCTAGTATCTGGTGACAAGTATCAAGTGCTCTTTAACAGATGGCAGTGGCTGTTTATACTGCGCATGGCATACAAAGCACAAATTGCCATTAGTGGTCTGCTGTTTCGTGGCTGGTCCTGCCGCTCGTATACTCGTCGACTAATATCACGTCGATAAGTTCACTGCACACTGTTAAAATTTGTCGCCTTTAGCCTAGACAAAGCTCGCGGCTTTGTCGGCGAGCGGTTGCAAGATCTGTCAGCAATGTCATGACATGACTAATAACACCACTACTACTACTAAATACACGGCGAAGGACGAGGCAGCCTTGGTCAGCTTGTGACTCGACCTCCAAAAGTCGTACAGCCTGCTAGTATCAGCATCACCTGAACTGGCGGGGTAACCCTTGCTTGTCAACCATTCTAGCTGGAGATGGGGGATGCCCAGTCTCCGGCTTCCACTCTGGGCAATCCTATCGTGGACCCAAGGCTACGTGCAGGGTCTACACCACTACCCTTTATACTTATGCAGCAATCTCCATCATCATATGAGCCTCTACCGCATCAAAGTTATATGGTCCCAGTGATCTACCATGCCGTGCTAGCCCAGCCCCTTCAAGCCACCTCGGTTTCTTCCCAGACTCTCGGGACGAAACCCCTGAACGCAGCACGCCTTGAACGGGGCGGTTGAGGCGCCCCAGGCGGGCCTGCTCACGAACGGCCGCATTTCCTTAAGCCACGATGGATAGGTACACACACACACACACCTTGTCGATATTCTTCGCCGCCATGTCATGTGCTTATTGCGGCTGACAAGTCTTGAACAGCGCCCCACTGCGCCAGCCTCGTTGTGTGGCGTCCTATGCTTCTGGCCTGGTTTATCGGCATGGTCGGTTGGTGTGGATGAGAACTGCGACACAGACAGGCCAAAACCCCCACCGATAGCGTCGAGCAGCTGATGTCGAGGCCGAGGCAAAAGCAACAGGTTGTGGCCACACTTTGAAACTCAGGCAGTCGAAAATGATTACCCTTGGCCGGGCCCGGCCGACTTGCTCGGACCCTTCCATGACCAAAAAGGTCTAAGATCTTGATGAGACCACCAACAGGACGCGCCTCGGGGTTCTCCATGCCCCCTCCTCCTCCAACAGCGACCCCCGGCCCCGGCACCAGCTGCTGGAAGGTCTGGTTTCCAGCATCTGAATGTGCACTGCAGTCTGGAAAGAAGCTGGAATTTAGCAAGATGGGCCCAAAACCCTGCGACAAACGCTAGTTCCCCCCCTCTCTTCTCCCAGCCGGGCGGCAGTGACAATTGCAGTTCTGGGGATGTCGCGTCAAATTTGATTCATCCGATCTCCTACATCCAGCGTGCCCAGCGCATGGAATCCGGAGTCAAGAACCCTGGCCTAGATTACCCTAGACACGTGGATGGGCGAAGGCGACCAGGGAAGGGGAAGAGGGAGGGGGCGTGAGCATCAGCCAGCCACAAGTGTAGTCCCCCTGCTCTGTGTGTCTTAAGAGCATTGACCTGCCAGACTTGGCAACAGTTAAGACTGGTCCCTGCCATTAATTGTGATGTTGCCGACTGACCCAGAGCTGAACGTTTGGTTGAAAAGTACCTGGAATTATGGCTCTTGGGGATTGCGGACACGAGCTCAACCACAAGATCAGGGGTCATCTGGCAGCCCTGCCCGGCATGGGTTGACACTGCAACTACGCAGTAAATAACTTGAACATTTGGATCTTTTCCTCTTCCGACTTGCAGAACAGCCACAGAGCGCATGTGGTCCCGAAGCCACAGCAATGGTGGTCGCTGAGAAGTCGGCGGTCAGCTCATCATCATCATCCCCCCCCCCGGCCTGCAGTAGGTAGCTGGTTCACCCTGCGCTTTTTTATGCCCACCCACACGGACCGCAATGATGGGGGTCTCCGTGGCTGCCCTCCACCCCGCGTGGCGTGATCTTGGCTGGCATTTGGGCTTGACAAGCACGAGGGACACATTGATGTGACAGCATTGTCCCAGACATGCCGGGTTTTGCCCATGGATTGCTATCATGGATATTTTCAGCCGCCTCTTCGGATGCGGCACATGGGGCGCGTCGCGGGGGCGTGAAGGCCAGGACCTCCCTGCTCTCCATGGGAAGGAAGACACGAACACGGGGTTCTCCTTTCAGTGACCGAATTCCTAGCTGTCGCGCAACACGGCTGTTTGCAGATGCAAGTATCGGAGTGCAGTTCTCCCTTCTCCCATGTGAAGAAGAGGTCCGTACTCTCGTCTCAAAGACCTGGCGAGGGTGACAAGCCAGGGGAAAATCGCATGATCTTGAGTTCCTAGCTTGATTCCTCGGGACCGACCAAGTACCCTGAGGACATGATTTACTGCCAACGGTTACTGTAGTCTCTCCCTCGAACCGGCTGAAATCCAACCCGACGTATTGGTCCCGAGATTGGAGCTCGTGCAATTACCTAGTTCCCAACCCGGTCATCAACCTGGCTTGAACATTGTTCGTCCCAAATCGCAGTCAGCGTTGCCAACCAAATGCTCGCAAGGTTTGGTTGATTTCCCGGGGGCAAAAAATGTGAGCTTTCGCTTAATCTGACACCAGCAAGCCTCCCTGGACTAGGTTGCTGTTTGGGATAACTGTATCCCGACTCGTGTGCCTGTCGCATTCCTCCTGACTATTAATCCATGTAATCTTGCCTCCAAACAACCGCAAGGTCTGCGAAAGTAGCGACGCTTATTTGACATGACCTAGTTCGCTCTGCTCGTGACTCGCGGCCACGTAGTCCTCGGTTCTCTCTCTACGTCTGCGAACCCCCTCCCAAGAAAGCTTAGGTTCTTCTTTACTCCCAGCAGAATGGACATTTCCCGAACGCGACATGTTCTGTGCGTGTGCTGCACGTCCCGCATTGCGTCTGAGCATTCTAGGCAATCGCCGTGACGTAAGATCGAGCTTGGTTAGTTCTTCTAGTCATGGACTCTTGAGCAGCCGCGCGCGTAAATGTGATTGAGAAATCTACTAGACAGGATACACAGACATGGGATGAACAAGCTCTGCAGTTCTTATCCCTGCGGGTTGGAGTTCAAGGTTCGCCTGTATCATACCCACAAACCGTCGGTCCCAGACTGACCACATAACGCGTTGTACCAAGTACAAGTAACATCTTTGGCTGCCTCGAAGCGATATTACCGAGAATTCATCGAGTCATAGAATGACTGTAATCGTAAATCGCCCAATTATGATTCAAGAAAGTGATAATACACTTGCTCGACAGATGCTAACAACTGTAGACATTTACTGCCCCTGCGTAGCTGCAACGCAGTCTGTCTGTGTGCCACACTTGAGAGTCAGTGTCTATCCTTCTGCCCACTTCCAGCTCCGTAGAGACCCTGACCATGAGAGAAGACATTTAGGCAAGCAAAACCAACATGCAACGTCCACAGTAGACCAAGCCTGGGAGGAAATCGCCAAGTGCAGGTTTAGCAACCCGAGAGCGTTGGATAGATACTCGCATTCGGGCACTATAGGGCAGGCCACAGAGCAAGCAGGCGTACTTACGCACAGGTCAGCACACACATTGTAAGGTGGCGCAAAACACAAGCTTGGCTGAGGGCGGAAATAACGCAGCTCGCTCGTGCTTGGACATGCAGAGAAGGGTGACTTGAGTGGCTGCGGGTGATCAACAGAGGCGGGCGCAGCCACACGTGTGTGTGTACGTGCGTTTCCCACTGGTAATCAACGCCGGCCGCCTGTCAGCACTTTAAACTCGACACGCGGCTTTTTTTTTTTTTTTGGAGCAACCTGTCAATCACTTCTCCCGAGGTCATGATCGGAGTCTTGGGATGATAATTTTTCCAGCGGCGATCCCCTACTTGCAACACGCCAGCAGACCAGTTCTCGGCGGCAACGATACCTACCTAGCATGAGCGGCTAAAGGGCTTCAGGGCGAAGGTACTTTCATACATGTCCGCTGATGATTAATGCTGTCGTAATCTACAGTTTCTCGACATTGAGCAACCCCGCCCAAGCACTTGTCGTAGTGGTGAGATCAATGCAATCAGCGAGTTTGGTGATTCTAAATGACGCCCCCTTCCCGCATAGTTCCCGCGGAATCGCCACCCCAGGAAGGCCCTGCACCCGCCGGGCCAAGTTCCGAACTCTTTTCAGCTGCCTCGGTGCTTTCCTGCACGACCAACAACAAGCCGCCAGGAAGATCTCGAAAGATCGGTATCGCCTTTGTATACCTGCTTGGCGAGCGAGCGTGCCAGACCTGTGCGTACAGCTGCCTAGTCCAGCCAGAGCTAGGTAGGGTAAAACTGCACTACCTTGAAGTAACTGCACGTTGGAAGCTCTAGATCGGTTGTCCCGGCCCAGCACATCGCGTTCTAGGGAGGGCGTGGCCCCCTCGGAGACAGGGCGCTAGGGTGGACAGCCCTCTTGAGGAATAGATAACCGAGAAAACCTGGGATACTCGAGGCATGTCTGGATCTAGGTTGGGGTGCATGCCGTGGGCAAGTTACGCCAGGGTTGCGTCCGGCGCCTTTTCTAGCGTGGCCCTTACGGCTGCTAGACCTAAAGCATGGCTGTAGCTCCGTGATCCAGCAGTAATACCTGTAACCCCCCTCCCAATCTCTGTCTATCTCTCTGCTGCGAAGAGGGGCCACGCGGGGGAGGCGCCGCAGACCCCCTGATCGTGAGCGCCATCGCTCTGCCGCCATCCATGCGGTTCATATGCCTTGCATACTCCACACTGTCCTTCTCTTCCATCGCCGAGATTATGGAGTTGTGTCGAGTCGTCGAAGTCGATAGGAAGATGAACAGCAGGCAAGGTCCAGAGCCCGCGGAGATGGCCGTGTTCAAACTTTTTGCCTCAATGTCAGCGACTCAGGGTCAGTCTGGGGGAGGAGAAGGGGGGAGGGCGCGCGTATTTTTCACTCTGAAATGCTCCCGGATGTCGTCACGTTCAGGGGCCATGGAAGTCTACACATCGGTCTAGTCCCAGCGAATCTGCACCGAAAGGCCAGAAAATAACCCGTTCCGCTACAAAGGCAGGCAGGTAGGTGCTCCTCGAGCCACGGGACCGGGACAGCGGGTGGGCGGGCGAGCGCCTTGTGTTACTTTAGCCACTGAACCTTTCTTGCTGATAAGAGCGGCTGGGTGAGAAAGAGGAAGAAGAAGAAGAAGGAGAAGAAGAAAGCAGGTACAACCTAACAACGATCTTCCGATTGGACCGGCTTCTTCTTAATTCTGTAGTCTTGGCCTTGTCCCCATCCCGGTGGTTTGAGATACTCTGTGTTCGCAAGCTACAGTGTAGGTAGTACATGCACAGCACAGATCAGCAAGACATCAAAGACACCCGACGCTCGATCAGTACCAGCTTAGCAGGCGTGCGACGCGCGACCCGTTGCAAAAGCCTATTTACCGGAACGCACCACTCATTCCCCGTTTGATCAGTCTATATCCCCCCTCTCCCTCTTTCTGTCTCTCCATATAGAGGGAGAGAGTGTCACGAGGGTCACACTTGGGCTTGATATCCTGCCCTCTTGGGAAAAGTGCACACTTCGCCTGCAAGAGGGGGGAGGGATACTACTGGTGGGCCCTCGTAAGCCTCGATTTCGAATAGCTTGCACTATCTCTTTTGTCCTGAAGCCCCTCCGAGACGCCGAGACGGGTCATCGCCTTGCTGCAAATGATGCGCGTCACAGTCCATACTAAACATGGCCAAGCCCTCTCGATTCAGGAAGGCTTCTGTCGATTGGTCCGAGATGTGAGAGCAGACCATTTCCCTCCTACCACGACGCAGGTATTTCGACACATAGGTGCCGAGTTTACGGAGTGCGACAAAAAAGGTAAAGCGCGTTGCTTGAGAAGTGTAAAAATCTTGAACACCCAGAGGGCACTCGACCGTGAATTTCATACAGTCACCTAACTGCCTAGGTTCACCAGCGAGTTGGATGCCCGCTTGCTCCTTGGCCGAAGCCAGCCAACGCGGGACGCAGCAGGGCGGCTCGAAACAAAAGGATTGAGCCTCACCAACGGACAGCCATCCCAAACCATGCTTCAAGGACAAGACTTCATCATTCGATAATGCCACATGCAAAGACAAAAAAAGTAAAGCAAGCCAATGATGTATGCCAAACGCCCCAAAAAGATGTAACATCAGCCCCAACCGAAGCTCCTTCGTGCGTTTTGGTATCTTGAGTTCGCCGACTCTACGCTTGCAAATTGAAACAGTGTACTCCGAGGCCGTAACAGAGCTAGCACCATGTCGTGTCTGGATGAATGTTCTTATCCAGAGATCCGCCATAGGTGTAAGCCCGAGGATTTTACAAGATGTCGCGCAATATTTCTGGCGCCATCGCGTTAACAGGCTTGAATATCTGGTGATTGTAAGCCGTTCGTCCTCATAAAGATTCCGATTTCAGTTCGTGGGTGGAGTTGCTGTCGCCATCAGACTTCGAGTCGTCCCTTGGAGATCCGTCGATATCGCCAGGCGAGCTTTTGCCGTTGCCGCAACCTTTAACAAGCCGGTGGCGCTGTGACGTGTTAGTATCCCCGTGGAGTATTTCGACGTGAACTGGGATGAACATCATACCTTTAGAGCATCTTTTCTTGAAAAGCTCTTCTCGCAATGAAGGCAAGGGAACGGCTTCACTGCCAGATGAATGCGCTTATGTCTCTTCAAATCGTGGTTGCGGTTGAAGGACTGAGGGCATGTATCGCACTTGAATGGCCGGTCTTGTTGAGGTGGAGGTTGGCCGTGACCATACATGCCATGGTGCGGCCCAATGTGTTGGCCATAGCCATGGGGCATCGATGGCATGCCACCCACAAGAGCCATTTGCCCGCCAGGATTACTCATATTGCTCATAACTGGGCCCAGGGGGGACTGGAGTTGGCCATAAGCATACGGGCGAGGCATATAGGACGACTGTCCACTCATAGGTGACGGCTGGCCCGTGTTCATTGCAGGGATACCTCGAGACAAGGAGCCTGTCGTCGTAGGTGAGTGCTGTTGAGGCGACGCATGAGTGCTGTGGAATGGCGGGAAGGATGATTGCTGCGGTGTTGTTGAACTGTGGCCCGAGTAATAACCGTGCGAAGCAGCACGGGAGAGGCTGTCCAAGGGTGCAGCAGTGCTTGGCACTGGCGGTTGGGTACTATGATTTTGTGAATTAAGTACGTGACTTGTAGAGTGCTGATGTTGCGTCTGCGATTGGTGATAACCAGAGTGGCCCGAGCCCGAACCGTGCATTGGACCGGGGAAAGGCGAAGGCACTTCGCCAAAGGGCGGAGGTGGCTGTAAAGCCTCAGTGGTAGATGGTGACTGTGTATGCCGCGCGTGGTACGATCCACCTGAGGGAGAGAAGACTTGATGGCGAGAGAAGGGAGGCTGAATGAGTCCACTAGGTCCTGGCTGCTGGTTCATCGACGTATACGTGTACGACTGGCTTCCGGGGAGTGACCAGTGACCATGAGGGTTGTAAGGAGCAATGCCAGCTTGTGAGCTTTGTGAACTGCTGCTATTCACACCCGAAGACAGTGGGCTCAGACCATCGCTGCCAGGAACTCCTCCTAGAATTGCGGACGAGTCAGTGACGGAGACCAACAGCCAAGTTGGAAGATACGAATGCTTGCGAACAAGTAAAGAAGGGAATTCATACTCGGAATTTGCACATCAACAGCAGGATTAGGTAGCGGAAGAGTAAAGTGAGGTAGCGTCCCCGCCGCAGGTCGGCGGGACGCGAAGCTCTGAGTTGCAGCTTCCATTGCTTCCAGAGCGTGATCTCGTTAAACGCAGGGCGCTGTCTGATCTAATGGTCGTCGGGGGTTGCTTCGGCTGGCCGTGGATTTGTGTGGCAGAGCCTTGGAGAGATTCCACCAAAATTGATCGTGGATCGTGGGATGGCCAGGCACCAGATTCACCAGTGTTCGTGTTGGAACACCTTTCTGAGGCTCACTCTCGGAAGTGAAGCTGAAGCTAACGTTTTCGTCGTAGACCAACTGTCCACCAGATTTGCCAGAGTGGGTGAGCAGACAGGTCCGACTGAGCCAAGGTCGTGGTAGAGGTGTCAAGCAAGTACCAGTCCTTTGGGCACTGATCGATTGGTGAACCTGAAGGCTAGACACCAAGTGCGAGTGGCGGAGAGAGCCGGGATATGAGGTGGGCGGTTCGAAGAGTAGAAGCCAGGCACAAAGACACTCGAATATCAAGCCGATCGAAGCGAACCCAAGGGAGTGGATTAAGACTTTGAGGCAAGAGGTCGGTGGAGACGGCGATCAACATGGCTGCCGGGAGGCGCTCGAGCAGAAATATAAGAAATCCAGAGTAGCCTACCGTGGGGCTAGAATGGCTGATCCGGGGGGAGGGGACCGCCAACGACCACGCTTCCCATCCTTGTCGGGTGGCATCGACTTGCCCAGCCAGCCCACCCTCGTCCTGGGCCCTCGTGCCCACGCCCGCCGGTGGTGAGCGAGGGCATGCACCTTTGGCGGGCTATCGGGGACGAGGAGTGAAATGGGAACCTGGTTTTGCTGGGTCAGACCCGTCGCTAGCGCAGTCCGAGAGCGTCCGCCCCCAGACTAGCTTGGATGGGCTGAGAGTAGCTCCCGACCTCGGGAGCGCAAGCTGCTCAGGTGGGTGCATCGCTTCAGGGAGGGGTGCCTACTTGACAAGTGGCAGGGAGGAGGCTGTCTACACCCCGTGTTCCAGACTCTTTTCTCCAGCTAGCGTGGGTCGATACCCCCGGCGGGCCAATGGCACCGCGGGTTCAGGGAGTTTCCAACCATGACAACTCTCAGCTCGGAACCCTTGTGCGGTTTTGTCGGCGGCGGGCTCTCCTCTGGGTCTGGTCAGCTTGCCTGGGTTAGGCCCAGGTCTGTGCTGGGTCTGGAAGTCTGGGATTGACCTGGCCTGGGCACACTTGGGATCTGGCCAACTACTACGAGTCGTGTCGCTCCAAAGTGCTGGAATAAGACGAGCTTGTTGCTTGATGTGTGTCGTCTCTTTCCTTGCAGTACCAACCATATGTGAGGATGCCGGACTCTGGATCGAGTCAAGTTCTATCCCCTAGAGGATGCCATGGACTCCGTGCTGCACGCTGAAGCCTCTGAGCGGCCGCTCGCCGGCGGGGTTGTTTCTGGAGAGCACACCTTTAAGTAGACAATATTGGCAGACGCAGTCAACGGGCTCAATACGATTGCAAGGAAATCACCAGAGTAGAGGACCGACTGCTGGTCGAATAGATTCCGGCCAATCTGCGATCCTGCTGAGTTTTGAGCTGAGCATCCTAGGGCAGAACAGAGCCTGGGATATCAAGTAGTTAGTCCATATATTATTGTGATCAGCTAGCGGGCGACAAGTGCTTTAAACCAGTCGCCCAGCAGGCCCCCAGATGCGGGTTTCGGTTGAGTCAGTAGCAAGAGCTGCAGGATTGGCATAAAAGTAAGACAAGGTTGGGAAAATCAAAAGCAATCAAACTTGATGCTGAGAGTGGCTCGAGTGATCGTAAAGCATGCCGTCCAGAACCATAACAGTGTTGATTGAGACTCGGTCAGAGAGTGTGCATGAGTGTCTTGGATGAGTAGGCACTAGCAGCTCAGGCGTGACGAGTGTCGATAATGCTGGGCGCTGAAGCCCTGACCAGCTTTTCAGATCTGTATCCGTTCTGCTGAGGGGCTCTTTACCTCTGGTGCCCATCCATCTCACGGAGTACTCCGCAGCTACCCCGTAACGAGGATGATGAGGACAGCTGAAGCCGGGGGCTAGGGTCCGACGCACGCTCACACATATGGAGCAAGGGTGCATTGCCAAAGGATACGAATCTGGCCCCGGCACCAGATCAATCGGCGCTTTGACGATTGTGGTAAGTCCTTCGCAGCCAGTCGCACCTAGCAGTCATGTACCCTGACAAAATCATGAAAGGGCAGTCATCGCCCAAGTCCATCCATCAATAATTACCGCTTTTACGGACCCGCGGCTGTGCTCTCCTCTGGTATTGGTAGGCATGTGTAAGGCTAAGCTCTCGCCTCTCGTCGGGTGACCCAGCAGACCTTCGAAATGGAGATCAGGGACGCTGCCGGTCCTGGAGTGTGTGGCACAAGCAGGCGCCTGGAAGAAATGATGCGAGGGCATCCCTGTTGAGCGGCGGCGCGAGCCTGGTCTTGTCTTGCATTGCAGTCAGTCTACCGCTTGGTGTACGGGCGCTGCCAAGTGGAAGACCCTCATACACCTTGAGCAGCTGGTCCTAGTAAGGCTTGTGTTCTGGCGAGCCAAGTTCGATGATCGTTCGCTCTGTTTGCTTCTCTGCTTGCACTCTCTACCTCTCAATTGGGGCATGGCTCGAGACCGGACTCATAGCCACAAGAGGTGTGCTGGCTACCTCGGGGGGCTCCTCTACAAGCTGTAGGAATATGGTGGACCGCGCCCATGAGCGGAACAGGGTGGCATTTGACTGAGACAGCTTGATCGGCTGCCATTCGAGGCCATTCTGGACATCTGTACTCCTGTGTACCGCGCAGAGCCTCCCTGGGAAACCGGCAAGGGTCATGCCACACGTTCGCTGGGGCGAATGGTTGAGAGCATGCAACCTGTCGGACCGTGATGCTGGGCTTGTGGATGCGGGGTGAATGATGCTCACCTGAGGCACTTGCCGTCAACCTTGGAGGCTTCAGCAACAGGAACGATGGGATGGACCCATGCGTGCAACTTCAGGCATCCGAATTCTTGCACGCGTCTGTTCTGCCACGGCACGCTTCCCCCAGAAACCACAGACAGATTCGCAATCATTGCGTCACTGCAAACATTATCTCCCGCCAGATGTTCCAAAGTGTCCAAGCTCAACAGCACCACGAAAGCCAAGATCCGCCCCGCAGCCACGCGGCGGTGTGGCGCCTGCCATCGTGCCACCAACCCCTACCCGCTGCCAGCCACTTCCCCGGATCCTTCTGCAAGAGCCCTGGAGGCGTACAGCCTGAGACTAGGCGTGAAGCTCATTGTCACGATCTCGTCGAGCGCGGACCAAAGAATCCTGTATTGGGTCTTGGGAAGATCCACCGAGTGCTAACAGCTTGATTTCCAAGTGTCTCCTCTAGGCAAGTCGCCCCAAGAGCACAACCCCCATGGCCTCGGAGGTGAGCGACCCGGTAGTGATTAACTCAAAGTGGTGAAGTTGTACGAATACGTATCGGGGCTGCTACTTTCCAACTATGAATCGACATGCATTAAACCGCTTTTCTTCTAGAAGAAGCCTCACCAAACGGGCCGCTTGCTCTGTAGCGTGATAGCATCCGGTGCTGCCACTCCCTCCATGGCTGCCTTGACGATGCTTGGCATACAGCCTGAGCCTGCATGCTCTTCTCAACATAAGCCAACGGCCTCGTAGCTACTTTTGTACATGAACGGAAGTGGTCTACTTGGGACGTACATATCATATCAACTTCAAGCCCCGCTGGACCATGCAGCGTTGCACGTTTCCCTGCCGCGACTCTCAGAGACGTTAACCAGAGAGCAAGCGCATAATTGTTGTCTATCTACAGGATGTTGTCAGTGGCTCCTTTGGAGACTCTGGCAGCAGTAGTCCATTACTAGCCATCCAGCACTGACGAGTCCTGGTCTCTCATCAGACACGGGTGTAGATGAAATATGGAACTCTGGAATTCCACAACCATGACGAAGTGCTTCGGTCGCGTCATAACACAAGTTAACCTAGTCACCTTAAATGCGCGGAACGTTTAGCAAAGGCAAGGTTCTAGAACCGGGACTGGTGGTTCACATGACTGAAGGGCTACGAGTTACAGTTCTGCGTGTACGCGGAGCTGGTGCCGTTCTACGAACTGATCACCCTTAGCATGCGCGTCATCTGGGCTGCGTGTCCGACTCGGCGACACTAGCACTCCGTTCTGGATAAGCTACCGGCGACTCCGTGACATGGGTCGACTTTTCCCACGCTCCGAGTTAAGCAGTAAAGCGAAGATTGAAAACAACCTTTGACCCACGAGCCGAGTAGAAGAACGTTCTGAACCAGGCCCCGTAGCCTGTCGGCCCAGCACCGTGGAAGAGCCTAGACCCAGCTTTCGTCAAACCCGAGATTGAGGCTCCACTTCGCATACAAATGAGGGGGTGTTTGCAACTGCAGCCAGTCTTGTGAGCCGGTGACAGTGCCAAGGTGGCTGGGACAGCAAGACCCGATCTTGTCGCCTGTTCTGCGGCACGCCGCATGTGCTCCGGACACGTCTCTGGCTAGCGACCCCGTCTCCTAAGAGCCTCTGTTTTGCGACAATATTCTACAGCTTGATCATGGTGGGTGCCTTCCTCCATCCTATTCGCCAGGCCCACAGGGCCGTGCCCAGCATCTGCTCATTCTGACTGACAGGCCGGGAAGTAAGAATCCATAAAGTTCTTGTTATTGCTCAAGCCCGGGGTTGCGTCCCACCGCCCCGGGTTGTGCTGCGACTCTTGGCTCTGTTGACTCTGGTGGTATAATCCTACAACGCCTCTAGCTTGAGCCGGGCGTGACATGAACACTGCTGCCGTTGGCCATGTGTCTGTCCTTGTCATTGCTGCAATCCCCAACACAACACATGCTCCGTCTTGGCCCGTCCGACATATGGCACCCTTGGCTGAGCTTATTTTTGTGTGGCGGTTGTGGCGGCCAAGGTGACTAGGAGGGTCCTGCATGACATGGATGGCTCGACATTCCAGCTTGTTTTTGAGCATGTGCACGGGCCAGATTCACAAGCGCCAAATGCACCCGGCTGCCTTGGGAGATATGGAGTATTCCGAGCGAGGCATCCGGCACATACCGTGACCGACAAGAGTCCCAGCTCGACAGACTCGAAGACGAGAGGTATGGTGTGGCAGTCACGCCGCGCTGCAGACTGGGGACTGTCGATTCAGCAGAGTGCTCACCAGGTCGACGGCAGGATGCATTTCAGCCGCGACTGTCTCCTCGACCTGCCGGGGTACGGAATACCTAGAGCTGACAATGATTGAGTGTCTGCAGAATGGCCTGATGGGACGGAGGCTGCAGGCCTGCGAGCCCAGCTGCAGTCGGCATTGGT
This sequence comes from Microdochium nivale, assembly GCA_026745475.1. NCBI lineage: Eukaryota > Fungi > Ascomycota > Sordariomycetes > Xylariales > Microdochiaceae > Microdochium > Microdochium nivale. The sequence goes on from JANTFD010000002.1 coordinate 3,138,939, forward strand.
TGGCAAGCGAGATTCCTTGCCTGCTGCAAGGCTCTGCGGGCCGCTTCAATTGAGCACGACCTTGGGAATGATTAACCCTGGCTGCCTCAGGCTGGAGCCCAGCTGTACAGTGTGTCACGGAGCACGGCTGGGTAACAGTCAGAGTGAGACTCAACAATTCTTTGCGAAGAGGCACTCATATTGATCCAAGGCGTGGGTGCAGGACGACCTTGGCAGTTTCGTCAGACACGGCACAAGACACCCTTCCCTTTCGAGACACATGGCCATCTGCATGTCCGGCTGCAACTCGAGCCGATCTCTGCTCGAATCGAATGCCACGCGGGGTGGCTTGCAATGGGCGTCTGTCTCCGATGCGGAAAATGCTAACAGACGCGCGCGCACGCCGCCAGGGTCTGCCGATCGACACTAGCATGCGATCTTGTTGTCCCTTGTCATTGTCCGTCTCTCCATGCGTCGGGCAATGATCATCGCCGGTCCTTCACATGTGGCCCACCAAGATCCAGGCTCTGCTCTTCTGGCTGCCCTTTCCGCCTTGCAGTAGCGCATCTCAGGCTACAAGAAAAATGGGAAGGAGGGAAAGCCCGAAATGTAGGACCTCATTGCATCATCACCAGAGCGCCGGGATTTTGGTCGACAACGTACATATGCAGTATGTTTGGCCGAAACACGTCCATCCTTGTTCCTTTGGGTGACGCAACCACGCCTCACAACCGCTTCGCGAATGAAGGCGGAACTGGCGCCGGCCGCTTCCGCCGACGACCAAATGTGTTCTAGAAAAAGAACTTTTGGCTCTTCTCGTGGCCTTGGATATTTTTGGAGCTTGGATAGAAGGGACGCTTGTGTACAAAGCAGGCTGCCCGTCGTCTACTCGCGCCCATCACTTCCTTTCTCGGCAAGACCACGGGGCCCAGTAAGACGAGAAGATGGGGACCATTCATTCTTGGCAGTTGTCAACGACAGCTTTTTGTATACATGTGCTGTTGCACTGGCGCATTGTCGCATATCTTGGTTGAGGCTTTGTGGATAAACGAAATTTCGCTTACTTTGGGGGCCTCTGTGGCGTCCTCTTCATACAGAAATATCCAGCTGACGAAATACAATTGTGTAGACCGACATGTGCATTCTCAAGATCGCTCATCCGAGCCGTGAGAGACGCCGGTTCTGTCAGCCCCACGGTTAGAAACGCGCAGTCACCTCGGTATACTTGTTGCCTAATTTGATTACTTTCGCCTCCACAAGGGGATCTGAAGATATGCCGCACCACAACAATCGCCTATAATATCATTTCAAATGCATTATGCAGCTATCTAGGGACACGACGGAGGGAGCCCGCGGCAGAGTAATTATCACCTAGGTTGACAGGATCAGGGGTCGGTTGAAAAGACTCCTACTTTCTAGCGAATCGGGAAGAGAGATTATCGGTACAAGGCCTAAGAAATGGTCAACAACTTCGACATAAAGAAGAAATACCCGCGATCCTCTCTGCTGGTATGCAGACTAAATCAATCTGCAGAGACCCCGGTCGTTCTCTAGAGTTGTTTTTGTACGTATTCTGTGAAAGTATTCAAGATTTTGCATTGTTTCCTGTGCTCGCAACCAACCCTGTTGCTGCAAACGGTTGTCACGAGATTGCTCGATCAAGCAGACTGAGACTAGGCTGGCTGACTGGCTGGCTGGCTGGCTCGTACAGTACTGAACAACATCGATACTTACCTTTCGTGGGAAAGTACGATAGCTGGTTGCTCTGGCCGTCTAACAAAACCGCTGCAGTTCGGCACGCGCATCCTTCGCATAATCCAGAATTTGAAACAAGCATCACGAATGTGTACAGTTCTAGTAGCATGAGAGATACTGCGGAACATGGTTTTATTCACCAGATAGTGCTCTCACCCCCCCTCCCCTTCGCGGTCTTAAAATCTTCTGCTAAATGTCCAAGAACGAGCAAGGACAAGCACAAAAGAGAGCTCGAGCCTTCACCGGTTCACAGCAGCGTCCTCAACCCGTCGTACCAATGAAAGTGGTCCTGCCAAGGTAACCACCATCTTTAAAAAGCTAATGGGGGCATGAGGCGTTGATATGAGCAATCAGGCAGCTTTCAAATCCCACAGCCACTTATCCCCCCCCCTCTGAGCCACCATCCGCCTGGTGGCATAGACGTAAGGATCGTCCACTCTGGACCGCGAGGCGGCAAAAAAAAACCGACTACTCAAAGCTTCTTCCTCTCTCTGATTTCCACGTGTATCCAGATGTCTGGACGTGGCGCTGACAAGTCCTCTGGTCTCAAAGGAGCACGTGTGGTAAGTGCCGGAGAAAATGATGGCTGCTGACGTAGGAGATGGCGGCTTTTTTGAAACTGCCGAGCTGTCGAGGAGTTTGAAATGGTGTGCTTCGCCGAAACTGGTCGTAAGCCTTGATATCTGGGGCACCGCATGCGCAGTCATTACCATATAAGTGTCCCACAGCATCCTCCTTGGCTCCATATCAGGACTATGAGCGACACAGTCCGAATATAAAAAGTAGGCAGGTGCTGGTGGCACGAAGTGGAACAAGGTGGGGTGGATCAGCTTCGTCATTGTCAACGCACTTGAATACACATCGTAGTTTGCTCATCTAGCTATCCTTGTCTATACTCCAATATCTGCATCTATACCCCGACATATCCTCTTACATTTGACGCCCGGAAGTTTATTGCTTTACCAACGGCACAGACGAAGACCCACCGCCCAGACGCCACGCCCGCAGCGGCAGGCTCTGGAGGTGCAGCACCCTCTTGCGAATGTACAGGACAAACGTGAGCAGGCCGAACGCGACGCAGAGGATGTTGACAATATAGTATCCGTCGTGCAGGACCTCGCATGACCCGCCGCCGTTGGTGCAGCGCTCGCGGTCGACCTGGACCGCGCACGAGAAGGGCTCCGTCACTAGGGGGCCCTTGAGGAGCGACTCGTCCAGCTTGCCTGCGACCGTGGGAGGGTGGCAGACGGCCGAGGTGAAGCTGTCGACCATCTTGAGCACAAAGAAGCGGGGGAATGTGCCGCCGAGATTCGAGACACTATGGAAGGCAATGTTTAGCAGGTGTGCTTTGAGGGAGAAATGGGAATAAAACAAGAAGATCGAGCGACTTACGTTGCGAGTAGGGTCATGTATGTACCGCCAATAACTGGATCGGCGACCCTGGCGTGGAAGGCCGAGACGGCGACGAACATGACTGTGTTGGTGAAGGTCGAGAATATGTGTGACGCGATGACGGTGAGCATGTACGGGAACGAGACGCCATCGGCAGGGAATATGACGACGGTGAACTGGGCAACTAGTGCCGCGACCAGGCGGCCAACAAAACCCCAGCACCAGAGTCGCATGGGCGTGTACTCTTGGGACCATTTGCCGGCATAGTAGCCAAGGCCGATTTCGAAGGGAAAGTCAATGAGCACTGTCAGTGCCATATTCTCCTTGCCAAAACCCTTTTCGAGCAGCTTGAGGTTCGTAACGCCGTCATTTGCCTGGAAGCCAATCTTGGCAATCAGATGGACAATAATGATGGTCTGAATGTTTTTGAGCTTGAGCACCTGCCACATAATCTTGTATACGTCCCAGATGCCCTCCTCGTTCTGAGTCTTTTCTTCGCGCTTGAAAAAGGCCAGGCCGATAGTGATGATGATGTAGGACCAACCCCAGAATGCTAGATACCCACCAAGAGTGATCAAGCCGTCTTCCTGAGGCACCGCGCGGAACCATCTGTTGGCAAAGTCCTTGGAATTGAAGGCCAGGAAAACGGTATAAGACATGAACTGGCCCGCGGTGAGACCGACAGTCTGCGCAGTAGAGGCATACGATACGTTGCCAGGACTTAGTAACGTCAACGCCCATCCGTCGACAGCGATGTCTTGGGTCGCGCAAGTGAAGACGAGGAAGAACCACCAGTAAGTGAAAGTCCAAACGCTTGGTCCGCCGGGCTTGCCAGTAGTGTTCATGAGACCCTCGATTATAGAGCTAAGGTAAAGCATGCCGATGCCGGAGATCAACTGTACAGGTAGGATCCAGCTCTTTCTTCGGCCGAATTTCGGGCTCCACACTGCGTCGACAATGGGACTCCAAAGAAGCTTAAGCGAGTACGGGTAGGAGGCCAAGCTGAAGATGCCGATCTGGCCGAATGAAAGGTGTTCTTTCAGCAAAAACGGAACAGAGCCGGTAGCTAGTCCCATGGGGATGCCCTGAAGGAAGTATAGGAGGACCAGCAGCCCAAAGTTTCGTTGGTCAGACGGGGGAAGCTCAAAGAAGCCATGGTTATTGGCGATGGGAGTCCTTGGCACGTGGTCGTCGAGCGAGAAGGACTCGCGAGAGATGAGGTTCGCTGTCACTGCGTCTGATGCTGGCTTAAGGCCAGCCTTGCGCCGTAATTCGACGTTGTTCATGGTGCCGTTGCCGTTCGTGTGGCCGTTCGTATCTCCGTTGGCGCGACCAGTCGTCACGATGGACAGCTTGTCGCCTTTGGGAGTCTGCGCCCGCCGCTTCTGGCCACCCATTCGAAGAGATTTTAGCACAACACCCGGTCGAAAGGCTGCCCGTAAAAAGTGGTGGTGAAAAAGTGACGATAGATGTTTTGAGCGTGGTCTTTGACGGGGCTTAGGACAAGGTCGAGCTAATCGACGAGCAAGACCCGGAAGATGAAGAGATATCGTAGTGTGCCGTCGCTAGTGAGCTGCCGCTTTTTGAAGAAAGGGTATCGCGGTCCTTTGCTGTATGCGAGTCTATAGGCGGAACGTAGCCGGGTCGGAGGGCCGTGGTGAACGTAAGCCGGCTTGATGGTCCAACGATCGTCTGTTACAACAAAAGCAGCAGACGTTCGTTGTCGTAGAAGATCTGCTAGGAGAAAATACACGATCAGAATACCCTGCGTGTATGTAGCACGGGGAGTCTAGGTGTTCAGAGAAGGTGGTGGTGGTCGAGCGATCGTATTGGGGTGTCGAAGCTAAAGCGAGGACGTGGCCTTTCAGGAACCAGCGATGCCTGGTGGCAAACAGGAAGCCGCAGATGGACGAGTGATGCCACGCAGATGCAAGGAAGCCGGAGGGCAAGATAAAGACGGTATGAAGAAGAGCGCGAGACACAGGGGCAGATTGACGCGAGAGAAGGAGTCTTGCTCCAGACAGGTCCTCGTGGTCCAACTTGTCGCAAGTGCTAGCTGGAGGGATGGGGAGTCAGCCTGTGCAGGGAAATCCAGCGATGGAGTTTGGGACGGCCGGGTCGCCTGCGCGGGCTCGCGCAGGCCTGCACCTGAACCCTGACCCTGAAAAGGCAGGCCGGTGGAAATTGGGTGCTGTGGGGTTATCGATACGAGCGCCTCGCGTGGTTTCCAGTGCAGGACTCAGGCACGAGCACCCCACAGAGAGACCTGGAAAGGCCAAGACACCACCCCGCATTGATGCTTGCATGGGCATTTGCTTGAGAGAGTCGCGTCGCGTCGCGTCATCTCACACAGCGGTCTTGTCGTGAGTTTTGACAGAAACTACATTGATACTGCCACAGCACCGAGTCTACACATGAGCATGTCAGATAGTGGTGGATCATTATCGCCCGCGGCCCCCAGTGTGGCCGACTTGCTCAATAATGAGATTACAAAGCTACGCGCTCAAGGTAACTTGACATTCCTTCGGTCTCGGGCTACATGTTATTTAAAGGTTGCGTCACTGACTCCGATCTTGCAGTCGAATCCCTGAGGCGCGATGTGGCAATCCACAGCAGCAGCCTGCTGTCCTCGCCGTCATTCATCCAGTCTCTGGAAGAGCAAGTCAGCCGGCCCAAGCCCAAACAACGACGAACGCGAGCATCTCCGCAGAAGACGCAGGCAGAGAGACTGCTTGTCCGCGCGAAAGAGCAGCAGGCACACGCCCAGCAGTCGTTGTACCGCATGTGCGTCTCAGTCACGACCTTCCGAGTAACTGACCCGGACCCAAATGCCGTCGACAATGGCAACGTGCTCGGCCTGCGTTTCGAGGTCATGACTCACACTCGATTCCTGCGGCCGTACTTCGTCATGCTGAACCGGCCGTATGCTCAAAGTAAAGCCTTGCGAGTACATAGACACACGATTCCGGCAAGCATCCCACTGGGCGGGCTGGCTGCGCGCCATCTGCCTGCTCCGAAAAGTGCAAAGGAGGACGAACCGCAAGGCGACAGGCGTGATTTGAAGGACCAGCAAGACCTCTCGCGCTTCGTCCGCACATTGAGAAGGGAGCTTGTCCGCTTCCACAACAGGACAGCGATGATTAGCGACCTCCGCGATGTAGCCACAGCCAAGCGTGGCCCGAACAGCTCTACGTTGTCAGAGGCTGACGATGCCGCCATTGTCAACATCCAGGCCGCGGATGCTGAGGCTAAACAGGTCAGCATCGAGTGGGCCGACGGTCGCGCTGGTCGATTGGTCATGAACGACGATGGAGATATAGTGAAGATGGTCGTGCAAGCCGACCAAGGCCGCGATCGGCGCACCGTCAGAGGCTTTCTCGGCGGCGCATCCCGAGTGGAAGAGGTTGTAAATCGACTGCAGAGCACCTCCGCAGGTGCATAGGAATCAACAGCAAATAGCATGAAGCAATGATCTTAACCCGGACACAGACGGCCTGTCCTCTTCACCAATCCATGACTTGTCGTGACTGTTGTTCTAGCTTGATCGGCTTTCCTTCCGTGGTGTCTTCCTGCGAGTGTGGATCCTTGCTCTTCAGCAGCGGGAGCTCTAGATCAAGGCCCCATCGAACTACTGCCTCGTCCACAATCGCAGTCCATTTGGCAATGAGCGGGTGAGCATTTGCGACGTCCTCGGGACTGGGTGTCGTCGATCTTTCGTGCCCATCCGCAGCTTGGGGTGGCGAGGGGACATTGTACTTCCACCGGCCATCAGGGTTCCAGTATGCCTCGCTAAAAGTCTGCCCCGTGCTGCCAAGCTCCGCCTTGGCCGCGGCGTACATGGTGATTGCCGCAGCCGCCGCTGTCGCTGTCGATGTCGTCGCATTTTCTTCCTCCTGGCGCCTTTCCCCAGCCGACAGCGAGCCACTGAGGGCCGCGGCGATGCCCTCCAGCAGCCCAAGCAGCTGTCCCGCCTTGAGCCCGACGTTGGCGCCGATGCTGTACCCTTCGTCGAAGCCCGCCTGTAGGCTGCCCGCCTTGCCCGTCGTGATGCCCTCGCGGTAGCCCTCTTTGTTGTGCTGCGCCCTCAGCCGCCTGAGGTCTGCCGTGAGCCCGCCGTGCTCGTCGTCCGCAGAGGTCGTGGTGCCATTGTTGTTGTGGTGGTTGGCAGCAGCCAGCCGCGGCGAGCCGGGCTCGGAGCCAAAGATGTCGTCCATCGGGTCGTAGTACGAGCCCAGCCCAGCTTCGCCACCGCCGTTGCCACCGCCGGAGGGGTCTGTCGTGGTGACTTGCATGTAGAATTCGTCGTCATGCGGGGGCTGCGGGGAGAGGTGCATCTTCTTTGATGTGCTCTGGATGATGGGGCTGAAGACTGATTCTCCGCAGTGTCTGATGTTCTCGTCGACTGCTTGTGATGTCAAGTCTGGAGTGGAGTGGGGCTTGACGGGATTTCAAAGCGGCCTTAATGCGGAGGAGGGGCATGACACAGTGCCAAGCCTTGTAGGAATAGCTATGATGCATTCTCATATTCAAAGCATACGGTAGATACTACTTCACATCTCATAGTTAAGGTATACAATCACATTCGGCTAATGACAATAATTGTTCACCGACACAGAGATAATTATGGGGGTGCGAAGGAACACACGCCGACATGCCCAAGCTTTCTATGTCTGCACTTTCAGGGAACACGGCAGGCTGCTCGTGCGCCCTGTCAAATCTATCTAATTGCAATGTGCCTGGGCTGGGGTTTCGTCGTAGACTCGACGGAACGGATAATTAATAGGCCATCAATCAGAGTCGGGAACGTGCCGACCGGGGTTCCATACCTGAGGTTACTCTGTATGCCGTAAGGAACTGCAAATCCTTGTTTACTGAAAGTCGAGACCACCTGGGCATTATGACAGTGCCAGTTGTGCGTACGACAGGGAAGTCTTACAAAAAACCAAACTACGTGACGTTACATGTAGGAATAACGCAACTCCCATCTGAAGTTGTCCAGGGAGGAAAAGGAGAGAAGCTGGGAATTACCCCAAAGAAGCTTTTTCCGCCAGATGTAGATCCTTGCCTGCTGGCGCCGACATCGAGGGCGGAATCAAAACCCACCATTCACAATGGTAGGTGATGCGGCAAATGTCCCCAGAAGTCGGGGTAGAAGCCGGGGGGCTACGCCCGGACCGGGGTCCTCGGCAGGGGAAACAACGTAGTTAGTAGTACAATCGCAACTCAAACCACGGCTCTTGGATTGCATGCCGTGCTCTAGCTGGCAAGACACAACCGCCTGCATATAATTTATGAGGATACAACGCTGCGAGCCTCCGCAGCAAGCGGGACGGCGGGAACACGGCGCGGTCAGGCTTTGCCGCACAGACTGGCTGGCCACTGCGAGCTCCCGTATAAGTTGCAGGCGCCCGTCCGAGCCCACGGCAGCATCCTCGAAGGTGCCCCAGCAATCCCGGCTTCACGATCTTGTCCAAACATGCTACCGTGGCTATCCCTCCCGGCCACTCTGGCATTGCTGCCCGCAGTGGCCAGTGCCGCGGCTGCATCATCATCATCATTGCTCTCACCCCCTTCGAGGCCGGCCCAGACCTACGCGCTCTGCCAGAAGAAGACGCAACCGCCGCTCCTGGGTTGCCCTCCCCACACTATCTACGTGAGCAAGGCGAGCCACCCGGACGCAAAGTTCAGCTCCATCCAGGCCGCCATCGCCTCCCTGCCCAACGACGCGAGCCCGCACGCAATCCTCATTGCCCCGGGCGTCTACACGGAGCAGCTCAACGTCACCCGCCCGGGCCCGCTCACGCTGCTCGGCACCTCCGACCGGCCATGGCGCTCCGAGACCCTCGCCGGCTCTGCAGGCGGCGGCCGCGGTGGCGGCGACGACTTTGACTACGACGCGCCGCTCCCGGCCAACGAGGTCCAGGTGCGCTGGGACTCGGCCAACGTCGGCAACAACCTGCTCCTCGACAACACCTTCACGAGCGTCCTGACGGTCGCACCCACACTCAACGCGAGCTTCACGGGCGCCGGGCCCAACGGGTGGCCCGTGGACCCGGACCCGGCCGTCACGCCTCCGGGGAACGCAGACTTCCGCGCCTACAACGTCGACTTCCGCAACGACTTCTCCGACCGGTCCGTGGGGCCCGCGCACGCAATGGGCGTGAGCAGGGCCAAAGCCGGGTTCTACTCGTGCGGGTTCTACAGCTACCAGGATACCGTAAGTATAAAAACACCAAAAACCCGGCCCAATCTCCAAGTAAGACATCGAGTGAGGGGGCAAGTTGTGTGGTAAAAAACCGTGCGCCGAGACACATTGGTGGAAGAACCGGGCCCTTTTCGTATTGCTATCTTGGCCGACAACTCACAGTTTTTGTGGTCTTTTTGGCTAAACCCTATCCTGCTTTGTTCGAGAGTGATGAACACGGAGGGACATTTTGTGCTGACCCGAGATCCAAAATCCACCCATCAATACAGATCTACGTCGGCAAGCTAGGCAGCGCATACTTCCATGACACCATTGTCGCCGGCCAGACCGACTTCCTCTACGGCTTCGGCACGCTGTACGTCTCCAAGTCGCTGCTCTCGCTGCGCAACTGTGGCGGCGGCATCACCGCGTGGAAGGGCACCAACACGACCTCTCCCTCGTCCCCGGACTCCCCGCCCAGCGGTAACAACAACAAGTACGGCGTGTACATTTCCCAAACCCAGTTCCGCGCGGCGAACAGCACCATCGCGCCCTCCATCAGGGACAAGTGCTCCCTCGGTCGGCCGTGGAACGACATCCACCGCAGCGTTATCATGCGCTCGTACCTCGACGCGAGCATCCTCCCGCAGGGGTACACGGGCTGGACCGGCAAGCCGCCCAACAACAACGGCATCGGCCCGGAGACCGTCATGGCCGTGTATGACGTGTCTGGGCCGGGCTATGACAAAGAGGCCGTGGCGGCGGCGGCCAACGTGACCAAGGTGTTTGACCGCGCGCAAGCGAGGCCATACCTGCGGCCCGCCGACGTGTTTGTGTCGGACAAGGGGTCGCCTGACATCAAGTGGCTGGACCCCGTGGCGTGGTTGCCCTGATAGAGATAGCGCGAGAGAGCTCAGTCGTGTTTGGTGGTCAGGATGTCTTCCTGGCCAGCCAGTTACCGACCACTAATGTATTGCCCCTCGGGTGGTCCTTGATGGGCTGGCTGGGGAACAAGCGTCCTGGTTGCTGTCCCTTGGGCCAAAGCCACAGGGATCTGCGTTTTGCCAGTCTTCCGTAGCCATGATACCTGAACAAGTAGCGCCGTACCGTAGCACAAGCACACTCGCTCCAGCTTGGTGAGAAACCCAGCTTCTTAAGACTGTCATAATTCAAGCCGATGATGCCGCCTCAGTAGGCTCTGTCTGGAATGTTGCCGGCGGCGCCGTCGGGCCCCTCTGAAATACAAACATAGCCTCGTCCTTGCCCGGGAAGCTCGGCAGCGGTATCTGGACCACCTTTGTCCACTCCCCTGCGTGCTCGCGGGCCATGTACTCGTCCATGGTCCTCCCCCGGAAGCCCGTGTACCCGTTGCGGTTCTGCGTGCCGACCACGACGAGCGTGTCGCCTTTGTACGCCCTGATCAGGTCCCTCGTGAACCCGCCCTCCTCGCCGCCCGCCACGGTGCCGCCGACTATAGGGTATACGAGCAGGAGGACCGCGTCGGCGGCCCCGCCCCGCTTCTGCCGGATGTACTTGTCGCCTTCTGCGATCTCGGTGTCGTCGACCCACGTGGCGCGCCAGCTGCTCTGGGCGTTGTCGACCGGGGTGCACGTCGAGACGCCGTGCTGCCGTAGCATCATGGTCCAGTACCCGTTGCCGCTGCCCATGTCGACCACCTCGCGGCCGTCAGCAAGGAGTCTTATCATCTCGAGCGCCTCAAAGGTCGGGCAGACGCAGCCAAAGTGGTGCATGAGGAGGGGGAGCACGGGGTGGCTCGTGACAGGGGCCGTCTCGGAGAGGTCGTTGGGCCCGCACCACTCGAGGTTGCGGCAGGACCAGTTGAGGAAGGTGAGGTACGGGTTCGCGGGGGCGGCAGCAGGCTTGCGTTTCGGGATCGTGAGCCGCGAGGACAGCGCCGGGTGGAGGAAGCGCTTGCCGGCGAGGTTGGCGGCCACGCGGGCGCGGAGCGAGTTCTTCTTTGCGTTGCTGGCGAGCGCCTTGAGCGCGTTGACCGTGACAGTGGCCGAGTCGAAGATGGCGAGGTAGGCGTCGACGTCGGCGCGGGGCGGAGGCGCCGCGGGCTTGCTGGGCTCGTCCGGGTCGCGGTACCAGGCGTGCAGGTGGTTCGCGGCGCCGAGGGAGACGGCGTGCTGGACCTGCGCGAGCGTGACGGAGAGGTGCGCATGGTAGACGTAGCTGTCGCGGGCGGGCAGTGAGAACGATGTGGCCGTCGCGCCGCGTAGGTCGTCGCCGTCGTCGAGCAACTTGGCTGCGCGCTCGTGCAGGCCGCGGTCCGCGAGGTAGGCATTAGGCTTCCATGCGGGCGCGCCTGTACAGCTGCCAGTGGTCCGGTTCGTAACCATTTCGTGCAATGCAGAGTCGTGAAGAACGGCGTTTGTGTGTGGAAAGGATGAACGTGGCATAGAGTGACAGAGTTGTGCGCGCTCAAGTGTTGCCGACGTCACCGAAAGAGGGTGGGTACCGAAAAGTAAGCTTCAGGCGGGGTAACTATTTCACAATACGACACAAAATATATTTGGCTGTCGACGTCCAGCATTACATCTAGAACCACATGCTGCGGCAGAAACTCGAATAATGCAACTATGACGTCGGCTTTCAGCTTTAGAAATACGATCACAGAACTCAAGGAACACCCAAAGACGAGGCAATTCGCAAGGGTCACGGTTGATTCAGTGCACTGAAGAGAAAGCTATCCACTTTCCATTTCGGGCCGGAAAATACAGACTCGACCAATCACAACACAGAATCTCCCATGACAAAAATCCGTAGCAGGATAATGTGTTTGTTATGTTCGAGCTAGATCCGCAGTAAAATTGAACCTCGGGGCGCTGGTTCCTGTCACAAATTGATTTAAAACAAAAGGTGTGAAGAAAAATAGTACACTGAAAAGTAGGGTTTGTGACATGTATCCTACGACAAAGGAGGGAATGAGAAAAGAAGGAACAGAGAAAGCCCTATGAATAAGATAGGAGATGGGGGAGAAAAAGCCACGGACACCGTCGCAGAACGGCGGACTCATGTTGTGTTCATCGCGTGGTTATGCTATTTCTCTGGATGCTGCCTACCCCATCTCTTCACAAAATCCCCAGGGGCAGATTCAGCCGAATGCTCGTCGGTAGTGCACGCGTGGATGAAGAACGCACACTAGAAACCAGAGAGGTCGGGACAGTCGGTGGCAGAGAGATGGCCGGCAACGGGGGCAGCCCGATTGGTGGTAGCGCGATTGATAACGAAATTGAAACCGGTGGCAGTGAGATTGATGGTAGCGCTACTGGTGGCAGCGAGAGGGTCGGAATCAGTGTAGGCAGTGATAGCGGTGGCAGCGAGAGGGTTGGAAGCACTGTAGGCAGTGATAGCGGTGGTAGCGAGAGGGTTGGAAGCACTGTAGGCAGTGATAGCGGTGGCAGCGAGAGGGTCGGTAAAGAGATTGGTGGTAGAGAGATCGATGGTAGCGATACCGGTGGCAGAGAGATTGACGGTAGCGAAACGGATGGCAACGAGATCGGCGGCAGAGAGATCGATGGTATAGAGATCGACGGCACTGGAGGCGGCGAGATCGTAGGAATGGGAGGGCCAGGAGGCGTAAGAGACGAGATGCTCGGCACCGGCAGGACCGTGCTCGATGGCAGAGGAGGAACAGAGGCGGAGATGCTAGGAATTGGGCTGGGCGTAGGCGGGGTTAGAATGCCGGTAATCCACTCGAGCAGGGCCTTGATAAATGCTAAGCCGAAGTTGCTGAGGCCGCGGACCGTGTTAATGAGAATCGAGAAGATGGCCGCAACACCCTTCGCGCTCTCGTTGACGGGAGGCTGGCAAGCTGGGACGATCTTGACAATGGTGTCGACTAGCGAGTCGATACCGTAGCTCGCCTCACCGAGGGCACCACCAACCAAGGCCAGCAATGGATCCCGCCCGAGGCCGCCGCTGCTGATGGCCGTGTTGATCTTATCCAAGAGACTCTTCTCGGCATCGAGGACCTGCAAAGGGCAGAACTAGTCAGCATGCAATGATGCGATCCAAGAGATGATAATCAGATCTCGGTGAAGGGGGTTAGACTCACTGCAACGACAGCGGTACAGGTGGCAGCCTCGATGTCCTTGGGGATCTGAGGCTTGCCGACACTGCCAAGCAGCTTTTGCGGCGCAGCAAGGGCGTTCCTGACTTCGATGAGGTCTGCACGAAGTTGCTGTTTGTTCCCACAATGTATTAGCTTGCTAATTCGGCGAGTCTGGGTAGTGAACGGTTGCGGCTTACGATCGCGCTTAGGGAGGCGGGGACCTGAGGAGGGAAGATGCCAAAAAAGCCGCCGGGTTTGGTCGGGTTTGCTGCTTCGTTGAGCTTCTTCGTGACAGCCGAGAGGCCGTCCTGCAGAGCCTGGACATTGAGAGGGGCGTTGTTATTGTTGCCAAGGCTGGGAAAGATGCTACCCCAGTTGAAAAAGCTGGCACGAGAACCAAGTGCTGCGGCATCGGCGCCTGCCAGGCACGTGGCAATCAAGGGGAGGATTTGCACCTTCATTGTTGTGGATGTGGTCGAAGGCTCTTCCGAAATAAGGATATGTTGAGAAGAAAGGAAGAAGCGGGAGCTGGCAGGCTCTCAAGTCCGCAGATCTCAATAGAGCTGGTGAAGAATGATGAGGCTCGAGTTGAAGCTGATGCTCCCGAAGAAGCGATGTGTTATTTCAGGGAACAGGCAGAGATGTTATATACATGTCAAGGACCTTTTGAGACGAATGCAACCACCACCAGATCATGTTAGAGTATACGTCGGCAACGCCGTGTGTGTTAAACTCAATTTACCAAGGGTCCTGAGAGTCTAGAGGGGTCGATGTGACGAACTGGTAGGATTAGCCTTCAACAGCTCGGAAGACTACCCATCACCAGCCGAAGCTTGGCTCGTGGGTCTCCTAGGTAGCCTACATATTTTGTACTTGGTTGCAATATATCATATCAATCTGGCAGCGTGTGTAGCGTGCTGCATCGGGAGAATCTAGGTAGTGTCCTTGAAGGAGTTCCATCATGCCACTGAAATAAGGATCCGTACCCTGCAATCGCCCTCGTATACAGTCTAATGCCAAATTAGAGGCATGTCACTCGCTGTTCCAGGGGGTTTCCCAATCTACGAGATCAAGCACAAGATACACAATCTTTCGAGGTTTCAGTGGTATCAGCTACGCAGGGATTTCGGAACTGGTTACCGAATCTCTAAGATTTAAGGTTGGCCCTGACAGGTCTGGCCCGGCAAAACAGTTGAGTGCTAAGACCTGCCATGTGGGAGACTGGCAGTTATGCCATGCCGGGCTAGCCAAGTTCGGCAGCAGCCCATAGGCAGCTCACCCGCAATAGGTTATAATGCAATCATGGATGATAAGTGAAAGCTTACTACTCGGGAATCTACTTAGGCTGTCACGCTACGGCCAGATCCGTCGGCCTTTTTACCTGAACTGGCATGGCGTGGCCGTAGGTTTCGGGAACGTCAAAAGTAAAAGTGCAGTTGATGCGCATGTGCTGGCAGCCAAGAGTTCCGGGCTACACCCAACACGCTTTCGACCACTCGACTTGAGTGATAAGCCCCCACCAGATCTCGAAACTTTGATCCTGAACAAAAGTCTCGAAATCATCTTCGCTTTCTGATCTCTTGTCAATCTTGCTCGGGAATCGGGTGCTTCCGCCTCCACGACGCACTCCGACGTCAAGCTGCGTGTCCGTGATATTAGTCGCGGCACTTCTAGCCCTGCTTATATGATCGTGCGACGATATTTCCATCAAGCATCGCCAGGAGCCGTCGACAAGTTGATTGAACAGCCACCTGGCAGAAAATATCGCTCAACGGGACCGACGGGGAAAACAACGTTTTGACTCGTGGAGTTAGATGCGAGGCCGTCCACCCCGTGGCTGTAGGTTGGCCAGGCAGTATCGGTGAAGATAGGAAGGGACTGGGCGCGCTTCGATCTCCTGCACATACCCGTAGATGTGGCCGGCCAGCAAGGTCTCGGCAGAACAGAAAGCCAGGCGGGGGAGATAAGCTTCCCCTAGGAGAAAGTCGAACGGCACCTGCCGTGAGCGTGAAACCTTGTCTACACAGCGTATCTAGAGCCTCGACTGGATACTCTTGTGTCTCTCGGACACTATTGCCCGTCGAGTGTCCGGGGCCTTCACTCACACTTTGCCTCCGCAGTCGTATCTCTGCAAGTCAACCCAGCTCGCCTGGGTGATGGAGATCTGCAGAAGCAAGACATCATCTAGAGCATTCTAGAGCACGCACAGGAAAACAGACTGCTCATTAAATCGCCCGACTTGGCTTCTTCGCCCCCACGGCACCTCTGCATCCCCCTCTTGTTTCTCACCCACTCGCTCCCTATTATATTCTCCGCATCAGGCTGGATTGAGATCAAGAGCCTCGGCCCTTTTCTAATGTCTGCGGCGCCGCCACCGCCGCCACCCAGATGTTCTTCTAGTCCGCCACCGACACACTTGCAGACATGTCATCCAGGCGGCTCCCTCTTTCCCCCATTTTCTGTCACCCACACGAGCCCGCCCGCACTCCGCACTTTAGATAACCTGGCGCGTCCATTGTCTGCGTCCGGATGCGGTATGTGGCGTGCGCGCCACTTCTCGCACCCGCTGGCGGGGCAAAAGCCTCGAGCACTGATTAGGCCGCGGCGTGAGGCGCCACCACCACCATTTTGCTAGGTAGCGTTGAATAGGCGCATCATCTCCCGTGATGCACCGTGCTTTGTCTCGGGTCTCTCGGATCATAGTCCACTTTGCATGGCATGTCCACCCACGTGTTGTCCCCCGTATGTCCCCTGCAGGCGGAGAGAATGATGTAGCCGCCACTGAGTGAGCATGTCTGCTTTCCGAC
Organism: Microdochium nivale; assembly: GCA_026745475.1. Classification (NCBI taxonomy): domain Eukaryota; kingdom Fungi; phylum Ascomycota; class Sordariomycetes; order Xylariales; family Microdochiaceae; genus Microdochium; species Microdochium nivale. The sequence goes on from JANTFD010000002.1 coordinate 3,155,134, forward strand.
CACCCATATCTCCTCTCTCTCTCTCTCTCTCTCTCTCCATATCTCATTCTTACCATGCCGAAGCGAGGCCATGATTGTACACATGTTCCCCCACAAGGAACTTCTGTAGGCGGCCCGTAAAGGACGACTGTCTACAATCTAGGTCCGTCTGTTAAGTGACATGGTCCACAGCACGCCGGCTTTGCTCCTCTGGAAGAAGCTGCCGAGACACGACGGGAACCAGTTCGTGCCGCGGCTTCCGTCGTCCCGTCGTCCCGAAGTGGATTTTGAATCCACCGGTACTCTCGGTTTCAGAGCGGACACTCTGTAATGATGTCTGACAGTTAATACCCCTCCCATCGATATTCGTTTGAGCGTCTAGATACGTGCAACTATAGACGGGCCGGCAGCACCTTGAGACATGTCGACGGGATCGCCGACAAAACAAGACATGACCCGATTTAACTTTTCTCTCTCTTTCGATCCGCGTAGCATCCCATCACCTCGCGCAACTGCCGGTCTAGGTGTGTTTTTCTCTCCTAATAGCCTCGCTAGGATAAGAAGATTTCGATGGGGTAATATGGTGATTTTCTCGTCCGCCGGATATGATCCCCTTTTATTTTCGCAGCCGCGCTCAATTTTTTCAAGTGCATAGGTAGCGGCAGTTGTGTTGTTTGTTGTCTGTCTACGATCGAGGGTCTTAGGGGGAGCATACGACACGTGGAACACTGGCAAACAAGAGCACATGGGGTGGTGATTACTAGACTGTGAAGCAGACTTGGGACACTTCATCTTGTGTCTACTCGTGCGTCCAGACTGGAGCAGGTCACTCAATTCAGTACGTGTCTTCTCTTTCGCGGCGGGAGGGAAAGGAGAGCATGACGTGGCTCGTTCCCTCCAAACCCCTCCGCATCTCACTGCAGGTGGTCATCAGAATAGCCAAGCCCGAAGTCGAGTCCCGTGCGAAGCTCATCTCGAGCTTCCTCTCTCTATTGACGCGCAGAATCAAATCCCCCACGACTCGTTGCTGTCAGCAGGACTCCCTAACCCGCCCCCCTTACGCCACAAATGTCTTTCTTCCCACCATATCAAATAATGACTCTCTCCTCAAGCGTCCGAGGCTTCCAGGGCCTGCATGTACTCTGTAAACCTGGCCGCGGTAGCCTTGTCGTCGCTAAGTACGGCAGGCAGGTGCAGCTCACGATACAGCCGCATCACCCGCTCGGCGCGCCCTTCGCCGTCGTTGTAGCCGCCGTTCGCGTCCGCCGCTGCTACCACACCAGACCCTTGCGACGCTGGCTCCGAGAGTCGCTTCTGTTGTTGCGTCGGCGGCGTCGGCGGTGTTGTTGTTGTCGTTGTGCAAGTGCGCGTCTCATAGACAGGCAGCAGCGTCGGCAGCGGCAGGTTTCCAGCCTGGAACCCGGCGCCAAAGATCGAGATAATTGTAGGGGCGGACGGTAGCGGAGTGTTCTCCCTGTTGTGCTCGTTGCTCTGCGCCTGGCTGGTCTGACTCTCCAGGGCGCTGCTGGAGATCTCCTCCCGCTCTTCTCCGAGGTGAGTCTCCGAGTGCCACTTCAAGACACCATCAGACACGCCATTAGTCTCCAGCATGCGATCGCGACCGCCTTGTGCTGCCGCTGTATCCGTGGCCCGGCGCACCAGCAGGCATAAAAGCTCGCGCCACTGCAGGTCGTTGAGGTCTCGGTCCTCCTCCTCAAGCGACAGTTGGTACCACTCCAAGTCACGCTGCCTCAGCTCCCGACGATCAGACCCGTGCGTCTCCGTGGAGCCCGCCGACGACGATAGCAGCGCGTCCCGCACGAGATGCCGAATGTGGCTGAGCTGTGAGGTCCTGCGGCCGCCAAAGGCGCTCCCCAAGAAACCGAGACGCTCAGGTGGCGGCAGCGGCGGCGACAACGACAGCGATGCCTTGGGCGTTTGACTCCACCTCGACTCGAGGTCTGCCAGCGACCATCCCTCGCGAGGCCCAACGTACGCCTCCCAGTCATCCCGGTCCGCATCGAAGCTGAAGGCGTGAGGGTGTTGTGGTCCTACTAGTCCTCGGCTAGAAAGCGGCCGAGAGAGCTCGTCTTTCACCGAGTCGACGGCCTCCAGCTGCCTCGCATTGGGCAGGAGCGGACCTTGAGCGGCGGCTTCTTTTCCGTTCCTGGCCGTCTTGGCGCCCACGCGTGTCTTTTCGGGCCACGGGCAGCCCCCGCTAAGATGGACATCCTGTAGCTGTCGCGTGGAGAGCCCGTCGGGGTGCGAGCCCAGAGCCGCGACTCGCTCAGCCCGGGTCTCGCGTGGCACTCGCCCGCAGAACAACGGGTTCACCTGCCAGCCCACCGAAAAGGGCGCGGCGCTGACCACGACTGCCCCGAGTCCGTCTACCGGCATGGCCTTGTGTATGTCGTGGCTTCGGATCCGGGCCTTGGGAGCCGTGTCTCCGAGGTAGATATCTTGTCCGAGATTGGTCGGGCCGCAGAGGAAGATGACCAGAGACACATCCTCCGCATGCGCCTTGGCGGAGAACTTGGCCACCACGTCCGAGAACTTGTCCGCCAGCGCACCCGTAGACTCGACGTGCACGTGGTCGTCTCTGGCACACAGTCCCACACCGGGGACATTGTCCAAGGTTGCTGCCGAGGCCCTCTGAACGATCGCTCGCTCAGGCCCATGCGTATACTCTGCGGGCCGAGACTTGACAATCTGGGCAATTTCGCAGAGAGACAGCCATGCTTGCGACTTGGCCGAGCCATGGCCTCGGAAGAGTGTTTTCCAGGCTAGGAAATCGGCAATGTGCCAGCCTTGGTCGTCAGGTCCAGCTCGTTCGCTCGGGACCGAGCAGAGACCAATGATGTATGCCGTGCTCGGGACGTCGGGAATCGTCCGTGTGAAGAAGGAAGCGTCATGCATCGCTAGTTTAGCTATGTGTAGCTTGTCATCTGTGATTTGATAGGAAGGAGCAACTCTTCGCAGTTTGCGTAATCTGTGAGGGGCCTGACGCGTGTGGGCGACTTCGATTGATGGTGTTTGTTTGCGCCAAGTCTACCTCCAAGGCATTTGTTCGTCAGAAAGGATTCGTTGAAGACGTCTAGAATAGTGATGGTAACTCGATGAGGGAATCGTGACTTTCACCCCAGGCTGGCGAGACAATGCTTCGCACGCACTTGCACGGACAACTTAAACGAGTTGCGAGCACGGTCGTATCAGATTACAAGGCTTCTCTCTATTGGAAGTAGTTGATACGAATGTGTGCAGACGGGCTGGATGAGGGGCCAAGTGTTGTGTGAATCATCCTTGCCAAGTGAGTCCCGCCGGTGTGTGCGTTGGCTATCCATTCCGCACCAAGCTGATGATGCCATGCACTAAGTGATCGAAGACGCTGCTGGCCGGGGTATCGACATGATCTACGAGGCAACATCTAGAAAACTCGATATCCGCCTCCTACTGCCGACAGTCCCGAAGCTCATGCATTGATCCGTCATTTACCGAGTTCCCCAAGCAGCTGCTGAATCTTCTTCATGCTTTCCACACTGATTGTCACGTTTTCAGCCGCGACCTGAAGACCGTTCGACGTGGCAACGTCCGGGTTGGGATAATACCAAGCTGCAATGGCAATGATGATGTACACAATCTGTCCGTGTTAGCAAGTTTGCCCTTGGCAGGACATGTCGGGGCGGTTGCAGGAACTTACAACGAGCAATGCGCCTTCCAGCCAGTTCGACTCCCCATCGCGTAAGAAGTTCCCGACTACCAGAATGGACAACACAAGAAGTGCGACCATGAAGATCTCAAAGTTGAGATCCATAGGCTTGTTAAGGAACCACCCAACAATGACGACGAGGGGCCCATTGAACAGCGCGGTCTGGATCGACGGTCCAAGGCAGTGATACAAGGCAACATTGATCATGCCATCTGTGCACACGGCGATGTTAGCAACATGTCCTCTTCCGAGTCTTGGTCTGCAAAAGTCTTACCCCATGCCTCGTCAACTGCAGTCAGGTGTTCAGCTGCCTTCTCCACCAACGGAAGGAGAATCAAGCCCAGGAACTGGTCCGGGACGCCGCTCTCGACCACATGCTCAATCTTGTCCACAAGGATGATGAGTAGCATTGTGACGCAGACCAGAGAGAAGACGATAGCAAGGATGGCCTCGGTGAGTGTGAACTTGGGCTTGGCCATGTCAGCTTCGCGGTCCGCATCGCCATGCTCATCCCGTTCAATGACCTCGTCAAATAGACTGTGCTGGCTGCTGGCACAGTACCAGATGTACAGGAAGAAGGCGATGATGAGGACTATCGATGTTGCCTGGCTGATGCGCAGCACGCTATGTTGCAGCATTTCCTCGGTGAACTTCTCATGTAGCGTGTGCAGATCGAAAGACGGCACTGTCGACGTCTTGAGCGCAGAGTAGAAGGCACTGGGGATGAGCAAGCCAAAGGCAGCTACCAAGAGCAGGCCGTTGCCAACCTCGGAGACAATGGCATGGAACTTTTCGGTCTGGTGCCGGATGCCGCCGAAGAAGAAGCAGAGGCCGAGGCAGAGCAGGAGGTTGGTCAAGATGGACCCCAGGATAGCGGCCTGTATGATGGGGATGAGGTTGCCCTCATCGCCATTGCCCTCCTCGACATTGTGCTTGACAATGAGGACGATGAAGAGAATGATCTCGACAATGGAGCCAAAGGTGGTCTCTATGAGGATGCCGGCAACCTTTGGCATCTTGCGGGCGAACTCCTGGCCCGCGAAGCCGAGGAGGTTGGCCGACGGGACCATGGCCACATAGCTAGCGGCAAAGATCCAGAGGTGGGCGTGAGTGGCGAGGTGGAGGGCGATGGCGACGGGGACAAAGGGCCACAGGACATTGACCCAGGACGAGACGGTACACGAGGATAGCCAGAGGACGTGGAGGAAATGGCGAGGGTGGAAACCGGAGCGGCCGCTCTCGCCCTCGTGGGCAATGGTGCCAATCAGGCTCGTGGGCAGCAGAGGCGTGTGCTCGTTGTTGCTGTGGTCGGCGTCTCTGCCAGACACGATCGGGTTGTTGCCATGGTCGTGAGACCTGGAGCCATGCTGAGGCGACATGGTGATGGTGCGACAGTGCAGACACAGCAGCGTTCCGAAGAGAAGGGAAGAAGCAGAGAGCCCGGCAGCAGTGTGGTGCAGCTTTGCAGTTGAGCCCTGGAAGCAACAGAAGGCGAAGTTAAAGGTACACCAAGTGTGTACACCAAGTGTATGCAGTACCCAGGAGTCCGCCCAGCCTCCCGCTTTCCCTCTCTGGATTGTCGTGGTGGCGCCTGGCAGGAGTGCCAAGGCGCGCGCTGGCGCCTGCCCGCATCTCGGTGTGCTGCGAGTCCGCGATGCGCAGCCCAATTGGACCTCACTCCAAGGCTTCAAGGCTGTTTGTGGCTGTGAAACCTCGCCGTCTTTCAGCTTCCATTTGGACTTGTCTCTAGCGGTACGGTGACACGGTCTCATCCAGAGACATACCCATAGCGGCATGTTCTTCCACCAGCAGGCGCCACGCTTGCTGCACACTTCAGTTATTTCCCCACGCGATGAGACAGCCAGCCTTCAATGACGTCGTCCGCGACCCCACCAGCGATACATACTTTACTCGCTTCTGATGGCTGGCAGCACGCGGGAGGGCAGACATGGCACATCCTCGCAGCGAAAAGCCGATTGGCCCGAATTCGACAAGTGCAAGGCCTTTTCCAAAATCAATCAATCAATCGATCAATCGATCAATGGTGGCACGGCTCGTGCCACCCCTCGCAGGCCTTGGAAACCCCAAGCAGCAGCGCCATCCCATGTACCATGTTCGTAGGCAGGCACACGTGCAGCAGCAGCAGGCAGCGAGGGTGTCGGGCAGGCCCAGACACAACCCAGGATGGCCGCCGCCGCCAATGCCTGCGGGGACATGGTCCTTAAACAATGGGACAGAGGGCGGGCGGCAAGACGCAAGGCTTCAGCTGGGAGGCGATGGTGTGGTGTGCAGGTGCAGGCACACGGCCAGGCAAATAAGGTTGTGTCTAGGGCCGGGCCCCCCTCCTTTCTTCGTCAGGCGAGGGGAAGCGAGAGCAACCACGGCCCCGGCCCCGGCCACGGCCACGGCCCCCCCGGAGCGCGGCGGTTGCAACGGCGCGGCGGCGTTCCCTTCCATGGTCGGTCGTGCACCTGGCCGCACATTCCCCACCACACACCACTGTCCAGGCCCAGCAGCGCCAGCTGGTCGGGATGCTTGCGCCTCTTTCCAGAAGAATCAAGCCTTTCCTAACGGCGCCGGTGCGCGTGCGCGGGGACAGGCCCACCCTTCACCACGCCACGCCAGGACACCACCCACCACCATCGATTGCCGAACAGCCAAACGACCCCGGCTCGTGCAAGACCGTTGCACTTGCATCCATGCCCATGAAGCCCCAGGCCATGCCGCCCACCGGGCGAGTCCTTGGAATGACCGGCCCGGCAAGTATACAGTCAGATGGCCGGCAATCATGTTCTTCCCAGATCCACGAGCAGACAAGCTTTCTGCAGCCCCGGGTCAGACAAACAAAGGTCCCAACAACAACAACAACAACAACAACAACAACAAACAACCAAAACCAAAACCTCCCGTGGGCATAAGACCTGCGCTCTCATCTCCAAACCATGCCCTTCTGCCTCTCGGGGCCTGCTAAATCGACAACAAGCTCCCCCGCCCCCCGCATTATCTGACCACGAAAACGCACGCACGCGACAAGTTAGGCCGTTAACAGCAAGACGCAAGGACAACAGCGCCCCCAAGACAGTCAAGATTGATAGTAGGCATGTGTGTGAATGAATGAGTGAATGAATGTGTGTGTGCGCATGGTGTATTCTTTCTAATCATCAACATGACGAATAACTGTCGGTAACGCGATCCCACAAAGACAAGCCGAGAATGACAGGATTGATGTCGCAAAAGCCCGTACACACAAGGGCTGGCAAGACCGACAATGACGAACCAAACAAGAAATGAGAAAAACCTCCAAGGACAATATAGATGTAGTAGCATGTACGACGACGACGGCCCCCAAATGCAAGAGAACAACAGGAAGGAAGTAGCAATCAAGACAAGAGAGAGACGCTTGCGTGAGCACCTTGTTCTCGTCCACCATCTCCCTCCTGATGCCTCTCCTCCCGATCGGGATACATATTCCCCGCCCCTTTTCTCTCAAACAAGCAAAAGCGAAGCCCACATCCAAACTGAGGTATATCCATCCGACAAAAACAAAGAAAGTGATGTCTATCATTGCAATAAAAAATGAAAAGAGCGGGGAGAGAGGGACATGGAGAAAAAAAGAACAAAGACAAGCCAAAAATGTCTGTGCCAATTCATAATCTCGTCCCATGTGTTCATTCCTCGTTTCTTTCTTTCTTTCTTTCTCTCTTACTCGTCATCATCCCGTCCTTCACCACGACTCATGCGCTCAGCCCACCGGCGCTTGCCGGGGCGCATGACGTAGTGGGCCGGGTCGACGTCGGCGTCCGGGCCGTGCACCGTCTCGATGGCGGTGCGCGTCTTTGTGCGGTAGTTGTCGACTGTTTTGGAAGAAGTCGAGTTAGTTCCCTTGTCAAAGTCGAGAGTAGAGAGTCAAGTGTCAGAAAAACTCACGAGCTTTCTGCAAGAACACGGTCCTGCCGGCGAACACGCGGCTCTGCAGCCACGCCATGCGGTAGCCCAGGTCGTTGAGCTTGACCTCGGACTGGCGCGCCGCCCGGCGGGTCCTCGGGATCGCGACCTCGCCCTCGGCGCCGTTGGCGAGAGGCACCTTGACCATGACGCGGTCGCCCATGCTGCGCGTGTTCTTGCCACGGAACCGGCCGGTCCTGCTGCCCTCAACCTCCATGCCCGAGTCGTCGTTGTCGCTCAGGTCGTCCTCGAAGAAGCGGCTGCCCGTCGCGCTCGGCGGCGGGGACTGCATCTCGCGGGGGAAGTAGCTACGGGGGAATACCGAGGAAGACTTGCGGAACGAGTCCGGAATTTCCTTGGTGTCGACATTCTCCAGCGTGACGCGCACCCGGAGGCGGCAGTTACGCTTGTTGTCCTCGACGAGAATGAACTTGCGCTTCTTGTCTGCAGGAAGCTGCGGGAACAGACCGGACGGAATGTCGTCGTTGTCCACGTCCCGGCTGCCCTGCCGCCGGGCTGTAGAAGCCGCAACGGCGGAGCTGTGGTGGGAGCCATGTCCATCATGGTGATGGCTACTGGGGGGCATGGACGACGAGGCATGGCCGCCGTGGTTGGAGCTGGGATACGGCTGGGGGTAGCCCGTATAGACATGGGCAGGCCTCACGTCATCCGAGGCCCCGGACCCAGGAGGGCCGGCCGGGGCCTGGTGATGGTGATGGTGTGATTCATCCATGTACTCCTCATCCCCTGCATCTTTCAAGGACAAGAACCATGTTAGCTATACGATTCAAGACAACCCATGGTAATTGGTGGGGCTATAATGGAGAGATGCGAGATGAAGTAACATTTGAAAAGGTTGGCATCGGGAGTTATCTGCCATCAGGAAAAACAGCGGACCGAGCGAAGCAAGGGTGTCTGCTGCTTTCCCATCATCAACAGATCTCGCAGGTCAGGTGGACATTTCCCTAATCTTTGGGGTTTTGTAATTGTGGGGGAGGGGGGATAGGTTCCTTGTTCTCTCGAAAGCATATGCGTGTGTGAGGTGGAAATGTGCCAGGTTGTTTTTTGTATGTGCAGCGGTGTGTGCAGAATTTGAGGCCCTGTTGTGTGATCCCTTGACCATTTGCCCTCTCAAGTATAACTTGAGCGGGCCGAAAGACTTCATGGCCACTAAGCAAGGTACAAGACGACTCATAATGTACAGAATAATGCCAAACTTCCTCGGTGTTCCTTTTGCGCCTGCGGCTAATGGCCACGTACTTTTTCTCGTAGAGCGAGAACGATGATGGGAAAATGGAAAACAAAGACACCCGAACCCCTTCCTTGTAGAAACAAAAAGAAAATAGTTGCCGAAACAAACAATAGGTATAATGATGAGAGGTATCACGGAATTGCACTAATCGCAACGCAACTCAATCACAACTGATGAAACATACCGGCTTCGTCTCCGCCGCTTTGTCCGGCCGAGTCGTGGTGGTGTTGCTGGTGGTGCATGCCAGGGCCCATGTGGCCCATGCCGGGCTTACCCATGGGAGGTGCACCACCAGGGCCCATGGATCCTTGCGGGGGCAGGCCCCCGGGACCGTTGGGGGCAGCCATGTGCGGGTGTGGGCTCTGAACCTTGCGCGTGTTCATTTTCGCCATGCGGCGAACGCGTCTGCTCCGCAGCCTCGGGTCCTGGTTGCTGTTGCGCCAGCTGTCTACGGCTCTTTGGATTAGGCCACGCTTGCCCCGCAGACTGGGGTTTAGCTGAGCAAGCGCCCAGCCGACAGTGTTGCACTCTGTCTCGTATTGCAGGCGGTTTCCGCGGTACTGCTCCTTGAGACAGCACGCGCGAGGATAAACGCAGTTTTCAGTCTTGAAGTCGGCAGGTAGGTCGTCTGTGAGCACAGACTCGACGTCGCAGCGGATCGTGTATTCCATCTTGACCCGATCGCGCGAGTACTCAAAGGCGATCCACTGAACGCCGTTGTTGTCTTGTCGGACAACAAGAGGCGTAGTCGCAGGAATGGGGCCAGGAGCAGCATTGTTATTGATGCCGCCGGGGGTTGAAGCACCGGTAGGGGTGTTCAATTGACCGCCGTTCTGGTTCTGCTGGGGGGCTCCCAGAGGTCCCGAGGGAGGCCTGTGCAGTTGCGGAGGCATCTGCGGCTCCATCTTTGCGTGCCGAGGGCTACCAGTCATGCCCTGCTGGCCATGCTGACCATGCTGGCTGTGCTGGCTGGGGTGCTGAGACATCTGGTGCTGGCTGTGCGACATCATCATGCCGGGCTGCGAAGTCATCGACTGGTGCTGCTGGCCATGGTTCTGGTACGGAGAAGGCGCAGTCTGCTGGGGAATCGACGGGTACTGAGGCTGCTGGCCATAGTACATGGACTGCTGGTGCATTTGCGACGGAGGCTGGCCATAGATGCTACGATGCTGGTCATGGCCGGAAGGAGAGGCAACCGAGGCGGGAGAGTTGGACTGCGGTGTGTGATACGACATCGGCGGGTATGGACGAGGTATCTGAGCGGCGGCCATCATGTCGGAGGTGTCTATTGTTGGTTGTTAGCGCAAGTTCACAAACATGCAGTTGACTGCTTGTTGATCACACACACAGGCGCGCGTGCGCGCCTGTGTGCCGCGGTCATGTTCTGGCAGGCGGACTGCGCGCTGTGTGGCGCAAGAAGAGGCAGAGAGCTCAAGTGTTGACTTACCTGCGGATGTGTATCCGCTCGTGGTTCCTGGTGTGCTGTATGGGCTCTGGTGAGCGTAGTAGGGCAGATCTTGCGAGTGCTGGCCTCCTTGCGCGTGGCTCGACTGCTGCTGGTATGGCGACTGGATGGAGTGAGAGGAAGAGTACTGTGAGGGCGGCGGCGGCGCGTGATGCTGCTGCTGATGAACAATGCTCGACGGTCTGGGATGCTGGGGAGGCGCCGGTCCCTGCGAGTGGTGGGGATGGTGCTGCATAGAGGAGGCGACCATTAGTCCTGAGTTATCCGTAAAGCCGATAATCTTCGAATAGTGACGACGACGACGACTGGATCACGGCTTCGATGTAGAGAGCGGACGCGTCGATAGTTTTATTTTTCCAGGCGCAGGGGAGAGGGTTTTGGGGAAAGTCGACAGCCACCCCTGGCAGAGGAGCGAGACTGGACCGGGCTCTGCGTTGATGAACGAGGGGGGGCGCAGGTGGAGGGGGGAGAGAAGAAGGGACAGGGCCTGGTAATCACAAAGACCAGGGCCTCTGGCATAAGACGGAGAAGTGGAGATGCTGCCACGACCACCACCACAGTATACGTAGTAATACCCGCGGAGGCGTGCCCGGTCTGGAGGAGGGCGGAAATCAAGACGGGGCAGGGTAGGCAGGGTAGGCAGGCCAGGGCAGGGCCAGGGCAGGAGAGTGACGGATAGGAAGAGAGGTGCTGGTTGTAGCTGTGCCTGCGTCGCGCCTGGAAGAATGGAGCTGACTTCTCCTTTATACCAGATGGCGCGAGGAGGCAAAATCGGAAGCGGAAGCCGGAGCAGAAGCCGATAATGGGCTCAGGAGCTTCGTCAACCTCTGGACCAAGAGAAGTTCCAGAGAGAGCAGAGAGACGGAGAGAACTAACGAGCCCAGCGGAGAGGAGGAGGTGGACTGTCGCAGGCAGGCAGGTACTCCGTGTATGACGGAACGGACGCGGAGGAGGAAAAGGACATACGAGTACGGAGTAGCGAGACTGCGACGACGGGGCTGGACCGGGGGGCCCTAGAAGAAGGAGGAAATAAGGATATGTGTCGGAAAAGTATACTCACCAGACGAAAACAGCCGACCAGAGATTTGGAGATCGGAGCGAGGATTGGCAAGCGTGAGGGTCGCGAGAGAGCAGGGTGCTGGATATTTGAGAGAGAGGTGAGGTGAGGATGGGGGACAAGGTGTGCGGGCGAGCACGAGGTTGCAAGAGGTAGGGGTCTGGTTGGGCGAAAACTGGAGCTGGGACGAGGGCAGGCGGAGTTTTTGCTGGCTCTCGCGGCGACGGGGCTCCAAGGCAACTAACTGACACGGAGCTAGGGAAATTATCATTAACTGCAACGATATGGCTTCTCGTTTGGTCCACATCAAATTGGGGGCCTGGCGAGGAGGACGTGCGACGCCTGTGCTCTTGGGCTGCTGCTCCGGCTGCTGCTGCTGCTGCCACTCCTGCCACTCCTGCTACTCTAGACAGCAGAGTGTACGTACTCGTGCTGCAGAGACTAGCGCCTGTTGGGATCATGGGCAGTGCCAGAGGACTAGAACAGAGGACAACCAACGCCTTTCCGTGCTAGAACCATGCGTGTGTGCTGACAGCCGCCACGGCCCAAGAACAATAGGGAGAAGGGGCCCCCGTGAGCAGCCTGTGAGGGCCGTGAAGAACCCTCAGGCGCGCAAGCCAGGAATAGGGGGGGCCTGCCTGGCGGGTGTGGCGGTAGCAGGCTAGTCGCTGCTGCGTAGGCCTTTGTGGAGCCCGCCCGGGCTTGAGAACACTGATGGCGCAGGGGGGCAACAAAGCAGGGGGCACGGCTGCAGGCTGAGATGAGCCGGCCAATGGGAGGGCCCCACGCCGCAGCCGAGGTGGAGTCAGATGCCCAATCAGGCATCTCAACCCCGGTGCTAGACACCCCCAGCGCTGCAGACAAGGGGCCCGGTCACCTGGCGCTCGACAAGGCGGTGTGTGTGTGGATGGCAGTCCTGGTGCGTGCGCCCGACGTTTCTGACTCGTCTCCACCTCCACCTGCACCCCATCACCACCACCATCACCCATCACCATCATCCTCGGCCACCCACCACCACGGGTCCACCGCGCCTTGCCTCGGCGCCTGCCCTGCCCTCTCCTCTCGCGAGTCCTCTCCGCCTTGTTCCTCATCCGCCCGCGCTGGTACTGGTACCGAGTACAGACTGCTTGCTTGCCTGCTTGCTTGTCTGCCTACCTCCTGCGTACTTGCTTGGGGCGTCAAGGGTGCTGGGCTGCCTAGGTCATCCAGGGCTACATCTCCCGTCACCCCTGTGCGACACAAGCGCGGCGCTGTCCGGGTTATCGTAGGCATGCCGGGTCCGCCACATGCGTAGCCGCAGGTACACGGAGCTAATACCTACTGCGTACCATAGTACGGAGTACGTCTCGACGCGCTTCATTGATGACCTAGGTAATCTGTACTCGGTCCGTACTCGATCGCTGCCACACGACAACGTCTGGCGCTCTCACTATCGACATGTTCAGTGGTCATAACTCGCAATAGAATGACGGCTAGGGCTTATTCATGCTTTGCCGTTACAGGCGATCGTATGGCACCTGTCAACACGCATACACATGCTCTGCACCGGGACGCACGGCCCAGTCCTCTTTGAGCACGCGGCATAAAGCTCAATAACGATCCAGCGTCGCAGCAGCTCATGCGGAAAAGGATCCGACATGTGCCGGTACGAAAGAGTCGCCGCCCGCCTGGTGACCTCATTTCTCTTGCTGCAGCCAGGTCGCTCTTTTGTCGTTGCGTGCCCCAGCCAGCGCGTTCCTGATAAGCACTCACTTCCTCAATCCGGTATGGCTCGTCGGACGCGGGCCACTTGGAGCCAGGGCTCGAGATTGGACTTCGGCCCCTTCTGGTGGAACTTTTCGGTCCCGCAACTACGGACGAGAGTAGAATGGCCGGTCTCTCCACTTTCCAAGCCTTCTCAACTATGGAGTGGTCTCAGGCTCATCCGCCACTAGGCACGCCGTTAGCTTCGAAGCCCAAGGTTCCTCGAAAATCCACGGGAGTACGCCGTGCCTCGGGTGCTGGCCAAGGTCACCGCCATCCTGACCGGCCTTCCCAGGCTTCTCCAGGGGCCGCCCAAGGCACGGGAGCTAAGGCGTGCCGGATGCCCATGTCGACACAGGGGTGCTGCTACCTTTGGCGACAACCGTTGGCACTTGCGCGCCGCTCTCGATTCTGACAGAGATCTATCAAGATCTCGAGCAAGGCCTGTCTCTGTGGCCCATCCACAGATGTGCTCCGTACTGCGTACATGCTGTAGTACAGCGCAGCCAGTGCGGCTAGGAGGGCCGGCTGCATGTCGGGGAGACACACTCCTGCTGGTGCGCGGCGCAGAACGTCTTGTGACCGAAAGCGCAACAAATATATTTATTCCCCTTTGATTGGCGCGCGACGGATGCTCGCCTGGGGGGGGCGGCTGGGAACGATCCCAAGCACTGTCCTGACGTTCGGAAACGGGCCACCGGACGCCGTTGGCTGGGCCCCCACCACCACCACCCCTTATTCCCTACCCCCTACCCCCGAGCATTCCTCGAATCCTCGTACCCAGCTACGCTAGTTGGGTAACTCCAACGTCTTTTTTAGCTCGCCCATGGACTCGACCTTGCCGTTCTTCCCTGGGCTCGCAGCCAGGCGGGCAAGCAAGGGTGTCGGAAGACGTGCCAGTGCCACGCGAGCGACTTGCCTGCATTGCCCTGGTGCGAGACATCAGCCACAGCCCGGCAGGGCAGGCCAAGGCAGGCCCTTTCCAAGACAGTGCAGAACGTGGCAGGCGGCCTCGAGGTCGGAGAATGTCTCTGGTCATCATAGTCACGGCAGATGAGCCGCTTTGGACATTATGGAGCCAGACTCGTCCATCATGCTGTGAGCTGCACCGCTACCTCGCTAAATGAACCGCCCAGCGAGCTTGAAGAGGCGAGGTGGATGAGGGTGCGCAGCTCGCGCTAGCCAAGCTAGTAGTAATGGATTTGTCAAGCCCGAACACCATCTCTTCCCACGAGCAGAACTCGGCATCCTTGCATGTCGTGAAACAGCCCATTAGCCCCTGTATCTCCCGTTGCGAGCTCCAGGCCTGACCTGGCCAACCTTGCGACCGCTTTGGCGCTTGCCTAGCAGCCCTGCCGCACCCTGTCGCACCCGTGCTCATCGCTGAATTGGGAGGGGGGACAGGTTGGCGCAAGCACTCCACCCCGCGCTTCGTTTTCTGGAAGACTCCTCAATGCCTGCCTGCTCAAAATGCCATCGACAGCCTGCCCATCAGCATGGGTTGAGCCTGGCGAGTCTGGGAAGAGCTGTCCCCTTCATCCCATGTCAACGGGTGCGGCTGGCTAGGGCTCCCTGGCACGCGTGTGCGACGCGTCTGCAGCCTGTCGCGATTCGCGATACTGGGACTTGTGCGTCATGGGCAATCCTGCTATGGACCCTGAATCGATAGCTTCGAGCGCTTCTCGTTACGACTTCCGCGTGAGGCCCCGACGAGTCGTGGAGACGAATTGACCATCCTTCGGGCGCCAGAGGGGTAACCTGCTGCAGCCAAGCGGCGGGCTGCGTACTTTTGCTGCTCGGCAATTATGTGCCATTTTGTTGCCGACCGACTACGTGTACACATGGCTCAGGGCCTAGCCGGATTCGATTTGCACGTGTCGTACTGTAGTCTCGCAGACACTCCTGTCACCTGTGGCTTTGTCGCGTCTCAGCACTCCGGCGCTAAGGCTAGTCTGCCACAAATTGCTTCGGTCATTAGCGTAGCCATGACGAAGTGAGACGATTTCAATCGAGGTAACAGCGATGATCCCTGATGTCCCCGTTACGAGCAACGCCATTTCTCAATATGCTTCTCAGACTCGCATCGAAGATGTGAGGTGAGCACTTGTAAGGAGCGGCTCGATCTTTAGTGGTCGTTGCTGTCTTTGCGGTTCTTGTGGAGAGCATGATGCGAAATGTGAAGTGGCGGTCTCAGAAGTGCCCAAGTCAGGCTGCCGACGGCCTCTAGATCAGGCTTCTTGCAAGTACAATGACTGTATACATGGTGGTCATGGGTCGATGCGATTTGAACATGGGTTAATCATCCTTGCCATGGCTTTCGCGTGCACGAACAAGCCTTAGAACGTAATCACAATTCGCGTGGAGCCACATATGGCTTCCAGTGCCTACAGTTGATCTATCAGCTTGAAAATTGTCGGTAAAAATCAGGTACAGGCTTACTTGCACTTACCATACTGGCCACACACGGTCGTGGACTAGGACAAGTTGTCGACCTTTCCCAAGATCGTCACACTGCATTGCCCTTTTTGATGTGCACCTCCTAAGGACAGTTGCCGATCAGTGGTTGCAGATCAGAAACAGGGGTCCCGGAATGTGGCAGACGACTTGCGATATGAACCTTGTTCATCCATATTGAGAATTGTAGCACCTGGTAACAGAGCCGCAGTATCAGAGACTGAGGCGCGAGCGGCGCTCAGTGCAGCCGGTATGACCTGTTCTGAGGGGTCATTTCTCATCTTGACGCATGTCTGTGTCGGCATGTACCAACGCAGCTCTCCAATCTAGGTGCTGTGGTATAATTAAATCCACCAACTCAGTACGGAGCACATATGCGAAAATGAGCCACATAAACCAGATCATGCACTCGCGGAGATTAAGCCCCAGTCTCCCAGGAAGCCCATCGGCAGGGATCGATCCTGGTCCCGCCTCGAGGGATGCAGGGGCTTGCCTGCATTTGTCTGCAGACCCAAAGTTCAGTTTGCGGACGACAACTGTTGCAAGTCACAGGTCTGTATATTATGCCCCCCGGTTGCGCACATTGAGCCCGTTCCAGCACGAAAGCACACTACGAATCCAACATCTCGACCGGTTATTGAAAACAACTGGACAATTAGCCGAAACGTGGGCACCACGTGTGGCTCGAGGCACTGTAATGTTAAACATTTGCTTGCAAGTGGGGACAGAGTTCAGAGCGGTTCGGGTCTACTGAGTACGCACGTCCTCTGAGGCTGGTAGTCACTGCCGTAGTTGGAAAGTACGGAGGTGCCTTGAAAAACAAACCGGTGCCAAGCAAATCAGCAAATGTCTGTGCACGAAGAGCTCAGCCGTCATCAGCTGGCAGTGAGGATTACCACCGTCGGCTGCGTGGTCATAAGGCCGAGGATCGCACGGTCTTGGATAACACAGCCGTATATGACGCTGAATGGGTGTACGACGTTGCTGACGATGCCTTATCGCGTATGTCGCTGGCGTACCTGCTTGGTGGTTGACTAAGACGATGGATAATTATTATGTAGGGAATAATGCATACAAATGAGAGCTGGAGGTGACAGCTGGCGACGACGAGGTGCGTGACAGGGGTTGCGGCTTGGCACCGGTTTGTTTTTCAAGACACCTCCGTATCCGCAATACACCTAATGCAGAGGTTGTTGTTGGCCCAAAAGGTTATTTGATCGACATGTACTCCGTAAAACAGTCAGCATTACGCGCCGCAGCCGCCACAACACGACACGCACTGGACATGAATCGAGCTTGGCATCACTCACTCGTTCGAAAGAGTGAAACCTGCCGTGGTATGTCAGATGGAGGGCTCTGGTGTGCGATTAGCATATGGCGATGGACTGCGCTGCGATTATGCACACTCATTCGCATTGTCTTTCTTCCTTGTGATGTTGCAGGGACGATTGTCGGCAGATGTTTCTGGGTTTCGGTCTTTGTGAGAGCGATTGCCGCCAAGGACGGTCTAGACATGTTGTTGCGCTCAACTGGAATTGTGACAGTTCACTGAAGCTGGTTGGCTCGACAAGCTCACTTCGGCGTATAGAGGCCCGGTGTGGAAGCCTCAAGTCCAACGCTGATTCCTGGCTGGAACGAGCACTGTTTCGGAAACCCCATGTGGCATCGTTCTCCACTTATGACGGCGATGGGTCCTTGGAAGCTCGAAGTCGTCGGATGGCCTGAGAGCAGACCCGAAGGCGCTAGAGCAGGTTGGGCAACCTCTACGTGCAGCCTGATGATGAGATGGTGTGCCGCAATTGAGTCTGGACTCTGGAGTGAAGTGAATAGCCATTAATCATGGGTGTCATCTGCTGAAGGGACAATCAGCTGTATCACGACGAGCCATTGCAGAAGTTGCGAGCGGCTGTCTTTGTCGCAAGGCCCACAACCTCTCTGGTGCATGAGCTCAGCTTAGTCGTTGCTGTCAACCTTGGAAGCCAGCATGTCAGCAGGCTGGGGCAGGGCCCCCCTGAGCAAGCAGGCAAGGAAGCCGAGCTTGGTGCGAACCTTGGGAAGGTTGACGCTAG
The DNA here is from genome assembly GCA_026745475.1 of Microdochium nivale. NCBI lineage: Eukaryota > Fungi > Ascomycota > Sordariomycetes > Xylariales > Microdochiaceae > Microdochium > Microdochium nivale. The sequence goes on from JANTFD010000002.1 coordinate 3,172,804, forward strand.
GATCCCAGCCACGCGATGTCGGTACTCCGTGCCTCGAGCTGCTAGCCATCGGCGGCAGGACCGGACGAATCAGCGTCGCGCCAGCGTCGGCAAGCGTCCAGCGGTCTCTGGCGGGCACGAAAGACATTGAGCGTCGCCACTGATGGGCAGGAGCGTCAGCCTAGCAGGGCCGAAACGTGCGATGGGTTTTGCTAGGCGAGCTAGACGAGCTAGACGACGGCATTGGTGTGGGCGAGCGGTGCTGCCGACATTGTTGCCGAGTTGCTGGCAGGATGCCACAAGTCATGAGAATGGCGTCATATCCTCAGTCGGGTGGTGTCGTGGTGTCGTGGTGGAAAAGGGACGGGATCAGCATCATCCATGGGACTGAGCTGACTGGATTCATCAGAGCCGGAAACCCCGGGAAACCCGGATGCAGGCTGGGCCTCTGATTGAGCCTGAGGGCCTCAGCCCGGGGCACCGGACGTTCCTTCCTACCGAGCACCCTCCACCTGCACCTGCACCCACCTGCACCTGCACCCACCTGCACCTGCACCTACACCTGCACCTGCAAAACGCGTCGCGCGCGGGATGCACGGAGTGTGCAGCAGGCTCGAAACACCTGCTGTCTCAACAGTTCGCGTCGACACGTGCATACATGGGCTGATGATTACGGAGACCAATGTTCCTTTGCTGTCTTTTTCTGGGCTCGCCCCGTCCATGGTCCCCACCCTCGCCACCTCGCATGCGCAGCCGTTGGGCCGATGACCAACCCCTGGTGCGCCACAAGAGAGTCGGCGTGCTGAAGCGAGGCCCTGCACGTGTCACTTGCCTCGCCCAAGGCTCCGGCTCAGACCCAGCCGTTTCCATAGGACGGCTACACGCAGCATATCACCACAAACAATCATGATGGCGACTCGAGCAAAGAAAGCAAGCTCCTGCCCCCAGGTCACCTTCCCCACTAGGTGCGTAGGCCGTACCCCGGCGCGATAACACCGTTGCCTACTCCGTGCTCCATATACGGAGTCGGGCACCACCTCGAGCGACGCGTAGTATGTAGGACGGTGCTTTCAGATCTAGCCGGCGCCCACTCGCCGTACGTAGCATATCTTGGTCGCATTCATCAAATCATCGACACGTGTTTTTCGAGGCTTGCCAACCAACCATGCAGACTGCTCTAGGCATGCTCTGCGTCCCGACCTGTGCTATTCCGTCATCAAAAGCCAGCTTGGGTGGTTTGGTTCCTGCTTTTCTCTCAAGTGGCCAGTCTCGAAACAGAACTGAGGCAGCGTGATATCATGGCGCATCCTCTAGAGCATGGACAAAGTGCTGTCCACAAATCGATCGGCCTGGATCACCTTACTGGCACGACAAGCTGCCGGGCCAGGACTGCCGTCGAAAACCTGTCGTCATCGTTCTTTGGCTTCCCATCTCTGTGGAACGCAGAGGATTCTCTATGGAGGACCAGTAGATACCGACTCGTCAAGTAACTGATATTATTAAGTCGTCTAAGGCAAATCACAGGACATTGTGGACTCTCCTCACGGTATCGATGTGGTTCCGCTCCGGTCACATGCGCTGTGCTCTAGAGGTACTGCATACCAGAAAAAAGCATAACTGGGTGCAATCAAGATCTGTACTGTGCAGACACGAGCCTGGAGGAGGGGCGTCGGTGTAAAAAAGCGAGTAAGGTAGCATCATCGGAGAGCAGGGATGCCGGCGCGCAGCATGGTGTCTGACTGGCGGGAACTTGAACCTTGACAACATGGACCAGGATGGGCTGGGTCGGATAGCTTCTCACTGTGCTACATACAGGTACCGTACGAAGTGCTGCGTACTCCGTACATTTGCAGATGTTCTGTCCCCATCCAGTCGGTTTGGGGAAATGACCTTCACCGGTACAACCGAGTCAGTTGAACACGGACGAAAATAAGTACGAAAACCTTCGTTGTCATGGCCATGCTGCCATTGAATTCTCTGGGGGCTGACTTGGCCAAGAAGGAAGGTCCAAGAATAGGGCCATTCATGGACCGACTTCCCCGCCACGCATTCACCCTGGGCGACATACCTTCCAAATGACTGGCGGATTTCGACAACAATAGCCGTTTTGGCCGTTGGGCGCCCTAGCTGTGGGCCTCTGCTCCATACAAACTCATTCTCATCTGATGATCGGGCTGCCCAAGCCGACTTTCTTATTTCATCTTCGCCCCACAGCATGATGAAGACATTATCACTACGCAGCAGTGAAAATTTTAAGAATATATCAAGGAGGTAGAGGACTCTGGAGCCGGCGTCATTAGGCCTGCTTACCGCGTGCTGCTACTGTTGTTGATACCACGATCCCTGGGGCCCCAGCAGACAGCAGCTCGCCAAAGCAGGGACAGGCAGGGCCTGTCCCTGGTCACAGATCCGGCTCAGAGGTTCTGACAGCTAAGGATGAAGAAATGGTGTGACGAACCATCGACTCGGGCCGTACTTGCTTGTTTGCTTGCTAGGTAGGGGGCTGGGGGGGCAGCGGCACGCGCGCTGTACCTCTCATCACTTGTGCCGCGCCTTCCTGCCTCACTGTTACTTCATCGCCTCCACCTCACTCTCACTCACGGGATTTGAATGATGGGTGAGTGGGCGAACAGGGCCCCCGGAGAACAAGGCAACGAGCCGCAGGAGAATGGAAGGCGGCGTGGGGTGCCAACTACTAGTATGCGTTTCTTGTCGGGGGGGCCACGACGCGCCATAACACACTTTCTGCACGGGAAAAAGGGGATTGGGGGGGCCTTCAGCCTGTCCTTGCCTCCCACCCCCCCCAAGTCATGGCTGTGACAAGGTTCAGACCATTGGCGTCTTAGGTGCCATGAATCCATGTGCGCGTTGTATGTGGTGTGGTTCAAATTGATCTTTGATAAGGGGCCAAGTGGGCGAGTTACAGGGCAGGGTGGGCAGTAGTGGGAAAAGGGAAAATAGAGAGACAGACCCGTTGGCTTGGGGCGATCTCATCGCATGGGAACTGGGCTGATCTGGGCCGACCAGCCAGGTCGCATGGGTGGACAGGCACGCCGACAAGGTGTTGTTGGTCCAGAGTACATGAGGATACATGCCACATTACGCAGGCAACGGAGGATGGTTCACTACGTAGTATCAGCCTATGCTTGGGGAAGGAGAGAGATACCTAGAAGAGAGCTCCAGGTCTCTGGCATCGACTTTCCCCGTTACACCACCGATCGATGCCCCTTGTACATACTCGCCCCATCCCACCCTCTTCCCCCTGCAACTGGGCGTTCTCTCTTGAAAGCCTACATATAACCTTCTCCGGTGGTGCTACCGCGTAATTTGTTGGCTGCGCGTGTGTGTGTGTGTGTGTGTTTGTGAGAGAGAGGATAAAATGCGGACCACCACGGCAAATCTCGTGATGAGCTTAATACAGGATCAGTGTCTGGCATTGACAACCAATTTCGATACTGGAGATGAGGGCGGACGCGTTTGTCAGACGAACGGGCGTAGGCTCCCTTTCCCACCCACCTACCACGACGGGCCCTTTCGAAAGATGGGGGGAGAAAAGGGCTTTCGCTTGTCGGGCGAGATCCCCGGTAGCCATATTCACGACGTTTGGGGTCCTCGGTCCGTGCAAGAAACGGCGTCGGGGATTGCGAGGGGCGGAAGCGTATGTCGCAACCTAGATGATTAACCATTTGCAAAGTGGTGAAGGGTTGAACACCGGGGTTTTTTTGTCTGTGGTCGCTTGTCGTACGTGATGTCGTGATTCCAGACGGATCTGCGGGCCTGGGACTCATCCCTAGGGGGGTCAGGCGTTGTTTGCAGGTTTGGATTATATTAAATTCATATAAAAGATTATGACTCCATTTTGTAGCTATCTTCTGTGTGAAGAGAGTCAATGCCGGTCCTAGCTTTGTAGCCGTTAAAAGCAACAGATCACACATTTAGAAACAGACCACACTTTGGACAACAGCAGCTCACACATCATGACGATGGGAAATGCACAGCTGGACTTAGAACATGTACAGGAAAACTAGACATTGATTACCAGACGGTAATATACACGAATGTATAAGATTTTGTTATATCATCACAGATATCATGCTTGGATCAATGAATTACCATCAGCATCAAAATGTCGCGGACCTCCCAGCACAACGAAGAATGTCGTAGGAACAGCATTGCATCAATTTATTTTAACTAGCAGATCATAACCACTTCGACTCACATCCAATGCCCCATCATGGGTATGACCATGAGAGAGTGTACGATTATGGTGATTACCAATATTATCGTCGTGATTATTTAACACACAGGTCTGGGATATCCCAAGTCCTTTCACCAAATCATGATTACGCAGTGCTGCGCATGACTATTACTTTTGTTCAACGATTCACTTTATCTAGCCGCAAAGAAATGACACAACCACCCACCTACCATGCGGTGATTACAATCGTGCAAAGACTGGAAGAAGAAACATCCCGCCGCTGCTCATCAACGGCGCTCAAGCAGCGCGCCCTCAGCAAGCGGTGCTTTCCGACTCCCAAAGCTGGTCCCCGCCGACGACTAACCTTTCACCTAGATGGATAGAACGCGAAACACGGGGGTACCTTTCTCATTAGAGATGCCCTCTCCGTGGTGTCCTGGAAAGATAGACCTGCAAGGAAGATGAGAAGAGAGGAAGAAAGTGGCCTTGAAATACAGTTGGCAAAACCATGCGCGCGCGGAGTCAGGCTCGATGTCGAACTTTTTGTACTTGTGTTGTTTCTTGGGAATACTAGAAACATGTCAGGAATGTTCCACGAAAACTCAATGCAACGCAGAGAGTGAGAGCCAAGAATATCACGGGAGAGAGAAACACTGGGAAACTCCCTCAATACGGCCCGACATCCCATGGTGCCTGCTAGAATAGTCTTTGGTCGCCACTGGATAGGCAAGTAGATAAACGCAACGAAGCCGCTACGGCAAAGACAACCAGTAGCTAGGCTAAATACACCATGGCCAGTACACGAGCTCCGCGACACACTAGGATATCAGCCTCCTGCGCGCTGGCCGGGGTGGAGAATACAAGGACTACAAGTTCGTGGCGAAGAGGTGCATCAAAGTGCTACATACAACATGTTTGTCTCCTTTGCTGAAGTTTCTCCCTTTGTCACACTGGTGAGATAAAACTGCCTGTTACGCCTCCTCCTGGAGACCATCACCAAACACAAGTAACAACCTGGAATCTCCGCCGTGCTTCTTCCCACATGGTCGCAAGTCAAGCTCTACCTACGCTTACTATACCTGTCTAGATGCCACCCACCCAACTGACATACAAACAGTTACACCACTACCATTTGAGAGAAATATTTCAGCCAGAACGGAACCCGAATTCATTGATGCTGGTTTTACTGGAGGGCTCGTGCTTTCTCTCACTCTCGAGGTAGTGCTAAGGGTTCTGGATCGCTTTACGTACACCTGGTTCGACGCCCGCAGTCCACTGCTGTGTAGTCTTTCTTTACCCGAACCGAGCCAGCAGCTGAACCACTGCGTTTTGGAGGGTCCGCTGTAGACGCATATAATGAAAAGGGGCCGAGAAATCGGTATCGATATCATTGTGGAGGAGTCAAATTACAAACCGCGATTTCATATACATATCACCGGAACTTTCGAGAGTCACTGACAGCTAAAAGCGACACTATGGTGAATTGGAATCCAATCAGGAACGATCAGCCATGTACTGACATGCGAAACGAAACGGAAAACCCGTCATCGTTTCTCTAATCAAGCACGAGCCGTCTGTTGTCCCTGGGAGTATGGCACCATGAGTAGTTAGATAATCCTAGTCGTCTAATATCTCTACGAGTTGGAGCCTAGACGTAAGCTTGATAAGTCGAGTGAGTAGTCCATGGGCACAGGACAGGTATGTCTTTCGAGCAAAGGTTACCTGCACGTTGAGTGTCATCGTTGACGCCGCGGCTGGTGTAGACACGTGGTTGGCAGGCAGTCGACCAAGAAAAATAATACGTCATGACACCGCAGTCGGTGATGGGGAGTTGGCAGGAACTAGGCTAACACCCAATCGATTGCTGTCTGTTCACGGGGTCATCCTAGTCATCCCTGAACCGAATCGTCAACGATCACAGCCCGAGTCGTAGCCAAGGCGGACGACGCATGTGGCCCGTCTCCCTTACGCAGTGGTGAAAACTTCGGACAAAACGTGTCGTCTTTTGGAGATTTGAGCATCGAATTGGCTGGGCAGTTCCACAAGTTAGGTCTGAGAAGGCCACCCAGATGCATTTGTTTGGTTCAGGGGCCTTCACTCCACAAGCGGGAACTCGTGATGACAGGCGAGTCGATAGGACGTTTGCGAACCCCGGCTTGTGATTGTTAGGCTGTACCTGACACATTCAACGGTTACGTTTGGATGGGATTCCCTTGTGACCTGACTGGTCACGGTGGAGGTCGGTCGCAAGAGATCAGACCATCAGACGGCATCTTTTTCCTAAAATCGCACTAGCTTCGGCAAGCCGCGGCCATGTGTGTGAGTGCTCGAACACCCTGCCGTGGAAGTTGAGCTGCGCCGGAGTGTCGGCGGGCAGAATGTCACAACCCCAAGTTCCCATGAGTGTTGCCTATGGCGGAGCCGTTGGGCATTGTGCAGATGTCGATCGCCGTGTTGCATTGCTGCGTCGCTGCATCACTGATATCCTGCTCTCCCTGCTCAGGCTCCAGGCTAGTTGAGAGTCTGGAACGGCATTGCTCGACCTGATGAGTCCATTCCCTCGTCGGTCTGCCAGCGATTCATCGGCTATGTTTCGGTGCCCAAGCGACTTTTTCCCTAAAGAAACCCTGATCCCAGCACGCGGCATTATCCCATTGTTCCACCGACCCAACGGCTAGCAACTGTGAGTTGGGAAACGCCGGCTCGGATCTACACCCTTGATCCTGGTGGCGATGTGGTCGGTGCGCGCACCGCGACTAGGTACTGCGTACTGCGTACGGAGTCAGTTGGGCCGCGATGGCGCAGCGAGTAATTACTCGGTACTCGGTAATCACTCACGATCCAGAGACTTCGGAGGCGATCGCCGAGTCCTGGCACAGACGGGGCACTCGACATGTCTCATCTTGGATCGAGTGGATTCCGCACCTGTCCGTGTCGGATTGACTCATGATGGAGGACGGATGTGTCTGATTGAGCTGTACGTAGAATTGATCCGTTCCGAAACCTTGATTCGACTGGGTCCAGGGTTGGGCGCCGAGAGATGCACGTATCGATTACCGAGAATTGCACTCGAGTGTGGTCTTGAAGCCTTTGGGAGCCATGACGCTCACACGCCGTCACCTGACGCCTGGAGAGGCAGCAAGAGGGGTGCGAGTTGTGGCGCGGCTGAGGGATTCGATGGCGCCGACACGCCCAGACCAAGACGGGGCCAGGATGAGTAATTGGCGAGTGAGATGGGCGAAAGAGTGGGATCTCTCCCGAGTCCGACGACTCGGCGCTGCGGGGCCCTGGTGGTTGGATGATGAGAAAAGGACTGTCGAGCACGCAGGATTAGGGTTGTGGTTTGGGCAAGGGGGCCTGGTCCCCTCGGCCCCTCGCCGCCGCCCAAATGTGGGCAGACGAGCAGGGCACTTGCAACTTGCGTGCGAGACGTCATTGTTGGCAGACGGCACATTCATTACTCGTCGACATCTTGCAGCCACTGCAGACGGGACGGATGGAGGGTTCTGCCTCGCTCGGCCCCCGATAGTCCTGCATTTCCGCTCGTGTCACGTCACGTTGTGCAGCGTGGCCTCCGGTCCCCGATACACGGCGCCACCCATCACACGACCACCCCAACGAGACTGTCCTAGCAGGTAAGCAAGCTGACAAGGACAGGAGTGACGAGGCAGAGAGATGAGCACCGCTGCATGTTGTGGATATTTGATTGCCTGACTGCTTGCTCGCTCGCTTGCATGCTGCTCGATTGCGTGCATCCGAGGACGCCTGCCTCGTGCCGGCACTCGATCAGCCTGCAAAGACGGACGCGAGGCCTGCCTGCCTCCATGGATGTCTGCATGGCTCTCCGCTGACCCAGCCCAGGCGCTTCCAGTCCCGTCTTCCAGCGCCGAGCCTCTGCTTGCCAAGCCCGGTGTTCTATTGTTCCCAGGTTCCCAAGCGTGCGGTTGGGTTTGGCGGGAGTGCGCACTCAAACCCCCTCCCCAATCCGCTCGAGACCCTGGACTACTGCATCACCGCAACTTTGCAGCCCAACGACGCCGGGGTCCTCCGCGGGGTCGACACACGCCCGAGAGTGGGCGTGCCTTTGCCACCTTCTAGTTTCCCAGGTTCGCTCCCGAAACCTCCCAGCTTCTGTTCTCTGAGCACAGCGCCCGGCTTCACCTCCGTCAGGCCTCGCACCCAGCCCGTCAGCGTCTTGAGTCGCACGACGTCTTTCCTTTTCTACACCTCACCCCGTCGCCCAGAGGCACTGCACCCACAATGTCAGACCCGCGCTTTCGTTACCCTCTGCCGGGTCGCCGGTCTCCGACCTTCAATCCGGCTCGAACTTCTCTGCCCGTCAACATGCCCGTCAACCTGCCTGTCAACTTGCCTGTCAACTTGCCCGTCAACCTTGGCTTCAACTCGGCATACTCTGGCGACCTGCATGCCATCCCTACGGCGCGCTACGACAACATCATGCCTCGCTTTCCAGGCGATCCCCGGGCACCCATACACTCTCCGACCACCACCGTCACGACCTATAATGTCACCAAAGACCCCGTCGCCCGCGCTTCGAGCCACAACGAGCATCGCCATCCCCGACACCGTGCGGCCACCCTCGAGACTCGGCCCCCGAAGCCCATCATTGTCACAACTAACCACCCCCGCCCGTCGGCTTCATCCCACCACTCCTCCTCGTCCCACCAGTCGTCAAGCAACAGGGCGCCCAGTCCCTCACGCGACCACTACCGCTCCAATGAGGAGGCTTACTATGCCCAGCCCGCTGCCTCTCACCGTTCACGAAGCGCCCAACGTCAAGGTCACAGCCATACTCAGAGTGCGACGCTCGACAGTGAAGAGTTCTACCGCCTGCGGGAACGTGTGGGTGATGATAGGATTCGTGCGCCTCTCCGCACTGGTACCCTGGACCCATACCGACCAGGCCACCACCAGTCTTCCTACTCCAACAGCCGGCACAACAACATAGGTTACGAGGATGATGGCTACGAGTATACCAAGCCCAGCGATCTCGCTAGGTACGATCTTGACAACGACAGCTCACGTAGAGGCCCACGCGAGAGCTTCGACAGGCCCTACTCCCGGCCGACAGTTAACGTGGTCAGCAACGAGCCCGGGCGCTTTGACGGCCGTGGCCGGAAGGCCCCCCCTACTTCTTCTGGTCTGGACCGTTTCAACCGCGCCGCAGCTTCAGGCGTCTACGATCGCTCTTCTGTCGCGATGCCGGCATTGCTTGCTGGGTCGGCCGGCCCCCTGATTGACTCGACTCGCCGATTGGAAGGCCCGACCATGCAGCCAATAGAGCGCTCAGTATCAAAAACAAGACCGTCCTCCATGTATCAGGATTCCTCTGCACGGATGGCCTATTCAGAAGACCTGGGCCGTGCTAGAGATGACGAGCGGCTGCACAAGGACAGGCGAGAGCGAGATCGGGACGACTTCTACCGCGATGATAGCATCGCCACTCGTGGCTTCGGTATCAGGACTGAGAGTCATGACCCGGTAGAGCGGCGCGGGCGTGGGGAGCACGACGAGCGTGAGTACAAGCGATCGTCAGACGAAACACTGGACCGAGCGCGGAGCAGAAGCCGTGTCCCAGCTTCAGATGCACGACCGAGAACACGTCTCGATGAGGGCATGGAGGGCACCAATAGCACTGATAGCAAGGAGAGCGGTCGTGGCGAACGTGTCCGGGACAAGGTTGCCACCGGGCTCAGTGTGGCAGCCGCAGCCATCGGTTTTGGTGCACTAAAGGACAAGAACAAGGACGACGATAAGGACGGCAGGGGATCACCTAGACGTCATGATTCCTTAGCTGACCAAGGCTCGTCTCGGGCCGCAGAAAGATACCGGCCTCGTGAAGATGCTAGACCGCCGCGAGACGATCCCATTGTCGTGGAGAGACGAGCACGCGAGGCGGTTGACCAGTCTTTGCCCAAGCGAGAATCCCCTGACCAGATCAAGCCAGCCGCCAAGGCTGACACCGTTGCAGTAGAGCAACGAAGAAGCCGCGAAGACGTCAATGGCAAGGTTTCAAAGGACGAGCCTATCACTACCGAGTCCCGGCGCGAGCCACCAAAGGATCGCCCGGAAGCTCGACCTCGTGCACAATCTGCGACACGTGACCGTGAGCAGGATCGAGATCGTCAGGATTGGGAGCGTGAAAGGGAACGTGAGAAGGAAAAGGAGCGAGCTCGCGAAAAGGATATCGAACGCGAGCGTGAGCGGGAGCGGGAGCGGGAGCGGCGTTTGGCCGACAACGATAGGGACCGCCACCGGCGGGAGTCGGAGGATGCCCTAAGCGGCAACGCGAGCATCGCCCGGCGCGACTCGCCACCAACCGACGGGGCCGCCGATAGCACTCGTCGGCGTACACACCGAGCGTCTGCGGCAGCTTTCGATCCACTGGACACCAAGGGGCTCATGGATCTCAAGGCCGAGCTTGCTGCGAAAGAGACTGCTGAAAAGCAGAAGGAAGAAGAACCCGACAAGGCTAGAGCACCAGAGCCTGCTTCCTCGACAACATCATCTGACAAGCGCAAGTCTCAGAGCCAGGATGTGCCAGCACCCTCACGCACGCGCGACGAATCTCAGTCCCCAAACGCCCAGGATGAATCACGAGGACGCGATCCTGCGCCAGTGCCTGGCCCTGATGACAGAGAGAGGCAGGTGCGAGTTGTTTCCCCTCCCAGAGATAAGTCTGCGCACAAACCCATAAGGGGCATCCTTAAACAACCAACAAGAATCTTCCCTGAGGAGGACAACCCAGTCAGAGAGGGCGTGGCGCCTCACAAAGATGACAAGACCAAGAAGGATGTGCCATCTGGCGCCAGGTGGACCAAGATCAATCGCAGAATGGTCAACCCTGAGGCTCTGACCATTGGCAAAGAGAGGTTCGAGATTAGGGATGAATTCGTGATTGTCCTACGTGTTCTCAGCAAGGAGGAGATTCAGGCTTATGCCACCGCCACAGCTCAGCTGCGAGGTAAGTAGACGACTGCGATCATCTTTCAAACCTTTTGCCCCAGGTGTGGGTACTGACGAGATGCGACACAGAAATGAAACGCAAGCAAGCGGAGCGGGATGGCGATAGCAGCCGGGACTATGATGACGACCGAGACCGTAGCGATGATGACCGACGCAAGCGTAGAGATTCATCACGGCGAGATCGTGACGATGACGATGATCAGCGGAGGAGCGGTCGAGACCGGGACGACCGAGACCGAGATGGAGATCGAGACCGGCACCGGAGCCGCCGTAACGACAACGGCGAGTCTTCAAACGCTGGCGATAGGCGATGATGTTGCAGGGAGGTGTGAATAGAAGTGCCTGTCGTATGGCAGAAGACGAGTCTCGAACTGAAGCGTTCATTTTGAGCGACTTGCATCCAGCAAAAGGCGCCATTTCATTGATATCTACGATAGCTTGATACGTAATGGATAGAGAGAAGTCCTCTCTATCCTGGGGGAATGTCTGAATATACCAAAACCTAATCTTGCGGAATACTTGACCAAATAAGCTTCCGACTTGGAGACTGGATATATCTTCTAGTTGATGCTACCAGGTCCGACGCAAGCCATTAGCGCAAGCTGCACATGACCTTCTCATTCTGGTAGATCATGGTGGGGAGTCGTCACGAGGGCATGCCTGCTTACTTTATGGCCACCAAGGTTCTCCAACTCTACATAACTCTAACTGATAGGCTGCTGTATGCCGATTCGCGGGCTCCATACCCCGAGGCAGTGTTGCTTCTGTATAGGCATATACCTTCAGATTCAAACTTAAACACATATATCGAGACCGCATGCCGCGGATCGAAAGAGATTCCAACCTTTTCTTCATCCAATTATATAGACCACTGACGCAACCAAGGCCCTACACACTTTGAAGCGATATCGATCATGGGAGGACAAGCAGCTTCCCGGATGGCAGCCGATTCTTCTTCGTCTGCCACCGCCACCGAGGACGAAAAGGTCATCCTGAGCCGCCTACGTGCTCTGCAGGTCCGCCATGCTGGAGCGGCAGCAGCGGCAGGCACCGATGATGATGATGACGAGTATGTCCGAGTAGGAAGGGAAGAAGCAGACGGCACCGAGAACGAGAAGGCGGCATATGCTCGCCGGCTGAGTCTATCGGGGAGACAGCCCGAGGGGCTCGAGATCGCCGCGATTGCGAGTTGGCAGCGCCGGATGATGGAGGATCCGAAGAACCAGTCAGTCTGCGTACACCCCCCTCACTTTACACATCTTTGCACATTTCCTTCCCTCGTCCAGGCTTCTTCCAGCACGCTCACGAACACAAAAAAAAACAAAGGCTGGCCCTCGCCGCTCTCTCGTCGGCGGACCCAAAGACGGTGCTCGCGTCCAGGGCAACGCGGATCGCCGACCAGCACGTCTTCAACGTGCGCATCCCGCTCGAGGGCGGGCCGATTACGAACCAGCGGCGCTCGGGCAGGTGCTGGCTCTTTGCGTCGACCAACGTGTTCCGCGTGGCGCTCATGCGGCGGTACGACCTCGACGCCTTTGAGCTGTCGCAGGCGCACCTCTTCTTCTGGGACAAGCTGGAAAAGGCAAACTACTTCCTCGAGAACATCGTCGGCACCGCGGGCGAGGACCTCGAGGGCCGGCTGGTGCAGCGCCTGCTCCAGGACCCCGTCAGCGACGGCGGCCAGTGGGACATGGTGTACAACCTCGTCGACAAGTACGGCCTCGTACCGCAGGCGCTGTACCCGGACTCGTACAGCGCCATGAACAGCTCGTCGCTCAATTACGTCGTCGTCGCCAAGCTGCGCGAGTTCGCCGTCACCCTGCGCAGGATCATCAACGAAGGTAGCCGAGGTAGCGGCGGTGATATCGAGGACCCACGACGGGTGCTCGCCGATACCAAGGCCAGGATGATGCGCGAGATCCAGCTCATCCTCACCGTGACCCTCGGCCCGCCCCCGAGCAGCACCGACAAGTTCGAGTGGAACTATCTCGACAAGCACGGCAAGGCGCACACGCTGCGCGCCACGCCGCTCGAGTTTGCGCGGGACATTGCCTCCCCGGGCCCGGCTTCCTCCTCCTCCTCCTCCTCCTCGCGGCTCGGCACGTCGATGAACGAGGCCATCGCCAGCCTCGTGTCCCTCGTGCACGACCCGCGGCACCCGCCGCTGACCCTGATGAGCGTCGACCGCCTGGGCAACGTCGTCGGCGGGCGCGGCGTGGCGTACGTCAACGTCGACATGCGCACGCTCAAGCGGGCCTGCGTCGACACGCTGCGCGCGGGCGTTCCGATCTTCTTCGGCTCCGACGTGGGCAAGTTCAGCAGCGCGGCCGCGGGCGTCATGGACCTAGACCTGGTTGACTACCGGCTGGGCTTCAACACGGACATTCTCCCGCCTTCGTCGTCATCATCGTCGCCGGCCTCCAACTCGTCTCGCCGCACAGGTGGAAGCGGGTTGAACAAGGCCGAGCGCCTGCGCGTCGGCGAGTCGGCCATGACGCACGCCATGGTGCTCACGGCGGTGCACGTCGACGAGCGGACCGGCGACACGGTGCGGTGGCGCGTGCAGAACAGCTGGGGCGCCGACGGCGTCGGCGAGAACGGGTGGTTCGTCATGAGCGACGCGTGGATGGACGAGTTTGTCTACCAGGCCGTCGTGCACCCCGGGTTCCTGCCGCGCGAGGTGCGCGACGTGCTGAGGGACGGGGTGCCCGTCGTCCTGCCGCTCTGGGACCCGATGGGGGCCTTGGCTTGAAGAGAGAGAGAGAGAGAGAGAGAGACAAAGTTGTGTAGTGGTCTTTGTGGCGTGGGGAGGGAGCAAGAAGGGGAATAGTAGCCTTGTCTAGGGTACAATGCTTCAACACGCAGGGTGACAACTATCATGTGTGTCTCACCTGTATTTTTGTTGATATGTCCCTGATGTTTTGTGTTTCCCGGCGTACTTGCACGTGCTGGTTCCGAGATCTCTTCTTTCCTTCCGCTGAATCTCACATATCAAAATGGTACTAGTCATCGTGTCTGTTCATATCAGCCACACACCCGGTCTTGTCATATTTTTTTGATACACCATTCATTTCCACAAAAAACACTTCGGAATAAGACGCGCCACGCGCGCCGAAACAGTTGGACACCGAAATTAGCAACACACTATATGCACAGCGCAATATTGATGAACACGTACATCCCTTCCATCCCTTCCTCAATCTACTTGTTCTCACTCTTGAGCCAGCTCGCATATCTCGACCCAGCTCTGCTCAACCACCAGGGTTCTCTGCGCGATAGGTAGATAGATAGACAAGAGGCCCGCCGCATACCTCTAGGATTGTAGATGGCGGAAACCTGTGAAACCTGGTTGCGCCTCTAGAGATAGGGGATACCCAGAGGAGATCAACACGTGAGACACACACGGGAGTTTTTTGCAAAGCACCATTGTAAATCTACCACCTGCACAGTACCGACTAGATCACGCATCAGGTTTCTTTGACCGATGCGGACTTCAAAATTCCAATGCCCCTCCCTCCGAAACACAGAGAGTGCTGAGTAAGTATTGATAAATATAATGTAGATATAGCCAATACCGCAAAGTCCAAAGTAGTTAGTTAAAACTAAAAATAACACAAAAATAACACAAAAATAAATAATAATTGCAAATCCAGTGTGTTGTCTGTCCGGTCAAGCAATGGTGATCCCCATCGTCTCACAACTCATCGTCAGTGCCCTCTTCCCGAGAGCGATCTCTGTTCCCCACCTCAAGCTACCTCTATCAAACAGTGAAGTAACCCTACATGAGCAATAAAGCGAGTGTGCACATAAGCGATGTCATAGGGCAGCGGAGGGACACTGGTCATCGGGAAGGAGCTATCTATTCACTTTGAACGTGAGTAAGCTTTTGAAATTTGTTTCGTGATGTTCAAAGACTCGTCGACTGTCTGGAATACCAAGATAATGCGCGCGTAGGGTTCAACTAAACGTGTTCGATAAAGAGGGCAGCACAGCCGCTACAGAGATGAACAATCACTGGTTGACAAGACACACAGAAAGACAAGGTAGAAAGCAGTATAGAACACGAGGCTAAACATCACACAGATAAAACGACAAGTCTGACAACTCTTGACTATTACTCGACCATATACATAAGCTAAAAATTATCCATCTGAAACCATGAGTCTCACAAAGCACGTCCGTCCCAAAGAACGTCGCGCTGTGTTGAACCGCCGATCCCGGACGTCTGGTCTCGCTGTTGCCCTTGACAAGAAAACTAATCGCTGATTCAGTACCCGCAATTGATCTCCCGTGCAAACACGGCTCGACTCCAAATCCATACACTAAAAGAGCAATACAACGGGTTTAAAAGTCGATATAGGTATTGAGGTGTTTACAAAGAAGCGCCGTGAACGACTTTGCAGTCGACGGCAAGCTCGCGGCCGTTGTCGGAGATGACAAGGATGCGGACAGAGCCACGGCCAGTGGAGAAGGCGCGGGAGAGGCGCTCCCAGAGGCCGCCCTGGTCGACGACGGGAAGGCTGGTCTTAACCTCGCCAGACTCGGTCATAGCGACGACGTTACCATCCTGAAGGTCGAGGACGCGGTACTGCTTGAGGATGGGGCCAAGCATGGTCTGGACGACGACGCTGGGGGCCGGGTTGGAGATGAAGGAGGACTCCTCGTGCAGCTGCTTGGTGAAGAGGTCAACACCGAGGTAGCGGTGCTGGCCAGTGGCAGCAGAGGTGGAGATGCGGATGACCTGGCAGGGGCGGCCCTGGAGCATCAGGATGTCACCCATGCGGATGTGGTGGCAGGGGATGGTGACGGTGTTGGGGACCGAGGCGGGAGTGGCGGCAGAGCCGGCACTGGCGCTGGCACCGGAGGACTCAGCCTCGTGGTGGTGGTGGTGGGAGTGGGGAATCATCTTGTCAGCCATCTTGTGAAGTCCTTGACGAATAGAGTGGTATTGTCCTGCAGAGGGAAGGCTTGTTAGTGCACTGTATGATTGTTTGGTGCGGCCTGAGACGCCTCAGGGCAGTGGGGCATGTGTGTAGCGCGACTTACCGTCGTGGTCGTAATAGCCCATTCTAGACTTTTGCTTCGTGGGGGAAGTGTAGCGAGGGAACTTTGCAGTTTCCTCAATGACCTTGGTCTCCTTGGGGTAGGATGGCAAGGGCTGGGTCACGTCAACGGTAATACCGGAGACAAGAGAAGGGGCAGAGGAGTGTTGAGGGATGTCCTGGAAGCCGTCGACAGTGGTGGCTGTGACAGGTGGGTGGGAGGAGGAGGTAGATGAATGGGAGGAGTGGGAAGAAAAGGAGGCGGTGGAGCGAGGAGGAGGAGGAGCGGTGATGGCAGCGAAGGCGGGGCCAACGGGGCGGGATGCGGACTCCTGGCGGACGGGCTGAGCACGGGCGCGGTATTCACGCTCGATACGGTCGATGCTCGAGTAGGAGGGGATGTGCTTGCGGTCTACCTCGACTGTCTCGGTAGTGAAGGAAGAGTAGGTAGGTCTGAAAAGGAAGGGTGTTGCTGGTTAGTTTTGGCTCTTGTTATTCGCGTCAGGGGTTGCCGTGTCAACAAAGCTGATCAACAAGCTAGGGCTCCACCGGGCAGGGGCTGGGCAAGCAGAAGCAACCGGGTGGCCCCTGCCATTGCACCGGCCCCACCGACGTGCCTCGACGAGTGGGTCGATGCGACGTGGCAGAGGCGGTGGAGGAGCGGAAAGAGGGAGGTTGGGGTGGTCGGGGGCTGGGGCGCGGTCGGGGATGAGCTCCAGGTCAGGCCCATGGCCCGCCCGGCGCACATCTCAGCCCCTGGGTCGTCCCTGGGCCGCCTCTATTGTTGTTGTGGCCCCGTCCGGCGGAGTGCCAGTTCAGCTCGGATGGCGAGCTGGCCTGGCGCGTCCGCGCTCGGTCTCTGGGGAGATCCGGGACGTCCTCTTTGGCTCTTGCTCTGGCGGTGGGCGACTGCGATCGGGCTGGACACGGGCGACGAGAGAGATGGAGACAATAGTAGAAAACACATCAACTGACCTGGTGGGCTCAAAACGCTCGCTGGCAACCTGGGATCCGGGACGAGGGTAATGTTCTTCTTCGCGGCTGAACCGGACCTCGGGCTCGCTAACGGGCAGCTGCGGAGGGGGGACCTGGACCGAGGCGGAGACTGAAGAGAATTGACCTTCTCGTCCGGGCTTTTCGCCAACTGTGATTTGGATTTCCTCGTGGGTCTTTGTGGTTTTGGTTTCAACCTCTTTCTCTCTGTAGGAGGAGGGAAAGACGCTAAAGGGCACGGGGACGCGGGCTTCAAAGTCCAGGTTGGCGACTTTGCGCAGGAGAATTCTTCTCGACAACCAAACGGAAGACGAGAAGATTCCTCTTGCTCTTCTTTCTGTATGAGAAAGAAAAGGAAGGGGTGAGAGAGAAGCTGGCCTGTGCAAGCTGCTTCTGTGGTCTCGGGTCTTCACGTGGGAGGTGAGGCTGGGTGTGCGGTCGTGGAGTGTTGGTGAGCGGGATGGGTAGAAACGGAAGAGGAAGGGTCGCAGCTTTCGAGGCGACGATTGGCGAACAAATAAAGGAACGGGACGCACGACGGCCGGCTCCTTCTGCGCCGGCAGAGTCTCGCGGCGACACGGCGATGGCTGGGACACAGGCAGCAACAGGGGCCGCCCAGCCAGGGCTTGTTTACCTCGAGATTGTTGGCGGGGCCGCTCGGCTCTGCTGTGTTTGTCGCGTCCCAGACCAGCATGGCGGCTGCCGAGACTCGAGACTCGAGACTCGACTCCGAGGCTTGAGACTCGACTCTCGACACTCGTCGCCGCCCCCGGATTGCAACGACGGGTTGCAACTTGCCTCGACTCCCTCCTCCACATGCGTGCTTTCAGCCAGCCCCCCAGCCAGCCACCAGAGCTCCCCAGCCATCCAGCCCGGCCAGGTCTCGGCTTTCGCAACTCTGAACCCGGCTCGATGATGCCATGTCATGACTCTGTGCTCCGTGCTCCGTGTGCCCCAACCTCTCTCCATGCAGCCTTGATACACCAGGCCTGCCTGGCCTGCGACGGGCTAGTGATGCACTCGGGTGGTTGGACCTGGCCAGGCAACTTTGTTTGTTACAGTAGTAGCTGGTGGTGCCAGCCAGCCAGCCAGCCAGCGCGCGAGAGCGCTTGGACCAGGCAGTCATTGGACAATGGTGACAAGCTCAGAGTTTGGATTGTGAGCTGTAATAATAGCAGCATGGGCAGCTAGACTTGAGCTGCAGACTACTGCGCGTGCATATTCGGTACATACGCCTACCTAGGACGGAGTACCACAGTAGCCATCCCCCAATCTCTCCCCCAACGGCGGCAAGACACTGGCTGCTGGGAAGGCCTTGCTTGCTCGAGGCAGGCAACAGGCGTGGCCTTTCATCATTGGCCGCGCAAATGTAGCAGTGTGTGGCCGATGACACCATCCTCGTTCATCAGAGGCAGTTGATCGGGCCTTTGGGCTTTGTCTTTCAAGCCCAGCACGGTCGCGTTGCTCGCTGGCTCGACTGCTAGGGGGGGGGGGGCCTCGAGAGCCTCTCGTATCTGGTGGAAAAAGGAAGCGTGGCAGCGTCCGTAGCGAGTACAGTAATCCATAGGCAATTCGTGTTCATGTTGTTTCCCACGTGCGGAATCGTCCGTCTCATGATCTGGATTCTGGAGTACCGGAGCAATCGAGTCCGCCTCTCCGCATCAAGTGCGCTGGACGGGGGCGCCTGGCAGTCCGCGCGGCGCGACTCAGACCTCGTAATCCCACGATTTGACCTGTGATTGTCCGCCCGAGACCTCGGTAGGAACCCTACCATAGGTAGCACGGAGTCCTCCGTAGAAGGGGTTGCAAGCGGGAAGCCCGGGCGCCCCCAGTCCTGAAGTGATCGGCCCTGCGCGATCCATGTCGAGCTGGACCTGGACCCGCCGGTTGTCACGACAACAAGACACCCCAAACGCCTTGGCCCACAGCCTGGAACCCAAAATGGCATCCTCCAGCCAAGGGGCGACGCGACCTTGCTGGCCTTGGGCCCGCGGAGCCGAAATTGGCTCTTTGGGGCTGCGACTGCATCGCGCCAATCGTCAACTGACGCCACTGTCCTGGTCACCTTAATCGGAAACCGGGGCTCACAGTGTGCTTGCTGCATCTCGAGCAGGAACCAAAACTCGCAAGACGCAAGAGCTTGCCTTCAGACACTGTGGTCGGACATTGACCAGTCGAGTCTGTACAAGCACGCGTTGAGTGCTCGCGCTAAAGAGGCCAAGTAAGACGCGTCTCAATCACGGGCTAACCCGTCTTGAGCATGTCCAATTTCCCAGATGGGTCTCTGATCACGACTTTAGAGGTCTGACGTGAGATCAGCCGCAAAATGGGCCTCACAGTCTGTCTGCCCTTCGTCTCGTGCATCGCAATCTCATTCGTGCAATGCACTCCCAGTGGACGGACGCGCGGGTGGTGACCGTGGTGGTGGGCGCCTGGCGAATAGCGATTGCATCTGCACCCACCCATCCGCCCGACGTAGAGTAGCTATCCGGGAGCCGGTCAACATTTCGCGGAAAGGACTCCTGCAATGTGACGCTGGCTCCAATGCTCAGAGTGGGTGGGTGGGTGGATGGACGGGAGTGGGAGTGGGCGGCAGATCTGGAAACGCTGCTTGCTCGCCCTCGCTCGCTTGCCTTCATGCCTGATTGTGCGGGCGAACAGGAACTTTTGCGCCAAATGCCGATCACAGCATTCGGTCCGCACCTTGAACCAGGCCAGTAAGTTTACTGGCACATGACGAAGCAGTTGCCAGCCATTCATTGTTGAGACATGGGGAGTTCCGTACATTTACTTGGTGATCATTGAAACTTGACAAAAAATTAATAAATAAAATCGACAGTTTTTTGTTTTCACGGTAGTATAAAAAAGAATCCCAAATAATCAGTCATTCAACTTATCTCGGATGAGTTGCCGTATTGTATCTTGTTATATGGAAAATAATCACTTCTTCTTCCCTCCGCCTTTACCTTTCCCTTTCCCTTTGTCGCCGCCACCACCGCCGCCACTTCCTGCACCGCCAGAGAGCATAACTCTGACCTTGCTAACGGGAACAACATTGATCATCCCCTCGTGTCTCAGGCCCTTGATCAACTCTACCTCGCGTGGCCACATCTTCTCCTTGTCCTGGCTGTTTTCGTCCACGACACCCTTTTTGGTCGAGGCGCCTCTCCAGAATTCTACTATCTCTTTCACGGCCTTGCCCTTCTTCTGCGGCCCCGGTTGTAACTTGACCTTGTATTTGAGCTTGCCGAGTGCCGCATACGGCCCGCAGACGGGGATGGCGTCAATGATCTCGTCCCCCGTCAGAGGAAAACCGACAAGTGAATCGACCAGAGACAGATTAGCGGCCTCGCTTTCGTCAAGCCCGTCAAGCCCATCCTCAAGCATCTGTGCGCGCACCGCTTCATGATCGGCTGCTTCTCGCTGCTGTCGCTGCAGCATCTTGCGTCGCCGCTCCTGTGCAGCAGCCTGTTGTGCCTCTTTCTCAGCACGAGCCTTGGCTTCGGCGTCCTTCTTTTCTTTACCAGCAGCTGACCCGATCAGTGACTCGATCACAGCGCGGTCCTCGTCGTCTTGGTCTTTGTACTTGGCGGCAGCCTTTTTCGCCTTGCCACGCTGTCCTCTCTTCGGCGGCTGTTGCTTTTTTGATTCCTGGTTTGTGTTCGGCGTGGCTTTACCTGAATCATTGCTGGGTGTGGCGATCTCGCTATTCGTGACTGTGCTCGTGGTGCCATTTTCTGCGCCAGGAGTCGGCTGCTCCTGCTCGACGTCTTCGGGCTGGACAGATTCAGCCGGTTCTGGAGTGTCTTCAGATTTGGGAGAATCGTCATCATCATCGACGATATCTAGTTTGGCCGTGTCTTCCGTGATCTCTGTATCCTGCTCGTCCGTCTCCTCATGGGCTCTGTCGCCTCCATGCTGCAGAGGATTCTGCTGCTGTCCGTCTGCATCACCATCCTCTTCGTCGTCAGAAAGTTGATCGAGGACGTGGTCTCCATCCGCGCTTGCTTCGTCGTCTTCCTGCTTGGTCCCCGCTGAGGACTGTATAGTGTCACCTGGCATGTCGTATAGCCGGTGTTTGACATGCTTCGCTTTGCTCTCTTCGCTGACTTTGAACATGAGTCCAAAGCCAAGGACAAGTTGAGCAGCGGGCAGAAAGTTCTTCTTGCCACGAATCATAAATCGACCTGGTGGTAGATACTCGCCGGTGGGCGCTGACTTCGAGACCTGGTCAGCAGTAACCCAATACGCAGACATGCCGGCCTTGGAGTCCCAGGCTGATGATGTGCAAACTGCCATCGTACCGGCTTGCGACAGTGTCGAGGGCGGGATGGGCGCATCGGGAGTCGTCGGGTTGTTTTTGATGATTACGCTCGAAGCACCATCTAGATCCGCGTGCAGGTACACGTCGCCTTTCTTTAGGTGCCGGCGGTAGAGTATCTCATTTTGCTGGGCATCACTACCAGCAAGGACCAGATATCCATCAGAGGATATGAACCAGTCGAATTTCTCGAACCAGTGCTCCCGCCGGATCGGCTGCAAAACAGGCTTCTCTTGCTTGAGACCCTTGCGCAGCTCAGCAGAAATCTTTTGCTCGGCACTCTTGAGAGCAATCTCAGACTGCTTAGTTGTCTTTTCTTGCTTTGCAGCTGCCGACTTTTTCTCGTCGTAGTATTCACGGGCGTTGCTCCACGGAGAAATGCCCAGATTGATGTCGACAAGCAGCCTCCGGTCTTTGCCATTCGATCGAGCAGCTGATGTAGTAGGCCCAGTGGCTGTGGAATCTGCTTCTGAGTCTTCGGAGTCCGTCTCCGACGCGTCCGAGCCTGAGTCCTCTTCTGCTTCGCCCAAGATCAGAGTGATCGTGTTGTCTTCGAGCTTCAACGGAAGATTGATAGTGGCAGCCACAGGGTTGCCTTTCCGCCTCTCCCTGTCTACGAGCTTTCCAATTGTTTGCCAGTCCATGCCCTGATCAATCAAACCATTTACCGCATCCATTGCCTCTTGCACTCGCTCCACGTTCGCTTCTATGGCCTCAGCTTTGCGGTGATTTACGGTTTGCGTCTGTGCGAGTCCTTCGATGCGTTTGTTCTGGTCGGCTCTGGCAGCGTCCAACTTGCGCTTCGCAGCTGCCTCGCGCTCAGTGAGGCGCGACTCGAGTTTCTGCCCTTCTATGGACGAGAAGAACTCATCTACAAGCTTGTTGAAGTTCTCAAATGGCAGCACTGCGTAGGCTGCGTCGTCTTCGAACTGGCGAGGTAGGAAGGGATGAAAGTCGTCGTAGAGCAAACCGTGCGTCTTCTTTTGATTTTCGGACTCCTCTTCCTTATCTGCAATCTCTTTCACTTTGGCATCATGCTTCGCCAGTATGTAGCCCTTGCACGTGGCTGAACTCGTGACTTGGTCGACGATCTTGCGCGCCTCCTGCAGGGTAGCAAGGAGCTTGTCAAGAAGCACCTCGTCTTCGAGAACACTAGCTGGTTGTATCGTGGAGTCGAAGCCTGTCACTCTCATCGCGTGGTCGACTAGGATGGGCGGCAGCTCCAATATGGTAGTTGCCAGACCCTTTCTCAGCTCGTCACCGGGTTTCCTCTTGATCTTCTTTCCAGCCGCAGCGGCTGCTTTGGATCTCTCGACCGCGCTTTGCAACGCGATGCGCACCCGCTCCTTAGTGAGGTCTGGGACGCCGCCATAGTTCTGTCGGTTCTCTAGCGAGTAGTCGAGCCCTGCTCTCTGGGGCTCCTGGGCCTCCCCTTCTGGGACGTTTCGCAGCAGAGTCAAGATCTTGAGGTCCTTGTCTGTGAGGATGATGTTGCCGCTGGCGAAGAACTCGAGGTAGAGCCGGTACTGCCCGTCGCTGAACTGGAATTCGATGATGCGGTCGGTGCCGATCTGGCTGATAGCCGAGACACGCCGGGTCTTGAGGACCTTGCGCAGCTTCTGCACAAACGGGGACGGGAAGGACGACGCGGTGCGGGTAAAGTCTGTGAGGTGGCAGCGAAAACCGGAGTCGATGAGCATCTGCTTCTTGTCGTCGGGCTTGGCGAACTTGAAGAGGAGGATTTTCGAAGACAAGTCGTAGATATTGGAGACTCGCAGCGAAGTCAAGGTCTCGGACAGCTCGTGGGCTATGACCTTGACATCGAGCGACGAGAATCGCTGCTTCATGATGCTCGAGGGAGGGACCACGCGCGGTCTGGTTTGTTCGCTCTTGGTTGCTTTGGGTGCCTACGCGGGTAGACGACTTGTCTGGACAGTCGACGTCGGAGCAGAAAAGAAGAAAGTGGCAGGACTGGTGATGGTTCTAGAGAACAAAAGTGCACCCCACCACAGTCATCAGTGACGTGGGTGGGGTATTTGAAGTACCTGCAGCTGGGGGCAGAATAGTGGTGCTTCGACTGTCACGTCACCACCTGGGCACTGCCGAATGACTCTTTCGGACCCCTCGGAAGTCGTCGGGGTCTGGTGTCTCCACCTTCACTGGACATTCCGACAAAAGACCATTCGCAGACTACACCTCTGACGGTGGCGGCGCGAACAACCAGGAGAGCTCCCATACGAAGGCGATGTGAACCTGGGCAGATATGTCAATTTCAATATCATGGAAGAAAAGCGCAGGTCGTGTCATCAATATTTGCGTACATTGCATCGCTGTTGAGCTTCATCTTGAGTCCCACTTTAAACAACCTTCTCTCAAAGCTTCAACTCGTCGCACCACTTTTTTAATGCCTTGGCGGTGCAAGAGGATGGTAGCAACGTGCGTGCGGGAAATCAAGAGTACGGAACATGAACCCCCAGTTTCACGGATCACGAGAGGAGAGGGCCAGAGCTTCACTGCAGTAATCTTCTCTGGTAGAAGTCCATCCTTTACGCCGACTAAAACATTGTGCTTGCTAAAACTAGAATAAAAATGTTTCTTGGTAGTTACATTCCCCGTCACGATTACACGCGAACCATTCTGCCCGCCAAAGCTCGGCTTAGTCCCGAGAAGCAAACGACGCGTCGTCCCGCTGTCGCCAGGATGCATCCGAGTTCCCGCAGTGTGGAGCAGCGCCGTCTGCCAAAGCCCTTACGCTGTCGCCATCGTGGGAGCCAAATGAATCTGGTGCGTCTCGCTCGAGCCCATGTCCGCCGCCGCGAAGTGGCTGGTTCTTGACGGCACTGTCAAGTCTTTCCATCTGGATTCCATGCGAATCGCCTGCCGCCGTGCTTTCTCGGCTCCTGAAACTACTTAGCTTCTTCGAGAACTTGGATGAATCGATGCTGACGTAGTCTTTGGTCCTGCCATTCGTGGTTGTTATTCCATGTATTTCGACAGCGGCACCGGAAGTGTTGCCAAGGAATCCGTCAAAGAGTCCCTTGAGGCTGGGAATGCAAGCCGTAATGACGGAAAGATTCCAGGATAGGGTGAGCCACACGGTCGGAAACAGCGCTTGCCATGTAAAGTCTGTTCCTTCGCCGTTGTACAAATGAGTCGTGTCGAGGATTGCTGGTATCGAGGTCAAGGGACAACTAGAAGAAGGTAGTTTGTCAGCCTTTGTAAGTATGTGGTGTGTGCCTTCAGCAATTTTTGGCCGTGGCTACTCACGACAGTCGCAAAGAGAATAACGCGACAACGGTAAATTTTGCTCTCAAACCAGTGAGGACTCTTGCGATCATGATCATGGGTATAACTGTAATGAAAACATCGGTGATAGCACCAGAGATAATTGTGTATCTATAGATGGGAGCAGCTGCTGGGCATGCCTCCTCTGTTTCTATAAGCCATGGTGGTAGTTGGCACGGGAAGGCCGTGGCGGCCAAGCTGGAAATGAAAGTGGTTAAAATGGCTCCCATGAGGGCAATATTTGCTGTACGGATGAACGAGAAACTGTTGATTGTCCGGATGAAAAGGCACATGGATATCTTGGAGCAGAAAGTGATTCCAATGCCTAAGAGGTTGGTGGTGTATATAATCTGGGTAGATGGTCAGCACATTAGGATCCATAGACTGCGGAACTGACTGAAACATAACAAGTGGAACCTGGGACTAGAACTCACCTTTCTGATATCATCGAGATGTTGGGTACTGATCGTATCCCTATGGTTGCCGACACCGAGTTGGGCACAGCAGACCATTAGACCTGTCTGCGCAAATAGAAGGACGACACCACACAGCAACACTAGGTCGTAATGCCTGAGGTCCAGGTAGCTGCCACGGAGAACGAGTTTTGAGATGATTGCGCAGAGTGTAATAAGCAGGGCAGTCAGAGTTGTGACGACTAAAGCACCGCTCTGGGTTGTGGAGCTGATTTGAAAGAACGGAGACTGAGCCTGGATGGCCGCCATTGTGGATGTGCGGATCAGAGGAAGGGGGATTTCTTCTAGGGCCCGTGGAAAAGTTGCTTCTACGGCGCTACGCGTATGTGGTTATATGTGCAAAACATCCAACACCAAGAGCGCTCGGGGTGACAACTGTGCGTTGGAGGGGTTTTCGATCGTTACACAGGGTAGGTACTAGTGGGAGCCAGAACATCCCGTGCGCAGAATGTGATAAACCATCACGGGCACAAGCTTAAGCCATGATGGTCGTCGGCTCGACCCTTGCCAATGTTGGTTAGATCGAATAAGCCACGGGACGCGGCACTGCTGCATTCAAGCGAGAGGAAGGATATGTGCCACCCCATCATGTCAAGGGCTTTGCGGCTGATGCGGTTCATGAAGCCTCACTCTTATGATTAGGTTCGGCCTGTACCCAATGCGTGCATGCGACACCACGGGTCTCAAACCTGCACGGTTGACATTCCGGCTCGCTGCTCACTGCTGACTGCTCACTGCTCAGTGGACATAAGCAGACAACCCGTGTAGACAAACCTAAAACCGTCGACAGCACGAGACACACTAGGAGACGCAGGGGACGATAGCTACAGCACAACCATCACTGCACGGGGTGGTGCACTACTGCTTATGCACCCAAGCTTGTGAAGAGAAAGGATGCAGAATGCAGGATGCAGGATGCGGCTGCTCCAAGAACTGGGAACTCGGCCGTCGTGGCGGAGCTGCTCGGCTTGGGTGTGCAGGGTGCGGCTGGGATACCGAGGTGGCAAGCCAACCGGAGTCGCAACCGGAACCGCTATCTCGTGCGACGTTCGGAGATATCCACGGGCCCGTGCAGATCAGGCGGCGGCGAGGTGATCGGCACTTCCACACCTGGGGTAGTCGCTGTCTAAAACAACACTAACATGCTAGTCTCTCGAATGGTCGAAACTCAAAGCATAAAGGGCCTTGCCCAATCGCACCTCACCCGGCCGTGGTACATAGACCCTCGACCCCTAACTGCTTGCTCGCCAAAGCGCTGAGGCGCTTCAGTGACGCATCTGTACGCTGTGTAGTGTACTGCAGCAAGCTGCACATACTGTATA
The DNA here is from genome assembly GCA_026745475.1 of Microdochium nivale. NCBI lineage: Eukaryota > Fungi > Ascomycota > Sordariomycetes > Xylariales > Microdochiaceae > Microdochium > Microdochium nivale. The sequence continues at coordinate 3,199,404 of JANTFD010000002.1, forward strand.
CTAACCTATGGTGGTGCTGGTACGGAGCACGGAGCACAACTTGAACAGGTGCTGACCCTGTACATTCTCAGCCAGCAACTGAGTCGTCGCAGCCGCATGCATGAGTGTGGCCAACAACGATTCAAGTCCCCGCAGGAGAAGAGCCCTTGCCTTGCAGAAAGATGGCCAATGTCGGGTGCCGAGTACCTGCTTTTTACATAGTATGCCGACTCGTTCCTGCCATCAAAGTTCCCTCTCTGCAATATTCACTCCGGCATTTCGCAACTTTCCTTCTTCTCCTGCGTAGTTCGCCATTGCTGATCCCTTCCAGTTGCTATCCCTAACCTGTCCGACGGGGAACGCCTTCAAAATAATAATGGCGGACGCAAAAGTCCAAAGGCAAGACATCCGTGTCACGACGCAAGATGGCGTGCCCGAATCCTCGAAAGACACTAGCAGCGCGTCGATCCTCGAGAACCAGACGCGAACACAGAAACTATTCTCACTGCCGCAGCTGTTTTGCTTTTCACTCATGTATTTCAACACATGGGCATCTACCAGGTAGGAAGTCACGGCCCTAACGCTCAGCATCACCACAATCAATCTTACCAAGACCACTCGTCATAGCGGCGTCTACTACGCACTTGTCAATGGCGGCCCCGCGGGCTATCTTTTCAACTACATCTTTGTTGCCATAGGCGTTCTGGCTCAGTCAGCTTGCTTTGCCGAGTTGGCCTCAGTCATGCCGATCGCGGGTGCGCAGTACTATTGGACTTACCACTGGGCTCCCAAGTCTCACCGGGAATTCCTCACATGGATTCAAGGCTGGACCACGTGGCTTGGTAGCCTCGCTACTCTGGCTTCCATTGTCAATGGCATGGGCTTTTCTATCGGGGCACTTATCAATATGTCCCACCCTGGGTTTGAACCCGGCGGCTGGCGCACAGTACTCATTGTGATGATTATCATGCTGCTCTACACTGTCTTGAACATCTGGATCTTCAGGCTCGTTCCAGTGACGGAGCTCCTGCTTGGCATCCTGAACATTGCCACTTTCTTTTTGTTCATGGTTTCGCTTTGGGTTCTCGCACCGAGGAGCGGGCCCGAGATACTCATCACCTTTGACAAGTTTTCGGGATACGAGAGTAACTATGTCTCGTGGAGTGTCGGCATGCTTCCACAGATTTACATGTTTATCGGTAAGTACAACTATCATGTCATGTCTATACCATTTCATTGCGTCGCTAATTTCCTTTCTGTCACCCACAAGGGATCGAGGGCGTCATTCACATGGGAGAGGAGACGAAAGACCCGAAGCGAACAGTGCCCATCGCCATGTTTTGGTCCATTGCCGCCAATGTACTGATGGGGTTGTTTTCACTGATAACATGGCTCGTGAGTGACGGCTCCACAGACAGTATAGATGCAGAGCACTGACAGGAGCAGATCACTATGCCACCCGCGGAGGATATCGTCAAGGCGGTTCATCCCACCTACTACATGCTTTTCACCTCGGTTGGCTCCGTAGGACTTGGTAATGTCATGGCCGCCTTAATGATTGCTGGCTCCTTCGCTTGCGGCTTATCGGCGTATGCCTCATGCTCTCGTCTCACGTGGGCATGGGCGAGAGACGGCGGGCGTAAGTTCCCAGTGACCTGACTGCCATGACATTGCCTACTGGGCTTGGTGGAGAGACCTCTGCTAACACTTGGCTTTGTAGTGCCCGGATATTTCGGCTACGTTGACAGCAAAAGTCGAGTTCCCGTGCGGGCTGTCCTGTTGACGTGCACAATCATTCTCCTGCTGACCCTGCTGAACCTCGGCAACGACTCCCTGATCGCTCTCGGCGCCATCAATTCGCTCTCATCCGTGGCACTCTACAACAGCTACGCAATCGTCCTCTCCGTCATCATATATGCCCGACTTACCACGGGCCTACCGCACTGCGAGTGGTCCATGGGTCGGGCTGGGCTTGGGATCAACATCTTCGCCCTCATCTTTACCGTGTACGGCATGATCTGGCTGCCATTCCCGATCATGGTCCCCGTCACAGCCAAGGGAATGAACTACTGCGGCCCCGTGTTTCTCGCCGTCATGCTAGGTGCGACCGGCGCGTGGTTTGTGTGGGCCAAGGCTCACTGGGGAGGTCCTAACAGGGCTCTCGTCGAGCACGTCATGGAGAAGTTTGAGTTGAGCGACAAATGAAGAAATGGAGCATCATAGGGTACGCAGACTGTGGTCACATTGGGCCCTACTGGCAGCTTCTTTACCCTCGACTCCTCATACGAGCACGCATTCTGTATTTGAAAACATTGCAAGCATCTTGTCCTTGAATTAAGCAGGCTTGTCATCAGTTGTATTGAAGTATCACAATAGATGTCTCAGCCGCTCGTGGACATCTCACATACTCTAGTCCACCCAGTCTATAACCTACTCTTCTCTTCGACTTTGATCGTCTGGTTTTCTGGCTGTGGGTTTATCGCGCTCTTTTCAAACCCGCCAAACTGTCTCCGAACCTCACTCATCTTTTCAACTCCGCCCGCCCCTTGGCCCCGCCAAGCCACCCAACCCTGCAGTCCACGAACTGCTCGACCTGCGGCCGCAGCCTGGTCTCGTGCAGACTAAAGTCGTCCACCGTGCCGACCCGTAGGATGCTGTGGCCCGGCCAACCGCTGCCGACGCGGTACATGAGGGTGCCGCAGCTCCCACAAAAGTAGTTGGTCATGGTCCGGCGATTGGTGATGGTCGTGGACTGGCTGAAGGTGGCGAGCTTGTCCCGACCTCGCTCGTGGACGAGGTACCTGTCGGCGATGATGAAGTTGGTGGCGAACATGGAGGCCGTGATCTTGCGGCAGTCCGGGCAGTGGCAGACGAAGCGGCCGCCCAGCCCGGGACCTTGTGTTGGCTTGAGGCGCAAAAGGTCAGCTACCTCGCTCGTCTGGTTGTGACCCAAGGGGGGGTGGGTGGCCTTTGAAACCAGCAAAAAAGCTGCTATATATTGCTTACGAAGGACAACTGTACGCTGCCACAGTAACATGTCGCCGTCGCCCGGTCGTCAGTGGACCAGCCATCACGGGCGAGGCCTGCGAGGGGGAAGTCGGGCGAGTTTGACGCGTTTTTCCTGCGTCCAGCCATTGCGGAGGAGACTTATCGAGTGGTCTACCTTGAGTCTCTTTCCTCTGCTCTGGGGGCTTCACGTCGTTGAATAGTTCTTTCTCTAGTGTTAAGATCTCAATGGATCGTACAGTCCACATAACTTTATCGCTCCGGGAGCTTTGCAAGCCGAGGTTCATGAACCACTAGCGCTTATTGGTATTACCCGCTACGACTATAGCCAATAAAGTAAGATTAGTCACTGAGATTATTTTGGAGGATCTGATGGTTCCATAACTTAGGAGTCAGCCCGGGCCGTGCGGCTGGACGAGGTTGATCGTTGCAGGATGCGATCTCCAAGTCTCGCACCCGTGCAGTTGTCCACTTCCAGTACCTTGCGTAGAGCCCCGGAGGTCTGGAGGTTGCTGGAGGCCTGGCCCAGTCCCAGATGCGGTGGCGGAGTTGGTAGGAAGCGTTGCCGGTTGAGTCACCGCGGCCGGGGTGCATTTCCGCGCTGGTTTCGCGCCCCACCAGCCGCAGCTCGCACAGAAAGCCCCGCCACCCGCGGCGCAATCGAAGACCCTTAAGAAAGCTGCGTCATGTCACTTCGAAAAAGGGAAAAAAACTTTTGAATCATAGATCGCGTCTTCCGCTTTGTCGTTCATTTCCTTCACCAGCGTCTATACCCGACCTCTTGCAGCAAGCATGCCGCCAAAACAGACTGATATCCTCAAGAGGCCCCTCTACCGTGAGCATCTCTGCCCCTCATCCTACATGGCGGCGTGCCTCTGACGTCAGTGTCTCTAGTCTTCGATCTGCCGCCAGAGGTTCTCAATTCTTTGATCCCGAGACAAGACGATGATGCCGCAATCATAGTCCCGGCGTCGACAACGTCGGAAACAAGTGGCGACGATGCACAGGATACCTCTTCGGACGCAGGCGGCCCCGTCGGTTCGCAGGCCTGCTCGACATGTCGGCTGTCCTTTGCAAACGTGCTGGACCAGAGGAGCCATCTCAGGTCCGACCTTCATCACTACAACCTCAAGCAGAAACTACGAGGCCAGCCGCCAGTCACAGAAGTGGATTTCGAAAAGCTCATTGGCGACCTCGATGAGAGCCTGTCAGGGTCTGATTCTTCCGAGTCCGACGAGGACGAGGAAGCGCGAAAGGACACCACCTTGACTGCGCTTCTGAAGAAACAAGCGAACCTTTCTCTTGTCACTACCAGCACGAGCGATGGCAAGGAAGACGAAGAATCGCTCTCGGCGTCGAGCAAGAACCCAAAGACGAGCGGGAAGCCGCCATTACTTTGGTTCAGCTCGCCTCTACTTCCCACAAACACATACTTCGGCATCTACCGGTCTATATTCACAACAGGCGAATTGTCGCAAGAAGGGGACATGGTGGAGAGGATAAGGTCCAAGCAGCTCGAGTCCATGCCTGTCCCCAAGCCTGATGCTTCTGGACGCTACCCCGCTGCTGTGTACCAGAGTCCTCATGTATTCCTGTGTATGATTGGCGGTGGTCACTTTGCTGCGATGATAGTGTCTCTCCCACCCAGGCAGACCAAGCACGGTCAAAACTCTGGTCCTCTGAATAGGGAAGCCACGGTACTACATCACAAGACATTTCACAGGTATACCACACGTCGGAAGCAAGGTGGCTCGCAATCTGCCAACGACAATGCCAAGGGCAAGGCCCACTCAGCCGGTTCCAATATCCGCCGCGCAAACGAGCAGGCCCTGATCACTGACGTACGAGCGCTCCTGGCAGAGTGGAAGGATCTGATAGACAGTTCCGAGAACCTCTTCATCCGCGCCAGCGGCATTGGCAACCGCCGCATTCTCTACGACGACTACCCGGGCCGCGTGCTGAGGGCGAACGACCCGAGGATAAAGGGCTTTCCCTTCAATACGCGCAGAGCGACACAGAACGAGCTCATGCGGTCGTTTGTCGAGCTGACGCGCCTCAAAGTGCAAGAGATCATCCCGGTGGACAAGACAAAGGCGCCAGAGCCGGGGAGGTCGGGCACGGCTACGCCTAAGCCTACAAAGCCAGCTGCTCCGAAACTCTCCGAAGAGGAAGAGACGGCCCTGTTGCACACGTCCCAGCTGCAGGCGTTCGTGCGCCGGTCCAAACTCCCGGCGCTGCTGTCGTACTTTCAGAACAACAGCATACCGGCAGACTTCAGGTTCCAGCCCGAGAGCGCGGCGCAGAACCACCACGCACCAACGGCCTTGCACCTGGCTGCCAGCATGAACTCGGCGACTCTGGTGCTAGGCCTGATAGTAAAAGGCGGCGCGGACCCCACGGTCCAGAACCAGGAGGGCAAGACTCCGTTCCTGCTGGCAGGCGACCGGTCCACGAGGGACGCCTTCCGCGTGGCCCGTGACGAGGCCGGGGAGGACAAGTGGGACTGGGACGCGGCCGGGGTCCCGGCCGCAATGAAGAGGGCGGACGCGGAGAGGCGGGACCAGCGCGATAGGCAGGAGGCTGAGAAGAAGGAGGCCGAGCGGCGGGCCGCCGAGGAGGAGCGGCTCAAGACCGAAGGGCCAAAGGTGGCGCCGGACAAACCTGGCGGCCGCATCGGACCAGGACTACTAGACCGCAGCAAGCAGATGACTGCGCAGGACCGGCGCGAGGAAGAGGCCCGGGGCTTGACACTGGCGCAGAAGACGAAGCTCGAGCGGGAGCGTAGAGCGAGGGCGGCTGAGGAGAGGATGAAGAGGATGCAGCAGAGCGGGCAGTAGGACTAGAACAGGCTCGGCTTTCTCTTGGCCGAAGATGATTATAGAGACAGGCCTACCTTTAAAGTAAGCGGAGAAGACAGAGACTGATTCCCCAGACCGGCCGTGCGCATGCTTATTGAACCCAAAATGCAAAGACGAATTATGTTGTTGTGCCCGGTAGTCGGGGCCGGGACAGCGAAACATAAGATGCCAAGAACCATACAATGGGCCGCTAACAGAGACCCCGATCCGATCTGCCGTTCGTGATGTCGAGCCAGGATGCCATTCACGGGCGGCGTGTCGCATGTGGTTGCCAAGCATTGACGAGCCTTCTATTACCAGAACGTACGCGTTTCTCAAGGGAAGCAGAGCAGGGAAGAGTCTTTGGAGTGTGACTGCTGCCGATTTGCATGCAGAAGCCATACCTCCAGCTTGGCAGTCGCACGGGACGTCCAGCCCGAGCAGTTGTGAGGTGTTACACAGCGGCATTGAACAAACTACGCGCACATAAAGCTTCAATCTCTGACTTCAATCAACAACGTCCATCAAAAACGTCCATCGACAACGTCTATCCTCATCACCAACACCAGCACAACGGCAGGTAGGCAGGATGACGTTCACCCCGCACCACCACAGCACACACATAACCCCAGGCTTCCGTTCTGATACAGGCTACCTTAAGGGGGTCCGGAATGTGGCTGGCAGGGGTCGTCTCAGGTGAGCCACCCCCGGACAGGCGACTCGCCAGCGAGGTTGCGGCTCTGGCTAGCGACAGGCCTGAAACAGCACGGGGATACTCTTGCTCGCCCAGCGTGCCCAGAGGTGCCAGAGGGCAAGACAAGCTTTTTCTTTTCTTGCTCTGGACGGGGCCAGGGGCGCACGCGTGGGCATGGGTCGACTGCTGGTGAGTGATGGAGTGGTCGATCGCTCCGCTTTGCTGCTGCCCAATCGGCCGGCTGTGATGGCTGGATGTGCCCTTTTGGAGTCTTGGCTGAACGGAAGCTCCCAGCAACGGCGCGAATTCGGACGGCAGGCACGAAGAACAGTCGAGCCGCCGCAGCCCCCGCCCGCCCCCTCTACGCGCTCACATTGCCGCCGCCGCCTCCAAAGATAGATCACAAGAGAGACGGACCCTTTCTCCGCCGACGTCATGCCACTGAGATGCCCTCGTTGCTCGATGGCGCGGCTCGGTAGACGCCCAAGCGACCGACTCTTACGCGCCCCAACGCCTTCCCGCGGGCCCAGCCAGGTGCGATCGACATGCCATTCAGTAGTGTGGCTACTCGGAGGATGCGGCGACGGTGTCGTGACAATCATGGCTGCGGCCTCAGGATGAGCATCACACCACCACATCGCGTCGTCTCGCATTGCGTGCCCGAGACTTTGGAGCCCACCTGAACAAAGCTCCACCACCCCTGCCGCCTCCGGACTTTTGGCTCGGTGTCTGTCCATCGTGTGCGGTGCCGCCGTACCTTGCAGCACCACCCATCGTGGCGGAGCGCGTTTCAGACGACAGGCTTTGTTCTGCCGGCAGGCCTCAAGCCTCCGTTTCGCACCTGTGGCAGGCGGACTTCGGCACCAGGCGCTCACACGTCGCTTCGCATGTTCGGCTTTCAGGTCGACTGTCGACAGCAGAAAGGAACCCCCGGTCGGTCGGCTGACGGTACTGGCAGACCTCGACGCAAAGACAACCTTTTGCTGCCCCAAGTCTCCAGGGTTAACGTAACAGCCAAAGGCCAATCAGAAGCATCACCAACCATCACACCGCGCATCATTCCTTCTTAGGACTGATGCTGGCCGTGCGTCGGCAAAGCGCGCTGCGTGCATGCAGGGCACCCGGGGTATCTACCTATGGCAAGGCCGACTCTGGCGGCCTGGTGCATTCCCGCTAAAGAACGAGGCCTGGTTGCCGCCTGCCTTGCATTCAAAGACTGGCAAGCATGTTTGTTTCACGCCCAGCTTTTGCTTTGCCTGCTCGTGTCCTGCAACGGTGCCAGGGGCTGATGGTGGACTACCCTTGCAACCGCGCGCTCCCGAAGCGCCTCAACTGAGAGGGCGGCAGCATCCATGGATGCTGCTGGCCCTGGGCAATCCGGTGGCCCAGAGAGCCTGCCGAGGAGAGACTCAACCCCGGCCGGGCCCGCTTGTCCCAGGAACAACGAGACCCGGCAGCCAGTCGATGAGGCTTCGCCATCCATGGATTGCCCGATGGGGAAGTGCTCACGAGCAGGGGGGCGCTTGTTCATCAAGCCCGTCCCAAGTCACAAGCGATTGCTACCAGCATCATGCTACAGAGTATATAGTCCACGGTTGCTTGGCTTTTCCTTTCTGCCCGTTCCTTTGAAGCTTCATCTCCTCATCAGTCAATCGTGTTTCCCTTACTCTCTCAGTCGCACTCATTTTCTGCCTAGACGGCATTAATCCTTGCGCTTCTCTTTGGTACTTTCTCACAAACAGGTCAAGCTCATTCGCTCTAGCTTGCTTCTCATCACTTCCGTCTATCCATATTACTTTCTCCATAGTACACTCGACGTGTCGCAACTTTCTCTACCATATCAACCTTTACCAAGCTTTTCTCCAGCTCTCAACATGAAGGCCTCCGCCGTCCTTGCCGTGGCTGCCAGCCTCGGCTCTGCCAGCGCAACCTTCTTCCACAACGCTCCCTCCTTCAGCTGCCCCGGCAACACAAACAACCAATGTCTCGATGAGTACCGCCCCGGTCTCAACTGGCAGGATCTTACTCCCGGCAAGTTCGACAAGTACAAGGGTTTCCGCTGGAAGGGCTTCCAGGCCGTAGACAAGTTCAGCAAGCGCAGCGAGCTCGGCCCTCGCCAGTTCCAGGACAAGAGCATCACCGGCAAGGCCAAGAAGTCGCGTGACCAGAGCCCCAAGATGAGCTGCGATGTCGAGGCCGGCAACGAAAAGACCACAATCCGCGAGATCCAGATCGAGACCGCCTTCGACTGCGACCTCGAGTTCCATTACACCATGCCCGGCGGCTCCATCTGCAAGCAGCGTCACCATTGCCCCAAGTCTGGCACCACGGTCCCCAACAACCAGTGCGGCGGTGCTACCGATGTCACCATTGTCTACCCTCACCAGCCTCAGCTCCCTCAAGACGGCTGTGACTTTGCCATCCCCAGCATCGGCTTCGACTGCGATGACAACACGCCTCCTACTCCTCCGGTCGTTGTGACTCCCCCGAGCAGCACCTACCCGGTCTCGTCGCCTCCTTCGTCTACTGCTCCCTCCACTGCTCCTCCGACGACCTCGTCTGCTGCGAGCACGACTTCTTCTGCCACGGTTGACACTTACACCACCGTGTCGCAGCCCGGCACCACCTCGAGCACTGTTTCTCAGGATACCTACTCAGTCACTGTCCCCACTGGTTCTGTCAGCAGCACCGCGAGCACCGCGAGCACTGCAAGCACCGTGAGCGTTGCCACCACCTCTTCGGTGCCTGGTCCCCAAGATACCTACTCCGTCGTCGTGCCCCCCACTTCCTCGGTGCCTGGTCCTCAAGACACCTACTCCGTCATCGTGCCCCCGACTTCTTCGGTCCCTGGTCCCCAGGACACCTACTCTGTCATCGTCCCGACCGGATCCCACAGCGGCTCGAGTTCCGTGCCTTCTGGCACCGCCTCGACCTCTGTCCCCGGCGGCTCGACCAGCAGCACGCTTGCTGTCACGACCAGCGCCAGCACTTCTGCTCAGGACACCCCGTCTTACCCTGTTGTTGGCACCTCCTCTGTCCCCGCGACCACTCCGGTCTCGCCTCCTACGGGCACCACAACTTACCCTGTGGTCGACACTTCGTCCGTTCCCGCGACCACTCCCGTGTCGCCTCCTTCAGACACTACAACCACTCCAGGCTCGCCTCCTTCGGATACCACGACCACTCCTGGAGCGCCTCCTTCAGGCACCACGACCACTCCGGGCTCGCCACCCGCGGACACCACGACTTACTCCGTGGTCGACACTTCTTCTCTTCCCCCGACCACTCCCGTGTCGCCGACCTCGAACACGGCCAGCGTTCCGGCCCCTCCCCTCGAGACCGCTCCCTGCCCGCCGGTCGTGCCCTCGTGCCTCAACACCTGGATGTTCATTGTCCAGTGCATTGACAACACCGACTCTGCCTGCTACTGCCCCGACGAGAAGTTCGTCACCAGCGTCTTTGACTGCATGTATGCCCACGGCGAGACCGACGACATCATCAAGGAGGCCGTTGAGTACTTCCAGGGCATCTGCGCCCCCTACGTCCCGCAGAACCCTGCCATCGGCACCGGCGCCGATACAATCACCCCGATCCTGACCGTCACCGCCACTGCCCCTCCCACGGCCGTCTACACGACCATTGAGATCGTAGCCACTTCGGTCGTCCCCTGCACCGACGCCCAGGGCGTCGAGATTCCCAGCTCCAGCAGCACCATCACTTACAGCACCACCCTGAGCGTCCCCGAGGTCCACTTCTCCACAATCACAAACATGCCCGGCTCGACACAGGTCGCCGTCGTCCCTGGTCCGACTGTGTACCCCACGGCCCCGGCGCCCGGTGTCCCTCCCCGACTGCCACTGCCACTGCCACCCCGGCTCCCGGCGTGCCCTCGTCATCCTTTGGCATCCCCGCCCAACCGCCAGCACCACCCTGTCCACCATCAGGCCCAGCGGCGGCCTCACTCCCACGGCCCCCGCGGTCACCACGATCCCGATCGCCGGTGCTGCCCGCATCGGCGGCATGGGTGCTGCTGGGTTCGTCGCCGCCTTCGCCGCTGCGCTTGCCCTGTAGGCCGCAAACGGCAATTCGTAGTTGTTTTCCACCACCATTTCATCACGATCTCTACGATACACAATTTTGAGGACAGTTAGGGGGGTTTAGGGTCCCAGAGCAAAGGAAAGGACAAGTGGGAGAAGAAGAAGAAGAAGAAGAAGGCTGTAATAATATTTAATTGATACCACCGTGTCAACCACCCGATGGCACACATGCACACACATACAGGCTTTTACGCAAAGCAGAATATGAATTTCATAAATACAAAGTTTCCAAAACCAAGAGCCCGCTGACTCATCACGTGATGTCTTTTACCCCCTTCGTAGTAGTTGGGCATACGTCGTATGTCTGCAATGCCCACAAAGTGTAGTCCATTCTAGATGGCTAGGTTACTTGCGATGATTGTGCCTCTGCCTATGCCTTGGTCCGATGTCAAATCGTCTGCCCCCAAGGAGCCTGGACACCTGACACCCCCGGGGCACTTGGAAGCGCGCTGTATCTTATTGCAGTCGTCCATAACCACAAGGGCTTCCCATTTTCGCATTCCGGGGGAATTCTCATTTCAAGGGAGGCGTCATTATCGTATGCATCCATCATATGCGTCCTCATTACAGGTTCCTCGAACCGAATTATGATAAGATAACAATATATATACAATCGCAAAGTCGTTCGGTCATCATTTTGACGTGTGCTGTTCGTGAGTGCGTGCAGGGCATGCGACGGGATAGGGCGAGAGCCAATCATATTCCGTTCTCGAGATGCCCGTTCCCAAGAATCCCAAACGCCACTGACCTCCTTTTTTATACCTGACTACAAGAAACCCTTGGTCATGCTGGGTTGCCTGTTCAGGCTGCTCTTGCGTTGCGGCACCTCCACACCGCCCGCCAGGCTCGAGGTCTCGTCGGCATCGGCGACGCTGGGCGCTCCCCTTATCGCGCTCATCCTCCTGGCGCCATCGAGACCGGGCGTGCCGTAGCGGATGCTACCATTGAGGCCCGTCTTGTCACCGCCGGCGCGAAGAGCCTTCCAGCCCTCAAGCTCGCGCGAAAGGCGCGCCGTCCTTTCCTGCTCCTCCCGCAGCTCGCGCTCGGCGCGTCGGGCCTGCAGCTGGTTGTCGCTCTCAGACGACTGCAGCTCATCAATTGTCTTGAGGAGTTTGTCAACCTTGTCCCGCAGACGGCTGGCATCCTCGCTCAGCTGGGCCGCTTGCTTGTCTTTGCGATCAATCTGAGTCTGGAGGTCCTTAACCGTCCGGTCAATGTTGCGCGCAGACCGCTGCGTCTTGGAGCGCTGGTCTTCTTGCGACTCTAGCTGTTGCTCAAGCTGCAGTGAATGGACAGGTTAGCAATGCTGTACGGCCAATGATGGGGTGTTGTCAACCTTACCTCTTGGACTCTCTTGTGTAGAAATTTGACGTCCTGGCTGCCTGTAGAGTACCCCTTGGTCTCGAGGTCTACAACCCTGAGCTGGACCTCGTTCAAGCTCTTCTCCAGCGCTGCCTTCTGCTTCGCTAGCTCGGCAGCGGCTTCTCTCTCCGCAACGAGCTCCTTTTGTACCTCGCTAGAAAAGGCCTCGGACCGACGCATCTTCTCCACGGCTGCCGTTGTGATGTCCTCATTTTGTGCCAGGGCTGACTTGAGCTCCAGGATTTCCTTGTCGGTACTGGCCGCACTCCGCAAGGTAGGGCTCTCGCTGTTTGCAAGATCCTCTAGACCTGCCTTGGCCTCTTCGAGTCTGACCTCGATGCTGCGCTTCTCGCGGATAAGGGCGTCGCGCTCGACAGTCATGTCGTCGACCGAGGAGCGGAGGCTCCTGACCTGAGTCAGCAAGGTAACGACCTTAGCCTGCGCCTCATTGTGTGCATTGATGGCCTCATCGCGCGAGGACATGACATCAGCCAGTGTAGAGTCGAGTCTTGACTTCTCCTTTGACCAAGTCGTACTGTTGAGAACCTCGTCGTCCCACTTTGCCCTCGATTCGTCGAGCTCTTCGCGCAGGCGAGTGATTTCGGACTGTTTGAACAGCTTCTCCTCGCGGGCGAGATCAAGGTCCTTAGTCAAGGTTGCAAACTCAGCCTGATACTTCTTGCGAGTCTGCTCCATGCTGGCCTCCTTGTCCTCAATGTCGATGGCTCGCTGGTTTCGGTAGTCTTCGAGCTCATGTTGCAGTCGCTTTTTAGCTTGTGTCGCTGCTTCAAGGTCTGTGGTCATGTCCTCCACCTTCTCCTCGAGACGCTGGGTCTGTCGCTGCAGATCTTCAATGATCGCTTCCGTCTTGTCACGTGAGGATATGACCTCTGCGTATGTGTCCTCAGCCTCTTGCGCTTGCGATCTGGCAAATTGCTCGGCCCGAGTAGCTTTGAGGACGGCAATTTCGGCTTGCTCTACCTTGCTGAAGTACTCATCGGCACGACTCTTGTATGTCTGAAGGCTGGAAGTCACATCGGCCAGCCTCGAAGACTCAGCGTCGAGACTAATCTGAAGATCTGCGTAATCCTGCAGAAGTTGAGCGCGACTCTGCGCCTCCTGATCCCTCGCAAGACTCATCTCCTGGAGATCAGACCTGGAATCGCGAAGCTCAACCTCAAGGCTTGCGCGATCACGGCGCAAACGCTCAAAGTGTTCTTTGATGTCAGTAAGCTCGGCCACCACATCATTGTGAGATCGTAGGAGCGACCGGCGGGAATCTTCTTGGCTATTCAGAACCTCTAGAATCTCTTCGTGTGACTTTGTCTGGATGTCCCGCAGGGACAGGTCTCCGCTCTGAATCGACCGTTCTAAGACGGACAGTTTCTTCGCCGAATCGTCGAGCATGTCGTGAAGACGGCTATTGGCCTGCTCAAGCTTTTGCACGCGGCGATTGGAAGGGTTCTCTTCAAGACTTGTTCCTTCCGAGCCGGTATTCGATCGGTCGAGCTGGCTTTGGAGGTTGTGGTTCTGCATCTGGGTCAACTGTAGCTGGTTTTGGAGCTCTGCAATATCGGCCTTCAGGTCCGCGCGTTCATCGAAGCTTTTAGCCTCGAAGGCCTCGTCAGACTTAGCGGAATCAACCACTGATTCGTTCTCTACGCCCATGCCGCGCTTGACGGGCGTAGTGCCATTCGAATATTGACGATCGTGAGCCTTTGGCTTTCTTGGTGTGGGAGACCCGGGGAATCCTGCCTCGTTCAGCGGGATCTCCTCCAGTCGAGGTCTCGCTAAGGTGTCCGCGCGATTCGATCTCAACTCCGCTAGTTGAGATTCCGCAGTCGTTCTTGCAGCACTTTGTACGCGTAGGTTTTGTTGAAGCTCCTCGATCTTCCGAATCATCTCAAAGTTCTTGCTCATCATGCTGTCATGACTACCATCAGCTTGATTTGAAATGGCCACCTCGGGGTCAACCGCCTTCAGAACCCGCAGCATCTGCTCACGAAGCTCCTCCAGCTCTTTGCCTCGGGAATCCAAAGTGGCTTGCATGGTCCGAACTGTGGACTGCGACTGAGAACGTATTTGGCGCTCTGATTCTAGCGAGCGATTAGCCTCGGCCAACTGCGCTGCGAAGGTTGACGAGTTTTTCTCCGCGTTCCGGGTTGACGTGACTTCACGGGATATCTCATGGTTGAGGTCTTCAAGGGTCATCTGAAGTTTCTCAACTTTCTTCTCCAAGCCGGCAACAGTGAGCTGTGAGTCGCCAAGATTCTTGTTGAGTTTAGTATTCTGCTCCTCGACTCTCGCCTTTTCTCTTTGCAGACTCAGCACTTGGCCACGCGAGGCCTCGCTGGCCTTAGAACTAGACCTTGCGATCTCGAGGCCCTTCTGTTGGATCTTGTTGAGCAACGCACGGTTGTCGTTCTCCGATGCCGCCAGGCGACCCTTGACGGTGACAAGCTCACGCTCCAGTCGTTCTTTGGCCTGATCGTTTTTGAGGCCAAAGTCTCCGGAATCGATCATGAATTTGTTCAGGTCCTCGATCTGATGGTTGAGCTTTTCGCATTCTGCCTCGAACCAGCCAAGTCGTTCTTGTGTCGCGTCTAGGTCGCGTTGTAGGCTGGCTTCTCTTTCCCGGGCTGCTCTGGTGGCAGCACGCTCGCCTCGCTCCTCAGCGGCAATGCGTGCCTCCTCGGCCTGAGTCTTTGCTACACGCAAACTGCGAAGCTCTTCACGGGCCTCGTCACGCTCACGCTCCGCTGTCGCCCTGGCCTCCTTCGTGCGACGTAGCGTATCTTGCTGCAAGTATAGCTCTTTCTCAATGGTTATTTTGAGCTCCTTCAACTGCTCGTGCTCGTCCTTAAGAGCCTGAAACTTGTGCTCTGCGATCAACGCAACGTCATCCCTGGATTGACGTTCGCGGCTGAGCTCTGTCTGGACCTTGAACAGCTGGTCTTTTAAGTCCTTGATCTGAGACTCGAGTACTTGTTGATTCTCCCGAGCTTGGGCGTCGTCAGAGAGTCGGGCCTGCAGCAAGCGTTTGGCGTCTTCAGCCTCCCGTTGTAATTGAGAGTGCTGAGATTTCATAGCAGACATCTCAGCTTGAATATCATGCATGCGGCTTTGATTTTTTTCTCTTTCCGAGGTGAGTGATTTTCGTTGTTCTTCCAGATTGCGTTGCTCAGTCTGGAATTTTTTGACATCGCTCCGCAGGACGATGAGCTCGCTTTCCTTCTTCCTAACAAGGTCTTCATAGTCTGTGGAGGTCTTAGACAACTGAGACAATTGTTGCTGTATCTCACGATTCTCCCGCGACAGAGTTTGCTCGCGAACTTTGGCCAGCTGGAGCTCCTTCTGCGTCGTGTGAAGCTTGACACCGGCGTCTTGATCAATCTTTAAAAGCTTTGCTTCGAGATCCTTAGCCTTGCGATCTTTTAGGGATAGCTGACTCTGCAACATCTTGATTTCGTCCTCTAGAACGGCTTCTTGGGCACTGCGATCAGCTTGGCGTTGCGCAATCTGCTCAATTTCGGCTTCTAGCTCAGATGCGCGAGCATGTAGCTCGGACTTCTCGCCTTCAAGGCGGGAGATGAGTGCAGCTGCTTGTTCGAGTTGGGAACGATACTTGTCGACTTCTTGCTCAGCACGTTTCTTGGCATCTAGCAGGTCATCCAACTGATCTTCAAGCTTTTCCTGGTCATCAATCGCCCCCTTCAGTTCATCCTCCAGCTCGGACTCACGCAGCTGCAGGCGCTTGAAAATCTCCTCTTTGTCAAGCGCCAATGCTCGCTCGCTTTCGAGGACTTGCTGCGTCCTAATGAGCTCTGTGTGGCAATTACGTCTCTCTTCTTCAAGGCGCGTTCGATTTTCGGACTCAAGTCTCATCTTCTCGTTGAGTTGGCGAATTTCCTCGTCACGACGCTTGACTTCAACAGCGGTTCGTGTCGCACCCAGAAGCGGCTTCATTTTCATCAATAGCTGCCACCAGGGGTTGTCCGAGAGATCCAGGTAGACATTGAAGTTGCGCTGGATCACGTGCGTGGCTTCAGTTCGGTACAGCTTCTTGAAGGCACTCCGTCGGCGAATATACCCACGAGCAACTGCTTGAAACCGAGCCATGATCTCACTGATGAGTGCGTCGCGCTGCTCCTCAAGCTCGGCCAATACTCCGGCGCGGAAGAAAACCTTCGTAAGGCCCACACGGTATAGTGATTTGTCGAGACTAATCTTGTCAAGCATAAGGGTGGCTGCAGCCTGGCCCTCAAGGTAACCCTTGGGCATGTTCTTGCAGAGAACTTCATATCGCTGACGGAACTCTGAAAAGGGCAATCTGTTGGGGAAACCTGTTCGGGAGATTCGAATGCCCTCAAGCACACCATTGCAACGAAGCTGGTCAAGAACTAGCGGCCCACTGAAGAGCTTTGGCTTTTTCTTGTGGTTAGGTAGGATGCACCGAACGAAATGTGGATGGGTTGAATGTAACTGCGCCATAAGACTCGATAGCTGCTCCTTGTGCCTTTGCGCCACTGTCCGGAAGAGTCCTTTCTTGACGCGACTGCGGGTAGAACCGATATCATCGTCAGCTTCGGCACAGTCTGCGAACAAGTTCGCGATGTGCTTGTCGGTGGAGGCGGCGAGAAGTCGGGTAATGTTGTCGTTTAGGGGATCCTTGTTCTTCTCGAGCCAGCCGTCCGTGGAGTACTCGACGGCAGCGGCGTAGTGGGTAAGGACGAATCCTTGCTGCGTCCCGGGTCTGCTAGGCCTGTACTTCGTCGACTTCTTGTCCCAAAGCGAATTGAGCTTCTCTGTGAAGGACTTGTCGGTGGCTTTGGGCATGACGGAATCTTCGTCTAGACAGGAGAAGATACCGATTGGGTTCGACAACTCGATCAGGTCGATTGTTGGCTGGAGGTCGCGACCAAAGTCGATGAACTGCCACTCGATCTGTTCCCTGGCATATTCTTCTTGCTCCAGAACAAACATGTGGTGGTTGAAGAACTGCTGGAGCTTCTCGTTTGTGTAGTTGATGCAAAGCTGCTCGAAGCTGTTCTCCTCAAATATCTCAAAACCAGCGATATCCAGAACTCCGATAAAGTGTGAGCCGTCCATAGCCATGCCGGTCTTGTCAAGTTGTCGATTGATTCGGGTGACTAAATCACCGAACCCTCTTTCGTAGATGCCCTTGGCCAGCGCGTCGAGACCCAGACGGACTTGATCCGGCGTCTGGACTTTTTCGACCCATTCTCTGCCAGCCTTCACCTTCGGATGAAGGAGACCTTGCAGGAATGGCTCCAGGGGAACACCCAAGAGCTTGCAGGCCTTGGTAGCCACAGATTTTGCGTCTTGTGCAAGACGAGCTTGGTCTGCCATGCGGCTCTCTTTGACAACACTAATATTGCCAAGATGCAAGACGGCAGCCACAGTCCGGAGGATGGTGAGCTGGTCCTGGTCAGAGAAGCCCATAACCTGAAATGCTTCCTGTAGAGATTCCCACTCTTCACGATCCGAAACGCCGACGATCGTGTCGTGACCCTCTCGGGTGTAGGCGAAGTCGTCCATGGATAAGCCTTCGAGCAAGAATTCCTTCTTCATTGCCGCATTTGCCCCCTTGAGAAGCTGATAGAAGATGTGGTAGTTGCGTTCTTGTGAATTGATGCGGACAACTCTCGATTTTTCCAGAAGATACCAATCAATGAATGCACCCGATATTGTGCCTGTCCGTGAGAACTCTATCCGGATGAACTTTCCGAATCTTGACGAATTGTTGTTCCGAACAGTTTGAGCGTTTCCAAAGGCTTCAAGAATTGGATTGGCGCGCAGGATCTGCTGCGAGAGATTGCCCTTCTGGCCGCGGCTCTTGACTGGCGATTCGGATTGCGATACCGCCGCAAGGTACTGGATGACCTTCTTGGTGTTCTCTGTCTTGCCTGCGCCAGACTCTCCTGTGACCAGGATGCTCTGATTGGAGCCTTCCCCGACAAGATTCCGGTATGCCTCATCAGCCATTGCGAATATGTGCGGCTTCGCGTCTTCACGATTACGACCACGGTACATGTTGATGTATTCGTTCGAGTATATGGGCAGCGCGCAGTACGGATTGATTGTGACAAGAAACAGACCCGAGTACGTATAGATGAGATCAGACTGGTAGCGCATGTGCAGGTTGTGAACGACAGATGCCTCGTTCAGGTGAGTGAGCTCGGCCATGTCGTCGGCTTTTTCGAACTTGGCTGGATTGACCTTATCGACCGTTTCGGCTTCCGCCTCTCGTTGCTGATCGTTCTGTCAGCAAAGCGCACTGCTATGACTAGCTAGGACCATTGTTGAACAATACTTACCGTGCCATCATCGCACTGCACAAGCAACTTTCCACCGCCAAGTTCTTCGATTACCCAGCCCTTCACGAAGGCTGTCTGGGGGTCTCTAAGCCATACGTATCTTTTGCCAGAGAAGTCATTTTCGCCCTCAATGCCCTTGACGACATCTATACTCCGCCTCATGTCTTCGGTCTTGATGAAGGCAGGCGGAAACGTACCAGACGGTACAATTGGGCCCTTGGAGCCCTCTCTGTAATGCTTGGAGCCGTTGCCAGCTGTTGGGGGCAGGACGACGCTCATCGTACTGTGGCTCGGTGTTTGGCTGTGCGAACGGGCATTTTGTGGTGGCGGCGACCGCGCACCAGCAAGAGGATACTGTGTGAACACTGCTGATTTCGGTTTGTCATTGGCGGCAGGAGCTGGTGACGCTGAAGGAGAGCCCACGCGGGCGAATGGGTTGCGCCGTTGCGACATACTGCCCAAGTTTGGAAACGTGAGGTGTTGTGTGGCGCAAACAGTAGCAGTGGCCTACTGTTAGTCAAAATTCTCCAGCGGAGAAGCGTGTTGGTAAGTTTGGTGCTTCCGACTCGAGTAAGGCAGGCTTAAGCCATGGGGAACGGTGGGCTATGTGATGTTTCCCAGGTCTTGTGATGCTCGTCTCGGACGTGCTGCGCCGAAGCCGTAGCTAATGCTACCTAAACTGCGCTTAAGAAAAAGTTGAGAAGTCGCAAGGATCGTAGGTGGAAGAGCCTGCTCTGAAGAAAGGTAGCGGAATGGCCCCAAACCCTGGGGAGCGATGTGTAGCCAACGTTGTAGGGACTGTTATGAATCGCAGGAGATGGTGATGCAATATCGTCTATCGAGCGGTGGGTGTTGACATGCGGGCACTTGAGCAGGGTGACCGAGCCTGGCAACGGATGAGCCTCAAGTAAACAATGGCGTAGTACTGCCTTGTGAGTGGCCAGGCAAAGCGCAAGTGGACTTCCATGTGGATCCAGCATGGCAGCTCGCCGCTCCAGTCGCTGCTAACCCTGACGCGCTGCACCCAACCCTTTAGATGCATGCCCCGCGTAGATACTAGCGTGTATGGTGCTCTTTCTTTCTTTGGCACTCTAGATCAGATTCCAGCGAGGGCCATAGATATCGCGAGCGACGTACTTTTGATAGTCCTCCAGTCATTCAGAACTCGAAATCCCTTTGCATGCCCTCCAGGCATCTTTAGGCGACGGTACCGCATGAATACCATTGACGTTACGACACGCGCCGCAGCCTACGGACAGCGCATGTGACAACATAATTCAAGCATCGATCGCGCCGCTGAGGGCTCCCCAAAGGCCTCTCTAGAGGTACCATCTCTGCCACAGCTACTGCCCATGCGACGGTGTTAGTTGCGCCATTGCCTTTTCCCTACATCATCGGCGCAGCTCGACTCGAGCCTACCACAAAGTGCGCTACAACCTTCAGTCGCGACGCAACCAATCTAGATCACGTCGACATCGCCCCAGTACGCCCGAGCCGAGCGTGGCAGATGCCCGAGCCAACTATATCTGTAGCATGTCTAGAAGCCACATACCCGGCATGGCTACCCCAAGAAACACAAACCATGAGCTGCAGAATCCATTCTTCAGCAAGACTGCAGCTCCCCCATCTATCATGAACTCACCACCAGGCTTGAACTCGAGCATAACGAGTAACAGCGCAGCGCACAGCCTCAACATGATTCCCGGGCTCGCATTTGGCTCCCCGCCGGCGCCGGGCCAACATAGACAACTCGCGCTCGCACACTACCAGCTTCCGCAGACGTTACCTGATGTCGAGCGTAAACAGATCAACAGGGCAATTCAGCCGGACCGAGCTTCGCTACGAGCCAAGACTCCAGTACCACACACGGCCGAAGTTTCAAATCACCCTACGGAGCTTAGCGAAGGAGAATTTGAGGAATTTGAGGACCTTTATGAGCCAAGAAATGGAAGCGAAGGGTCCCAGGCTGCTGCAGCTACCGCTACGACAAACGGCTGTGCAAGTGTAGGTGAGGCGGATGGTTCATCACTTTACGACAACAATACACCACGTCTGGACACGATGGCCGATAACACGAGAAGGACTTCCTCGGCCGACGAAGACTGGGAACCTACACTCGACCCATTCGATAGCTCGCAGTCACACTTGCCGCGCTCAGACACTCTCACAATGCAAGCATCGTCAGCAGTGGCACAAAAATTTATGGCACAGAGTCATCCTGCACAGGCAATTGCCGAAGCCAAGAAGAAGGCACAGGAGGCCATCTTGGCTCTCTGGCCACTCAAAGTTCGGTATCAAAACTACATTGATGAAGGGTTTGACGAAAACGTCGTAAACGCACTATTCAAAGAGTTAGGCTTGGACACGCCTACGACTAAATCAAGCCATGGCACTACTCGAGCTGTCGGTGATGCTGAATCAGGTGCAAATGCTATAACCAGCGCGCCGAACACAAAGAACCAGGAGGTCAGCACCAGCATGGGAACATCTGGCACCTCCAGTAAACCTGCCCAAAGCGCTTCAGTTGAGAATCTCTTTGGTGATGATAAGCAACCACAGCCACGTTCTGCAAAATCAGCCGCAGAGGAGCGCAAGGACAAAATAGCACGAAAGCTTGCAGCAAAATCCCAGAAGCCGGCCACCGCAGTGGCTGTTTCTGCACCAGAAACCCCCAAAGTCGCCATCGCGACACCTGCAAAGCTCAAAACGCGTGCAGAGACTAATGCTCTCTTGCATCAGAAGCTTGCTGCACTGAAAAAGTCCCAGGAAAAGGCCGCGGCCGACAGGCTTGCTGCTCAAGCTGCTGTAGCTACAAAAGACTCGATCGTGTCCGCCATCGAAATTTCGCAACATGTGGAGAGCGAACACTCGCCTATGCCAACACCACCGGTCTCTACCTTCACGCCCGCTCGCCAGTTCTCAGAACCTGCTTCGGGAGCGCAGGTCAAGATTGGAGAAACACCCGTCGCGATCTCCAACACGCCTGGAGGTGGAACTGGTCGCCCTCTGAAACGACCTGTCGCCTCCGATTTTGACAGCTACTCAAGCTACCCTGACGGGGGCTTGAAAAGAACTAGGACGCAGGACACACTGATCATTGATATCAGTGATGAAGAAGAAGAGGAAGACGACGACGACGACGTAGAGATGGAGATCGGGTCGCCAGTCGACGAGCCAGCCGAAACCCTCGCAAGCTACAACGATACTACCCTCGCGACGACAAGAGATCTGCACGAAACGCAGGCTGGAGAACCAGTGGTGCAGCCTGTAACAGGGCGTGCCTCGACGGTCCCAGCACCAGAAAGTAGAGGGAAGTTGCACCTATTGCGTGGTAAAATCGAGGAAATGAGGCGCAGAATTGCGGAAGCAGAATCCAAAAAGACTGGTAAAATAACCGCCGAGACGGAGCCGTCGAGTCCACGTTCACCGAGGGCGCAGAGCGATGCCATGGGAGTTGCACTGCCCAAGCTTTCAGCACTGAGACAAGAATCTCGGGAGCAAAGCCATTCCCGCGATGGCAGGGTCGTATCTGTTGAGCTTCTGCTTGTGGAAACAGATTTACAAACAAAGCAAGAGAAACTCAAGGCAATCGTCGCCGAAGCAGCAAAGCTTGAGCTTGAGATCCAGAATGCTCTCGCTCAGAAGCAGAAACTGGCATCTGAGATGGAAGGTTTGGACATAACTCCAAACAGCGGGCAAATGACAGCCTCACACTTGCAGTCACCAATAGAAGACGTGGAGCCTATGGGTATGTCAACACCCATATAATTGAATAGTTCGGAGTGTGCTCATCTCTTGACACCGTTGAATAGGACAATCATTATCCGCTGAAAATACCAACCCTTACAACAATGACCTCGAAAAAGCTCGGGGGGTCTCTGTGGAGCGTGTTGGTCAAACAATATTCGCTACACAAGCGGAAGCAATTTCAACTGCTGACGTCGCTCAAAACAACCACGACAAACCGTTTGGAGAAGATCCTCCAGGTTCCAGCACCGCGCGGCTTCAGCGCGTAGACATCTCAATTGAGGGAATCATACCTGCAAGCCCTCAAGAGAATCCCACATCAATGGAGCTATCCACAGAGGAAGAACATGATGGTACTGATGGGGATGACGATATTTCTATGGGTGCTGACGACGATGACGACGATGGCGAACGGTCAGAACGCGATCAGCCTATGCAAGCCACCACCGAGTACGACCTGCAAGTTGACCCCGATCCCGAAGAGAATCTTGCCACCTCGCAAGAGGAACAAATTTCCTCACAGGTTGATGTGATATCAGCACCTAAAACACAAGGTCACAAAAGTGTAGCAGCTGGTCCCTCGAAATCTCCAGGTGACGAAAGGCTGGAGGACGACACCGCTGATGGAGCCGGCCACACGCATAAACCAGAAGCGCAGCAAGTGACCAGTCCTGGAGAATCTGATCAACATAACGTACACACAGCAACAAACCCTCCTTACCAGTCCAGCGATAATGATCGGACGGCAACTCAGTCCAATGGCCATGCCGACCACGATTCGGAGAGTTTCACTTCTTACCACAGCCCTTTGGAATACTTCCACGCTTATCGTTTTCATCCCTCGTTCCTAGACAATGTGCATGGCGGGCTTAAGTCACTAACGTACAGCTCGAAAATCAACGTGGAGCAAATGCTTTGCCCATTAGAGTCGGATGGGCAGGACTGCCCGGACCCCGAGTGTGAATATCAGCACTTCAAGAAGATGGTGCTGCCAGGTAAGTCGGCTTTTTCATTATGTCGATTCAAGTATCTCATTTCCGCGCTTGTTCTGTTTTCAGCGTTGTCACCTTTGCAACACTGACTTGCGGCAACTCCATCCTAGATGGCGATATTATCACGCAGCTGGGATCCGCAGATATGTTCAGCGGCGAAACGAAGACCCAGTTCATTGCTGGTCTTAGGAAGATCTTGCAGGGATTAAAGGTCAACAAGGTCAAGGACTTTGACCGAATCACAAAGGCAATTGTTCAGTACCGAGCCGAGTTCTTGGCCGACAAGTCCAAGGTCCTGCCTCTCTACGGCGTCCAGCTCTAGGCTCTGAAGTGACTTATATCAGGCAGGTCACACTTGCGAGTCTTTGCAACAAGCATAGGCTGCAGCCCCCTTTCCCCCCTACTTTTCACTCCTCATCCTTTTTGAGTAAGATGTTTCTGCATGCGGCATTGCGAGCGGCGCGTGATGAAATCTTGGGGCCAATGTCCAGCAGCATGCAAGCCATGTGCTCTCATTCTGAGCTTTATGTCTCAACACAAACACCCATAATGCCAACACTGCCGCCCTGGTCTAAAAGCAATGTTGCCTTCCGAAGGGTAGTCGTCTCCTCCCATTCTCTCTCGAGTGGTTCACCAAGTCCAAACCGGGCCATGAACGAATGGACTGAGAGTCATGAGCATGGGCAGTCACATTGGAGACAGACATAGAAACAAACAGATGGCTCTTCACAAAAGGCCCAAGTGGTGGCCAAATAGTGGCCATGCGGGCAGTTCAGTCACAAGAACAGGCTGGCAGGTAACCCGAAAGACTAGATCTCGGTAGTCGCCATTAGGCAAGGGCCTTGGCAGGTCCCATGGCTGACTTGACGTGTATCGCTGCCCAGGGCTGTTCCAAGAAGCAACCATTTTCGTGAGGAATCACGCAAAGCAAGATAGGTGATATCAATAATAAAAGAAAAGAAAAAATACACGTTTGGTTTCGGACCATGTCTGTCTGCTAGTACCAATTATGCAATGGACTATGCGACTTTGCTCCTGATGGTGAAGTTTGTGCCTCGGCATGGTCAAGACCCATCCTAAATGGAGCATACGCGGACACCAGCAAACTCGGGTAGTCTAGTGTAGGGTGGACAGGTGCGACCAGCTCGTACCTACATAAAACTACTTCTGTAGGCATCAGTGCCAGGATTTCCTCCATTACTATAGCATCATCATTATCAATGTCGCAATACACATTCTTCGCCCTTGCATTCTATCTATTCTACAGTAGCTCTCCTGCAGATTGGACCTAAACCAGTTTTGCCAGATCTCAGACTCGCATTGCACTGTTGTGGTGCAGTTCGCTGAACTCGATTGCAACTAGGAACCGCGATCGTGATACTTTGGCTAGAAGGCTAGCCCGCAACAGAGAGCGTGCCGCCTTGTGTTACTGGTAGACACAGCACGCCAATGACGGAAAGTGCACCGCGCCAGGCGCTATGAGGCTATAGCGAGGAGCAAAAGCTCCACACTTAGGAGATCCCCCGCGAGCTTAAAGGCACTAAGCTGCGCTACTGCAGTGGGGACCAGACCGATCTAGGAATGCGTGCGATGGGCCACACAGAGTACGTCATGATGATTGACGCGCAGACACGGACGCGACAGCTATGAGCTGTTAAGAGCTGCTCCTTCCCAGCCTCTCTACACGCACACGGCTTGCCTGTCCTGCTGTTCAGTGCCGCCCCCCGCCGTCCACACAACATTATCGAGAGCACTAGATCCAGTCCTGTTCGGAATCATCTGCCCACAGACTACCCCGAGGCCACCACTTCAACACTCCGTCCAGACAACTCTCATCACCGCCATCATGTCTTCTTGCTTCGGCTGGGGCCGCAGGGGCTCCGATGCCGAGCGAGAGCCTCTCCTACCCCAGTATGAACAGGAGACGCATATCCAGCGAGAGCTCTACCGCAAGCTCCACAGCTACCAGATGTTCCGCGCCCTCGCCCAGGGCTACATGCCCACCACCGAGCAGGCCATCATCAACCTCCGCACCCTTCTTGCCGCCGATGTCCTCAATCCCGACAACCCTGATCTTTCTGACAGCGGGCGCAGGCTCGTCCGCCTCGTTAAGCTCTGGCTCGACCAATTCATCGCCCTACTGCAGCACAAAAACGGCGGCGACCAGATCCAGGATCTCATCTGGTTCCTGACGAAGAGCCGCATTTCTGTTGATGTCGAGGACCTCGCCGCGCGGGCCAAGAAGACCAAAGTAAAGGCTGACACCGCCGCAGCGTACCAGAGCCTGCGCACTGTCGGATCCCTCCTCATCACGAATCCAGATTTCAGGAGATTCCTCGACGACCTCAACGTTGTTGGGCGTGAGATCTTCCGCGACTCCGCGCTCGCGCTCAGCGATGCTGCCAAAGAGACTGCGGAGCAGATTGAGCCGTCCCAGGAGCAGCAAGCAAGTGTTGCGAACCCCAACAAAAAGACCAACGGCAAGGCCCCTTCCACTGAGGCTCTCGAGGAGGAGTTTGAAGAGGTTGGCAAAGCCGTGGCCGAGCATGGAGCCGAGGTTGCCAAAACGACTGTGGAGAGCGCAAAGGAGAAGCTCTCTGGTGACGAAGGACAAGCTCTGCTCAAGCGGATCCAGCAGACGGTTCTTAACCTGCGAAAACGCAAGGACTACAGGGACTCTGTCTCGGTACTTGGCCTGCTCATCAAGAGGTATGCAGTTGTATACTCTAGGGCGGCTGAGGAAATCGCAGAGATTGCCCAGAATGATGTACACGAAAATCAGGAGACAGATCGTGCTCTCAAGAATCTGTGGGCTTTTGTCAAGACCATTGGCGACAAGGAGCAATGGGAAAAGTGTGAGGAACTCCTTCACAAAGTGATGAGCCACAAAGAAAAGGATCCCGAGTTCGAAGAGCTGCTGCAGACTGTGGCAGATAGCCTACAAAAGCTTCTCACCGACCCGGAGTTCTTCAGCAATGCCGAGGAAAGACTCAAGGAGCTACGAGAGAAAGGCCGCAAGGTCGGCAACGAGAGTAGTCTGAAGAGAGATGTGGATGAGCTTTTGGAGCAACTCTCGGTCACGATCCAAAGTGTCGTCCGGGATGAGGATATCCACAAGCTCACCACTACCACTATGAGGATCTTGGGCGTCCTCTCCCCAAGCGAAGCCGTTGCCAACACCGACCTAATTCACGATGCGTTCAATGTGTTCATACCTCTGGCGATCTCAGCCATTCAGCATCTGCCAATTCCCCGTCTAGAGGTGGCCACTCCGGCTATCGATCTTTTGCTAGAGAACCTCATCCTTGAGCCCGGCACGACTGTGAACAACACGTCTTTCCTCCCATATCGCCTCAAGATTGAGAACTACAACGATATCGAGATCCGCAAAGCGAGATTCAGCACTTTCACCAGCACCAAGAGTCTGATGCTCATCAAGATCGATGGGCTTTCGCTGCGCGCAGACGAGCTTGGTTTCTGGTTCAAGACACATGCCGGTTTCCTGCGATTTTCTGACATGGGAATTGCGAGTTTTGCCTTGGACGAGCGCGGCATCGATATTCATCTTGAGGTTGAGATTTGTCGCGAGCGCATGGAGTCCATCCTGACGCTCCGTGGCGTTCGCGTCAAGGTCCACAAGCTCAACTATACGCTGCGGCAGAGCAAGTTTGCATGGCTGGCTTGGCTCATCAAGCCCCTGCTGTGCCCCATTCTCAAAGTGACAATGGAAGTACAGCTGGCGAAATCTATTGGCGATCTGCTGCACTTCTTGAACCGTGAATTGGTATACGCTCGTGAGCGTCTCCGAGCTACGCGCATTGCCAGCCCAGGTGATCTTTGGACCTTTGCCAGAGCCGTGGGGGCTCGCCTGGTGCCGGAAGAGGATCCAGACTTGTATACCCGCTTGGGCGTCGACGAGCCTGGCCGCGGTATTTTCAAGGGTGTGTACACGCCGGCAAGCATCACCAAGATCTGGCATGAGGAGGCCGAACAGGCCAAGGATCGCGTCGAGGAGTTTGAAGCTGGCGGTTGGAAGAATGATGTTTTCGACACTCACGTACAGAACATGGTTTAAGAAGGAATATTGACTCGGTCTGGGATTTTCATAACTAATTTTTGTACTGTTTGTCCTGCAAGCATTCGGATTGGGTCATCGGCGCAATGACAAGGCGTTTAAGGGAAGGATGTACTCGTATGCCGTACACGATTAAAATGACGTTTTATTGGTTTTACTGCCTCGGATATATGAACTCTCTCATGTTCAGTATTGGTGACTAGCTGACGATTACAACATATGGGAAGACTAATTGAAGTTAGCTCGGTATGAGACCTCAGATGGCGGATCGACAGTCGCCCCGACAGCTCGAAAAGAAGCGATCGTCCTTGTGCTACGGTGAAGTGGTGTATGGCTAAGGAGCTGATGCTAATGTGGTCACTGACGACATAGCGCCTACGTGAAGCCGACACGCCTGTGTGGGTATGCATAACTACGCTAGTGTACACGAACTGCTTGGTATTTGTCTGTTAGAGCTAATTGGCATCATTTTGGGAATTTCAGCCCTGCCTGAATCCCTCCCACCTCGCCCCAAGCCCCTGCAGTTAGCGAAAGGGGTGTTGCGCCATGCGCGGAGCAATCCTAGGCTCTTGTGCATATTGCTCGCCCTGGCTGCTCATCCTTGGGGAGTGAACAGGGACCGGACTCGTCAGCGTTCCCAGGGTTCTGTTTTCTCTGTGCAAACCTGCGACCGCCCGTTGTGCTTGGCACGCTGGCGGCTCCAGGTGTCTCAGGCCGTGCCGCGACGGAGCTGCTGGCGTCAGGGGGGCTCTCGGCGCTCTCTCTGCCTCGTCGACTCTGTGAGGCCCCGGAGCCCTGAACATCTCCACCGCCGACACAACCGCAAACTCTTGGCAGTCGCGGACAGGCGCGTGGAAGGTCGCTCTTGCACCACCAGCCCCCCCCCCCCGGCGGCTGGTGGAACCCCTGCACGAACATCCCATCAGCGAGGACAACCGCCTGTGATTCTTGTTGGTTGCGCTTCGCGCTCGGGATCAGCTCCAAGGGGTGGTGGGATCCGGGCCGGGCTGGGCGGCGACGCATAAACGAACAATGTTTCCCACCGTCTTGGCTGTACTTGGGCAGTCTCACGTTCTCTGTCTGGGATTGCGCTCTTTTCGATCTTTCCTTCGTCCTCCGGCTTCTCACGTCAGTCGTGTTTTTGCTTATTATCTCTCACCCTCCCAGCGACGTCATCCAGGCTCGTGCAGAGAGCCCTGTGTCCCATCGGCAACACGCTCGCTTTTTTCTTGTCTTATACTGCCCGCAAACAGCCTCGGCAGCGCAGGGGCCAAACAAAAGTCTCGCGGCTTCCATAATTACACCTCAACTAGGCACTGTCCTTTTACTTGGTTAAATACCTACAAGCCTCGGAATCGTAATGTACTGGAACACGGCGACGACTGCCATTGCGGCGTGCGGCGCCGCCGCCCTGGTTGGTGCGCACGGCAGCGGCTCCGGCCACGAGCATCCCATCCCGAGAATCGCCGGCGACCATCGTGCTCTCGCGGACCTGGTCGGCCGCGATGGCTATCTCACACAGATGCACAACCTCCAGGCGAGGGACAGCCACAATGGCGGCATTGAGAGGCGGCAGAGTGCCAACCCGGAAAGATGCGGTGCTGGCGTCGGCAATTGTCAGGAGGGGTACTGTTGCTCTTCAGCAGGGTGAGTCTTTTTGGTTCTTTCTTACTATGCTCCGCTCAAAGTCTCACTCTTCCTGCAGGTGGTGCGGAAATACGGCGTCGTACTGCTGGGCGCCAGACTGCCAGATCGACTTCGGCAATGCTTGCGATGGCAACCAGAAGCCCAGGGGCAAGGACACGTCGGAGGTGAAGCGGCCCAAGCTGGGCAAGGTACCTTACGGGCCCGAGATCTACAACTGCACGCGTAAGGGCGACGTTGCCATCACCTACGACGACGGGCCATACCTGTACACGGGCGACTTGCTCGACATTTTCCAAAAGTTTGGCGCAAAGGCGACCTTTTTCATCAACGGCAACAACAAGGGCAAAGGCCAAATCAACGACCCGAGCAAGCCCTGGGCGGGCATGATCAAGCGCATGGCCGCCGAGGGCCACCAGGTTGCCAGCCACTCGTGGTCACACCAGAACTACACGCAGCTCAGCAAGGGCCAGTTCCGCGACCAGCTCATCTGGAACGAGATCGCCATCAACGACATCCTCGGGTACTTCCCCACGTACTACCGGCCACCGTACTCGATTTGCCCGCAGGCGTGCCAGGACACGCTGGCCGAGCTGGGCTATCACAACGTGCACTTTGTGCTTGACACGAACGGGCTGGCCCACGACGATCCGCTGCGCATCGGCGAGAGCAAGCAGATCTGGGACGAGGCCATGAACACGAGCAGCGCCTGCGCCCAGTCGTGGATCCACATCGAGCACGACCTGCAGGTCCAGACCGTCTACAACCTCACTGCCTACATGCTCAAGTCACTCTACCGCCACGGCTACCGCTCCGTCACCGTCGGCGAGTGCCTCGGCGACCCGGCTGAGAACTGGTACCGTAGCGGGCCCGACGGCGGCGCCATCCCAAAGTACGACTTCCCCGTCAAGGAGAACAAGTGCGACGGCAGCTCGCCGCCGAGCATGACCTTTAATTATGGTACGTTTTTACCTGCAGGAGTTGCTATCAGTGACGATGTGCTAACGGTTTCGGGGTTTGTTTTCTCTTTCTTAGAGCCTACCCTCCCCACGTTCCTCCCCGTTTCAACGGACCGGCCCAGTGGAGCGACCAGTGCCCCCTCATCAACGCCGACGAATGGTGCCCAAGTACTGAGTAGCATGGGCTCTTCGTTCCTGGTGCTGGCTGTCGGCGCGTTAATTGCCGCTGCACTCAATTGAAAAGATCGTGTCTATAAAATTATCAAGAGCGCGACGATTATGGAAAAGGGGGAAAGCGTGACGACGACGTAATTCATGGCGCAGAGAGTGGCGAGCGATTTTTTTCATAATTTTCATGGGCGGGATCTCTTGTTGTTTGATCATATATCCTGGTTGCCAATCTGTTATATTCAACCGTTGGGCCAACGGTCGTAGAAGTATACTACATAATTCAATTATATCCATACACATTAATACTATACGTCTAGATCACTTCTGGCAACGTGAGTGTAATGAGCTCGACTGTGAGCTGTAGATTGACAAGAAGCATGCCCACAGCGGCCACGTGAGGTCTACATGGTCTGTCCAGGTGGGATCGCAGTCTGGGAGTTTGTCAGTTGTCTACAACACTCAACGCGCCAGCAGGGACGCTGGTCTAGGTCGGCTACTACTTGCGCGTGGGGGCTTGGACTAACAGCATTATCGCAAGCCCACGCAGGCATGGAACCGAAAAGGGTATGACGAAAGATGACAAGCTCAGCACGGCAAGTGGCATATCGTGGCTCGGGCTGACCGGAGACACGGCGAGGGAAGCAACGACGAAAAGATGATGCAATGCCTGGCAGGAGGAGCAGGGCCGAAAGGGCGAGCGAAAGAAGTGGAATGGAGGGGCAAAGTCGACCTGTTTCTCAGCCCCACTGGAGGGACCACCCCACTTCCGAAGCACGGAGCTGCCAGCGGCGGCGGAAGCGGCGGCGGCGGCAACGACCGGCGGAAATGGCAGGCGGCGGTCACTCGGCCAGCAAGGTCTACCTACGCCTGCTGACATCGCAAGAGGCCCTCGTCGGTCAACAGTAGTCCGACGGGGCCGCGACGGTGTTTTGTTTGTGCGTGGAGATGACAGCGGCTTAGAGCTGACAAGAGAGGCGACGGCAGCTCAGAAGCGAGTAGCGAGCAGCGAGCATCGGACACTGCTGCTCGACCTCTCACGGAGCAGGAGCTTGACACGAGTTGACGCAGGTAGTTCGCTCCCCGTCGTCGTCCAAATTCCCTCGCAGTGCCGGTCCCGGTACCCAACAACCAATTCGCACTCAGCCTAAAGACACGCCCACTCCCTGTCGCCTTCCCTACCAGCCCACTTCCCTCCCCTTCCGTCATCTTCTCTCCAACCTTTGCAACCACGGCTCTTCTCGACTGCCAGAGAGACAGACTTTCTTCTTTCTGACCAACACAACTTCTTTTGCTACTACACATCTCACAGCAGCAAGCACAAACCGCACATCATGTCTAGCTCCCTCGAACAGCTCAAGAGCACCGGCACCGTAAGCTCCGCCCCTCCGCTCGACTGCCTCCTTCCACATGACGTACCCGCATCCCCCAAACAGTCCCACGACCATCACCATCATCGCCGGCAGCACAAGATACAACGAGATCCTGCGTTGCTAGGTGGTCTTTGGTACCTGGAGCTTGGAACAGCGAGTCAATTGATGCACAGAATGGACCATTTGGTCCCGAGAGCCTCTCAGACCGAAACTCCCGCATCCTCTTATCGCAGCCATCTCCAGGAGCCTGTGATTTCAACCTCGAAACCTGCTAACCACCCGTCCCTTTTAGGTCGTCGTGTGCGACTCTGGTGACTTTGCCAGTCAGTAATACCCCCCCGGCTTCCGAACGCGATAGGAGCTACACTCTTTAGACAGCAGTATACTAACACATTCACACAGCCATTGGCAAGTACAAGCCTCAGGATGCCACCACCAACCCCTCGCTCATCCTCGCTGCCTCCAAGAAGGCCGAGTACGCCAAGCTGATCGACTCCGCCGTCGAGTACGCCAAGAAGAAGGGCGGTGACGTTGACGGCCAGGTCGACGCCGCTCTCGACAGCCTCCTCGTCGAGTTTGGCAAGGAGATCCTCAAGATCATCCCCGGCAAGGTCTCCACCGAGGTCGATGCCCGCTTCTCCTTCGACACCAAGGCCTCCGTTGACAAGGCTCTCCACATCATTGACGTACGTTCTGCTGCCAACTACCACTCAGGGACAATAGCGGGATCACTAACTCGGACCTTTTGCGCAAACACAGCTGTACAAGGAGCAGGGCATTGGCAAGGAGCGCATCCTGATCAAGATCGCCTCCACCTGGGAGGGCATCAAGGCTGCCGAGATTCTCCAGCGCGACCATGGCATCAACACCAACCTTACCCTCATGTTTTCCCCTGTCCAGGCCATCGCCGCCGCCGAGGCCGGTGCCTTCCTCATTTCTCCCTTCGTCGGCCGCATTCTTGACTGGTTCAAGGCTGCCAACAAGAAGGAGTACGGCAAGGAGGAGGACCCCGGTGTCAAGTCCGTCCAGGCCATCTTCAACTACTACAAGAAGTACGGCTACAAGACCATTGTCATGGGTGCCTCTTTCAGAAACATTGGCGAGATTACCGAGCTCGCTGGCTGCGACTACCTGACCATCTCTGTACGTTTTGCCACACCCCTAATCACAGGTGTCAGAGACTGCTCTAACCACTTCCACTACAGCCCAACCTTCTCGAGGAGCTCCTCAACTCGCAAGATTCCGTTCCCCAGAAGCTCGATGCGTCGGCCGCCAGCTCGCTTGACATCGAGAAGAAGACCTACATCAACGACGAGGCCAACTTCCGCTTCGACTTCAACGAGGACCAGATGGCCGTCGAGAAGCTTCGGGAAGGCATCAGCAAGTTCGCCGCCGACGCCGTCACCCTCAAGGACATCATCAAGAAGAAGGTCCAGGCCTAAGTGCTGGGTTTCTAACTTCCCTCGCCATGGTTTTATGAGGAATGACGATTGAGTGTAACCAAAAAAAAGATACACAGATACTCAAATATCACGAAATACCCAATATAAGAAACTGTCTTGAAACCTGCTGCGCTTTAGTGCGATTCGGTGCGATATTAAAGGGTGCTGTAAGTGTGGTACAAGGAGTGTGCTTCTAATTTCCCAACTTTTCGTCACCAATGCCACTTCTGCAGCGGTCGGTCCGCGACCGGGACTAAAAAAGAGATCGCAACAATTCGACAGCGGTTAGGAAGACGAAAATATTAAAGATTTAGTACTAGTATGGGCTTATGCTAGGTCTACAGCGATGCCAATAGCCTTTGCGCCTAACTAACAACGATGACCTCGATGCTGCCGTTCCCTCAAAGCACCGACCTAGTCCTGTTCTGCTGATCCTGGCAATAGTCTAAGAAAGAAGAAGGGGAAAAATAAAATTCACAAATCGTACTTGACGCCCGCCCTGCACGGTACGCTGACAAAGCGGTGCGCGACACTGACCAGTGGCCCGTCTCGCGAGTCGCGCGCGCCGCCGCGGTCCTCGTCCCTATCATCCTCATAGAACACCATGGCCGTCAGCTTGCCGCCCGCGACGCACCCCGTGTCCAGGCCGAACGAGTACTCGCCGACCTGCAGGCCGGCCTTTGCGTCGTGGCCAAACACGACGGTCGTGCGCGAGCTCTGGTCCGGGACAGACTTTAGCTGGTACTTGTCCCAGACGCGCGCCCAGGGCTTGCCCTCGCGGCTCTCGAGCGGGGTCATGGCGATCTTGACTCTGTCTGTTTCTCGTTCTTGTGCTGTGCCCTGTATGGATTTCGCGGCGGCGGCTGGGGAGGAGGAGGAGAAGGAGGAAAAGAGGCCGTCGAGGTCTTCGTCTGGGTGTACATCTACAAGCTCGTCACTCACATCGTCGTCGTCGTCGTCGTTGTCTTCTTCATCGTCCGCCTCGCCGCGGTCACCGGTTGGGGGGGATGCGGCTCGCTCGATCGACGACTTGTGCCGCTGCTTCTTGTTCTTCTTGTCCTTCTTGTACTTTTTGTGCTTGCTGTGCTTGCCTTTCTTGAGCAGGAGTGTGCGTATGTGCATGACGGCCCAGGGGTCCTGCTCCTCTAGCGGGATGCCCGGGACCAGGCCGCCGTGCACGACGACGAGCTCGCCGCCATACGGCATCGGTGGCGCCGGCTTCTTGGACCCTGCATTGCGGGGAGGAGAAGGAGAAGTAGAAGAAGAGGTAAGAGAGCTCCGCGACGACAACGCATGGGTATGCCCACCCTCCTGCCCCTCCTGCTCCTGCTCCTGCTCCTGCTCGGCGACGGGAGAGGCGGCTGAGATGTAGGGCAAGTGCCCGACGCGCAGGATCAGCGGCAGGTTAGCCAGCCAGCGCCGCTGCGCGGGCGTGCAGGACTGGATGGTGGCGAGGCCGGCGCGGTCCTTGTGGGAGATGTGCTCGTGTTTCTTCTTGTCCTTGCTCTTCTTGTTGTGCTTCTTTTTTTCCGATTTCGTCTTGTCCTTGTCCTTATCATCGTGCTTGTTCTTGCTCTTCTTGTCCTTCTTGTTCTTCTTGTGCTTCTTGCCTCTGTTGGTTTCTTGCTCATCGTCATCGTGCTTGTTGTCATCGTCGCGATGGCCGTTGAGATCAGAGCCTAGTCTCTGCTGCTTCGCTAGGCTAATCTCTTCCATGGCGGCGATGAGCGTTATGTCGTCGTCGCCGCTGCCATCTTCTTCGGTGTTTGTATCCTCGTCACTCTCAGAGGCCTGTGCAGCTCCTACTCCTACTTCCTCAAACGCCTCCCCGTCCTCGTCGTACTTCCCGACGTGCTGCTCGAACAGCTGCAGCAGCTGGTCGTCATGATTGCCCCTCACGCCGCTGAACCCCTCGCGCATGGCGAGCGCCAGCACCCCGGGGCTGTCGGGTCCCTTGTTGACAATGTCGCCCGCCAGTACGACGTGGTCCCGCCCTCCTTTGGCGGCGGGCGTGTACCCGACCTTGCGCAAGAGGTTCTGCAGCACCTCAAGCTCGCCGTGTACGTCGCCGACGACAATTACGCGGGGGCGCGCCGACTGTGGCCTGCTGCTGCGCTCGGCATCGGAATCGGCATCGGCCGCGCGGAAACCAGGTAGGTAGTGCGCCGGGAGGTTGGCGATGAGGCGCGGATGCAATATCGCGTCGCGCGTCCGTCGGTGCTCCGGATATTCACCTGCCGGGCCGGTCTCTGTCCTTTGCTTTCCTCCTCCTTTGTCTTCTCTGCCGCTGTTGTTGTCGCTCATCGTGGCCGAGGCAGGGTTAGGTTTTTGTAGTAGTGCTGGCAAGTGCGCGTGACGGCCAATTATGCACCACCCTGGTGTAGACAAGCCCAGGCCGTTGGGGCGATATGCGGAGATAACTCCGAGGACAACGACAGCCAGCACGAGCAGGACCGCTGCCACTGGGCGACGCGTAACCCGCCTCCAGATCCTTGGCGGTCGGGCTTGCTGCTGTTGCTGCCGCCGCTGCAGCTTATACGTGTGAAAGCGCGGCAAGGCGGGGTGGTCGTGGACGATGACCGACACTTCTGTCTTTTCGTACGCGGCGGTGGGTTCGCGCGAGCCGCTCATCGTCCGTCCGGCGCAAGCCTAGGCTTCTAAGGTGTTTCCGCAAATGTATGTGGGTGCGTGCTGGACTTTTCTGTGTCCGCGAGGGTGTAGGCGTGTTTACTTGTGTGCTCGAAGTATACAGCTAATGAACTCCATTTAGATGAAGGGCTGTGAGTTAATGCGACATGTGCTTCAAGGTGAAGATAACAAAAAAGCAACGCGAGGTCTTTGTTGAGAAAAGGGTCAAGACATCGCAGGCGAGACCCTGTGACGTGTGATCTGCATGTCAAGTGCCCAAGGCGCCGTCTAGCATGCTGCATGCACTAACGGGTCAGGGGTCGGTACCAACGAGCCAATAGAGCACCACCGCCACCACCACACCGCGTGTCACGAGGCCGCAAGGGTCCTCCGTGTCCAGGAGTTGAGATGGGTGTTGCTCAAAGTCCGAAAAAGAAAAGCACCTGCAGTCCCAACGTCAGCTGGTGGCAACTCCATAGTTCCCATGTTGTAATACTCGATTGCAATGATGTCGACATTCTACTTCAAACAATACCTGCGACTACCTCGGTGTGCCTGATCCAACCGCGTATAGTCCTAACAAATGAAATCCTTAGTCTCTAAAACGTCGGGCCTTGCTGTGACCAGATACGGCTTCGCCGTTGCCTTCCAACGTAGGAATCATGTTTGGGCCACTCGTAAGGACCCCTCCCACAGGCCTCCCTGCGCCAATCTTGATCCCTCTACTTCCCTCCCGCAGGTCGACGCTGAGAGAGCTCGCCCCGCTACCACGGCGGCGTGCCTTACTGTTGCCCTGGTTCTTCTTGCCGTGGCCGTCCGGCGTTGGGGACTGGCTGGAACTGATTGTCGCTGGCGATTCCGCTATTGCGAGCGGTACTTGCGGGCTTAGGCGCCCATTATTATCGGCCCCGGAGCTGCTTAGGTCGCCTTCAGTGGAGTCGGAATGCTTGTGGAGTCTCAGTCGCTGCCTAGACCGAATCGTGTTCTCAGGGGTTTCCGCAATGGACTCTGACGCACTGTCGGTCATCGGATCTATGCCTCCTTCGCGAGCCTGATGTTGATTGTTACCGGCAAAATCATGAGCGGATGCCGTGTCTGAGTTGACGGTGACGTCGCTATTTCTATAACGACTAAAAGTCGCAAGGAATCAGTACCACCCTCTGCCAAGAATGGAAGGCTCAATACGGGTAACGCAGCTAGAAAGCAAACTTACTGTGTGAATGTATTCGAAGCTGAGAGGCTGATGTATCGAGCTTGGCGGTAGCTCTCGTACTCCTTCTTAGTGTGGGAAGCATCGGTGAAGTGGTCCAGGGCATCAAAGACGTGAGGGAAGACCTGCGCGTCGACGTCGCGCGCCCATAAGAAATCGAGATGCTCGTAGTGGGGGATCTCTGTCGCGACGGTCCGCCTGGGGAGCTCCTTGAGCATGACCTTGATGTCTACCAGGGAATCGCTGCCGCCGTAGACGAGCACGACAGGAGTCCGGATGTTGCGCGTTGGGTACTTGGCGACCTTGGTGTACTTGCTCGACGTGCTAACCGACAGGGGCGATTGTACATCGTCATCGTACATCTGGAAGGCCTTGTTGCGAATAATCTGGAACCAGTGAACGACAGACTTGGTGCTTGTAAACGAGTACAGGTGTGGATATGCAGCCAGCTTCTGGCTCAGAGACATGTTTGCGGCTTTCCAGTTGAAAAGGAATGACAGCCCCATGTCGATGCAGCGGACGAACAGGGGCGGATACAGTATATTTTGCCACATTGTCGCTGAACTGAGAATGGATCGTCGTCCGAATAGCAAGAAGAGGACCTGCGGTGAGGCCTTAATCAATGCATCCACAATGCCGTTCGAGAGCCCCGCTGGCGACATTGCTGGGGCCAAAGCAATAAAGACATTGACTTGGTCATTGAGCTTGGGATGCACTGCGAGACTTGCAAATGCCTGTGCTGTGCCCTGGGAGAAACCAATATACGACAAGGATGGCTGGCTGGTGTAGTTGAGGATGTATTCGATCGAATCCGGGATATCGTGGAAGGCGAAGTCGTCGATCGAGAAATTCCAAAACTCAATAGATGTTGGAGGAAACTTGACCGACTTCTTGGAGTACTTGTTGCCTCGATTATTGCCGAGCTGGATTTGGAAATGCGATCAGCAAAGGCCAGGATTGCAAAGATATAAGGAACGAACTCACCCAGACATCGAAACCCCGTTCTAGCAGTACAAAGGGAAGACATCTCTGCGCATCAGTCAGGCAGACCCAGACTTCGCTGTTCATCAACAGGCCATGGTGCAGGTAAGCCACGGGTTTCCGGATGCTGTTAGCACCCGCGTTAACACGCGTATCCTCCTCGCCCTTCTTCCAAGCAAGCCGATGGACACCGAGCAGATAACCGTCCTTGGTCTGCACAACGTGCTCCTCGGCAGTGTAGCCAAACATGGCACACATGTCAACGAAGTCGGAGGCATTGCGAATCGAAGTATGAATATCTTGTGAAGGTGGGGCCTGTCAGTTCCAATCCTGCACGGGAAGTGTGTTGATAGCATGTATAAAGGGGGGGCTTACTTCTCTTCTTCTCTGCCGCCTGTTTCTCTGCCGCTGATATGAACCTGTTGAATAAAAGCCGCGACGCGCGATAGAAGATGTTGACGAGGGGCGAAGCTGCAAGATGGCGGCTGTGTTAGCAGACTCATGACACTTTAGGTACTTTGAGAATGGAGTGCCGCATACGTAGGGCGAGCGTGAGGATCCGAATGAGGGCCTCGAGGCCTACAAGGAAGAAGGAGCCAACCAGCGCAACATATTCCGTTCTGTTGGTTGTACAATCAGCACGTTAGTGGACCGTAGCGAGTGGAGGCCGGGGGAAATAAGCAAAGGTCCGCAGCTGAGACTTGCATGTTGAGCCGGCCTAGGAACGGCAGCGGCATTCTGGAGGCCTGTATAGGTATGATCGAGGCGAAATATGCTGTCGATCCGACGTTGTGCTCGACCTACGCGGTCATTGTTTGGAGCGACGGTGGAAGCAATTCTGGAAGCTAGGACGGATACCGCTCTCGGAGCTGTCGAAAGCGTCACCGTGGAGACTCTGCGCGTCGAAAAAGCCAAGGACACTCCAGTTGGAGATGCAATTGACGACAATACCACAACAACTACGTCCTAGTAGAATAGAATTAGACTAGAGGGCGTCGAGCTCGAGTCGGGCGTGGTGGTGGGTAAGGAAGCGCGACGGCGTCCGGAAACGTCGAGCAGAAAAACGGAAGTGAAGGTGAGAGGTGAGAACAGTGATGTCACATGCAAAGGCCGTCAGGGGAGGCGAAGCGACTCTAGAATTACGGTGACTGCCCACAGGCAGCCAGCGCAAAGATCCACATCCGCCCCGTGGATGCCATTTCGTCGGAGCATGGGGCCATGGGCAAAGCTGGAGAGTCTGATCTCGGAGACAACATCCGACGAATCTCAACACTCCGCTCAACGAGGCAAATTACATGCACCACAGTGCATGTGCAGACGCCGCGTCCGGACCTCAGCTCTGCATCAGCAATAAGCAATCAGCAATGAGCAATAAGCAATGCCATGTGCCACATGCACATG
Organism: Microdochium nivale; assembly: GCA_026745475.1. Classification (NCBI taxonomy): domain Eukaryota; kingdom Fungi; phylum Ascomycota; class Sordariomycetes; order Xylariales; family Microdochiaceae; genus Microdochium; species Microdochium nivale. The sequence goes on from JANTFD010000002.1 coordinate 3,238,337, forward strand.
TGCCCACGGCAATGCCCGCAGCCGTCTGGACCCACCATCTACCGTCCGAGACTCGGGGTAGTGGTGGCCCAGGCCCTGCCCAATCAGAGCCCCTCGTTACACATTTCGAGATGCGGCATCGCAGCACTTCTCCAATCTTTCATCCTGACCCGATGTCCAGAACACGACACGAACACAGCCCCGGACAGAGCGAACGCCTTTCGACTCGCAACTTGACACCCGCCTCCCAAGTTACAGTACGTCATCCGTCGCCTCACGACGTACCCAGCGGCACGGAATCCGAGCCGAGAGAAGACGGCGGAGACAAACCACAGCGAAAATGCCCAGCTCATGTAAAGAAATAAGTACGCACCTCCCCCTCTGGGTGCCGCAACAGCACATCCCCGGATCCGAGCCATAGCCATACTTTGACCTTTCCTCAGGCCAACCGACACCATGTATACACACATAGGCACTAGAAGACAAACAGGACAAACCAAACAGAAGCTGACCAAAGCCCCTCGCAGGAGCCGCCTTGGCGCAGTGCCTCCAGGAGAGCGAATGTGTCATGGTCCAGCGCAACACGGCCGCCGACTGCTTGCGCTCCCCGCTCTCCGAAACGCTCCCGCTAAAGTGCCAGCAGCTCAAGAAGGGCTACGGCGACTGCCGCCGCGGCATGGTCGACATGCGCAAGCGCTTCCGCGGCAACCAGCCCATCACCTTCAAATCGCTCGAGTCGGCTGAGAACTCGGGCGAGGGGTACCAGCTGTACGCCGGCAAATCGGCCTTCAGCGGCGCCGTGCGCAAGACGGACGGCAACGAGCCCCCACCCAGGGACTGGCGCGATATTGAGAATGAGAACCTGAGGCACGCCGCCGACGCGGCGGCCTCGGAGGAGGCGAACCGCAGGATACAGGAGGAGGCGAGGGCAAAGGCAGAGGCAGAGGCGGCCAAGTCTCCGAGCAGAGGTGGAGGAGGAGGCGCGTCCTGGTTCTGGGGGAAGTAAACAGGAAGATGGTCTATTCCAGACCACAACGACACAAGGAGCTGGCGAAGGACTGTGCTTTTAGGGCTAATTTATATCAAGGGAGACGCGCGAGTCGTCACCAGTGTATAAGTACTACATTATTAGAAAGCGATACTCTGCAATATCACTTTATACATTGGACCTGGCGTGGCCCACAAAGCAGCAAATGAAAGTGTGCTGGGAGGCCGCTCAAGGTGCAACATCATATTGCAGACGAGATGGCCTATTTGAGCCGAACAAACATTCTGCAATTTTTTAATTTTTTTTTTGTGGTATTATGCATGCTAATTTTACAGCCCCCGAGGGCCCTCGCCGGACCCCAGGCATGCTCGCTGGGGTGAAACTAAATGAATGAACGTTGGGAACATCCCACAATCTAGACTTAGTCCTCGGTAATATCGCCGTATTCCCACATGCCAAGACGCTCGCTCTTGGCCTGGCTCTCAACCTCGCGGAGTTTTTGTAGAACGTCGGCGCCGTAGGCGCGTTCCCAGTTCTTGAGCTTCGATGGCACCATGGCGTGGCCGCTGGCGACGACCTCGCGGTTGATCGAGTCGGCAAAGGTGCTGGAGCCGCTCGCGGCGTCAAAGATGGTGACGTAGCTGAGACCTTCCCTGGTGTCGACGTAGTCGAAGCTAGCGACTAGGTTGCGGCCGGAGACGGCGTCCTCGATGAAGGCCTTGGACTCGGCAAAGTAGTGCGGCGCGGTGGGCAGCTGGGAGAACGACAGGACAGCGTCGATGGCCTGGGCCTTCAGCTTCTGGGGGCTGAACTGGGCCTGTTCCAAGGGGCGCAGCTCCGACCACGGCTTGCGCTCCGTGTTGCCGTAATCAATGTAGACAATCTCGGCAATCTTGGCGGCGCGGTCGTTGGACCGGATGCGGGCGCGGTACCACTGTCCGTCCTCGGAGTACTTGGCCGCGACATAGTCGCCGGTCTTCGGGGGGCCATTGATCGGCTTGTTGTTTTTGGAGTCGAGATGGAACTTCTTGAATTCGCTCATCATGATCTCGAGGGCTGAAGCACCCTTACCAGCCTCCTGGATCTTGAGGCGACCGTTCTCGTCCATACTTGTGACGACAATGTCACGGTAGTCAGCAGCCTTCTTTGGCACAGGAGCATTGTCATTCTCGGGCTCAGCAGTTGCATCATCCTCAGCCTCCTCCTCATCTTGCGAAGGGTCCCAGGAGTGCCACAGACCCTTGCGGCCCTCCTTGGCTCGGCGTTCTGCAGCGTTCAGCTCGGCGGCGTTGCCGGACTTCTCTGCAGAGTACTGGTGGACAGAAGCGTATCCTTCCTCAACCAGGACCTTGGCGAAGCTCTCACGGTTGATGTAGAGGTCACCAATGAAGCCGCCAACCTTGTCATTGTCGTGAACGTCGATCTCGACATCACGCTGGTTGCAGCGGCGGTTAGCAAGGTCCAAGGCCTCCTGTCCGAAAGGCTCGCCCTTCTCTCCAGTACGACCAGGAGCTCTCGGGGCACGGATCCCACCAAGGACAAGGGTGAGCTTGACGTTTTCGCGAGGAATCAAGACAGTGAAGCGAGATCCAGACTTGCAGAAGTCAACAATGGCCGGCACCTTCTTCTGGCGGGACAATGTCGAAAGCTGAATTTTGGCCTTTTGCAGAGACTCGGACGCGTCCATGTATGATCTGCCCTTGGGCGGTTTGTCAGCCCACATGCCTTTCTTCTCCTTCTGGGCGACCTCCTGAGCAGCAAGCAGCTCGTCATAGTTGGGTGCTTTGTCGGTGTCGTCCCTGCGATGCCGAATAACCGATGCCCAGCCTTCCTGCACCAGCTGCAGGTTGATGTTCTTGCCCTTCTCCGTGACGGTGGCAACTTCACGCTCTTCGAAGCCCTCAGTGGCAGGCTTCGACCCGTCGACAGAGATCTTGACGTGCTTGCCGATGAGCTTCTTGCGAAGGAACTCTTTCGCGTCGTCTCTGAAGGGAGCCTCAGAGGCCTCATTCGTCCTCGGGCCTCGAACACTGGTGAGGCCAATGCGCTTCTCCTCGCCGGCCTTGGTCCTTACGAAGATGGTGTCGGCGCTGAAGATCTTAGACACAATCATATCCGAAGCGCTTGCCTCGGCGGTCTTGCCCACGTGGTCCTTGTGCATGCGCAGTTTCTGGCTCTGAGCCTTCTTCTCGGCAGCGCGGAGAGCAGCCATCTTCTCACCAAGCATCGTAGAGTGGAAGTCGTTGCAGCGCGCAAGACCGTCAGTCAGGAGGAACTCGGCAATACTGCCGCGAGGGTGATTGACGGCAGCAATCAGTTGGCCTTGAGGGCTCAATCCGAGGACTTCGACCTTGACATCTCTTTGCAGTAGTCTTTGTTCGACAAACTGACGCGATTCGTTGCCGAACTCCTCGGCGGGCTGTTTCTGGCCGAGGTGGGTGACTCTCTCAGTCGCAGGGGTACGGATACCGGCAACAAGAGTCATAACTTGGAGATGCTTCTTGTCTGAGACCTTCAGGCGAGTGAGAAGTCTATCCCCACTCAACACGCGCTCGACGACGGCGTCGATGGATTTGCCTTTCCACTGGTCAACGAAGTTCTGGCCTCCGAGTTCGTTCTGGACCTCGATGATACCGCCAACACCAGCCCAGAGACCTTTACTTTCTGATCGGGCAGACGACTCGATCGCACGAAGGTTCTCGATACGTTGTTGGTTTTCTTCGGATTCCTCCTTGCGGCCAGCATCCTCGCGAACTTTGAGCCAGCCAGCCTTGACGAGTTCATCAGGGAACTGGGTACCGTCCTTGAGCTGAGCTACACCGTACTCGCGGCCGGAGGTGGGGATGGTGTACAGGACTGTGATCTGGACAGGCTTGCCGACGACCAATTTGCGTAAAAAGTCGCGTGACGCAAAAGCAAAGGGCTCGTCGCCGTCGCGGTTCAGCCGGGGAGCGCTTACATACGCCAGTGAGACGATGCGCTCCAGGCTCGGGTTGTTGGTGCTAGTCAGGACGAGCGTGTCGCCACTGAGCACAGACTTGACGTTGGCGATGAACGACTTGGACGCCATGATGCAGTTCCTATTGTACAAGTCGAAGCCAACAGTACAAAATACTTGTGCGTTTGGGAGCTACGGCAGACTGTTAGTATCCTTGGCTTGGGAGCCAGCATGAATTGAGTCTGCGGGACCTAGAAAAAGAGGGAATAAAGGGTAGGTGCTATTTCTGAAGCATCGTGGGAAGTGAGGATACAGTGATATTGCGCTGGATTTGTGACCGCGTGGAGGCCATGGGGCTAAGCCCACATCACATGTCCTGACCGCTGCTTGCCTCCCTGAGCTCAAACCCAATAGCCATGCCGCAGCTCGCCCGCAATTATCAAAAATGACACTCATTATAGCTGATCTGCTCTTGAGCCATGCCAATTGATACTGGGCTAGCCGTAGATAACGGCATTGGGATAGGTTAAGAGCAGATAGTCCCTTGAAGCAAGCTCACATGCAGCATGCTAGGGTAGCAAAGGCCAGCCGTGGATATGATTTGCCATGCTTGTACGGTTGGCAAGCCTGGTGGCAGCTCCTGGGATACTGAAAGGGGAAAGGGTGCAATTTTCCAGCATTGGCATTGAAGGTTGGGGTGACGTGTTGCAGGATATGAGGTTGATAAAGAACTTACCAAGCTCAACGATCGAGGCAATCAAGCTTTGCGTATGAGCTCAAATGCCTCTATGCAAGGGAAGAGGAGCAATGCAGAGGATTGGTACAATGAGAGAAATTTTGGATTCGGCTTCTGTCCAGCAAAGAAGCCTCGAGATGTTCGTGTGTGACACAAAACTGTGAATGAAGAGGGCGAGGCTGCCGTGATGTTTGTGTCGTGTGAGAAGTCTGGTGGTTGCTCGGTGGTCAATTGAGCTGTGTCCTCATCTGCGGGGTGCGGGGCATGTGCAAGGGTAAGCTCAAGCTCTCAAGTCTCGAAGCTGGACCCCTTGTGCATCCTGACCTGTAAGTGTGAGTCGACGGGTCCATTACCTGCCTAGATCGAAGCGGAGTTCTCGGGCAGGAGGGGCCGGTGGTGACCGGAGGTGACAATTCACCAAGAGAACCAGCGTTCATTACCACACGAACTGGACATGAGGACCGCGAAAAGATCTGGCAACATATATGACACAATGGGTAGACATAGAATGACTCTTTAGCTACGGGCCTTGCAACGGTAGCCGTATTGTGGACGTTACGCTTGACTCGAAAAACGACGTCTGACCAGAAGCCTATCATGCAGGCGCTTCAGCTCCCCGGATTTCTAGCATTTACAAAGCGACACGTTCTCCCATTTTAGAAAGAGAGCGGACAGGCCCGTCAATGGCTAGATTCCAGCGATAGCATACTTTTTTGGCGGGACTCCTTCTATCTAGTTAGAGATGCCAATGACACCTATACAACTCGCATTAGTGACTGTCACTTTCCATAGGATACGCAGGGGTCGCAGCTTCGACTTACCGCAAGCAGGACGGGGACCAGCGTTGCCAGTCTTGGCGGACTCCTCGTTATCGCCCTTGCCGAGGTCATCGGTACCTCCGTGGGTAACGACCGTGCGCTGTTGGATAGTTGAATATGATTAGCCGCATGGCCAAATCAGTAATTGATGGGAGATGTAACCTACGCCGACGATGCTCTCGGGGCCAATGAGCTTAATCAGCTTGTCCTGGACGGAGCCCTTGGCGTTGCCGTTGGCATCGGTCTCGATGTTGCCGAGATCACCGACGTGGCGATTCTCATCGCCGCGGTCGCCGTGGGTCTTGCCGTGGGGGTTGACTGCGATTTCGTCAGCTTTCTTGTATCTTGGCAGCGAAAAAAGTTGGAACAATCCTCGGAGGCAGTTTCTACCATGAATTCAGAACGTACAGTGAGGGCCAGCAGAAGTGCAGCCGTTGGTGTTGTCACCAAAGGTGTGGATGTGGAAGCCGCGCTTGGCGTTGGGGTCGTGGCCCTGGAGGTCCCATGAGACGGTGGTAGGCTCAGACTCAGAGGCCTGCTCGAAGGTGACAGTGCCGGTGACCTTGGAGTCACCACGGAGAACAGCGACTAGAGCACAGATCCAGTCAGCCTCAGCTCGTCGATCAGACAGACTCGTACACGGAATAGGCGATTTATGACAGCGAGGCAGGGGTGCCACATGGCATGGAGATGAGACTAGCGGCGGCTGCTCTGGCTGCCGTGAGGCTCCTGGCCGTCAAGGTAGCCATCACGGTGCTCGATTTCAGCGCAAATGTGCGCATCGGGAGGAGTGGGCTGCAGCCTCGACGCGGCCAATCAGGGCGGTGCTTCCCCTTGCTATGGCCCAACAGCTCAGGAACCGGTAGATTAAGGGTCATACATACCAGCCTTGACCATTTTGACGGTGTTGTAAGTGGGTTTGCTTGGTTGTGTTTGTTTGCGATGATGCTTTGCGCAGGAGTAGAGTTGCAAAAGTCTGAGAACGCTGGAGCTCCAGTAGGAGGGGGAGGGGGAGGGGAAAGCAACAAGAGCAGGGCGCGCCGCCACTCCACCCTCCTCCGCCCGTGGTACTCCTGCTCTCGCTTCTACATCAACACCACTGGTCAGGGCCCCGTGAAGAGGGGCTTGCTGCCTGCCATCATTTGTCAGAGCTACGCAATTGCCGCTCTCACTCGTTGCACACTGCATGATGGACGCCAGCTCGTTCCATTGCCAGAGCTAGACCTGCTGCAGTAGCTTACCCCGCTGGTGCCGAGCATCCCCGAGCGTCCCGAGTGAACCCCTCGGAGCTGGAAAATGTGGGGTTAACGTAGTAGAGTTGACCCCCGCCCACCTCCGAGTCGTCGTCATCTCCATCACAACTCCCGAACTTGCGCTTGGAGGCTCTCTGCCCTCCTGCTGAGTCATCAACTGACACCGGAATCGGGAGCTCCCTCTGCGCCGAGGTCCTTGGAACGATCATTCAGGACATGAATGTGTGCATATGCGAGAATATTCGAATGATGGTAGATAACAAGCTTTAAGACGCAGCCAGCGCTCTTGGAAGCGCAAAGAATACATCGCCCGGGCGATCGCCCAAAGGAGTCCGTCTCGCCTGCTTAGTCGTCGTCGAAGACATTACATCGCGCAGTCTAGTCCTTGTTCGCGTGCTGCTGCCAGGTTACGGCCTAGATATCTGATACATATGGATTCATCGCACTTCGCTCGAGAACTTCTGGTAGGTTAAATTATCAAGTAACTTGATTGAATTCTGATAGTCAGCCACGCGGATCGATTTTAAGCTTTTGAATTATCGTGGGTATCACGCAATGGTGCCACTGCACGGTGCCACCTGGCTGCTGCTTCGTGGCCTTCCTCTGAAAAACGAGTCGCCAAGTCCAGATTCCGAAGGTCTAAGAGTACTCGGGTCCACTCATCATTCTGCGGGCCGCACTAACTTGTAGCCAGCCCTGACAACCTCGTCCCCCGATACCGCAGCGTAAAATCCTTTGAATTCTCCTTCCTCAATGGAGAACTGGAAGAGCCCTACGATGCTTCCATCATTGCCAACAATCGCTGATCCGCAGGTGCTATCGGGAATCACTGATCGGTGATCGGAGTCACTGGGCGGCTGTTGTCCGCCCCAGAACCAGTCGTATACAACATATCGCAGGCTCTCTTCTGTGGAGTTGACCGAGGGCTTGTTTTGCATTTTCAAGCTTCTTGCCATGGCGATGCCCTTCATCAACCCCGTGAAAGGGGTCTCCATGGACGCGAGATCGCCAAACTTGATCTTGTCCGTTGGCAGCTCTCCTATGATTCTGCTCAGGCGAGGTGGCTTGCCCATAGCGGTGTCAAAGTTCTCGTTGAGGAATTGCTCCTCAGGCTCCAGCTCTATAAGCGCGACATCCGTGAAGCTCACTTCCATCATGGCTGTGCCGATCAGACGAGTGTGGTTGCTTGACGGATGTCCAACATAGACACGCTGGTCAGCCCCGATCCCATGGGAAGCAGTCGTCATGAAGCGGCTACCTGCAGTGTTCTCGACCAGGACGCCAGATGATATTAGTTTGTAGGAATGATGCTGCTGGTCAACAAAACTGGACAGGAGGACACCAGGGCGGAGCACGTCGTACGCCGTGTTGTCAGCGCTGCCTCTGGTTGCATCCGGGACTGTACTGCGCAAAGCTTTGCGAGCGTCTGGGCCGGGGCGGCATACTACCTTGTCATTGATGTACACGGTGGACATGCGGGCAACGAGTGAGGGCAGCAAATGTCGGATAGCTTGGAGGTCAATATCGTCGGCGACCACAACGCACAAGTGGTTGTTGGAAGTTGCCATCAATTCGACAATGTGAAGCTGTGGTAAAAGCTCGGCGTATGCGTGAATGATAGCTTCCGCCCAGGCCCGAAATGCGAGACAGCCGCGAGGAGCACCGCGGTCGAGCTCTTCACAGATTGTGAGGTCGCCGCGGCCCGTCAATCCGCGTGGAAATATGAAAACTTTGCCGTTTCCGTTCTTGTCACTGATAGTGAAAGGCAGGCCGGCGATTGTGAGTGGCCAGGGTCCGGGAGGGAACTCCTCCACAGTGAAGTGAAGATATGATCCAATATCGCTTATCTCGGTGACTCCAGGAAAGACCTGCGAGAGCTCGTCCACAACGTCGTAGAACTCCACCACATGATCGCGGAGGTCGAATGGGAGTAGAACATGGGGAGGGTACCCTCGTGATGAGGTAGTCTGTGCATCTTGCATCGGAGTGCTCCCCTCGTTCGGTGGGTGACCGACGATGGCGGCGGCTGTGGCGGTCGTCTGTGGCTGTCGTTCCCGGAGCGCAAGTCGCTGTGATGGCTGATCTGCGGCCTCTGGCTCTTTAGACATATAGTCATGCTGGCTGGAGGAACGGCTAGCAGCGTCGGAAGCCGTTGCCTGAGGTGGCTGATTCTCTTTCTTGTTCATGTTGAAGATTGGTCAACCAGGTGAGTTGCTTGTGTTAAAGTTGTCTTGGTCGGGAGCTGAGAAGTGCCAACGCCGTTCGCGCTGCGCCTGGTTCGTGTTTGTGAGGTGGAAGTTCACGACAAGATACGTGGCATCGAGGAGAAGAGGATGCAGTGTGCTTATGAACCTTTTGTTCTCCTATGCCTCTGTGTGGAATAATGCCGTCCGCAGGAGGGCAAGATCTGGACCGGAGAAAAAGGTGGCTGCCAGATGTCAGGAAGGGCAAAAAACCATGCCGGTCGTTGTTGACCGAGTGACTCAAGTGCGCATCCAGATGGAAACCTGAGGTGGCTCAGGTCTTAGTGCTGTAACACAACCACAAGAGACCTGGGTGTGTCGAACTGACCTTGGGACCTCTTGAGCCACACGAACGCGATCCATGGGTACTTGTACATACCTGTAGGCGCCAGCTGTGTTACTTTAAAACGATGCCGACATTCATGGATACACGGACACACACGAAGAGGACCTCGGAAGACAGAAGAGCATGCTCGAAATGGACGGCCTGGGCCTTGAAGCTAGCCACCTGCGCGACCCCTTCTTTGTGTACGATCAAGCAGCAGGCAATGTAAGCGAATATCCTTTTTCGTCATGAGTTCGGTTTCCAGTGCACACATTGAACCCTTTCGCAAGGGACGACGGGCCTAGTGACGTTCTTCAAACGACACAGTATGTGTCTCTGACTCTGCATTTAGGGATACGCTCAACCTTTGCCTACGAGACTTCTGTGCTGACAAGGTATTTGGCTCGCCGTAGTAGCATACACATACAGATGGGATATCGGACTTCAATGTACCTACTTTTAAAGTTAGCAACCCGTAGTCTAGAGGGCCAATCTTGAGTACTTGATCCCATAAGGTAAGCGTGCGCCAAAGTGTAGAATGTTGTGGACACGGTATCGGAAATAGCTCCAGGCATCTACATCAGATCGATCGCGCTGCGCAGGAGGTTAAAAAGGTTGGTGACCTTTCCTTCTGCCTCTGGCTCGTCCCCTCTTTCATACATCAAAGATCTGACCTTAGACTTTTTTATCACCTACAATTTCCAAGAACTTTTGAAGCCATAGCAAGCGTCCACAGCTCCCAACATGGCATCGGCACCCAGACGAATGACCCGATGGGACCTGCCACGGATGTCCTCTCCGTCGCTCTCCTCGCCCAACCCTGCTCTAGTCCTCGACGCCTACGGCACAGCCCTTTCCCCCGCCATTCTCGCCAGCATGACTGTCGAGCAAAAAGAATTCTACGCCTCGCACTTCCGCGTCCAGGAGATCACCATGAAGCTCCGCCTACCGGACAAGGCCCTGCAGTCTCGCCTCCCACCGCGAAGACCCCGCGAGGTCTCCCCACCGCCAGAGTACAACAGCGCCACGGGCATCCGCACCAACACGCGCGTCAGGCGCCACCGCCGCGCCCTGGAGATGGAGCGGCACGACCTCGTTGCGCGGCTCGCGGATTCGGTACCCAGCTACCAAGTCCCTGCGGGATACTGCCGCCCGTGTGCCAACACCCGCTTCAGCGACCGCCTGTTCATTCCGCAGGATGAGCATCCGCATGTCAAGTTCATCGGGCAGATCCTCGGTCCGCGGGGCAGGGACCTGCAGAAGCTGCAGGACAAGGCCGACGGTGCGAACATTGTCATCCGGGGCAAGGGGTCTATCAAGGAAGGAAAAGCAATGGCCGTGCGAAAAGCTCAGAGACCTGGGGTCAGCGATGGCAGCACTAGCAACACTAACATCATCAACAACAACAACAACAACAACAACAACAACAACAACAGCGGCAATCTCCCCTTGCACGTCCTCATCTCTGCAGATTCCCAGGACAAGGTCGACAAGGCGCGGAGGCTCGTCCAGCAGGTCATTGACGACGCCGTGGCCAAACCTGACTGGCAGAACGAGCGCAAGCAGCAACAGCTTCGCGGCGTGGCCGAGGCCAACGGCACTCTTCGCGACGATGAGAGACTACTCGGTTACGGCGGCGTAGGTGTGCGTCGCGCATGGGGCCTGACGTTCCTCAGCGGCACGACTCTGTCAGGTGCCAGTTCCGACGACGTCGACACAATGAGCACTGCTCACGCTGCCGCGTGGCTCGCCCAAAACGCCAGAAGCACCCCTGACAATAACCAGGAAGAAGAGGAAGAAATCAGACGGATCATGCAGGACATCGAGGGTGGAGAGCCCATCTCTATTGACGAACGAGCTAATGCAGCACAGCAGGGCAACGGCTTCCGCACTCTGCCGCCTTGGAGGATCGACCGCTTGCACCGACAGGGGGCTTCGAACATCTGAAGGAGTCGGAGGGTTCTTTTGCCGCCCAGTCCTTGTTGTCTGAGTTCGCTAACTTGCAACAGGGCTTGATCTCTACTAACATGTCTACTAACATGTTTCTTGCGTTGACTTACACCGGAAGCTACAGCTTTGTACTAACCTGTGCACGAGTAAACTATCCTGTAGCGTGATTTGTGTTTGATGCTGTGATATGTACTAATATTTGGCTTGTATGTTTCATCAAAATTATGCATGAGCCTACACGAATCTAGCAGTGGTTGCTGACAGACCGCAAACGAATCTTCATTGGCAAAATCTCTCTGGGCTTTAGCGAATAGCTGCCTGTGCCGAAGAATGCTGTAATATCCCGTGTGTCGGGTTTCCCAATTGAAAGCATTTGGTATCAACTACATATACTTGAACGTACAATGCTGTCTGCTCAATTGACTGGCTGCGAGATGTTGCCTTTGTGCAGTTGATAATATCAGCGAATATGCGTGATCATCGGCAATGACGCAGGCGATCTGATCCGATGGGATACTTGTACTTACGCTGCTGTCACCCTCCAGCTGCGTTGAGTTAGAGACCGGCCGGCTCCCCCTCACCCCCGCCCGCCTCTCGCCAATTTGCTGGTCCACATCGTTTGAGACCCTGCCACCCTCTGTTGCTCTGTCTGACATCAACTCCACGGACATTCTTCGCCTTTTCCACTCCGCCTCTAACGACTACTGCGTAGGGCGACCTGTTCATCTTTCTAAACTAGGCGCCATTTCGAGCAGGCCATCTAGCTGCGACGACACGCGCATCTCCGCGCTTGCGCATCCGCCGCTCACACTGCGCAGGTTCAGGCAACAAACGCAGCCTCACCGAGCTCACCACCACCCAAGCCAGCACGCAACAAAACATCGCCGCGCCGACGCGCCTTTGGGTTAAGACGGATACGAGACGGCAGGCTCCCCCTCTGAATGCCCTTGCTTGCGCTCGTTCATTGCGTGCGCGGCCCCTATCGCAGGCTGCCAGAGCGCATTGTCCACAACCAGCGCCTCGACAACGTTTTAAAGCGAACGAGCTTCACATATCGTAGTTACGCTGCCGGTTAGACTCTCCGCAAGTCCACGCTTCTTCTAGCGGTCGTGCCCAACATCGATCTACGTCATCTCTCTAGATCATTATGTCGTTCCGTGGTGACGATCAGCGGCGATATGGCCACGTGCCTCCAGTTCAGTACCCGACAGCGAATCAGCACCAACATCAACCTACTGCTCCAGCACGGAGACCGAGCTTCAACAATGGTGACGATGCGACGAGCTTAGAACGCGTGCACCAGCAGCGGATCAACACCAATCCTTCCAGTGGCCAAGACGAACTGTTTCTTGCCAATGCTGCGGATCGCAGCCGAAGCGCATATGGCTACCAAGGCCAGTACGCAGCCCAGACTCCTCCCACGCCATCTTCGTACAACCCCCAGGCGTTTGCCCGTTCGCAGTCGACCGGTCTACCATACCACCCCTCACCAAGCAGTCGGTGGGGCCACACAAGCTCGAACGCCTCATCTGCGCCGTATAGCCCAGTCGCTCCGCCGACTAACTTCACGACCGCGACGTACAACCCTGCGGCGTATGCGACACCAGCATCGCCCCAGCGAACTCAGACGTATGCTGGCCATAACAATTACGCTAGCAACCACAACAACACTGCTATGAATAATCATGCCCAACAACCGGGTGGGATACCCACGTACGGCCAATCTTCGTATTGGCAATCGAACGCAACACAGTCGCCTCCGGCCCAGCAGACTACCTTTGATTACGCGACCACAGGCTACTCTGCCGCTTCCAGTCCAGGTCCGCCGCCATCTTCGCATTCTTATGACTCGACCTACTCACAGTATGCAAGTACTACATACTCGAACCATGACACGGCCCTCTCGCCAGCTCTTCCGCCACCACCAGCATCGCCACATGCTCCTTACCCAGCATACTCACAGATACCGGTTGGCCCTGTCTACAACTCCAATGAGCACATTCCTTACAACAGCCGGACAAGCGCATCTTCTCTTCATTCGCAATCCAGTCATTCACTCGCTTCTCCTGGCCTTGCACGGCACCCAACGAATGCACCCTTGCCGAGTAGGCCCCCCGATGACCAGCAGAGAGGTGGAAGCTCGAACGGGATATACAATTCAGTAGAGCATCATACGCAAGACGATATTATGCACGACATTGAGGCCGAGCTCTCGCGGGGCACCGGGTCACACCGGGGTCGACCCGGTGGTGTTGATCAGCGCAACGGTGCTGTTCCGCCTGTCGATCTGCAGAATCTAAGAAGGCTTACCTCGAATTCAAGCTACCACTCTGCAGCGACAACTCTGCCAAACCAGGAGGATGCATCTGGCGTCCATCGCTACTCTTCAACGGCCTCAACGGCTCATCGCAATAGTTCCGGAAGCGCCCAGATCAAGAGTAGCCCGGACGACGACGATAGCGACCCCGAAGGTGCCGCAGGTGCTTGGGCGTTACAACAGGCCGAAGAGGACGAAAGGCGATTGAGCAGTGTGACCGGGGCCATCTCATTCCCATATTTCAGTCAGCCTGATGTGTCAATGCCTCAGCTACCTACGCACGCGGAAGAGCCGGGCAGCGATAGCGATTATGCTGGCATGGATCTCGGACTGGCGGGAGGCGGGTTTTCGGGCGCTCTAAACTACGATAACAACGTGGACTCACCTCAACTCGACGCGTCGTCGCACGAGAGCACTGCACTCACAACCCCACGAAGGACCCACGCCTCCCAGAGAAGTCATGACAGCAGCAGATACCCTGCTTTCGAGCAAGCCGATGTTGACTATGGCAACACCGGCGGCTTACAGCCACCTAGGGCACACCGTCTGAGCTTCGATGAGGATGACGAACAATCTCTATCTCGGCAGAGTGCCAGTGGTTCTCCGTATAAAGAGGACTATCCCGACATGTTCTACCATCCTGGACCGTCGAATCGACCACTCCCTGCTATCCCCCTCGGCCAAGAAAGCAATATGTTGATTGCAGTGCGGCAGTCGCAGCGGCACGGCTATTCGCTTCCCTCTGATTCGCATGATTATGATGGACCGGATGCTCTCTACGGCCAGAATGCCCACCAATTGCATGTCGAGCGATCCATATCGCTCATTAGTCACAGCAGCACGCCGCAAGTCCAGCCACCAGGAAGATCAAAGACAGATGCGGCTGAAGACCGCAACTCTCGTGTTAGGTACATACGAGAACAACAGCGTCTGGCACTGCAGCAGGGAGGACAATACGACGTCTACGAGCCTGGAAATACTACACCTTCTCTGAACTATGACGACATTCAATTACCAACAGGGAAAAGGAAGAGGTTCCAGCCGGAGAAGCTGACTCATGTAGATGTTCAGCGTTGCTACGAGCCGTGGGCATTGAGTGGCGTTGCGCAATGGATTCGTGAACAGGCCGACGGCGAGCCAGATTTGAAGCGGAAGACTGTTGAAGACGGCCTGGTGCGGCTTTTTTGTCTGAAAGTGCCAACCATGAACGTTGCCGACGCGGAGTCCTTGAGCACGCAAGTCGCAGAGTCAATGCTCGCCGCCGGCATCCTCATACCTGAGGAGGAATGGCTCAAATTCGGACACGGTTCTATATCCGGCGTGCTCTGGCAATTGACTGGTTATGGCTGCTACGCGCCAAAAGCTCATGAGAACGACCATGAGGTTGCGGATCACGAGGTCTCTGGTAGATGCTATTCTTACCACTGCACAAGGACACTCAAAAAGGCCAATTTAGACGAGCTGATGGCGGGCGGCCCTAAGCCTATTGACTGGTTCACGTTCTACGGCCTGAAGCCATCAGATCTCGAGGGGAAGCCAAAGAAGGAAATCGAACGGCAAAATATCCTACATGAGATCGTAACCAGCGAGGAGACATACATGGGCCAGCTCGACGTTCTTCGTATCCTGTATCGCGATCAACTGGTCCATTCTCAACCGCGAATCATAGCCGAGAATCGACTCGACAAATTTGTCAGTGCGGTATTTGGAAGAGCCGAGAACGTCCAGCAAGTCAACAAGGACCATCTTCTCGCCCAGCTTAAGTACCGGCAAAAAGAGCAAGGCCCTTGGATCATCGGCTTTAGCGACATCTTCCGAGAATGGATCCGTGCCGCTCGGTCAGTGTATATTGATTACGCCTCCTCGTACCCGAATGCACAATACTTGGTGAGAAAGGAGTCGGAGCGAAATTTCCTGTTCAAGCAATACCTTGATCGAAACCAGAACAACCCCTTATCCGCAAGACTCGACTGGAGTACCTTTTTGAAATCCCCAATCACGCGACTACAGAGATACATCTTACTCATGCAGACGGTCCACAAGCAACTGGTTGCGGACAGCGAAGAAAAGTCGAATCTTGGCAAAGCAATAGACGAGGTGCGGAATGTCGCCCTTGAGGCAGATGCCAGGGTCGATGAGATGCAGAAGAAGGTCACCATGGTCGAGCTTAACCAGATGCTTGTGCTTAGACCAGGCTTCCATGCTGATCTGAACCTAGACCATCTTGGCCGCGAGTTGATCTTAGAAGGTGACTTGCAGAGGCTCGGCTCGAAGGGTGTTCGTTGGGTTGATACTCACGCCCTTCTGTTTGACCACTACCTCATCCTTGCTAAACTAATTGTGGGAGGACGGCAAGACAAGAAATACGATGTTTCTAGAGAGGTGAGCAAGTTTATCGATCCAAGCGTATTACGCACACTGACTTCTTTCCCAAGCCTATCCCGATGCCACTGCTATTCCTTGAGAGCAGTCTAGACGACCCCATATCGAAGCAAAAAGGAATTGCGGCTCCCCTCACACGGACAGGACCCGCAGCGGATATCAATCGTCTCAACAAGGTCACGTCTAATGGAGATCGGCCAGGCCTAGAACACGTGGCAACTGGTTCTTCCGTTGGTTCTGGCTCGGTCAATCGGCTTCCTGCAACGAATTCCGCCGAGATTGATGGCAAAATCCTCTACCCTTTCCGCATAAAACATCTGGGCCACGAAGTGTATACGCTTTTCGCAACCACCGCGCAATCCAGGCAAGACTGGTGCGATCGCATCATCGAGGCGAAGACTCGCCATGCCAAGGCACTCCATGCCCAAAACGCAGAACCATTCCGGCTCAGAGTCATGGCAGATAGCGCATTCGCATATGATGCAGTGTCAGCTGTTGGCAAGTACGTCGGCGGTGTCCACATTCGGGGCACACCTCTTGACAGGGCTATCCGAGAGCTCGAAAAGACTTTCGGACCTGGGCGCGGCCCTGCGCCAATCTCTAGAGCCAGTGTGAACTGCGCCACAGGCTTTTCTGCCTTTGGCAAGAGCATGATAGCCATTGGCACTGACGTCGGTGTTTGCGTGTCTGAGGCCAGCGACCAGCGTAATTGGATCAAGGTGAGTAGAATTGGTTTGGTGGCTGGATAATGCTATTCTTGCTGCCAATGCTAACTTATAGCTCAGACTGTGGCGGCGAGCCGGGTCTCGCAGATTGCGGTATTGGAAGAGTTCTCTGTCGTCCTCGTCCTTTCAGAGAGAAATTTGATCTCCTACCCTCTGGATGTCATTGCTCCTCCGTCGAACTTCCCGACTCCTGCAAATGATAGCCACCGGCGATCGCCGTTGCGGCTTGCTAAGGACGTCTCGTTTTTCGCGTCTGCGAGAATGAAGGAGCGAATGCTTGTTTTCTACAAGCGTAAGGAGAGTCTGCACAGCACGTTCAAGGTCTTGGAGCCCGTATTCCAGAAGTCGAGTGACAAGAAATCGAGGCTCTTCAGCAGCAGCCGCAAGGGCGGCGGTACAACGGACAGCTTCAGGGACTACGACGAGTTCTACCTCCCTACGGACTGCTTCGGCCTCAACATTTTCCAGTCGTACATTGCCATTGCGACAGCTAAGGGATTTGAGCTCATGACACTAGACAAAAAGGTGCCCATGTCGATTCCCGACGTCAAGCAGCCTGCGATCGCCAACATTGCGAACCGCATCAAGGAGCAGAAGCCTTTGGGCATGTTCCGCCTGAACGACGTAGAATTTATTCTGGCGTACGAAGACTGCGCCGTCTACATTGACAAGCACGGTGATGTGAGCCGCAGCGTCATCATGGAGTACTCGGGCAAGCAGAAGAAGGCCAAGGGGGCGACCATGTACGGGCAGTACCTGCTGCTGTTCAACGAGGACTATGTCGAGGTGCGCAACGCCGAGAACGGCCGCCTGCGGCAAATCATTGCCGGTCGGGACGTCCGCGTGCTCGACTACGGCGTGCGGGGCCCCACGGGGGGCTTTTACAACCACCAGCCGGCGCTCGGGCAGCCGCACCTGACAGAGACGGGTACCGACTCCAAGGGCACGGTCAAGATCTGCATGGCGCATCCGGAGGTCGCGGGCCAGCAGATTGTTCTCGAGATGATCCTTAACACTGGTCATGCCGAGTAAGAAACATGACTGTGGAAGCTTGGGCGTTCTCTGGGCTGCGTGGCGGGCTGTGGAGCGAGGCATGGCCAAATGGTTTGATACCCGAGAGACAAGGCGGGCAAGATGGCCGGCACACTCACCGGCGCGTTGAGTAGTTGACGCTGTTTTATGTCTCGGAACAAAGGTTACGCTGTACGTATGCATGCTATAAAACCTGGGAGAGGCGCGGGGTTACGAGGCAAGAAAGGGGCATTGTCAGATGGTAATTGCAATACGCGCACACGAAAATAGCGTACGTCGGAGCTGGAGGCGGTTGGTGTTTGGAGCATTGAGCATATTTGTGTTCTTTTTTCCTCTGGTTTTCTGGGTTTCCTCCCCATATTCTGCTTTTGTTTGCTTAGCTTTTTCACGTAGCGGTCGTATTATTTCACGCTTCTAAAGGTCGGGAGCAGCAAGGGGAAACATGACAATGCATGCCCACAACTTTATTTCCAAGGCTGCCGCTGTCTGCAGCATGGCGGGTACGCAAAACTTTTCATGTGCGCCGCGAAGGGGAGTAGGTTTTCTACCAGACTTTGATTGGCATACGTGCGTGGGGGTGTTCAACAGACATGCAGCTGTCAGGGTTCATTCGTTGGGACGATGGGCTCTTGAATCGACTCGATGGGTATACGCAGATCGCCAGTGGGGGGAAAAGGGGGGGGGGGTTAACGTCCAGGACCATGTCAGCATCGTTCTTTCCACACGCGCAGCTAGTTAGCCGTGACTGAGAGACAGGCCCGGCTGATTAATGCGTAAGCAACAACTGTATAAGTAATTACCCGTTTGGGATTTTTGTCAGGCACTCCAAGGTGACGAGGGTGCCTGGCACAACGTAATTGGAGTCGAATGAGCCTAGCAGTAAGAGCCATGAGGAGAGAAGTGGCCTATTCGCCGAGGAAGGCACAATGATCCAAGCTCGAACATGCACCAACTATCGTATGTGTAACCAGTGATCCCATGCGCAGACTAGAGCTAAGATATCAATTAATGCTCTAGGATATGGAAGTGTGAGGCTCAGCCTGGTGGACATTGCGGGTGGGACCCTGAATGACGTCTTGTGGGTGGTGGGGGCCGGGGATCAGTGTGGGCTGCTGGGTGGGCCTCCAGAGCTGACATGACATTGCCGCTGGGGACTGTTAGGCACCCGAATAGTAGGACTTCCTCGTTGCGAGTAATATTGCCTGATAGGGTTTGGTTCTTGTCCCAAGGGCATAAAGTGAGAGCATTGCCCAGCAAGTTCGACACACTACTTGTTATCTTGCATGAAAGGTCATCCACGTCAGCCTCGACTTCCACTTTTCACAACCATATCAAGCCAGCATGGATCCCCATAAAAAAGAACAACCACTGGAGGTCAACAGGGCCGTCGAAGACGAAAACCTCCCGGCTTACACAAGCCAGGCCGGTGGTCAAGTCGAAGCACCTCCGTATGACTACACCGATAAGAGCGGTCGGCGGTCGTCGTCGTCGTCGTCGTCATCGACTAAGGACTCGCCCCGCAAGCCCGGTAAGCTTCCGGGCGCTATCAACTCGTACTGGCAGACCAAGATGAGCCGGACCTTCCACCTTGGCGAGCGACGCGACGCGCCACTGTTCGCCGTCAAAACGGGCTCCGGGTGGTCGCGTAAGCACCCCGAGCTCACCATCTACGACGGGCTTAGCGGCGGCGATGATACACCGATGCTCGCCGGGGCTACGCGGGCGTCGATGTGGAGTAGGAAGTATGACATGAGCCTGCCACCACTTGCAGGCTCGGGGTCGACCGAGCGCACAATCGAGACGCTTGCCGTGTCAACGAGCATGACGCGGGTGGTGTACAGCTTCGGGATCGACGTGCCCACGGGGCCCGGCGGGCAGCTGCAGCGTGAGGAGTTTGAGTGGCGGTCGACGCGAGCGGACGAGGTGCGCGGGATGGGTAGCCGGTGGGTTCGGGGGTGGAAGCTGGTGAGGCGGTCGAGCGAGGCGTTCCGGGGCCCTGGGGGCGAGAGGCACGCGCGAGACGAGGGGACGACGAGTGATGGCAAGGAGGTCGTGGCCGTGTGGGCGCACAATCAGTCGTGGAGCATGACCAAGGCCTTCAAGTTCCGCTTCCTGGGCAGCGCGCTGGCGGGCGAGCTGGGGGACCGCTTCGACATCATGGCCCTCGTCACAGCGCTCAACATGTGGCACCAGGAGACCCAGGCCAACGCGTCCGTGGCCAGCGCAGCGGCAGCTTGAGTACACGCATGTGAAGTGCTCATACCCTAATAGGGGACGTGATGTTTGGGACTGGCAAGCCAGGATTGAAATTTCAGAGTTGCACTTGATACGCTAATCCGCAATAACTGCCCAAGTGTCCCAATTCCCTGTCTGCATCTTGGGCAGGCGCGACCCAGCTGATCCACGTTGCCTCCCTCGATTTGCACTTTCGTCAAGATGTCTGCTCTCCCGGCTGCTTCCGGCTGACAACATTGCATGCTTGCCTCTGGCCATGCGGCGACACCTTGAGCTGCACGACAGCCTCGAACGAGATGTTGCAGCACTACGACACTGTACACGATGAACAAGCAGGCTGTGCCGGTCGCCAATGACAGGCCTCGCCCCGCGGCTAGTCTGCCTCGCAAGGCACAACCGGGATCGTGCATGCGCACAGCAGCCGCCACAATGACCACCCTAGCTCCGGCCCCGGTCTGGCCTCGACTTGAGTTCTGCAGTGCATGAGGCGCGGCCCACAGAGTTGTCAAAATGACAAGTAAGCTAGACACCTGGCCGACCGTCTCGCGAGTCCAGATATAGTGTGCTCGTCTCGGTTCTACCTTAACCTATGCCCGTGGCCAGACAAAGACTTGAACAAGCAGAAGCGCAGTCATAGAAATGGTCTCGACGTCGTGGCTAGGCTCGTCGGCCACGGTCGAAGCACTCGCCGACGCGGCCGGCATGCCGCTCCTTCCGGCCAGCATCGACACCATGCTGGGGTCCATTGTCCTCTTTTATGCCACCTACAACCACCTCGCCGAGCTGGGCTCCTGCCTCGTACTTGGCAGGAAGCGCTGGGACACCTTTTCCCCGGCAACGAAGAAGGAATGGAGAATGCGGACGACAAACCTGCTCAAGGGCTTCATCATCGGCGTCTATGCCACCTACCTCGTCCTTCCCAGTGCCGACAGGCGTGCCAGCAGCGTACAGCTCGAGGACCGCATGTTTCGCCGCGACACAGCTGTCGAGAGACTCGGCGGTTTCTCCGTGGGCTTCTATCTCTGGCACCTAGGAGTGCTGCTGCAGAATTTTGCCAACGAGGGTGTTGGCAACGTGGCTCATCACGTTCTGGTTTCTACGTGCATGATGTCCATCTACGTAAGTGACGGCCTTGCGTAGCACGCGATATCTCAGATCTTGCTTAGCCAAGATCACCTGAACGAGATCTTCTTCGATTTGTCTGCTCTGGCTGCAGACCTGGTGTTGAGTGACTGACACTGAATACAGAGACCTTTCATCGCTCACCATCTACCCTGTTTTCTCGCCTTCGAGGTCACTAACATCCCTCACAATTTCTACCGCATGAGCAAGGTTCTCGGCCACAGTAACATGGCATACTTCCATTCGGCATCCTGGATTGTGCTATTCTTCCTGTTCCGGATAGTCTATGGGACGTACGCATCGTTCGCCATCTCCAGAGACTTCATCGAACTATGGCAGCTGCAAAGCACGTCAGGTCTGCCGGAAACTCCAATCTTCTCGGCTTCTCAGCTCGCCATGGTGCCAGACCAGGCACTCATGATTCGCCCGATACCATATTGGGTCATTGTCTGGTGTCTTGTCTGCACCGCGGTCTTGGCCTCGCTGAACTTCTCGTGGTTCTTCCAGATTAGCAGGTCGACTGGTGCGAAACTCTGGAAAGGCAAGCTCGCCACCTCATGAGCATGTAGCTCCAGGTATTCTTCTCGCTTGCAGACACGCATCTATTTGATGAGATGTAGCCAAGAGATCTATGCCCATGCGCACGCCAAGGGCGCATTTACAGCCACAAAACACCTCCTTCGACCGGGTATGTAAGCCGTTGCCGTGGAGTCTTTGCTATCACCCGTTGGAGTGAATCCTGGTTGACCTCTGTTCAGGTCATTCATCATGTCCGCCCAAAATCTAGCCCGAGCTGAGGCACGTGTGCCTTGGCGCCGCAAGCTGCTTCTGGTTGAAATCATTTTCAAGGTCCCTAACTCACAGAGCAGAGCACATCATCTCTCGGCTAGGAAAAGTCTACTACCAATTCAGCTACTACGCGGTTTGCGCATCCAGTATTGCTAAGAGCTAGGAGGCACAAACTCAACAAAGCTAACAGAGGGGCAACTCTCAAAGCTCCATGCAGATTACGATTCAACCGTAACTAAGGCAACCTGTCAGACACTGATGGTAAGAACAATACATATTGAGGCATGCACATATTAGTCAACTCGGTCTCTCTCTCGCGCGCTCTGTGACCCTCTATGAAATTTTGTACCCTCCTCAATGACTACCAGTACTATGCAGCGCATCACCTAGGCCTTCCTCAATCCACTGCGTAAATTTCGATGTGGTCACTATATGAACAATGACTATCCCAGCAGGAGCTCTAGCCGTGAGATTCAACACCGAATCTAGCAAATCTCGCGCAGAAACATCCACAGACGTCTCCTTGCAATTATACCCCAGTATGTGACATCCGCACTATTACGATTGTTGTCGCGAAGGAACCAGGAGACACGGAGATAACTCGGCATGCAGAATTGGTTCAGGCACTGACTTTACGTTCCGATTGCTTGTTCAAGAACGACAGCCTCACACTGCACACATTTCCAGTCTTCTCAAATCGCGGCGCGGCTCGCATCGTTTTCATTATCAACTGCTTTTTTGCATCAAACTCCCCGAAAGTGCGCCTCGAAAAGAATCCATCATCAGTCTCCAGAACTGCCATCCCCAGTTCCCGATCCGTAGCTCATGAGTAGGTCGGTCGTCTACGTGACGGTGTAGCCGCCATCGACGCGCAGGTCCGCGCCGGTGACGTACGACGAGGCGTCGGACAGGAGGAAGGCGACGGGACCCATGAGGTCGACGGGGACGCCCATCTTGCCCTGGGGGATGAGCGAGATCCACTGGCGCTTGAGCTCCGGGTTATCATCGAGGATCTTCTCGGTGCTGTTTTTGATAGGCAAAGGGAGAGAATTAGTCGTCAGGGAACCGGCAAGGAAAAACGTGCGTTTGGGTGGGGACTTCAAGCTGATGGAGCAACTTACAGAGCCGTCAGCATGTAGCCGGGCGAGATGCAGTTGACGCGGATGCCAGCGTGCGCCCACTCGACGGCCAGGGAAGCAGCCATGTGCCGGACGGCAGCCTTGGCGGCGTTATAGGGACTACATCATTTGTAAATTAATTAGTATTTGTCAAGTGTCCCACAATCGCACATTGTAGAGAAAACTCTTTGTAAGCCTCAAACTTGGGCGGGGGGGTTTTTTTTCCGGGTGAAAAGAGAAAGGAATAACAACTCACGTCTGGGGTTGGGGCACATTGACAATGGCGCCCGACATGCTGCCGATGAAGACCATGCTGCCCGTGGCCTTGCGCTCCATCAGGTGCTTGGCAATCATGGTGGCGAAGAGGTAGGTGCCGTCGACGTTTACGCTCCAGAGCTTGCGCATGCGCTCGATGGGGTAATCGATGGCCTGGAAGTTCTCAGTGAAGCCCGCGCTCGTGACGAGGTTATCAATCTTGCCGTGCTGCTTGATGACGTCGTCGAGGCAGGCCCGGACCGACGCCTCGTCGGCCACGTCGGCGTAGTGCGCTGTCACCTTGGGCACTCGCGCAGCACCCGGGTTCTCTCGGCGGAACACCTCAATGAGCTCAGCGGCCTGCTTATCGGCCTCCTCCTCTGTTTTTCGAATTCGGTCACGTCAGTGTTGTTGTCATTTGTGCGTGTGCGTGTATGTGTGTATGTGTGTATATGTGGATTTCCAAGAGCTTTGGGGTCGTGAACTGGGGGAAGGGGGAAGACCGTACTGTTCATGTCGACAATGGCCAGGTTAGCACCGCTGATAACCATGCCTTGGCCCATGACGAGGCCCAGGCCGCGGGCGCCGCCAGTGACGACGCCGACCTTGCCCTCGAGCGAGAACGAGGCCAGCGTCCTCTTCATGTGCATGCCGCCGCGGCCCTGGATGGGGACCGAGGACGGGAGCTCCCCTTCCTCGGGGTACTCGACGGTGATGTTGTCGTCGGTGCGCGCGAAGCCGCCGGGCACGGGCGAGCCGCCCTTGGGGGGCAGCGACAAGGGCCGGGTCGTGTGCAGCAGGGCGGCGGTGCCGTGGCGGGGAGGAGCAGCCGTGGCCGAGGCGGCGAGCCTCAGCGCTGCTCTCGGGGAGCTGCGGACGAATGCTCTTGACAGCATGGCTGTGGAGAGGGTTTGTTTTTGTAGGTTTCTGGTGTAGAGAGTGGTCAGGCGGTAAGGTCGGACTTTGGGATTTGGTCGCCTGCCGACTAAGAGTTGAGAAGAAGGAACGAGCGAAGGTCAAGCCTGGATCTCATACAAAGGGCCAATGGGTAGGAAAGCGAGCCGCCCACAAGCGACGAGAGTGGCGGACAGGCAGAAAGGATCGATCCCCCAGGATTCCTTCTTCTGCCCTCGAATGTGGGTAATGTGACGCCAACAGCACAAGGCGTGGTACGGCTCGTGGTTGCTGTTGGCTGTGCTTCTCACTGGTACCGACCGCCTCTTCTCCGTAAATACCTACGCTATGCACTGGGCAGCACGGCTGGCCCATGAAAACAAGGGTTCTCTGCTGCCGATCCGACGGGGAGGGCGCGAGACGGCGGCGCCTCGAGTCGCGGAGCGGGATGCCCAGAAGGGGAGGGGTGCTGTGTTGTCGGTGGAGCGGGCCTGGGACACATGACGTAGGGCGTGTAAATATTTTGCGCGGGGAGAGAAAAGCGAAAAGTGGCAGGTCTGTTTACATAAAGGTGCTAGGCTAGTGCACAGGACGCTATGTCGGCGATGCTACCTTGTCATTGTGGTCTCTTTAGGTAGTGGTGTCATGCCAACTCTGCAGATGTCACAATGGACGATGTAGATGCTTTTCGAGCTCACGAAACTTTGTGCAGGGGCATAGAGAGAGCTCCGGCCAGAGCTTCGGGGTCCTTGTCGCCGATGCCGGCGATCAATCGCCCCCCCACCACCACCTCCGCTACCATCAGAAAACAACATTTTGTCCATGCCATGCCTGCTCGCGCCGATCCACTCGTGGTTGCCGTAACACTGCAGCAAGGCCGTCAGTCTAGAAGGTACAAGCGCGGGACAAATGACTTTTGATGGATTTGAAGGATAATTATAGATTACTATTGACTTCGTGTATCCCAAGTAGTAGTAAAAAGGAAAATGCTGACAGTAGCAAGGTCAGCAGACGAGAGCAAACCCGTGCAGATAGGGGTATCCATCCATGTAAGTATTCAGAGTATTACAAGAGCAAAGAAAACAAGTAGCGCCAGGGGGCTTTTGGTGGCTGGTCAACAAGCAGCTATATCTTCACCCATGGAAGACGGTGATGATGATAATGGTGTCGACGAGGATGATGGTGAACGCCAGCGTTTCCCCGATCCTCTTGCTCCGGGAAACGAGGACGATAATGAAATACGAGGTAATGATTGTTGAGCCGCGCAAGAGATGAGCCTCGTCGAAATGGTGTCAGGAACGTCCAAAACAACCGAGCACAAAGCCGCCCGAAGTGGAAGAGTGTGATACTGAAGTTGACTCGCTTTCAAAAGTCGCGTCTGACATGGCGGACCAGTCTGACGACATGGCATACGTTTCTCGGGTGCTGAGCGTCTCCTAGCCGGTAAGCCCAAACATTCGCCGTAGGGCGCCAAACTTCTTCTTCCTGGGCCCGCCCGCCTCGCTGACAGCGGCAATGCTCTCCTGGTCGGCGACAACATAGCCGGAGTGTGTCACCCCGTTGCCGTTCGTCTCGGCGCCTGGGAGGCCCAGACTAGTGCTCCGCCGACCTGCAAAGACGGGTCGCTGGTGCATGCCGTTGTTCTTGACGAGCTTGCCGCTGGACGATATGGGGCGTTGCAGTATTGGGCTGGCTGCTGAGTCGGGTTCGCCAGCATTGACACCCGCAGTGCCTTCGGTTTCCTCTGGTAGAGCCCACTGCTCCTCACGCTTGCGTCCGAATAGCTTCCTTTGGGTGCGCGGGCTCGATGGTCGCGTGTCGGCGCGGATTTCTTTAAGGGCTTCGTTGTTACGTTCCAGCGGAGTGTCTCGGCGGGCCGCGCTCTCAGTGAACTCTGAGCGCTGGATCTTGCTGGCTGGATCGCCGCGCTTGTTGCGCCGTAGGATGCTACCCATGAACGAGCCCCGCCGCTGCCTGGGCGAAGTTGGGCTGCTCGAGGCGATGGTTGTTGTCGTCATGGCGCCAAGTCCAGAGCCAGAGCGGCGGAGCGCATTTGTCCCAATGTTGTCCGAAGTCGTCCTTGACAAGACGCCTGGACGTTGAGCCATTACAGTTGCCACCGGAGCATTGCCTC
Organism: Microdochium nivale; assembly: GCA_026745475.1. Classification (NCBI taxonomy): domain Eukaryota; kingdom Fungi; phylum Ascomycota; class Sordariomycetes; order Xylariales; family Microdochiaceae; genus Microdochium; species Microdochium nivale. The sequence continues at coordinate 3,264,570 of JANTFD010000002.1, forward strand.
GCGCGAGAGCTGGCTGTTCATCATCGCTGTCAGGCAGATCGTCCGAGTCCTCTGGCTCCTCGGGCACAGGTGTAGTCTGCCGGAAAGAACTCGAACCAGTACCCTTGGCCCGAAGACTGCCTCGGGACAGTGCACTACCCTGTGATGAAGATGCTGGTCGTTCGTCCTCATCACTAGAGTCGTTGAAGCGACTCTTGTACGCAGGACGAACTTCCTCTTCCTCGTCACTCGAGCCGCCAAATCTGCTGCTGCGTGCAGACTTGGTCTGGGAAGCGGGCTTGGCGTTCTTGCCGAACGGTAGATGCAATGAGTTCCGCTTAGGCTCTTGTGCGTTGACGTTTGTTCTCAATGACTGGCGCAAGGTGCCATTCTGCTGAGTCGAATTCACACTGAGACTCGATGAGTTGCGGCGGAACGTGGCAGGCGGAGACAACGAACGGAGACTCCATCGGCTAGACCCCTTTGTCGATCCTCGAGACGGAGACATCTCACGTCGGGCGGCGGGCGCTTGTCTCATAGAGCTCCGCATACCAAACCCAGCACTGGACGCGGGGCGTCGAGATCGTTGGAAGCTACTGTCGCTGGCATCAGAGCCCCTTCTGCCGAGCTTGGGCATCATCTGCTTGGCCAATGCGGTACTTGCGGCCTTTGTGTCTACCAAGCCCGTCACAGATTGGGTTTGTGGGTTTGCGGAACGCGCTGCAACGTTTCCCGACGAAGTTGATGGTCGGTCATTCTGTTGGCGGGTAGCCACAGCTAGTGCGGGTGCGGGTGCCTGTGCCCGTGGCTCTGGCGCACCTCTCATAGACTTGCGAAGGGAGCCTCGGGCTGCAGCTGGGGGACCAGCATTGGACGAAGCCAACGGCTGAGGGCCTCGCAAGGACTTGCGCATATGCGTGTTTTCCGGTGATGGCGGTACCTCGTGCTTAGCCTTTGAACCTGGTTCGACCATATACGTCCTCTGTGAATCATCATGTGTATCCTTCGTGGAAGTGGACTGCGCTGCAGACGCCGCCGCAAGTGCGCGTTTCTCGGCAGACTTTCTGCGAGAGCTATTGCGACGGATAGGCGTAGAAATATCCTCTCGATCAGCTTCGGCCCCCTCATCTTCTAGTGCCTCTCGCGCAAGCTGCTGCCGCTTCTCAGCCGTCAGGCTTCGCCAAAATGTCTCAGCCTGCGACCAGTCTTCGTCGGCTTCTGATGTCTGACCCACTTGAGGTGATGCTCCAGTCACCTGCCTTGCCTGCAATTGGGGGGTCTCTGGCAGGTCGACGTGGCTCCCTTTTGCAAGCGGGCTCGCAGGAGGAGGGAGGTGTGAGGGAAACGAATGCGTGCTCTTAGTGATTGGACTTTCGACGACCGCATCAATAGACCCAAATCCACCTTCCATATCAGATATGTCCTCATATGCGTCGCTATAGATGCTTTCATCGGAACTAGTATCTTGAGCTTGCTGCGCTATGACGGGAGGTCCAGTAGTCACGAGCGTGGTTTGTGGAAGCTTTTCGGACTGCGCAGGCTGGATCGCAGCCTCGGGCTCAAAGATGGCAGTGGAAGCACCAGCGGTCTCCGCAACGCCACTAGTCGCATTTGGCGCTTCTTCATCAGGGAATCCACCAGGAACACCAAAGTAGTGCTGTGGTTGACTCTGCGAAGTCTTTGTGGCCGACTCAGTGGCAGGTGGACTTGGCATGGTGAGCGCAATGGCGGGTATAGGTTGAGTTGACACGACAGCTTTTGGCTCAGGCCGACTCGACTGAACCTCCACTATCTCGACCGGTACGGTATTAGACTTCCCAACAAGGTCACCATGGTACGACGTTTGAGTGGTTTGGACCGTGTCATCACCTATTGATAGGTCGCTTTGGTCCAAGAGGTCGTTATCGCTCTCGTCTGTCGTCGTGTCCATGTGATATCCGTTTTCTCCAACCGACGTTACTACCGGTGGCAGCGGCTCTCGAAATCTTGAAGTGTTCGCCTCGTTCCGTAGTTCATGGTCTCGGGCGAGGACTGCTTGTTCGTCAGCATCGCGATATGTCGGGACATCAGGGCTTCCCGGTCGTATTGCTTGCGATGATGATTCAACCGAGGGTCGAGTCGCGTCAGCAGGTCTAACAAGAGGCCGCTCCTCCAATTCGCGTGCTTTCTTCTCCCGGACACTGCCAAAGCTGGGCAGCGCGGGGCGGGGCTTCATGACTTCGTCTTCTTCCAGGCCTATGTCCCGCTTCTTGCTACGACCGATAGAACTGTACCACGGTCGCTTGGGGCTGGAGGAAGCGGGCGAGTCTGCACCACCCGCAGACTCTCCCATGATGACATTACTGCGCTCGTCGAAGCTAACACGAACGGCTTTCTTGCGAGCTGCTACAGAGTCCTGCATCATCGCGACGTTCCCCAGGTGGCCATCCGAGCCGTTCTCTGAAGGCGAGACGTCTCTTGAAGGTGTACCGCTGCGTTTGAGAGCAGACTTGATCGGTGACGCTGACCGAGGTAGAGGGTGATGGCGCACCGTAAGTTGCTCAGAGACACTAGAGCCGAAGCGTGCACGTCTATCGGGACTGATAGAGTCCGTCCGCCTAGCAGCGCTCGATTCCCGAGAGATTTGCGCGATAGACTTGTTCTCTGGTACGATAGTGGATCGGGCAGGCGCTGCAGCTACTGGCGAAATGTATAGCTCATCTGGGCTGATGGCATGTGCTTCCTCAACAGGATAGTGCTGTGCATCATCGTCGGTCGCTTGTCTCTTTGGGGCAGTAGTAGCGGCCAACGGGGCAGCTTCCACAGCGTTTAGGACTTTTTGGGAAAGAGGTGTGATGATCTCCGGCACGTCCTCCTCTCCCTCAGGCTCTTCTCTAACCATTGACGGCTTCTTTTGCACTGATCGTACCGGAGGTGGGCTGGCGAGCCGCTCTGGAGGTGCCAGAACAGGCGGAGCGTCTTGCGAAACCACATCTGACAATCCCAATCCTTCGAAATGGCTCTGCCGTGGCTGGTGGGGGCTCTCATAAGTTGTGGCATCGTCAAAATCGTCGGCAGGTTGTTGTCGCTGAGTAGGTGTGGCCTTGACTTGTGTTGCTTGTTGCGGAGCAGGCTGAACCTCTTGTGGCTCTTCATTGACTTCGGTGCCTTTCGCGCGGCCCATCGTGCCCTTGGCCAGATGACTGCCGCTTCTCCCGAGTCCTTGATCCTGCTTCTTCTTCTTCTTCTTCGGTTGTCGGTTTGCAGCTTCGCGCACATCATACTCGATATTGCTCGGCTGTGGCGCAGCGACCATTCGTCTCGAGTTTGGGTCATACACCAAGGCGGGCTCTAGTTTGCTCCCAACAGACGAGGCAGCCGATGTTCTGCTCGAGCGTGGAGGCGATATGGGAGCTTGAACTCGGGATTCTTCCGGTATCGGGGCACGATAAAATGTCGGTGAAGCTGGCGGCGACTGTGGCCGGAATGTAGTTGGGTACGAGTAGTTGATCGACGAGGCTCGACTCTCGGACCGTACAGGGGGTTCGAAGTTGTCCCTGGTGATGCTGCGACCTGTTCTCATTGCTGCGTCCGTGGTCCTCACGTTGCCAGGATTACCGCGAGACGAGCCGTAATATGATGGTGGCTCAGCCTGCATCCGTTGGGAGGCGGTCCTGAACGTCTGCATGCCAACACTTTGAGTTTTCCTGTGATTCGCCGGAATCTGGGGGACTGGAGGCTCCGCCTGCGCCGGCGCATGGGAAGCCGCCCGGTGAGGCGACGGGCTTGGTGTTCGAAAGGTGCGCTCCGTCATACTGCCGGAGCTCTGCTTCCTTTCGAGGCCGTGCCCTTGTCTGGGCCGGGCGCCGATCGAGCTCGATCGGGTGGCACTGCCGAACGACGAGACGGATGCGCTCCGTCGCTGTGTGCGTTTTGTCTCGACAGCGCCGACGTCGATTGGGGTGTGAGGCCGCGCGCGTAGGGCGGCGGCGGCGGCGGCCGAGGACAATGCCTTGTTGGCATTTTGGTTCGAGGCAGCCATGAAGGCGGAGGCAGCTGCGGTGGCAGCGTTTGGATTCGTCGGTGTCGATATCTGTTTTTTCTGGGAAGAAGAATAAAATAAGTCGCAATGTCAGTCGGCGGACAAAATGGGGTAGATGTCGAGGAGAGAGCAGGATGTCCCGCGACACGAGCGGTCCACGTCGTCATCGCAGACCGAACGGGCTAGTTGAGGCGCTCCCTGCTCGCTAGCTGCGGCCGGACGTCACGACTAGCTCGCGGCCGACGCGAGCGACGCGGCAACGGAGTAACACTGTAACAGACTTGAGCAAAAATGGGAGCCACGAGGGAGGGAGAGACCACTCGGTTCTGGGCTCGTGGCTGTTGGACCTGCATGCGCCCTGTCTCTCTTGCCTCGCACCGCGGCGCAATCTCAATGGGACTTACATGGGCAGGAGGGCGATGCCTCCGCGAGCCTGTGAACATCTTGTCTCAGAGGTGCCGCCACGGCTGACACGGCGCGCGGTGACCTGAGATGCTGCTGAAGATGCTGCTCCTGTGAAGGCCGCCGGTCCGGAACAGACTGATTTGTGCGGTGATGTTTGCGGATAGGGATAGGGCTGCTGTTTAGAGTTGGTGCCGAGTCAAGCGCCGAGGAGGAGTGTGACTGGAGATATGACTGGAGACACGAAGTCCGGAGTAGCTTAGAGATAGAGCTGGTGAAGGCGCCAGCCGGCAGAATGACGAGACAGGTTGCCAGCTACTGGGGGGACTAAGAGCTAATTCGAGAGCAGAGGTTGAAACAAAGAGAACAGGCGTGGAGCCACGGATCAGGGGGAACGCGAGTGGATCACTAAAGACCCCAAATCCATGCTGGCCTCGCTGCAGCTCTGCTGGCCGATCTGATCTTGACACAACGAGGCGCGCGCGCAAAGCTATGGGAAGGGGTGGGAGCGAGGTGGGTGAGGACGACAAGAGTCCTCGAATGGGCAGCCTGCGTGCTGTCTTGTCTGCTCTCTAAACTGCAGCCTGAGACGTGAGCCCACCGAAGCTCAGCAACACATACGTTTTGGGCGAGCGGGCCCTGGCCCTCCCCAAGCCACCCTGGGCGGTTCCACATCATCGGCATCATCATGGCTCCGTAATGCCGCCCGTGCACAGGCTTCCCATTTCGGGTGGCGTGTGTGCGGGCTGCTGCGGGCTCCGCTGGCACCAGACTGCCACCAGCACGGTTGCCGGTAGGCACGTCAAAAGAAGCCTCAGCCAGGGACATTGTTTACATGCTTGCATGCATGGGTTGCTCGCTGGTGGCATGGCATCAGATATTGTAGGTGGGACTAATCGCGTGTCTAGTCTTGATTGCTTCAAGCGCATTGTGCATACACGTCAGCTGAAGACGTGTTGGATTTATTTCTTACACTGACTGGTCCATAAGGCATCGGCCAGCCCGTGCTTGGCCAACAAGACATCATCCCTTTTCATCTGAGGCCAGTCCTCTCAGCCAGTTTTTCGTCGTCGCAGTCTGCCTTCGAGAATGGCCAGCTCACGTCGTCGTCCCTCCCGGCGCAAGACATCGCCAGACCGCTTCGTCCCTCGACAAGCCTCGTAATCGTCAGACCGGAGTTGCAATCTTAAAATGAAAAAACCACATCGGCGCTAATTAGGCGATGCTGAGGATCAAGTTAGCTTCCCCTTCACCCCTTCGGCACCTGTGCTGGCCGGCCGATCTGTCTTGTTGCAGGTGTGGATCACACACAGAGGCCCCGCCGCCGCTCCACGACGCGGCACAAAGGCATGTGACGTCATCTGCCATGGCAGATCAGAGTCATGGGCAAACGTCGAGATTGCCCATGTCATCCCTTACTCAATATTGGACAGGTACTGCTGCTTGTCGCAAGAGAGCCGCCTTGTGGGTGTGCATGCGACATAGTCTAAAGTTAAACACGTACTTTCCTGAGCTTCGAACCCATGCAAGCCGCGTCTGCACACGCAAACAACCATTGATGTGATTCGACCCAGTACTTGGTGGAAAACACATGCAGTTTATCATGACAAGAATGTAGTCCGAGGCATCGTTTTGTCTCCTGCTGTTCAAAACCTATTTACGATATTCGTAATGGCATTGACTAGTGTCATGTTAACTACAGATTGTCTTGTTCAGGCAGGACAGTAAGGTTGTTTGAACCACTGAAGAAGTACAAGGCAGAATAAACCCCTGCGAGGTTGCGAGTCCCCTTGTCCAAAGGAGATAGTTTCTACCCAACACCAGTATGAGCCTCTATCTCAAGCGCCATCCAGAAGCCCCAAGCAGGTTCAGTTTCCAGAACTGTTTAGATCCATGGACTCGTGCAATGCCATTCTTGGATTTGCGGCCACGCCACGAAATCCCAGGCGGACCATTGCACTACCCAGGCCTGAGCGCCGTAGTGTAGCCATAATCACTCGTCCACAGCCGCGACCATACCAATTCGCCTAATGCAGAGGCATGGCTCACCCAGCCTATGCAGACGTATGGACGGGTCGGGGCAACACGTTTGATCGTCCTCCACCACCGTCTCCCAGCAAGTGCTCGGAGTGAAGATGTGAGCTAGGCGCACGCGTGAAGGACTCAAGTGGCGGTAGGTCGCCATCTGCTACATCGTCTTCGTAGTATGCGTTGTCATACTCATTGCTTGGCACATTGGCAGTGCCATCTTGATTTGACTGTGGCGTTGGCTGCCCATGAGGCGTTGGTTCTGGTGCGCGATCAGGTGTGTTGGTGCTGTTCTTTGCTGGCGTCTTGGGCGCCTTCTTCCCCTTCCGAGACTTCGTCTTTGCTTTTTCCAGCAGTCTTCGTCGCTCTACCTCCTCTCTGCGCCGTTTTCGATCTTTGATCTCGTATTGCCGAATAAGAGCCATGGGGGCTTGCCCGAATATGCTCTCATACTCGCAGAACTCACACATCCACATGTCTTCTGGCTTTGGCGGATGGTGGTAGTTCTGGTCTTCTGTCTGTTGCTTTCGCCGACGTGCGGCTAGCAAAAGAGAGTTACCGCGCTTCTTGGCCTTCTTTGGAGTGCCATTGGGAGTGGCTCCAGGTTTCCCCGTACCTGAGGCTCCTTGGTTGGCTTGCCCATGACCGCTGAAGAAGGTACTGCTGCTTGCCGCAGGTGTGCTTTGCGCATTGCCGTGATCTCCAGCCATGCTGCGTGGAAGTGTTTGGTGGTAGCCTGGGAATGCGCCAGGTGTGGGGTCAGAACCCGGCCACGAGACAGGGTTCTGCGAGTCGAAAGTGAAAGTGAATTGAGTTGGCGCACTTGGTGTGTTTCTGGCGATAGTATATGGCCGCTGCTGCAGCAGGCTGACACTTTTTTGACCTTGTGGTCGGGGGCTCCTTTCTGCGGAAGCAATAGCGCTCGAGATGATGCCTACGTTTTCACCTGTACGATGGTGCAAGAGTAAGCGAATTGTGCACGACAGGGGAAGAAAATTGCAGCGAAATATTGTACAGCGGAGCTGCAAAAGAGCGATGCAATGCCTGGCACGGCTTGAAAACTTTGAGGCGCGCGGGTACCACGGCAACCGAGGCGGCTCACAAACGGACCTGACACTTACCAGGTGGCGATGACGGATATTGCCCAGGCGTCTTGAGCTTTGCGCCACGTCCTGGCCAGACACTATTAGGATCCGACAGGACGCGAAGTGGGCTCCTTCCATTTCGTACACGGCCATATCTGCCTCGTCCAGGTCCAGATATACCAGCCCCGTTCGCTGCTGCGGCTCCAGCTTGGTAGTGTGAAGCCGTTGCCATAGCAGCCGATTCAGACGAGCCCTCATCGCTTGTGGTCGGGGGCGAAGGCACGCCGAATACAGCAGAGTCGCTCAAAGCATGCGTGTTATTCAGAATACTCTCGCCAGCCGTTGGTATCTTGCGTTTCTTCTTGTTATTTGAGTTTTCAAACGAGTCGTAACCGTCCGCCGAGGATGCTGTCGATGGCGGCGCTTGGGGAATATGGCGAGAACCTCCGTTTCTCTGCTGCGGACGAGGAGCGAGCCCAGCGGCATCTGGAGAAGTACGCACAGTTAAACTCCTTCGTTGTTGACTTGGAAGCGTCTCGTCTCGAAAGTCGGCGCCGGTGAAAGCTCTTAGGGCGCTGAACTCCAGAGCACGCGCGGGAATGACATTATTGGCTGCTGAATAAGATGCTCCTAGGTTAAGTATGCCAGACTCGTCTCTGGAATTGTATGGATACACAAAGAGAGGAGCTGTTGTCTGTGGCGCAGGAGGATATTTGATCGAGTCGGCCACGTGCGGCGACAGCCGTTCTCGGAGCCGGCGCCTGGGAAGTGGCAGAATGGGTCTGTTGGGGAAAATCGAGGACGTGGAGTCTGGTGACATTGTAGCCGAGTATCCTGTTATTCACGATTCGTTAGTTGATGCAGGTGTAGATGACTTCCCGAGGTGCACTCTAGACTAAGCTTGGTAGGAAAGAGTCGAGTCGATGCCTGGTCTTATGGAAGGCTGAGGTGACGCACCCATCACGAAACCATGTCCGTCGTTGTCGCTTGTAGTGGAATATCGTCTTTGTTATCGAAGACTCGGGGTCCGAATGGTGCAGTGAAGCATGAGCGGAAGCAGGCTAAGTACCGTCTCGGAGAACCACCCTGCATGTGGCACGCGAGTTAACTTTAGTGTCACTTTCTCGGTTTTTCCCGCCCAGTCGTCCAGTGCCATCAGAAAAGGTCCTCTTTTTGAGAAGGCGCCCTCGACGATCCCGCGGCAGTCTTTCGTTGAGCAGGCCTTGGCGGTGCTCAGAACGTCTACAGCAAGACTAGCTCCAGCAACTTTTCGAGACCACTGGTGATGTTCGGGACCAAGACAGAAGGACATGGCAGACGAACCCAGGAATTTCGGTGCGTAGGATGGAAGTGGCGGGGCCAGGCGTCGACACAAGCCCACTGCTCGGCCGTTTCTCGTGGGCTCCGAAAGTGACTGTGGGCTACGAAATGCTTGGAGTCTGCCGAAAGCACGGCTGGAGCAGTGCTGGAAAGGGTCGGGCGAGTTGTAGCCAAGAGCGGGATCAGGGCGCGAGCGCTTTACGTGGAGATGGTCGGAATATCGGGTGCTGGATTGGGGGTGGGTAGCAGGGCCAAATGCAGTTGACGACTGACACGACCTGATGAATGCACATTAACGTCGTCGTCGTCGGAGAGTGGTGGCGGGCACACAGGGGTCCTGCCTGTGCCCTGCTGCCTGCGAGCCTATTGGGCGGTGCGGGGCACACACAGAGACATTGACAGCCGTTGCGATCCAATTTCATTCCCTCGCCAGCCGAGTGCTGGCTGGAGCGTGGAAGCCACCTCGGCCGGACATGCTAACATCCCAACATGTGCCCTCGAGCACGCAGCACGTCCACAAGGTGCACAAGGTGTCTGTCTACAAAGCAACAGACGGCCTCGGACAGCTGCGCATCGAGGCTCTGGGGCTTTGCATGACGCAACCGAGCCCGACTGACAGTGTTGACGGCCAGGGCGAGCAACGGCCGAGTGGCGTAGAACAACCGCCTTAGTCATACAGCACTGGTGCGATGCGCTCCGTAATCGTGCCTTTGCCTGAGGTACTCCGTACGCAAGTATGCTGCGCTGCGGTGCCCTGCACCTACCAGGGTCCAGGACGCCATGGTCTCCGCACTGCGCAGCAGCTTGGTGCGAGCAAGAACTGGGCCCGAGTCAATGTGCCGCGCCCGCTCGGTGCGCCGCTGTCTACGATTATCGAGAGGAGCATCCATCCTCGCCCATCGCATTTCTCTTTCTCCGCCTCCACCTCGCCTGCATTTCACCACGCCCCGACTGCCTGCCCTTTGCCTCGGCTCGCCTTTGCGCACTCTCGGCAGCAGCATTGAGTCTGTCGGCATGCTACACTGCGATCTATCCTGCCTGCTCCTCGACCCTCTGCTCGCTTAATCTTCCTCTCAGCGCGCGCTGCTGTCCCTCCTCGTCCTCTCTTTACTGCGAGCAGGTTCTTGCCGCCCTCCGTTGCCCCTCTGCCTCAGCCTCGAATCACAACGACCTTTCCAAAAGTCTGCCAGGCCAGAGTCCGTCTGCAAACGACATCCTAGCCGCCATCGAACCACCGACTTCCCCTCCTCGCACGGTCTCTGCCACAACGACTTCATTCGACGCGCGGTGCCAGCAATGGCCGACGTCCTTGCTCGACGCTCTGCCCGCGCCAAACCACTGCCAGTTCCACAACAGTATCAATTCTCTGCAACTTCTAGCAACTCAAGCCGCGCTGAGCGCAATACCCGCGCCTTCGCCAAAAACGGGTCACCCCAAAAGTCTACAGAGAGCGCCTCGCTCAGCTCAGAACCCCCCGAAGACGCCGTCTCCGAGGAGCCGTCAACCCGCCGGAGAAGCACGCGTGCTCGCGACGAGGAACGCGAACGACACCCCAAGATCGAGCTTCTCGACATGGCCCCTGCCAGCGACGACCAGCAGGAGGACGACGAGGCCGTCCGTTGCATTTGCAACCACGACGACTACCCCGGTCCTCCGCCTTTCGAGGCCGACTCCAAATATGGGCTTACAGACGCACCCGACTTCGACCGGATCTTTGGCGTAGAAATCACTGACGAGATGGCTGGTAATTTCGTCCAGTGCGAGACCTGCAACTCGTGGCAGCACAGCGCCTGCGTTGGTTTTACCACAGAGGAGTCGCAGCCAGACGATATAGAATACTTCTGCGAGCAGTGCCGCAAAGACCTCCACAGGGTATTCTCATCAAACTCAGGGTGAGTTTCTGTCCCTCAGCCCGCACTACAGCCGATGCGCTTTTCTGGCTTGGCAGGGCCGCGTCGTCAAAACAGGTTCAAACGTGCTAACCTTTCGAACCTCAGGCAAAAATACTCCATCTTCCTTCCTGTGCATCGTCTTTCGAGAGCAGTATCCCAGGCAATCTCCACTGCAAATGAAACCGCCGGATCCCACTCGCCGAAAGAGACAAACACCAGGAACTCACGATCGGCAGCAGCCGCTGCTGCTGCCGATCGTGGGAAGCGACGATCTACCATGAATAGCCGAGATGCAGCGTATGACGAAGAGGAGCAACTTCGACGCGCAATTGAAGCCAGCAAGGGAGAACCGGGAGACGAAGACACAGAGCTGACAGCAGCGTCGAGGCGACCGAAGCGTATCCGAGATGATAGCGAAGAGTATGTTCGGGACATTGCTCAGAGTGGTTCAGACATTGAAATGCTGATGCAAAGCAGGAAGATAGAAGGTGTCAAGCGCCAGCGGACAGATTCCAGGTCGGCCTCGCCAACAGCAGACGGGGCGCCAAAGGCTGATGAGGACGAATCGGACGATGATGCCATGTTTCCTAACGGCAGTCACACAAGGTCACGCAATACAGTGAGGAATCAACGCGAGCGAGCAGAGCGAGACGAGCGCCGAGAAGAGCAGGAACGCAAGCGCGCCGAGGCAGCGAACAAGCGCAAGGGTCGTGCAGAAAGGCGGCGTGGCGACGGTAAGCCCAGTTGCACAACGAGAATCTGTAATACGATCTAACAATATTCCAGAGGATGACCCTTCCGACGAAGCTCCTACCACAACCCGTGCTGGCATCAGTCGTTCCACGGAATCGGCCCAGCCTGCAGACCCGCCACCATCCTCAGCACCGCCACCCGACTCCCCACCAACGACAGAGCCTCCTGCGAGTTCTCACAAGAGGAAGGTTCCATCTCAACCGAAGAAGAAGGGACGCAACCAGTATACAAAGGATCGTGATCAGGAGCATGAGGAGTCACCCGCAAGATCTGTGCCTCGAGAACTGAGCCGGAATGGCGACGAGAGCACATCTCACTACAAAAACTCCGGAAATGAGCCAGCCAACAAACAGGGTGCGAGGTCAAAGGGAGCAATGAACTCAAGGGTGACCATGGGCGACATGAAGCGTCGCGTAAACAACATACTCGAATATATGTCGCGGACCCAGGTCGACCTCGTCAACGAACCACTACACGACTCCAACCAAACGACGCCAAACAACGAACTTGCGAATGGGAGGGCTAGTGTCATGGTCAACGGTGGCAGCGCTGGCGGCGAGAGTCCGACGAAGAGGGACGTGGCTTCGCTGAGTGAGGCGACCTTTAGGGATCTGAGCTGCGTGGAAATGATGGACGCGCTGACGCGAGACTTGGTCAAGTGGCAGCAAGAGTATGCGCCATAAAAACACGCTAGCCTCAGATGTACGATCGAAGGATGATTACTCGGTCCGGTGGTCTCTCAACGGCGTCCTCTCTCATGCGTTGTTTGCAGTGCTTCTTTCTCGACTTTTATACCCATGGCTCTCTGGCGTTTATGGTTTCCCAATCTCTCCAGGTTATAAGCTACCGTTTCTACGTAGTTTTGTGTCGGATATCAAAAATGTTTTCTTGGGGTCTTTTTCGGCATTGTTACGAGCACACAATGTAGCCTGTGCGATTCGGCACTTCTTTCTGTTTCTTTCATCATGTGGATCTTCAAAAGTAGTGTTGCCTGAGCCTCAAGTGGGAATGAGTATGGCTTATGTTCGTGACGTTGTGAGTTGGGCTGCGCGCGATGTGCATTCCCTCGCGAGACAGAAGAACATGTGCGTGGATAACATTGATTGTGCATTTCCCACTGATTCCGCCCTTGTTCAAATTTTTCTTCTTCACAACGTGAGCATCCTAGGGCACAGCGTTGCGATGTGACGAGAAGAAAATGCTGTAGTCATGGGGATACACAGGCATTCCTTTTTCTCTTCCACGAAGTCAACGTAGCATCGCATCTGATGCTCGAGGATATATCTTAATCTTGTTCTTTATTGTTGGTACAGTACAAAAAACTCCAAACGCTCCGCGACTTGATGCAGTATAATATACATGTCCCAATGCCGACCTATCTGGTCGTATTTCGAGCGACCGCAGCTAATCTTTTGTCGCTGTTGCTGGCCATAAGCCCTAAATGAGGTAGAGTGGAAAACCTACCCAGACTTGGCCGCCTGCTTCATCGCGTGTTGTTCCTTACGCTGGTCCTTGCGGATCTTCCGGGCCGCCGACATGCTGACCGGCCCGTTGTCCTCGCTCTGCAGCCTGAACTTGTGCGCGAACCGCCGTAGGCCCTCGTCCGACATGTCGTCGAGCATGAAATTGCCGAGCTCGCCCTTGCGCCACTGCTGGACAATCCAGTCGGCCGCGCGCTCGTGGCTGACCTGGCCCCCTTGCTCGAGCATGCCGCACCGCTGGCCAATGTTCTCGAGGAACTCGGACACCATGTTGGTGGGCGGCGACCACCGCGCGTAGATCTTTGGCGACTGCAGGTTGAGGTGGAAAAGGAGGTAATCGGCCAGCACCTCCATCGGGACGAGCCCGTCCTTGACGCAGCCCACGAGCGCCAGCTTGAGCATGGACTCGACGTCGCCGACGTAGGGAACAAAGACGCCCGGAGTGTCGTAGACCATGGCTGCGGGCGTGCCAGTGTCGTCCTTGGTGACCTTGACAGGCGAGGAAAATTTTCTCGTCACGCCCGGGTGGTTGGCCACCCGGGCCACCTTGTGGGCCTTGTGCTGTGCTCCTACCTTGCTCACCCGCCTCAGGGAGTTGACAAGAGACGACTTGCCGGCATTCGGCATGCCGACAATCATTGCGCGGATGCCTATGAGCGAATCCTGAGTCTCGTTACGTTCCTTGATGATATTGATAATTTGTCTTGAGGCAGCCGGTTGAAAAGAGTTGGCAAATATGATCTTTGGTCCCCTAGACCCATAGACTGAGGAATGCATATCGTCGGAGGATGATCCGGCTTCGCCTGCCATTGTAACCTGCTGCGATGGAGCGCCACAATCCCCTGCCGAAGCAGCAGGGTGAGCCTCGCTCACATCCTCGTCTGTATAGCCGCGCTCGTGGAAGTTTAGAAGTGCCTTGATGGGTTCCCTGGACTTTATGCCCTTCATGTCTCTGTCTGGGTCAAGGAGGTCACTCTTAGTGTAAACTATGATCCTCTCCCGTCCAGCCAGAGCTCTCTCGAGATTGGGATTGGCCGAGGTCAGCGGGATGCGGACATCACGACATTCGAACACGATGCCGATGCTACTCAGAAGCTTCACCATCTCCTTGAGCGCCTTGGCATGGTGACCCAGGAAGTAAGAGCGTGTGATAGACTCTGACGCCGGGAAGGTCTGGCGGGCCACAAAGAATTCGTCCGGCGTTTGATCGACCTTGTTGTTCCGTCGCATGTCTCTAACCTGGTCAAGCGTGACCACCGTGCGATCAACGTAGGCGTCTGGGACTGTATCCGCAGCGCGGTTGGCGTTGGCCAGTTGAGTAGCGGTTGTCCTCGGGCGAACCCAGGATGGCGACGACTGGTTCTTGGATATGGTTGACGGTCTCTCTTCATGGCGGGCCACCGTTGTCGTGGCAATAGCCCGCAGAGCAGTGGCAGTCACGCTGGCAGGGCGAGCCAGGCGTAGCCCTATTCTTGTGCGAGCGACTGAGGCCATACTCCGGCTGCTGGCTATGAGTTCGAGAGAGCTGTCGTGGGAGTCGCAGACGGGAAGCGTCGGTTGCACTCCCGGGCCATCGCGGCCTCGTGATTGGCGTTCGTCGGGGTGGTGGCCTGCTTGCAAAACGAAAGATTGGGACTGACGAGGCAGTGCGATTTTCGGGGATTGAGAGGCTCGTGGACAGTCCCCGGCGAGATGGGTGGGGAGAGTGATAGTTCAGCCGTCAAAAGCTCCAAAATGTCGTTTTGCATCGTCAGCCAATGACGCGAGGAGCGCAACGGGCAATAACGGGTCCTCTCTGTGCGGAACTTGCTGCCCCTTCCCATCCTAGTCACGAACTTCCACCTCACTCTCACTCACTCTCCCCCGGAATAAAACGAAAAAGACAAAGAGAAAGAACAAGAAAAGCCTACAAATAGCCTACCAGAGTCTTGATATCTCAACTAGAGCCAAGCTGGTTAGCAACTACGACATCTCGAACTACCGTCGTTCCCTAGTATGAACTCGATACTTGAATAGAAGCTCCTTCAAATTCACCGGGGTGTTCCATGCAACGACATAGCTTGGCGACCCTACAGCAAACCCAAACAGGCAACATATTGTTCAATGTTTGCTTGTTAGTTTATTTGCCCAATCTTTAGTTGGTGGCAAGACTGATCTGCCAGCCGTAGGATTCGGCGAGTTCCAGGCCTCGAAAACGATGCTCTTGGACTAGCCGCCAACTTTGATCCCCCGCCACAGAGCCTAGCTCTGACGATGAGGACGAAGGTAAGGGCACGCGTGTCTGCCAGCGGCTTCTTCATTGTGCGCTACGCGAACTGTATCATGGAAACAAGTGAATATATAGCTTTGCGCTACTGTCATGCACTTAGTGATGAGAAGAAACTCAGCAGCAGGCAACAATGACAACAGCCCAGCTCTTCCTTAGCCTCCTCTTCCATTCCTCGTTAAAGACCTATCCTCATCCCACACAATGAGAGCCTTTTTTCTATGTGATGCTCTCTCCATTCTGGCTCTCGCGGCTGTCGTTGCGACTACGCCTAGCACGATCCAAAAGACCGTCCCTATCAAGCCTGGCTACTCGACCCAGTGGCATGACAGCTTTAATGGTCCTGTCGGCCAACTGCCCGACCAGAAGAAATGGTGGTTGGGCTCCAAGGACCACTGGAACGAGGAGTGGCAGGACTACCAGGGTCGCAGCAAGAACGTCCGGCTGAGCGGAAGCAACACGATGCAGCTCATCCCCTGGAAGGAGGGTGGCAACAACTGCAAGACCAACGGCGAGGACCCTTACCCTATACGCAATCACAAGTGTTGGTCCTCGGGCCGCGTCGAGTCCATGTACTATTTTACGCCCGCCAGCGGCAAAAAGACCGTCATCGAGTCCCGGCTGCGCTTCGGCCGTAACTCGGCCAGCAGAAACAAGGGCATCTTCCCAGCCTTTTGGACCCTAGGTAAGGCCTGTGAGGGCGAGAAGCCGGGTCACCCGACCTGCGGCGAAGTCGACATCATGGAGCGCATCAACGGCGAGAACATGGCCTACGGCACGCTCTGGTGCCGCGAGGGCGACTGCGACCAGAGCACCGGCACCAGCCTGCCCGACAACGACTGGCACACATGGGCTGCGACTTGGGACCGCAGCCCGTCGAGCTGGCGCGACCAGTCAATCTCTTGGTCCATGGACGGTCGCGAGTACCTCCGCATCAAGGGCTCCGAGGTCAATAGGGAGGCCTCGTGGAACTACGTCGCCAACAAGCCCCACAAGATCATCTTCAACGTCGCCGTCGGTGGTATCTGGGTAAGTCTGTGCATTGCTTGATTGCGCACGTTCGGCGGCGAGTCATGTGCTGAGAACCATGATTCAAAATAGCCTGGCGATCCAAACTCGAGCACCCAGCAAGGTGACGGCGCCATGATGGAGATCGCCTACGTCGCTCACTTCCAATCAAATTAAGAAGCCTGGCATGCGCAATGTAAGCCTTGTGTGCTTAGTGAAAACTCGAGATATCCTTGAGAGACTTTGTACAACCAATTCCTGATATGAATGAAAATCGATGGCGTTTTCATGTGCCTCTTGGCATTCTTGAGACAGATATATTTCCTGGTTTCCTGTTTTCTCTGTGGAAAGAGTATAATAATGAAGATCTAAGGCCTAGCTGTCGGGTCGACTAAACGCGTCATTGAACCCACTTCTTTTCTGAAGCATACCTTCAGCTTACATAGTTCTAAATATTACCACAACTAAGCAGTTATAGTTAACGTGCAGTCGCTTGGTACTGAATCGTAAAAATTTCTCATGGTTTGCATTTAAATCACAGCGGATACAGAGCAAGCCGCAAGTTTCGGAAAACAGCGAGTAGTACGAAACAAATCGTGGGCAGCCAGGTTCCCTCAGACGGAAGTCAGCACGGTTAGACCAGTGTAGAAAATCGTCGGGAATAGTGGAGTTAGGCTCACTCCGACTTCCCCGCACGGCTTTATTGCCCACCAACAACGATTTCCCCGCTTTCTCCGGGAAACGCGGGGTTACTTGCAGCTTGTAGTCTGGCAGAGGGTACCTGATGCGACGGCATGGAAGTACATTTCCAGGCTAAAGCTGGCGGAGGGGACTGCCTTCTTACACGCAACAAGGAAACCGGGAGGCTCGGAAACGCCAAAGGATTCTTCCCATGCCCAGAGAGTCGGGAGGCCTCAATCTATCCCAACCCCGCAGTGTTCTTACAGAAGGACAGCTACTGAGGCTTTCGGGAGTGCAGTAATTTTGTAGAAGGAAAAGAGCATTGTTATCTCAGGTGTAGACTGAGAAGCTAAGCTACACTTTCTCTGGGGATGCTCGCTATTCTAGTGCCTGCCTGTGTCTCGTTAATGGCTCGAAAACACCGAAGGATTCTTCCCGCGCCCAGACGAGTCGGGATGGCTCATCCCGACCCCGCAGTGAACTAACGGGAGGGCAGTTACCATCGCTCTCGGGAGTGCGCAGAGGAGTTCGAGCCACACTTTATCCAAATGTACTGCTTGCTACCCTGGTCCCTGCAGGAGTTGCGGAAAGCTCAGAAACGCACGACTTGTATAAACCACCAGAATCTCCGTGACACTTTACTGGCTTTCTGACATCCTGTGATTGTCATCCCGAAAGCTTAGTGAAAGTTGCATATCCACGCGCTCGAAAAGAAACCCAGCACGGCCAAAAAATACTGACGGAAGCAATGTCACGGCGTTCCGTCAATGGCAAGGTGGCTCTGATCACCGGTGCTGGCTCAGGTAAGCTACACATTGCGAGCTTCACATATCATCCACTGCCTACCACCAGAAACCGGGCACTGACAACTGCGTCAAATACATACAGGCATCAACTATGAGTTCGCCAAGATGCTCCTCTCAAAGGGCTGCTCCGTCATGATTGGCGACCTGGGCCTGCGACCCGAGGCCCAGGCTCTGCTCGACCAGTACCCTCGAAGCGACAGCGGCGGCAGCAGCAGTGGCAAGCCCGCGGCGCTCTTCCACAAGACCGACGTCCGGTCCTGGCCGCAGCTCAGCTCGCTCTGGGCCGCGACGCTCTCGGCCTTTTCAGGGCGCTGCGACATTGTCGTCCCGGGCGCGGGCCTGTTTGAGCCGGCGTGGTCGTCCTTCTGGCAGGCCCCGCGGACGCCGACGAACCCGGACTCGCCGTCGCGCGACGCCGCCGCGGGCCATGAGGGCGACGGCATCGGCCACTACGCGCTCCTCGACGTCAACCTCGTCCACCCGATCCGCCTCAGCCAGCTCGCCATCGGGCACTGGACGACCACAAAGTCCCCGGGTGACCTGATCCACGTCTCGAGCATGGCCGGGCGCATGCCGTTCCTGGCCACGCCCATGTACATGGCCTCGAAGCACGGCATCAACGGCTTTGTCAAGAGCCTCGGCGCGCTCAAGGACGCGCTGGGGATTCGCGTCTCAGCCGTCGCGCCCGGCGCTGTCAATGTCAGCTCCCCCTTCTCTGCTCACTTTCTCAAAATCTCCTCCCCCCCTACTGCCATATTGACGAGGTTTCTTTCTTCACCACTAGACCCCAATGTGGGCCGACGACCCGACCAAGGCGGCTATGTCCGACGGCGGCAAGGCAATCCCACTGGGGCCTGAGGAGATCGCCCAAGCCATGCTCGAGCTTTTCGAGGACCCGGCCCTGGGCGACGGTACGATCCTCGAGGTCTCGCTGGGCAAGCGGTTCGTCGTGCCCCTGTTCTCCGACGTCCCGCCGACCCTAGACGAGACCTCGATGGACCACGCAGGACAGCAGGAGGCAATGCTCGCGGGCATCAGGGACAACGGGTTCAAGGTTTGAGGCAAGTCGATAGTGGACGAGCCGTGGTCTGGGTCCGAAGTGCAGCAGCAACGGGGACTCGGGAATCACCGTGCGGAGTGTGTTATTTGGGCGTGGGCGTATAGATGAATGTGAATTTTTTTTTGGAGTGATGTCTGGCTTGGTAATGCTTGCTCCAACGCTTGGATTTGTCGCAAGTGCCTACTTTCCATCAAATGGAGCTTTGTCAACATTGAATGACGCACAGGTGCCGTGCGGGTCACCTGCCCCGGATGTGATGGGAAGCCTACATTGCTGCCCGACTCTACGTGCCGACCTAGCCCCGACCTGACACTAATGCATTAATACTCTCGTAAAACCTCCACGAACTACCCAACCACGCCACGACAGAAGGTCCCCAGGGTCAGCCCCAGTCCGCATGACGCACGTAGTGACTCCCGCCTAGCAGGAAGCACCCGCCGCCAGGCGTCTGCTTCGCGGCATAGCATATGCCCTCGGTTTCGACGCCTACCCACCCTTCCCGGCTCCACGTCGTGCCCACCACATTGTACGTCGGGAACACCAGGCCCTCCAGGACCTTGGACGCGCGCATGTACAAGATGGTCCCGCCGACGCTGTCGAGTGGCACGAGCTCGGCGTCGTTTGTCCCCTTACCCAGAACGTCGACAAACAGCCGCGTCTCAACGAGCTCGTCGACCGCGCCCTTGCGCTCGTGGTCCGCCACGGGACCCCAGATCTTCTGCGCGCCCTTTGCCACGGCCCAAGCGTTCTTGTCGTAGTTGGCGTGCGCGTTCTGCGAGCACCGTGCCGTGATGAGGCCGACCTCGTCCGGCCGCGCCTCGGCGTGGGAGAGCATGGCCTGCACGATGCCGGGTGAGAACTCGGCAACGTCGGCGTCAACCCAGAGCACGTGCTCCTCGTCCTGCAGGGCGCGCAGCATCAGGTAGTTGCGCAGGGCCGCGATCAAACCCCTGCGCTTGCGCTGCACGGCGGGGCTGCGGTTATGCCGCTCGGCGTAGTCGAGGCCGCGCGCGGCCGGTGGCTCCTTAAAGATGACGGTGACCCTACCAAACGGCAGCTTCGAGGTGGCCACCTTGATCGCCTCGAACTCGGCCCGCGACGAGGTCATCATGGCCAGCGACACAGTAGTCAGGTCCAGCCTGGTTGACAGCAGCAGGTCCAGAAAGTCGTGCACGGAGCGCTGCGTGGCGCGGAAGTCGCGCGCCCAAGAGTCGGCGTCCTTGTTGAGGACAAGGATCAAGAGGCTGGGCTGAACAGTGCCGCCGTTGTTGTCTTTTTTGTTGCTATGCCTCCTCGCATTGTCTCGGGTGAAGAGCTCGCGTGTGTAGTGCACCGCGCCATCAGAGAGTGTCTCCTCGAACTCGCCAAGCTGCGGGTCCCGTGGATACGCGTGCGCATAGCTGTGCGGGATGATGTCGATGCATGAGCCAAATGTCTTGCATGAGTAGGCGCGTCTGCGCGGCTCCGTTGTGTAGAGCACGACTATGATGAGGATGATGGCGGCGAGAAGGGCGCCGTGGCGTCTCGTGTGGTGCTTCATACTGGCCTGTCCATGTCGAGATTGTTTACTCAAAAGGGCTTTACAGTGACACTGGATCGTCCGTACTTGAAGTCCCAATGCGGGCGTTGGTGGTGTGGTCGAGTTTTTGACTGTGAAGGCTTGCTGGGAAGCCGAGGGTAGGTTAGAAGCCACCAACCCCTATGCTGCCGTCTATGCCTGAAGTTTCATGAGCAGGCGCACGTCCGCTGACGTAAACATCACCGTCCTCTATATCACATCTGCTCTTTGGGGCAAATCAACATGTCGAGAATTGAGCGGCAGCGCAGACATATCCAAAGCATTGCTTTCGGGCATCGTGCGCAAGCTGTCAAACACAACCGGCGTGATTTGAACAAGTTGCCTCCGTGCTCAACGCATGCCAAGGCCTTTCGATGGGACTTCCAGTGTCCCGGATCTAACCCGGCCGGAATTGGCAAGCCTGGGCCGAGACTTGAGACAATGGATGTCCCGAACTCAGATTGATCTGGATGACTAAGTGCAAGCACCCCCACTGAAACCCGACCATGGCGGGCGTCAAGTGGTGGCTTGAGCCCCAAGCTCGAGTCTTGGGTACCAAGTTCCAGTCGTCTCCAGCGCCATTTGCTACAAGTCAGAACAACAGCCCATCGCCTTTGCAGCCTACACGCCTAACACGATTATCTCGCACGTCAACAACGTATGACCTATAGAGTGCTACGGCAGTGTCGCATAGAAAGGAGGCTGGTACAGTAGTCATGGATCTCAGGCCCTCGACAGCCGTAGTTCTGGACGGATTGCCACCGGTATACCTTTATGACTGTTTAGTGGGATGTTGGCATTGTGTGGTAGCACTAGATCGTCGCTGCTCGCGCGGTGCATCATGAGCAACAGGGGGGATGCATTCCACGGCGGCTGGTCGACGTCACGCCAGACGCACCCCGGATCGCAAAGCGGGGGCGATCATGTCGACTTTTAGGCTCTCGGTGAGGCTTAGTGCACGGTCGTGGACGCTTGTGTACTCCTGTGAGCTCTTCCGCGGCTCACAATGTTGCTCCTCTCGGACTCACGGGCTCGGGAGCTTGACCGGTCTGACCTCAGGCATCCAAGCATAGCATGCAATAATTCATTTCTTCACAGCCTGCCCGGGATTTGCGACTCGAACAAGAGGTGATCCGTACCGCAAAGTCTGGACATCGAGGAGACTTAACGTGGCTGCCTGGTATGATTCACCCGAGCTCCAGTGCGGATTTAGGCAGTCGGGCCCATCTGGGACATCGAAGCCACTATTACTCATAAGGCTGCACCATAATAGACGGCATATGTGTCGGGCTGCGATGCAACTTTCAATACGTATGTATCTTTGAAGACGTTGTTAACTTTGTGGACTATAACGAGCCCGTACAAGTGCGCTCTGGCCTGACCGAGAGGTAGGCAGGTTTCCTAAGGACAAGATTGCAGCAGTTCGCAGAGGAACTTGGGGTTCAGCAGTCCTCTATCCTGTCCTTTGGTCAAAGCCTGCAACGTGGCACCGCAGGGTCATGGGCGGCTGACAAACTTTCTTTTGTCCGATACAGCGGTGTGTTGCGTGGTAAGACGCATGAGGTGAATAGCGGATGTTCATGGTGGTGCGGACCACCACATCACGAAGTGTTGAATAGGGTCAATGCGTGGCCAAGGTCGGGAAACACTGCACTCTCTATGGCCGTGGAGCGTAGTCTTGGAGTTGGTCTTGCCCTGCTTTTGTGGTGCCTTTCGCCAGTGGTTGCTGAGACAGGACGAGGACAAGACAAGACCATAATTTCCCGGGAACAGGTCCCACCCGACAGCCTCATTGGCCGAGGTCGACATGTACCCATGGAAGCAAGCATCTCCAATCTCGCGAAAAACGATGTGTCCAGCTCGAGATGACCTTCTAGAAGCGGAAGGGGGATGGGGGATGCCCAACGGGCCGCAGGCGTGGGGGACGCGATTGCGGGTGACAGCAGGGAGGAGCCTTGGCACGGCGTGGAAGGCTCCTGTGTCCTTGACTCCTTGAGCACGCCTGTTTGCATAGGGGACAGCTCTGACAGGTCTATCGAGGTTCGAAATCAGCCAGCCAACCGTGCTCGTGGGAAGGGGGCTTTCTCATCCCAGCCTCTCCTATTGTACGCAGCGTATGTAGCTCTGGTTGCTGGTCTGCTGCCCCGCCTATCTAGAGTGTGGTGATTGTTATTCGGGGCGGAGCAGTGCTTCAGGGCCTCTGGCGGATGGTCATCCGGACAGCGGCGCGAGCGGATCCTGGCCAGCTGTGGTTGGAGGTGGGATGTGCCAACGCCCGCAGGCGATCGAGGAGCCCGAGTCACGCGCAGGCCTGTTTGTGGCGAGGGTTGTTGCGTGCTGGAAAAAGAAAAGGGCCAGGGCAGGGAGAGGCGTGCATATGCCAGATGGCGATGGGAGAAGGGCGACGGCGACGGCGACGGCGACGACATGCGAGGGAAGCGGTGAGGTCAGCAGGTAGCTAGCTGTCCAGCTTAGCTTCTGGAAGCTTTGAGGTACTCGGTAGACCGTGGTGTCTCGTGGTGGACGGGGTATGGAGTCCGGGATGATCGAGAAGGAGCTATGTACACTTACGTAGAAGATGCCTGAGCGGGAGAGGCTGGTCCCCGCTGGCTGGTCCGTGGGCGTTGGGTGCCTGAGGTGTTGACGATCCAGGGAAGTCGCCATCCGGCCACCGCAACTTCCAGGGCTTGCAGAGTCCCTCGTTTCGTCCTCTTTTACCCAGAGCCCGCCCACGTCCGGCTCGGCCATGCCGTCTTCCTTCGTTCTTCACGTCGGCTTGTCGAGCATGTTATCATTCATGTGGATATCCCGACCAGGCAGCATGCATCACCACGCCCACAACGACGCCCTCTGACGCAGAACGCAGTCCCTCGGCCAAGTTCCCAAAAGGCTAAATCCACCTCGTCGGCTTTGAGCCTGGCCCAGCGCTGCCAATAGCTTCCAGCAGCTGCATCTCTACGCTACTAGACTAGCCAGTCCGTGGCCCTCCCAGCCATCAGCAGACCTAGAAGCACACCCCTGCGGCCCAAGCAAGTCTCGACTGGCGGACACCTCTCGGCGCACCTGCACTCGCCCAATCCGGCTCGCTCCCCCGCCCAGGTTCCCGTCTGCTGGGCCCCCTGATCACCGCCTCTGGCAGCCTCTCTCCGCCAGCACAGCACAGCTACTCCCGACAGGCTACCGCTCAGGGCCCTACTTTCACCGACTCGCACGTGAACCTGTAGTGCTACACGGCTGTACTCCGTACCCCCTTCGTATCTTGACTCCTTTGTCTCGCGCCCTCTGCCCGCCTACACCGGAACCTATTCAGTTCGTTCCTCGATTACCCTACCGCTGTCTTTATATTGCTCACGTCCCGGTTTCCCCCCCAGGCGGCTCAGCCGTCCCGCGACTGCATTGTTACCATCAGCTCTGGGAGCTACAAAGTCTCTTCACATTCTCCCCCAAGCGCCGAGCTCTCGGCCCTTCGGCGACAGGGATCATTTACAAGCATCAGGCACATACCTGACACTCTACACAACCCGGTGCGAGGGCTTGTATATCGGTATCGAGCTGCATATTTCGTCGCCACAACCTACTTCCTCCCCAAACCGCGCCTGCAAGGTGTTTAAACAGCGGAGAGAATCGCCTTTCGTTTCCTTGTCGATATCCAACCCTTGTCTTGCCATCGCCATTAGCCCTTCTCGAGCGTGGTCTAGCTCCGCATCTTGTGAATGTCGGCAAAATTCAAGCGATTGACACACCAAACTCAGTCCGACTGAAACCTCAGCATCCTCTCCAGAACCGAGCAAGCCTCCAAGTCTGTCCCGGGCATGTCCTTCTACAGAAAGCTTAGAAAAAGTGTCGTCTACGTTCTGTAGGCTTACGACAACAGCGAAGCTAGCCACAATTTTCGAAGCCGCCATCCCACCGGCTGGACTCATCTCTCTAAAGATACATATTCATCTCTCCCCACGACAATGATTTTTCCGACTTCAACGATACACATTTGCCCAACACTTTGATCCAACTATCTGTTGACCCTAGAGGCGCAATAACTACGGCCCCTACTTCTAGGGCGATCATCTAGATCGTGTCAGAATCTCACGATGGGTGAGATGATTCTGCCAAAGGGCATTGTCACCAACACGAGCTGGATCTACGACGAAGTCGCCAGTCATCCAATTGTGCCACCAGAAAAGATCCAAAAATACTGGCGAGGTAAGCTCAAACGACACCATACGCTTTTACATATTTTGGCGCTGACAATGGATAAGTGTATACAACCACTTTCACAAGACTTGTGGATCCTACGGCCAATCGTCTCGAGAACTTTTGGTGGCATGTTTGGGGCAGTGAGAGGCGCAACCTGCCTGGGCCTGTTCTTGCTCGGCTATTCGAAGAGATTTCAAATGGCCCAACATTCGTGAAGTTGCGAAGCACTGCCAATCGTTACGAGGGCCCGTCACAACCGGTCAGTTTTCATACGGCATGGCTTGCTTTACTGCCAGCAAAATCTAACATGATCACTTTAGCCATCGCCGAACGTCAAAGGAATGGTGAAAACAGTGCAAATAGAGTCCAATGTTGGAAACTCGCCATCTATCACTGAAAACGCTGTGGGACACGATGGATATTTGCCCGCTCAGCTCGAAAAACGGACAGACAGCTCTGGAAAGAAAAGCTCCTCCATGCAACAACCGCCAGTGAAACCAATCCTCAAGACAGTAGGAGCTCCGCCGAGCACAGGACCTCGCCTAAATGCCCGAATAATCTCACCAGTTGCGACACCAGCCGCGTCCGATTCGGAAGGTCAGGAATCATCCGGTAGTACTGAGATGAATACCCGGGCGAACGCCAAAGTGGCCGATTTGTCCAAAGCCAAGTTGGAAAAAAAACGTGCCGGCGCAGCAGGACCCAAGAAGAAGGGTGCCAAAATAGTCGCGTCAACTGCAAACCGGCGCAGACCTGCGATGCCCCGACGGCCCAGCTCTCAATCCTCCATAGGTGGGTCTGATACCGGATCAAAAGAAGGCGGATCTGTGTCGTCAAAGATCAGCAATTCCACACGCTCCATTGAAACGATACACGAAGGCAAAGACACGCACTCTTTAGACGAATCTGTCATCACAAAGACGTCGGGCAAGCGTCCAGAAACCTCAGTGGACGTCGATGATGCTGCTGCCCCGGCTGTTAAGCAGGTACAATCTCCACTGGGTAGAAGCTTCACATCTTCTGAGCCTCGTCAAAAATCTGCGACGTCAGCCAGCCCCACCGAGCAAACGGTGGCGAGCGGTCCGCCAAAGAGAGTATCCCAGCCTTCAGCCAGGACAAGGGTTGCCTCTTTAGGGCACGAGGCCAGCATAGTCCCGCGACCTTCTCTTTCTGGCGCTCCAGCTATGAGTCGTTCCCGGTCTGACATGGGCTCGCCACGACCCGGACTGCGAGACTGGAACTTGAAGGGCCGCGGAATAGCACAGGGCTTGACATCATTAAGTACGGTTACTACATCCAGCGCCACCGCTCACGGCACGATTATAGAATTTGATGAGAACCTCCCCGCCAACGAGGCCTTCGCAAATGCCCTGGGCGAGATGGATGATCCTATACTAGGCATACAGCGCTCTGGGACAGGATCATCTACGAGTTCACGTCTTGTGCCCACACTGCCGAGCTCTAGCCCAAATGTTCACCTTGGGAGGTCAAAAAGCCAACTAACGCTACTTCTGGAACGTCAAAGCGATGACAAAAGAGCGCGTCGGTGAGGCTTTGTACTCAGTAACGGTGCGTTCTTTTGGCAATACTGCGGTGGTGCTTAGTGGGCGAGCTATCTCTTCCCCTAAGACGGGTACTGTCTGCTGGGACGCACAGCTTGAAACAGACACATAATACATATCTGAGTCGATATCCGCAGCAGCAAACTACGCATGTAAACCTGTGTATCCTCGGATCTCCAAGCTGCGCTTAATTAGTCTGTTTTGCTCCCGGCTGGGCTAATGGGCTCATTAATATTCTGTGTATATCATCTTGTAGATAAGTAGCACTGCGAGAACCTCGAATAAAACCTAGTATCTGACAGATCTGGCATGCTGCGTATCCCACACTGATAAATGTAGCTATGTGGCTCTAGCATCACCAAGTGTAAGTTCTTTCTCATGAGTGTCGCATTCTTTGGGTTCCGCGACCACAAAAGTCTGAAGTCATCTTCCTCGGCGGAGACACTGGGCACATGGTGGTGTCTATAACAATTAGCCAGGACAATTATTTTGGTCCATCCCTGAGAACCATCCCCTTTCTTGTCTCGGCAGAATTCTAGACTTGCAAAACGTCGTATTCATCGACTGTGTACTTTATGTTTGTTCTCTTTTTATTTTTATTTTTGTGCTTGTTGGTGGCTATCAGGGGTTATCTATGATTGTGCTTGACCATTTTCTCTTTTTTACATTCTAAACACGCCGAACTTGGTCTCGCCGTGCTTGACCTCGTTCTTGCCTGACAGCGCGGCCTGCAGGCCGAGGCCAAGATATCTGCGCGTGTGCTGAGGCGGGATGACACCATCGTCCTGTTCTCACTAGTTAGCAAGCACGGGTAAAAGGGGAAAAAGGGGAGTGGTGGTGGTGGGGGGGGGAGTTGTTAAGACACAATGAGCTTTGAGAGAGGGAAGAGGCAACAAAGCAAGAAATGTAGGACTCACCCAGAGACGCGCCGAAGAGTACACTGCGTCGCTCTCCCTCTCGATGCGGTCTTTGAGCTCCGGGTCTGCCTTTTGGCCAACCGCCTCCATGACGTTGGCGAGCTGCTCGCTGCCCATGACGCCGACCCTGGCGTTGGGCCACATCCACAGGAACCGCGGCGAGTACGCCCTGCCGCACATGCCGTAGTTGCCGGCGCCGTAGCTGCCGCCGACGACGACGGTGAACTTGGGGACGTCGGCGCACGCGACGGCCGTGACGAGCTTGGCGCCGTGCTTGGCGATGCCGTCGCGCTCAGAGTCCTTGCCGACCATGAAGCCGCTAATGTTCTGCAGAAAGACGAGGGGAATTCCGCGCTGCGAGCAGAGTTCGATGAAGTGCGCGCCCTTCTGGGACGAGGTGCCAAACAGGATGCCGTCGTTGGCAATGATGCCTACACGGTGGCCATAGATGCTGGCGAACCCGGTGACAAGCGTAGTGCCGTAGTCCCGCTTGAACTCTGAGAAGTGCGACCCGTCGACGATGCGCGCAATGACCTCGCGGATAGGCAGAGGCTTACGCAGATTCGTTGAGGCGATGCCCAGCAGGTCGGACGCTGGATACAGGGGCTCGGTGTAAGCCGTCGCCGCGGGCAAGGGCTTGGCCGGCCAGTTCAGGTTGCTGATGCAGCGCCTGGCGAGCACGATGGCGTGAGGGTCGTCCACGGCGAGATAGTCGGACACACCAGACACGGAAGTATGCATGGAGCCGCCGCCGAGGTCCTCTGCGGAGACTTCCTCGCCCGTCGCGGCCTTGACGAGCGGTGGCCCGGCCAAGAAGATGGTGCCCTGCTTCTCTACAATGATGTTCTCGTCACTCATGGCTGGGACATAAGCACCACCAGCTGTGCACAATCCCATCACGACCGAGATCTGGGGAATGCCCTGAGCGCTCATGCGGGCCTGGTTGTAGAAGATGCGGCCAAAGTGGTCTCGGTCGGGGAAAACGTCGGACTGATGCGGCAAATTCGCGCCGCCGGAATCGACCAGATAGATGCATCTACGAGTAGTTCAGCTTTTGTTTCTCATCAAGTTTGAGTGTTGTCCATCGATTGGGCACACTGGGTGGGCTACTGACGGCAATTTGTTCTCTTGCGCAACGGCCTGGGCACGCAAGTGCTTCTTCACGGTGATGGGATAGTAGGTACCGCCCTTGACCGTGCTGTCATTGGCGACGATCATGCATGTAACGCCCTCGACCATGCCAATACCGGTGATGATGCCACCAGAGGGCACCTCGGCCTCTGGGTAAAGCTCATGGCCGGCGAGTGGCGAGAGCTCCATAAAGGTTGTCCCCGGGTCGACAAGGGCCGCGACACGATCGCGAGGCAGCATCTTCTTCCTGGCGAGGTGCTTGTCCCTGGCTTTGGCCGAGCCGCCTTGCTGCGCCGTCCGCACGAGATTTTCGAGGCGGGTCATCGCCTCGGCCATGAGCTTCTCATTATCCTTGAACTCTGGCGACTCCGGGTCGACATTGCTGGGAAGGACCGAAATGGCATTTTCTTGGTATGGAGCAGCATAGGTAGCCACAGACCGAGTCGTGGTGGGCGAGACTTGCGACTGGCGCTGGGAAGGGAGCTGCACGCCGGATTGGAGAGGCTGCCGGCGCCTAAGCGCAGCTGGGCGGACACAGCATCGTGCCAATTGGCGTGAAACGCCGGCAAGCTCTCTTGTGGATTTTGACAGAGACATGACGAGGAAACCCGGGGGCTCGGGGAACGTGCGCCGAGGTTGGTGGGATGTCACAGCTAGGTGGACAGGAAGCAGTGACCCCTGCACGCGTGCTCGGATAGACTACGTGCGAGCGACGTTGGGCGAGTGAAGCTTCGGGCGAGGGGCACGGAGGGTATCACCGTCGTTGTCGTCGCTGGTGAAGCGGTGCAGACACACAGGGACGCAGAAGAAAGGCCCCGACGTGTTGGAGAAATGCAGGAGGCTGCCCCATCAAGTTGCGATTGGGGCCCCGAGGGAAGCCGCAAGGAGCCGCTAAGCCCCACCCCCGCAAAAGCGATGGGTCGGGTTGGGGGCAGCAGCGGCTTCCTGCGGCTTCGCCAACAACTCCCGAGGTTGCCGTTTCTTTCGTTGCAAGATATTTTTGTCCCTTTTCACGTCTCGTGATCTTATGCCGCCCCCCAGACCATTCCACGTGTCCTTCAATACGTCTAGCCCCTTTTCAGGACCACGCCCTCTCCCACAGACACAAACACAGGCACAGCATCACATAGCGCCTCTCAAAAAATGAGAAAGGCATTCACCACAGCGGCCCGGTCGGCCCAGCGGCCATCGACCAGGCTGCTCTCCAGATCGTCTCCAGTCGTATCCGCCACGCAGACCCGTCACGCCACTACATCGTCAACGTCATCATCGGCAGGAACCTCGAAACACCCACAAGGCTTTGAGCCCCCCTCGACCGCCGACCTCGCCGAGCTGCGCGAGCGCGTCCAGGAGTTCACCCGCCGCGAGATCCCCGAGGAGGTCGCCGCACGCACGGACAAGAGCAACTCCTTCCCCAACGAAATGTGGCCGAAGCTCGGCGAGGCGGGGTTCTTGGGTATGACGGCGGACGAAGACGTCGGGGGCCTGGCCATGGGCTACCAGGCGCACTGCGTAGTCATGGAGGAGATATCGCGCGCGAGCGGCAGCATAGGCCTGAGCTACGCTGCGCACTCGCAGCTCTGCGTCAACCAGCTCCAGCTCAACGGCAGCCAAGAGCAGAAGCAAAAGTACCTCCCTGGCCTGATCGCAGGCACCTCGGTCGGCGCGCTAGCCATGTCCGAGTCAGGAGCCGGCAGCGACGTCGTGAGCATGCGAACCACGGCGAAAAAGGTCGACGGCGGGTACGTGCTCAACGGGACAAAAATGTGGATCACCAACGGGCCCGACGCGGACCTCGTCGTCGTGTATGCCAAGACGGAGCCCGACAAGGCGTCCAAGGGCATGACGGCGTTCCTGGTCGAGACCAAGTCTGACGGGTTCAGTTGCGCGCGCAAGCTCGACAAGATGGGCATGCGCGGCAGCAACACGGGCGAGCTCGTCTTCGAGTCCGTCTTCGTGCCAGAGGAGAATGTGCTCGGCAAGGTCAACGGGGGCGTGCGCGTGCTCATGGAGGGGCTCGACCTCGAGCGCCTCGTCCTGAGCGCGGGGCCCATCGGCATCATGCAGGCCGCTCTCGACGTCGCGCTGCCCTTTTCGCACCAGCGCAAGCAGTTCGGGCAGCCCATCGCGCACAACCAACTCGTCCAGGGCAAGCTCGCCGACATGTACACCAAGCTGCAGGCCTCGAGGGCGTACACGTACGCCACCGCAAAGGCCGTCGACGAGGAGGGCTCCATCCGCACGCAGGATTGCGCGGGCGCCATCCTGTACGCCGCTGAGAGGGCGACCGAGTGCGCGCTCGACAGCATACAGCTGCTCGGCGGCATGGGCTACGTTGAGGAAATGCCCGCGTCCAGGTTACTCAGAGAGTGAGTCTTGTCCCCTTTCACTTTTTTTCTTCTCCTCCTTTTGTTACCGTATCTTTGTTATTGGGGTGCGGTGTGCTAACCACGCATGTTTCCATCAACAGTGCCAAGCTTTACGAGATAGGAGCCGGAACCTCTGAAGTTAGGAGGATGGTCATTGGAAGGGCGTTCAATAAGGAATACGCTCACCTTGGAGCGTAAATAATGCTGGCTGTCATGCCTTCATAGAAACAGTAATGGCCGTGCCTTGTAGAAGCTCGTAGCCTCGTCCGAAGCAAAATAGACCATTTTGGGCTCACACCAATATTGATTGACTTACTTTGGAGCTAAGGCCCATTTGCCCTGCTCGTGGACCAACCGTCACTTGTTGGCAGGGAGGAAAAACGATTATTCTTGGAATGAGCGGAAATCGCAGGACCCCTCAAACTCCGAGGGCTGATGCCCCTCCTCCGGCTGCCAGATAATCGGGGCGGCCTCATGCCAACTTTGGGGTACTCACCGACGAGCCCGACCGGTGAGGACTTCAAGCTGGGCGCAGATTCGTCTCGATACGAGAACCCCCTTTCCCTTTTCTCTCCGATCCCACGAAGGCATGCATCACCTCTCTCCTGCAATTTTTTTTTGGTTCGTTTTTCGTCAAGGCCGTGCCTCGGCATCGATGCTATCTATGCCGGTGTGGTGCAACAGACTGGGGACAAAGACGAAAATGTAGCACAGCAGGACCGGCCACAGGCCACAGGATGAACAAAGGCCGCCGCCGGTGGTGGGGCTTTATACGGCCAAGCGCGATACCACGTGATGGGTCCCTGTGTGCCTACCTGCGTGTGCTTCCTGCCACGAGTTCTCCAACTTTGGTAACCTCGGTGAGTGTGAGGGGAGGGGCTAGGGCGGACGCCTGGAAGAAATCAGAAGCAAAAGCACGGTTGCCTGCCGGATCTGCTCCAGAACGTCGTCGTGTTCGGACGAGCTGCAGCACCATGCTGACTGTGGCACGCGACAACGTGGCAGGCAAAATCCTGGTCAGTCAGTGTTATTGCACGGCGTGTGCGTGATCGCTTTCGTCGGCCTGCTTCCTTTTCAACAACAAGTGCCGGCCCACCAAGGAACTCAAAGTGAGCCAAGCCAAGCAGAACAACTCTGCCGGAAAATTACCCTGATGCACCGTGGGGGAAAAACCGGCGCGGTGGCCGTGATTGGTTGCATTTGGCCCTGGTCGTGCATGGCTGGTTGCGTGGCCGCCCCTGTAGCGCGATGGGATGCGTTGCACGAGCCAGTGAAACAATGCGAAAGGGCAGAAGTAAGGACGTCATGCACGAGGCAGCATTCGTCGCGCATGCTTAGTGCTGCATTTTTGCCGGCGTCCTGGGTTACTTTGGGTTCCTTGAGCCTAACATGCTTGTTTGGTGGCAGGTGAGTTGTTTCTTCCAAGCCACCTGGGGCAGACAAGACTGCAGAGCACGAGACACGGCAGATGCAGACGAGCACATGCAACCTAGTTAATGATGATAAGCACGAGTGGCTTGGTGAGACCGCCATACACCGTCATTTTCTAGGTCCAGGTCAGCATTGAGAAAGTACCCCTGCCTGGCGAAGTTGTGGAAAGACACAACCCCAGTTTAGTGCTTACTCACCTGTGCTTCGTTACCAATAAAATGCAGCTGCCTAGTGTGCGTGATCCCGGGGGCGTGGTAACACAAAGCTGAACCCTTCTTGAGTGGTCAATAGTTTGCCATGTGTCAAATTTTCCTGCTTGGGCCGAGTCTAAAGGTGGCTCTCGCAGACTGTTACGAAGGTGAGGCGGGCCTCACCCGAGACATGGGTTTTAGGGGTTCAGTTGCCGGACCACTCCGCGGGCTCGCGTGGTTGTCGGCGGAAGCCATGACTCACGTTGCCGTCCCTTTTTTCCAACGCTCGAACCCCAAGAGGGCTTCTGCTGGCGGATATGAGACAACAAAGAGTCAGTTGCAAGGCGGACCAACTAAAATGTCGGCGCACTGCACGACAAGTGCCTTGCATTGATGAGAGGAGCAGATCGGATGGCGTTCCGGCCAGGGGCTTTTAGATCAGGGAACGCCCTTTAGTGCCGACATAACTATCAGTCGTCGCCTGTAGCCTGTATATCGTTCGCCCAGTTTTCATGTGTGTTTCCGTGTAACGAACAACAAGCCATGACAGACCAACCATGTTGCGAAACTGCACAAATCAAGGCAGCTTGTGGGGTGACAGAATCTTGAAGGCGCCCGGCTGATGACAGTAAGCGATGGCGGTGGCCGCAACCTAGGGCGCAAACCAGTCCGCCGGTCGGTCCGACTGACTCAGGGACACGCTGATGCCGATGCCGATTGCCGGCCGGTCTGTGCCTCAAGGCAACCTTGTTTCGACCGTGCACTGCCCGGACCTAAGAGATGTTCAAGGTCTCGTTGCGTTCCTGCGCAAAATTGAAGACGATGGGGCAATTTAGTCGACGGGAATGTCTGACTTGGTGGTCTTTGCCAAAGGTCAGGAAGACATGGGCGATGCTGTCTTTGGGAAAGGGAGAGAAGGTCAACGTCGTTGAGCCGAGGTTGCCAGAGACATCCGAAGTACGCATTGTTTGCAATGAACGCATGGGCCCCCGACTGAAGATAAGTGGAAGCAAGGGACCCAATGCGTACGACCGTGATGATCCAGGCGTCCGGTGAAGTGTTCCTTGGCTTGCCAGAAGACATTACACGACTCGGGCTCCGCAGCAGGGCCAGATGATCAATCTTTTCTCGCCTGCGACTCTTGTGGAGGGTCTCACCGGTGACAGGCCTCAGCCATGCCTGTCGTTGCGCGAAATTGTATGCGAACCATATCCGCTTGACATGGAAGGCGAATCAGAGTGTTTGGCAGGCCCGGTGCTTCAAGTTGGATTAGGGTATAAGGTTGGGCTTCTGCAGGCAATGCTGCATGTGCATGACTGCTGCTCCATCCCTACATCAGAGCTCGCAATATTAATCAACAAGCATAACGAACCACACAGGAATTGCTCCTCAGAGTAGATATTTGTGGAAACGAGCACAGCATCTTCGAACCATATTTAGAGGCTAGCCCTAGACCTGCACACGGCGTGAGCAGAATGGCAAGCAGCGTCACCATGAGACCTACCGACAGGACGAGTACGAGGCCAATGCTGCTAGACCTAGGCAGCAAGCTACAGCCGCTCGTACTCGGGCCACAGATAATACGGAAATTTCAGCATCTGATACGCCGAGAGGTGTGGACCAAGAGCGACCCGAAACACGCCGTGGACTGGAGAGACGGGCGAACATGGGCCAAGATCCGGCGAGAAGGCTTCTACCACCGATCCGACGAGGTGATGATTAGCTGCGGGACAGTCACCATCCGCGACTGCACATCACGGCAACCGGCGGTGCTAGTTGTGTACAACCACGACATTGGCATATTCCAGCTGCCCAAGGGCCGTAAGAACTTTGACGAGGGGTACCTGGGAGCGGCACTGCGGGAGACGACCGAGGAAACGGGGATAGCAGTGCGGCCTTTGCGGCTGAGGTTTGCCTCGAGAGCGACAATACCGACCAAGTCGACCGGGGCCAAGGACTACGGCATAGAAGACGCGCGGGCGGGCTGGACGGAAGGGCTCAACAACGAGAGCATCGGAATCAGCGAGTACCCGGACCCAGCGACAGGGGCGTGGCGGAACATCCACTGGTTTGCGGCCGAGCCGGTCGGGTCGACGGAGCGCAGCGAGGAGCTGATGCCCGAGGAAGACGACAGGCGCAAGTTCACGACTGTGTGGATGCAGGAACACGAGGCAGCGGCAAGGCTGAAGCTCGACGATGAGCGGTTCATGGTCCAGGTCGCGTTCGCTCACCTGGGGAGCATGTCGAGGTTTGAGCTGGAACGGAGCAAGGCGCGGAGTAGTCCTTGTCACAAGCAGCAGACAGGGGAGATGGAAGAGGGGATAAGAATAGGAGTGCAGGCTGGGTGATGCAAATGCGTGGGGCCTCCGACAGAGGATCCGTAGCGGCAGCCTTGGGGTAACGCACACTATCGTACCTTTGGTAAAGTGCGCTACCTTAGGTAAAGTATGTACCTTGGATACCGTAATGCCTCTGTCATCCCAGCAATCAGCCATCGGTGACATCCATCACCACTGGCAGGCGCCAGGCCGACAAGATGACATCACCATGCTGCCCTGCCCAGGCCGGGAGCCCCAGTCCGGGAGCTCCAGCACATTGCTATCAACGATGTCATTGATGTGGCATCGGCGCCAGTAGGAGAGCCATCCCGCATTCGGGACAATAAGCTTCACGGGCCATGGAGATGCGGCCAGGACATGTGTGGTCTTGAGCTTCGAGAAAGCGCCGAGGCCAAGACGAGGCATAGTGGACGTTTGGGAGAGTTTCAAGATGGGACTCGTGCAATTCCATTTCATGTCTCCCATCTTACGCGGGCTCTCTTCCGCACCTTCCCTGGGCCACTTGCAGCCCCAACCCTAATATCTGCTCTATGTCAGTGTAGTCAATATATATCAGGACTGCCTGCTCCGTAACACAAAACTCTCTCCCCTCCACACTTTGACGGTCGAGACACGGCCCCAAAGAGCCCATCGCAGACTACCCTACACACTCGGCATACCTCAACATGTCCAGCATGCCTGCCCAGCAAGGCCACTCGGCCGCCTGCTGCAACATCCCGCCCGTCGTATCCAAGGGCTACAAGGCCAAGGGCACGTACGAGGAGCTCGGAGGCTACAAAAGCTGTGCGTTTACCCAAGTCCACATCCACAACCTTCCCTCGATGACCTCGCAGAAAATCAGAACCTCATCGCAGCAGAGCTTGCTTGCACACAAGCTAATCCACCAAAACATAACCAGACGTCACAGGGCCCGGCGCAGCCACCAAGGGCATCATTTCCATCTTTGACATTTTCGGCTTCTTCCCGCAGACGCTCCAGGGAGCCGACATCCTCTCGTCCTCACACGCCACGGAGCAGTTCAGGGTTTTCATCCCGGACTGGTTCGGCGGCGAGCCCTGCCCCATCGAGATCTTCCCGCCCGACACCAAGGAGAAGGAGGAGCAGCTCGGTAGTTTCTTCAAGAAGTTCCCGCCACCGGGCATCGCCGCCAAGGTCCCTGCCTACGTCAAGGCCGTGGCCGAGAAGAACCCTGAGATCAAGAGCTGGGCTATTCTAGGAGTAAGTCCTGCCTTCTGAAACATCCCCCTTTTTGTTCATGGCCAACCAGATTAAACACACACACACGCGCGCCCCTAATCCTGTAAACGAACGAGCAGAGACGTTGACGCCTGCCATGTAGTACTGCTGGGGCGGCAAGGTTACGACCCTCGTCACTTCGTCGAACGAGAACCCGTTCAAGGCGGCGGCCGTGGTACACCCCGCCATGGTGGACCCTGTGGATGCCGAGGGCATCAAGGTCCCGTTCGCTATGCTTGCGTCAAAGGACGAGCCTGCCGATGACGTCAAGAAGTTCGAGAACGCCTTGAAAGTGACCAAGCACGTCGAGATTTTTGACGATCAGATCCACGGGTGGATGGCTGCGCGGTCCGACCTGGAAGACAAACGCGTCCTGGAGGAGTACACGCGTGGCTATGAGACGGTACTCGACTTCTTTGCCAAGAACTTCTGAGATGAACGTCCTCTCAATGGTTCACAGGCATTGTTACCAAGAGCGAGTACTACACCTTCTGGTGCGAAGTCCCGTTCGTCTCAGTAGTCCAACACTAGTTCTCACCGCGTCTCAGTCACATAAAATACAACAATGATTGTTCATTCATGGCTTTGACATCTGGTACTGATCTTGTGGCATGGCATTGAAATTACAAATGGTATAGTCGTTACGGAACAGATACAACTAAAGGGGAGAAATGAGATGGTTCGCCCTGCAGGCGGTAGAAGGACCGAGTTCGCGTTTGCACATGAAGAAATATAAAGGACAAAAGATGAAAAAAGTCCATTGATCATGGTCCATATGCCTTGCTGTTTTTAGGCGGAACCGTCCGGCTTACTCGACGGCAGTGTCGACGACCGCGGCCTACTGCCGCGCTTGCTGTCTACGACGTTCCAGCCGCTCATGAGTTGGCCAAAGATGGCCTCCTGCTCCTGGATGCGGCGCTGGATGGCCTGTTGGGCCTCGATCTGGTGCTCCCCGGGCGTCCGGGGGGTCTCGGCCTCTCCGCTGTCCATCATTGGCGACGGCGGCGCGAGGTGAAGCTCCTTCGAAATAGGAGGCGGGGGCAGCATGTCTTGTAGCGTCGGTGGCGTCGGTGGCGTCAGCGGCACACTAGGCAACGGCTTCTCGCTATTGTTAATGTTGTTGTTGTTGTTGTTGCTGTTGTTGCTGATATTGCGCTCAAGCGGCGACGAGCAGCCCGTGTGATATGTCTCGTGTGACCGACGCGTCGAGTCAATCGACTGATTCTTCGAGGTTGGGTCCCCGATGCGACAAGAGATCTGCGTGTTGCGGCGGGACCGAGGTCGCGACATGTTCATCTCGACCCGGGCAGACATTTTGTTGCTGCTGCTGCTGTCGGTGCTGGTGTGGCTGGATCTTGAGAGATCCCGCGTGTGGTACGTGAATGACTGGCGGACATTTTTATTCCTGGCTGTGGCCGCAGGAGTTGTTGTCGAGGATGGCCCATCCACAACCGACGACGGCGCCTTTGTCTGGGCGTGCATGTCCAGCACAAAGTCGTGCATGTTTAGGCCCATGGTTAATCCGCCGACGATGCCGTCCTTGCGCATCTCCGTCAGTGTGCGGTTCATGTTCTCGAGCAGCGGCACCATGATGCGTAGATATGCGTCACCGCTCTTCTCGAGTCGCTCCAGCCGCTGCTCTACTTCAGTGCTAATCTTCTTATCGTTGGTGTTGCCATTGCTATCGTTTGTGCTTTCGGAGCGGTCGTACTGGCCGCCTTCAGTTGCAGCACAGCTCCCAGTACTGGTACTTTGTGGCTGCTCATTTGAGCTGGCCGCCAGGTCGGCAGACTCCTTATCTTTCTCCATCTTCTCGCGCCGTAGCCTCTCCTTCATAGCAGAGATGCGCCACTCCAGCTCCCTATCCTTTTGGTGCGCCTTGAGCCACTCGTTCTCTTGCCGTTCCTTGTGCTGAGTCATCTGCTTCTCCCTCCTCCGCTGCAGCGAGATGCGATCAAATGACATTTCCGCCGAGCTAGAAGCCGGAGGCGTCGGGAGTGCTTGGACCGGTACACTCATTCGCATGGACGATCTCGTCTCTGGAGATATGGGCGGAGTCGGCACGGCGGACATGCTATGGCGTATATTTCTTTGCTCGCGGTATCCGAAGATAGCAGGAACCGGCTGCCGGGCTATCTTGATTGGCAGTGGCCGCTGCGGCTTGATCTTCAGCCTTAATGCAGAGCGTGCCGGAAGTATGGGCGCAGGGTCAAATGTCAGCAGTGACAGCGGACGTAGAGGCGAGGCCCGCTTCGGTGACTGCGGAGATTGTCCAGTGACACTGGCGATAATGATCAAAGGGGAAAGTGACAAATTACTGGTTTCGGTATCGGGTCTGGACAACCGGTTGTAGGTCTCTTCAGGACAGACCGGAGTGCTTTCAAGCACCATGACGGGTGACACGGTCCAGTCTTGCGCTGCTACGGGTTCGACGACGCGCGGCGCAGTGTCTGGTGGCTGCCGGGAATCATTCCGACTTTGAGAGTCAGTGGCCTGGCGTTTTCCACCGCGATCTGCACGGGTTGGCGTCGTCGGCGTCGTGGGTGTCGTGGCTCCCGACGATGCCGTTGATACTGTGCCACGAGCTAGTGGCGAAGGACCACTAGAAGAAATACGCTTGGATTTGGCGGTATTCTGTGGGAACCAGCCAAGAACAGGAGAATCGAATGCGCCATTGTCACCCGACGGGTTCAAGAGCGACGTACGCACGGATGCTAGGTCCTTTTGCTTGTATTCCCGAACCTTGGTCTTCCTGGCAAGGCGTCTTTCTAGAATACTCTTCGGATGCGATTCGTCCTCGGTTATGCTGGAGTGCAGCGATGAGGGCGTACCGGATCGTTCCGACAGACACGAGTTGTCGTCGTTATTGCTGTCGAAAGAGTCCGCGATGGAAGGCTTCCTGCCGTAGTTGGGTGTGAGCTCGGTTGAGAGTTCTTCTTGGCTGACTGGATGTTCTGTGTGCTTTTCAACCTTGTCTTGCGAAGCTATACTCAGGTCTGTGGCAGCTGTTATATCGCTCCTCGTGGACTGCCTGTTGGAACTGATCGTCATACCCGACTGCCGATAAGAGTCATCCGTTATTGTTGATTGTCTATACGAGATGTTGGGACGAGACAGGTCATAGGGATCGTCCATCGTGCCGGGAAACCTATGCACATTTTCAAAGTCTAGAGTATAGGAAGATGTAGAGTTCCTCTGAGACGTGTGAGATTCATCGGCAGTGTAGAAAGATCCCGAAGACTCGCATCGGTCGGGCTTCGTAGTCGATACGGAACTTGATGTTCGCGGCCTCGGCAGCAGCTCAACTCCGTCTATAGCCTTGATAGCTGAGACCGCGGCAGGAGTCTGCGCTTCATGGTTGGGCTCGACTTCTTCATCTATCTTCGTGTCGACTGGTGTAGTCAAGCTCTGCGGTGCGGTCCTCGAACGCACAATCTCCGGCCTCTCTAGCAAGACACGGCAATTCTCTGCGGGGCCAGTCTTCTGTGAAGACTGCATGACGACCTCATCCATAGACAGCGTCTGGCTAGTTTTCGATCGCAGGCTTGAGTTGCGGGGTCGTATCAGTGGTGGGCCTACTGCTTGAGGCGATGAAGGACGAGAGCCAGCAGAGTAGATGCTACTAGTCGGACTGTTGCTGCCTGTGCTTCTTGGGGGCGAAGGAAAGGTCATTGCTGCCAGCATTGTAGGGAAGCCCGGCGAGTCAGGGAGTATTGTTTCCTTCGGAACCATAAGGGATGCGCCAACCGCTATGTTGCTTGGCCTCGCCCTTCGAGGCGATGTTGGGGATTCTGTTGGTGATGTTAACGTCTGGGGAAAAGCCGACAGCCCTCGCTTGTGCAGCCTCACAGGAAACGCCGCAGACTCGTCGGGACTGTCAATTCGGAGCTCTGGAAAGCTTTGCGCCTGTAAGTGTGCCATACATGGTGGTGTCACAGCAGAGCGTAATCTAAAATTGGCAATATCTATGCCAGGGGACACGCTCGGTCGGGAGGTGGCGTCATGGGTTTCAGTGTTGATTTTGGGACCGCCGCCGCCGCTGGGCAGCAGCGATTGGCGTAACGAAAGAGCACTTTCTTGCAATAGGTTTGGCACTGTTGCGGCTGTCGTTCGAGGTCTGATGGACACTATGCCCGTTTCTTGGTCCTGGTCTTGTTCATCGTCGTACGTATCATTGTCCGTGTTTGCGAGAAGATGACGTTCTAGTGTCTTGTTTAACTCTGCCAAATCGCTTGACTTTGCTGACGACTGGTCGACGGATTTTGGGAAGCTCGGTGGTGACTTTGTCGGATAGCTTGGTTCCATGGGCGATGTAGGGCTCAGCGCACCCCGAGAAGAGACACGGGCAGGCCAAGATGGACTTTGTGGTCTCTCTGGCTGGACCAAAGAGTCGGCGGCGTAGACTGGGTATTGAGACCGGCCCCACGGGCCATCGACGACATCAGGATCTGGCACTTCGATAGCAAGGTAGTGGTTACCCTTTGTGGTTGTACCAGGCTTAGCACTTTCCGTTAGTGGCGGCATCGATGGCCGGTCGGTTTTTGGTCTCCTATTCTTCAATGTCTGGAAGGACCACCGCTTGGCGTTGGCCCCGTTGGCCGGGACCCTGAAGCACTCATCGTGTCGATACTGGGCGGATGACGACCGGGGACCAGTGGTTCTCAGGAACTCGGCGAGCTCCTGAAGAGCCTGAGGGTCGACCTGCTCTCGCGCAATGTCGCGCAGGTCGTCTTCGGTATTGCTGAGGGTCAAGACTTGACCTTGGAGCATGTTGGAGGCGGACTTTGACCTGGGGAGGCGGATGCGCCGAGGCCCTTGGAGGCTATCGTCGAGTCGTCCTCGGTGTGGGCGCACAAACTCGTCTTCGGACGACAGCGAGTGGCGCCGCGCCGACTCCTGACTGGACCGCATCTTGTCGTTGTGCTACGAGGAAGACGCAACTGGCCTTGCTTCCGACTGGATCATGGTCGGACAGGTGCTGAGCGGAGGTCGCGGCGTAAGCTCAAAATCGACAAGGCCTCAAAGAGATGCCGTGTGTGTCTAGTCCTTTGATGCTTTGGCGTATGGACGAGGGAGGGCGGCGAAGTGCTATCAAGGGCAAAAGTCGTCTCGCCAGGCTGGTAAACGCTGTTCGGGGTCAGCCAATCAGTTTGTAGGTGGGTTAAAGAAGGCCGACGCAAGACGCCACAGCAGACTGACGCACAATACCAGTCGATAGTCGCCGACGAGGAAGGACTCGCAGCTCGGGAGCTGGCAAGGCGGTCGGCAGACACAAAAAGGGATGTGAGGTCTGGCGAAAGCAGTGGTCGTGTGTGCGTGGAGGGGCGCGGCAGAGGCGGGAAAAGAAAAGAAAGTCGAAGACGCGAGGGAGGCTAGACAGACGCAGGTCACCGCAAGTGCTCCAGTGGCGTGCGCAAAAAGGCAGCACAATGAAGGCTAGCTGGCGTCGCAAGTCCCGAGCTGGCCGTGGCAAGGCAGAGTTGAGGCCGGTGATGGGGATCCGTGTGGTCAGAGGCAGCGTGGGCGCGGGACCGTCCCTCAGGTACGGCGCAGGCACGGGAAGGAGGCTCGCGATGCCAGGTGATGGCTGGTAGACGCGGACGGGACGGAGCAGGGCCGTAGTCGCCGTGGGCCGTCTGGCGCTTGTCAAGATGGCCGAAAGGAGACAAGAGATGCGGCCGGACGCAGACTGGTGGGCCATGGCACAGTGACGGCGCCGGGGCGGGAGTCGCGAAGCCCAATCAGGCGAGGCTATCGTGGGCCGTGACAGTCGAGGCCAGGAGGATCTGCTGGAGGGCAGATTAATCATTAACAGATGACGGGCCCCCCCCGGTCCCCCAGGCCCTCCGAGTGAGCAAAATAAGCCGGACAGTTTTGGTGGAGCAATGGTGGTGAGGTGTTTGGTTTATTTTGCCCGCCGCCTCGGCCCCACGACCTGTCAACCCTGCGACTGCGTGCCTCCAGGAACAGGAACCGATCCCCAATCGTGCTGCATTCGTCCACTCCAACACTCGCGCCACAAAACCTTGAACCACGGTGGAGATGAGGCGTCTGCTCATCTCGCATGCTTCGCCCAGAGACACCAAGAACCAAGCCCGTCCCGCCCCGCGATCGTCACTCCCCCCCTGACAGTCTGCAGCCAGCGCCTCGTGGACGGGACGCGATGGACCCAGAACCGCCACGCGCTTCGCTAGGCTCGACAGAAGCATCGACAGGCTCTGGTGCTGGTGCATGACTCGGGACAAGGGTCTCCTGCTGCTGCTGCTTCTCTTTCCTGTTCGGCGGGGATAACACCGTCCTCTTCCAAGCAACTCGTCGCATGTTGCCGACAATCGCTGACGACCTGACGCGGCCCGTCCGGATGGAAAGCTCAAAAAGTCCCCCCACACTCAATCCAGGGGTGCTGCAAGCCATCGCCCAGGATCTCATTCAGGGCACGGCAGTGACAGCACAGCACGACGTTATGTCGCATCCCATCCGGGTCCGCACTGGGGTCCGCACGCAGCAGACTTGCTTCATGGGATCGAGCAAGGTATAGAACTACGGAGTAAGGTACTGAACTCCGTACTTGATCCGACGAACAATGCCCCTTCGTACTCACTACCACCCGGTCCAGCTAAGCTCACAGAGGCATCGCGCGTCGCCGGCTTCAAAACACACGGACCCTTTCCTTCTTACCTACCTCGGAGTCGCAGATGACAATGGACTGATCCGTCCAGATGGGCCGCTAACCTTGACCTTAAGGCACACTAACATCTTGTTGGCGAAGGACGGCTCATATTTCACAACCCCCAGTCCCTGCAAGCCATCACAGCAAGACGAGGATCGGCGAAGATTTTCCCTTCGAGTCGTGCGAGGCGGTGCTTTCCGAAGCCCAGCTCTTGTCAAATTTGTTTTCGGCAGGTCAAGTGTCCGGCAGTCCATGGAGTCTTCGGCTGGTTCAATGCCCGGCTCCACCTTCAAAGGCTCAAAAGATCTTCGCTACGCTCGAGTTCCTGGGCTCAAATCACGAGTCGAGGTTGACGGGCAAGCGATCACCGCAACGATCAAGCAGCCTTAACTGCAAGGTGTCCGTGCACGCGAGAGCGCAATCAACGACGACACAATCGGGGCTTTTGGGGTCGCATCAGCCAGGGTTCATCACAGTAATAAGATTCCTCCCCCCCCTGCGATCAGTTCTGCTGGGCGGGGGCATCGTTTTCTCGTCTCTGACGGTGGCTGGTTTGATTATTGGCTACCCACCCCATCTGGCCGAGCCACTGCTCTTTAACTGGGCGCGAGCAGCTGTCTCACGATTAGATGCCCTGGCGGATCTACGGATCATGTATCGGCTTCGCTTCTCGCATGCCCAAAAACGTCCTCAAATGCCCAGGTTGCAGCTCCTTTCCAAGGCTTCTCGTCTCCCTCTAGGGCTATGTATACTCAAAGCTTCAACCCAGCTATCAAGCCGTGCACACTAGAACCGGAATCCCCCCCCCCCGGGGTGCTATCTTGAAAAGCACCGCATAATTACAAG
The DNA here is from genome assembly GCA_026745475.1 of Microdochium nivale. Lineage (NCBI taxonomy): Eukaryota > Fungi > Ascomycota > Sordariomycetes > Xylariales > Microdochiaceae > Microdochium > Microdochium nivale. Next base: position 3,307,796 of record JANTFD010000002.1, read on the forward strand.
CGTAGGGGGGGGGGCTCCCACTCGGTATAATAGCAAGCTTTTTATCCCGCAGGGTAGTTCAAAAACGATCCAAAAAGAGACTCCGACAAGGGCCCAGAACAGCACCTAAGGAAAACACAAGCTACATCATGCGGGCTCGTTACCGCAACGGCACAAGCGCAGCAAATAGTCCAGGAAGGAAATGTGGCGTGCGATACCTTGGGTGGAGATGTCCGGTCAAGTGCCTCGTTTCGCAGCGGATGGTTTGCAGACGGCTAGTTTTGTGTAAGGCACGAATTACAGTGATCTAAGTCCCCCTTCTCCGCTTCCGGCAACTAGGAATGCTTGCAGGTCGCGTCCCTTGCGCCTGCACACTAGTCTGGGGGAGGGAGGAATGGGGAAGACATGTAGAATGCCACCTTGCACTGTTGCTGTCGCCTCCTCCTTGGCGTACCTGCTGTGGCCGCCATTAGATTGCCTGTGGTCTTAATGGGTGTCTGAGCAAATTTAATAATAATAAATGAGGCAGAGAACCTATACATAAACACACACTAGCTCGTGAGAGACCTTGAGGTTGTGTTTTAATGCCTACTTCTAATATTCTCTAACCGCGTATTTCATGCCCCAAAAATACTATTTTCATGCTTCTTCTTTTTCTGTCGATCTGTTGCGGCCGCAGCCGCTTCTTCCATGAGAAGCTCCTTTGACGACTACATCTGTCATCTTGTTACAGCAAACAGATACACATGTAACAACGTCTAAAACTGAAACTTGCTCCCCGTCGAAAGGCAGCTTGGAAGCGAGCCGATGTCACTGTAAAAATGCACATTCGTTCACATATATGATTCTCGTGCACTTGTTGCTGTGCTCCCCCATAACTGCTCAACGTACTCAAGCTCGTACTGCAACAAGAGTCCTTCGTCGTCGGAAGTTACAGCACGGAGACGAGAGCTGACGAGTGAACCACGGTCTGCCGCTATCCATACCTATTATATCTCGTCGATGCCATGTCAAACGTTAAAGCTGCCGGTGCTCAGATTCCTCAATCCTTTCACGTGGATTTCAACATGCTGGAAAAACTAGATTTGCGTGGCATTGTTTTTGTTGATGTCTTTAATATAATGTAACTTCTAGGTAAAACGCAGGCACGTCATGTGCTTTCTTGGCTGATCGTAGGCAGTCCGGCTGCTTCATCCTTTCTGCCCTCATAGCCACCACAACCTATTCTGGTACGGCCTTGTTCTCATAGGCCGCTTCGACCAATTAGCAACTCATCAATGGTATCAATCTAAGCAATTCAAAAAAATAAAAACAGAAGAATTCCCCGAGGAACGCATCTTTCCTCTCCCCCACGAGACAGCTCAGTCTAAAACCCGGCTACCCATCCCATGACAAGCGCAGCCACGATCAAGCTTGACGACGAAGTAGTTGTGAACCGACCAGCGCTACTCGGCTTCGACTCAATGTAGCTAACATTCTTGAGATTGAGCAGCATTTGCTGGCTCGCGTGACCGCTAGCAGCGAGCTCATGTATCTCAGCCGTGAAGGTTGACAGGATGTTCGTGCTCCGCCCGCTGGGACAGAACATGACCTCCCACCCACCTCCATGCGGGATGATGAACGTCGAGGTCTGATCGTCATAGGCGTAGCTGTACGCGTCTGGGCACACAGCCTTGGCCCTCCTCGAGTACAGGCTCGGCCCGCAGGCGCTGGGGCTGTTGTACTCGCCTGCGCAACAGTCCTTGGGGTCGTTGGTGGCGGCGCACGCACTCTTGCAAGGGTCAAAGACTGGGCGCGGGATATTGTCGTCGGGATAAGGGTATACACCGTCACCAGGCTTCTCCGGTGGGAATACCTGCAGGTCCCATGGGCACCAGTCCGAGACACGGTTGTTGTCGTGGCCCGTCTCGTATGGCATTGGGTACGTGTCGTTTGTGTAGTGGAGTCCGGTTCTACTGGACTCTGCTAGGTACCCGGGCGTGCCTATGCAGATTGGATTGACGAGATTGGGCGGGATCCACGTCGTGTTCTTCGCAGGATGGTAGACGATACCGACAGGCAAATTGTAGCCGTCGACAAGAGAAATGTCGTAGAACGTCTGGGTTCCAGTGACGCCACCTGACAATGTGAACTCGGCCAGCGTGGCGGGTGCGGCTCCCTGCAGTAGCCGCGTTAGACCTCCACTGCAAATCCCAGAGACATCCGAAAGGAGTTCGAGCTGACTTACACTAAACTCGCACTCAAGCTTGCCAAGGCAATCGCCCGTTGCACACGTCGCCGTCTCGCCATCTGCGGTGCAGTTTGTGCGCCCCCAGACTCTCCCTTGCCATGTCGAACCAACAGTCAGGTTCCTCGTCTTACCAGGAGCGAGCTCAAACCCGGAGGACTCGGGTCCATCGCCATGCTGGGTGGCGATGCCGGGCCATAGCTTATCAGGACAATTGTTGGTCACAAGCAGTGGGATAGGTTTGTCATCTCTGGCCTTGAGACGTCTTTCGCTGACAGGAGGATGGGCCCTTGCTGGGTAGTCGAATTTGTATAGCTCGTGGTGGCTCGGATACACAATGGCGTTGGCGTGCGTGGCCCAGATGAGGAAGGCTGTCGCGGCAGCCTGCCGTACACTGGGTCTCGGACGTCCGCCTTGCTGGCGTTGCCTCGTCATGCTCACAGGTCGATCGTGATATATATTGGGCTGGTGTAACCACGTATGGTCTTGTGATTCGCGGTGTGGCCCGTTCACTCGGTGCTCCGAGCGACCTGAAAGCAGATGGGCTGAGTATGAAACTGCAAGAAATACACCAGTAATGATGATTGTAATAATATCGTGTGGTATGTATGTCGATCGTGTAACGAGAGTAACGAGAAGCGAGCAGAAATAGAAGAACTGGGCTTGAGCACGCCGGGAAGAAGTCTAGATAAGAAGCATTCCCATTAGACTCCCAGAGCAAGCCGCGTCGGTAGTGGTTGGCTGGCGAGGCTGGTTGGCCGTTGCAAGGGTCCCACGGCAAACCCAAGTAACGAGTGACGTATCCGCAAACTGTTTATACAGGTCGCGACCCTTGCCCGCAGGGCTTGTGGCGGTGGTTGATCCTGGCCGCCCAGCTCGGCCAGCAAGTTAGGTCAGGGTCAGGCTCGTCCCCCTGGTCATTCAAGGATCGCCAGTTTGGTACGCATGGCTCGAGGAAATGCGATTCGCGTAGCAACGAGGACTTTTCAATAGTACTGAAGCAATATAAAAGTAGGGAGAAGTTGATGGTAGTTCCAACCAGGTCTGAAAAACGGGGACTTGTTAGGCGGGCGCTAAATGTGATGATTTACGCGCCGGCCAGCCTGTACATGTGGGTAGTGTTTGGATGGACAGGTCCCTGAATGCCGTGGTGCTCCAGTCGAGTGAATATAACTGGAGCCCTGGACAGGGCAGGCGCCTATGACGCAAACAACGTGGGGCGCTGTGCCACGTTAGCTCTTCCCTGTTTTGACCACTGCGCACCAGGGGTTCAGCTCGAAATGAAGTTGCAATGCAACGCTGTGTAGACCCTCGGACCTTCACCGATACATGTGGCCCTTGACTTCAGAGGGAGAGTGGGCGGTGCCTGGGGCCAAGGTTAGGCTCTGGGAACTCGACCTTTGATTCAAGTTTATCACATTTTGAAATTTAGAGTCATGGGTGATCCTCAGTGAACTGGAATGTATAGCTTCTACTTCGGTAACACCTTAACATGCACTTTTTGGTATCCATTTCAGTACTGCGACCGGTGCTGAAGACCGCTTTTGGCACCGCATCTCAGATCTAGTTCGTCTTGTTAGCGCCGGCGTCCTCGGGAAGAGCGACGCGAAGATGGCTAAGATCAAACCGGCCGCTGAACTCCTTGGTGATCTCCTCGAGGCAGCCCGCTGCCGCGGCGAAGAAGCCGAGGTAGGACTTGCTGGGCGCCAACACGCGGCTGATGTACTCTGGGTGGAATTGCACGCCGACGAACCAGGGGTGGTCCTTGACTTCAATAATCTCCATGCGCTTGTCGCCATCGCCCTTGCCGACAAACGTTAGGCCACCCTCGGCCTGCTCGAGCGTCGAGATCAGCTCGGGCTTGACCTCGTACCTGTGGCGGTGCCGCTCCCACAGCTCCGGCGCGGAGCCGTACAGCGCGCGGAACTTAGACCACTCGGTCCCTGGCTGGAAGGTTGTCGCCCGTTTACCGAGCCGCATAGTGCCGCCAAGCACTTCCTTGGAGATCTGGCGGCAGTGGTTGATTAGTATGATATTGCGCTACCAGGACATGTCAGTCTTGTAAGACTTACCTCGGGCATGTTAATAATAACGGGGTTAGGGCAGATTTTGTTTGTTTTGAGGTCATCAAACTCGGCACTTCCAGCGTCCTTGATGCCGCAGACGTTGCGCGCGTACTCGATCACGGCCACCTGCATACCCAGACAGACACCCAGGTATGGGGTTTTGTTGGTCCTCGCCCAATTCGCCGCCTTGATCATGCCCTCTGTGCCACGCTCTCCGAAGCCACCGGGAACCAAGATGCCGTCGGCCGTGCAGACTGAATGCCACGCCTTGTGAAACTCGGCAGGCTTGTTGGCACTCTCCTCAAGGTGCTCGGCATCGACCCAGATCAAGTTCAGCTTCTTTTTGCAGTGCATGGCGGCGTGCTCGAGAGCCTTTGTGGTGCTCATGTATGAGTCGTGTAACGAAATGTATTTGCCGACAAGGGCGATCGTGACGGTCTCGAAGACATGGTCCTGGCCGGTCGCCAGGCCGATCCACTCCTTCCACATGTGTCTGCCCTGCTCAACAAGGGTCGGAGGTATCGTGATGGCATCGAGCTGCAGCTTTTTCCGCAGGATCGGGATGAGGTTCTGCTTCTCGAGGAGGAGGGGCACGCGGTATGTCGTGGAGACGTCGTGGACGGCAAAGACTTGCTCGTGCTCGACTTGGCACATATTGGCAATCTTTTTAATGATTGGCTCTTCGAGCGGCCGTTCGCAGCGGCATGCAATCTGCATCTATTAGCTTTGTCGGGAATTGCAAGCTTGCAAAAGTGATGCTCACCAGGTCAGGGTTGAGGCCAGCACTTCTGACATCACCGACAGCTCTTTGCGTAGGCTTCGTCTTTTGCTCACCAGACGCTCCTGGGCTAGAACTCTCATATTAGCCGGCGTCATCTCCTGGAAACTTCACGCAGTATGCTTACGGAATGACAGGAACATAGGAGACGTGGATCTGGAAGAAGTTGTTCTTGCCGACGTTTCTCTGGAGCTGAGTCATGGCATGGATGAAAGGCGCGCTCTCAATGTCACCGACAGTACCCCCTGATCACCGATGTTAGTACTCCAGACTTCCCACGAAGTCTAAGACTGGCACTTGGGGATCGGATGCCGTACCGAGCTCGATGACACAGACGTCCGGCTCCTCGCCAGAGTCGTCGACAGGAACCCGGGCGACACGCTTGACCCATTCCTCAATTGCACCTGTGACGTGTGGTACAACCTGCACCGTCTTGCCCAGGTAGTCGCCTCTGCGCTCGGCGGCAATGACCTGCTGGTAGATCTTGCCGGTGGTGATGTTGTTGTCCCGCCGGAGAGTGATGTGGAGGTAACGTTCATAGTTGCCGAGGTCCAGATCGCACTCGCCGCCGTCGTCGAGAACGTAGCATTCGCCATGTCTAAAAAAGGCGGATGTCAGCGTCGGTGATGGCTCGACAAACAGGCCAGGTCGACCGACTCTATGGGAGACATTGTGCCAGCATCAATGTTCATGTAAGGGTCAATCTTGATGCTCGTGACCTTGAGACCGATGGTCTTGAGGAGCAGACCAGTGCTGGAGGCAATAATGCCCTTGCCAACACCAGAAATGACACCTGCGATGGATGGTAGTCAGCCATACTGTGTCGTGTGATAACAGTCTGGGAGTATACCAGCGATCCTTATCGTAGGAACCGTTTTTGTTCGCAATACCTACCTCCGGAAACGAGCACGTACTTCATCTTGCCTTTGTCGTCCGTAGGGAGGGGATGACTGGGAGCAAAGATGGGATCTGGACCTCGACGAGGTAGGCTGTGCAAAACTCGTGGTGGGGGATACGGCGTATGACAAGGCAATGAACGATCCAAGAAAGACAGGACGTTGTGGGAGAATTGTCGTAAACTCAGATTGAAATTTCTTTAAGCTACGGTAGCCCTCGCCGGGAGGGGGGAGAGAAGAAAGGAATCAAAAGACTGAGGCTCACGAGAGACGGCGGACGGCTAGACTAAAGGCTGCTGGACGCGCTCTCGCGCCTGGCGGAAAAAAAGAAACTGAGGCAGATGCCCCGCCCTAGTCCTGATATGGCGGGCGGTCAGGGCATTAGAAAGGGCTGCGCTAGCAGTGAGTCAGGGCTATCTTCTAGAACAGTTTGAGCAATGAAGATCCACCTCCCAAGCGCATCCGGCTCGAGAGGCAAACATTAAATCACAAGAGTAGAACAGTCTTGCTTTATGGTCCTGCTTGGTGCCGAGCATGCTGCAACGGATTCGTGCGCTCATTGGCTAGAACCAACGAGTGAGAGGTCAGTAGCGCCGACCTCACCCTCACTTCTCAAGGAACAATTAAGAGTCGCCAGGTATAACATATATGCCAATGCCTGTCGATCAGTGCCTGTCGGTAAACTTAGTCTTCGGTTTGAGAGTGCTGTGTTGGAATAATGTGGTAAAAGGTATCATTTGACGTTGAATAACGTGTACCAAACACGGCTTGGGTGCGTATCGACCCGCTCTCTCGCTTCTTGACTAACAGACTCCTCTTTCCCCCTGCTGATCTATCTCATTACCTAAATCTCGCTCTGCACCGTCCCATGACCTCTCCCTGACAGACCAACTCAGCGCTGAATTCTGAGCCGTCGAGCGTGAGGTAGATGTCAAAGTACACCCGATAGAATGTGCCCTGCGGCGTGTCCATGCGCTCAAAGTCCTTTTCCAGGTTCTTTCTCGACAGGTCCGACGTGAGGGTGACGACCTCCTTGATGCCTATTTTTGTTTGTTAGTCTTACGTTGATGGCTTAAGGTATTCAGGCAGAACTTACGAGGATCCTTGGTGTACTCGGGACAGACATCCTCGTCACAAGCATATAGAATATCCTCGTACATCAGTGTCGCACCAGGGGCCACTTGTCGGAAGAATGAGACCTTGACAGGCTCGCCAATCTTAACCTTCTGCCCTTTCTGCACGAAGATCTGTCTGGTGAACTTGCATCGGTCCTTACCATCCAATGATGGTACCCTGTAAGCCTCCGGGTGGTAACCCTCCTTGAAGGGCTGCAGAGTTGCCATCAAGTAGTGTCGGCGAGCAATTCTGTGTGTAATGACTCTCTCTGTGATACCTGCTGTCACGGCACCCTTAACGATGGCCGCAACAGAGTCCATAGGTCGGACGACCTTGGACTGGAACTGAGGAGGCACGTGAAGTTTGATCTGTTGGAAGAGATACTCGGAAGCGCCGAAACCACCGACCACCAGGATGTTCTGGAGAGTGCGGTTTTGCGCCTGGATGGCAACGATCTGGTTGCGGACAAGCTCAAGAATCCTGTTGACCACGGGCTCGAAGCACTGCAGGATTTCCTCGTTGGTGAAGGTCATGTAGCCCTCCTCGATACCAGCCTCAGGGAACTCGGCCTCGATACCAACGTCGACAGCCCACTTCTGGCCATTGTTGCGGAAGTCGGCCTTGATTCTGTTTTCAAAGTCCATGATACACTTTGCGTAGACACGTCCTGCGGTTCTGGATCCATCGGGAAGCTTCATCTTGCGGATCTTGGTTCTGAGGATGTTGCTAAAATTCCGGTTCAGAGCAGTGGAGCCACAAGAGTCACCCGAACCAGCTGTGCATTCGGCAACTGTGAAGGGGTTCTCGTCCTCGACCTCATACGCGATCAAATCAACGGTACCACCACCACAATCGACAATGAGGATGGCATCGTGAACCTTGAGGTTGAGCAGGCCGGTCTTGGCGCAGAAGAGGGAAGCAGCTTCGGGTTCGCTGATCAGGGTCAGTCTGTTGTCGTTTTCGTCACGGAGGAAACCAGCCTGGATGGCGGCAGCACGAGTGGCAGCCTTGCCAGCATCGTTCCAGATAGCGGGTACTGTGAGATAGTATCGGATATTGCGCTCTTCTCTGATGAATACGTCGCCAAGAGTCTTCTGCAGGGCGGCGCGCATAGCTTGCCGAAGCTTGAAGAGGTAGTCGGCGGCGACATCGATCTCAGACTTTCCTGGGGGCAACGGGGGGAGGTTGATGGGGTCGATGTATGTGTTTCCGGAGAGCATGAGCTGAAGCTTGAACCATTCTACTTTCTGCACGCCAGGCTTGGGGTAGCCTGTTGGCGCCAGAGCATCGGCGATATCGGGGCCCCAGCCAACGACCTTCTGATACTGGTCGTAGTATAGCACAGTAGGAATCTGCAACGTAACAACATAAGTCAGAGTCAGTCGCTAAGAACTAGTGACTGCACGGCTTGAGGGGTCGCGGGGTGCTCGGACTTCTTGATATGCATACCTTTTGTTTTGTGTATGAACCAGCACCAGGCCATTCTGTGATGATGTCCTCCTTGGCCTCGTTATTGGTCGCGAAGGCAAAAGCCACACCAGAGAAGGTAGTTCCCTGTAGGAAGCCCGGTACGTTAGTATCGCTGCAGGCTCCAAATCTGCTCAAAGTCCAGAATGTGTCGACTTACAAAATCGATACCGACGATGAGCTGGGCTTTGCTCTTGCTCTGAGCGTCTACTTCATTTGGCGCCGGGGGACGGCCGAACTGCTGCATCGGGGGACCTTGCTGCTGTTGCTGCTGCTGCTGAGGCGGAGGTTGAGGTGGAGGGTAGCCTGCGTATCCGGGAGGACCGCCCTGCATGCCGGGCGGTGGGTGGCCACCGGGGCCGCCCATATGAGGAGGGTAACCGGCCATGGGAGCACCAGTGTTGATCGGAGGAGGGCCGCCGACCATCTGCGAGGGCGGGGTTCTGGCGGGACCTTGGGTGAGAGGGCTTGTTCTGCCGATGGGAGGAGCTCCGGGGGGGAAGTTTGCGTTGTAACTTGGCGGGCGTGGAGGGCCAGGAGGATGGTTCATCGTTGGGAGGCTCTGCTGGGAGGACGACGATGTGAGGGAGGGCGCGACAGCAGGCTGGCCGGGCTGCGTCGGGCCCGGGGCTGGGAACTGCTGCGGTATTTGAGGCGGCGGGGTAGCGGTGTTGCTGATCTGCTGGTGGAGGCTGCTGGCGTCTGAGGAAGGGATGCTGGCCGTGGACTTTCGTTTGCCGAAACCAAGGCCCTTGAAGCGCGAATTCAGAGAATTCAGCGAACTCATAAGGAAGAGGATGGGGAGGGTCTTTTAAAAGAGGGAGAGAAAGGAGGGGAAGGGAAGGGGGCAGGACAAATTGCCGGAGCGGAGGGCAGAGGCAGGCAGAGGCAGAGTCCGAGACAGAGAGAGCGAGAGAGGACTTGGGCTGAGCCCAGGCTGGGTGGGATCGAGCAGTTTCGGCTGATGAGGCAGGCGAGGCAGGCTGACAGCAGGACCCAAGCCGAGCGGGAAGCAAGCTCAAGCACAGTACAGCACTTCTCAGCACAGCACTCGCGCGGCGGCAGCAGCAGCAACAACAGCAGCAGCACTTGAGCTGTCTGGTAGTAGAGCTAAACTGCAACGAGTGAGCGACGGGCACTTCAGGCAGGTAGGATGAGGAGCAGCAGCTGTTCGGTCGGTTGAATTGGGGGAACTGGATGGTCGTTTTGGCAGAGCTGGGAAGTACAGAGCTCCTGAGAGGGCAAGAGGTGGCTGTGGGAGGACGCAGCTGGGAGACAGCGGTTGAAGGGGTGGTGGGGTGCACGGCGGGCGAGAGCAAGAGTGGGGTCGGGATGTACCTTGCACGACGCTGGTTGGAAGCAGCAACAACTTTAGAGATGCGGTGCTGGTGCTGGTGCCACTGCTGATGCTCATGCGGTGGCAGCTGGTCTAGATCCTCAATAGCGGGCCTCAGCCTTCAAAGTCTACAGCTGCTGCTCAAGTGGGCTGCGGCGGCGCAAGAGGCGGGTTTGTCGATGTTGCGCCTGCTCAAGGTGCTCGGGACGATGCCAGCTCAAAGTCGTTATCGTGAAAAGGGAAAAAGGGGAAAAGGCACCAGAACCCGCGGAGCTGTTTGTCCATCTGCCTCTACAGTGCCCACCGCCCATGGGGCATGCGATCGGACTTGACGCTCAGAAGCGTACAGAGAGGCGGCGTGTGGAAACCGTCAGCAACGCGACTCCTCATCCTCGTCGGTTGCCGCTCTGCTCTGGCCAGTGGGCTCGACAAGCGAGGACGAGGAGGGGTCAAGTCTGCCCCACCCCCTGCACACTGCACCAAGTGAGTCGACCACAGCCCCTTCAAGCCCCTGCCCAGCTATCATGTAGCTCTAGCTCGCCGTGGCGGGCACAGCTGACGGCGCTAGGCCAAGCGGGCCAGGGCAGGGCAGTGTCAGTGACGCCGTGCTGGACAGTAAGGCTGAGTCGAGCGCAAGTAGAGGGTCGGACGGCCATGACACGATGATGAACTAACAGGCTTGAAGAGGGTACGGATAAGGACGTCTCTCCCCACCCGAACCGGTTGCTGTGGCATTGCATCAGCAACCTTTCACAATCTCTGTGCATGTCCGGAGGGTTCGGTCGGCCCTGGAGGACTTGAAGGCGCATTGAAACAGATGTCGACATGGCTGGATCATACCGACACGCCCATGGACATTCGTTTCGACGGGACATTGGCACAACTTACACTAGAGCATGTGGGAGCGGCAAGCGCACAAGGTTACCGCAATGCTAACAGATTGAGCCAGATTCTCGGCGTCGCATAACCTATCTGGCCCGGTCCGGAGCGCGAGAGGTGACCACGGGCAGGCGGAGGCGACACGACGGGACCCGAGCTCGAGACCTTGGAGGACATTCAGATCTGGAATGGTTGGGCAGCCACGGGAGGACAGCGTTGGGAAGGAACCCCCTCCCTGGTCTTGAGTCGTAATTAGGACTTGCGACGTTTGCGATGTGCGTCTGTCTGCCCTTGCCGTCCCACCAGCCAAGAAGCGTCAATCCAAGCACTCTTTCGGTCTTCCTACGTACAGGTACCAGAACTTACCTCTTCTTCGACAAAGAGGACTTGTGTGGACGCCGTGCGCATCATGGCAGATTGGCAAGCACGCCCTCCTAGGATAATCCCAAAGACGGGACGCCGTCCCGTTGGCACACAACGCACAGGTACAGCTACGGCATCCTGCTTCGCTGCCCTTCAGGGTTTGCACAGGACAGAAGGCCAAGGGCTTACTGCAGTCAGCCGCTCGGCCTGGTCAACTCCCAACCACCACAGTTGTACTCCGGTCTCGACTTTCGCGACATTACCTCGGAATTCTTTATTCTGAACCGAATCACCAACGCCTGACTGCTGTCATCGAGACTGACCAAGATGCCGTTTACTATCAGCCTGCCCGAGAGCAGGTTCAACTCGTACCCCTGCTTTGAGGAACAGGCAGTCCCTCCCCCACTGTATTCTGTTTTCAAGGGTCTACGAAGGGACGCGGGGTCGGACTTTGACGTTAGTCAAAAGACTCCGCTAGGTTCGAGGCAGTGCCATCAAAGTTGTGCTCAGCCTCGCGGCCGTCGTCGTCGTTACGCGAACCGTATACCGAGCGCTTGGAGCCGTGCCTGGGACGTGTAGTTGTCGTACTTACCTACTTACTTACGTACGGTATTCCATTGATTCCATACTTCCAAGATCCCACGAACTTCTCATGTCTATCGATCTTCGTTCTGAGGCTGACTTGCACAAAGCAGGCGGTAAACCCCAAAAGCTCCACAATTGGGAATTCCCGAATGCTTGGCCTTGCTAGCCACCAGAGTTCATACTCGCGCAAGCCAACAAAGCCACCTGGTCGACTTGGCTGCACATGTCTGCGTCGTCCGAGCCGCTCTGGTCTCTGCCACCGCATTTCAGCCGCACACCCCTCGCTGGGCACGGGCTGAACACCAGGACAGAAGACTTGCATGTGCTCCAAATAGGTACAATTTTTTTTAATGCATGCCACGCAAGGTACGCGCGTTGAAGCTCAAGAAGAAGCACCTGCGCTGATCATTCAACCGTTTTTTATGACTCGAGTAACCACCCACGCGAGCGCAGATCAAACTCAAAACAGGGCTTCAGAACCCCCCAGTATTAGGTCATTCTGATCCCTTTAGCCATTTTCCTGAAAAGGAATTAGACACCACCAAGACAGGTTAAAAAAAACGCAACGCAGCACAGAGCATAGCAGCACCTTGAGTCCCCGAGCCGGTGCATGGGCAGGCCATTCTTAGTAGTTCCACTCGAGGTTACTGAAGCCTCCTCCACTCCGTCCTCGCTGTCCCTGGCAAATCGGTGCTATTTTAAGCAACACCAGAACGTTTGGTCAGGTAGACTTTCTTGGACTCCCTGCCAAGGCGATGAATTCCTATTTCGAACCCAACAGAGATCGCTGCCCTCGGACACACGCGTCTGGTTCCGGTTCATTACATACGAGAGCATTCGAACGCCTTCTCAGTCCCAGATGCTGGGTCATGTAGGTATGTCCCTTCTCGATTGTGAGCAAAACCATTGATCAAGACGAGGCCTCCCAGCTTACGCTAGCCATCTCACTCCGTCATGGTCATGCTCACAAACAAATAAAAATCACCTGAAGAGGCAAGCGTGAGCTTTGTTGTGCATGCAGTCGTTTCCACCTTTATCTGGAATAAACTGCCGAAACGTGTTCTGATATCCTAAAACCACAACTATCGTTGACCAAGCCTACATTCCCGAAAGGGATTTGTGTGCACCAGACCCGAGGAAATATCAAGGCCGCCCCTCCCATCTCACCTCAACTCATTTCACCAGATATTTCATGACATCATGCTCCCTAGACCCCCTTTTGCAGCCCGGTCGCCTTGACACTGACGAGGAACTGGCCAAGCTGAACTTGTGTGGCGGCGCGTGTTCGTGCTGATGCTTTATTTGGAACCCAAGCCAGCTCCCCGACCTTGATTCTCCACGGCGACCCCCCGAATGGCACGATGAATACAAAGAAGAAGTAGAAGAAGAAGTAGATGGTGGTGATGGCAAGGACTTGCCCACAGTCGCCTGCGCAACTGTGTCGTCTCGAAAGCTCAGCTGACTGTAGCTCGGCGGGAAATCATCAGCGATGCCGTCGTCGTCGTCGTTGTAGCGGGCTCCGCTGTCTCGACTGTGATGGCGGCAGTCGTTCTGTAGGCTTTGCACTTCGTCTGCCTTGAATCTCGTCTCGAGCTCTTGCCAATGCTTCAAATCCGGCTGCTCGTCTTCAGAGGCGCGCGAGGGGCGTGCGTCCCTCCGACGTCTTCCCCGGTACACAGATGGCGGCCGGGAGGCCGATGACGAGGGTCTTATTGATGCTGCTGAGCTTGAACCTCGGCGAGCGCGGTTCGAAGCAGCAATATGAGACCATGATGTCGAGGGCGAGGCGATGATAGGTGATGATGACAGCCTTAGAGACTTAATTGATACTTCTGAGGGGGGAATGAAAGAGTAGGAAGAGCCGGAGGGCGAGAGTGTCGATGACGAGGACCTATGTGGTGGTCCCGTTGAGTATATCTTCGATTCTCTCAACGCCCAGGTTAGCTCGTCCATGTCGACATCGGCTGGCAGCGCTGACAAGTCCCCTACAAGGTCCTTTTGGTGAGAGTCCTGGTGCTGATGCTTGATCTGGTGTTGCGGCGGACAGCATGGGGCGATGTTGTACCGTCTGTTGTCCGTGAAGCAGGAGTTGTAGTTGTGGTTGTAGCCACTGTTCGCTGTGGCTTCATGCGGATAGCGGATGTGCGCATGACCAGACCGTCTACAAGTAGTGGCGGCCTCTCGGCACGATGTTCCATGTCCTGCTTTCTTCTGCTTCCCGCCTTTCCTGCCAAAGTCGATGACGTCGACACGACCGCTGGTCCATGAACCCAGGTTGGTCCACTTTGTGCCTTCGGCGCCCTTGATCTGATGGCGGAGTGCTCCGGGCGAGCACACTACCCGTCTTTTTGACTTGCTTGTGCGGGTTGCAGGCATTATATCGTATTACCGTATGCGAACCTTGTGAGATCTTTGGGAGGAGAATTTCACTACGTTTTACTCTGAGTCAGTCTGGGTGTCGTAATAAGTCGCGTCTCAGCTTACAGTTAGAGAGCAGCACTATTGGCACATGTGGATAGACCAAGATTTAGGGCTGTGTTCATAAGTGTAAAGGTTGCAAAATACTTGTATCTCGAGTGATGATGTGTATAATCGGAAGTTGGGTGAAGTGTACGAGCCAACCTTAGCAAATCCAGAAAAATGACTTTAAGGAGACAATATTGAGACAACATAATATTTGAGAAAGCCGACTGTTATGAAGGTTTTAGTGGACGAATGAAGCTCATGTTGCAGTGCTTGTAGGTCAATGTACACCATGAAGCTCGCCGCATGCCGTCAAAGAGCGTTGCACCCCATGTTGGCATTTTTATCAAAGTTTGCAGTTGGCAGTACTCGCCGGAGACTCCTGATAACCAACTAACATCCGTGAAAGTGCTTCCATCCTTTGAACTCGCCTGGTTGTTATACTCGGCACTTGTATCACACCTTTGGCATGTTGGTTGTACAGGCATTCTAGCTCATCCACCAAGAAAGGCGAACGGCAAGTTTCCTTTGTTGCAGAGCCGAGTCAAAGTGGCAAAGGCAAACAAAGCAACAGAACAGGACAAAGGGCGTCGCGCGGTTCGGAATGCACGTGCCATATTCGAGATCACCACGGATGTAGAGCTTGCTCGGTGCAGTTTGCCGTCACATTCCCGACTTCGAAACGCTGAACGGCACCATATATCGAGCTGAAGGTCAGAGAACCCATCACAGTGGTGTCAAGCAAGTATACCCTCTACTTCGTTGATCACTTTCTCGATGTGCCAAGATGCACTCCTGACGTTCTGAAGCAGGGTCGAATCAGGGTTGTCGGTACGGGACTTGCTATGAGCATAATTGTTTTGCGTAAGCATGAAGGCCTGCGTGAGTCCAAGTCATCAAACCTTAGGCAGGAACACCGAAATGTGTCTCTTGCTGTAGTCGTGGTGCAGAATCGACCGCATGAATGTTCCGAAGTGGTTCATTGTTGGAAACGTCAAACTCAGCCCGCCTGTGGCTGGGGTAGGCAAGTACTGTACATGTACAGCATGTACAGCATGACGCGCAACCGGCCATCGTGACAATCTGCCCCAGTAGGCTGTCCCACTTGCGCAGCTTTTGGCGACAACCTTGGAACAAGCTGGCGGGGGTGCGCATCCGTCACATCTCCACGGCTGGGGCGCCTGCTAGTAGCGAGTCTGTCAGCGAGTCCTAGCTGCGCTTGCACTTTCGCCGTCAATAACCTCTCGTCAACCTTGTCGCAGTGCGGCATCTCGCGAATCTCCTCCTACCACCTTAGGGCCTTTCAGCATCTCGTGACTACCATATGTGTGAAGCCTTGCGCCTGAATGCTCCAGCGTCACAGCATCGGCTCGCAGGCGCTTCCTCACAGCCATCGTTTCGAGCTGCAAGGTCTCCTTTCCAGTCATCGTCCTGATTCTCGCCCTCTACCGCCAGCCTCGGTCTTGGTCACGGTTCCGCCGACCTTGCACATTGTTGCCGATTCACAATACCGAAGCCACGACATCGAGACTGCTCGATCCTGCATGTCGAGTGCCACGTCTGGAGCGGGCACGGACACCCTCGGGTTATGACCTCATATTGCCTACAGGCACGAAACGCACCAAGTCATCGGCCTGAACAAACCACCACTGGGGACATCGTTATTTGGCCGCCCTTCCCACCGAACCGGGCCGTTTTTCAGCGACTTGAGCAGAGGGGCCATCGCTGCCAATCATCAAGGCCCAGGAACCACCAAAGACTCCGCAGCATTTTCCCCGTCGGCAGGGGTGTCGCATCTTGTCTCGGGCCCAGAGCTGAAAGCCCGCGGGGTCAAACATTTTCGCAATCCTCAACCGAGACCATACATCTCGGTGCATTGCGCCTGCCCCCGCAGTGACGCTGGGCATAACAGAGCTCTTGGAAGGCTTGCTCATTGGCCCTTCGCTGCGCTTGTGTGGACGGTGCCATGGCACGCGAGCCCCCGCGTAATTTGGAGAAAACGGGCCGAACAGACCTCCCGCACGGCGCCGGTGCCCGCCGCAGCAGCGCCGTTACAGACCGGCAGAAGAGGCAGCTCGGCAGCATCTGGTCAGGCACGCACGCCCGTGTCTGCGTGTCACTGGCCTTTCTAGTAATCGTCTTGGTAAGTCTCACACGAGGAACAACAAACTGTGTAATTGCTTCATTTTTTATCACTACGGGGCAAGGACCACAAGGCCATGGGGATTCACAATCTCATGTGCTTCCGTGGTAGGGGGGGGGGATTCCAGCTTCTGGTCCGTCCTTAGCCACCTCAATGTCCTTTGCGGTTTTCTTTTTCTATACTTCACACTTCCGAGCTCTGTTTCGAGGCTTCGTTCTACGATTGCCGCTACACAATGGACTCGCATCCCTCGTGAGGCTTCTCAGGACCGCATTCTTGGGCCTGGAGAGCTCCGTGGAGCTGGCAACCACCTGGGCAGCCACCCCACATCGAGGCCTGCAAGTGCGCAGCTGTGAGCTGCAGCCTCCCCCTCCACCGAAAGCCCACTGCCCCGCTTCCCAGTCGACGCTGTCGTCACAGGCGTCCGGAAGCATTTCTCGTCCACGCCCCGATCCATCGCATGCGTTCTCATTTGCGACGCCGAGCCCAGGCCTTGCAAGAGCTGCCTTCTAACCCCTCTGCGACAAATACAGTTTGCCCAGTTCTTTCTCTTTGACCTCAAGCCCACCTTCTTTCCTCACTCCTACCTTCGAATCTACACCATCTTCTCCCCTCCTGCCACTGTTGTCGACGACCTCGTCTGCAAGAGCTCTGAGATCTTTCCCACCAATCCTCCTGTCTCGCCCATTCGCAACATGGCCCTGATCGGCGAGACGAAGCGACTCGTCGCGCAATTCGACTACAGCGATGAGGACCTCAACAAGGGCGTCAAGGAGTTCCTTCACCAGATGAGTATGTCACGTCTGTCCACGTGAGAAACCTCTCCCCAGGCCCTCTGCTTACTTGCTTCCAGACGAGGGGCTACAAAAAGAGGGCACGAGCATGAGCCAGATCCCGACCTATGTCACTGGTGTTCCCAATGGAACAGAGAAGGTATGATATATTCTTCCGATGTAGCATTAGGCATACTGATAATTCGACATATAGGGATTGTACCTTGCAGTCGATCTTGGCGGCACTAACTTTCGCGTCTGCTCTATCCACCTCAACGGCGACACCACTTTCAACCTCACCTACAACAAGGTTGCCATTCCCAAGGAGCTTATGGTTGCCCAGAAGGCCGAAGACCTCTTTGCTTTTCTTGCCAAGCAGATCGAAGCCTTCCTCAAGGAGCACCACGAAGAGCACTTTGCAGCGCACATCAGACGTCGCCAGACAGTTAGCACACCTGAGGGCTACCGCGATGAGCACATCTTCCGCCTGGGCTTCACTTTCAGCTTCCCCGTGCAGCAGTTCGGCATCAACAAGGGCACCCTCATCCGATGGACCAAGGGCTTCGACATCCCTGATGCCATTGGCAAAGATGTCTGCGCCCTGCTTCAGACCGAGATTGACAAGCTCCACCTGCCTGTCAAGGTAGCTGCCCTCGTCAATGACACAGTCGGAACCCTCATGGCTCGCTCATACACGTCGCCGGGCAAGACATCGACGCTTCTGGGTGCGATCTTCGGAACTGGCACCAATGGCGCATACGTGGACAAGGTCGCCAAGATTCAGAAGCCCGTCGAGGGTGACTACGACAAATCGACCGGTGACATGGTCATCAACACCGAGTGGGGTTCGTTCGATAACCAGCTCAACGTCCTGCCCAATACTTCATACGATATCGAGCTTGACCATAAGAGCGTCAACCCAGGTATCCAATTGTTCGAGAAGCGTGTCTCTGGCATGTTCCTCGGCGAGATTGTGCGTCTAGTCATCGTGGAGCTTATCAACAACCCCAATGTCGCCTTCTTCAAGGACGACAACTCAAGCACAAATGACCTTAAATCTACAACAACAATTGCGCCATCGTCCTCTATATTCCAACAGTGGGGACTCGACAGCGCTATAATGTCGGTCGCGGCTGCTGACAGCACCAGCGAATTCTTCTCTCTGCGCCAGGAGCTGGAGAAGCAACTCCAAATCTACTCAGCATCACTCGAGGATGCCAAAGCCTTCAAGGAGATTGCTTACGCCGTTGGCCGCCGAGCTGCCAGGTTGGCAGCTGTAGCGCTCGGAGCTGTAGTTTTGCAAAGCGGCAAGCTCACAGAGACCACTGACGAGGTGATTGATATTGGTGTCGATGGCAGTCTCGTTGAGCACTACCCCTATTTCCGGGACATGATCTACGAGGGTCTTTCTGCGATCGAAGGCATCGGCGCCGAGGGCGCCAAGCGCGTGCGCATCGGCATCGCCAAGGACGGCAGTGGTGTCGGCGCCGCACTGATTGCCCTGGTCGCCGCCGAGATGGAGAAGAAGAACCCTGTAGACTACCTAACTGCTCTGAGGACCACGGTCACGCAGAAGCTGGCGGGCGCCATGCCCAGCACCGGAGACTCAACCACCATCGTATGATATCTGCTTGGACAAAAGTGTGGTGTTCATTGATTTGCTATTTCGGCGTTCGGCGAGACAGTTTTTCGACATGAAAGACTTTCTGTAATTGCTTCAATTGCTGTCAGGACGAATCGGGGAGGAGGAGGGGTGGTATGATGTTGAAGAGATCACGAGGTACGATTGAAGGGGGCATCCACAATTTTGCACTGTCCGTTGTTTGTATCATCAAATCCTAAGGCTTCTGGTATCCAAAGCGAGGTGAATACACCTCGCTTCTATTATATACGTTTTGTATCTATCCATTACGCAAGTTCTAACTGCTCACAACACCGGTAGGCCCAGACTTCGTAAGAAGCTCGGCAGTTGTGCAATTTATCTTTTCAAGACTATAGTTCCGGGTCCTCTGTGGTTCTAGTCTATGTCGAATTCCATTAATTCGCAAGACGCCTTGATGCGTTCCTTGCCTACCATTTTAGTTATACGTCGTCATTCGAAATTGAATATTCGGCTTCATTGTTCCTATGCCACGTGTTTATTTTCCGCCAAAAGCGGCGGCGGGATACGCACGATCTCTCTTCTTCCGCGAGGCCGCGACCGCGGAGCTACTACGCGAGCTGGCGCCGCTGCGGGAGCCGTTGGTGGCGGTGGGACCTAAAGAAACCTGCATGTCCGCCGGCAGGTCGTTCCACTCGGTCTCGGGCCGCGTGTTCTGGAAAGATGTGCCGGCTGGTTCCCCGTTTGTCGGCGGTGGGGGCGGGCGCTGTATTGCTGCTGCTGATTGAGGAGGTGGCGGGACGGCGGACCCGTTTAGTAGGGTTGATGGTGGCGTAGGACGACCTGCGCGGTTACTTGCAGGCGGTGGAGGAGCAGACATGTGCGCACCCATCGGTGGCATTGAGTAGAGCGGCAGGTTGGCAGCCATGGTGGTGGTGCTTGGTGGTATGGACGGTGTTGTTGTGTTGGTCTTGTGGTAGCTCATACCCGCCGCAGCACTGGGCTGTCTGTCGACGAGGATCGGCCGCTGGACCACGAGCGCGTCGCCCGGCTGGAGCTTAAAATAGTAGTTTTTGATCTCGCCGGCGACACCAAAACCACGCTTCTTGTACCAATCAAGCCCTTCGTCGTTCCGGGTCCACACGTGCGCCCAGACGGTCTCGCAATTCCAGGACGGGGAGCTGCTAGCGGAGACGGCGGAAACTACTTCTTCTAGGCAGGAGGC
Organism: Microdochium nivale; assembly: GCA_026745475.1. Lineage (NCBI taxonomy): Eukaryota > Fungi > Ascomycota > Sordariomycetes > Xylariales > Microdochiaceae > Microdochium > Microdochium nivale. Next base: position 3,327,692 of record JANTFD010000002.1, read on the forward strand.
GGCGAGGCCCAGGGAGCGATAGGGTGAAAGAAGCACCAAGGACTGTATGTACAAGCCGGTGATGTGGCCTCCCGAAGGTGTCTGGAAGGGGAGGTCTTCTGGCCGACAGACGAGGCCGCCGATGACTTTGGGGGTGGATCTCGGCTCCGTCCACAGAATGACACGGCTGAAGGCGCCCGAGGTCGCTGGGTTGGAAAGCTGTGTGTAGAATGAGTCGGGATAGTTTATCGGCAGGATCAGCGAGGTGATACGGCGCAGGGCTGAGATGTGTCCTGGCTCAATGGGCACGATCGAGGCCTGCGGGTGGAGGGACTGTGGCCGCCTCGTTGTTGGGATCGTGGGATGCTGTGGAGGTGCTGGCGGCTGCAGTGGCTGCAGTGGCTGCTGCTGCTGTGTAACTTGAGACGGTGTGGTCAAGTCTATTGTCGCCGAGGGGGATGGCGGCGAGACGTACGAGGGGCTCTTTGGGGCAAAGAAGGAGCGGATCGAGGGCTGGCCTTGTGCTTTGCTGGTGGTGATGGGGAGAGACATTGTTGAACGGCGGCCAGGGCGGGCGCGAGCGCGAGCGCAATATAAGGCAAGGAATGGTGGCTGTGACTGTGTAAGGCGGCTAGACAGCAACACGACGCCCTGTCCAGCACAATGAAAGTTGGCCTCTTGCAGTGGTGGAGCGGTCTGGCCGAGGATATCGACGGATCGAGGAAGGGGCGAGGCGGGATGGCTGCGGCGGAGGAACCTTGAAGCTCCCAAGGTTGCAGGTGAGCTCGCCTTGCAGCAAGATGGGCGCGCGGAGGCTAGCCGCGAGGGGCCAGGGCTCAAGACACTGACCGTACGGCGAGAGGGCGTGCGGACGACGCCTGGTGGCCAAACTGGAGTTTCCGGCCTTTTCCATGTGTGAAGGTTGACTCGACGGGCGCCTCGAACGACGCGGCGCGGCCGAGCCCGGGCTTATGCAGGGGTGGCGATCAGAGTTGGCGGGCCCTCGACTCGACCCCCACTTGAGCACCACCATCGAATGCTTGATCTCTTGATTCTACACTGCAAGTCATGCCAAAGTCAAAAGGCAACACGCGCCTGGCTTCTGCTGCACGCGGCCATGCTGCTTCAGGGCAGGGTATCGACTTGACTCTGGATCCCTGGTTCGTACTGGAGTAAGAAATGAAGTTAGGTTGTCCTCGTCATGTACATCAACTGGCATGGTTGCGACTTGTCGTGTAAACGGCCGAAAGCTCTATAGCGGACAACGGGTAGTCAATGCTTTCGGAGATGATCCGTTGTCGTCTACGCGGTTAGAAGTGACCTGCTAAAATCATAACAAGAGTTCCTGATAGTTGCTTGTCGGTTAGAGGAGAGGTAGGTCAACCCTTGGATAATTGGTCATTGCCCAGTCCTTTAGGACCGGAATGGAAAAGGAAATGAGGTATGCACAAAGTCCTTGTGTGAGGCGCGCGGAACAACAAAGGCGTTGGAGAGTTCCTGAAAACCTAGGCACTGGTGAATCAACCTCGATGTCTATCTGCATGGTCTTGCCATCTTGCGAAGCTGCCTTTTTTTTTTTTTTTTTTTTTTTCTCTCCCCCTCGCTCTTAGCCATCTTGGCCACAGCCAAAGCCAATGTCGTCAACAAGCAACTTCGGGAAGCTAACAACCACAACCACAACAGGCCCCTGTCGAACTCGGCATGAATGGCCCCTGAGCGACCCGCCACCAGAGCGACTTGCGGCGTCGCGGTGATTTGCATGGACACGGCAGGTCGCCCTCGGGACTTGGATAGCGTGCTCAAAGTGGGTACTCCCTAGTCCTGCGCTCTTGCACTTGCAGTGCATCCCCAGCCAAATCTCTCCGGCCCCATTGCGATGGCTGAGGCGCTTTTCTGGAGGCGCGCCCGGGCACAGCTACACAGCGTCGCCTGCATTGATCTCCCTGTGCCTGAGTAAAGCCAACCAAGAGAGCATCACCATTTTCGTCACATCGGGAAAAAAGTTTCATTTCCCGCACCGTCTCTTTTCACTCTCCACCCCTGGCCCGCAGTCTCCCGTCTCCCTGTACTGCTCTTCCCACGACCACGGCCGACAACTTCGGTTGCAGCCACCATCATCACATCACCTCGCGCTCACACCACCCAACGGGAAATGGTGGTGACAGCCGTCACTCGCCGCGGGAGGACAGCTTAGAGGCGTCGCGTGCAGACTCCGGCTCACATCCTGGTCCGCACAAGCGCTTTTGCTTCACTGCTCTCGGTCGCAGCGGCATCCTCCCTGCCCGTCTTCTCTGGGAGAATTGTGTCGTTCGCACTGCAATCGCGACACAACCGTCCTGTGCGACGATTCCAACTCTTTGTGGCCACCGAGCCCATCAAATCTCGGGACTGGTCGATCTATTGCCGTCTCGTCTACTGCACATGAGAAGCTATCACCATGTCCTCCTCAGCCAATACGGGCAAGGCCGGCGTCATCAAATCCAGCGATGACGCCGGGAGTCTGGACAAATTGGTGCGTACCATTCCTGCTTCCCTGGCCCCAACGCCCCGTCCATGCGTGAGCTAAGATGTACCCGCCCCCTCCCCCAGGCGCATTCAGTTCTGGATGATTTGTTGTACAACATTGTCCACGACCTCCTTGTCAAAGTCCACCGGGATGAGAAGATAGCACGTGCCGCCACCGCCGCGATCCGGGTCGAGAAGCTCGCTACCGACACTGCCGATGCATCAGACCCCGACGCGAGGCCTGATGTCAAAGTCGAAACCGACGCTGCCATTTATGATGAGGGCAAGGTACTTCTCAAGGGCAACCCGCTTGTCACGACCAAAGACATTGTCTGCCCAAGGTGCCATTTGCCTCGCCTGCTGTATCCCACAGATGGCAAAGGCGCCAAGAAAGCCGACCCAAGCATAATATACTGCAAGAAGCATCCATACATCGACAAGGTCGGCTATGATATTTACGGTCAAACCTGGGTTGCACAGGGCCCGGGGAGGGGCAAGAAGAAGAAGGACATGGAGAAGAAGACAGACACGGCGCTGGAGTCTGCTGGAGGGACACCAACGCCAGAAGGTGCTGGAGACGCGAAGGCAGGCTCGGCGGCGCGGCCGGCGAATATGCTCTCCTTCCCCTCTGCAACTTGCAGCAAATGCAAACGGTGTATCCTCGTCACGAGGCTGAACAACCACATGGGATCCTGTATCGGCAACAGCGGCCGCAACGCGAGTCGTGCAGCAGCGCAGAAGATCAGCAACGGTGGCAGCAACGGCACGGCGAATGGCGACAACACCCCACCGTCGAGTCAGAAGGGCACGCCTGGCCCAGGGTCGCGAGCCAGCAGTCCCAAGAAGCGCGACAGCGTCGAAATGGACGATGATGACGACAGCGACACAGATGCTCATAAGAAGAAGAAGACCAAGCCAACCAGCGCAGACAAGACCAAGAAAGTCGTCCTCAAGGCAAAGCCTTCAGGGTCCAAAAAGGAGAAGGTCAAGGTCAACTCCTCATTGAGTGTCGAACAAAAGGTTGATGATGACGACGGAGACAATTCTACCGTCGAAGTCGCGCCGAAGAAGAAGCACGTCAAAACGCAGAGTCCTACCAAGAAGCTGAAACTAGGCGTCTCGAAACCGAACTTGACGTCTTCGCCAGCATCAAAGAGTAACGGGAAGGCCCAGAACAACCGGGACGACGACGGCTCAGAGAGTTCAGAGACGCTCTCTTCGCCGCAAGGTGGCTGATATGACACCTCTACCAAGGCTGAAAATGGCCCTTCAAAGGGCGGGAGTCTATCCGTCGCCTTGTTTCTGGATCATAGACCTCTTTGGATAAAGGAGAGCCTTGGATCATTGTGTATATTTCGCATTGGCGTTGCACCTCGGCAGGAGGTGCCGGAGCACTTTAGGTCTTGCCTTGGTCGTTTGTATTTGTGACCTTGCACCACAAAAGCATTGTCTTTTGAAGCATTGTATTAGGCGTGGTTTCCACAGAGAAGCCTAGCATTGAAACCACCGGCGTTTTTTGGTGCTCATAAACACGTTGTTCATATAGTGCGCAGCCTCCTATGAACTGAAAAGCCAATCAGACCTGCTATTCGTTGTCGGATAGCTTGACAGCTGAATGAGTACATTCTTCGCGAGCCTGTCTGAGCTCGCGTCTCCACGGTGTTTCCCGTTGTTTATTATATCTATGTGCCAGTCCAATGTGCAAAGTAAAATGCCACAGCCACCGCGCCACCGCCGCCGATAACTGCAAGCCTGTTCCAATTCGTCCATCCCAAGCCCCCTAAAGCTCCTCGGACTAACTATGCTCCCATGATCGTCCTTCATGCGCATAACTAATCCACGCAGAGAGGAGATAACTACGCAAACGCGATCAAGTAGGTTGGCTTCATTCCTCATCCTCGACGATCCTAGCCCGTATGATCTTGACCTCGTCCACGGGGCGGTCTTCGACCTTTGTCTTGACGAGCCCCATCCTCTTGACGATGCCCATACCGGCCTTGACCCTGCCAAAGATGGTGTGCTTGCCGTCGAGCCAGGGCGTCGGGGCGAGCGTGATGAAGAACTGGCTCCCGTTGGTGTCCTTGCCCGAGTTGGCCATGCTGAGCACCCCGGCCCCCGTATGCCGCAGCTCGGCGCTGATCTCGTCGGCAAACTTTTCGCCGTAGACGGACGCGCCGCCCCGGCCGGTGCCCGTAGGGTCGCCGCCCTGGATCATAAAGTCCGGGATGATCCGGTGGAATATCGTGCCGTCGTAGTAGCCCCGGCGGGTGAGCTCGCTGAAGTTGTTGCACGTCCGGGGCGCGTGCGCGGTGTAGAGCTCTACGGTGATGGAGCCCATGGAGGTCTCGAGGACAATGTTTGGGGCGGGGTTCGCCATGGTTGACAGGGAAGAGGGGTTTTCTCTTCTTCTTTTCTCTTTCTCTCTCTCTCTACCTCTCTCTCCAGATGTTCTCTCTTGGACTGCCCTGTCTGATGTTTTGGTGATAGAGTGACTGCCCCAAAGGCCCTTGGCAGGTCAAGACAGATGCCGATGGATGTGCAAGATCATGGGCTTGTGAGGTGGGTGTAAGGTGTGGTGATGAAGCTGGCCAAGACTTCTTTATAGATCAGGTCTAGCCGTGTGAAACTGAGGAGAATATACAAGCCACAGTGAGTGTCGAGCGCATGAGTTGTTGTAGTGAGTCCCTTGCCTAGTGTCGCCAGCCTGCCGTTGGTCAAGACAAGATTTCGGCCCCACATTGCTGAGCTTCTTGAGGTCAGTGAGGTCGCACTGCACCCTGGAGAGTGAAGTGTTCATTTCCTATTGACAACCTACAACACCAGCACTCTCGGGCTAAGCGGGTGCCTGGATAGCTACAACCTCTTCAAGAGCAACCACAAATTTAAGCTGGCAACAAACATCGAGCATGTTACTTGCACACTACCCTTAACTGTTTTTACAACTGCGTCGGGAAACCCAACCAGGCCTGGTTCGCCCCAACGCAAGCCATGGACTCTGGCAATGCATCTTCCCTGCAGGTAGCAGATAACCACGCCCTCGCCAACATGTCGAGCAATTCGACAAGTGCCCTTTCCTTTTCCGAGACACTGGTCAGCATGCCCACTTTCCTTCTTGCCAACTGGGACTTGCTCGTCCTCGAGTCCCGCATCGTCTTCACAGCTCTCGGCTGCATCTACATCGGTGCCCACGGCGCCCTCCGTCGGCCGCCATCTGCCACACCCTCAAAGTCTAGCAAGCGCGGCGCTAAGCACCACGAGGAAGAAGATGATTTCGTCGAGGGGCTCAGGCCTTCAGACGCCATCCTGTTCCCGGTCATGGCAGGCATCGTTCTCATCGGCCTGTACAAGCTCATCAAGTGGCTTGAGGATCCGGACATTATCAACAAGATCCTCGGCGCATACTTCTCCGTCATGTCACTCGCCAGCCTGGGCAAGTTCCTCGCGGACGCGATGCACATCGCCACAGGCTTCGTATTTCCCAGCGTCTGGCGTGCCGGGGACGGCACTCTGTATCTCATCGATGGGGCAAAGAAGGGCCAGTGGCGTGTTGCGCCGGGCTCTGAGGAACGCGTGTGGGACGCTACCAGGAAGACGCCGTTTGGTGGACGATGGTCTACGAGCAGTGCCTTAGCCGCCAGGGCCAGTTTTTTCTGGGAGCTTCGCCGACTCTTCACAGAGCACTGGACGATCCGCTTCTCGGTATACGGCCTCGTCAACGAGACGCTCCGCGTCAAGCTGAACGACATGCTCGGCGTCGTCCTCGCTTTTGGCGCGACCGTGGTCTACTACACAACCAAGTCGGTTCTGCTCTCCAACCTCATGGGGTACGCGTTCTCGTATGCAGGCATCATCATGATGTCGCCGACGACCTTTACGACTGGAAGTGCAGTACTGTTTGGGCTCTTCTTCTACGACATTTACATGGTGTTCTACACGTGAGTTCATCGGACACGAAGATCAATAGATGGATGCAGTGCCCGAGTTAACAAGACTTTGATGCAGACCGTACATGGTCACAGTTGCCACGAAACTGGATGTCCCTATCAAACTGGTCTTCCAAGGCCCTAAGAGAGCTAGCATGTTGGGTTTGGGAGACATCGTCATCCCAGGCATGTTTATTGGTCTATGTCTGCGCTTCGATCATTATCTGTTCTACCATCGCCAGAGAAAGCTGGTGCCAGTCGAACTTGAGACCGAGACGAAGTCTGCTGGCGATCTTCAGACCAGCACAGAGACACAACGTATGGTGGTCAAGCCCGAGTACGTCAACCCGCAAGGGCAATGGGGTGATAGGTGGTGGAGCACGAAGCTCACGGGCATCCTTTCTCCAAGTGCCACACCAGAGCTCAGAGCGGCCGCCTTTCCCAAGACGTACTTCCACGCTTCGATGGTGGGATATTTTCTCTCCATGGTCGCTACTCTTGCCATGCTCCTCGTGTTTAACCACGCCCAGCCAGCCCTGCTATACTTGGTCCCTGGCGTGGTGTCTTCTGTCTGGCTGACTGGTCTTGTCCGAGGCGAGATCCGCGAAATGTGGGTCTACACAGAGGACGGAAGCCTGGATGGGTCTGATACGATCGTCGAGGTTGACGGCGATGGGAATGTCACCAAGGAGGCCAAGAAGGACGAGAGCAAAGCGGAGGAGGAGAAAAAAGACGAGGCCAAGACCACTGAGGGCAAACAAAAGGAGGATTCGGCTGAGCCAAAAGACAAGGAGGTGGTGAGCAGTCAGAGTGGCGAAGTCCCTAAGGACTCTACTGCTGCCACGAAAACTAGTGAGCACTGTGTGTTCAACTTTGCGATATTGGCACCGAGTACATTCGAGGATGCCTAAACGTGCCTCACTAGAACGCAAGCCGTAGAAAGCACTTATCACGAAGAAAATATGATGGGTATGAGCCACCAGCATGTGTCATGGTTGGGGGGTCGGTTCCGTTGTGCAAAGGGTGAAGTCGATCCAGGCAGGAGTTGTGTGCCGCCACTAGGCAGACAGGGAGTCACTATCAAACGTGGTTGAGCAGGTCTGGACGAGCGCTGTAGGATCCTGGGACGCATCTCGATTCATCTATCAACTTTCGATGGGGCTTCGGAGATGGCATCGTTGGACCAGAGAAATAATGTCACAGTCCAGTCGGCCTTTTGGCTGCTCTTTCAGGCCTAGACTCTCGCAATAAAGCGATCACAGTTTTCGGAGAAAGAGCTTCCCATCCCAAACTGGGATCGTTCTGAGCAGCACCCGCTGCCAAACCGATGCACCCGCTTGAGTATGATTTTGACCCATGACGGAACTCATATATTTACACCTGTTCTTCTTCTATTCATCCTCCCTTTCATCACACCCGGTTTCCTATATATCAAACTTCATAATCATAACTCATCCCAAGACCTTCTAACTACACCTCGCATATTCATCAAGTGCAAAAACTACATCCTTTCTCCAAGACAACCCGACCTACGAACACCCGACAATATCCAGCCCTCCCCTGGTCCTCTTTTGTCCTACAGGCTCAACAGTTTCTAGTCACTCAGCCTCATAACCAACCTTCATCTTCCACAACAAGTCTTCTCATTCCACACATTGCCATCACTCACAATGGGCCACATCCACACCCTCGCAGACTTCCGGAACAAGCCGAAGCGCCGGTGTAGCAAGGACAACTATCGGGTCCAGAAGAGATCGCATCTACCATGGTCACGGCTAGGACCAGAGTACTACCGCATCGTCGAAATATCTCTGTCGCATGAGCTCCGACGATTCGTGGCCGAGTGGGCGCGCTACAGCATCGTCCATAGACGGATCCGGTGGCTGATGGCCGAGGACCGAGTGTTCATCGCGGCTGGCTGCATGGCGGACCCCGAAGGGATCATCTTGGACGTCGAAGACGCCACTGACTTTGAAGACATTGGCCCCGATGGCCAAGAAGTCGGTGCTATCGGCCACAGCAACAGCAGCTCTAAAGCTGAGCAAGACGATAATGGCCAAATTGGCCAGTGCCGCGTCGATATGAAGATGGTTGGTATCTTCACCTTGCAAGACCTCTTTGACAAGTGCGCCGGCAAGCTCCCGTCGAAGAATATACAACATCACCGTAACGGCACTGAAATCCGCCTCTCGAAACTAAACAGCATGATCATCGCAGAGTGGCTACGTCTCATAGACTGCGAGTTTAGGCTCCAATCAGCTGAAAACAACTGGCGATCCACCATCGCCAGAAACGCCATTGGCCCTACAGAGAATGTCAACACCACCATGGATAAAGATCAGCAGGAGCCCAAAGATGAGACATCCAACGAAGGAGATGAGAAGAACTCGGATTGCGAGGTCGACGATACGGATCTCGTCAATGTCGACGCCGACATTGACGACCTTGAGCCCCTGGGTTTAGACGGTGCAGAACTGGGCTTCTGGACCGAGATCTATGGCGATGTGCATCTCGCCGCCCACGCCTTGGCATTCCAGCCGAACCCGCCAGAAGACAGTGATGAGCCTGCACCTCATGTCTTTGCGACATTCGGGTTCAGCCAGGAAAGGTTCATGATATGTGACACGTGAACTGCCCCGCTGGCGTGTAAGTGTATAGCTACTACCAGGCAGTTGTTTCTTAACGGATGTCGATCACAAAATCGATAAACAAAATCGTTACTCTTCTCAGTGCGCAACATCACTTTGCTACAGTAGAGCAATTTAAGTAAGACCCTTCGCTCTAAAAAAAAAACACAAAAAAACAGCCATAGAGCACGGAGCTGACCAGATGCGATGTAAATTATCCCGACGTCCTAGCTGGAGATATGCATAGTGTACAATAGGTTCTAAGCAGCTATGGCGCACTACATCTGCCTGACAACCTAGGCACCTTCTTGGGGATCAAATTTAAGCGAGAGCTACAACCTGTTCGTCACCAGAGAATTTGAGATACTCTTGTTTGGTCATTCCTACAGAATACCAGGCTTCGCGCTAGGAAATACTGTGTAATGTGCAGCACATAAAAAACCCGCACCGAATGCTTCGGAGAAGAAGATGAAATTCAATCTGCTGTTCCAAGCCCATGTTATTGCATCTTGTGCCATGCCGAAGTGTGATTTTTAAGGCTCATTTGCCCCTTTATCGGTATGTATATCCAAGCACATATGTGGTCGGTCTCAATCAGCTCGACTTTGAGTCTTTCAGTCTGTCTATCTCTTGCTGATTGTCACTGTCGTCTGAAAGAAGCCTCGGCGACCCCTGTGCGGCATGGAAAACCCCAACACCAACAGGGCAGGAGAATGTGCAGATCGATGCAGCATGACGACAGTGGCAGCAGCAGCCGCCGCGGGGCCTCGACTCGCTCCGGACAATGTGGTCGAGGTGGCTGATTGGATACTGCTGGAGCTAGTTTTAGCTGCGAAACCTTAAGATGCAGCTTGTTGTGCATGCACGGAACAGCGCTGGTGAACAAGAATTAAGACTATGTTACGCCAGGTTTATCCATCCTGTTGCTGAACCTCTTGCGAGTTGCATGAAATACCTCGTGCCCCCCGAAAACATCCATACGCTCTCCTGCCATTCCCGAACCTGCTCGAGTGTGCTTTCATTGCACACTGCTCAAGAAACAAGGAACCAAGCTCCAATCACTCTTCCTACTAGGGGCCACCTCTAGCTGCACGCTCCGCTGGGCGGTTACTACCTCGAGGTGCAGTTTTGCCACTGGATCCTGTGGCCTGGTACCAGCAATACTAACCTCACCAGACTCATCACGCCTCCTCAACTTGCTCTTCCTCGCCTTTGCTCCATCCTCTCCTCCGCCGCCCTCTCCCAAAACACCAGTCGACGCCCCGCCACGGCACACCGGAATAGCAGCATTTCACAAGCATCATTACATACACGCGGCCTTTGCATTGCCACTCCGTAAAGGTGCGCGGCCATCATGTCGGACCGCACGGAAAGGTGAGCATTTCCAGCTATCATGATGATGGACGGAGGAACCTCGCGTTGCTACTGATGACGGCACGCGATGATGCTGGCCGGAGCGGCGCATCTCCGCCCTGCCCCGCCAAACCCATCATGATCGTGCACCGCAGCCCCCTGCTCCCCTCCATCCCCTCCACTCCGTTCCTCCTCTCGCAAGCGCCGCCTCTAGCTTGCCTGTGTTTCCGCCACCTTTCCATCGCTGGCTGAGCTGTATCGCTATCTTTCCAGGCCATACTATCCAGTATTGGCCGTTTTGGAGCTCGACTGAACTTCGCGGCGAGCTGCTTGTGACAAGCACTGACGTAATCTATGCATCGCAATAGCCACGGCCACTCCCGCACAAAGTCGGCTGCCCGCTCGCTCCTGCGACGCAAGGACAAGGACAGGGACAGCCGCAACGACGACGACGCCAGGAGCGCCGTCTCAGATGACAACGACTCCGCCATGTCGCTCAACCGTGACCCCTCACGCGAAGCCAACCTGCCCTCCGCCCCAGCTCGCGCTGTCAGCAATGCTGGCCTCGAAAAGGCCTCGACCCTAGAATCCTCCGTTCGCAAGTTTCGCATCGTCGAAGCTCTGCGAAGCGGCAACACCTCTGCCATCTCAAAGGCGATCCGCGAAACTGCCGAGGGCGCCCCACGTCCCAGCACCTCGTCCATCAGCGGCTCCAGCTCCGGCCCTCTCGACGACACCACCGTCCTCCACCTGGCCATACAGTGCGCTGAATTCGAGGTCGTCCAATACATCCTGTCAGACGGTGCCGGCACCATCAACATAAATTCGCGAGACAAAGACGGCAATGTCCCACTGCACATCGCCGCGACCCATGGCCGCGCGAACGTGGTGCTCCTTCTGCTCCAGCAGAAGAACATTAACGACGCCGTCGCAAACAACCAGGGCAAGCTTCCGCTCGATGTTGCGAGGAGTCCAGAGATCTTCCAGCATTTACAGCTCGCCAGAACCCTCTTTCTCCAAGAAAAGGTTCAAGAGGTTCAGCAATATATTCAGAAAGGCAACTACGACTCTCTGACTCAGCTCCTTGAAGAGCCCCGGGTCAAGACGATTCTGGATATCAACAGCACCGAGCTGCCATCGGAATCGCAGACTGTGGACTCGGGGGGCTCGCTCCTCCATGAAGCCGCGAGGAAGCGTGATAACAAGCTCATCCAGGCGCTTTTGCTGCATGGGGCCGACCCCTTTCAGCGCGACCGCAACGGCAAACTGCCTCAGCATGTGACCAACGACGAATCCACGAAAGCCATGCTCAAGCGATCGCCTGCAGCCGTCGCGGCCCAGCGCAGCATCCAAGAGAAGGCCGTTTTGGGGCACGCTACATCTCAGGCAGGTCCTATCGCCGCTGGTGCGGCAGATCCCACAGCGGGCCGCGAACCGACCATGAAAGGATACCTCAAGAAGTGGACAAACTACCGCAAAGGCTACCAGTTGCGTTGGTTCGTGCTCGAGAACGGTGTTCTTAGCTACTACAAGCACCAGGATGACGCAGAAAATGCTTGCCGCGGCGCAATCAGCATGCGCATCGCAACGCTGAATATGAGCCCAGACGACAAGACCAAATTCGAGATTATCGGGAAGTCTTCTGTCAAATACACGCTGCGGGCAAACCATGAGGCCGAGGCTAAGCGATGGTTCTGGGCTCTCAACAACGCGATTCAGTGGATGAAGGATCAGGCGAAAGCTGAGGAGCGGAACAAGGCGCAAGGAGCTGAGTACCTCAAGCAGGCGCAGGATCAGTTCTCCAAAGCCGGATCGTCTGTGGGCGAGCTGCAAAGTGAGGCTGCCAGCTTGACCGAGCCGCGGGCCAGCGTGCAGCTCTCACGGAACCAGTCTGGCAAGGGCAACGCTCGCCTAGCATTGTCTCGTGGTAGCGTTGGAGGTAGTATCGACGACGACTTTGTAGATGCAGGAACTGACGCTGGCCACGAATCTCCGGCCACGACACCAGGCGATCATGATGCTGACGATGACGATTACGCCGGAAAATCCAGCATCGTCGAGCTACCCTCGTCTAGCAAAGATGCATTCAACATCACTGCACAGTCGGCCCGATTGCAGCTCGACACTCTGGCACAAGTTAGTGCTGCCCTGCAGGCCGAGGCCAACCGCAACCCTTCCATGTCACTGGCCGACCCGAAGGCTACGCAGGCGCTCGCCACCTACGATTCGGCCATTCGCAGTCTTAAGGGGCTCATGGGCGATTTGCTTAGAATATCAAAGGACCGTGATGCTCATTGGCAGTACCGCCTAGACCAAGAAGTAGATATGCGTCAAATGTGGGAGGAGAGTATGGCCAAGGTCGCCGCCGAGCAGGAGGATCTCGAGACCAGAGTCGGCAAGGCAGAGCTCAAGCACAAGATCACCAAGCGCGCCCTGCGTGACTTGATGGAGGGAAGTGGCGAGATCCGACAGGGGAATGCTGCCACTACGCAATCATCACAGGCTACCACGGAGGATGCTGTAGATGGGCCGAAATCGCCTGCAGCTCTCTCTCGCAAGCCCACTACTCTTGCAGGTGTTGATAGCCTCACTGACGACTCTGAATCAGAGGTAGAGGAGTTCTTTGATGCAGTGGACGCCGGAGAGGTCAACGCCGAGCCGATGCCACCGTCCGAGCTCACAGCAGCAGGAAACAGTGCCCAGCAAGAGGTCGTGATATCGCGCACTGATATCAGCAGCTCGTACAAGGGTTACGAGACATTCCGCTCACGGCTTAAGCTCGACTCTGACAACAGGCCAAAGGTTGGACTCTGGGTAAGTCATATTTCACCATTCAGACATATAGGGCACGGGATCAAATGCTAACTCAAGTGCTTCAGGGCATTCTCAAATCGATGATTGGCAAGGACATGACCAAGATGACGCTTCCGGTAGCCTTTAACGAACCGACATCTCTGCTTTATCGCACTGGTGAAGACATGGAGTACGCGCATCTACTAGACCAGGCCGCAGACCGGACAGACTCACTCGAGCGGATGCTCTATGTTGCGGCTTTCGCCTCCAGTGAGTTCGCGTCAGCTGTTGGACGTGTTGCCAAACCGTTCAATCCCCTACTTGGTGAGACTTTCGAGTACGCCAGGCCCGACAAAGGCTACCGCTTTTTTATTGAGCAAGTTAGTCACCATCCTCCGATTGGTGCTTGCTTCGCTGAAGCAGCTAAGTGGCAGTACTGGGGAGATGCAAACGTGGACACGAGATTCTCTGGCAAGTCGTTCGACATCCACCATCTCGGCACCTGGTACTTGAAACTGAACCCATCTGCGGGTGGCATGGGGGAGCTGTACACATGGAAGAAGCCTTCGCAGCAGGTCATCGGTATCATCACTGGAAATCCGGCGCTCGACAACTATGGCCTCGTTGAGATTACAAACTGGTCAACTGGAGAAAAGGCATTGATTGAGTTCAAGGCCCGTGGCTGGAAAGCGTCGAGCGCCTTTGGCCTAGCTGGCAAGGTCGTTGACAAGGAGGGCCGTACCCGCTGGAGTGTAGGCGGACGATGGAACTCGAAGATCTATGCGCGATACACTCCCGGTTTCGAGGCGCAACTGGACGAGTCGGGAGAGGGTCCTGGCAGCATCAACGACCCCAGCAAGGCCTTTGTCATCTGGGAGGCCAACGATCGCCCCAAGGGCATTCCGTTCAATCTCACACCCTTTGTACTCACGTTCAACGACATCAACGACAATCTGCGTAAGTACATTGCACCCACAGATTCGCGGTACCGCACGGACCAGCGCGCGATGGAGGACGGCGAGTACGACTTTGCGGCCGACGAGAAGAACCGGCTCGAGCAGGCGCAGCGAGCGAGGCGGAAGGTCCGCGAGGAAAAGGGCGAGCACTTTGAGCCCGCGTGGTTCACAAAGGCCAAATGCGAGACCACAGGCAAGCCGTACTGGAAGTACAACGGCAAGTACTGGGAGCAAAGGGAAAAGTTTGGCAATGGCGACACCAGTGCCTGGGATGGGCTGGAACCCGTCTTCTCCGATGCCTAATCAGAACTTGCGCGGATGGCGGGCACTAGTGTTAGCGAGGCAAAGTGACAGCCTAGTTATAAATCAGGTCTTAATACAGTATTGAGGTTATTCAACAGAGCGTGCATGGAGGTAATGAGTCGGTATTAACGATGCGCGTTGTGCAGCTGCCGTCACATGTCAGTCGGCGAGATGAGACCGCGGAACCAGATCCGCACCACGATTTATCGGTGGGTTTGGGGCTCGGTCTGTGCTCCCGAGGTCGCTTTGGAACTTCGGGCTCTCTAATAGAGGACCGCGTACCTACAGTTGCCCTGCCTATCGATTCGGGATGTGACCCAAAAGTCAAGCTGTCGAGCAAGTTGGGCGCAAGGGAGGTAACCACGTATAAAGAGCCTAAAAATTGAATTCGACTGTTTGAACTGAACTGGGGGGTTGACCCCGAAATTAGGGGCAGTGGCGTGGAGAGAAACCTCGGCAAGACAGGCATAATTAAGAGCCGACCTGCTGCTTGTGGGGTCTACTGTCACGCGGCGCGCTCCTGGGTTCCGCGGCTCGGCTTCGCTGGACCGGGGGTGGGAACCTCAGCCCTGGGACGACATGTGGAATGGATGTCGTCTAACAGAGCCACAAGATCCCCCCACACTCTCTCTCGCTTTCTACAATCTTGATTCTCTGAACAACTCGTTTTCGCCGGCAACAGCTCGACGGCTCAGCATTGGCGCGCGACGACACAATACCATACTCCAAACGCAATCGACCCCCACACACGCCGAAGTGCTCGACTTAAGAAGTGCGACGACGACATCCACGAGGACCAAGCACACTTCAGGGCCAGCTAGATACCCTTGACTGCTGAGCAACACGAGCGACCGAGCCATCTTACCAACGGCTACTTCCTCCGACTCCAAGATTTTGGCAACAAGGAGGCTTCAAGATTCAGTCGACAGGTTCGACAACAGTTTTGACAACAACCCAGTTGCGCCCTCGCCAAGGCAGCAGTAATACAAAGATGTCACCACCATCCCAGACCCCAGCAATGAAGACCCTGATAAGACAGCCGCAGCAGAATGCGGCGCAGGCACCAATTGAGAACGCGCTCGAGCTCACGGAGCTCGGCGTCATTGCTCCTGTAAGCACACTCCCTGATTTCGCATAAGATAGCGGCAGATAGGCGGGCACCTGAGAGAGGCAGGCAAGCAAGAAGCGAGAGATGAGAAGAGCCGATCTCATGTCCTTCAGCAAGAATAGATTCGAGATACCCTATGCAACTCTGTGATGACACGCAGGAGCAAGTGGCTAACAACTTGGCGAACCCGCTCGCTCGCTCTCTCATGTAGGACCTCTTCACAAACACACGCGAGCTCTGGCTCCCGCCCGGCGCGCGCGGCATCTTCGGGGGCGCCGTCATCGCGCAGACACTAGCCGCAGCGCAGCGCACCGTTCCCGCCAACTACGTGGTGCACTCGTTCCACTGCTTCTTCGTGCTACCCGGCGACAGCAACACGCCCATCTTGTACCACGTTGAGCGCGTGCGCGAGGGCCGGTCATTCTGTACGCGCACTGTCCAAGCGCGGCAGAAAGGCAAGTGCATCTTCACCGTGACGTGCTCCTTTGTGCGCGAAGGCTCCGGCGGCGAGAAAACGGTCGAGCACCAGTACACCATGAGCCCCGAGGTCAGCCCGCCGCCCGAGGACTACGAGCAGCCCACGTTCCTCGACTCGTCGCGCGGCGGGCCCGGATCCGCGGGCGAGAAGAGCCCCTTTGAGAGCTTCATGCTGCCGATGACGGGCAGCGGCGACGACCCCAAGCACACGCGCAAGGCGAGGCACTGGGTCCGCGCGAGGGGCAAGATCAGCGAGAAGGGCGGGCACCAGGCGCACCTGAATGCGCTGGCGTACGTCAGCGACAGCTACTTTATCGGGACCATCAGCAGGGTGCACAAGCTCTGGCGGTTCCCGGTCAAGCCGGACGACGTGGACAAGATGCCCCAGGCCGCGAGGGAGCAACTTCAGCGGATCAACGACTTGGAGGGCAACGGCAAGATCGAAGACTTTAAAGACCGGCCGCAGGTCGGGATGATGGTCAGCCTGGACCAGTAAGTCGTGCTGCATGCTTGCTCTCTCTCTCTCTCTCTCTCTCTCTTCCTGTTTTCCTGTGTGAAGGACCACCCTGTGTGACTAACCCGTCTCGTCTCTCCTCTCATCTAGCACAATCTACTTCCACAACCCCAAGAAGGTTCGCGCCGACGACTGGATGTACGTCGAGATGGAGGCGCCGTGGGCTGGTGATGGCCGAGGCCTGGTTATTCAGCGAGTATTCCACAGGGACGGGACGTTGCTCGCGTCATGCTTCCAAGAGGTATAAACCCCCTCCCTTTCTCCTCTGAGTGCGACTTACTCGTGCTCAATGTCTGTCCACTGCTCCTGCAACATAGTGGTTCTTGTTCCCCTTTGCTTATCCCTTTGGCCTTATAACTTGGGGAAGAATTTGCGAGCTGACATTGTGACCACCTGGACAGGGCGTGGTGAGGCTCAAGCCGCCGGTGAAGGAGGAGAGCAAGCCCAGATTGTAGACATGGCGTCGGGACTCCATCGTTGTCACGGGCAAGCAATACTTGCTGGTGGCAGGTGTAAATCCCCGGATTTCCGAGTGGTGTTGTGTGTGTGTGTGTGTGTGTGTGTGTGTGTGTGTGTGTGTTTTGTTTTTGCTTACTTTTGTCTCGTATCTCCGGGCTGTCATATTTACCTCGGGGGACTGCTTGCTTGCGTAGGGGGTATACACATTCATATTTAAAGTCAGTAGTCCGAGAAATAATCAGATAAACGTGTCTTGATCTGGTCCCATGAACAAACACCGACGAGAGAAATCCTCTCATTTGGCCCGAGCAATAGCTTCTGTGTCGATGAATAAAACGATCTGGATTAGGTGAAGATACCCCCCTCCCCCCTTTATAACACGTGCATCAAATCTAATCTCTCCTGGTCAAGATGGGCGACATTGAAACTACAGCCTCTAAAATTACTTATTCTATACTCCCCTACCAGCGCGATTTAGCATAATGTCTAGTACGTTTTACATGATTTTTTAAAGCAAAACCAAAAAGCTCGGAAGGGAGTGTTCTACGAGCTTTGAAGCTCGGTACACACGCTCCAGGAAAGCCCCAGAAAGCCCACTAGGATAATGTAGGTAGGTGTAGGAGAGTACTAGTAGTTACGTACGTACTTGTCTTACCTGCTCCTAATGTCACAAGACTGTGAGCATGACACGCAAGTTCGAACCGCAAAATGGCGTGGTCAGAGGCCACGCAACCCACATAGTATCGCACACAGACCTCCGGGGGACTTTGTCCAAAACACTTAACGTGAGTCAGGGTAGCAACTCTGCCGCCAGCAACTTGTTTCGTAATCAGACAACAGCGCAGCTGAGAAGACATACTTCTGCCCGCAGCCGCAGATGCGTCACCGCAGGAGCTAGGGCGACCCAAGCCCGCGGTCGTGGAGGCTTGGCCACGTTTCCCTGGTTCCCCGGAGAAACTAATCTCCAGGCTTTTAGAGTTTTCTCTTTTTTTCTTTTGTTCCTTTCGCAAGCGGGCACCAAGAGATAGATATACTTATCTCGGGGTATGCTGTAACGTAGAAATGGCATTGTTCGTAGCTAGTCGGTCGTGCCTTCCCCAGAAGCTGGACGCTGTCGCAACAAACGGCTCCCCTCCCATCCCAGTCAGTGACATTGCGGGATGATCTCCCGACCATCAGCATCAGCACACGATGACTGTTCCCGCAGGAGTGCCATCCTCGGAGTTCGGGCCGCTATGATTCATCCTTATGTCCGCATCCTGGGGCGGATCATCCTCCTTAGCAGCGGGCCTACTCGGACATGCTCCTCCGCCACAGCCAACGCCTCCATCGAGCAAGGACGCCTGAAACCCCGAATCTCGAACGGGCGTCCAGGGCCCACGTGAGGCCGTCATGACGTCCGATCGACCGACCCCCTTGGACCAACCTCACCCGCCGCTACGGACTGCCTGCGCCACCTAAGCACGCCACACTGCGCCGGTCCGGGCGCCGTCGTCATCTCGCATGCCGCTTGACCTCGAGCCGGAACTATCTCGAGGTCAAGCGGCAGTTGGAAACGACAAATCTGCACGATGATGGTCTAGAGTCTTTGGGGGCCCTCGGCTAGACCAACTCAATCGCAAGCCTGCAGCCGCAAAGAGAAATTTTCTGCATCTTCGATAGCCGACCCGCCTGCCTCAATCCACCAAATTCACTAAATGACCCGCTAGGTGAGGGCAACTCTCGTGAGTACAAAACCAGGACGAAACGTGCTTGATGCTGACAACATGATGCAGCACGAGGCTCGAGGCTCGAGGCCTCGAGGGCATCGCAGGGTTCCGGAGCGCTCTGTGGCTGGCTATGGCCCAGGACACAGCCGGGCGGAAACCGCGATGATGTTTGCTGTGGGGTCGGCAAGGAGGGCTTGGCATCGGCGCCGGGCTGCTGGGAACATCCCGCACCCGTGGGCGGAGCCGTGGGCGGACCTAGGTGGATCCAGGCTCGCGCTTGGCAGATACACAGCATCTTGTGTTTTTGCCTCTTGGCGGTGATCCTCATCAGTGGTGCATGCCACGAGACATTGCGGACTGCCGTGCGCTGCAGGCGCCCTAGATGACAAATCCTCGCTACACCGTTCTTGTATCGTGTCGCAGATGCAGATGCAGATGCACCACATGATCACACTGACAACAGAGATCATCCTTTCATCAGTCGCACCATGATCTACGGGCGGGCCTGTTCTTGGCTTTTCTGCACGCCATGCATGCAGAAAAGTCGTCCGCAAGTAAACAGTCGACACCAGTTCAACGCCTCGGCTCTGTTCTCTGTTCTCTGTCTCAATTCGTACTACCGGTGCGGCTCTGCTCGCGCAGCCTTCTGCCGTACCACACAAGGCTGATAGAGTTTGGCAGAGCAATACAGGCACCGGCGTCGATGAAGTCATTGTCAGTGAGGCTTCCGTAGTGACATCTTTGATCGTCCAATCGCAGATGGCAGCACTGTACCAAGCTCCGCATACGAGATGCAGACACAAGAGCGCTAGTCACTGCCGATGCTTCGAGAAACTCCAACGGTGTAACGCCCACGTCAAGGGCCCGTTCAATCACCAGTGTCTGACACACGGCCGAGAGGTTAGGCAATGTGACCTTACGTCCGGGTCGGGCGCTTGCGCGGCCGAAAGCTTAATCGACGACGCGCACAATGTGTCTGCCAGCCTGGGCATGCACCGGAGCGGACAGTTTCCGCCGCCCGACTTATGCAGATTGGCTACGCGGCGAGGTGGCCCAAGCAAAAAGTGACGCATTCTCTCTCCCCATACTGTGGGCGTACTGTGGGTAATGGTAAGAGAATGCGTCACTTTTTGTTTGGGCCATTTGCGCGGTAAGGGCGTCTGGCCCCCCTATGCGGACACGTATGCGCATGAGCGCGGTTCAACATGTGCTCTGGTCACCGATACTACTGCATGCGTCCTTGATGTCCATCCGGCCAATGGGAGGGTCATGGAATGGCGTGGCCTCCTCCGATGAGCTGCCGTCCAAAAAGACTGATCCTGTCGGGCACGGCTGGTTGACCTCTGTCGAAGAATGATGATGATGGTCTGTTGACGGAGAGTTTGCGAAAAGATGTGCCAAGGATGACTGTTGCAACCTGAGCGCACTGCAGATCGGGTGTTGCCGAATCCCGCAGCCAGAACGACTGAGAGGAGAGAGTTTGGGAGACTCTGGCTGTGAGTGCTGGGCAACCCAGGGTCATCGGCCACAGACCCAGCCAGGACGGAGGCAGCAATGGCTGGCAGGCCGAGCGTCTGTGTTGTGCTTGGCCATGTGGTGTGGCCCGCTCGCACACGGACATAAGACGACCCCGACAGACGAGCCGTGGACAAGACGTGGATAATGAGTACGAGCCCCACCCCGGCCGTACAGTAGTGGGATTGAGTTCATGGTCACGCCAAAGCCAAGTCGCTGCCCCGGCCGTGACAAATGTGTCCGAGACGTTGGCTTTGCCGCGCCAGAGGTATTATTAATGTACTCCAGAGCCCCCCACCGTCACTCTTCCATCAGCATGTCTCGTCTTTCACCCCTCGAACCCGACCCTGAATCCCCAAGCGACTACCTGTTGCCCATCTATCAACTCTGTACTGCTCCATGACAACATTGTAACACAACTTGATCTCGGCTTCTTATATCACAGAAGTGGTGGCTTGCACTGGACTAGACAGCTTCAGCCATAGTCCCACTCCCACTTACACACCAAAGTTCGCCTACAACTTTGAGCGTCAGCATACCGGTAGTCCGCTGACTATTGTCTCACATACTCAATGGACAACGGACTTCCTACACCCCCCAACGAGGGGCTTAGCCACACGAGAACCTCGGCATTGTCCTCGTCGAAAAAGATGTCTGGCCCTTCAATAAAGACCTCCAAGTCGACCCACCGCGTGACTAAGCGCCCTTCCACCACACATTCCTCGCGCTCGCCTGTACATGACCACGCGCCACTGTCACCAAACTCCAAAGACGACGGCAGGCATAAGAGAGTATGGAAGGCTTGTGAGCGGTGCCGAATGAAGAAGACCAAGGTGAGCCCTGGCCCCGCCCCTTTGAATGACTTAACCGTATCATTCTTGTGTGACACAGTAATCTGACTTGTATAACCAGTGTGACGGCGAATTTCCCTGCAAGAGGTGCAAGGACGACGGCCTCGTCTGCACCGCTGGGACAAGGAAGAAGACGGAGTACAAGCAGCTCCCCAAGGGGTAAGTTCTTGAAGATACCTAGAGCACACACACCGGTGACCAGTTGTCTGACCGCGCCACAATTGCAGATACGCCGAGGTCCTCGAGCATACCCAGTTTGCCTTGATAGCCACAGTACACAAGCTTTACGCCATGGTCCGAGAAGGCCAGTCCTGGAACCTGGGAGAGCCAGATCTCAACGACAAAGGTCAGCCCATCATCCACAACATTGCGACCAAGCTCGGATGCATACGGCCGAATGCCGACATCGATCTGCCGCCCCACTCAGTATTCCCAGAAGACGAGGCTGGCCTGGCACAACTAGCGGCAGAGCTACATGCTCAGCAGCCGGATCAAGAATTCTCGCCGTGCGAGGCCACGATGGAAAACAGCAGCACAGTCGACAGCCGGTCAGACCGGGCGAGTCCGTCCGAACTCGACCACTCAGACTTTGAGCACGACTACAAGCCGAGCCACCTGCTCGGGGGCGACCGCAATAACACCAACCTCCAGACAATGTCGCCCGAGAGTTTCTGTTCGGGCACCGATTTTGACGTCAACACGCCCATCTCTGGCTTCGACAGTCACTCGGCCGCCATGTTCGGCAGCTTGCCTCGCTCGACATTCCCACCGCCCTTGCCCTTGCCCATGTGGGGCATCGACGACAGCAGCAGCGGCAGCATGTCGCAATACATGCCCGGTCTGGGGCTCAACATGGCCGACATGATGCTCAGCCAGGGCCTCATCGAGTCAGAGTTTGGCACAATCAAGCCTCACATGGTCTCGTGTGCCGACTCCGAGGCCATGCTAGGCCTCGGCGACCCCATGATCTACTCCGGTTACAACATGGAGGCGGCGATGCGGTCATGAGAGACGAAATGAATAGCTAGGCAGAGTGCGTATGTGATACAGGATCGCGGTCCTGATTTCCGCGTGCATCAGCCCGTGTAAACTTAGTAATGAGCAACATAACCCTGCACGAATAGGGTTGGTCAGGCGGGAGCACAGACGCTCCGTTGTTTTACGAAGGGGAGTACTAGGATTATTTGTTTCTTTTTGGGAGTTTCTTTGCAAGGAGTTGAGGCTAGTTGTTGCACTACCACCACCTATTGTACAGAGTAGAACATTGGTACCTTGGTGTTGCGGACCAACAAAGACGAGAGCGGGCAAGCATTGCTTTGAGCGCCAAGGCGAAATTTATTTAGACTCGACTCAGCCACCGCGCAGCGAGCTCTTTTATTTTATTTTATCCCCCTTTTTTCATGCGCGGTTGACCACTTTCTTTTACACCGCGAGTATGTTCCTGAGCACAGGCTTCGATACCAAAAACATCTGCCGGGTTGTGTGAACTCTGATGATTGCGTCACGTCAGTCGTCTCGTGCATGAGCGAGCGAGCGAGCGCGCGCGGCAATGCCGCCGGCCGCCCATCGAGTCCTAGCGGGGAGGGGGGTCCGGGCCATCTAACATGCCGTGCTTTTCTTATCTTCACGGGATTGACGAAACTTATCAGGGTGGTTGCATGAGAAATGGATGGCGGCTCTGACCGCCGCCTGCCGCCTGCTCAAATTCGGCTTTTCGATTGCTCCGTAGTCACAGGGATATTATTGGGGGCGCTGGGGGAGAGATACATTAAGGTTTACTTTGGCAGGGCTTTTGTCGATGCCGGGATTGTGATACTCGCATTCCATTACCTTGGGTCGTGTGTGTATTGTGTGCAAGGGATGGATCTTTACTTGACACCTGACCCCCCGGATCTAGCCAGCCATCACCACTACTACCTACCTAGGTAAACAAGACTGCCGGGGTGTTGCTGTCAGGCTCGCGCGCGTAAGTCAGTGATGCATGGTCGTCGAAGACACGGCATAACCCCACACACGTTCTAGTCTGTTCTGTAGCCCGAGGCCCGAGTCACACACCCAGAAGCACCCCACCCGGCCGCCTGGCCGGTCAGCTAAAACGTAAATACACCCATCAAGGCTCTGAAGCCGGCGGTTGCTGTCTTCTCGTTCCCAATCCCACCGCTCCTCTCTCCCTTGCTCTATATACCAGAGACGAAAAAAACTAGAAACAAAAAAACTGCGCGCACCAACCTCGATGGTGAAATGACGACAGTCGCTCTTGGACGCCAAGAGAACGCCTCAGGGTCAATAGACTCTGCTTTGCCGACCCCCGAGGCAGGGATAAAGGAAGGGGGGGGAGAAGGGGTCAAGAGTTGCATGGCTAGGGACCAGAACTTAATCGTGCGTGGTGGCGCTCGGAGCCGGATGGGCCAAGGCCGGCTACTCTCTGCTTCATCTGTGCGGCGACATACTATGTACACACACACACACAGTCTCTCTCTCTATGAACTGCCCGTCGTGCTGCCTTGTCATATGGGCCGCTGCCGCTTACTAATCGGTATTGTGAGTGCGGGTATGTACCATGTCGTTGACTTTTGCGGGACCTGTTCACTTTTGTCCAGCCAATGGTAATGACGACAACAGATGCCTGCGCCATTCCGGCATGAGGCAGGCTTGTTCAAACCGACATGAATATGTGTTCATGGAACGACGGCAGCGAACGCGCGTCGTATTCGGTATCGGTATACGAGCGAACGCGCATCGTATTCGGTATCGGTATACGAGCGAAATGGATACGGACAAGTGCCGAGTACGGGGGCGGACAGGGGGAGAGATCGCCGACAAACTTATTATTAGTCAGAGGACATACATACGTCGATGCTGCCTACTTTTATGGAAGGCTGAGTCACCGGAAGCAGCCGAGATTGCATCGTTGTCGCCAAGTGTGGCTTGTACCGTGTCGACGTGTCGAGCTGCCTCGCGCAGTGTCTTGGCGAGCCCTTTCTTTCGCAGCCTTCAATGTTGACAAGGCTGCCTCTCCCCCTCCACCACCACCCGCTCGCACACGGATTCGGCGCCGGAGATTGCCAAGCCCCGAGATGCCGCAGAGTTACAGGGTGACTTTGCGACCAGTAGGCACCCACCCACCCACACGGCAGGGCAGAGAAGAAGCAGACGAAGGGGTCGGTGTCAGGGGCGGGTTCGGGGTCGGTGCCGGGGCGGGGCGGGGCCGAAGCCACAAGCGGTTGACCGATCACGATGACTGTATTGGGCCAAGCCGCCAACTGCACTAGCGCTCAAGTCTGCTGGATTGGTCAGCTGCTGCCCGCCCTGCTTCGGCCTCTCTCAGTGGGCCAATGGCACACACCAGTCGAGCTCTGTCCGCGGAGCCCCGGCCCAGCAGCAAACGGCCTTTTATGCCCGAGCCAAATGCAGCAAGGGCGTGTGAGCCGTACCTGACCACTCGAGGAGGGTCTGCACGCTGATCCTCCCTTTCCAGAACAGGACATGCACGGAATAATACATAGTAATCCTGCTGGGCCCCACACACCACGGCCTGCCTGCCTGCGAATCCCGAATCCCGGCGGGTACGCTAGTGTAGTCATCATCGCTCTGCGGCCAAACAATGCCCAGCCAACCCGCGTCGAGGCGAAGCTGATCGCCCCGTCGTGAATAGAGACAGGCCTGTGTCCTGGGTTCGTCCCCCTCCCCTGGTTCTCGTGCCTACACCGATTCGTGCACCCCAAAGCAACAACAAAATGTCTGGCCGTGCGTGACGTTTTGTTCGCCATGGCGCCCACGGCGCCTCCCAGAGCCTTTTTCGGTTAGAGGCGGCAAACCGCATAAGCTGCAGTCCATCGGAAGACTCCAGGACACTTCTTCTCCGCCACGTCGCCAACAGTAACCGGGGCTGCACACATTGTTTTTATGCACAACCCGCCGGTGCGGGCTTCGGTGGCCGCGGGGTCCTCTTACTCTGTACAACCCCGGCCCTTTTGTTACTGATCTCTCCCGTTGTGTAAAACAACAGTCTGTCAGTGCCTGTCGCACCCCTTCGGTAAAGGAAGCTACAAGGTCGCCAAGGCTGGTGAGTCTAAGCTCTGCATCATCCCTTGTGATTGCGGACAACATGGAGTGTGGTCTGAGCATCTCTCCATGCAGATGTAAAACAACACGTACGTCGGTCAGACATCTCGGGACTGAGCTCTGCGGCCTCCGGGAGCTAGAATGTCTCGACAACAAGAGTACCATATGATAGATACTGGCAGCTAAAGAAGACGAATGGATAATCGACAGGGTTATGCATTTGAATTAGAGTACCAAGCTACATTAGATGTCACTTCACTCCTCCCAACAACTAGACCGCACTAAAACATAAACAGGTACTGTAGGTCTTCACGGCATAGTGCTTTTACTCCTCTTCTGTGTTTTGTCTGTCTGTCTGTCGTCTTGCTTGTCCAGCCTTGTCCTGATCACTGCGTGTTTGTCAAGTGCGTGTTTCAATACACTTCAGATTATCTCTGCTCCTGGAACTGGGGTTTACCCGATTTCACCTTTCTTACTACACGCGAACGCCAAAAAAAAAAAAAAAACTCATATCAACGGCAATGCTTGGGATCCCTTTTCCTTTTTCTCTCTCTCTCTCCCCTCTCTCTCTTCCTCTGAGGAGAGTCAGCGAGGCAAAAATCAAACTTACCAAAACTTTCCATATAACTGCTGAACGAGATGGGAGCACGATATTTCCCCTTTGGGGCTACGTATGCCACCGACACACTAGAACCGAAAATTTGATAACAAAGGCTGAAAGCAAAGCAGTTCAGTACTCCCTAGGCCTTTTTTTGGTTGTTGGCGTTTGCAACAGTGTGGCCAAGCTGTCTTTCCTCTTCAATAGACAACATGTGAGTTTGAGTTAGTTTGCGAGTCGACAACTTTTATGCCCCCTGATATTCTCGCTGCAAGGGATAAAACAACCGACTATGGCCATTCTAGAAGAGCCCTTTGTTTCTGTTTTTTGTTTTTTTACATATATAATCCTCCGACTCCTGCTCATTTGGCTTGACGAGCAAGCCTGTACGTGGTAGATGACGAAACGTCAACGCCTCTCCATTAGCCGCCATTACCACCATGGCTATCTCCTCCCAGAGGTCGACCTTTTCAACTTCGTGACGGCTTAGTCTTTTTCTTGTTCCCACGACGTGGGACTACCCTAGGTCTACTGAAGGTGCCGACATCTCAGTCACATATGTCTGCACTTAGGGGCGCTGGGTGGGAATTGGCACCACAGGGAGATTTTTTCCTGGTCATGGCACATGTATAGAAGGTCAGAATAGAAAGGCGAGTTTGTTTTAGTTTTAGGAGGTTTCCTTTTTTTTTTTTTTTTTTCTTGATCATTTACGATGGAGTTCTTAATGGGATAGTCTTGCGAAGATCACTAAACGCTCGCCTGGCCGTTAATCAAAGGAAACAAGCCAGGCAACTTTGAAACGGAAGGGGGCCAAAAGCTGGAGTGCTCTGATGTCCGTGTTTCCCCCAGCTTCGCACCTGCCGTGGGGGCCGGTGGCCGAGGGCCCTCCGATGGGCTCGAGAGAGGATGGCTCTGGGCGACATCGCCAAGAGGCTGAGTTCCCCAGCCACTGCGAGAACTGGATTTCCAACGGTACCCGCTCCTGTCTGAGCTGGCTCTAGGAGTTTGGTGTTGTATGTCAGCTTCAGAGGAGTTGTCTATGATCTTGTATGCCGCATGTGTTGTGCTTCTCATGGCCTGCAGCCTTTTGCGTATGATTGGAAGAGAGAAAGAGAGAAAGAGCGTTTCCATCTGGTGGCACATAAAGTATCTTCAATCCAGTTTGTATTGATTATAGAACCAACGTCTTGATACACCATGAAACCTTCAACACAGCCGAGACAAACTCCAGGCTGCGCGATTATGTCGTACAGTGTACCTAATTTTACCCCTGCATGCCTTTCTCCCTGTTGTTTGTCTTGATTATGTTGTATTTTTTCCAGTGATGATATACGTAGACGGTCGCGCACATAGAGAACCACGAGGGAATAATTATAGCGCATTGTCGTTCCGAGATTGCCCCGATGTTTCCAGCGAGGCCTTTTTTTTCAGGGATATTGTGGTACACGGGACCGTGTCACCCGAGCTGCATTGGCCATGTTCCAGCACGATGGGTACCTTTTATGGTGCTTGAAAGGCAAGTGTTGACACATGCTTCTTGAAAGCCCGCAAGAGCCTCATCGGACTGAAGCAGGATTGGTTCTAGTATGTATATAAGTACCTACATGCAAAACCTCGGTGGCTTCGGGCAACTAATGAGTCGTGGAAACACCAGCAAAATACACCAGCAAAATGGACCCTCGCAGTTACTGACTTGGAAATACAAGTACGAGGTTTGGCCCAGATATTCCGGTAATGCTGGCATCGAAGAGTGCACCATACCGAGGCTCACCAACCTCTGAACACTGCGCTTGCATGATTGGACATGGCGTATACCATGGTAGTTGGTGCTCCCTGGGCTCCTGCTCGAAGCACGCACGCACGTTGAGCAGATTTGAAGGGTCTTGAAAGCAACCGAGCCCCACCAGCTCGGCAACGCAACCTAGGCCTCGGAACCTATGCTGGCCCAAGTCTCGAAGCAGATCGCAAGGAATCCCTGGGATAGGCCGGGGTAGGCTGCATGTGTCTTGAGTCGGAGGGGTAAGGAGGGGAACCGCAACGGCCGCTCGAGGAGGACTGTGTGTGTTGGCTTGTCGCGAGTGAGGATGGCAGGGTGGGGGGGGGGAGAGAGGACATGCGCTAAGAGAGTGATGTCGAGTTCGTGTGATGATGACGTCGGCGCATGTGAGAGGAAGCATGATGCCTTGGGGCAGCTTATTGTTCGGAACTCAGGTGTGCCCGGACTAACTTGGTGTAACTTGGACGGATCCGTAAGCAAAAGGCCTTTCGCGGCTAGACTGGATTCGAGGTGGCCGTGCGGAGACTCCGAGTCCTGGAGTCTACACAACAAGATTGTCACTTTCTTTGTTGCTGGCCACGGCCTCGCGGTGACATTGGAGACCCAATGCCATGCACCCTCTGTCGTTGCAGTCTGCACGGATCGCGAAAAGTGCAATTGACAGGATCGCGGCCCGTTGCAGCACATTGCACAGCCCCTCGCGTAGGCTGCCACTTGAACCATCGGCACGCTTACGCAGTCAGGGTGCCCAAAGGTACAGGACGGTTGCAGCTTCCGCGCCGCTGCGGCTGTGGAGATATCGGAGAAAGCTGGCAAGCTGGGAGCCACCGGGGATGCAATAAGTATACGGCCACAGTCAGAAAAGACCGGCCGCTCTGGCCTCCTTTCCTGTCCCTTCGGGCTGCAACCTCCAAGACGATCGTCAATGCCAACAATAAAGGGGACCTGGACCCGGCGGCATTGCTGAAGCCCCTAACCCGCTAATTAAGGCTGGGAGCGTCCTCCTCAAAGCTGATCCCTGCCAAGTGCCCGCCGCCGCCAGCTTGCCCTGCACGGAGTACCTGAGGGTAGTCAACGCAACATCAAAGCATCAGCAGCCGTGTCCGAGCAACACGTCACAGCGACACGACACACACCACCGCCCTCTCCTCGTCACGCTCACAGTCTCGGCGTCCGTCTCCCTCGCCCTCTCTATCAGTCCATCGCCGGCACTCCCTGTCGGGCCCGACGCCTTTTTCTCCTAATCCCACTTCCACCTCTGTGCGTCGCCACGACAATTCTCACCGTCTCTCGCCACGCCATCTGAAGCAGTCTTCGAGGCTGCGCGTACGGCGCCATGAACGCCCTCCAGCAGAAGTGCCGCCCCAAGCACCAGGTCCTGGTGCTCAAATGCTACCCTAGGACCACAAAGGGTGCTGTCGATGTCAAGCCGAACTCGAGCGAACTCAGCTACCTGCTCTTCTACGCCTCGTCGCGCCGCTCCAAGATCCAGAAGGTTGGACAGTTCCTCGAGAAGAAAACGGCCAGCGACGTCTGGAGGCTGCGCATTGGGTGCGTTAACTCACCCATTTCACTATCCTCACAACGCCTAGAGAACCTCCTAATGCCAATCCCAAGGACTTTGCTAACGCGCCGTCGCCAATGCTACAGAAATGTCCAGGTCACCCTGCAGATTCTGGCGGCTCTGATTGAGAAGTCGCCAAAGGACCTGCCTCTGTTTGCGCCCAACGTCCTCAAGGTCCTTGGTCTCATCTTGAGATCCCAAGACCTCACCATGGTCGAGGCATCGCTCCCAACCTTCGAGACCTTTTGCGAGCACCACGACGCCGCCGCGCTCTTTGCCGATCAGTCATACCTTGAACAGTACAAGGACATCACCAAGGTCTACGCGGGTTTTGCTTCGACTATAATCTCTCCTACAAAGACTACGCTCAGCAAACCCATCGCCATGCAGTGGAGGAGTGCTGGCCTCGGCGCGATCAAGAGCATCGCTCAGTCAGATGCCCTATCATCAGTGGCTGGGCGCCAGCTCGAGATCACCGTGCCAATGGTGCTTGAGAACCTATGGACGGACAACGAGGACTTTCTGCAGGTTCTTCTACAACGCGCAAACTTGGAAGAGAAGACAGACACGACCGCGCCTCTCCGACGTCGAACCAGCATCTCCACAACCCAGACCTCTGAGACAGGTGGCGATACAAACCCCGTAGCGCTGTCTGGCTCCACAAACGAAATTGACAGGCTCGCTGAGCAGGACGTCGGTGTCCTCGCCATGCAATGTTTGAAGCAGATCTTTGTTGTTCCAAACAGAGCTCAAGTCAGCGGCGCCACACGTGCCCTCATCGAGTTCATAAATGATCGCCTTCAACAGAATGAGGTCGTCATCAAGAGCCACCCTCACACGGGGCAAGACAAGGGCTGGGCTGTGACAATATTCGGCCTCGTCGCCCGGTGGGCTCCTGTTCAGGACCGCTATGTGATCATCATCACAGCAATGGACGTCCTATCCAAGACACAAGCGACTGCGGAGAACGTCAAGCTACAGAACGTTTTGCTAGCTGTGGTTGGGTCCCTGTTGCGATCTGACGTCAACTTGATCGGGCTGAGCATAATGGATGTCCTTCTTGGGCTGCTACAACTTCTGAAAAAGGTCATGCGCACCCGAGGCATCAGCAAGACCATTGAGACTGCCGAGACCGAGAAGGAGGATCAGTTGGACACGCTGCCAGCGGACCACGACCAGCTGCTTGATCGCATTCAGAAATGCATCGGCCATCTTGCCACACATGTCTACTACGGGGATCAGGTCACAGACATGATGTCGACCATATTTTCGCTGTTGAGGGCGAATCCTGCGACATCAGAGGCTGGATCATCCAGTGAAAAGGACCCAAAAGCCGGTGCTGTCGAATCCATGAGCAGTTTGTCCGACGACCAGCAGCAGCTCGGTCTACTCTTTGCGCATCAAGCCGGCAAGGTACTTGCGCTCAAAGCGATCAAATCAATTCTCCTTGTCGCCAACGAAAAGACAAAAGCAGACGGCAGGACGACTTTGAACCGTACCAAGGTTCCACTTCAAGTTTGGGAGGGTACACACTGGCTGCTCCGCGATCCTGACGGTGCGGTGCGCAAGGCTTACGCAGAAGCTCTGGTAACCTGGTTGGATCGTGAAACCAGTCGTCGGGATGCATATGCCAGCGACGAGACTAAGCCAAGAGTCGGGCGCCGGGAGACAGGGTTCGGGCAAGGAACCCGCCGCGCGGTGTCGAGCGCCTCAACTCGAGAGCGACCCGCGAGAGTCCCCAAATCTCACTTCCTCCGTCTTCTCCACCTTGCGGCTTACGACAACGCCATGCAGTTTATGGACTATGATTCAGACATTGTTTTGCTTCACATCGTCCTGGCTAAACTTGTAGACAAGCTAGGGATCAATGCGGTTAGATTCGGCCTCCCTATGGTCTTCAGACTTCAAGAAGACATTCAAGAGGCAGAGACACCATTACAAAAAGTCCGCCTAGGTTGTCTTTGTCATGGCTACTTTCTAGCTGTCAGCGTCAAGTTTCAGCTTGAAAATTCCATCATCGGCAGAGCGATTCAGACCGAGATCACTCGCAGGCGCAGCAAGCAGTTTTGGACTGAGGGAATCCAGATCCCGCCCAGTACGGTCGAGCTGGCTGGTATGCCTGGGGAGCAGAGAGCAGCGCCTCGGCGGCCTAACGGAAATGTTGAAACGGAAGCATTGCTGCCTTTTGACGAGCGTTTCCCACTAGTGGAGCAGCTCTGTGGCCAATATCAAGACCGACCAGCATCGCCATCTCTCAGCCCACCGTCTTCGCCAAACAGAACATTTGCCCAGCCAATACTTGGATCAGCTAGCTTGGCAATCCCATCCTCAAGCCAGAACGAGCGCGACCTGCCCAACTACATCAGGGAAGACATGTTGATGGAGTGGACTCGCGACGCGACACTAGCTGCTGTACAGGAGGGAAGCAAGTCTGCATCACTGAGCGGCTCCAAAACTGGTACCGCAAGCCGATTTGGCGCGAGTGGTCTGCACCCCAACGGCTACGCCGCAAGCAGGCCAGCGTCCGCTTATGCTCAGAATAGCATTCGTCCCCTTTCTCACGTCGGGGCTGGACAGATGGCTGCCCTGCGTAAATCTAGTTTGCCAAGCCCAACCTCCACAAGGAGTCAATCTCCGCGCAATCATGTTGCCTCTGTCGATCAGCTCAAATCCGTTCTGAGCGGAGAGGTTCTAAGACCATCTACATTCAGCGGAGGTTCAACTGAAGAGGAAGACAGCGATAGTGTAGCTAGCCATGACCTCTCCCCCTCTGAGTTCTCAGTTGATGGTGGTTCGGAAACGGGCCGTGAGTACTCACAGACTAATGGTGATGGCTTATCACGGTCACGCTCGAAGTCTAGCACTCGTAAGGCATCCGGCCATAATGGCGGGCCGCTCTCATCCAACCCGACAGCCGCTGATCAGCTTGATTTGGACGGCGTGCCTCCAGTGCCACCGTTGCCTGCTGGCGTGACAGGTGTCTCTCCAGTGCCCCCAACACTAGAGACCTCACAGTATGGCAGTAGCTCATTCCAGCAGCAACGGCCTAAGACAGGCAGGAAAAGCATCAAGTCCCGCGGGGGAGAGGGCAATGGCGGTTTCTCGGGCGCGCTTGGTAATGAGAACAGCGGTAACACGTTGGACCTGCAGTCACTGCTTAAGGGTATCGACAGCAAGTCTCGGGAGCACACGATTGGGAGTCTGACAAAGCCTCCTTACTGATACCCAACGAATGAAGAGGAGGAACGTCTTAGCACAATGGTAGCATATTTTTGGGTGCTACGAGGACTTGCGTGTGCGGCTCAACGCTTGAGGTCTGGAAAGAAAAGCCTGGTGCACCTGACGCTTAAGGAGGTAGAAGAGTGATACGAATGTTTACATGAGAGGCGGAAGTTGTTGTGCACATATACGCAGGGCACATAGACCCTAGCCACATAGACCCATAGCTTCACTGCTGTTTAATCTCGGAATCCTGCCCGAGCATATTGCAGCGAGATGATGTTTTCTTATGTACAGCGCGAGATATCCAAAATTGCTTCATATCAGCCTAGTCCTTATGTTTGTATATAATAGCGTGATGTCGACTGAGAGCCGTTGTAGCCTATGCACGGAGGTGATAGGCATTGGTAAAGTATTTTAACTTGCCACATTCCACATGTAACGAGTACACATAATGCCAAGATACAGAAAACAGTAGCCAGGCACGCTATTCTGCACAATTGTGCCGACCCGATTTCGCTACCGCTTCCCGCTAAGGGCAGACGACCCGGTGGGCCTCTTGCCCCTGAGATTCCCGTGGCTGCCCCATGCGCCTGCGGACTTTTTGAGCCTGTTGCCGAGGGAGATGCGGGCTGCCGACAGAGGCTGCTGCTGCTGGAGCTGGTGGTGGTGCTGCTGCTGGGCAGACGAGGAGGACGCGCCGCCGTACTCATCCGCAGAAGTGGCCACGCCCTCCCACTCCATGACACTCGAAACCGCGGGGCTCGCGATGGACGTGCGGCGAGAGCTGCCGTGTTGGTGCCCGCCTGCTGCGGAAACGTCCACGGCGCTCAGCAAGCCCAGGTCGTCCGAGGCCTTGCGCGTCTTGCCCTGCCTGAGGGCGCCGATGAGGACCGTCCAGGACTCTACCTCACCGCTGCAAGCGTCCTCGAGACAGTTGCAGTCGTCGCCCGCGGGGCACTCGGTTTCGCCCGCGGCGTACCACTCGGCGGCGCAGCCGTTGTGGCTAGCGCACCCGCAGCCTAGGCATGGTGGGTACAGCGCGGTGATGGGCTCGTGGCAAAAGACGCACGAGAGCTGCGTTTGTGTGCGTCGGCAGCGCTCGCAGATGCCCACCGCGCCTCCCGCTGCAGCATAGCCCTCGGCTTGCTGCACTGGGTCAAGACGCGTTTCGTGCCGCCAGCACACCCCCGTCACGTCAATACCGACATCGGAGTTGACAATGCGCTCGAGCATCTCCTTCTTGTGCAGCACGAGCGGCGAGGTGGTGGCGGTGTCCATCTGGCCTTGCGGGGTGTGGCCCAGGCTTTCCGTACTGTGGACAGACTCTCGGAAGTCCCCCCGGCCAGCAGAGGTGCCAAAGGAGGAGGAGCTCGAGGCATAGACAGAGGAGTCTTGCTTCAGGACGTTAAACTTCATAATTTCGAGACGTGCGAGCGGTTGCTCCCACATGAGGAGCATTTCTGCATAGGCATAGCGGTACCCAGCGTACAGGTGCTCACGCGAGTGCTCGAGAAACGGCACGCTGAGCCACCCATCATCGTCAAATATGGCCTGATCTTGCAGCTCAGAGGATATGCCATAGCACGTGTACGGCAGCAGGTCATCTTTCCGACGCTCGTCATCTGATATCGAGTTCCGGGCGGTCGATGATGGTTCGAACGCTAGACTGGGACCAATGACTGTTGACGCGCCCCAGGTGACATTCATGTTGGGAGTTAGATTGGCCAGAAAGTTGTCCCCCGGACTGGGTCGTTTCCGTGTGGGTGGTGACGAAGACACTACGTTGGCAAAGGGGCGAGGGAAATTTGCGGCGAAGCCCGAGGCCGTGCTAAGAGCCGTATTGGCGCGCCGAAATAGTCTATTATCGGGGGATGTCGATAGACTGTGCGTTGGGTCTCCTTCGCCTGGTGTTCTGGAGGGTGGCGTCTCGCCGCACGAATAAGAGTTGGGCTCGGTGCTCCAAGGACCTCCATCTGAACCGTATGAGCCAACTATGTGTTGTGGTGTATGTGCAATTTTCGGTGTCCCTGCTGCCGAGGAAGCTTGGCCTCTGTAGTTGCTGCTGCTTACCCACAAGGAAGCATCGGCGGGGAAGTAGTCTAGTGAAAAGGCCGGTGCTTTCATGGGTAGAGGTGTTTCTGGCTGGGTGAGGTGGGATTCGGCGTATGCGACACTGTCCTGTGTTGAGGACTCACCAAATATACAGGAGAGCATGGCCAGCATCTGGATGTCAGCCTTGCGCTCGAAGTATACGAACAGGTCAGTGATGAGGTCCTTGGCAAGCGGGTGCTGTCCCCACTTGACTCTGCCTGTCAGTTTATTCTTTTCCCACTCATTCGGCGATGAGCTGTCAGTATCAAAGCGCGATACCGCATCTTTTGCGATGACTAGCATAGAGTCGTGCATCTGCGAGGCCTCTACCCACTCCAAGGGTATAGCTTTGCGAAGCAAAAGAGCAGCGTATTTCCAGACATCCACGAGGTCTGCTCTGCCATACTTCTGCACCACAAGCGCATTATGCTCACATACTTCCTCGCCGTCTCCAAAGATACGATATTCATGGGCGAACTCTCTCTGCGAAGGCAGCTCGCCGGCGAGGTTGTGAAGAGCTATCACATTCTTCGATTTGCCTAGACGTTTGCGACTGGCGCCTGTACCAGTGCCAGTGCCAACGCCAGTGCCACCACCGCTCGAGTGCATGGAATAAGTGCCGCTGAATGTTTTGCGGAGTCGGCGACCGGGGAGATACCACATGTTGATCTTATGCATATATGTGGTTTCGGAGTCGCTCGAGCTGGACGATGACATGTCCGTTTCGTCGGAATCAGACTGGTCGTCCGTTGCAGAGATCTCGTCGTTCATAGACTGACTGCGAGGTGGTGCAAAATCCTGCGCTAATCTGCCAAATCCTGCAAATTGCGGCTCGTTCCTCGAGCGCTCTTTGCCAGCATCCCCAGGAGCAGTCAGGTTCAGGGCTCGTGCCTTTTCTTCCTTGGTCGGGAAGAAGCACACGAGTGATCCGTTGTTTGCAAAGCGTGCGCCGCAAGTCCTTGGAACTGGGGTTCGGTTTGCATACGTGAGTGTTGCGTCCAGCTCGACACTCGCAGTCAGATCCTGGGAAAGCGAGATGACACCTCCAACCGGCAAGTCTTCATCCTCTTCACTTGAGCTTTCGTCTGCGAGGCCACCATCATCGTCGTCAAGATCCTTGACGTTCTTGAAGAATGCATCGCTGTTGGACAGATCTGTCTCGCCGAGGAGGTAGCTGAAGCCAAACTCCAAGCAGTTCTGCTGCCGACGAGCAAATTGACTCGCAAGCTGGTTGATCTCATAGTTAACTCTTTTGTAAGTCTGATCGTCCATCATAGCTGTCTTCTCGATTATGAACCTGGGAGCCTTCGACTTGGGATACCCGTGAGGGATGTCCACTTTGACCTTGATGTAGATCGTGTCACCATCTGCGCCCCATGGCCCTCGGAGAGAAGCTTTCAAAGTGAGCTCTTCCATATCAACGTTGTCCCACTGCACATTAGGAAGCTGCTGATTCACACGGATGATCTCATCCTGTATTGTCTCTGGCTCGCCCCAGTGTTGATCGTTAAAATGCGGGCTAAACATTGCCGAGTCCTTGGAGTCCTTCCTTTGTGGAGATCGCGGCAGAGGGATTGGCTTGTTCTTGCTCATGGTGATGCCCTTCATCCACCCCAGCTGATCGCGCCCACGATCACCGCTCCTAGCAGCAGACGACTTTGCCTTCATTGCAGGGCCTTTCCAAGACGGATTGGAGCCAACCCAAGGATGTCTCGAGGACATGGTGTGCATACTCATCGTTAGGGCACTCCGCCTGTACTGGCCGTTTCTGCTTCCAGGTCGCGAGTCGCTCATCTTAGAGGAGGCGCGGTCTTTGGCAGATTGGTCATCTACAGCCCGGAATGTTTTGTAGTTGGCGCCTTTCCTTGTGATATTGAAATTTTGTCCTGGGTGGCCACCCTTGACATAGCCAACAGCTTCTAGGACTTCAGTCTCCATAGGCTGAAGTCTTAGTTCATTATCGTCGCCCCAGGTTACAAGTTGGAATTCTCGCTGGTCAGTGCCGTCGTCGGCGATTCCGCCGCGGCTTCTCCATAGAAACTCCTTTGCTTTGTGGTCTTCGCCATGGCCTTCAAAGATCTTGACTGGATGGCTGTAGTTATCCAGGTTGCCATCTGGACCGAGCCCACAATCATATAGGTGGAGGTTCCCGGGTTCATTCTGGGGCATTGCTAGGAGTCCGCGACCGAATGGTGTAAACCGAGCTCGCCATACTGGGAAGTCTGTCTTGATGATGCTCACAGGCGTGTCTGCGTTCTCGTAGTTCCATAGCTTGATGCGTTTATCTAGCGAGCATGTGGCAAGGGTTTTGGAGCAAGTTCTGTGCCAGTCTATGCCGTAGATTTTTGATGTATGCGCAATGGTCGATTTGATGGGTTCGGAGGGTTTCCTCTCATCCCAGATGTGTAGCCATCTGTCATGAGACGAAGCAAGAGTAAATGGATCCTGACGATTGAACTTGACCTGTGTGGCTCCAGCAAACCAGTCGCAGAAAGTGATAGCAGGCTGTCGAGGTCTGCGTAGGTCCCAGCAGTGCACGTAGCCATCCACAGAGCATGTTGCAAGGAGATCTGGATGATGAGCCGAGAAATTGATGTCCGTGATCGCTCGGCTGTGGCCTTGTAAAGAGTGCTCAATGGCACCAGTCGGCGAGTCGTCCCTCAAGTTCAGATTCCACACGAGACAACGATGGTTGGCTGTGGAAGCAACCCAGTAGTCGCGGGCCGCGAAGGGTGACCACTGCACATCGACGACAAGCCACGGAAGCCCATGGCGGCTCAAACGCCGCGGCTGAGTCCATGGTGAGTCAAGGTCGATGATGGCAAGGCCTTCAGGTCTATTGCGAGGTTAGCTTACATTATGGGAAGGGGTGGATCACGTCGCTACAGGAAGCTTACGAGGCAAGAGCTACATCTCTACCAGAAGGTGAGATGGTAGCTGAACCAACGAGCCCGGTGACATGGATGCTGGCATGGGTGTCGAAAGTGTCGCTGTCAAAGGCAGACTTGATTGTCTTCGACTTGCCTTTCTTAGTAGACTCCCATGACTGTACCACAGACGACGGCATTATTGAGCGAATACTAGGGTTCGAACGCTATCAAGCAGCACAGCTCGGTGCTGCTGCGGCGCGTCACGTCAAGGCGGCATTACCTGATGTTGCTGCTGCCGCGTTCCCGTTACGTGGCGTGATGCGCTCGGTTTTGAGCTCATTCAGAACGATCCAAGAATGATAAAGATGTGCCGTCAAGGACCCTCCGTTTCTATACGCCTGCTGGGATAACGGATTGCTGCTCGGCTTTGCTTTGTCACGGGCTGATTAGGGAGAGGATACGCTATGCACTGCGAAGTTGTCGCGGTCTCATTACTGTGTGCGACACACTGTGAAAGCTGCACAGTGTTTGCGACTGACGGACAGTACAGCGTTTGAGTCCGTCCAGGTGCCACCTCAGGCTCTCATGATCGGGAAGGAACCCCGCCCCCTCTGCAATAGCGTGCCTGCTCATCGGGTGCTCGTTATCGCTCCAAGCTTGAGTATGGGCTGTGCTGGACACGCCCTGGTTCCGACCTCTTTGTCATCGCGATCAACTTCGACGCAGAGCAACCAACACAGCCAATATCAACCTCTCATGCCCACCTGCACACTCCGATACAGCGAAGTAGATATCACGAGCCATACCGCGATCCTCGACTTTGCACACGACTAGTGCGTATTCCCAAGTCGCATTGTACTTCAGCAAACGGGCGGCTTCACGGGACTGGTTTGGGAACTGGAAGGCGTACTTTCCAGTCGGCACTTCGAGGTCGACGCACACAACTTCTTGTTTCACGCTGTGCGTTGTCGAGCGGTCACTAGCTTCGATCGGCATAACTTCAGATCAAGAACGAAATCATGGCGTTGCCGAAGAGAATCATAAAGGAGACCGAAAGGCTCATTTCGGAGCCGTACGTGACAACCGTACTCTGATGAATACGACATGGGCTGACGTTCATTGCAGTGTTCCTGGGATCAGCGCAGTGCCCCACGATGACAACCTCAGATATTTTGACGTCGAGATCCACGGTCCTTCTGGGTCACCATATGAAGGTATAGTAATGTGATACATTGTGTCGACAGCCTCCCGGTGTCAGATGATAGAAACTTATAATTTGTCTCGTTTTGCAGGCGGCATTTTCAAGCTCGAACTTTTCCTCACAGACGACTACCCAATGGTGCCCCCCAAGATTCGATTCCTCACCAAAATCTACCATCCCAACGTTGATAAACTCGGGCGCATCTGCTTAGACGTGCTCAAGAGTAAGTGGCACAGCTGTCTCCGTCACCAGTCTATATTGGAAGTGCGTGAGGGCTTATCATTACACCATGGCAGACAACTGGTCACCCGCTCTGCAGATCCGAACGATTCTCTTGTCCATTCAAGCCTTACTTGGCGCTCCCAACCCGGACGACCCACTCGCAGCTGACGTAGCGAAGAGCTGGAAGGAAGATGAAAACAAGGCCATCACTACGGCCAAGGAGTGGACTCAGCAATACGCAAAGCCCTAGGTTTCCAACACAATAAGGGGGGAGACAGGGGTCCCCAAAAAATCAACCGATGACAGGATATCGTGATGGTCGATGTGACAAGGCACGAACACCGCTTGGCATATAATTTGCTGAAACCAGGTTGTGTCACTGCGATTCCCAAGAAACTGAAGACACAAAACCAACATCGTTTCTTCAGGCTAGACTAGGTGTGGAATGCTGGTGGGGAGCTGTCAGCCGACTGCTGATCTGGGGGGAAGTTCCCAGATGACCTGGTTTCTGCTATGAATGCTCCTTTTACTGCTGCGTAGTGGCCTAGGCAGATTGGATTCTGAATTCAAATGCGAAGCCGCCATTTCCGTCCCAGTCTGACAATAACGGGCTTCACACGTCACAATATAAGCATATTCCTGCCGTGGGGAAATTTTGTTCACGACTCTGTTTGAAAGCTATCACTTTACGTTTCGCCAAACACAAAGATACCCTTGCCTGCCCGGAAGCCCTCGAGTGTACCCTGCACGGCGTCTCTGAGCACGTTCTCCTCGGTCTCCCAGTTCCAAGGGACCTCGACTGTGGGGCCATCCTTGAACTTGCCCTCCCTAATCAAGTCAAGGATCTCATTGACCGTGCGCTCCTTCGCCTGAACGTCCTGATCCGCCCAGCGGCTCAACCAGAAGCCCAAGAAGCGGATGTTCTTAAAGATGAGCAGACCGGTAGGCAGCGCAACGGGCTGCCTCGACATGCCGCCGTACGTGACGACGGCACCGCCCGGGCCGAGAGTCTTGGCGATGGTCTGCGCCGACTTGCCGCCAACGCAGTTCATGCCCAGCTTGATGCCCTCGCGGCTGCCCCGCGTCCACTGCGCGACCATGTCTCTGAACTCGCGGCCCAGAAACTCCTCCTCGGTGATGACGTGCGTGGCGCCTAGCGCCGCCAGCTCGTCCTTGAGCTCCCTCGTCTTCTCGGGCGTATCGCGGGACCGGACCACGTTGATGCTACGATAGCCCCAGAGCCGACCGAGCTGGATCGCCGCGCGGCCGACGCCGCTGTTTGCGCCGTTCTGAATGAACCAGTCGCCCTCGCGCAGCGTGGGGTCCGCAAAGTCGCGCAGCATGCGGTATGCGGAGCACGGGTTGACAAAGGATGTGGCGACCTGCACCGGCCTCAGCGACTCGCCGCCCGGGCCATCCTTGTTGACCTTGAGCACGTCCGACTCGGCGGCGAGAGCGTGTGTGCGCCACGTGCCGAACCCAGTCTTGGCCGGGATCACCCAGTCCCCTCGCTGCACCTTGAGGTCCGACGACGAGACGTTGACAACCTCGAACACGGCCTCGTTGCCGGGTATCACCGAGGGCTCGGTCGTGCCAATCAGCGGCGAGAACGTGGGCTTGACACCGTACGTGCCCTGGATGGTGTTGACGTCGGCAGGGTTTATCGACGACGCGAGCGTGCGCAGCAGCACCGTCGACTGTGGAAAGGACGGCGAGATCGAGTGCGAGTGTAGTCTGTGTAGTTGGGCGCCACATATTAGGAGATTATCAGCCGTGTTCTCCCTTGTGGTGTCGCTCCTGAAGCAGTGGGAAGGAGTTGTCATAGAAGCAAGCAGGCCGCGCCACGCAGAGCGGGAGTTCCATTCTGCTCGGACTTACTTGAGAACATCACCAGGCTCGCCGTATTTGCTATACACGAGCGACTTGGCCTGTGTATAACCATACGGCCCGGACTTCTGGCGGACTTGGGTCCATCCCATCGGCGATGCTGCTGCTGCTTTCGTGGCTCTGGTGTTGTGTTTTGCGGGTCTTCTCGCGGCCGACCGCAGGATGGCCAGGCTGATGAGCTTTGACGAGTTCATGATGTCCGCGTTGTGTCGGCGTCAATTGGAACTGACACACTCAAAGTCTTCCTCGCCAGGTTGTGGTTATGCAGCAACAAAAGCAGCAAGTCTGATGCTGTGGATCGCGAAGGCTCCATACCTGCAGCAGCTCCTCCAAGACTGGAGCTTCCTTCGACCTCTTGGTGTGAGAGGAGTGACGTTTTCCTTACACCACCACGCTTGCAGCCCCGCGGCACACTCCGGGGTCTTGAGGTGGGGATTTCCTTACTCTACCCACCCCCACAGCTCCAATCCACAACCGTTTCGGATATGCTATTGGCTCGCAGAGTTTCCGACACTTTTGCTTTTCTCAGCTGCAGCCTGCAGGACCGTTGAGCCGGCCAGCTGGGGTTGCTTATTTACTGCTATCCTCAAGATACGATAATCCAGGTGTACGGGGCATATGAGTGGGCCTCAGGATAGAAGAGGACAGGTACAGATATGATGCTACTGAGTACGTATGATCATAACCTGAGCTTGCTTTGCTAGAGGCTAGGCAGGCAGTGTCTGTTAGTCATTGCACCCACAACGCTGGGTTTTTTTTTAGTAGCGAGTCAACAGAAACGAACGCTGCATTGACGCTGTCACGAGAGCGAAAGTCGATGAGCATTGTCATCTCAAGGTATGCAGAAAAGAGGCATTAGACACTAGGGCTGCGCACAGCTGGTTCCACATGATAAACAACATGTAGTGTTATGCGCATTAAAGGCAGCTTTCTGCGCGGAACAGTCTCTTCTACAGCGTTGTACACGAAGAAAGAGAAGAGAAGGGCGACAAAGAAGATCTTGTCTGTAATCAAGGAATATATCAGAAATGAGAGGAAAGACCAATAGTCATGACGGGTGAATGGATCCTGGGGGATCCGACAAAGTCTGTCTGAGAATGGAGCTCGTGTGTGAGCTGGGTATCAAAAGTATTGCACTACTGAGGGCATTGTCTTCGACTGAGGCCAGACGTTGATCGTACCAGAGCTCAACCCAGCTTCTCGTGAGAAGGAGTGTGACCACCAGTCACACCCCAGAGTATAGCCCAAGCTTGAATCAAGAAAATAAAATGGCAGGATAGAATATATCCAAGAGAAAGAACGTAACGCCTGCAAAGCAAGGAACAAAAACCAAGACGGTGGTGTTGGTTCACCGGATGCTCTTGAACAAGTCGTCACCCATTGACGTGTCAACTTGCGCCTTCCACTGGGTCATCTCCGGAATTTTAGGCGGCGGCGGACCAGCGGGTGCTGGTTGGATTGTATGCGTTTCTTCGATGACTTGGCTGTGTCGTTTGTTTGATCCGTCACTTGATCTCAAGCGCCTGAACCAGCCGCTGGTGCGTTTCACCTTCTTCTCGTCGAGGACGCTTGCGGTCCGGCTTGGTGGTCTTGATGATGCTGCCTGTTCATTTGACGAAGAGGCATGCTCTTCATAGGTTGCGTTGAGGAGAGACTTGCTGAGGTACCGCCGCATACTGCCTCGGGACGAGTGCGTGGGGGATAACGGCGGCTCATCGGTAGACCTGTCGGTATGCCCGGCCGAGACTGTTGTCAAAGACTCCCCTTCCAAAGCTACTGGCATGGCATTGGTCGTTGTAAGCTTGGCTGGCACGGCCTTAGCAGGAGGTGGCTCCTCGAGTATCGGTGAAGGCAAGGGAGGAGGGATGTTGGTCCCTTCTGTCAAGGAGCCGAACTTGAAGTTGAGGGCGGGAAGCTCAAATCGTTTCGTGGCAGCAGGCTTGTTTGCCGAGTTTGTGTTCGCGCCATTGGTGGCGTTGGACGCCATGATGACGCACTGGCGAGTTTGGCTGGGTCTGAGTCGAGGTGCGAACGACAGTTGAAGCTGTAGACAAGATGGAGTACGGAGTACTCGGTGGCTCTGTGAGATCCGAGGTCGCACGGATCAGCACGAAGGGCGTGGCGTGGTGTGGCCTGTCAATGAGGGCGAGCTTGACGTGTTGTACACCA
Organism: Microdochium nivale; assembly: GCA_026745475.1. Classification (NCBI taxonomy): domain Eukaryota; kingdom Fungi; phylum Ascomycota; class Sordariomycetes; order Xylariales; family Microdochiaceae; genus Microdochium; species Microdochium nivale. The sequence goes on from JANTFD010000002.1 coordinate 3,370,430, forward strand.
GATTTGATGGTCAAGCCAGGGCGGATGACAAGTTGCAAGTTTGAACGTAACGGCAAAATGGGAGAGGAGACGAAGGGCTTGTGTGTGGCGGGCGAGCAAAACGATTGTTGGTCTTTCTCATTCGGAGCGTGTAGCGTGGCGTGGAGCGTGGAGCAGACGTGACAGGGGTTCGGGTCCTGATGCCAGGGACGCGCAGAGGCAGTTCTGGAGGGAGGCTGGGATGGGTTGTGAGATGGTGAAGAGCAAGAGCCATGTCTGGTGCGCCTGGGAGGACTGTGGAGGAGTGGGCACGGACTACGTTCGCTGCTTCGAGGGAGGCGGCCCGCAGAAGGCTGCAATCTGCTCGAGTGCTTGCAGCAACACCAGTTCTCGGTAGACCTATCAGATCCGCCAGCCGTGTCTATGTCTTGGACCTGTGCATGTCTGTGCCTGCTGCAAGTGCGTTTGGAGCTCCAGAGGTCTGCATTGGAGATGCTCAATTTGGACGGATGGAGGGACCAACGACCCCTGGGCCTGACGTTTGTTTCTGCGAGCTCGAGCTCGGCTGGACAACTTGAGCACTTGCAGCCCAAAGCTGGAGGTCAGGGGTGTCCCAGCCACAGAACCCGAAAGAGCACTGCCCCGTCGTCTGATTTCCACACTTGAGCGAAGGCCGCTGCTTTCGTCGTGGCCTGCCCCACCTCCCACGCGTAGGGGTCGGGTCCTCTCAAAGCTACGAACACCAGCGCAACAATACGCCGTGTCATCGGAAGCGGAAGGTTGGCCTCGTACATGTGCAGAGGGAGAGGCCTAGGCCAGGGTGACGAAACACGTGGGTATCTCGTGGTGCTGTCCAGATAACTCTGCGAGGCCGCGGGATAAGCCTCAACATAGGAGATTTATCTTCCTTCCGAAGCGCAAACTGGTTTCCTTGATGTCGAGGATTCCCCAGGTCCTGCAGAGCTATACATAGGCACTAAAACGCGGCTTCGGGCGGGCTTGTATGCAATGCAATGCATGGCGGGAACTGTTTCAGATACATTGTGCTCGCCTTGTCCGCTACCTACTACGTCATGCGTTCGAAAATGTCTGGGCAAAGCGCAATTGCGAAAGAAAGAACTCCATTTCTTCCCGCTGTATCCGGCGGTACAGACTGTGGGACGTATCGACAACGCTGTTGATTCCACCAAGACGATACCTGGTGCCATCTATCTGATATCAAGAAACTCCCACAACTAGCGTCTTTTGGCTGTAATATGGCGTGGGGGGCGTTCTCTGCCGACAGCGCAGAGCTAAACGTGTTTGTATAGGACATACCGGTCATGCTCACATGCTGCGATGCGAGCAATGCCTTTCAACTGCCCTTTGGCTTTGGCTACGACTGTGTTGCTCTCGCGGTCGCGAGGGCCTCTGTTTGAAGTGAAGCGGCGCCATTATTTGTCGAGACTGCCTCGACTGCTCACGTCCTGGACATATTCTGGGCTGGGTAATTGAGTATCGCACTCTATATGCGTAGGTTCTCCCTTTCTGACACCTCCACTCGTGATATTTACATATATTTGAATTCTCTTGCAGTGATCAGCTTCAAGGATGGCCGCCCAAAGCGACGTGGTTCCCAAGCACAGATCGTGGGCATGCCCACATGAGCACATAGCCAATTTGCCACAGTATGTACGTTGGTGTGCAAACTCGGCAACATGCCGCCGTCTTCGCCATGACCGCCATCCGAATCGAGTTGCTTTTCATGGAACCTGAGGTGCCATGGCGGTGAACAGGCCAGCACCGAAGGTGCATGCGTGGCTTCATGCAACCGACCGCTCAACCCAATGGGACAGGTCCTGGTGATTAAATGCCCAAGCTTGCTGCTGGCTGTTTCCGCGTCGTTGCACTTGGGAGGGGCTGAGTCGTGTTACTGTAAACCGCCATGACCCGGGCTAGTCATAGCAACAAGCAAGTTTACTTGCACAGATTCGATTACTGGCAATATGGTGATATAGATATTCTCAAGGGTCAATTAATTGTTGATGCGTCCCAGACACGTACGCTAATTAAGAAGCAAGTCACCTTGAGTCGGTGGGGCCCATTGTTGCTGTGCCAACATGCCGCCTAGCGATGATGCACTGTGCAAGGCCGGAAACCGGGAAGTGTCCAATCAGAGACCGCTCGGGGCAATGCCATGGCTACGCTAGGTAGCAGCAGGAAGTGGCATCGAGTAGCTGTCGCTGCCAATACAGAAGGAGGACAAACAGCCGGCTAAAGAGAGCATCATCTGTTCCCGTCCGCGAGAAAAAGAAGCGAGAGCTCGAGAGTCCTCAACCACTCGCGAAAATAGTCATCCAACTTTTGCCCGGCCAAAACACATTTGATATCACGCACTTCTCTCGCTGGGCCCAATACCCCGCAACAAACGTACTGAAGGAGAGAGAGAAAGAAAACACTCTGCTCACAAGCCAAAACCAGAGGAGCCTGCAAATCGACGCATTGCAAAAATGATGCTCACACACTCACAAGTCTCGGTAGTGTTGAGCTCCGGAGTTGGTAGGTTACACTTGCCTCCCCCAAACCTATCCATCAACATCCAAGAACCATAAACACCGCCTTGATCGTGGAGCATCACAATTCTCGTGCGGCCTCAAAGGAAGGAATATGACCATGACCAGCTGGATTAGCTAACTCTAAGGCTTTCCTCGCGGCCAATAGTTGTACTATTCACCGGAGCGCTCTTTATGAGCGGCTACGTCCTCCAGCAACGCACGCTCAACAAGCTCCGGACCGCAGTTATCCAGCAGATGCAGCCCCGGCCGAGCCCCAAGATCTACCTGCCCGAGAAGTTCAAAACACAAGATACAGCTGCGGAGTTCGGCGGGAGTGCCTCTTTCCCAGACAGCCAAGGGCAAGAGAATGGCGGTGTAAGCATCGACAACGACAGCGGCGACAACGCCGATACAATTTACGTCGAGATCCGGCCGACCGAGCCAGATGTCAAGGAAGGACAGTCACCACAGGATTCGCTAGACGTAGACGACGCTGCAGAGCAGCAACAGCAGCAGCTCGATCCCGAAACGGCGGAGAAGCCACTGAGCAGCGCGGCCCGGAGGAGGAAGATCAAGGAGGAGATCCGGCGACTCGCACAGTCTGGCGAGCCTGTGTACTACCAGCGACGGCTGTGGTAAACGACGCTTGTTCGAATCAAAAACGCACGCCTATGTGGAAACACCTCATAGCCATACAATAGCAAGGTATCAACGACGTACGACTGTTTACAAATGATGATGATGCTGCCATCAAGGACGACGATGGCATGACGAATTGACACCAATGTCGGAAGAGACGAGCAGGCAACTCGACAGTCGGAGTTGCCGACAACATGGGTACAGATTCCTTCCGGTAGCCGAATTTACAGGAAAAACCTTGGTCTGTGTCCTGACCCTGAACACATCTCACAAGCGATGCTGGTGGATGTGGTGCAAAGAAGAATTGGTATTTTGAGAGTGGGTATATCCGATTTGCTTTGCATCCATTTTGCTCTATTTTTTGGATGTTGTTTTTCATATATCTGGGCGGGATATTATGTCAACCGTCTTCCCACGATGGAGTCTGGTGGTTTCGTGGGTTCTATCTGGTCAGATCTGGCATCGATAGACTCCTCATGCTGAGAGCATCTAGTGGTATGAGCCGCCTGGCATATAGATTGACTATTTCCGTAGCGGAAAACGAGTAATGATTTGTATGATAAAGGACCCCGTGCACCTATAACAAAAACCCAAGGGAAGTGAAGTGAGTAAGCATCATTTTTTAGCTCTGAAGTGTCACTTGGCCCGGGAAATGGCCACTGGGATGGTGTTTGGACCGTGTCAAGATGACTCGACTGGTGAGTTCTTGTTCAACCTGACTAGGAGAGAAATAGAAGCGGTAGCAAATTTTAAGCGGCCGCTAGCATTCATATGTCCCCGCACAAGTAGGTTCGCTCACGAAGTCATGTGTTCAATCGCCGTCATAGACCGTGTAGGTGTAGACTCTCAGCACACTCGCGAAAGGGACTAGCGGAAACTTGACAATAAGCTTTGTTAAAAAGCTACCACTCAGCCCCAGGCAGAGAAGAAGGCAGCTTTGGTCAGGTCGTCACTGGGTCAAATAACTACTAGACTTGTAAGATTTGGCGGCATACAAGTCGCAGCGAAAAGATTCCTTGGCTGGCAAGTTTCCCGAAGCATTCCGTGCCATTGTTCATGCCGAACCTCCCGTCCTTAGTGGAACCAGTTCCATGGGCAAACCTCGGCAAGTCAACCACCAGTCTCTTGCTTCCAGCTTCGAAGATTCGGAGTTTGGATCAACGTTGAATCGTCATTGTTCGGGACGGATTACCCGAGTTGTAGGAGGTTGCCGCGTGGTGCGCAAGCCGTACATCCGGCCGAGAGCCGCGCTTGAGGTCGAATGCGTGGAGGCCGCTGTCGTCACCAGCATTGGCAGAAGGCCTTGGCGCATGCGGGAAACCAAGGCAGAAGTATTGTCCCGAAACATGGCGACTTGGTTCCTTACCTTACCTTGTAGAAAATACGAGATGCAGATCAGTATGCTAGTGCTGGGCTGGCACCGGCTGTGATCAGTGATCGATTAAATTCCCGCTGATCAGGTCGCCCGCTCTGCAGATGTTATGCAGGCCGCCCGCCCCCACCCCATGGGCAATGTCGTTTTGCATGTACGGAGAGTAGCCCCCTCTCGAAGACGTATGCCGAGCAGGCTTAGCGGTGGGCCTCCGGACGCGGAAACAGCGGGTGCGTCGTCAACTTGACTTGTGATATTCCAGGACGGCCCGGGATCAGACCGGGATGTCCCGCTTCTCGATGGGCATGACTGCATGCTCCTCCTAACTCCTGCGGCTTATCATTGTCGTAATTACGAGCCAGCCCACACTGTAGAACCGCCAGGCTCAGGCACTATGAGAGCCTCCACGGATTACTGGACCTTGGCAACTTGTCTATCGTGGTAGGCAAGGCAGACGTCCAGTAGCGTTGGTCTGGCGGCGGTGAGGTGCACTTGCACAACCAAAAGAGCAAGGGAACAATAATGTCTCGCATGAAGCCAGTTGTGCCCCAGGCTGCAACCCACCCACCATCAACCACACTTCGAGCGACAGCTGTACTGCTGACCTGGCTGAACTGCCCGACCTGGGCTGGGCCGCTTGGACCCTGCAGGCCGAAGCTGCACGGTATCGAGGATGCATGTTGCAACTCGCGGTGTGAAAGGGTGTGGACGTCGCTTTTTGCTCCTGTTGTCCGAGGTGATCGCGCACCAGCACACCCACCCACCTGCTGCAACCCAGGACACTTCGATCCTCACTGAGCCATGGATGGAGGCCGTGGCCACGTGCCGAGCACCTGCCTCGGCCAGGTTGGACTGGCAAGTCCGTCATCACGACTTAGGGAGAGCAGGCCCTTTGAGAGTCAATTTTCAGAGTTTTGTCCCGACTATTCCAACTCTGGAACGCCTTATCTCGCCACAAAAATGTGCAGAGCGTAGCAAAAGCGTAAGCATAAGCGCATAATGGTCTGGTAGCACGGGCAGGACGACAGACACAGGGCCACCATCGTGGCTGCTGGCTTGGCGGAGGTTGCGACCACCTCCGTTGGCACAATCGGCCGGCCCCGCACCCCCCCCTCCACGGCGGGCAAAAGACACATCATGGCAGGGATCATGCTCATCGGCCCCGCGCTTGTGTCGCTGCCCCCCAGCCCAGTTCAAACAAGTTCCCGCCGATACGCGCAGGGCCAACTCCCACCAGTCGACGTGCATCGCCCGCCCACCTTCCAGAACGCAGCCACGCCATCCATGAGCACCCATGCTGCAGCTCACGCACTCCGTATGAGCACTAGCTCTGCTCCGTACACGGCGATAGGTATCCGATACCTTGCGAGCCGACATGGCCCAGGCGGTGCTCTGCCCTCTCGACCGGGCCCGCTCGATGACCATATCACAAGCTTGGCCATGCTCGGGAGGCACGCCATGCAGGCGGGCTGCCAACACCCGCCGTCATACACCAAACCAGGTACCGCTTCCCGGCTTCTCGCTCCAGATAGTCCGGCTCACCCAGACCCAAGCCTCGAGCGGCTCGGGTCTTCTCCCACAATGTAAATAGACCAAGCGCCGCCCGGCTTCCTCTCCACGGGCGTCCGCAGCCGTTCTTCTTCCTCTCCCGGGCCAGCCTCAGGTCTTCATCTGTCATCACCCCACCTCACGTGCCCCTCGGCTTCACAAGAGTCAACCACAGGCACCACCAAGATCAAAAAGTAGAAGAAGCAAATCGTCGGATATCCACAGTCCAGCCCGTTGTTCATCCGCCTGAGACAGCGTCCAGTCGTGTCAAGAAGCTGCCCAGCTCAGCCAAACATTTGTGCTCAACAACCTGGTCGCATATAGCCTTGCACTCTTGAATCATCAACCTCATATGCACACGCACGCCAGTTCCGTCTTGCTCGTATCCGCCTGGTCGCATCTGTCAGACTTTCCGATTCCCTGAGCTGTGTCGTCCACCGAGAACACCACACATCACAGCCCTTGATTAATCGTCAGAGCATCCCCGAGGTCATGGCTGTCGAGATGTACCATGCTCGTTTGAGCGCTGACGATTTCGATACGGCATCGATTCACTCGACAGCACCGTCCTACGGTAGGTTTCCGAGCACGGGGTGTTGTGCTGTTCATAGACTGACTTGTAAATCCAAAGTGTCCGAAGCGCCATCCTATCACTCAGTTGCTTACCCTCGCGAGTCGGCGCCGCCATACAGCCCGCCTGTTCGGTCTCCTCAAAGCTCCACTCCCCGAAGCATGCTGCCGCCCCCGACTCGCGCCTCGCAGACATCATACAATGCCCCGGCGAGAGGCCTGCCACGTATTCCCTCGCCTCCACGACAGAGCGAGCCACTTCAGCTGAACGACTTCCGCGTCGGCACATGGTCAACCGTGCACAGCAACCCCACGTACCAACGAGTCGCCCACCGTCGGGCCAACGCTGTCAGAAACACCAACTCGACCACTGTTGTGGAGAACACCTTGCGCACAATCATGCAGAGGATGAACGACGAAGAAGCGAACCGCATAAGGCCTCTCGAAGACCCATACCTGGTTGGTGAGGTAGCCGCGGCAAAAGCTCGACGTGCTCGTCTTGCCAGGCAAAATGGAGACGACATTCTCATTCTCGAGGACTTACGGTGGGATAGATTCTTGTGTAGGTCACCTTTGAAAGAGACACAGTATCATTCCAAGACTTTCGTTTCGCTGACCAAGATTTTGTGCACGTATAGCGCAGATGAGAAGCCAAGAAGACCGCGAGCGTGTGACACAGAACACCCGCCGAGAGGCGGAAAGTGGTGGTAGCCGCAGAAGTCTGCTGGGTCGCCTGGCAAGATGAGATATTGCAGATTTGACTGCATTTTGAATCGAATTTTGCAAGTTTTGAACTTCCGAGCATTTACTGCAGCATTCTTTGGCTTGTCTTCCGTTCCATGCGCACAGCTGAGAACTTCTTGCAGATGCTCATCATATCTTTTGCCGTGGTTTGAGAAGGGGAAGCACTTGAGTTCACTCTCGCTCTCCTCTACATTCAGCTTCTTGGTGCCTTCTGTGGAATCAGATATGGATTAGGACTAGGTTGTCAGCACTGCATCTCATGTGGGCATCTCATTTTTGCCCCTGACGCGGAAATCTTTGTTGGTCTTCATTTACGAATTATGACAAGTCGACATTTTTTTTTCCATTTCGGACCTGGTATTTGTCCTATCATCGCATCATCTTATTCTGTCTTTCAGTTTCCGCTGTTCTCCCCCCCCGTCAAGATAAACGCGGGCAAGTAGATCGGACACCAAGGACGCGGTCTTCGAATGAAGTCACGGTGCGCAATCAGCACGGCGGTCGGGTCTTTTGTTCAAGGGCGTTGTGGTGTGGCGCCCATCAGTCGAGAAGCTCGTGGCTGGCTACCAGACCTTACGAGATAGATCAGATTGTGTGAAGAGAGAGGTGATTCAAGAGGCTAGCTCCTCAAATATTACTATACTACAGTGTTGTGGATGACGGTGATCTACGACTTATGTTGTTGACTACAGTTGCATGCCTTGAGAGCACGGCACAGGGAGCGACACGTTTTGCCGCTACGTCACAGGCTAAAGAAAAGAAAACAATGACTGTGTGATGCTTGTGGGTTTCTAAAAGTAGCTCGGTAACTCACAGACAACATGCAGCGCAAAGGCCGATGAATTTCTTTCCTGTTCAGATGTCTAGACTATGACGCACAAAGTACACCGCCCATTGAGGCTTAGGGTGATGGCAAAGCCTGTTTGTCGACACAGAAGCAAGTCACACGAAGTGCATTTTGTAGGTTGCTCCTATATAACTTTGAAACAGCTTCGAAAACACGAAACAACCAGCTGAACGCCTTTCCATGCTTGGGGGGAAACTTCCTGGCTCATGATTCGCCAAATCTCGATTTGTTGGCAACTGCCGAGAACTGGCGATCTTCTGTCGCTTGTCATTGTATATATCATGCTGTTCGTCACATTCTTGCGACAGTGAGACAGCGGCCATGCTCGCGTTCTCGGCCTGGGGTGCCTCACCCCTGAGACTTGGTGTTGAGGATGAGGGCAACAATGAGTCTGGTCGGAGTCGAATTAGTCTGTGGATCAGCAAAACGTGCAACGAGGCAACGATGCAAGAACATATGTGTGATTTACCCGTAAAGGCCCAAGACCTCGCCGAAAATCAGGATCAGGACCATGCCGACAAAGATTCGCGACTGCTCCATGTAGGCCCGAACGCCCTTGTCACCGACGATACCGATACAGTATCCTGCAGCCATGCCTGTGATGCCGACAGATAGACCACAAGCGAGATGACAGAAGCCGCTGTATAACGGCTTGTTAGCACTACCACTCCATTTCAAGGAATCATGTCGTAGGTTTGACTCCCGTGGGCGGCAGCCCGATCGTGCTCGACGTACGTGTATAAGCTGTATGATGCGTCTGGCTGCATGTCTTCGGCGATCAAGACGGATACGACAAGGGAATAGACGGCGAGAATACCCGACATGATGACGGGGATGAGTGACTGTAGCACATCAACATTAACAATCCAATCCGGCATGAGACGTCGAGTATCAAAGAGAACTCGCAGGAGATTCAAGTTGACGGTAGCGCACCTTCATGATCAGATCTGGCCTGAAGACACCAACACCGGCGATACCAATACCAGACTTGGCCGTGCCATAAGCCGCGCCGATACCTGTATTCTCGTTGTGAGCATCCTGCAAGATTCGCTAGCGCGACGGGCTCGCTATGAGAGAGGGGTCGTCATACATCCAAATATCATCGCTGCGGCGATACCGGCCTAACATGGGATCGGGTCAGAATTAGTGAACTGGCATCTGAGGCTGTCGACTGGAGGGTCACAGCTTGTGTTTGACATGGACCTGAGGACATACCATGCCAACAAAGGGCGCGAACTTCGGCGCAATTTCATTGTGATCGGTCTGTAGTATGGACGACATTTTGGCAGTTGCGCGCTGCACGTTCTGCGATTGTTGAAGGGAAGTAGACGCTGGGCCAGTGGTGACGAGGGGCGACGACGTAGTTCGGAATGTCAACCAGTTCGCGAGATTCGTGGATGTAGAGTGATGAGAGAGCTGCCTGTAAGGTGCGTAATAGGTGTGCACAGCTCCTGTCTTGCTGGCGCAAATAGTGGGTCGTGGCTGACGACTGTACACAGTGGTTCTTTGGGTATCTGAACGGTACAGACCAGTAAGGCATCAGGGCGTAGCTTTCCGACCTCGGGAGTCGCGAAATGCAAACAATTGTACTGTCCCACTACATATCCCAGAATGCCCGGACCAGGTGCCTGCAGCCACATTCAAGGAGCTGCAACTTGCCTGTTGTGTTGTCGTGAAAGACGAGCTCTTTGACTTTCGAAGTCGGCGTAGTACTTGGCGTCAGTACCAAGGCATTCTTTTGCACGAGGCTGCCAGGGTGCAGGGTTGGCTGCCGGTGATATAAGCTATGGGGAGACTTGTTCCTGACCCAAGCCAAGTCAAGTCTTGACGCCAACCTTGATTTGTTACAGAGGCTGTAAACGGACTGCTCAGCACTCGCATCCCGAACCTGGCCTGTATCTGATCTGACGAGGCAGAATAATGATGCAAAGGGAATGTTGTCTCGGTCAAGACAGACGCCTGGGCGGCGCTGATTGGGTGGCCCCATGTACAGCCGTGTACTGTCTCTGCTGGTATCTATGGATGTTTCCCCAATTGCGCCTGGCCAGCCTGTGCCGAGCTCTCCACAGTGCAGAAACAGGCCAGGCCTGCCCGACAATGTTCCGTTCGACCTGAGCCCCGGCCTGGCAAGGCCATTCATTGTGATACGCCTGTTACAACTGGTGCTAGTGGTGGCTGTCCATATCTTCCAACCTCCAGAGCAGCATCGACAACATCCTCCCGCGTCGGCGCACCGCTCTCTTCGACGCCAATAGCGACGCCCTGGACTGCCGACGGCACGCCTCGCCTCGCCCTGCCCCCTCCGACACGCCTTTGACGCTCGCTCGACATCGTATATACCTCCTTGCACTCTTGCCGAACCTCCTATTGCCCGCATCTCACCCGCGCCGTCCTGCGAGCCTGAGCCTGTCTCCCCGAATTCAACTTGCCCGACCACAAACCTATCAACGTCTCTCCCGACCACCTGACTCTTTAGATACCGTGACAGCTGCCGTCTGCTCCAACCGCGCCGGTCACAAGGTTCCGTGTCTCCGCTCGGGGCCCGCGAGCACCATAGTCGGTGGCCTCCTTAGGTGAACTGCGGTCCGCTCGTGCTGGGGCTGTTGGTCTTCACTTTCTACAACGTGAGTCCCATTCTGGAGCCTCCTCACTTCCTGATGCCCGCCCTCTCCATCCATCTATGCAGTCAACTTCTGCCCATTGCGCACACTACCCGAACCTCCCAACAAGCACAAACAGTTTGGGGGAGCTCAAGGACAACTGTGAATCCTATTTCGATACCGTGCACACCCGTAGTGTTTCTCCGACGGTATGCTGACCTCGCATGCACGCCAAGCAGACAGGCAACATGGCCGAGTATCAACACGATCAGCGGCGATACGGACCAGGCCCTGGGAACCCGCGCGATGCCGTCTTCAATGACATCTTTGGCGCCGCGCCGCCTGGAGGTCGGTCTACAACAATGTCTTCCATGTCGTCTGGGAACATGCCACAGCCTCATATGGGCGGTCAAGAGGGCAGGACCAACACCATGTCTTCCATGGCATCAAGCTCTTCTGGCCATCCCGAGATGCAACGGAGGCCTCCGCCCCGGATGCCCCCACCAGGTGCGCCGCGTGGTGCTTATGCTGACCCAATGGCTCAGCGCACACGCACAATGGACACAAGCATGACGAACGGGTACTACCAAAGCCAGCGCCATCCTTCGGGAGGATATCCTCCACCACTGCCGGGACAAAACCAGCGACAGCCTCCTACCGGTCCAGACCGCCGCCCTTATCCCGGCCCGCCTCCCCAAGGTCACCCACGATATGAGTCAAGAGACGGTTCTCCAGCCGGCTACCCTCCGCGTGGCCCCCCCTCGCATCATTCACAGCAGCGCTTCCATGATCCGCAGCCCGGGTCGGGCGCCGCTCTTCGTGATGACCCATACCGATCGCAGTCTCTAGCCAGTCTGCCGCGGCAGCCAGTATATCAGCATCCCGCTAGTCAGCAGCAGCCTATGCAGCCTAATTTCAGACAAGGGCCGGCACCAGCACCAGCACCATCTTCTCGTACCACGGCACAAGGTCGGGTTGTCCCTGAACGCCATGATGACCGCTCCATGTCGATGACTGGATACCCTCCTGACCGCGATCCATCTCACCACTCTCCACACCAGACGATGAGCGGCCGAGTCATACCTAATCGAGCGCGAGCACCATCTAATGAAGGTCCCGGTATGAACAGCTACCCAAACTTCAACGGCCATGCTTCGACCCCAGGATCTGCAACTAGGACCATGAGCATGGCTTCATCAACCGTGGCAAGCGAGCATAGTCGGACAATGTCTATGGCTAGTACCATTGCGCCATCAGAACTTTCTCGCCAGCCGCTGATGCATCGACCCTCCGTGGCTTCGCAGAAGTCTGCGGACGGCGACCGACCCCTTACTGCCAAGATACGAGCTCCTCTCGTTAATCCAGCTTTTCTGTCGAAAGTGGCCGAATGCTTCCAACGCAAGATCATCACCGGCGAAAGGACGAAGAACGGGTTGACTTACAAGAACGCGTTCAGTGGTTCCGAGTCTGTCGATGTCTTGTCATACATCATCAGGACCACTGACAGAAATCTGGCTTTGCTCTTGGGTCGTGCTTTGGACGCGCAGAAATTCTTTCACGATGTTACATACGAGCATCGGCTGCGAGACTCCACATCAGAGATGTACCAGTTCCGCGAGACTCTGATTGACGAACCGGAAGAGAAGATGACTGTCAACGGTGTCTTTGTCCTCCTCTCCGAGTGTTACTCGCCGACTTGTACGCGTGACCAATTGTGCTACTCAATCGCATGCCCTCGACGACTCGAACAGGTGGCTCGACTCAACCTCAAGCCGCAGGTCGGCCTGAAGAAGGACCAGGATGCAGCTCTCATAGATGACGTGGACCAGACAGACGAGCAGAAACTGTGGATCAACACTGTGCCCAAGGCGATTGCCGAAAGCGTCGACGACAGAGAAAAGAAGAGGCAGGAAGTCATCTCTGAAATCTGTTACACTGAACGAGATTTCGTCAAGGATCTGGAATACCTCCGAGACTTCTGGGTCTTGCCTCTTCGATCGCAAGGATCACCCATCCCAGCCGCGCGAAGAGAGCGTGTTGTTCGACAGATCTTCAGCAACGCTGTCGATCATCCCGGTGTACACTCGGTGAGCTCCAGGTTCGCTCGTGCTCTGACTGAGAGGCAGCAAAAGGACCATGTTGTTCGCAACATTGGCGATATCTTCTTGGAGATTGTGCCGCAATTTGAGCCATTCATCCTGTACGGTTCCAAGCAGTTGGAAGCGAAGTTTAGCTTTGAGAACGAGCGCTCGGCCAACCCCTACTTCGCCAAGTTTGTCGAAGAAATCGAGCGGAGAAAAGAGTCCCGCAAACTGGAACTGAACGGATATTTGACGAAGCCAACCACAAGACTTGCCAGGTATCCTTTGTTGCTCGAAAATGTGCTGAAGAACACCGAAGATGGCAATCCCGACAAAGAAGACATTCCGAAGGTCCTTACGACGATTCGAGCACTGCTTACCAGGGTGAACGCCGAGTCGGGCAAGGCGGAAAACAGGTTCAACTTGCGGCGTCTCAATGAGCAGCTGCGGTTCCGCCCTGCAGACCGGGTGGACCTGAAGCTCACCGAGGAAGGTCGCGAGCTTGTCTTCAAGACCAATTTCAAGAAGACGCTGACGGATCCAACTGATATCACTGCCTTCTTGTTCGATCATGCGGTGTTGCTAGTTCGGATCAAGCAAGTAGGCAAGGGGCAGGAAGAGGTCAAGGCCTATCGGAGAGTGAGTTTTCGTTCACCACAAGAAACTTGCAAGCACTTTGCTAACGTGAGCAGCCCATACCCCTTGAACTTCTCTCAATTCGAGAAATGGCAGAAGTCATTCCCCAGCAGGGCATGAAGCGCAGCTCGTCCAGTCTGCCGTCATTCCGTAGCAAGGAATCAGACAAGAAATCGCAAGAAGGTTGGCCGATCACGTTCCGCCATCTTGGTCGGAACTTCTACGAGCAGATCCTTTTTGCATCTAACCAATCTGCGCGCAAAAAGTGGCTTGAGTATATTGATACCGCTCAGCAACGACTCCGGGCCAGAGCAGACTTTTTCAACGTCAATACCCTGTCCTCCGGCTTCTTTCAGACTGGTAACTTTGTGAATACAGTCACACCATTTGGTAAGGATCTCGCAGCTCATGCGACACTACACACGCAGGATGGATGTAGACTGACACTTTGCTCCTGCAGACGGTGGGCGGAAGCTGATTTACGGCACGGACAACGGTATATATGTGTCCGTCCGCAAGAACAAGGATCAGCCCCCGAAGCGGGTGATTGAGGCGCCAAACGTGACACAGGTCGATCTTCTTGAGGAGTACGGGCTCCTCTTGATTCTTTCGAACAAGTCTCTTCTTTCCTATCCGATGGCTGCCCTCGACCCGAACGAACCTGCTTTGTCAAAGCGTTCCAAGAAGATCCAGAGTCACTGCAACTTCTTCAAGACGGGCATTTGCCTTGGCCGCCACCTGGTCTGTTGCGTCAAGTCTAGTGCACTTTCGACCACCATCAAGGTGTATGAGCCGAACGACTCCATGAGCAAAGGAAAGAAGCAGAAAGGTTTCGGCAAGATGTTCAATGCAGGACAGGATGAACTTAAGGCGTTCAAAGAGTTCTACATTCCCACCGAGTCAACCTCTGTCCACTTCCTCAAGAGCAAGCTGTGCGTGGCTTGTGCTCGAGGCTTCGAGGTCGTGTCCTTGGAAACCTTGGAGACACAATCGCTGCTCGACCAGGCCGATACTTCACTCGATTTCGTGGCGAGAAAAGAAGGAGTCAAACCGGTCCACATTGAGCGCCTCAACGGCGAATTTCTTCTCAACTACACAGACTTCTCTTTCTTTGTCAACCGGAATGGTTGGAGAGCCCGGCCCGAGTGGAGGATCGACTGGGAAGGCGTGCCCCAGTCCTTTGCACTTTCTTACCCATGGATACTGGCCTTTGAGCCTAACTTCATTGAACTTCGCAACATTGAGAGTGGTGCAGTGCACATTGTACCCCACAAGAACATCAGAATGCTTCACAGCAGCACTCACGAGGTAGGCACAACACACCCCCGTGCCGACATGTCAGTACTAATTATCTGGATAGATTATCTTTGCGTATGAGGACGAAAATGGTCAAGATGTTGTAGCAGCAATTGATTTCTGGAAGAACAACCGGAGATCAGAGCTTATCACCCAAGAGAAGGCGTAAAAGAGTTGACTCACCCATCAATTTGCGCGCCAGATGGTCGTGTTCCAGACCCTCCACTATCGCGCTGTCAGCACACGATGTCAGGATACCTACACCAGAAGTGAAGTAGGTCGTCCCGCGGCCCTGCAACTCCGGTCCTTGGTCGCGAAGGGATATCATTGATCAGCCGTATTCCTCATGCACCAGGTTGCCCCTGCCTGGCACCCAGTGAGGCGATGACGAAGAGACAGTACTTGCAGCATGAAAGCGCATCCATGGACGACAACAAGCAAGTCTGCCTCGAGCGGTACGTGTGGAAAGTCTGGTTATGACCACACATGGGATAGAACTGTTCCAAGTGTAGCAAGACGGCGAGCTGTCGTCAAGAGATTCGTCGAGAGCAAGACCCTCGCATCCGGTTGCATCAGGCAGCCCTGATGACGAGACTGTTCGATGCTACAAGATGACACTCGGGTCGATCCTTGCGTAGCATGACTTGCACAAGGCGAATGTGCATGCCGCACTGACGAGGACAACTGCACGCAGGTGGGCTGCGGCCGGAGATGTGGTCATGATTTAATACATAGAGGTCATTGGTGGGAGCAATTTTTGTACTTTTCGGCCTACTTTTTCCTCGCCATCTCAGCTTTGGTTTTACAGAATAGCGCGAAGAAAGACTATGTGTCAGTTCTCTTGGTTTGTACACACCTCCATGTAGAGAGTAGGAGAGTTCCTCGAGACGGAGAGGGTGAAAGAATGGAGTATGCAATATCCAGCTAGGCTCGAAAAAATGATTCAATCGGCCACTCGCTCCCTTTGAAGCATGTCTATTGTATTCTCTGCACGTGAGTCGGTCAATACTAACAGTTTCCCGTCAACGATAATCAGGCTCGTCACTGACCTCGGCACCAAGCTTGACAGAGAGAAAGAAACCATTTTTCATACTGGTTACTATACTATCTCCCATGGTCTGATTTGCAAACAGTTGAAAATAAAACAAAGGCATACCTCGTGATCGCGCCGAGAAAAACAAAGCGACACGGCAACTCCTCCGCGAACACCACCTCCACAACCCTTTGTCACCTTACGCCATGCTACAACAAATGTTTGCCGCTCCTTCACCCATGATCGCTCTCTTTCATTTTTTGGACCCCTGCAGGTGCCACTCAAACACCTTATTGAAAACATGCTTGCCGTCCTTCTCAATGGTCTCGCCGTGGCAGGGTATCACAGTGTCAAAGTCCCACTGATGTATCCGCCTTATGCTCTCGTTGTACTTTTCGCGGTTGCCCGCGCTCAGGACGTACCACTGGAACCGCTTGTTGCCTGTGGCCTCGCCCTCTGTGCTCTGGAAGCTCTGGAAGAACCGATTGACGATCCCAGGGACCATCTTTTCGTGGCCGCCAGGCACGCGCGAGTACTGCTCGACGCAGGGCAGGTTGAAGAAAAGGTCGGCCTCGATGAGCACCCGGTCGGGCCGGTAGCACAGGACGATCTCCTTGTTGGCGTGCGCGCCGACGTACTCGACGTCAAAATCCGCGAGGAACGCCGGGTCAAGGACCGCCTTGCCGTCGTGGCTTGCCTCGTCGAGCACGGCGTGGAAGTCGATGGGGGTGATCTTTTCGTCGCCTGTGACCTTGGCGCGCTTTTCTGGGAGGCCCGCCGGGCCGATGACCTTTGCCGCAGGGTACTCGCGCTTCCACTCGGAGAGGAAGATGTGGTGCTCAATGTCGCCGGCGATGATGTATGCGACCCTCGGCTGCTGGCCGCCGCTGCCGCCACTGAGCTCGAGGACCTTGTCTTTGACGGCCTGGGTCAGCGCGACAGGACTGAAGACGGCGAGGCCGCCGTCGGACATTTTGACGATTGTGCCGCGGCCCCCGACGCGGACGACGCCGAAGCGCGAAAAGGGCACCGAGCATGTCACAATGTTTGGGGTGACGTGGCGGATCACCATGACCTCTTCGGGGCTCGCGGGGATGAGCTTGGACGACATGGCTGAAGATGCTGTCGCCGTCGAGAGCAGCGCTCGTGGAGTAGACGTTGGTGGAAGTAACAGGAGGATGCCAGCTGCGACAGGGAGGCACAGGAGTGCAAGACGTAATGGGATGTTGGTGCTGCCGAGGAGTCGTCGAGGAGGCAGGAGTGGACGGCGGGGAGCGACAGAGGCGGCAAGGAGGCGGGTGGGTTTAAAATGCCTTGTGGCCGGCATGTCCTGGTCTTGCCTTGTATGGCAATAAACAACTACAGGAAAGCTCTAGAAATATGACAATGGCGGGATGGAATGCCCATATGCCGGTCTCCTGCAATGGCGGAGCTGGACTGGTGAGGTCCGCACTTGCCGCGTCTGAGTCGTCATCACCACTGTCCGTGCTATTGGAGACCAGAGCACGCAAGCGAGGGGATCCATCGTCATTTGCCCTCATCATCGACAAATCGGGCACTTGCGGGCATTCGGGCGGGCTAGGCACGTGGTGGAGCGTCGTCTAATAATATCATCATGCCGAGGTCATGTCACGGGCTGGCCGGGGCCCATTGTTGTGCCGGCCCTGGCTGCAATTCCAGGGTGCATGCTCAAGGCCGGATTTGCTAATGGTGCTTTGCCCTGTTTGAGAATTTGCAGTCGAGAAACGCCAAAAGACCGAGACACCGAAGATGCTCATTCTTGTTGCCGCACGGGATTCTGCCCTATGGACGGTCCATGATGTCATCATGGACCATTCTGCGGAACTGTTCCGGCACCTGTTCATGGCCCATCTTCCGCAATGTGATGCTCCTCGGCCGAAAGAGAGGACGTTCTCAAGTGCGGACTTTTTTTCCGTCCGGGACTACGATCGAGAGACACAAGAAACAACCCAGAGTCACATGTCAGGAGCATCTGTATTTATTTGGTCGGCTCACCTGGCTGGTAGTCATCACTATCAGCCTGGCCTGCACTATCTATCCACTTCGGCCCCAGTCTCGCCGACCTGGCCTATGTCACTCTCCCAAAGAGGAAATCCCGCACACTTCTCGCCGACTCGCGAAGATATCATGGCCACCTTGAAGGTCGACCTGGTAGCCCGTTTGACGACAGCAGGTCCCACGCTGCGCCCGCGCTCGGCATGCGGAAGCACCACTGCTCAGTCTCGGCCGAGACATACATGGCTCGGCTCACTCCGTTGGCGCTCCTCCACGCCTGATATTGCGCTCCCTCAGCCAGGCAAATCATTACCAGGGCAAAGATCAGCAGACAGTGGCCTGCCCACACCCACTGTCCCTTGCCGATAACCCATCGTCTAATTTGTGGGGGCTTGGCCGCCTGCACCAGGCGATCCTTGCTCGTAGCTGCAGGCGCTTGTCCACTTTCTTCCGCATCTTGTTGCGAGTGCCACGCTTCCAGAAGCGGTGCATGGCGCGATTCAGCCGGGCCCGTCCAGTTGATAGGAATTGGCTTTATGCAGTGTTCCATGGGTAGCTTCTCATCTGGAGGACTCAAAGGGGACGATAGCAATCGAACTTCGCGGCTGAAATCACCCGCATCAGAAAGAGGCCCTGTACCGCTGTTGTCGTCGCTTGTCGAGAGCGACCATGACGAGCCAATCGATCGGGAGCGACAGAGTCCCATACTATCCGGTAGGCTTTCTATATCATCTGCTTGCGCAGCAGCATCGCAATTGTGATCGAGACTACCTGCCTGCATCTCGTCATGCGGTGAAGTCCCAAAGGATTCGCAGACGGTGTCGCCGTTGCTCTCTTCATTAGCAAAATTACATCCCTCACCAAACGAACCCGCGTAGATAGACTCAAGCTCTGTAAATAGTGATATTCCTGGGCGCCTGTTGATCCGAGGTCTACCTAAGGAGGTAACACGCCGTCCGTCTTCGTGCGGCACTATGTGAGTCTGGGTTATCGTCGTGTTGGGCGAAATGTCAGGAGTATTTGTGGTTGAACCAGGTACAACGGCGAGATGTTGAAGATCGGACACTTGGCTTACCAAGTGGCGGATGCTGTCATCTTTCAGGCGGGTCTGCTCCTGCAGTTTTGCAATCTCGAGTTCCATGCTCGCAAGTAGCTCTGCTTGAGTTTGGACAAAGGTGGACATTGTCTGCCGCGCATTATCCTCCGCCTTTTCTAGACGATCCGATTGATCTTTCATTTCTTGACTGATCCCGTCAAAGTCTTTGTCTGCTCGCCGCAACTTCTCCTCCAGCATATGGACCTGGCGTGTGGCTGTTTCGTGACCGGCGATGGCCAATTGTTTTTCATCCACGCACCCATCCCAGTTATCAGCATACTCGGTGACTTGTCTGTTGAGTTCCTGGTTTTCGTTGCGCAATTCGGTAACCTTGATGCGCAGCTGACTCAATTCGGTTTGCTGTCTTTGGATCTCTCGCTGGGCCGAATCCTCCGTATCGCTCAGCATGGTCTCGTAATACAACTTCCGCCAATCTGAAGCTTCGTCTTGTTCTGCCTTTAGTTGTTCTTTTTCGCGTCTGAAGAAATCTCGCTGTTCGATTACGGCTTGCAGTTCATTCGCGGTCTTGCCGATACAGTTCCTTGGTTCCAAATACTGCCCACCGGAAGCACTTGCATGGTGATTGCTGTGGCGTTCTTCCGTTGAGTCTTCACAGGCCAGAAGAGTGCTATGCACGTCTTGGTGCTCTGCGTTGCCACTGTCTGCCAAGATATCGGTCGATAAACCATTGACAACGCAGACTGTGTGAAGCTCAGCTCGTAGCATTGGCTCTTGATTGTTTGCCATGGTGTTGCAGCAGGAGATGTCGATATGTGGTATCGATACTAGGAGGTTGTGGTTGAGAATTGGCCCAAGTGAGGAACGGGCGTTTCGTGTCCGACCACAAGTGAATATGGAATGTGTAAGGGACTTAGATGATGGTAACTACTCAGATCGGAGTGTTATCTGGTTCGCATTTATACCATTTCGCAGCATGCTCAACACTGCCTGGGGTGGTTTTTAACCTGATGCCTTGCCTACTGAAGGCTCGACACCTCAACACGGCCCCAGTC
This sequence comes from Microdochium nivale, assembly GCA_026745475.1. Lineage (NCBI taxonomy): Eukaryota > Fungi > Ascomycota > Sordariomycetes > Xylariales > Microdochiaceae > Microdochium > Microdochium nivale. The sequence goes on from JANTFD010000002.1 coordinate 3,390,434, forward strand.
ATTGTCCCATCGTTTGCTCGAAAGGAGTGCTCAACTATACCAACCACGAGCACCAGGACCCTGCTGGGTTTCCTCTTTCCGATGCGGGATGATAGATTCCTTGATATTGAATGTTTCGATTATGTCGCGCCAGATGCCCATGTCAATAGACAGGACTGCTTGCTGTCTCTGCGCACCGTGCTTCGTGCCTGAAATCTGTTCCTCGTCCTTATCCACAGGCACTGTAATTACGTCAATTAGCGATGTTTGGCGAGACGAAGGTGCTGCTAACTTACGTAGTGTGGGGAAATCATCGCTGTCAAAATCAATGCGAACTTGACCGTCGCGTATGAGGAAACTGACATAGAACAAGTTCTCCACGGTCTGGCCAAAGGATCGTGGATTGATCACAAATCTCAGCATATCAATGCCGCCGGAGTCTCGAAGACCCCATTTTTCCATCATTTTTTGTGCTTCATCATCAGAGATTCCGTCTTTTTCATAAGCCTCTTCAATTGTTTCCTGGGCTTCCGTTTGGTGATGTTTCAGGCGTTGTAAGATCTTTGAGCATATGGCAGTGAGATCATTCTTTTCCGATCGCTGTACATCCTCGTTGTTGAGAACCTCTGGTCTCGTTTCCATGAGATTACTGGCCTTGAACGGTGCGCTGCGTTTCACAACTTTGCGAACCTTTTTCTCCACAGAAAGAGGCCCAAGGAGAAAGCCAGGCGCGGCAGGTCGTCGGATATGTGGTACGCATGCGAATCGGCCGAGATGCTCCCAGTTCAGTGCATCGCCCTCGTCGCCGACTTCGTCATCATCGTCGTCATCACCATCTCTGTTTGACTGTCTGTCACCAGGTCTTCGTCTTTGGCGTTGTGTCGAAGTGAGGCCTGGTGCATCATCGTGCTCTATCCCGGCACCCAGCCGCATGTATGTTGCACATTTTGACAGGAACTCGTCAATGTCGAGGCCTTGTGCGACGTTGCCTGACGTGAGCCGGACAGTTTTGCGGTATGACGCATCGACAGTGCTCACAAGCAGTCTTGCATCAATACTGGCCTCTGTCGTTTGCTTGATGCCTGCAGTCAACTTATTGGCTTGTTTGATGGTGTCCAGGAGACCTGTTGAGTTTGGTTGGAGAAATGAATCGCCGTTCTCGTGGAGGCCCTTAAGCAGATCCCTCAGACCCTTCTGCACAGCACGCCGCTGCTCCAGCGGCTGATCTGGGTCATAATCGCCCTGCTGTTGCTCGGCATCTTCATCTGATTCCTCAGGTTCCTGTGTCCGGCGTCTCGAGCCAGCATTGCCGGCGCCAGTTGTGAGAGTCCGCTTCCGTTTTGGTGTAGCCTCTGGTTGTTTGCCCTTATCCCTGACAACAAGCGTGCTTTGTGGACGGGACGCCCATGAGTCTGCCGAGTCTGAACCGGAGTCCGACCCCGCCATGATTGGTGAAGCGTGGAAAACTGGTTATATGGAGAGAACGAGTGCCTCTGCAGAAGGAAATTGTGAAATATAGACCAAGCCTCACGATATGAGGTGTCGAAGGTTTCTTTTGCTGGAACCTGGGGCAAGCCTCCGCCGTGGATTTGCTGGATGCTGATTGCCGAAGCTTGGTGCTCAATATCAGCTATACCAAGCAGGCTCTGGTGGTGAGACGCGTTTCGAGGAAAGTCCAACGCGTATGGGGATTAATTGATCGTCTAGTCCCGCGCCCCACCTATGGCCGCGGCGGAGGGTCACTGTCGTGCCCCACGTGGCTTGCCATGGTCCGAGCTCCAGTGAGCACCGTCGCCGCCGTCCGCATCACAGCTCCATCCATCCATGCTGCAGCTTCCAAGGTTGGGACTCGTGGGGCATCTGGTGGCCCGAGACTACCATTGACATCGGAGCTCTGAGGACAGAATCTGTTCTGCCAATCTCTGCGAATCTGTAGACCACTATGCCTGAACGTGCCAGCAGGTAGCCAACAGCTCGTGCCACCAAGCCGGAAATCAAACTGCATCGCGAGCGGGACCGTTGTCAACGCAAGCACACCGTACACTTCCTGCTGGCCATGAGACGAGCCGCGACATGATATAGCCGTCAACATGGAGCCCTTCTCGTTCGGCAGCTCCAACACGCTTGACCACCCTGTGAGCGTGAGAATGTGAGTAGGGCTCTGCCGGACCTAAACCGTATCCTACGAAGTTGCCTTTGACTCTAACGATATCAAACAGCATCAACCTCGAAGGCGACGAGACCCCGTACCTACACTCGACACTGCTCGAGAGGCCAGAGCTGCGGCACATTGGCTCGAACCAAAGGTAACTTGCCACCCCAACAACCAGTCTCCATGCCTGGATGCGCTGACCTCGTTGATGCCTTCCCTGTGTTCCAGTCCGAACTCGGAGCTGTACGCGACTGTCCAGCTATGGGCAGGCTCGAAGCCCCTGACTGTTCCAGTGCAGACTGCCTACAAGGCCTTTCGTAATGAGCGAAAGTTTGTGCTGCCTTCTTTTACGATCCAATCAAGGGCTTTACTGATCATTGCTGTAGCTGGAATGAGTGGTTGTCACTCCCCATTCCCTACAAATCGCTTCCACTGAACTCATGTCTCGCCGTTACTCTGTGGGACTTATCTCCGACCGGAGGCAAGAATGCGCATGGCCATGCCGTGCCTTTTGGAGGGACCACTCTCCCACTGTTCGATAAGGATAATCAGCTTCAAAAGGGACGCCAAAAGTGCGTCATCCATCGTCATCAACTAGCTGACGGCAACGACAATACAGCTACACCATCTAGCATCCCGAAGCGCAGGCAAGAATCTAAGATAGGCAACACTTCACCAGTCAACAAAGATGCCGAAGAGCTAGAAAGGATAGAGCGGCTTCTGAAGAAGCACGAGATGAATGAGATACCGCGCGTGGAATGGCTAGATCAACTTGTGTACAGGGGCACTGAACGACGCAGTATCAACGCCGCCAAGAATGCTGTGAAGTCCTTAGAGAGGGAGTCGGTGCGGCAGTTCGAGAATGGGGACACAGCAGAACCTGCCGACGATGGACAACTACCTCCACGGCCTGGTCCTTCAAAGTTTACTCTTTATGTCGAGCTGCCTCGCTTCGATTTCCCCGTTGTCTTCGCCGACCATGAATACCCGCCTATTCCGATCTCCTCCTTGCAGCACCTGTCTGCGTCGCAGTCCAACTTTCTCATGAAACCTCCACCAGAAGTCTCGTTAGGTCCCGGAATCAAACAGGCAGAAGATGGTGGCTTGGGAAGCCGAGTCGTTCGCATATATGATCCGGAAGTGGGTGCTAGAGAGAACCCAGCCGAGAGTAAGCATCGACGCCTAGCGAGAAGTCAGCACCGCCACGGCATATTAGACAAGGATCTTCGGCCGAACGCCAAAGTGCGTGATGAGCTCAACCTGATCATGTCATATTCGCCGACACATGTCTTGAGCGCGGATGAACGGGATCTGGTCTGGAAGTTCCGCTACCATCTCGCCAAGGACAAGAAGGCGTTGACAAAGTTCGTCAAGTCGGTCAACTGGCAAGATCCGAGTGAGTCAAAACTGGCTGTGCAGGTGCTCGATAAGTGGACCGACATCGATGTTGATGACGCTCTGGAGCTTCTCGGGCCAACATTTGACAACTCCACCGTCCGAGCTTACGCTGTTGCCCGCCTAAAGAAGGCGGATGACCACGAGCTGCTTTTGTATCTTCTTCAGCTCGTACAAGCCCTCAAGTTCGAACACATATCGGCCGAGTCCGACCAGTCGACTGTGCAAGCCTCGTCGCTTGCGAATTTTTTGATATCGCGAGCAATCAACAACTTTGCGCTCGGCAATTATTTTTTCTGGTACCTCAACGTCGAATATGGCGACAAGAGCGACGATGCCGGGAGCGAGCACATCCGTAGCATGTATGCGAAGGTCTCGTACGACTTCATGCTCGAGATGGAGAAGCAGCCCGGCGGTAAAGACAAGCGTACGACACTGAAGAGACAGGCAGAGCTCATCACAGTACTTTCCAAGATCTCGGCCGAGATACGGTCCTCCAACGAGACAGCTGCACGCAAGGCCGAAAAGGTCAAGGTGTTCTTGTCCGATCCCAAGAATGAGCTGCAATCTATAGACCCGCCAATCCCCTTGCCTCTCGACCCGGACGTCCTGGTCACCGGAGTGGTCACTGAGGAGACGCGAGTATTCAAGTCGTCGCTCTCCCCGATCATGGTCACTTTCAAGACTGCGGCAGGGGGAAAGTATCCGATGTTGTTCAAGACAGGCGACGATCTGCGCCAGGATCAGCTCGTGATTCAGATAATCACCCTCATGGACCAGCTGTTACAGAAGGAGAATCTCGACCTCAAGCTCTCACCATACAAGATCTTGGCAACCAGTCCTACGGCCGGAGCAACCCAGTTTGTGCCCTCCCAGACCTTTGCCGCCATCGTCTCCAAGTACAGGACCAACCCCGTCCTAGCCTTCCTGAAGCAGCACAACCCCGACGACCGCGCCTACCTCGGACTCCGCAAGGAGACGCTCGACACTTTTGTAAAGTCGTGCGCAGGCTACTGCGTCATCACGTACATCCTAGGTGTCGGCGACCGGCACCTGGACAACTTGCTGCTAGCGCCCGACGGCCACTTTTTTCACGCCGACTTCGGCTTCATCCTGGGGCGCGACCCCAAGCCGTTTGCGCCCGTGGTCAAGCTCAGCAAAGAGATGGCCGACGCCATGGGCGGGTCCAACCCGCCCAGCGATGCGTACCTGCAGTTCAAGGAATACTGCTTCCTTGCATTCTCGGCCCTGCGCAAGTCGTCCAACCTCATCCTCAACCTCTTCAGCCTCATGGTGCACGCAAACATTCCCGACATCAAGTACGAGCCCGACAAGGCCGTCTCCAAGGTGCGCGAGCGCTTCCACCTCGACCTCAGCGAGGAGGACTCGATCAAGCACCTCGACCTCATCATGGAGAACAGCCTTAACGGCATCATGCCCGTCGTCATCGACCGGCTGCACGAGATTGTGCAGGCGTGGAGGTGATTATGAGAATGGAAGAGAGGACATGCTCAAGCGAGGTCAGGGGGCCAAGACGCCGACGGCCAGGGCGCATGGTCTCTGCTAGCAGTAAATGGGAGTGGAAAGGGATAGCGCTTGGAACATGTGGTCAGCACACAAGTGAACCATGTACCTCAATGAACATACATAATCTGTGTTCAAATGGAGAAAGTTCCTTTATTTTCAAGGGCTAGTAATGAATGTCCAGACTCTAACGCTGAGCCCATGCCCTTTTATGGTTACATGATTGCAAGCAATATACAATGTAAAAGCATATCTCAGGGAATGATGTGACAGGGAAACCCCCCAAAGTTTGAAGCGCGTACACCTAGTCGTCATGACAGCATTGACTGGGGGCCTTTGCAGATGAGGAATACCAGAGGAAGATGGAGCTCGACATAGCCTTTTTACAACTCGCCGAACCAGTTAGCTGTCTGGTCATCATTGTCTTCGGCTACGTACGGATCGAAATGCGCGACGAGATCCTCGACCGAGATCTCGGTGTCGGCCGGGTACGCGCCATGCTGCTCGTGTGGGGGGATGAGCACGGTCTGGAGCGCGTGGATGACGCCGTCCTTGGCGACACCGTCCTGCACATAGACCCGAGTGAAGCCGTTGATCTTGATCTCGATCAGGCCGTACCAGCGCGCAATGTCGATGCTCAGCGACCGGTCGCCGAGGAGCGTTGGGAGGTCGGCGTGGAAGTGACCGTTCTCAGTGCCGTCCACCGTCTTGTCATCATCATCGCCGTCGTGCGAGGGCTTCTTGCGGCCGTAGTACGCGTCCGAGTACAACGTCTCGTTGGCAACGATGTGGTATTTGAGCAGGGCCTTAAGGTACTTAAGGCCGCGCTCTGAGTTGAAGAGGAATGCATTGGCGCCCGGGCCAAGCCTCTGGAAGGCCGTGTTTGTCGGGGCGAAGATGGTCAGGCCAGTCAGGTCGTCCGAGTGCTCCTTGGCTTTGTCCGCAAGCCCGGTCTTTTCGGCGGCGAGGAGTAAAGTCGAGAATGTGCCTGGGAGCAGCTCAACGATCTTCTTGGCCGGGGGAGGTGGGACGAGTATGCTATCGACGCCATGGACGATGCCGTTCTTGAAGGTCTGGTGGTTTTTTGCACGTCTAATTAGCAACTCTACTTGTAACAAGCTGGAGAATATGGTTGAAAAAGCACACTTACCAAGTTGGGAGCGATGATCTTTGAGTAAAAGTTGACACGCAGGCCAAACAGGCCGAGGTGCACGCGGAGCCGCTGGCGGCGACCACCGAGCGCTCCCTCCTCGAGGAGAGTGGGCAGGGTGTGGCTGGCTAGGACACGGCCGGCCGGGTAGTAGCCGGGGACGAGGTGATACTCAAGGAGCTTCTCAAGGAATTCGTTGGAGGGCTTCTTGTGGTGCTCGGGGATCTTGTCAAAGGCCTTGTCGATAGGAGCAAAGAGGGTGTGGTTGGCCTTTGTCGAGTTGAGGGCCTTGACAATGTCTGGGAACTCGTCGACGAGCTTGACAAACTTTGTGGTGTAGTTTGACAGGGAGATGGCCTGGTAGATGGTCAGGTTGGCCGCGTCATGTGGGTTGCCGTGGTCGCCATGGCGGGGAGGTGGGCGTCCGTGGTGAGGAGGACGAGGAGGGCGTTCATGGTGAGGCGGACCGTCGTGGTCGTGGTCGCCGTTGTGGTCATCCTCGTCGTCGTAGTCTTGATCGCCAAAGAGGTCAAACTCGATGTCGGGGATGTAGTCCTTGAGCTTGCTGGCGTGGTGCTCGACAGCTTCGAGGCTACCGGTGAGGATGTCACCGACGGAGCTACGGATCTTGTCGGCGTTGGGGACGGCGTGGTGCCACCAGGACGAGACGGCGTCGTCGACGTCGTGGGCCGTGTCGATGGCAAGGGAGCGGGCGGTGGCCTCGTCAGGGATGACAATGGCCGAGGCCGCGGCCGCGAACGGCAGCACCTTTGCGTATCTCATTGTGGTTGGGGGTGGTGGTTGTTGCGTGTAAGTGGCAGGACAGGCCCCGATCAATGAAGAAAGGACTCTTTGATCTGTCCTGGCGCAGTCAGTCAGTCCTTGCGAGTTGGCAAGAAGCAGAGCAGGATACCTTGGCCGGTGCGGTCCTGAAGATGTGAGACAGGAGGGAGGCCCTTTTGTTGCAACAGCCAGCTGCGAGAATCGATGATGAGTCGTCGTCGGGCAGGGGCGAGGGGGAGCTCCAGTGCGGACAAGGTAGGTACCACACACACACACACCAAGAAGACGGCCTAAGTCAGACCGCGTCTGCACATTGCCTGCCTGCCTACTCGCTGTGCTCCCAAACGCGCAAGCAGGCGGCAAGGGACGGGTTGGGGTAAGGCAGTGTACGCGGCCGGGTGCTCCGGCTGGTGCGAGCAGAGCCAGCGCTTGCTCGAGGCCGACGAATCGGAACGTCGAGGTTGAGCCAGGCTGGGCGCTGACGTCAACGCCACGATTGCACCACTCGCACGCACAATCACTCCCTCGCTCTTTGCACAAGCCAGCTTCTCCATCTTCTCCGCAACGTGCGGACGTCGGACACTAACAAGCACCGGACCCCGTGCCGCCTGGCTTAAAGTTGAGCATGCCCACCCCGAGGCCAAACCAATAGCGCTCCGGCTCATGGTAATCAAGGTTTCCGGCCAGTTCTGCCTCCGGAGCACACGAGCTGGCTGCATACGGCGCATAATGACTAGCTCTAGAGTCGAGCAAAAGCTGCTGCCTGGATGTCTGGGCCCGTCGAGTGTTGTCGTGCATAAACGCCAACAACAGGCCGATCCGGAACCCGCCCAAGCCAAACCCCCTGACATCACGATTCGCAATGATTCATGTCCACGAGGGGGCGTTTGTGCCCGCTTTGCGTGCCTTGACTTGCGTCATGTCGGATCCTTACTGAGATTCAGCGTGAAACCACAGCTGGCATTTCAATGACTGCTCTGCCTCCCAAGCCCGCATCGTGTGGTAAAAGTTGACCAGGGCAAAGCCCAGCTGGCAAGCCTCACAAGCATGAATTATGGTGAACTGAAATGGCCTGGTGAACTGCTCAACCAATGTACCGCATCTTTTTCCGGGCAAGACATAAAAATCAAGCCTCATTCTTCTCGCACTTGATACTACACCCTCCGACCCCCAAACCCAGCAGCGAGCCGTATTGGTCCTTGCTCAACAAGCTCCTCGTACCGCCTTCTTCTCCTGATCTCGTCCTCGCCTCCGATCCCAAAGGCATCCTCAATCTGCCCTGTCTCACTGCTGACCTGCACAGCACCCCACCTCTGCTCCCTGTTTACCCTATTCACCTTCTCGTCCCTCTCCCCAGCAGCAAGGGGCGCCGGCGAGTTACCCTCCTCTGCCGCCAGCAGCCAGACGCCTAGCTCGTCCAGCAGGACCTCCACGGCCCAGCAGTATTCCACCGCCGCCGCCGTTGCCGCTGTCGTCGTTGTTGTACTAAAGAGATCTTGATTTTGATTTTGATCTTGCTGCTGCTGCTGTTGGTATCCTGCCTGGCGAGCACCTATGGATGCGTTCCTGTTGACCACCATCATCTCGGCATCCCCTCTCGTTCGCGGGATCCGCGAGCACAGCAGGTGGACGTCTAGGAACTGCGCAAAGGTCAGCCCGAAGGATGGTTTGTTCCGGCGGCTCAGCATACTGGCTGCCGCCGCAGCTGCGTAGTAGGCGGTATCGTTGCTGTTATTCGTGCTGTCATCGCCATTGCTGTGGTTCATGATGGTTGTCATGATGGGCACGGGGTTGAAGATCGATCGCAGCGTTGGGTCGAGCGGCCTGCTCGGAGCAGCAGGCCCTCGGTTGCTGATGTTCATGGTATTTAGTGCGGCGCCGCCTCCGCCTGCGCCTCCACCTCTTCCTGCTGCTGAAGCGCGGCTCGTATCGTTATGCGCCGCCGTTGTGTTGAGGAGCATGACGACACTGCCCGACGAGCGCGCCAGGTACCGCATGTGTGACGAGAGCAGCTGCAGCGTAGTGTGTGCGGACGACCGGTCCGTACCGCTCTCGGCGAAGAGCGTAGACAGCAGAGTCGAGAAGTGCGTGACGAGTATCATATCTGGCAGTGACTCCGCGACAGCGGGCGAAGATTCCGCTGGAGGATCTGAGGCGGCCTTTGGTAGTTCTGTACGAGCTTCTCTTAAGCCTTGCTTGGCAGCAGCTGGTTGAGCAGCTGCTCCCTCCTCGTCCCGTTGTGGCAGTTCGGGACTTTTTGTCGAGGTGCGTCCCGGAGGCGAGGAGAGTAGCTCGTCCTCGTCGTCCTCGCTATCAAAGACTTCCGCGCGACGCACAGGTATTGGCGGGCGAAGCGGTGGTAGACTGGTAGCTGGCGAGGGTGGTCCGTTCTGTGTTGCTGGTGGAGATGATAATGGCGACGACGCGTCTTCCTCACTTGCAATTACGCCGTCGGTCTCGTGATGGTGTGGTCCTGTCTGAGAATCGCCTGTGTGCTTTTCTGTCCTCCTCTCTTCTGGAGCTTCGTCCCCCAGCAACTGATTGCCACCACCATCCTCATCGTCGTCATTGGGTGGGCCATTGTTACATGAGCCGTCGTCATGTGCAGTCCTGGAGGAAGCTTCAAACTCGTCGAGGACCTGCCAGAGCCCAACAATGTCAAACACGCGGGATATAGACACGCGGCCGAGGCATGCTCCGATTTCGGCGTTGACCTCGTCGTCCTGCCCGCCCGGGTCAGTGAGGCTCCCGTGCTTCTCTAAGACCTGCGCGCGGACGGCACTTTGCAGCGGTCTCAGGATCGCCGAAGCCGGCAGGGTCGTGATGACTGCCGCTCTTGGCGGCTTGCTGCTGCTGTTGCTGGGAGCGCCGCCGTCGGTCGTGACCAGACTCCGCGCCAGAGCCTGCAATCCGACCTGTGCGATCCGGCACGAGTAGTGGTGTCACTGTTAGCGGAAAGCTTGCCGTTGAAGGATATGTACTCCCGGAAAGTTGAAGGCTGGTAGCTATCCAACATGGCGATAGGTATGAATAGTGAACCGCTCTCGTGTCTTTGGAGAAGAGGATCAGTGAAAAGAATAAATGAACTCACGAGCATCCCAAACTCGACGCCCTCCGAACTGACACCAAACACGCTGCCGCGCTCGAAGCCGCCGCAGAGCAGCACATGGTCATCCAACTCCTTGCATCCAATGCGCAGAGACGACGGCGGCGCTGGCGTTGCTGCTGCTGCTTTCCTTACTTCTCCTTCTGTGACTCCTCCGCCAGCATTAGCAGTGGCAGGGGTCGGGAGGAAAGAAGAGGAAGAAGAAGGCCGCACGACAAGCCGTCGCCGCATCTCCATCTCATACAGCACCGCCCCGGAGATGGGCTCGAGCCGGTCCGGCCGCGCAGCCGCCGCGGTCTCGTGGTCGCGGTCATGATGACGACCCGCTCTTGCGCCTTGGTCACCAGCAGCTGTTGCAGTGTCGCTGTTCAAATGGTCTATGTCGCCCACATCGCCAAGTCGGTCGTCGTCGTCGTCGTCTCTCATCGCGGGCATGGGTGGCTGCCATCCCAAATGACTGACAGATGCTTGATATGATGAAGTGTGGGGTTGGTTGGGTCCAGCTAACAAAATGAGGTGTACTCAAACAAAAGGTGACAATCGCGGCAAGTAAAGATCACATAACATAATCTTCAATTTTTGGTGTCCGAGCTGGTATTCCTAGCATTGTGCTGGTGGCATGGCACTTGGCACAGTCCAAGTATATTCGATGTTCGTTGTGGAGGGTTGATGATAGAATCACCAACTGCTGGCTGCCCCGCAACCTGATGTCGCTCGACTACCAATGGGTAACGCGACTACGGAGATCATCTTGAGCAAAAAGGCTCCCACTGGAAACACAGAAAGTAGGGGAAAAATGTTTATCAATTTACTAGAATTCATGCATACCGCCTTGCTCGCAGCAGGAGCCTCAGCACACGAAGAACTTTAGGTGTCGTGTCTTGATGGCTATTTGGTATCCTGTTGCGCATTTTCTTGCAAAAATCAAAGACTGAAAAATCAAGCTTACAAAAGACCTGTCAATACAGAGTCATATACCGCCAATGCAAAGGACAGATACTCGCCCGCATTCAGCGCCGCTGTGATACAAAGCGATGCTGGGCTTGGTACTGAGTCGGCTCATACCGCCAAGGTGGAGCTCAACGGGACTTAGCGCTCATGCAGCTGTTCCTGAAGCGGATTCCTGATATCCTGGGGATGGTTGAGGTGGCGCGTCTGGACGCGTCCGTCGGTTGCCCTTCAAACTCCTGACACGTGACAAGAAACCGCCCTGAGATTTCGGCGTAGGCTCAGGCGACGACATGCCCGCGGTAGCGTCACTCGTCACCCGGCGCTCGAGGACAGCCCCTGTTACGGGTGGGCTGCTGGGCGAAAGAGGATGCGAGTCTGTCCGCTTTACTGATATCCTTTCGTCTGCCTTGTCAAACTCGGCGACAAACGGGTTACGCTCGCCTGTGCTATCACCCGAGCGGGGGCCGTAGATGCCTTCGGGGTTCGTCAGGCGGCCCGGCACTTGAGGCGCCCGGTTGATATTCCGAATGCGGTGCGCCAGTGATTTCTTCCTACCTAACCCTTCGGTACTCTCTTGCACCGTCTCAGCTTGGCGGCGCTGAATGGTGGCACGAGCCGCCGGTGCTCCCTCCAGGAATGTCGAAGTACCAAGGCCCAATGACTCATCCCCGTGCAGAATTGAGCTACGAGCAGTGGCATCGAAGAAGGCTGTTGTTGGCTTCTCCACTCGACGCTCGCCAGCAGCGCCAACACCGCTGGCGTGGAGTGTGAATGCCTCGTCATCGTGGTTGCCCATAAAAGTTGCATGGTCAGGTCGTTTGTTGAGTGGCCCAGAGCCGCCCAGTGCCATGTTGGGGGAGTCTATGGCGAAAGCATGCATAGGGGCTCGCCGGCTGCCCTGTCGGTTGCGGTTGGGATTACAGGCATCGAAGGGCCCATCGTGATGGAATACTTGAAGAAGAGGCCAGGTTAGCATGCGGTGTGGTTGTGACGAAGGTCATGTGGATACTTACACCCTGTACCATAGATGCTGGTCGCATCAAGTTGGTCAATTACATCGAGCTTCTTGCTGGGTTTCCCCTTCGAGTCTTTGCCCGATTTTGCCTCACGGTGGCGTCGCTCCCGTTCTCGACGGCGAGCTTCTTTGGCTTTTTTCTCTTCTTCTGTCAAAGGCTTTTCCTTCTCGACGATCGACGAGTCGCTATTGCGGCGAGGACGGCTGCCTACGGGCTTTCGCTGCGGAGATCCTCCAGAGGGTTTGGCCCCATGGCCAGATGGCCTGCGTGCCCTCATGGCCTCCTCTTGTGATCGGGTGGGGCGATGCACTGGCGGTCCACCACGACCGTGCGGGGGGATGTTCTCTCCTCGCGGACGTGGAGGCCCAGGCGGTCCAGGTGGTCGCGTTGAAGGCATGGGAGGTTTACCACCAGCGCCACTTGATGTGCCATCGTTCAGCGTAAGGTTGTTCTACGAATTCATGCGTTAGTGCGCCTGTTCAGCAACGAGCAAACTGTGCGATGGGGCGACGTACAAAGATATCCTCGGCCGTAGGAGATGCTTTGTCTTTCGAAGATGACATATCGTCGGGTAGGTCAAGGAAGGGGTTTTTCGATGTTGGTCGAGGAGGAGGGTCGTCGAAAGGGGAGGCGGGAGCAGGTGAACGGTTATTAGGCGACACGGCGCGATTGCGGAAGGGATTGTTTGAGCCAAGGTTCAAAGTCAATCCTGGGTTGTTGGAGCGACCCTCGGCGGGTTGATCTGCACACGAAACAGTCAGCGCGCGTGCCCGATGCCTTTAGGTTTTGACCAGAAAGCGACTGGTATGTGCATGGGGGACGTGTCTTGGGCTCGCCTCTGACCCGCTGGCATACTGGGAGCGGATGGTGAGATAAGAGCAACATGAAACATGGGCTCCTCTGTAGTTGACACAGACCGATCGTGCGGAGTGGACCACGGACGCAATGCTCCAAAGATTTCACCAGCTCCTGCCCATTGAAAAGGGGGATTCCGGTGCTTTGATCTCGATCCAAGAGAACTTGGAAGAGCGCGCGTCCCCACAAATCGCAACAGATAGGATGAGGTTGTATCAAGGGATAAAGGGGTGTCGGTCCCAATGAAATGGGAGAGTGTGACAGGCAGGCAAGACTGTCACAGACAAACCGATCATGGCGGTCGTCCTCCAGCGAGCATGACACTACCAGGAAGCACATGGAGGGCACACGCGGCGGCAAACCAACTTACCCAAGCCCAGCAAATCTCCTGTTAGCGATGCCGCCATGTTGAGTTATGGTGGCGGCAGCGGACCGGTTCGTAGAGAGGCGCAGTAGGTTGAAGTTGACGGCGCAGCTTCCCAAGGGGTCTGATTGCGAACTGGCGGGTGGGAGGCGGCAGTGAGTGGTGTGACGAGAAGAGCGAGCGTGCGATGTATCGTGGTTGCAGGAGAGTCGAACGTCGGTAGGGCGGGAGGATGCTCTGGCAGAGTGGCAAAGAGACAACGGAAATTCGCAGTGGTTGCCGCAAGAAAAGGGCTCCGAATTCAAGGAAGCACCACCAGCCAGTGTGGCAGGTGACGGAGCTAGACAAAAGGGATGATTGACGGGCGGAGACAGGCAGCGGCAGGTCGGGGTGGTTTGAGCTAAAAGCCCTGGAGCGGCAGGGTTGCTTTGCGCCGCTCAAAGAGGCGGGTGCTTGTGGCCCTGATCTCCTCGCAGCAATCCCCGTGTTCGCCCCCGTTGGAGCGTGCAGGCAGGGGGCCAGGCAACCGGTGCTGCAGGAAGGGAGTTGACTGTTGCAGGAGAACCAGTAATGACGTTCGGGGCTGTCGACAGGTCTTTGTGGTCGCCAAGGGAACCTCAGGCAGGTCGGTGATGGCTTGTTCGAAGGAGACTGCACCGGGACAGTCGCGATGAAATCGAGACTGGAGACTGGAGACTGGAGATTAGATAGAGACTAAAGACTACAGCGAGGCAGGATCAGTGGCGCGCCACTGAAGAGCGCCCTGGTGTGCTCAGTGAGTGAGACGTCACGGTGTGAAGACTGAGACGGTATTGCGGAGTCGAGGCTGCGGTGCTCGTGGTCGTGCCAAGTCGTTTTGCGGAGCATCTGTGAGCAACCCAGCCTGCAAAAGTGCTCGACCCGAGGTCTAGCTAACTTAGCGTAGTGTAGGCAACAGGCAAAGCACAATCGACGGCGAAGGGGGTCTTGCGTCGCAAAACCATACAGAAGTCGAGCCTCGGTCCAGATCTAGAGCCCTTAATAGCAATGATGTCTGATATCTGCTGCGAAGAGGAGTCGATCAACGTGGATAGAGAACTGTAATCTGGCTCGATAATGTTGCGTGTTGCGTTGTGTTTGTGTGCAAGGTGACTGGGCAATATCGAGTCAAGATTGATAGTGGCAGCCCAAAATGCTTTGCTGCTGAGATATGGCGAAGTGTAGGTGGGAAGTACTTGGATGCTCAGATCTGGTGGTCTGGGCAGGCCCAGGTTGTAGAAGTGAAGCTATGCCGCCAAATGCAGTCTTGACAATAGCACGGAGCTGGAACTTCCTTGAGTCGTCAAGACATTCATCAACGTTGGCGGGGCTCAGGACTTGGCAGAAGCGCCGCTGACCTGCAGAAGGTGCAAACAGGCCGACTCATGCCAATTCTTTGCGGTCAGCTGCCAACCTCCAACTCCGTACGACCAGACCTAGCTCTAGCCACTTGCATATATCGACATAACCAGCGGACTGACCCCGGGAATCCAGCATGTCCACAACACCCGACTGAGGCACCCCGGAGTACTTAGTAGCGCTGCACTAGTGGCTGCGACCCCACGATACTACCCAGATGACTCTCGACAGCCAATTTAACCAAAGAGCTCCTCGAGCTCCTCTTGGACTCAGTAGCGCCCACGCAATCTCGGGCAAGCTGTTGACGACCCGCCAACGTGCCGCGCACCCAAGATTTGGGTCCACCGATCACAGCACTGTTCGGCCGCCAGGGCCAGTTGATAGCACGACCTGCCGATTACTCGTACAGAGTATACGATTGTGGCTACTGCGGCCGCACAAGAGCACGCCAATCCAACGGTCCTTCGCTCTCTTGTATCCGTCACGCAGGCTCACCCACTACAGAGTTCGCCCGCTTTCCAGAGTCTAATCTGGCCCCTTGCCACCATCGCCATGATGGCGCCCTCAAAAGACCCTGATTTCAAGGGTCTAGGTCGCATCATGTCGTGACCCTGGCATGCCCAAGATGGAGCCGCCTCACCGCCGTCACGGCAGGCGCTCATGCTAGGAGCGACCCTGGTCCTAGCTTACCACATTGAAATCGACAGCCTCTCGCAAGGCTCTCTCTTCCATCTTGCCAAGTTGCCACTCTTCTTCCAAATCCGGGACCCTGGCTGCGCTACTTCAGTATGAAAGTCCCGATCCATTCTTGGCGATCTCTGTTCTCCTCTTGTTAACAGACGGGCGTGCATGCATTCTTTATGGTCTGGTTTGGCCTTAAAGCCGCCCGTCAAGTCATGCAACGTTATGCTTTCTCGAGGCTCGGTTTCCAGCCACCAACTGCCGTACTCCCATCATGCAAGAGCGCAGCATGTCAAATCCTTGCTTGCTGTCGTAGATAAGCTTCGCATTTTGTCGAAAATGTACCGTCACATTCATGCCCCAGCATTTCACTTCCCGTCCCTTACAAGCTATACTTAAAGCTATAATCTAACGACCAATGCCACCCATAATATTAAATGGTACGTGAGGCGGAGAATAAACCGCTTACTTCACACACCTTTGCTCCACCAAGGCTGACCAGTTTAATTGTGCCTAGTTAGTGGCTCGGGGCAAGGCCCGAGATATGAGACGTTCGCATGGGACGTGCTCTTCACTTCAGCCTTTTCAGCCCTCATGCCGGCAGATGGGGAATAAAAGCGCCACAGAAAATGGACCTGCCCATTCGTTCACCATCGGATACCTACCTCTAGGTACCGATACTCACAACCCACTTACCGCGGCTTGGTTGTCCAGATAAGATGTCTGTCTCAGCGCAGAAGATAGTCCTCAACAAGCGAGTATATCTGCATATCATTTCTTAGAGTACACAATGTGGCTCACTAGCAGTACCAGTCGTTCGGAGGCCATAATGCCGGCAGCATCTAATTGAACCCGCCCAACGGAGCACCTGGGACAAATTGTTCTATTCCTGACGGCTGGGCAGTTTTACACGAGCCTAGCGAAGCGCTCCGAAATTTAAACGGTTCAAAACCACGACCGATCTGCGGTTAGGCGAGCCACTTATTTTTCGGAGCGCCTCGCCTGGTAATGCTGGAATAATAGACTGGTGTGTACGGTCATCCGATGTGCGTCAGCGATCTTCAACGATGAGACAATTTCGGCCCGTCTTCGGCTACAAGCTTACTGTCACAGTCAGTTGCTTGAACACAAGACAACTGCTTGCTTCTTAGTCTGTCCATATGGAAAAGGAAGAAAGAAGAAGAAAAAGAGCTCAGGTTACACTCTGCGCTCGCGCATAGACACCACAACAAAATCAAAAACAGACTCCTCGAAACACGATCACCAAGGTAGGTGCAGCGGCGTGCCAAGGTCTTTGCCGAGTACGGTCTCAGCCATGCCGATATCGCCTATGACCATTGAAGCGGAAGTGGTCAGCAAGAAGCAATTAGGTTTCACTGCCACTGTCACTAGCGACCGCTTGGCTGCTCTGGATACTTACGAGGTCCTCGAGGTGCCCAGTATTCTCCCGACTGGTCCAGAGTGAGGCTCTCTGTCCATTCTACAAGGCTCTTTGCAGCCTCGTCCGGTGTGACAGCTGCGTAAGGTCAGTTTCCATGCACAGTCAAAGTTTTGGAGGTCGCATGGGAATGCGCAGGTCTGCAAGTTAGACACTCACCGCCACCCTCGTCCCAGTGTTTGTCAAAGCCAACGCCTCTCGTCATCTCGGTCCTCATGAACCCCGGATGCACGATGCTCACAATGACCCCGCGCTCCTTCAGGTCGATGCTGAGCAGCTTGCCGGCCATGTTGAGCGCGGCCTTGCTGGCGTGGTGGCCGTAGTTACCGCCCCCTTCCTTCTCGTGGCGTAACGTGATGCTGCCCGCTTCGCTGGACACGAGGACGATCTTGGCCCCCTCGTTAGAGCCCTGCTTTTGCTTTTGCTGCTGGAGCAGCAGTCCGGCATGTGTGAGGCGGTGCACGATGACCGTCGGCGCGACGGAGCTCGTCGTGTACATGGTCACCTGATCGTCCCAACTGGGCCCGTTCTCTGCCGAGAAGTCCTCAAGCATGAACCGGCCAGCATTGATAATCTGTTATAACAGCGGCATCAACAGTGCATTCCTGCCCCTCTGGACCCCCCACACACCAATATTGCAAGCCGGGACTGCGAAGGGGGGAGCGGGACTGACCACAACGTCTAATGGGGCCTTCGTCTTGGCCTTCAGCTTGTCCACCAGCGTGTCGCCAACAGAGCTGTTCATGAGATCGATTTCGGTCAGCCACTCGACGTCCTCTGAAAATCCGCTCGGCCCGGCGTCGCTCCTAGTCGTGGCATAGACTTTGGCTGATGACTGTGACGCATATTGCTTCACTAGGGCTGCACCGAGGCCGCGTGTTGCGCCAATGACGAGGACTGAAGGGCTCATGACGACGAGGGTTGTGCACTGTTGCTGCTACGAGAGCAAATGAAGCCGAAATATATCTCTTTGGTGTTGCAAGTTGTTCGAGGATCCTAGAGATTGGTAATGAATGCCATTGCGGTCAGAAAGCAGCTGGGTTAGCGGGCCAGGAAGCAGCGACCCATGATGACGTATCTTTGTCTGGCGTGATTTTGTCTCACCCTGATAACTCCGTCCAATAATTTAGATGTCACATAAGCATGCTGCAAGACTTCACACCACCCTCGACATCACCAAACAACCACGGAGGTTGTCTTGTCGGAGCACCGAGCTTCCCATGAGGCATCGAAGTCCCAAACTCCGCAGGCCACCCAACCCCCACGATATGATACCATTTGAAACCATAGTAGTAGCGTATCCTTGCTGACATCTGTACCTCTTTCCAACTATCTGCTCCTGAGAATATTGCAGGCTCTCTTCCAAGATGCCCAGGAGTCGAAGGCGAAGTTTCCGAACGAGGCGGGCACGCTTGAACCCTTCGTCGCTTGGAGTAAAAAACCGAAGTCCCCCGCAACTTGAGCCGACTGAGCTGGTGGTCTCGCCCTGAATACGCTTGGGATAGCATTGTTGGTACAATGTACACAGGGCAGGCTTCCCCGCACCACAACCAGATCCCACGGACTGACAGCGCACTTTTCCCCGCTTTGTTACCCGCCACGGGTGTCTGTGCTCCGTAGCAGATGGCGGCAGCTCGACTTTTGAAGCAATCGTCCTGGTCAGCTCTGACGACTAGAGGCCCCCAGCGTGAGCTGGAGAGCCCCGTGTTTGAATGAGAGCTTCAGAGAGAATACCTCTACCTACGTAGCAAATCTATTTCGTTCGTTTAAGCACATCAATAGCTAACGCCACGCCCGGCATGCCTGCCCTTACGCCCTCCGGATGACTTCTATGAGGACTTGTAATCCTTCGGGGCTCCGCCGCCTCAGCTATTAACGTGCTTGAACGAAGAGCCTCGTTATACTTAACCCTAAAGAGGTAATCTTAGCTATCTGGGTAGAGCTAGTAGTCCTACAGCCCCCCCCCCCTCCTGCGCGTAGCGCGGTGTGGCTAAAACGCTAGGACTAAAATGGGAATTATTTTTGCTGTCAATCTTGTCTGTCACAAGCTACTCAGGCGGCGGCCCAAGGAGATCAGGCATACGGCAGAAGGCAGGCTAATCGGAATCACCACGGTGCTAGGTCGGAGAGAGGCCGGATCGCACCCGGAGAGGTTAGCAGACACAGACAGGATATATTCAGGTACAGGACTAGTACCTAGAGTAACTGTATAGACAAGGCTCACTTAGAGAGAGTGAGAGATAATGAATAGACTGATCCTTACCCTTCCTCCTTCTCTGGAAATCCTTTCAGATCCGGTTCCCCTTATATAGAGGGAAGAGGGCAGAGGGCGGAGTAGGCGCGGAGCGCCCACGGGAAGGCCTCGTCACCCCATCCTTTAGGATGCCATAATTACCTCTATCCTAAAATCCTCTAAGAGCTTAATGTGCTCTCGGTCAGGCCACGGACCCTGGCCGGAACGGCCCCGGAGCCCATCAGGCTCTGGGCAACTCCAACTGCAAGGTGTCGGGTCCGGTTCAGCCGCGGGTTGGGGTCGGCCCGCCTACGGGACTAAGCCGTCTAGTTGCATAGTGGGTCCCACACTCTTGGTTCCTACATCGTCAACGTCAGGTCTGGAGGGAGCCTCCAGGCCCACGTGTGACATTGTCGATGAGATAACTCCTGAGCTTCCACTTCGCTCTAGCATAGGGCACTTTAGGCCGCGTTTTTTTAGGTAGGCTGGGTCGTTCACCATCTCCGGTTTGAAGGTGGCAGACCTAGCGCTAAGACGCTAAACTACCAAATGTAGGGATTCGCGCCCCAAGAGTTGTTGACATCACGAAGCTTGCACGCGACGTTATTACCGTCTATCTTGTTATTATTACGATTCAAATACACCATTCTGAAGAGTAAACTATCTTACATACGACAGTTATTACGATTCTCTTTAATCTCATTCCTAGACCGAAAAATCGTAATGCCCGGTAAAGAGTACCTAACCCCTCGCCGGGCGCGCCCTCTAGGGACCATTTGGTGGCGACCGCATTGCGTACTGATTGGAGGACATACCTGGATTTCCACTTTTGCATGTAATCTATATGGGCAAATGAAATAGTTGTTAGTACAATCCCTGTTTCTTGGCGCTAGGTCTGCCACCTTCAAACCGGAGATGGTGGTCGTTCAACCAGGAACACGTGTTCGTCAGGTCCTTGACCCCGGATCACCCAGCGAATAAGAGGCGATGCAAACCTCTCGAGTACGAATACGACGCATGTGCCCTTGGTAATTCCTCGAGCGTGTCGCTCGGAAACGTCGGATACGAGTAAGTAGACCTGCCAGTAGAGCGGGGAAAACAGACAAATTCGTAGGCAGATGCAATCCTCACGACGCATGTGTGATGCGGCACGAGGTATAAATACTGCGTGCCTCGATCATATCTGGAGGCATTGGTGAAGTTCTTCATATATACACGACGTATTCGCACACATATCCATCAACCACCTGACGACGTTAAACCAATCCCGAATCCGGCAAGCTCTAGACGGATCACCACCGATCAACATCCAGTTTCCAACACTACTTTACAGATTCGACGTCAGCCGATACGATGGCCACATCGATGCAGGGAAAGACGGTCATTGTGACTGGCGGCGCCAGCGGACTGGGCAAGGTTATCGCCACGGCGTACCTTGACGCTGGCGCTAACGTGGCCGTCTGCGACGTCAACGAGGCCCGTCTGAAGGAGGTCGCCGGCGAGTTCGACAGCACGGGCCGGTTCCTGAGCAGCAAGGCGGACGTCACCGACGAGGCGTCTGTGCAGGCCTTTGTGCAGTCCGTCGTCGACAAGTTCGGCCAGCTCGACATCCTTGTAAACAACGCCGGGATCATGGACTCGTTCGCGCCCGTTGGCGTCACAACCAAGGCTTCGTGGGACCTGCTCATCGGGGTCAACCTCACGGGCTCGTTCCTGGCCATGAAGGCGGCCGTCAACGCCATGGAGAAGAAAACAGGCGGAGAGCCTGGGGGTCTTATCATCCAGATCGGCTCGACCGCGGGCGACCGCGGGCTCGAGGCTGGCCTAGCGTACACGGTCAGCAAGCACGGCGTCAACGGGCTCGTCAAGCACACGGCGGGCGCGTACAGATCCAAGGGCATCTACGCGGTCGGTCTAATGCTGGGGGGCATGGCGACAAATATTCGGGAGGGCATGGCCAAGTCGGGGGATGTGGACATGGACGTCTTTGCGCTCACGGACGCGTCAAACATGACTGCAGCCGATATGGTCGACATAAAGGACGTGGCCAAGTACTGCCTCTTCCTGTCAGACCGGAGCATCGCGGCGACGGCCAACGGTGGCTTGATTACATTCAGGAAGAACTTCCCCTTCGTATGAGCGGGTGCGGCGTGTGGCGTGTGCTGGAAAGTCGGGAGGAGACAGTCTACCAAAAGCAGAGAAATACGGTACCAAATCATAAAAAGGATACAATGCAACAAAGCTCAGAACCATGGCCACATCCAGGGCGGAATGTTCCGCGATTTCGGGGAACGAGGAAGCACAGTGCCTACGCCACTGTCGCGTGCTGGTCCACTCGGACACGAGTGGTTTTGCATGTGCTGCGCGATGTGAACTGCGGGCACGACGGGATTCGGAGACGGAAATCACGGTGAGCAGGCACGACGGCATTGGGAGTGGGATTGGGGCCGTTGGAGCTCAAGCCCCGCCTTGGAGACTAGGCTCGGGCTTGGTTCCGCGACAAGCTTCCAGAAGTCCTGTGTCTGCTGTCCACTTTGCTTGTCGTAATCATGATATTCATAGGGTCCTGTGTGACGGCAATTGGCGCCGTACGCGGATCGTCAAACATGCTCTTTCATGCATCCATGCATCTCCGGGAGCCGAACCCGAGTCCAAACAAATGGCACGTTATAGTGCGTGTAGAACAAGGGACGTGCAAGTAAACGAGGTCAGCACTTGGACACATTTCTATCTCTCGAGGTAGGCCGGATCACAAGCCCATGAGGCACATGTACCTTGGGGGGCGTAGCGGTCAGCAGCGCGCGAGCAGCAGACGAGCCTCGGCACTTGGTCTTGGTTCGCTGCTAGCAGAGAGAGCGAGAGAGAAAGAATCGGGCCTTATCCAAATCCGAAACAGGCAAAGGACCGGGCGGGATCTTCTGTGGCGGGCGGGCGGCGACGCCGGAGGCTGACGGGCAAGACGGCGACCAGGGCAAACGAGTTGGCCCGCGTCGGCAGTCCACAGCTGCGGCTCCGTCCTCTCTGCAGGATGACAAGGCACGCACGATCCTTTGATCCTCATGCCCGACTAGCCGATACACCATGCCCCTCGGGGCAATCGTCATTCCTGCCAGCCCCACGCTGACTGGTCGCTAGCGAGCCTTGAGGATGCATTAGGCCGGCATGCCGAGTGGTGTCAGGCTCATGCACTCCCTGTTGTCAGGTCTGCACTCTTTGCAGCATGGAGGAAAATATTTATATATTGTACACGTAGTACCATCCATTGCGTCCTGCCGTCTGCAACAAAGCTTGACCCCTCACTTTCTTCTCTGGCGTAGGTCAAACTCAATACAGCTCAGCTTTACCCCCGCCTTCCTCACCAAGCTCCCGAACCATCTTCCTCTCACATTTGGGGTGAGACACGCATGAACCAGTGCTGTAAAACAACACCATGGGCGAGATAGTCCCCATCCCAGAGCCTCCGGGCTATCCCATCATCGGCGTGCTGGCCGAGATTGACCGCGAGTTCCCTCTGGGCACCTGGACCGCCCTCGCCAACAAGTATGGCGACATCTACCGAGCCCGGATCGGCACCCGCAGCGTCGTCTTCTGCTCGTCCTTTGCCCTCGTCGACGAGCTGTGCGACGAAAAGCGCTTCGTCAAGATTCCCATGTCAGCCCTCCAGCAGGTCCGCAACGGCGTCAACGACGGCCTCTTCACCGCGCGCCCCGACGAGCCGGCCTGGGGCATAGCCCACCGCATCCTCATGCCCGCCTTTGGGCCCATGGGCATCCGCAACATGTTTGACGAAATGCACGACATCTCGACCCAGCTCTGCATGAAATTTGCCCGTCATGGGCCCTCGCACAAGATCCAGGCCTCGGACGACTTCACCCGCCTGGCACTCGACACCCTCGCCCTCTGCACCATGGGCTTCCGCTTCAACAGCTACTACAATGAAACCATGCATCCCTTTGTCGAGGCCATGGGCGACTTCCTCAAGGAGTCTGGCAAGAGAGTCCAGAGGCCGCCTCTCCCAAGCTTCTTCTTCCGCAACGAAGAGGCAAAGTACTGGGAGGACATTGAGCTGCTCCGTAACACGGCAGACAGCGTCCTCCAGGAGCGCAAGGAAGCAAGGGTGCGCGGCGACAAAGATGTCCGCAAGGACCTGCTCACAGCCATGCTAGACGGCGTGGATTCGCGGACAGGCCAGAAGATGAGCGACTCCAGCATCATCGACAACCTCGTCACCTTCCTCATCGCCGGCCACGAGACCACCAGTGGCCTGCTCTCCTTCGCTATGTACGGCCTGCTCAAGCACCCCGAATTCTACCGCAAGGCCCAGGAGGAGGTCGACCGCGTCTGTGGCAAGGGCGCAATTACTGTCGATCAGATGACCAAGCTCCCCTACATCGAGGCCGTCCTCCGCGAGACCCTCCGCCAGCAGTCGCCCATTCCCATGATCCAGGTCGTTCCCATAGAGGACGAAATCCTAGGCGGCAAGTACGAGGTCAAGAAGGGTGAGCCCTGCACAGCCTTTATCAAAAAGATGCACACCGACCCGGCCATCTACGGCGAGGACTCGCTTGAGTTCAGGCCCGACCGCATGCTCTCTGAGAATTTTAATAAGCTCCCCAAGAACGCATGGAAGCCCTTTGGCAACGGTATGCGCGCCTGCATTGGGCGGCCGTTTGCTTGGCAAGAGGCCGTCCTCTGCATGGCCATGATGCTGCAGAACTTCAACTTTGTCATGGACGACCCCAACTACAACTTGGTGTACAAGCAGACCCTCACAATCAAGCCTGCGAACTTTTACATGCGGGCCATCCTCCGCGACGGCCTCACTCCTACCGAGCTTGAGCACCGCCTCGCCGGCACCAAGCTCCCGTCCGAGCAGCAGCGTAGTGCGGCTGCAGCTGCCTCTTCGGACAGTGCGGCTTCTGCCACGAAGGGCAAGCCCATGACAGTTCTATATGGCTCAAACAGTGGTACCTGCGAGGCTATGGCGCATAGGATCGCGACCGATGCCGCACAGCATGGCTTCCAAGTAACAACCCTGGACTGCATGGACACTGCAAACGGTAGACTGCCCAAGGACCAGCCTGTCGTCCTCATCACTGCCAGTTATGAGGGACAGCCCCCCGATAACGCCGCTCATTTTGTTTCCTGGCTCGAGAATGCCAAGGACAACGAGCTCGAGGGAGTATCATACGTGGTCTACGGTTGCGGGCACCATGACTGGGCCGCGACATTCCACCGCATTCCCAAGCTCGTAGATAACAAGCTCTCCCAGGCAGGAGCCTCGAGGCTTGCAGACATGGGACTTGCCGATGCGGCCGAGGGTGACATGTTTGCTGATTTCGAGACATGGGAGGATGAGACTCTGTGGCCGACACTCAAGGACAAGTACAAGGTCACCACGGACGATTCTAAGCAACCGTTCGTCCCCGCGCTGCGCGTCAACATCACCAAGCCTCGGGTCTCGACGCTGCGAGAAGACGTCCAGGAGGCCGAGGTCGTGGCTACGCGTACCCTGACCGCCCCTGGCGAGCCTGTAAAGAAGCACATCGAGATCAAGCTGCCGTCTGATGTCACCTACCGTTCCGGAGACTACCTGGCAGTGCTGCCCATCAACCCAAAGGAGACTATCTCTCGAGCAATCCGGCGTTTCGAACTCCCCTGGGATGCGAACATCACCATTGAAGGTGATAGCCTGATCCCGCTACCCAAGAACGAGTCCGTTCCGGTCCAGTCCATCTTCGGGGCCTACGTCGAGCTGTCGCAGCCTGCAACCAGGAGGGTGAGTAGAATTGATGAACCTACAGATCCACCACAAAATTTACTGACACGAGATCGCAGAACATCATCTCCCTGTCTGAAGCATCTACCGAGGAGGCCGACAAGGAGGCACTCGGGAAGCTTGCTGGTGACTCGTACAAGAGTGAAATCTCAGACAAGCGTGTGTCTATCTTGGATCTCTTGGAACGTTTTCCCGCGGTCAGACTTCCGCTGGGCTCATTCTTGAGCATGCTGCCACCCATGCGTGTCCGGCAATAGTAAGTGCTTACTTTCAAAATCGCACAGAGAAACAGTATACTAACACAAATACGCAGCTCCATCTCGTCCTCACCGCTCTGGAACGACTCCCATGTTACTTTGACCTTCTCTGTGCTACAAGCCCCGTCAAAGGCAGGAGAAAATCGCAACCACATCGGTGTCGCCAGCTCGTATCTCGACTCGCTCGAGGCTGGCGACCGCCTGCACGTCTCGGTCCGCACTTCGCACGCCGCATTCCATCTCCCCACTGATCTGGAGAAAACACCCGTCATCATGGTGGGCGCGGGCACTGGCCTGGCACCGCTCCGCGGCTTCATTCAGGAACGCGCGGCCATGATAAGCGCGGGCCGGAAGGTCGCTCCAGCAGTGCTGTATTACGGCTGCCGCGAGCCGGGCAAGGACGACCTGTATGCCGAGGAGTTGGCGCAGTGGGAGTCTGACGGTGCCGTCACCGTCAAGCGGTCGTACAGCAGGGTGCCCGAGCAGTCGGGGGGCAACAAGTACATCCAGGACGTCATCTGGGCCGATCGCGAGCGCGTCAGCGAGCTTTGGGCCAACGAGGCTAAGCTGTTTGTCTGTGGCTCGCGGCAGCTCGGCGAGGGTGTGTCCGAGGTCGCGCGGCGCATCGGTAGGGTCGTTGCCGAGTCGGAGGGCAAGGAAACGACGGATGAGAAGGTCTGGAACTGGTGGGAGAACCTTAGGAATGTGCGGTATGCCACCGATGTGTTTGACTAAGGTAGGAACACTAGGGCGGCTGGGCCTGGCGATGTCGGGTGGCGTTGTTGGAGAAAATTGTATAATGTGAAGCAAGCAGCTGAATTCATAATTTCATTTCACCATACCTATGACCCTGTAAACTGCTACCTCGTCTGGGACAGCGCCCACTAGTTGTTGTCGTCATGCGAGAGGGTATGGGTGGACAGATCATGAGAACCCTTGTAGATTGGAAAAGGCTTAGTCTTATAATAGGACTTTGCTGTTGTGTTCATCGACAGTTCCCTCTAGTGTCCGAGCCCTCTTAAACTGTGATCTACTCATACTGCAAAGATATAGACTACAGTTATGTCACTATAGCATCGAATCAGTATTAAAGAACAAAGCGTAGCTGAATTAAGCATCTAGGACCAGAGAGCAAGATCTACACAAAGAAGGTCCAATAAACATGTCAAAAATGAGTAATATCCGGCCAGACCGAGAGACCGGAAGAAACAAAAAATCCAACTCTCCTAGATTAAACACAGCAGACCAATGAAATTGAGCAAGAAAAACAAAAAATTGAAGCACTCTGAGAGTGCTCGTACTGGAAGAATCTCCCGTACGGGGAATCGAACCCCGAGCTCCGCGGTGAAAACGCGGTATGTTGACCGTTACACTATACGGGATTCGAGGGTTCTGGTTGCTCAGTTGGTAACTGAGCTTGTTGAGAAGCCAGGGTCTTGTTAGGGTATATTTCCATGGCTAATCTCAGGGCAGATTGAATGACGCATGCACGCGTCGTTTCAGTGGGGGATCGTTTTCGGGACTTTCGACACCCGACCATATATCACAACATTTTGAGCTACAGCAGCAAGTCACCCACGCCGCTCCACGGAATTCACTTCAAGTCTGCCTGTCCGCGACAGAAAAACAATCCAACCTCACGAACGTCACACCCCCCCTCCAAACAGAACGTACCCAACCAACCGACGCCCCCCTCCCCGAAATGGCCGTCTTCCCCTCGAAAAAGTTCCGCGGCACCGCGAGCCCGCAGAGCGCCGTGGGCACGCTGGCGTCGCGATACCGCGCGCTCGTGGCCCGACGGCCCTTTCTCATGTTCGGCCTGCCCTTCATGTCGGTCGTCGTGGCCGGGTCGTTTGTACTCACGCCGGCCACGGCGATCCGGTACGAGAAGCACGACCGCAAGGTCCGCCAGATGACGCGCGAGGAGGAGCTGGGCGTCGGCAGGGCCGGGAGGAGGGTCGATATGAAGGATGAGTACTATGTATGTTTTTACTTTTGTCTCGCCCCTGCCTGCTCTTTCCAAGATGTCCCATCAGGGAGTGGTAATGATGATTTGTCGCGATGCAAACCCTTTCTAAAAAGGCGGTGCGCTGACATTGGATTCTGTTTTGCGACTTCTAGCGTCTTGCGGCAAAGGACATTGATAATTGGGAGCAGAAGCGCGTCAAGCGCTTTGCCGGTGAGAACGACGGCATCTTGTAAACGCGACCTGCAGAGTTCTTGTCCCGGTGCGGTCGGCTGTGGCGTCCCGTCCACGCGGAAGAGCAATTTGATGCTGTTCGTACTGACCAGCGACGTCGTACTCTGTGTCAAGCACTCGTACGACAAGACACCTGGCGAGACTTGGAGCCATCCGCGGTTGTGAGTATGCTGTGCGCGAAAGACACAATTGACACATGCGAACTGGGCGACCATTGCCCGTATCTTGCGGTCCCAGTCCACCGTCCCCCTCGAGTCTGGCTCGGCTTGTCTTTGTTTGCCATGCCGCACCCATCAGGTAGTGCACAGGCGATGTGTCAGCACACAGCCATGTGCTTACTTTATGGTTGGCACGCGCACGATTTCTCCCGGAGCCTGGGCTCGGTCCCGTGCGCCTCAAGCTTTGGATCCCGTTCCGACACAGAGGCCTGTCAGCAAAATCAGCCACCAGTCTGACTGGAATCCTCGACAATGCTGAGCCCCGGCCCAGGTATCAGCTGCTCCACCGGCGACTCAGCTTACGATAGCACAGCAACTCTACTCATCTCCGTGTCGTACGTCAGTCCTGGTGCCACGACAAACCGAGGCCCGTTGGGACCATAACCGCTATGGATGAGGTACGGGGAGAAGCAGAGTCGGAAGAGCAAATATTTGGTTCATGGTGCCGGCTCCCAATTTGTTGCTCGCCGCTCGACACAACTCCCATACAAGTCGCAGAGTGCTGGCAGCCTCTGCCTGGATCATTATCCCCACCCGAGTCCAGAGGAGCAAACTCATAGTGGATAATGTGCCTTGCTATCTGGCCTAGTACGGGGTGCGAAACTGGCTGGCATGGCGGACACGGAACTTGTTCCTATGCCAGCGGAGTGTTCCCAGCACGCACAGCAGCAGCAGACACCCAACACCACACGGCGGCTCAGGCTACGGAAGATTGTTTGCTGCTCGGGCAGGCTAAGTCAGTCCTTCCTTGTGCTTGCACATAACGTTTGGTTGTTGAACAGCGCGACATGGATGCTCCTGCTCCATATTCAAGTTACATATCCGAGATACACAAGTATAATATCCAGACTTATTGCGTGACTGTAAAGCTTTTACATCACCTAAATCCCATACCTTGCTTTCCATATGGATTAAGCCAACGCGCAAAGTCGTTGCCAGAGACAAAGTGCACCAGCGCCACACGCTCCCCAGGCCAGTATCAAAATACACCCAAACGACCGTCACTGCGGCCACCCGTCTTCGTCACCAGCCCCGTGCGTGCATGAAGAGAACCACGCCGTCGCGGCGGTGCCCGTCGTCGGAAAGCACTGGCCTATTGAACAAACCACAAAGAGAATGTATGAGTTTTGCCGGAACAGAATATCCAGCGCCCTCATCCGCTCTCCATTTCGTCGCCCAGCGTTGACAATGGGGGCTACCACATGACGACTGTTTCGTATAAACATGCCATTTTTCTGAAACGAACAATGACGATGATTGCCCGCATATGTGTGTCTGCCCTGTGGACAAGACTACCATGCCTCGGTGCCCCGGTCCTGGCTCCCGTGCGCCAAAGCCGCCTCGTTCTCATCCATTCTCTCTCTCCCGCGCACCGGGCCCATTTCGACCGTGCGTTTCCCCGGACCCGAGGACGTGACTCTTTTTATCTCGTCTCTGTGCCCTGCCCCTGTACTCTTCCCGTGCTCTCTCTCTCTTTCTCTTTCTGTTATCTAGAAACACACCTCTCACCATTTTACCTTTTCTGAATGTTCTCCTAATGTCGATTAGACAGCCTGTGCCCGCCCCCCCGCATGCCACACATGACTACGCACAGCTCGTCGCCGTTGGCACGTGAGGCCGCCCGGGTAGATGGACAGGCGATCGAACCTTTTGTGGAAGCTGATTGCGCGTCCCCGCGGCGTGGAACGTGTGGGGACAAGAGTCAGACGTCAAGGTTTTGTGTTGACCAGAGCGCGGAGCACAGAGCACAGAGCACGGCAAAGTTAGACTTTTTTTTTCTCTTCCCTACAGGGCACCTGACCATGTCTGACCGCGACCGGCATGCACACACACACACCACGCGGGAGAAACAAGTCGTCGGGATTCACACTCAGGCATGGGGGAAGATGGAAACTAAGACCCGTGCCCCCGGGATAGGACCTTCTAACTCTTCTACACTGGCGCCTGTTGTTTTAGATTGTTTTCTCTCTCTCTCTTCTCTCTCCTAGCTCACGGACGTTCATTCACGTGTGCATTTTTTGTCTTTGAGCTAGTGTGGAGGAGAAGGTCCGTGGAAGGATTGACCCTTGCTCCGCCCTGTCAAACAATGACGACGAAGAAAATCGTGTTTTTTTCTTCCTTTCTCTCTCGGACCCCTGCCCCGGCCGCCGCCGCCGCCGCTCACCGGTCAGGCACCAAAGGGAACAAAAAGTTAATTGAAAGGAAGGAGAGGGAAGTAAATAAAAAAGCTAAAGTAATGCCGTCGCAGCCCTTGTTAGAGTCTGTCTGCCTGCGTTTGCCTGCGCCGATCACTTTGAGAGACCCTTAGGCTTTTTTGAGGGTAAGTTATTTTATTATTATTATCTATCGGTGTCACTTGCCTCACTGGTTGGTTTTATGGAAAAAGTTCGGAACGGTGTCGACCCATGCCACCCGCGTTAGAAGAAAAGAATTGCCGAGGCCGTCATCCTCGCCCAGGCGACACTAAGCAATATTTGGGACGAACGTCTCGGAGTTCAGGTGTAACTTGCCGGCCACTTCTTGCTCAACGCGGTGCGCCACGCTTTGGAGGGAGCTGGCAGAAGCCTCACCTGCCGAAGATTTCCACTACGTGCGGGGGGGACAGAGAATAGATGCTCAATGCTCAATCAGGGTGGCAGAAAATGCACTCGTATGTAATTGATCAATGTGCCTCTGCCGGTCTGGCTGAGCGCAACTGTTCCTGGCGGCGTGATTGCTCCGTCGTGATTTTCTTGAGACCCGCATGGATTGGGTTGGGGGGCCCGGAGCACGGAGGAT
Source organism: Microdochium nivale (assembly GCA_026745475.1). NCBI lineage: Eukaryota > Fungi > Ascomycota > Sordariomycetes > Xylariales > Microdochiaceae > Microdochium > Microdochium nivale. The sequence goes on from JANTFD010000002.1 coordinate 3,420,670, forward strand.
GAGGTCATCGCGGAGCTTGTTGGGCTGGGAGTTAAGGGTTCCCCAGATTATACCTGACCGGCGCAATTTAACTTTCCTTGGAACTCAGGCACACACACATTGAACCCAATGGTCGGATGAGATGGGAGCCGGAGGTCGTGCACAGGCCTTTCTCACGTATATGTGCGGGCTTTTGTGAGTCATGCAGCCCGTGGTAAGTACTGGACGTGTTTCTTTCTTCTTCTTTCACATTTTTTTCTCTCTTTCTTTGGGTCTCGTTTTATGTGGGCGTCCAGACATGGGACGAACGTCAGAGCAGTTCTTTTTGTCCGATCGCCAGCATGGTCCGACGATCCCGGTCGCGTGCATAGCGTGAGCGGGCACGTTTTCGTGCATCGCATGGATGCCAAGCCTGCAAGGCTTCGCTCACACGCATTGCACGCTGCAGATTGCAGTCGTGACTTTTTTTTTTTTTGTTAGTGTGCTGGCCCAGGTCCCCTTACCCATCTCCATTTGTTCGAGCTGCCTTGTCTGTTGTCCAGGGGGCTTGTGACCACGCTGCCGACGCGATTGGGCGGACACGAGGGGCCTACGAGTCGGGTAGTCTGCCAGGTTTCTTGTTCTCCCCCGTCATCTTCCGCATTGTGTGTGTGTTTTTTTGTCGTCTTCGGCTCCTCGGCTCCGTGGTCACGAGGACAGGCACTCGGGTCGTACTCGGTAATGCTGGCGCCCTTGTCCGAATCCCGGCTGTTATTGATGATGTGTGATTGCGACTGCGCTCCACATTTTTGCTCGCGAGCTTGTCCTGGAAACTGGGAAGAGGAGCAACCCTTCCAGAAGACACGAGCCGGCCATTAGCCAGTCAGCAGTCAGAACTGAACTCGCCCGCTCGTCTGTGTGTGGTGCATGGAAGAAGAAGAAGTTTTTTTTTTCTTCTTCTTCGCCACTCGCTCAGGCGTGGGCAGCAGGAGTTGTGGGAAGACGGGCTCTGATTTGCTGGGTGGCTGGCGAATCAGGATGGCGTGCAAGGCTGCAAGGAGGAGAGAGAAGTCCGCTCCGCCCGCCCCTTCGCCTCATCCACCGTGGCTTGGCCGTCGTCTAGCGAACTTTGTGTGGGGCCTGGCCGGATGCGGCCATGCGAGTGCCTAAAGTGGTTGGGGGCCATTGGGGGGTCATCGGGGCCATCCATGGATGCACAAGTGGTGAAGCTGGGACATGTCCACGGCGGGGATGCAGGAACAGAGCATTCTGCAGGTTTTCTTTTCTTTGGCCAGGGCCAGCTCCTGGCGCCGTCCCGATTACTCACCGGGCCTCGCCGGGTCAGGTCAGCTCTGGAGTGATACGAGGCTCTGGCTGCCCTCAGCAGCTATTTTGGGCATGGCGTGGCTTCCTACTACTGCTTACATGTGCGGAACACCTCACGGAATACCTCACGGTGCTGTGACTACTATGTAGCAAGGGAGGTCGAGGGGCGGGTGTGAATTGGCTGCTGGATCATCGAGTTTTGGACTGTGTGCGTCTCATTCCTCCCTTGAGCTTCAACACGTCTTGCAGGGCTTGCAGGTCTCGGGAGTGTGCATGCCGAGCGTCGTGCTCTCTCGGCACCGCTCTGCGCGCTCGGCGACTCAGCAGCCCTGCCGTGCCCCACGGCGGGAATTCAGCTCTTGCAGGGGTCGAGCACGACTCCTCACACGACCTGTGAAAGTTTCAAAACACCCAAACACACAGACACACAGCCTATCACGGCCCGTCGTCGTGCACAAGGTCATGATGGGCATGTTAAAAGTTAGTGATGGCCGGGAGGGGAGGGGAGGGAGGAGGTATCGTCGCCTGAGGTGCGTGACCACCAACTTGCAAGTGGCCATTAAACTTTGCGCGTGCGCGGTCGACGCCGTCTTCGCAGCCGACGCAGCCGGGCACACCCTCAAGACCCTCACACGCACGCATGACTGTCTTCTTGACGCGCAGAGGCCATTGCAATCTCGAGCCAGAGACTCCACCAGGCTGCCATTGCAAATCCCATCCCATCCCATCGGATGCTAACAGCACCCCTGCCTGCCGTGCGTGCTGCTAAGGCTGGCCGGGCACGAACCATCCCGTCATCAGTGGCACGCAACCCCGTCATCATCGCACACATGCAAGGAACAGCAGCACAGCCTTCACACTGATGCACATGGGTGTGGCTTGGGTCATCATTCTTGGCTCCAGACACACCACCCGCCGGCCCACCCGGCCTTCAACCCATGCTTTTGCTGGCAATACGGCAGCTCAGCTGGCCTGGCAGCCTGGCAGGTCGTCGCAGTACTCCGTGGGCTGTCACTACATCATCGATCCTGCGGGCCGATATATTGTCCCGCTGGCCCCTCATCCTAGCCAGCTTCTTCAGTGCCCCCACCTCACCTTACTTCACCATCAATCACCATCAATCACCATCAACCACCAGAGCCCGGCTCACTTACAGCCATATATACATACATACTCGAGTGCCGCCTTCTCAGTATCACTCTAGTCTCTCAACAACAAACATCATACTCACCTCAACACACAATCGCCAAAATGGTCTGCCTCACTGGGCCTTCATTCTTCCAGCGCAAGGAAAGGACAGGAGCCACCGGCGACATCAAATCCATCATCAGTGGGCCAATCAACATTGAGGAGCAACCACTCAACACCCGTACCCGCCTGCACAGCATGACGAGCAACAGCTCCAGGTCCTCATCAGAGTCGGACGACTCCTCGAGCGCCCGCTCATTCAACCCACTACAATCACATCCGCCACTCCAGATCAACGCCTCTCCCATCGCAGAGACCAGATATACCGGAGCCATGAGCCAGGACGGCCAACGTCAGCAGTCAAGAGATGGCCCTTCCAGCAACATGCAATTCGTTTCCGTCTTTGACGACGACTCTGACGACGAGTCAACATGCACTTCTCGGAGGACGACCTACGTGTACGACCAAGGCCTGCAGTGGCCGCTCAAGGACTGGCAGACAATCCCACCCGGGCTTGCACGTGCACAGGAATCCTCCGAGTTCTCCACGCCACTCAGCCCCCGGCCCGCAGCCCACCAGCGACGGCCCACGGAATGGATGAACGAGCCTGACAGATTCGTCAAGCGAGGCTCATGGAAGCGCCGTGGCATCATCTTTGGCTCTGACGCCGCGAGCGAGGAGGAGGCACAGCGCCACTTTGAGCTTCCTGAGTGATTTGACACCGCCATCACCACCATCACTACCTTCACCATCATCACTACCACCACTTCTGGCAATCACTTCGAGCTTGCTACAACATCTCCTTTGTCATAACACTACATAATACTACCTTGGAATTTGGGCACATTGGATTTCTTTAGAAGCATTTACATCAGCATAGCATATGGGAACAACAGGCGTACTGGGATACGGCAGGGTCGGCTTCGTCCGCACGGATTGGGGCGTAACTTTTTATGAATTTTATACAACACCATTGTTCAAGATACCACGTTTGCATTCACGCAACCTCGATGCTTTCTTTCTCCATCTCTCCAGATGATTACTCAAATACACAGACGGTTTCAACTTACTGCAACCCCGCAATCCTATCTCGCCATCATGCCTATTTCTGTGCGCTTGTGTCTGTGCACGCGTGTCTGTGCAGCCAATCTCGGAAATCAAGCCAATCGCCGTGAATGGGGAAAAAAGAAAACACCACCATCAGAGGCTAAAATGAAGAAGAAAAAGCAAATCCCGTCACTGACATCGGAGGAAATCGAAACCCCTGCATTTTCGCTTATCCAAGCCTTTCTCATGTGTTGCACCTTTGTCTGTGCGCAGCTCTGCTCTGGGGCAAGAAGAGCGTGAGAAAAAGGAATTATTCGGGCAAAGCCGACCCCACACCACCAATACCGCCAATATTGCGAGAGCACCGACCTCAATCCCAAGCCCCCGCTTTCCCAGCTGTCTGGTTCCTGGATTCCCCGGAAAAACAAAACAGAAATAAGCACAGATTAATGTAATCACAGACAGGGTATGATGGAATCAACTTGACCACCTGACATTTGGGGTCCCTGCCCTCATCTTCCCACCCCTTCCCCAGGTATTTTTCAATATTATCGGGGCCTTTCGTTTCCGTCTCGGGTCGATCGCGAGCCGTGCTGCCCCCCTCCTTCTCCCCGGTCCAGGGGCGCACTGATCTTTATTGGATCGGGACTTTGCGATTGCTATCTGTCATTTATGTGCCTTGCAGGTTTCTCTTTCTTTCTTCATGAGCTGCGGGGAATGAAGAATCCTGGTCCGCTGTCTCTTTTTTTCTTTTTTTTTCGGGGGATACGTCAACTTGGGCTGGAACTAATTCCCGAAAATCTGGTAACCTGTGGATCAGACCTGACGAGCAACCACCCCCCGGCCGCCTTTCCCCTGGTCCGCACAGCTTCCTCTGCAACAGGGATTTCTGCACGACTCGTTCACACACAGCACGCACGCACGCACAGTAGCGGTAAGCAAAGACTGCCCTGGCGATGTTGTCAAATTCCTGATCATGTCGTCGTCCCCCTTGACCTTGAATCCCTGAATCCCCCTGACCCTGATAGGTAATGATCCAGAACGAAGGACCGGGGGGGGGGGGAATGTTCTAGGGGTCAAAAAGCATTACAGATAGATTGTCTCTCGTTTATGCAGAATATAGGAGGAGACTGGGGGACAAGAAAAACTCATGCATAGTGTCGCGGCATTCGCACAGTTGAATAATGAACAAAACTTGTACTTTGCGAGTTTGGCCTTGGGGGGAACAGAGCCCCACTTTTATTGCACGCTTGGTTGACATGTCCATCCGACGACAACAACAAACTCGCCAGCAACTCCACACGAATCATGTCATGCGCCGGGCTTTTTTTTTATCAAACATGCATATCACCCGATATCGGCAGGCAAACCCACTTTCTGTGCATGCTGTATGTCATTTTCTCGAGCCCGATGTTCCCCCATTTCCTGCACTGCTGGACGGAGGCCAAACAAAAAAAAGGCAGGCGCCCCCCACAGTTCCAACAGAGGACCACGTTCACGTATGAAGGGCCGTGATTGGATCACAGACAGCAGAACTCGGCAACCTCCGGGGGAAGTGAACGCGCCAAGACTCAAGAGCCGGCGCGGAAGGACATTGCCGTCTTCGCTGGAGGGGGTTGGGTATTCGGTGACAGCTCGCGTACAGACGTGGACCAGGGGCGAGATCAAAACGCATCCATAGTATAACTAGCTTGAATTTCTCCCTGTCGGAAATACATTCGGGGAATTCTCACAGGGGAAAGCGTGGAACATTTGTGAATTGAGACGAGCTTTCGCCGAGATCACGCTTGCCCATAATTTGGTTATTTTTATTCTTTTTCTTCGCTTTGCCTCTCTCAAGGCTACAGCCTCCAGAGAGGACAAAAACTCGTAGCCTCTAGACCAGAATATGCGCCCCAGCATGCCGTCGACGACGCTGACACTGGCAGCTGTTGCCGCCGCGATCCTGGCCCTCGCGCCAGCCGCCACACTCGCGGCCCCGTCGTCGAGCCCGGGTGGGAGCCGCGTGCTCAAGTTCAAGCCAGACGGGACCTTCCAGATCTCCATATTCGAGGACATGCACTATGGCGAAGGCAAGTTCCCGACAAGATCCAGGGAGATCAAATGCTCACACACACTGACCTTTCTGCAACTTCTCCCCCCTCCTCCCCGAACAGCGCCGTCCTCCTACGGCCCCATCCAGGACGCCCACACCACAAGAGTCATGACCGACGTCTTGGCCGCCGAGCCAGCCGTCGACCTGGTCGTCTTCAACGGCGACATGATCTCGCGCGAGAGCACGTTCCGGGACAACTCGACCCACTACCTGGACCAGATGCTCCAGCCCCTCGCCGACCGCGGCCTGCCCTGGGCCACGCTCTACGGCAACCACGACCCCGGGCAGAACCGGTCCCTGGCGGATATGCTCGCCCGAGAGCGCAGCATTTTCCCCGGGTCCCTCACGCTCACTGGACCGTCCTCATCTCGTCCTGGCCCTCAGGGCAGCCCCGGCCGTGTCGGGCTGAGCAACTATTGGCTGCCCGTGTACTCGGAGCGCTGCGCCGAGCCCACGCATGCCTGCGGTGGCGGCCGCGGCCGCGGCTGCGCGCCCGAGCTCATCCTGTGGTTCTTTGACAGCCGCAGCGGGTTCGAGTTCCAGACGCCCGGGGACGGCGGCGCCGTGGCGGCGGGGCAGAGGGTCGACCGCGAGCCCTGGGTCAGCCGAGAGGTTGTGAGCTGGTTCGAGGTCGAGAAGGCGCACATCGTGGCCCGGTGGCACCGGGCCGCACCGATCCCGTCCCTCGCCTTTGTGCACATCCCCTTCCACGCCTTTGCCGCAATCTCAAACACGACCGCCTCGGGCGGCGGCAGCGGGAGTCCCGGCCCGGGAATCGACCCGCGGCGCAGCCCGGGCATCAACGAGATGCCCATCACTCCACAGACGTACGGCTGGTGCCCCGACGGGAGCACCCGTGACACGGCCGCGTGCCCTTGGGGCCGGCAGGACGTCCCGTTCATGCGCAGCCTCGTGGCCGAGACGCCGGGCCTGCGCGCCGTCTTCGCCGCCCACATCCACGGCGCCTCGTGGTGCACTAGGTGGAGCGCGGACACCATCCCGGAGTACCCCGTGCAGCCGCCGCCGGGCCAGGAAGGTGGAGGAGGAGCCGGCGGGTTGGACATTTGCTTCGGCCAGCACACTGGGTACGGAGGTGCCGGGGACTGGGTCAGAGGTGCGAGGCAGCTGCTGCTGCGCCGGGAGCAGCTCGCGCGTGGTGCTGCTGCTGATGGTGGCGGCAGGTCGGGCCTCGACACCTGGATCCGTCTCGAGACGGGCGCTGTCGTGGGTAGCGTGTCGCTCAACGCCACGTTTGGGCAGGATGAGTACCCGGTGACTCCTGTGCAAAAGACTTTCTGTCAGGAGTGTAAGTTGCGGATGCGCGTGCCTTTCTGTCTCATGGATTTCAAGTGCAGTACCAACCAATCGCAGCATCACAGCGTTGCGTGTATCCCGAGGAAAGCATGCTAACAATCACTACAGGCCTCGACATGGGGAGGCCGATATACAACGTATAAGGTCCTCAGAGTGCGGCAGGTCATAATCTGGAACTGGTTGAATGGGATATAAATAGCGAAGATGCGTACAGAGGACGAAGTAAGCTGTGCTCTGGCACCGCACGTAATAGTCGAACCTGTGCAATAAGCAGAACAACAAAAAAGACCAGTCAAGAAATTCTAATGCCTGACATCTACGGAACATCACCTTGACGTCCTGATATTTTTCAACCAAGGAATGTGAGCAAGTTCCCGCCAATCAACCGCCGCCAGCACCGCCAAGCGCAAGAAGACCGGCGGCCGCGATGGTGCCTCTCAGGTAGGAGGGGCTGACGCGATATGTCAGGCCCCGAGGATCACTAAGCTGCTGGAGGGCTGTTACGGCAACAGTGTTAGCAAAATAGACTATGAAAGGTGGAAACACAGAAGAAGAACCGTCGAGAAGAGGAAAAGAAAAGAAGAAGCTTACCAGCCTTCTGGGCGGCGGGGCTCTCCAATATGTCACGCCACAACCGGAGTATCCACGTGGCCACCAGCGCGTCCCGCTCAGGCTGCCGTAGCGGCACCGAGATGACGAGCTTTGGGTACGACTTGATGCCGTTCTTTCCTACGACGCTGCTGCGCCCGCGGGCAATGGCATCGGCCCTATCGGTGCCAATGTCCTCCCGCGCAATCTCCCCGGGCAGTTTTGCGCTGCGAGAGAAGGCCCCCCTTGAGCTGCTGGAGGCCGCCTCGAATGGCGCCAATGGACTTGGCGTTATCGTCCATATTGTGGTAGTCTTTGTCTCGGTGGCCTCGAACAAGGGCACTCTCGCAGAGTCCTTGTTGTCGTCGTTGCCAAAGAGCGGCTGGCTCGCCATGTTGGTGCCGGGGCTCAGCCATGCCTTCCATGCCGTTTGACTCGACCACCGGGAGGTCGTGGCCTCGGCATCAAGAACTATGTTGCCTAGAGTCGGGCACTCTCGGCCGTCGTCCGCGTTACGGGCAGCATTCGCTGGGCTGACAGCACAGGTAATGTAATACTCTGGCCTCTCGGTCTGATATTTGGCACCTAGAGGGTGGGCGAGGTAGAAGAGATGTGTGTACTGTGTGGTCTGGCCAGATGTGCGGAGGCCGGCAACCTTGACAGAAGTGAATTTCTGGGGGACGACTGCGACATCGCGGTCAAAGGTATACAGTGGCTGGCTTCCGCCCGCCTCGTCAACAATGTGCTGGCCTTGAAAGATTAAGGTGGATGGAGGGACGAGTGTGGTATCGTCGTTGCTGTGGGACCACGGCTTCAGGTCGGTCCCTGTCGATGACAACGACGAGAAGCTCGACGCCCGGGAGGCTAGGATGGGCTTAAAGTCCATCGTTGGTGGTTGTGTGGTTATGGCGGGTCGTGCAATCTGTATGATACCTTATACATGCAGAGTACTAAAGTATAAATCATGCCTACAGTATCGGGAACAGTCCAACATCTCGACTGTATAGACAATCAGCTGACTAGCGATCAGGCAACCACATGCATGCGGCAATGCTGCCACCCATCCGGGCTACGGACAGAATGTTGCCAATGCGGGGGTGGCTGGGTTGTGGCGATGAAGTTCTTGCCGGCACTGCCCTGCGCCTTGCTCGCGTGTCGACCACTCACGAGACATTTGTAGCTGAATTAATCGGGTGGCGGGGCCTGCCTGACGCTCGGCTGGCCTGACGCCTGCTGCCAAGCATAGTCGAGCTTGGCGAGAACCTCGACGAACTGCGCAACATGCCACCGCCGCTTCTCCTGCGCCTCCCACTCGGCCACGCGGGCATCTTTTCCATCTAGCAGCGTGGCTGCAATCTCGCGGATCTTGACAATCTAGGTTGTTGTTCTCGAGTTAGCCTGCAAATTAGGCAGCCAGCGGGCTTTGGCACATACCATCGAAGCACCGTTACTTTCCAGCGCGACGAGAGAACACGCATTCACCACCTCGAGCAGGTCTCCTCCAATGCTCTCCCGGAAACCCTGCAGCTTTGTGCGCAGTCTCGGGTCTGACACTGCCACTGCCCCTCGCGGCATGCTGTCTGGGCTCCCCAGACTCATGGGCCTCGCTGCTTCCATATCCAGCTCCGGTGCGGCTCCGGTGCTACCGCCCCTCTCTAGACTGTCTATACAGACCTCCAGGAACACGGACTGGATATACAGGCTCGTGACCTGGATGTTGGCCCACATGGCCTCCATCTGCACAGCCTTGATATCAGCCTCGTCCGGGGGTGTGCCATTACGTGAAAAGTACCCGTCCCGGAGCACCCCGTCCACTGCCCCAGTGTCATGCGGGTTAGGTTTTTGATCTTGTTGCTTCCCTTTCATAACCGAAGGGGACGCCACCGCCTGTCGCATCGGCCGCAACAACGGCGGCAGCTTCTCGAGTATCATGTGCAAACGATACCGCACCCGGAGAAAGCTGCGCAGCTTCCGCGAATGCAAGCTTGGTTCCTGCTCATACTCGAACAGTGACTGCTCCGAAAGGTCCCCAAAGCCGAGCTTGTCCAGAGGCAGCACGCAAGGGGGAGGCTGGCCAGGAAAGACTTCGGACAGCAGGTCGGCGACGGACAAAAACACCTTGTTAACGACAAGAAAGCCTGCGAGGACTGTGGTTTCCTTTGTCTCGCCTTGCCCGGCATTGTCGTCAACAGTTAGGAGGAACTCCCAGTCTGTGTGCAGTGGATCGTATCCAAGGCCGGTGTGAGAATGGACATAGCCCATACGGTCATGACTGCACATGTTTAGCATAGCTGCACTGTCCGAAACTGGTTTGTGTTTCAGGCCGGCTACGACTCGGCAGAAACTCACATCTGTATGATATAGAGTGTCCAGAATGCCCTCTTGCAGATCTCCGCTGCGGCAGAGTCCAGACCGACATAGCTCTCCTTCTTGTATAGCCTCAGCGAGCGGAAGGAGTATATGGACTCGCTGGCATGTATCCAGCCCGCACTTGCCGATCCCGCATATAATAAGGCCATGGCGAGCAGGGCCGAGACTACCATGGAGGCATGTGTTGGTGTGTTCTGCCACGTCACGTTTGTGGCTAGCCGGCTGAGTAGCACGAGGTGGCAGGCTCTGCCAACCATTTCAGTAAGGTCCATGTAGGCACCCTGGCTGTATTGGCTGAATTTGCGAGGAATGGAAGCAACTGTGACCGCGCAGAGCGCAAAGCATAGTCGCAGACACGCGGCGTCAGTGAGGTAGAGTCGCTTATCGAGCGCATGGCGCAGGTCTGGAAGGTAAACCAGGGGCAGGCTCGGGTATATGCGATCCTGGAAATCCTGAATTATCTCGAGAAAGGTATGCTCTCTAACGAGGTGTTCGACAGAGACCTGGCCGAGCGGTAGAGGCAGCGGGAACACTGACGCTGGTGAGCCATATTGCTGAGTGTCCGCAGAGATCAATATTGATGAAGCTTGCTGTGGAGACGTGGTATGCTGAGATGCGTCCGAACACGAGGGCGACGGGTGATGCTTTGACTCGGTCACCATGTCGTAGCTTTCGTGAGAAGCCGTACTTGCAGCTTGGCGGAACTGAGCAAGCCGACTGGATACGGCATCACACCATCAGTACAAGGGTTAGGACAGCATTATTCCGTCGCGAGAGTTGCAGTGCTGGCATGACCAGTGCTTCATGCCGTGTGGATACCGGATGTTCCCGTCGAAGTGGACTTCAGCGTGCCCATGACAAAAGCTCCGCATCAAGAGCCGAAGCACCACCGCTTGTAGGAGAGCATAAACTTACCGACTGACGGGGCCTCTCGGCCTCCGATCCTGGAGAAAGGTACATGGGACTTTGGAGGCCAGGCATTTGATGCAAGCATCTGAGTCGTCAGGGCCAAAGCTGCACTGCGTCTTGCGCAACCGGCAGCAGTCGCACGCCTTTTTGGCTATCGACCTGCCCTTTCGCGAGCTAGTTGTGGAAGTCATTGGCCAGTCATCCTCGCGGAGGAGTGGTGCCCAAGGTAGCCCGTGACGATTTGACTAGAAGGTCCCGAGCCCGCAGAGGAAAGACCCTGGAGGACGGTGAGAGTTCTGAGTCTCTGGGACGTTGCGCCAAAGTGCGGCCTTGAGCCTGCTTGCGGTTAAAAGAGATATGTCACAGGCAAGAGGTTGGAAGTATGGCGGTGTCGGCTGCACTTGATGGGAGAGACTGATTTTGGTCACCGCAAGTGGGTATCCAGTAAATTGACGTTGCAACGGCATTTTCCAGAAGTTGGGAAGGAATAACTAGATTGTGAGACACGCAGGGCAGGACGAACGGGCTGCAGAGCCCGGGCACTGCGGAGAACTCGCAAGCGCGTCCAAGCGCGAGTCATGGTAACAAGCGTTAGCGTAATTTCCCAATGATAGCCTAACCACGATATTAGGCTTCAGGGCTTATGCTCACAGACGACTCCTAGGACGTTCAAAGCGTATCCCATTTAAACATTTAGCATGCACGTCGTACCGTTAGCACGCCCCCTAATTCATCACATAGCGAAAGTATATGATCACGATGTTTGCGCAGTAGCGGCACACCTCGAGGTAGGCCGGCTGCAAACGCTCTCGATAAATGATAATAACAAATCGCTTTTCTCGGTTCTTGTCAGGCTATCTTTGGCGTGGGTCGCCCTAACCTTGAACACAGACTTGACGGCGTCGCCAAACTCTACGACTTTATTCCAATTCTCACCAGGCCAATACAGTTGTCTAGGTCTGTGTCTTTTCAGTCTCTCCGACAGTGACGAGATTGGTCTTCGAAAAGTGCCGGGGAGCTACACGACGTGTCCAGAGCTCGTCAATCTCGATGTAGGTGCGGCCCTTAGTCTCAGGAATGCAGAAGTAGACAAACGCGGTGCAGAAGACCATGGTGGCGCCAAACACAAAGGCAATCTTGCCCCCGAGGTTTCCTTGGTCAGGGTTGATCGCGTACGGAAGGCTAAAACCCCAGATGCACGAGGAGAGGCCGTTCATCATGGTGGCACAAGACTGTGTCGAAGCCCGAAGGCGGGACGTGGCGTTCTCGGCAGTGATGGGCCAGGCCGCGGCACCAATAGTCGCTTGGTATACTACAAAATCGCACGGTTTGTTAGCATTAGTTTTGGCACGTCCCCTCCAGGCACCGGGGCAAGTAGTGTCCACTCACCAAAGGACCAGATTCCCATGAACGCAATTTGGGCCCAGATGGCACCAGGGACATTGATCGACGCCACGATACCGATGACAAACAGGCAAAGGGTGAGGATGACAGAGCCGTAGAGCGCAGTGCCTCGTCTGCCAAACTTCTCGACGGTGACCCAGCCCGCCATGTTACCCAAGACCATGAGTCCGGACAATCCAACCGAAGTATCAGCGGCACGGGTAGCCGGGAGGCCAGCAAGCTGCATGAAGTACGCCATGTAGCCAATGACCCAGCCTGCGCCGGAAGCGTTCTGGACGAAGAACATGCCAGCTCCAGCAAGAGTACGTTTCCATTGATCGCGCGAAAAGCATTCGGCGAGACTGGCCTGGGCCTCCTTCTCCTTGCTGACACGAACGAGCGATTCTCTGATTTCGGCGATGGCGCCGTCGAGGTCGAAATCGGCGGCGTGCAGTTTTGCCACGTTCTTGCGAGCCTTGTCTTCCTTGCCGTGGGAAATGAGCCAGTAAGGCGATTCGGGGAAGAAAGGCAGAATGGCCAGCCCGATGATGCAGAAACCCCACTGTGTCATGAACAGGATCTTGTACTGCTGGCTTCCTGTGTGGTAGGCGGTCTCGCGCATGACGCCATAGGCGACACACTGTCCGAGGACAATAGCAAAGTTCATGCCTGCTGAGACGGCACCGCGAATCGCGAGAGGCGCCATTTCGGAACCGTAGGTAGGAGCGACCGTGGTGAAGATGCCGAGAGGCAGCCCGGTGAGAAGCTTTCCGCCAAAGAAGTGCGCGTTGGTGCTTGCGAAGACCTGGGCGAAGACGCCGCCCACGTAGACGATGAAAGCACCGGCGATGGCGGGTTGACGTCCCCACCTGTTGGTGATGTAGCCTGCAATGAACCCACCGAAGATCATTCCTGCAAACACGATATTTTAGTGCTGCACTATGGAAACATCACGGAGACGAAGGAATCCTGAGGAGGAAACTTACCAAAGAGTGTTGCAGCAAGCCAGCCAATTTGCCAGTTGGCGTCAACGGCGTAGTCGCCGGCATATGGCACGCCAAAATCCTTGCGAAAAGCGGCAATGGAGATGACGATACCGCCAGCGATTCCATCAAACCCCCAAGTGATGCAGAGGAAGAAAGCGTACCCACCTGAGTAGCTAGGGGTTAGGCCAAGGGCTTGTGCTCGCACCAGGTGCTGGGGATGATTATGACTTACACCACATCAGGGACCTCCAGTTCTCCTTGATGGCCTCTATGCGTGTCATACTATGCTGGCGAGCCTCGAACTCGGCCGCAGCAGCCGATGTGGCCAAGATGGCGCCATTGTGGCTAGAGCCGGGCTCGACAGTCTCGACTTGGACGTCCTGGACTTTTGTTTGCTCGCTCATGATGAGGAGAGAGAGGGTGGATGGCCTGTAGACGGCTCCGCAAAGAGGCCGGAAGAGGCGATGGTACACAAAGGACTGTCGAGACAGTTGGGGCTTTGCTCGGGCATTGCCTCGGAGAAGAGATCAGGGTGGGAGAGCAGTCTTTATAGAAACAGGTCCACCATAGCAGGCAAGATCGCCAGAGTCATACAAGCTCGGACCCGGGATACACGCACGTTTCGCGGAGAATCCCAGAACCTAGAGTAGTACCCATGGAGAAAATGCCCATCTAGATGGCAGTTAGTGTTGACGCCTTGACGCCCCACAATACCTGCTCAATGCAGGAGAGGCATGGCGGCCCCGACGATGGAAATGCAGGGATGAGGGGTCTGTTCGACCACCCGTCACGCGGCACGCGGCAGACAGACGGGCACAGACTCCGGTCCCGTCAGGGCTGAGCCGAGGGGCTAGTCAGGAAGCCAAAGCAACGACACGACAGCCCTGGAGTCTGCTCTGCGCCTAGGAGAACAAAATTGTGAGAAAGCAATCTTAAGCCTCCATCACCGAAACCTCAGCGACGATACTATGTAGCTGAGGTGATCACGGCTGCCATGCCTCTGGAAAGTCTCGAGCATGTGGTCGCAAGATGGAGAGAGCGCCTGCCAGGGCAGCGCCAGTGGTCCCGGGGTTTTGCCACAGCCGAGAGGCTACAGGCGGGTGCTGTCTCGAGAAGCAGCTGTTGTGGCGCTGGATGTTGGGGGTCGGGTGGCACCTTGAGGTGGAGAGCATATGCCGCGCAGACAGGGGAGACGAGGCGCTCGATGTCTACCTTACGATGTGTATGGAGTACGAATAATCTGTGCAGTTTTGCCTCGGGCCCAGTCTCCTGGTGACTGGGTCTTTTGCTGTGCTGCGCTATGCGTACATAGTATACGTACGTGCGATTGTACGTCAAGGTGCTAACTAGGTAGGCTGGAAGCTGAGGGGCGGTGGCTGGCCAAGTGAAATAGCGGCGGTGAAAGGTGGGAGTAATCACAACCTCGGGAAGTGAGTAGACAAGACTAGGGTGCGAACCTTGGAGGTGCAAGAGAGAATGAACACTTGTGAAGTTGGATTCTCCCTGGATTCTCCGGGCAAGTACGGGCGAGTGACAGGCACAGCCTTCTCCGCACTCTCCCCGCAGTCCCCTGGTCCGTCGGCACACAGCGTAGTGTACGGAGTACCGAGCACAGCACTCCACTCCCGAACGGCAGGAGCCACACGCCTCTCCAGCCGCTCTCCTCAGCCTCCCGTCCTCTAGGCTTGCTCGTTGGACATTCGACTACCGAAGACCGCGTGCCACGCATGCCACGCATGCCATGCACTCGTAACGGCTCACCTTTTCCGCGACAGGAAGACCGCCGGACTCCCAAGTAGCCACTCCGGACTCCATCTGAACCATCTCGTCTCCAGTGTATTACGGAGTACATGAATCCTAGTTTCCGTACAACACGTGGAGACCAGGTTCATCCCCACACCCTCGGAAGACGAGGGGCTGAAGGCCCATCCCGACTACGACAAGTGGATGCTGTCCCATCTCCAATAATATTCTTTCCGAGCACAAGCGCTAGTGTCTCCGCTCCATGTTTTCCAAAGACCGCATCCTGGCTACTGACCTCGGCCTGGCTGACGACCTCGGAGCCGCTGTCGGGTTGCCGGTTCCGAAGCCATGGTTGGGCCACTGACAAGTAGATGCTACTCGATTGTGTGACCCAGAGACTATAATTGCTCCATCGATGGTAGACTGTGTCTTCGTGCTTTGGCGACACCATTTCGTTACCCAATAGTCCAATAGTCTCATGCTGTATGGCCTGGGTTAGCCACGATTGCTCATTTTGCGGGCTCGAATTCAGCAAGTCGCATAGCTAGCACTGCTGGGCGCCGAGCTGCAAAAGCCCTGGACGCCGGACATGAAGGCTGTGTGTCAAATGTTCAGAAATATTGCTGGCAGAACAATCATATTCAAGTGCGAATATACTCTAGCCATCTTCCGAGCAAAAACCTGTGGCAGAACATGGCCGTAGCTCGGCCTCCGACACGTGTTCACCGTCGCGCAGAGACGAATGTAGCCAGGCCTGCTGTGAATGGCTCCTGAGCTGCAAGATTAGCTTGGCCAGCCCAGCACGGTGATCACCTGTGAGCAATGTTGACTTCTGACAGGTCGTTTTCTAGATATTCTAAAACGTTGATGTCTCTGGCACGATAAGTGGGGTTACAATGAGCGTACTCATGAGAATATCTGCCACGCCCACCGCAATTTGTGTATCGTTGCACGCGGATCCCGAGGATACATAAGGTAATGACTCAAAAGAAGTCAAGTCAAGCCACTCTTGAAACGACCCTTCCATGGTCGGTCGTTTGCACGATACCCGAGATACAATGAGCAAAACGACAGGCCGTCTGGAGATTTTTTTTTTCTATTGGAGCACTTGCCCGTGACGCAGAAAATAACCAAAAAATTGAGCCAGTCAAGCACGTTGACCAGCAAATGCTCGCCGGACGAAGCACCCCCGGTCGGACTCGAACCGACAATCTCCGGATTAGGAATCCGGCGAGTTAACCATTTCTCTACGAGGGCTTCTGGGACACGACACGTCCAGAGCATGGTTTGTTTTTGTTTGTTTGCGCCGCTGTTGTTAGGGGCAACGCGCTTATTGCAGCCCAAGAGACCTCACCTTTTTGCCATACGTCTAGTACGAGGGCCGCATGAGCTGCGGATGAATAGGGTAAGTGAAGAGGGGTTGTGGCCTGCTTGCAAACGAAGGAAGGATGGGAAGTTGCCAGCACGAAGCAGCACCTGGACTGGCGCCCCGAGGATCTGGAAACAGCCCACCATGGCTAATACAACGATGTCCTGAAAGTCATTTATATTCCCAGTATGTATGTCCAACCGACAGAGCTCTATGGTATGCTTCGCCGTGGCGCGGCGTGGCTGTAATGTAAGATAATGATGCTTTTCAAACAAAAAACAAGCAAGCCTCCAACGAGAGAGGTTGGACATGGAAGGAATCAGATGCCTAGTATAATCAGCCTCCAGCTACGGTCTACGCTCTGGGTCGAGTTCTGGACATCGGGAACTTCTTGCTCTCTATGTCGAGCGCGTAGAGCGGTCGCCCTGAGTGCCATTCCGCGAATCTCTATCAGCCACCGGCTTCATTTTGCATATTTCAAAACTTTGTCAGCGGGCTCCAGCCAACCTTGAAGCCTCTTGCGCAGTAGCAGCAAGCCAGCGCGAGAGCCTGCGACAGCCCCGTGCAGATAATGACGCCCCAGTACTCGCCGCCCGCGGCCGTTACGATGGACCCGCCGATTGGGATACCGATCAGGCAGCCGACGGCGGCGACGACGTAGGCGGTCGCATAGTAACGCCCGTACTCTTGCGTGCGGCACAGGCGGCCGATGCACACGGGCGTGACGCTGATATTGTTGCCTGTAGCGAATCCGAACAGGAAGGCGAAGACACTCAGCCCGGCCATGGTGTGCCCGAACGGCAGCCACACGGCGAAGCAGGCGAATACGCTCAAGCACAGCGTGCTCATGTTGGCGTTGAAGGGGCCCATCTTGTCTGCCAGGTAGCCGGGGATGATGCGGCCGAGGACGCTACCGGTGTTGAAGATGGCCAGGAGGGTGCCAGTTGAAAAGTCCCTCGGGAACCCTTGCGCGATGCCGTAGCTTGAGATGTAGGCCACGGGAATAAAGAGGCCGAATTCCATCATGAATATGGAGGCGGTGAAGAGGCCAAATGTCTTGTCCATCAGGATGCGAAAGTCGGGGTGGGGGCTGGCATCCTTGGGTGCTGGCAGCCGCTTCTTCACCAGGAGGTTGGCTACTACGAGGAAAAATATGTTCATGAACCCGAGGATACGCATTGACCAGCCCCATTCAAACTGAGAGAAAAGCTTTGTGAGAATAAGCGGGAAGGCAATGCCACCGATGCCGCCCGCCGTGCTGCCGATTCCAGATGCGAAGCCTCGCCGACGGGAGAAGAAGTGACCGATCGCAGCGACCGACGGCGTGAAAAGCAATGCGACGCCGAGGCCTGTCAGAAGCGAGAAGGACAAGATGAAATGCCAGTATTCTATAAACAGTTAGCTGTGCTCGCGGATAAGACTTGCCGCACAAGACCTACGAGTACAGACGCTGGTAGCCATGAGCCCAGCGGTAAGGCACAGCGATCCAGAGGCAAGCAACCACCTAGGCCCGTATGCGTCAAACATTGGGCCAAAATAAACGCCGCAGCTAAAAGCTACCGCGGTGAAGATAGAGAAGATCCATCCGATGGTACCTTCGTTGTAGTCGGAGAGCTGGTGCCCAGCCACGTATGTTTGCAAGGTCGCGATCGTATTCATCAGGCCGAGGGAGGCAAAGAGGCCGCACCAGGCACCAAGGACCACGAGCCACGCCTCGAGTCCGCCCTCGGGGTAGGTTTCATCCTTGACAAAGTTATCCGCGCCTGAGTCAGATTTGTCGTCGGGGGGCGGCCGAGGAGTACCAACCTCGGCCGCAAAGAGTTTAGAGGCTGGGGCTTCATTTTCGCGAATTCCGATACCTTCGGGGTCCCTCTCGTGTTCACCCAAAGACTCTCTGTGCTCCGGAAGAGACTGGCGGCCCGTAGGACCATCGACATCCTGCTTCTCGACCATTGTGAGGTTGGTATTGGGGCGTGCTAGGTGTTCCAGGAAGCTTGTAAAGTAAAAACCAAGTGATGCAACTACATTATGTTAATGTTGTTCTACACCAAGAACTGCAATGCTACCGACTTTTGGGAATTTGGGGTATTTGCCTGTATGTTACGTTCTGGCCCACCCCGGCCTTTAGGAGGGTGCAGAACTGCTTAGTCCGGGCAGGGGTGACTGATCCCGTTGTCGGAGCCGCAAATGGCTCGGCGACTGACGTCCTTGGTCAGTGGACGGCGCTCGAGGCAACCTCGAATGCATCCACCTGACCCTGGCAGGCGGCAAATGTGACAGCCGAGATGCCCATGACGTCCTGTCCTTTCAAAATGCCTGCCGTTCCACCGATGGTCCTCTGTTCAACAAGCCGATCCTCGTGCCGGCCCAGGACAAAAGTGGACTGAGCTCGGAGCGGAGCCGGGGCCTAGTCCCAACCTAGGCATTCAGTTACAAATTGTACATATGTCGAAATCGATGTTTGAGCATGAAAGTGAGCTTGCTGATTACATCGCTTCAGGTCGCAGGTGTTGGAGAATCATCATCTTCGGGCCCGTTGAACGATTAAGTAGTCGTCCGGGTCGGTTTGTTGATACTAGAGGCTCATATGTCTGTATCCTCAACATCTTCCATGGTAACTCCTTTCGGCCCGTCACGGTGCTCGAGCGGCTCTGGTTGTTTTCCCGAAGAGCTGCCCTTGAGATAACCTTCTCGCTCAAGCTGATCGGCCTCCTCTGGTTCCATTAGGCCACCGTGGCCTTTGCTTTTATCCATCTTCATTCGCACGGCTGCAGGCACGAACGCGCTGACTGCCTCCTTGCGCAAGTCGCGTACAATAGGCTTCGCTTCGTATACTGTCCGGGACTCAACGGGAGCTGCAGATGTGGCGCTGGTCGGCTTTTCCTGTCTAGAGCCATCGCCGTCGTTGCGTTCTGGCTTGGGATTGTTTGCAGCCCACTTGGCCCGCCGCTTCGCATACCATTTGTCGAGAAATTCCTTTGGTATCGGTGGAGGAGTGTCACGTGGCATCGGTATGCTTCTCACATCCTGAGGAGTATCGCTGTCGTCGCTCGAATCGCCCTCGCGTCCTCGTCGCCGCTTACCTAGCACGCCATCACCGCGATCATCCGACCACGGCCCACGGCTAAATGTAGGCGCCTTGTCTCCGAGAGCCTCCCTGGCCTTGTTGACAGCTTTCAGATCGCGTTCGAGTCCTTCGAGTACCGCTTCCTCGTGCTTCGAAAGTTTGCCGCCATTGGTGGTGATCTGTTTGAGGTCGTCTATTTGCTTTTGTATGCGGCTGGGGTTGCGCTGCGCGAGCTTCTCGTTCTTGCGATTGGCCGCCTCCGATTTCCCTAGTTCCAGTATTCCCCAGTCAGTGCGAGATCAGAGTACGGCAGGCACAAGGTTTGCGATGCGACAAACCTTTCTTCAACGCCTTGGCCTTGTCAGCTTTGCGCTGTTCTTGCACTGGGTTGTAGTTCTTTTCCTTGGGCATCTCGTTATCGCCAGTGTAATTGAATCGCAGGAAGAAAGCGAGGCCGCGCACTGGGACATGGACCGAATGCTTATGAAGCTATCGTACATGGTCTTGAGTAATGGAGTGCAAGGTCGCGACGGTAGACAGGGGACTGTAGGCGGAGCACCTACAGCTTGCGGCGGCTATCGATAAGCCAAGGTACCCGAAGTCGCATCACGTCACAAGAGCACCGTTTATTGTGCCCAAGGTCACTTTCATGTTTCCTGCTATGGCCTTGCGATCATACTCTGTACAGCTGATGGGATCCCAGATTAGCTTTGATGGAGGCCAGGCCACTACTGCTGTTTTCTTCGTCTGCCTTGCCTATCTGCGAGATGTGTATGAAAGAGAGAAAAAACGCCAGAAATGAAAGCGCCGCGTATTCTTGGAAAACAAAACACGGGTTGCTGTAGGGATGGCGATTAATAAGACCGAGCACTGGATCGACTAGCCTTGGTGCATGCATTCTTCCGCATGTCATGCGAAACTGATCTGAATTGCCGTTGTCATTTCCATCTCTACTACGGAAGCAAATGCTCAATGAAGACAATCTGCGCAACCAATGGCAAGACTGCTGGCCAGGCATGCTCCAGCGGGTGCCCTGGCGACGGCGGGCAGGTACGTCCTCATGTTGACATTGGGCAGGAGCTGCAGATCGGTGCAACTAAACAAGACCAGATCTGAGCCCCACCATGCGGTCCCCTCCTCTCCTGCACCTCGCGCCTGCGCCTGCGCCTGCACCCCTCAACGATTGCCCACCCTTGTCCCACTTCAGCAGCGAGCAGCATTACTGCATATACACAACAGACGCATACATCCCAGCTTTCTGAACGCCTGCAGGAATCCTCCGACCTCTGGAGACGGCGCTGATTCGAAAGCTTGAGAGTTCAGACCCGTTCCCTAGGACCCCCACTTGGCCTGGTTCGATAACACCCGCCTACTTAACCTCAGGCTCCAGCAAAACAAACATTCTGAGTTCCTTCTTGTCCGTCACGGCTTCAGATCTGAAAATCGCTCTTAAGCGCACAGCATCGATCTCGCCTGCAGAATCCACGGGCACATAGGCGCAGAGCCTCCACGCAAGCATGGCGAGCTTCATCTCCGGCATCTTCCCCGGGGGCACCTCAAAGGAAGACGCGCAGCCCAGCCTCGAACGGTCCAGCACCCCGACTGGCAACACCGCTGCCAACAGCTTCATCGAACCACTCGCTACACCGCAAGGCAGCCCGAGCAAGAAGATGGTTCCTCCTGGAGCCAATGACCTCCCCGCGGCATTCGACAACGCCCTCAAACTCAATGCGGGCGGTCTTGAAAGCCCTGTCAAGCTGGGCCGGCCACAGTTGTCCAACACCCCCTTGTCTCCCATTGGCAAGACCAACCTCCAGCCGCCTACAGACGAGAGTTACTTTGGAAATGCGTCTTCTGTCGCCGAAGATAGTGTACTTCACAGGACTACCCAAGTAAGCCCTGTGCGCCAACAGGGCCAGGAAAATGCCCCGCCTTCCCGTATTCCAGTCCAGCAACACAACCAGGCTGCCATGTCTCGACAGCAGCCATACAACCTCAGAGACAACCGCCCACTCACATCGTCAGCCAAGAAGTTCAACACGACCCGTGGCTTGACTCCGGAGGAACTCGAGATTTTGAAAAAACCCAGGATCAAGCGGATGGTCAACGTCACCCAGCTGTGTAAGCTCGTCGAGACAGTTCTTCCATGGACAGAATCTTCTATTCTATAATCTTGGAACACACACTGACTGACATTCACTATACACAGACTTCCTCGACCACTACTTCGACCTGCTCACTTATGTTGGCTCCCGCCAGGCTCGACTTGAAGCGTTCAAGTCCGAGGTGCCTGCGCCCCCTGCGACCGATGAAGAAGAGTACAAGAAGATGTGGGCCAAATACACTGGCAGAGAGCGAGCGGCTCTCAGGAAGCGACGAGTGCGCCTGAGACATGGCGATTTTCAGATCCTGACTCAGGTCGGACAGGGCGGTTATGGTCAGGTCTTCTTGGCCCAGAAGAAAGACACTCGCGAAGTCTGTGCTCTCAAGATTATGAGCAAGAAACTGCTCTTCAAATTAGACGAGGTCCGCCACGTCTTGACTGAAAGAGACATCCTAACCACTGCCAACAGCGAGTGGCTCGTTCGCCTCCTGTACTCTTTCCAGGACGACAGGAGTATCTATCTTGCCATGGAGTATGTACCGGGCGGAGACTTCAGAACGCTGCTGAACAACACCGGAGTACTCTCGAATCGTCATGCTCGCTTCTACATTGCCGAGATGTTTTGCTCCGTTGATGCGTTGCACAAGCTCGGATACATCCACCGCGATCTCAAGCCCGAGAATTTCTTGATCGACTCAACCGGACATGTCAAGCTCACTGATTTCGGTCTGGCTGCTGGAAATGTTGCCTCGTCTAAGATTAATTCGATGCGGGTTCGTCTTGAAAAGGCATCGGAGACCAACGTTCCCTTTGGAAAAGCCATGGAGCAGCGGACGATTGCGGAACGCCGTGAAGGTTACCAATCGATGCGTGAGAAGGATGTCAATTACGCGAAGTCAATCGTCGGTTCCCCAGACTACATGGCGCCGGAGGTGCTGAGGGGAGAGGAGTACGACTCGACTGTCGACTACTGGAGTCTCGGATGCATGCTGTTCGAGGCTCTCACAGGGTTCCCGCCGTTCGCTGGCTCCAACGCAGACGAGACTTGGAGGAACCTAAAGCACTGGAAAGAGGTGCTCAAGCGACCCGTCTGGGAGGATCCTAACTACTTCCTCAGCAACCGCACCTGGGGCTTCATCACTACGTAAGTCGTGCCAATCGTTGCGCTTCGAAGCTCTGTCCTAATTCGAAATATAGATGCATCAACTCGAGATCCAAGCGCTTCTCGACTATTGAAGAGATCTCTGAGCACCAGTACTTTGCCGAAGTTGAGTGGAAGACACTGAGGGATACCAAGGCACCCTTCGTGCCCGAGCTCGACTCCGAGACGGATGCGGGCTACTTTGATGATTTCTCTAATGAAGCGGACATGGCCAAGTACAAGGAAGTTCATGATAAGCAACAGGCCTTGGAGGGCATGGCCGATCGAGATGAGCAGATGAGCAAGGGCCTGTTCGTTGGCTTCACCTTCCGCCACCGCAAAGGTGCGGACGAGAGCAGTCCCCGCAAGCCCATTCAGACGGACACCTTTGGCACGATGCTCTAGAGCAAGCGTCTATTTAGTTGCTGCACCCGAGGGTGAAACTCGTCTGCCACATGGCGCATGTTTACTGCATGAGGTAATTGCGTCAGACCCTGCGCCGCATCTGCCGTTCATTGCCGCCATGCTTTTGTTTGTTTTCCGAGGTGTGGGCGGCTCGCATTTAGTCGGCCGGGAGTAACGAGCTGTGTAGAGTTTCCTGCATTTTCAGTTTGGAGTTGGAGGTTTGGACCACATTGGCCAAGTGTATTCTGGTCTTGTGCTTTGGCATCACGCCAGTTGTTGTGGTACAACGCAAACTTTGGTCCGCAATGGCCCTGTACTTTTTGTAGAAAGATATTTGTCAAGTCATTCATGACCTGCTCCAGTGTCGTATGCTTATGCCCTTCGTCGAGATGCACTTCATGCGGCAGAAAATGATCACGGAGAGTAAAATGTGCTTGAGCTAAGTAAGACCAAAAATGTTCGCGACAGTTGTTAGAGGCGAGCAAGGTTGTTGTGGGCAAGAAGCAGGTTAGACGCACCCGATCTGACGTCATTCTGAGAGCTTGGGTGGGCAGCGTGAAAGTCAAGGCACGTCGACTGCAACCGTGCAAAGGCAGCTACACGCAACGTAGCAACACTCGGTTAGATCATCTGAAGATAAATTGAGCCTCTATTCGAACTCGGAGTGCCCTGTCGCCAGACTGTAAACCTGAGCTGATTCAGCCGGCCAGAAAGTGGCTAAATTTCGACCAAGAGATATCCGGGAAAGCGCCACGGATCTGCGTGGGGCCGACTACGCGTAGCTGCTTGCCGGCTGCCGATAAACCAGAGGGAACCCGACGCGCAATGGCCGAGCCATCATCATCAAAATCGCATTCTAAACAAGCACAGGGCCAAAGCAGTAGCAGGCCATGGCACTACAATGGCGACCAAGACAGGCAGGAAGAGCGCGGCGAGCATGAGGACGCGGCGGGCGGCGACGGCGATACCGACAACGAAGCCGTAGATTTTCCCGGCGCGCAGCTCGAGAACACGGCGCGGCTCAAGTGGCTGCGGGAGCAGCACCGGCGGGCGATGGGCGAGTCGCGCGAGCGGCTGCGCTGGCTCGAGCACGAGCGCATGATCTCCGAGGCCGACGAGAGCATGGAGAAGCACCGCGTGTTCCACCTCGAGGCCATGCACGAGGCCGACGTGCGGCTCGAGGCGGCGCAGCAGGCGATCGAGGCGCACCGCGTGTTCCACGACGAGGCCATGCGCGAGGCCGACGAGCGGCTCGCGGCCGCCGACGACAGCATGGTCGAGCACCGCATTTTCCATAAAAAGGCCATGGAGGAGGCCGACGGCCGGCTCGCTGCTGCGCAGGGCGCCATCGAGGAGCACCGCAAGTTTCACAAGATAGCCATGGAGGAGGCCGATGCCCGGCTCAACGCACCCGACGATAGCATGGTCAAGCACCGCGTCTTCCACAAGAAGGCTATGGAGGAGGCTGACGAGAGGCTGGCGGCGGCGCAGGGCGCAATCGAGGAGCACCGCAAGTTCCACAGGAAGGCCATGGAGGAGGCCGACGCGCGCCTGGCGGCCGCGGACGACAGCATGGTCCAGCACCGCAAGTGGCACGAGCAGCAGATGCTCGAGGCGGACGAGCGGCTGCGCGGTGCTGACGACAGCATGGTCGAGCACCGCAAGTTCCACGGCCGCGCGATGGAGGAGGCCGACCAAAGGCTCGCCGCTGCTGAGGACAGCATCGTCGAGCACCGTAAGTTTCACAAGAAGGCCATGGAGGAGGCGGACGGGCGCCTCGCTGCTGCCGATGATAGCATTGCAGAGCACAGCAAGTGGCATGAGCAGCAGATGCGGGAGGCGGACGACCGGCTGCGGGCACATGATGCCTGGGGCAAGGGGTCTGCGGCCGTGGCAGCGTGAGAGATGTGGGAGAGCGAGTGATTCTTTATACTTTCTAGCGCACCTGTAATCTCAAGGGCAGCTCTGTTTTCACTTGGCCATGATCCGGAATCGTGGGGTGTTCTGGGCTAGGTAGCAAAGCAAAACAACGAACAATCCTCGAACCTCTAGAGGAATGAATGTGTGAATTGGGTGCGAGATCATTGTGCTTTGCAGGAATCTGGGTTAAGAGGTATGGTTCAGCAGTGGAACTTGACTAACTGGCTTGGAGTCCCCGACGATACCCCGGATTGAAATCTTTGTAAAGCTGGTAACTCTCAAAGTCCGCGGCAAAAGGTTGGGACGTCACTTGAACCACATACTTTCTCAGCCACATTTTTTGTATAACATCAGGGATACTTGAACAAACAATCTCCGAGACATGCGGAGATAAGGAACAATCGAGAGCGTGCAGATAGACAGACGTCAGGCATTAATCACTCGGGAAACCCTCAAGCAAGCCGGGAAATTGATGGCTCTGTCATCAACCATGAAGAGTTCCACTCTTTCGCAGCCACGCCAGCCAATCAGACTCTTTGTATCTGCTGCCTCGGTGTCCGAAGGTTGAGCCGTCCCCACAGCGCGAGCAAGGTAGAGTTAATCGAACCAGCAACCTACTTGCAAGGAACATCTCACGGAGCCCGAGGGTTGCTGTGATTGGCCGGGTCCTTTAAATGGTCCGCCATGGCATCGCGGGATTGCGCGATCCTTGACGCTCCAACTTATGGGTTGTGTAATCAATCATTGTGTAAGAGGGAATGTAACAGAAAATCTCGATTGTAAATGATGGAGTTTGTAGGTTGCTGCAATGGCGGGTTACGGGTCTATATCTTGTCCTGACCTGCCCGCTACATTCTCAAAATACTCATCCTCACCAGTATCAGCATCGACACTACTCACTAACGATAGCAACAACGTCATCCAACTCTTCAATCATAAAATCTACGCCCCATCCACCAAAGACACCAGAAGCAAAATGTCCCGGGCAATCCTCATCACCGGCGCCACTGGCAAGCAGGGCGGCGCCACCCTCCGCGCCCTCGCGGCCAGTGACCCAGACGCCAAGCTCCTCGCCGTCACCCGGAACGCGACCTCGGCCTCGGCCCAGGCGCTTGCTTCGCGGTACCCGCAGCAGGTCTCACTGGTCCAGGGCAACCTCGACGACGCCGAGGCCCTGTTTGCCAGTGCCAAGAAGGCGACCTCGGAGCCTATCTGGGGCGTCTTCAGTGTGCAGGTTCGTCGGCTTTCCTTTTGATTTTCTTTCTTGCCATTCGGGAATGACCCCCTAGGATACTGACACGCGCATTCCCTCGACAGCTTCCCACTTTTAACAAGACGGGTGCCGAGACGGAGGAGCGGCAGGGTAAAGCCCTCGTCGACGCCGCGATCCGGCACGGTGTGCGTCATTTCGTATATTCGTCCGTGGATCGGCACGGGCCGGAGCGCTCGCCCCGGAACCCGACCGATGTCCCGCACTTTATCACCAAGCACAACATTGAGCAGCACCTGATGAGCAAGACGGCATCAGCGGCATCACTGTCGTCGTCGCCCGAGGCTATGACATGGACCATCCTCCGGCCCGTGGCGTTTTACGACAACCTCGGCGGGTTCCAGGGCAAGGTGTTTACGACGGCGTGGCGCAACGTACTGGGCCGGTCGAAACCGCTGCAGCTCATCGGGGCCAACGACGTGGGCGCCGTGGCGGCCAGGGCGTTGCTGGCAGAGAACCAGAGCGAGTTTGCAGGGCGGGCCGTTTCGCTGGCTGGCGACGAGCTGACATACGACGAGTTCGAGGCCATCTACGCGGCACAGACGGGCTCAGGCGGCGCGCCGACGACGTTTGGGTTCATGGCGGGCTTGGTCATGTGGATGGTGTCGGAGCTGGGCAGCATGTACGCGTGGTTCGCGCGGGAGGGGTTCGCGGCGAGCGTGGCCGAGTCGCGCCGGGTGCTGCCGGGGATCAAGGACTTTGCGACGTGGCTGGCAGACCAGCGGGCGAGGAAGCTGCTATAGTGTCGATGGCGGCATGTGGAGATTTGATCTGGTCAATCTGGAGACTTGCGGAGGTGGCCTCGGGACGATCGCATCGAGGGTTGGGCGGGATCCGGGGCTAGTGGCCGGATGTGCCATGTGCCGGGATGAGAGTGGTGGCGCTCCATGGCTCCCGATCAGGCAAAGCAGGACAGCTTGGGCCCGGGGCACCGTCGTGGCACCGTCGTGGCACCACACCGAGCACAGAGCAGAAAAGGCGTTGTGAGGTCGTTGTGAGGTCGTCTGTGCAATACCAACCTTAAATCTACAAGGCTTCGAAACATCTGCATTGCGTGGCGGAAAGAAATCCCCCGGGAGATGCCCTGCAGGCAGGTCCCTGACTAGCGACTTCCCAGGGTCGGTGTTGCTTGTTGCCCTGAGTGCAAGCCAAGCCAAGCACCAGCGGCCCCACACAGCTCTGAACCACTACCGTCATCGCAAGTGCTCGGTGGAATCCGCTCCGCCATCCCACCTGGCCTCATCCTGGCTGCCGTTTCTCGCGACTGCCCCGGAGCCGTCTTCCCTCCGCGCCACGCCCGTCTCTGCTTTAACTCGCCCTTCGCCCGTCCTTTGCCCTCTTGCACACATCTCTCTCTCTCTTTTTTTCTTCCTCCTTCACCCATCGTGTCTGCCAGCTTCTAACCGCCTCGAGCTCAACCACGACCCGGCGCATCCGGCTTCTCCGTCACAATGGCCGCCGTCGACCCGAGCACCCGCAAGAAGGTGCTCAAGGTCATCTTTATCTCCCTTCTGCTCGACCTGGTATGTTCAGAGACAGATGCCACACAGATGCCACACAGATGCCGAGTCGAGAGCTACCCGCTGACCTGTCTATCCCGCCTCTCTAGATATCCTTCACCTTCATCCTGCCGTTGTTCCCCAAGCTCCTCGAGTTCTACCGCAACAGCGAGGCCGGCCCGGGCTCCCAGTCCACCCTCCTCGCCCGCATCCTCGGCGGCCTCAACTCCTACAAGACGTCCTTTGCGAAACCCATCGACTCCCGCTACGACATTGTCCTCCTTGGTGGCGCCCTCGGCAGTCTCTTCTCTCTCCTCCAGGCCGTCGCCTCCCCGGTCATCGGCCGCCTCTCCGACAAATATGGCCGCAGGACCGCCCTGCTCGCCAGCATGGCTGGAAACATCATATCCGTCCTACTCTGGGTCGTTGCCGTCGATTTCCGCACCTTCCTCGCCTCCCGCATTGTCGGCGGCCTCTCCGAGGGCAATGTCCAGCTGGCGACCGCCATTGCCACAGACATCTCAGACGAGAACAGCCGCGGCTCGACCATGGCTTTGATCGGCGCGTGCTTCTCCATCGCCTTCACCTTCGGCCCCGCCCTTGGCGCCTACCTCAGCTCCGTCGCTACCGTCGCCGCAAACCCCTTCGCAACGGCCGCCGGTGTGTCGCTCGCCCTGATCGTCACCGAGACGCTTTACCTGTACTTTAAGCTCCCCGAGACGCTCCCCGCCATTACTGGCACCACTAAGAAGACGACCACTCCGGCAGCCCCGTTGGTCCGCACCAATTCACACTTCCTCCTCAACCTCGTCCACTTCTCGTTCCTGCTCTTCTTCTCCGGAATGGAATTCTCGTTGCCCTTCATGACCTACGACCTATTTCAGTACGATGCGGCCAAGAACGGCCGGCTGCTGGGGTACATTGGACTTGTCGCCTCAGTCCTGCAGGGTGGTGTTACGCGACGCATGCCCCCGCTGACGACGATGCGTCTCGGCGTGGCTGCTTGCCTCGTCGCCTTCGTCCTTCTGGGCCGCATCGACACCGTGGGCTCGTTATACCTCGCTGCCACATGCCTCGCCACGACCTCGGCGACCGTCGTCAGCTCTCTCAATGCACTCAGCAGCTTCGAGGCTGGCGAGGCCGAGAGGGGTGGCAAGCTTGGCGTGCTGCGCAGCTACGGCCAGCTCGGCCGCGGGCTGGGCCCTGTACTCTTCACAAGCGTCTACTGGTGGGCAGGCAGGCAGGTCGCGTACAACATGGGCGCTGCGGGTATCGCCGGCGTGGCGGTGCTCGTCTTCGCCGGGCTGAAAGCGCCACCGGGGTCTCTAAAGGCCAAGACCAAGGCTGTGAAGAAGGTGGAGTGAAAATCTAGCACATGGCCTTCCTCCTAGCACCATGAAATGTACATAAATCAATATTGCAACTTTTGGGTAGATCTCTCTGTGTAACAATAGCAACACCAAGGAACAGGGTAAATAATGAAACAGAGGCTTGGGATAATATTTGCGGCACGTTTTTCCAGGAATTGGGGGAGCGTGGAGACTATTAGGAAACACTCGATCTGAATTAATTACATTTCAATTGGAGATGGGACAGCCATGAAGCAATCGCGCGCAGGCTCTGGATTTGTGTTCCGACTGGCGGTACCTGAATAGAGGTGTAATTCACACAAAACACGTTAACCCAGGACGTTCAAATATAAAAAAGATATCTGACTCTTTTGGTTGTGATTCCAGAGAGACGCTCGCATTGTATGTCTATTCTCCACCCTTCGCTCTCTCTCTCTCTCTCTCTCTCCTTCTTTCTCCGCATTATCCCTCGAAGATCAAAGCACTACGAAGACAAGGCGGTGTACCACCACCACCCGGCCCCGAGGACGACGGCAATGGTCGCCAGCACGGCCGCGACGGCCTCCTTGCTCTGCGCTGCGAGCAGCGTCCAGCCCAACGCGGTCTCCCACCTCCTCACGCTCGCGCGGTGCTGCCAGCTGTCGACGTCAATGGCAAAGGGCAGCTTGACCCGCGTATCCGGCACGTCGTCGCCGTCGTCCCCATCTCCACCAAAGACGGCGTCCGGGATGGCCGCGAGCGTCTCGGGTTCGACCAGGGGCACCCGTATGCGCAGGTACACGGGTCTGTGGTCGCTCGTGCGGATCGGGGGCAGCGCGTCGTAGGCCACGACCTGCATCCTACGGTCCTGCGGCAGGTCCCGGTACAGGATCCGGTCGCACCAGCCGGGCCACCGGTGCGCTGCCCACTTCCACTTGACACTGTCGACTGCAAAACCCCCCTCCTCTTCCTCCTCGCCGTCCTCCTCCTTGCCGTCCTTTGGCAGGACGACGAGCTTGTACGTTGGCGGGAACTTGACGTCGGCCTCATTCAGGCCGTGCAGTGTGCGGCCTGCGCGCTTCTCCAGGCTGAGCTGGTCCCGGTCCAAGAAGCGCGGGTAGTAGTCCGGGCTGTCCGGGTCCGTGCTGGGGAAAACGTCGTCCGAGCCGGGCTGCGTCTCTGCAATGCGGTAGTTGAGGTCCCCGGCCACGAAGAGGTGCGAGCCGGGCTTGTAGATGCTGAGGTTGTGCATCTCCCGCTCGAGGCTGCTGGCCCTTGAGGACCGGCCGTCGGCGAGCTCGTCGTCTCCCTCGAGCAGGCCCTGGGCCTCGCCGCCCGCCCCGCGATCTCGAGACTGTGCCGCCGCCTTGTCGACGTGCTTCTTCGGGTCTTCAAAGACCAGGCCCGACACAAGACTCTCCCAGTTCTTGTTCCTCTTGGACAGGTTCCACTCCATTGCCGCGAGGTGCGTTGTGACAAATGTCATCTCGGTCTTGTTGCTGCCGGTGCTGGTGCTGCCGCTCTCGTCGTCGTCGGTCTCGCTGCTCGCGCCGCCGGTATACAGCAGCCGTAGCCCAACAGCGCCTTTGTTGGCCATGTCCCCCGCGCCGAACCCGACCTCGGCGGCCCGGACGTTGCTCACGGCCGCGGCATCGCGAGCAAACAGCATCGACGACGTCATGCCCACGTTGCGCGTCGCGACCATCGAGAACGGCTCCGCCACCACCGCCTCGTCCTCCCTGCCGTCAGCGGCGCGCACTGCCCGGTCCAGATCCCGGTACCTCACAGCAGCCCTGTTCAACGCCGTGGCATACGCACCAAAGTATTCCCCGAGAACCTGCGAGCCGATAAAGGCCTTTGCCAGGGGCGCCATCTCCTGCAGGGAGCTTTTGCGGAGCGGACGGCAACGTTTTCCCTCGTCAGTTCAAAGGTCCTCCGCCTGGTAAAGTTTCATTGCTCATGGATGGGGACAAGCAAAAAGGGGGAATTATCAAGACCGAGAAGACTCACAAGACGACGAGATCGGGCAGCGCGCCCGCATGCTGGGAGAAGGCATCGAACAGGTGGGTGGCAAAGACAGGCACGTTGATGAGCTGCTTCTGGGCGTTGAATGTGAGGACAAAGACATCTGCTGTCGGCAACTCCCTAAGAGCCATGTTGAACGTACACGGGCACAGACGGTCTCACGGACAACAGAGCTGTTGGCAAAAAGAGTATTGGCAGACGGAGACTGACGTAGTAAAGTATGGTGAAGATAGTTGGCGACATGCCTGCAAATGCTAGGCCAGGGTTGTCGGCATGCTTGATGCATGGGCAATGATGCTGTGGTGGGTCAAGCCCCTGCAAGTGCTTCGAGGTTGGTGGGGCAGGCGGCTCGCAGGCCAGGAGCCCGACAGCTGACCCAAACATGCTCAGCCTCGTGGCCACACCAGAGCGTGCTAGCCTGCTGTACGACACTCACCACAAAGTCCATAAACGCAAACCTATGTTTGGACATCATGTTGCACGTGACTCAGAACACCTGAGTCCTGCCGCCGACAATTTGCGAAAGGAATGTTGGATTGTGTTACTATCTAATTCTATGGCAGAGTGCGACAAGCGTGCTCGTGGATTCGCCAGCCCACTCACTCAAGGGGCGCATATGCAGCCTCCCATGGATGAGAAACATCGGCGGACAAGCATCAGTGGCTGTGCGAGGACCATTAAGACCATCAAGACCAAGTACAAGCACCAGAGAGCCCAGCAACTCAAGCCCTGCACATAGACAAACGAACGGCTCCACCTAGACTCGGCTCACTGCGCCAACCAACGATTCCTTGAGGCCCCCAGCGGCAACGCTGAAGACAATCAGAGAGGCTGTCTGTCGAGCTAGCCAAAGTTAATTCCAGCCGACACAGGACAGTGCCTAGCCGAAACAGCAACCCGACAGATATGACGCAGTAGCGATCATCAACCGCTTGTTGTCCAGGTATCAACATTGCGGCAAGCTGTGGAGAACCATTGCGTAAAAGAGAAAGAAACAGTGAATCGTCCGTAGGATCAAGGAAACGAGTAAGTTGACCAGGGGAAAGTCTGCATCGCATCGATAAGACCGTTACTGTGGCGGAGATGACGCAGACAGTATAGCGCTGTTCCGGTTCGTACTCACTCTGAAGCGGGAGGCTAGGTCTTCAGAGCGGTGGTTGTCGCGGTGCCCGCAATGGTCCAACGTCGAGGGGGGGTTAGCCGACAACTCGTCAGTCGAGATGCCGGGCGTGCCGTTCAGACAGAATAAGGCTTCTCAGGCGTGTCATTCAGAACTAGTGAATGGTTGCATTGAGGAGCCTTGACCCTGTCCGAGCCAAAGGGGTGCGTGTCGATACCGAAAATCATCGAAGAACGTGAACAATAACGATCCATGGACTAAGGAAACAGCATTGCAGCATGCAATTGGTTATCTCCCGCCAATGCCGATCCCCAAGTAGACTGGCGGCGGGATGTCGAAAAGATCACCAAAAGAGCAGCTTCAATAGCCGGGTTTGTGGTTATCGTCTCTCGAATAGGTCTCGAGTGACAACTTATACCACAGGGCGGGGTTGCTAGAAACCAGATCTGGCAAGGTTACAAGAATCATTTAGGGCGGTACGAGCCGGAAGCGTACCCTGACCCAGTTCCTTGACCTTTGCTAGCTGATCGCAGCCTGTTACCGCAAACTGAAGCGTCAGCAAAACATGTCAGCATGCCTCCAACCAGCATTGTATTGTTCAAGACCAAGTTCGAAGGAGGATTCCTTACTAGGAATGTTGCTGAGGGCAGGGTTAGACTTGGCGAGACACTCACATCCTGTCGCTTCCGCCGACGGCACGGTTGGTTTCCGGAGTGTCTACCCCACCTGGACCACGCTCGATAACCTTGCGGCGGGAGCTGGGAATAGCCCCGGGCTTGGCGGCACTGGAGGAGACCTGGCCACCGGGAGCGGCGGGTGCACGGCCGGCACGAGCTTTGTCCTCGTCATCGGCAGCCTGGGCAATAGCCTGTGCATTCTTCTGGTACTTGTAGACGGTCCAGTCGAAGACGTAGTCGTACTGGAAGCCCTCGCGAACGAAGAGGTCGCGGAAGATCTTGCGCAGGTAGCTGTAGTCCGGCTTGTCGTCAAAGCGAAGGGACCGGGTGTAGTTGAGGTAAATGGCGAATTCGTTTGGGAATCCACGGCACAGAACCTCAGTAGGGGTCGTCATCTTCTTCTCCATGATGCGGTCGTACTTCTGCTTCTTGGTAGCAGCCTTGAGGCCCTGCCATGGCAGCGAGCCGCGGCAGAAGTAGAGCATAACGTAGCCCAGCGACTCCATGTCGTCACGACGAGATTGCTCTGCAAGCTTCATGTTAGTGGCCTAATCTGGTTGGGCAGATGGCAGCGGCTGTGCAGATTAAAAACTCACCGACGCCCAAATGGGTGTTGATGGAGGCATAGCGAGCCGTGCCGGTAAGGTTCTTGTTCTCTCTGTACGGGATGTGGAAGTGGGTCTTGGGGTCGCGGTACTTCTTGGCCAGACCGAAATCAATCACGTTGACCTGGTTGCCACGCTTGCCAATGCCCATGAGGAAGTTGTCGGGCTTAATATCTCGGTGGATAAAGGACTTGGCGTGGATGTACTCGATGCGGGAGATGAGCTGATCGGCAAGAAGCAGAACAGTCTTGAGCGAAAACTTGCGGTTGCAGAAGTTGAAGAGATCCTCCAAGCTGGGTCCGAGGAGGTCAAGAACCATGGCGTTGTAGTCGCACTCGGTACCAAACCAGCGAACGAAGGGAATACCAACGCCGCCGGCAAGAGACTTGTAAACACGAGCCTCGTACTCTAGTTGGGGGTGCTTGGCCTTGACAGATTCAAGCTTGATGGCAATCTCCTCGCCGGAGATGATGTTTGTACCAAGGTAGATGTCACCAAAAGAACCGGAGCCGATCTTGCGACCGATCCGGTACTTATTGCCGACACGCAGGTCCTGCACAGTTCGAGTTAGTCGTGCTCTTGGTACTCACGGAGATTCAATCAGCGCACGGGATGTGCACCGAGCTCGGCAACGACGCGGTCGTGACAACAGCGGACAGTAATGTGGAAGCCATACCATGGTAGTCATGATGACTGATTGTTATGCCGCTCCTCAGGCGGTACTGTCGGGTGGATGTGTGTTGTGGTCGACCGAAGAGGTTGGTTTGACGGAAGTGTCGTCCGATCAAAACTGGTGTGAAGAATTTAGCTTAAATCATTCATTGATGACAACTTGATGGGACGTGCCGGAAGGGTTGAGGAGCGAGGCTGCCAAAGACCGGGGATGGTTGACGGGTGATGGGAAGGTGACTGTAGTGTTTGAGGAGTGGGCAGAGATGAATGAATCATGCCACCCCCGCCGTAGATGATGCAGGACTGGAGGTGATCGTGACAGGATTGAACGATACGCCGGAAATACAATGACAAGACAGGCGTCGTTCTGGTTGAGGATGGAAGGGGAATGATTGTGTGGGTAGAGGAGGCATCTCGCTGGCGGAGACCCTTCCTTGAAGGCGGTCGGCATCAGACCGGGTGCAGAAGAAGAGGCACTTACCATGCAATGCAGATAGACCTGAAATTGGAAATCGGAGAGGGCGGCGGTGTCGAGGTCGACGATGGCTTCGGAGGATCAGAGAGAAGCGTGCCTCTGGGATGGGAGAGTCGGGGTCGGCCGCAGGGACGGAAGAGGGCGGTCGGCGTCGATGGGAGGGGAAGGAAGGAAAGAGCGGGAGGTGTGGGTGGTGGTGGCAATGCAACGGATAGAGTCTGCCCAGACACGACACTGGCGGTGGGCGAGAAAGGGAGGTGGAGCCTGACTGGCTGGCGGCTGGCTCGCTGTCAAGGCGGTGGAAGGCAGCCAGGCGACAGCCAGGCAGTAAACCGTCAACTCGCCGGCCTCAGGCAGCCAGCACGCACTCGGGAGCAGGTGTCGCCCTACCTCTGCTCCGTGCTGACTGCCCCAGGGTGCGTAAGTGTATGATACTGTCCAGCGATCTTCCAGAAGCATACGCACACCACCACCACCACTGTCATCATCATCAGGCACAAGCGTATTATTATTATTTTGCCTCTACTCCGTGCATACTGCGTACATACCGTATATGCACAGACAGTGCTCCAACCGTGCGCCCTTGGAGTACCAGCACCACGCATTGATCTGCCACCATGCATGAATGGCAGCAAACGTTGGGTGTCGGGACTGCACTGTCCACCACATCTCACCAGCCTTGGCTCGGCATCGCCTCGTCTGTCGCCCGGGCCTGGTGCGTGCTGCCAAGGGGGCCAGGCCTTTGTTGCCAGTCCTGTCAGGTTGTCGGGCTGTTGGGCTCTGCTCTGCTCTGACTGGGCTCAGCACGAGCCGCAAGGCTGGCACAGGCCAACTCCACCACTTGCACCCACGCACGCGGGCCTCTCGAAAGAGGCACTCTGCACGCCCGAGGGAGGAGTATCTTCACCGACAGACAGACTCGACTGGAGGCGGACTACGTGCGTTACTCAAGCCTCGCTGCTGCCAACAACATGCACTGCAGCAGCAATGGCTACGGACGCGCCGCCATGGATTGCTTCTTCCTACCCCAAAGTCCAGTATCTCAGACAGGCCGAACAACCGGTTTGGCCCCACTGACGTGACATGGCATATCCGTCCACCTGAGAACCAGTCGTTGCATCGTATTTGTGGGCGGCCCGACGCCACGAGCAGAGGTGCGGTGTGCAGAGGTGGCTTATATATCGGCACACGACACAACCGGTCGTGGCTCGACTGCTGACAGGCTACAGAGCGCGAGTAGCGTACCGGTACATGACAACAT
The DNA here is from genome assembly GCA_026745475.1 of Microdochium nivale. Taxonomy (NCBI): domain Eukaryota; kingdom Fungi; phylum Ascomycota; class Sordariomycetes; order Xylariales; family Microdochiaceae; genus Microdochium; species Microdochium nivale. The sequence continues at coordinate 3,456,515 of JANTFD010000002.1, forward strand.
TGCAGGACAGCCTGCGCTACGCAAACCAGCCGTGGCATAACATCAAGTCGCTGGTAGGGCGCGGACCATGAAACGCCACAAATCCTGGCAGAGGCAGGGCATCAGGACTCAGGGGAGGGTGGAGCTGGCCAGCAATGGTCCGGTTTCCAGTTGCTGAAGAAGTCCCGCGGCTAACTTACGGGTTAGGCAGGTCCTGTCTCGCAATGTGTCCGCATCTGGCGGCGGCTCCTCGTATCCCCCACAGAGGCATTTAACTGCCCACGACGCCCGGCAGATAGCCGTGGGCGATTGGCCGTCCAAAGCGCCCTTCGGTTGAGCAGCGCTCGCCCATGCATGTGCTGCTATTTCAGGCCTGCGGTTACCCGCCGTGCCCGCCATGGATGAGTGGGCCTGCCTTTGACAACCTGCAAGTTTAGGACCCTGAACCTCTCAAGTGAGCAGGGGTAGCCAGCCCGAGGATATTAGCTTCTGATGAGGATTAACCTAAAGCGGCAAAACAGAGTTTAAATCAGGAGTTGTTTGCGCACGGGGCTATCACGAACTGCCCAAATGTCGATCCTTGATGCCCAAGGGCGTAAGCAAGCAAGACAAGCTCAGCAAGCTGCGGCCGACTCACATGTAGCAGAGCTGTGCCGGAGACCAGCCGTACATATCTATCTCAATCTCAGCTGGAATGCCTTGGCGCGGTTGTACCCAGGTCGGATTTCCCCGCGACTACAGGGCCATCTAGCTGGCGTATGACATCATTATGTCTCGCATCAACTTGCTTTCCTCTTAGAACTGCCTCAGCGGGGTCTGCATGCGGCTTTTTTCTCTCTGATACCACGACTGCCGAGATCGACGGGCATCACTGCAATAGCATGTCTCCGAATAGGACGAAAGCAGCCATTCATCGTGAATCACATTACACATGTTACTGCCGGCCTATCTCGAAGGCGGAATGGACAACTTGACCGTGGTAGGGACCGCTATCGGTCTCTCCTGTCGAGCTCACACAGGCATGACACTGGCCTTGATATCGGCTAGTCAAGAAGTGTGTACAAACTTGATCGTAAAAGGAGGAACAGTTAAGATGCCACCACACCCAAGATAACTTGTAACGGTTGCACAGCAAATGTATACCCATAAACCCTAGCCAGACCTTTGTGCACCCGTTAGTCGCGACCTGCGTTCATTTCACCGTCAGGAACTAGTTTGACGATATTAACCAACCCACTGTACTCTGCCGGGATGGCTACAGTTTGCGTGTTGTATCTGTATGCCCGATTCGGATCCAGCGGGTGTCAAACTCATTGGGGTGGGGGGGATGTTGCTATCACCCGTTTCTAAGCAGCCTCTTTCATGCGGTAAAGTCGGGAAAGAAAAAGGAAATCTAACCTAAGCGTACGTTATCATTTTAGGATGTGGAATTGAATTGTGAAATCTGTCTGCTAAGTTGATGCAAAATGTTTCCGTGTATTAAACATTAGAGTTAAGTAGGCAAAATGGTGTTTTTAGTATTATTCTACATAATTTGCTAACAAGAGCACGTTAAGATTCGTTATATTAGATTGATCAAAACCCAAAATCTTCTATTGCTACATGATCTTGCACCCAAGAATGCAACAAACAGTCGAAAGCTTGCGACATAGACTGGTCTTCTTAAAGGGTGAATGAAACAAGCTGCCCGAAATCATCATGTGTTGGCCAGGCGTCAGGCTCCGGTCAAAAGTCGTGCATACGTAGGATCCAGCTGCATCGCCTGGCGAAAGCCAGTTGGCGGACAAGTCCGAATTACCCTCGGTTATGATTTTACAACAAGCCGTCGAGCTATTTTATTATCATTAGGCACGCCTACTGGATGATGACTTGATCGTGGTCTCTACCATGATTCCATGCTGCCACTTCTCGTCGTAAATCATTGGTTGTGATATAGCCGCGTCCTCTACCTTCGGCATCGTCGGTAAACTCCTAGGGTCCAGTGGCGTGTTGGGAAATTGTCCATAGGAATGTCCAAGGTCCTAAGGCTCGTGACAGGAAGAGCCCGGTAATTTTTTGGTCACAAAGGGGAAGAGTGTCCGTCTCTCAGCTGCCGGGTGCACTCGTAGCATCTAACACTTCATTTCGGCTGTTGGTCCTTCACCGACTCCTCGCCGAGGACTTTGCTCGCAGCCATGAACCTACTCATGCACACGGCATGCTCGTCAGCCACACATGTTCACCCATCAAGCATACAGGCACTAAAAGGGGAAGTTGGCAGCCAAGAGAGGAAACACCATACGACCACTTTCTCTAGGGAGTCGACGGATATCTCCCGAACAGGTCGCTCCGAGAGGGGGAATGGCAGAAAGCCATCATGTCGGCCAAAGGGAAGAGGCAGAAACAAATGTCGACTTACATCCCGCCGTGCCACGCCGCCAGCCCCCTCATGGCCTCGGCCTGCACGCTCGTCATCCGCAGCAGGTTCTCCGTGTCGGCCAGGTTTGCGGACAGCTGCGCGAGCTGGGAGTGCAAATGTGTCTGTTGCAACCACGGGACGAAAAGCGGGTTTGAGTGAGAATGTCAGCTGAGATTTCTTCTTTCTACTTTCTGGCCTGCCTGTGCATTTCCGCATTTTCGTCTCCAAATATTTTCAACGTTGCTACCAAGGGCAATGGAATTGAAAAAGCACACAATGGGCTTAAAGGCAGATAGAGAGGAAGAGAGAGTACCTACCAGCTGCCGCGCTTTAGCACCTCCTCCTCCTCCGCCGCCACCGGAAGCAGCCCCGGATCCAGAACCACTGCCGCCGTGAACCGGCATCATCGACGCCCTCGTTGTCGTCGTAGGCATCCCGCTCCTCGTAGACATGTCTGCTCCTGGTGCCTACCGCAAGAGACCGGGCACAAGTTTGTTTCCGTGGCTGGGACGAATCGACTCGAGAGGGCTCCTTTCCTTAGAGTAAGATGCGATGGTGTAGGTACTTAGGCCTAGAGCCCGTGCAGCTCGGTGGTTGTCTTGTCGACTTTGAAAGCTAAACCTTGTGTCGTTTTTCTACCGCGTCGTTGTGGCTGCTTTCTTGCTGGCACGCTACAAAGTGGTGGTAGTGATATTAAGGCGCGGTGTCGACTTGAGTGAGCCCGCGCCGAACCAAACAAACACTCAGCACTGGACCCACCCCCACGCCGTCCCTGTTGTCAACCTCACCGACCTCGGGATGCGCCCAAGTCCGCGCCTCGACTCCCGATCAAAGAAAGCACGCGCGGCTGCCAGCCGGGGAGAACAATCGCAATCACAATTGCACGTAGACGAAAAACGCCTGGTGCTATAAAGACCTAGTGTATTTGAGTGGCACGGAATACTCTGGAAATACATAGTAAAAAAACACTAAACGCGACCAGGACCTCCTCCGTTGTTTGTTAGAGGGCGCCTTCGTCCCGTGACTCCTCAACGGGCAAGGGCTGGGGCACAACTAACGTTGTTCACCCTCCGCGTGAGAACGTGCTCATTACCATGACGTCAAGTATGGCCCTGATCACCTAGTATATCTTCAGACAGACTCACCCTGAACACAGCTCGGGGACGACAACTCCGTGTGTCAAGCATGATTAAGAGCACTCACAGGATTGAACGCCCCGGGCTGTTTGAATCATCCAGGTGATATTTCTCTTGGCCACATGCATCAGCATAACGCCACGACATGTCACAATCATGCGATCGTCCAGCGAAGAAGTTATAATAGGGATAGCGCATACTACGCGAGTATTCTGAATATATTTCCACAGCCGTCATCTTAAGGATGCACGGCGCGTTTCTATTAATCTGCCCGGACCAGAGGCCCTCTTCATGTGCTCGACGATTTCTGCGTGCCAATTGTGACTTTGGCTCATTCCAGACAGGGAGGCGGCCATGCCACAAAGCGACAAGGAAAGCCACACAAGGTGGAAACAAAGCCAAGCATCTTCCCCAACTCCCGACTCTGCTTTGCGCCCCCTCTCTTCGTGAGAGAATATGCTAGAAATCCAAATTAGGAACAAAGGAATTGTAGACGTTGCATGTGCTGTGTATGTGTATGGTACTAAGTTATGGTAGGAAAACATCCGGAGCGTCGTTGCTCGGCCCAGCTTGCTGCGCTGTAGAGTACCGAGTTTGGCAGGTTGTGTCATGGCCTAGTCGAAAAGAGCTATGAATGATGAGGACTTGCGAAGTCATAACAAATGCAGGGCCTATCCAGTAGCATGATTTTGAGCCGCGGGAGCTATCCGGTAGGGCAATGAGATACCCGCACCCAATGCATTGCTACTAGAAAGAAGAATCAAATGGATGGACTGTATGCTCAATAGCCGAGAGCTATATACACGCCATCTCTGGCGAAGGATTGCAGATTCGCAGGATAACGAGTGGTCGAGCGCCAACATCCATCTCGCATGAGTTTTGATGATACGGGAGGTTTGTTGTTTTCGATTCTTTCGACATGACCTTTGATGGCATGGCATGTGAGGATCCAGAAGATTCAAGGCTGACACATCGCACCATTCCGGAGTTAATTTCAAGCGCATTGCTGCCAGTTGGAATGTGATGCCGCTCGCTTATTCATCGGCGGGGACCTTGTGGCCCGAGGCTGCTCTGGCTGCTATGAGCTGATGGCCCTGAATCGTGAGGGGTTGAATCACCACTCTCCGCGCTGGCACTCGCACTTCCAGTCAGACTGCGTACGGTACTGGGCTTTGGTGGTTGAAGAGTGCTTACTCCGACTCGCTGTTCAAGTTGTTGGGGAGCAGCCGAAGCCCCAGGACCTGGTGGAAACCGTGAAGAGGACTGTCGCATGCCGTCAGGAGGCGAGGGTCGGCCATGTCCACCAGGCCCACCAAAACCGTTCGGGGGCGATGGCCGTCCGTTTCCGCCGCGGATTGATGGGCTGTAAGGATTTCCTGGTGCTTGACTAGCACGTCGAGGATATCCGCCGTTCATGCCATTCATGCCTCCCCCGGCAGCGAAGTCGTTCAAATGAGACGTTGTGAGCGAGTTGGCTCTAGAGCCTGCCTGCATCTGGCCGCGGTCAACATTTCCGTACCGATTCGAGGAGCAACTCATCAATGGGTCGTCCAATATATTGTCGTGTAGATTGGGCATGGACGAGTCCATAACTTGGCTGGCTCGGTTCCGACTGAAACCTGGTCGCCAGCCACCACGACCACCCCGAGCAGGTGGAACGGCGGCGCCTTCCATCCCATCGAAGTGCGGGCGTCCGCCGCCCTGTTGATTTGGCCGTACCTTGCCTCGATTCTTGCGAGATGTGACACTCATCATGTCGAAATTTTCAGGATCGATCATCGGAGTCACCGAGGAGTTCGGGTCAAAGTAGTCGTCCTCCTCGTCATCGTCGTCAATCATGTTATTGCGCATCGGTGGTGGGCCCCTGCGTCTCGGTCCTCCGGGAGGTGGTGGCGGACCGCGGCGCATGCGCATCTCTTGTTCTTTTAAGGCAAGCTCCCGCTGGCGAATCTGCAACTCCCGTTCCCGAATAGAAACGTTTCCATTCTCCACAGCCTCTGTGCCTTCCTCGCTGTACATGACGAGATGGCTGAACTCTTCCAGATCATGCTCATCGAGAGATCCTCTCCTTGATGCTTGACGAGAGGAACTGAAGCCGTTTGGACCTCCATTCGGACCTCCATTCATTGGTGGCCGGAAGCCGTTAGGAGGTGGAGCCCCGTTCATTTGAGGAGGTCTCCTCATCCCAGGCGGAGGACCGGAGTAGTTAGACGAGTTCCGTGGGCGAGGTTGTGCTCGCCCCATGCCTTGCCCATTGGGCATATTGTTAGGCGCTCCATTCATTATCGGACGAGGCGGGCCGCTCGGCATGCGAGGCATTGGCGCCTGTGTCGTAGGAGAACTTGGGGCAGGAGGTCCATACCCTGCGGGAGTCTCTTTTGGTCGCGCTTGGTTGACTATGTTCAAGTTGTGAAAAATGGCGTACAGCGTCTCGACTCGAGGTATCTTAACGCCGGAGCTCTGTGCAAGCTTGATTGGCGAGCCGAGGTAAGTCTCAACCTCCATCGGCCTCCGTGCCATATAGTCCTGCCACATGATGCTCGTGTTGTCTGTTTGTTGAGTTTGCTCCTTGATTGTATCTTCTTTGAAAGTAGGTGACAGTGTACACCCCTGGGCATTTGCGAGGGTGATAAGTTCATCGATGACGTCAGAAACAAGCTGACGCACACCCGTCTTTTCGAGCAGCGCACTATGCGAAGCTGTGTCGAATAGAACGCTGGCGGGATGAAACGCAATGGGCCTATAGGATCCGAAATGTTAGGCCACCTTCTTTTGTTCCAAACATCAAGCACGTTGGCCAAAGTGACATACCCAATGACTCGCTCAAACTGTTGTTGGCGGATGTTCTTCGAAACCTTACAATCCACACGGGCAGTGCTGAGTGTCATGGCCAATGCTTCCGCCATATCTTCCTGGATAGACACTGGTATGTTGCTGTTCTTGTTTGCCGGTCCGACCCACATCTCCGTAGAGCCAGTGTGCTCGAATTCGCTGCTACCAAGTTGCGTAAGTTCGGCATTTGAAACGAGCGACAGGACAACATTGGTCGGGAACCGCTCTTCGATTGCAGCTTCGACGCCCAAAGAGGTGGTTGTGTTGATTAGGATACATGTGTGCTGTGGCGTGACAACAGAGTCTATTACAGAGGCAAGATCGTAGATATCGGGAAGAGCCTTGATGCATAGTATGACGTAGTCGAAGGCACCTTCTCTGAATTGGGATGCACTCTCTGGTGTTTGTACAACTACACGCAGTTTGGCATGTTAGAGCGCAAGTGGTGGACAGTGCCGGCACTTGGAGGCCTCTGAATGGAGTTGACTTACCATGTCGCGGTTTGAACCTCTCGTTACCGAAAGACGCTGAACGAAAGGAAATGCCGTACTGTGAGACGGCCTCAAAACCCGACTTCCACACCAGTGTCACATCGCAGGCGTTGGTGGCCTGAAGTCTCCATGACAGGAAGGCGGAAACCGCATTTCCACCGACTGTACACACCCGCATTAGCTCAAAGGTCTCTGCCATGTTGGAGTGCTGCGGCATGCATCAAATCTGCAGCAGCGCCCTGCTTGTCGTGGTAAAGACGGATTCGTGGCAATATGCTCGTGCTGTGCTGCGTGTGCCGGTTGTCTTCGGCGGAAGACGGGGCAGCCGGCGTGGACGTTGGGGAGAAATATGTAGGAATTGAGAGGGCTGGTCGCACGCGCGACAAAAGCTACGCAAGTTGGCAGGCAGACGGATTCGGATGCAATTGGGGAAAACTTGGCAGGCCGCCGACGGGTCTGTCCGACAGCCTAGGTAGCACTAGGGGATCTGAAACCCACGAAGGCCTCCTTGAAATAGGTGCGCAGTGCAGGGAGCAAAGCAAATGTGGAAAAAAGAAAAGCGATGACGAACCTGAGAGGACCCTCAGCCTAGGCGTGGCGGGAGCCATTATGTGCTGTCCGTCGCTGAATGCACGGGGTGCTACAAGGGCAAGACGAGGAGCCAAATTGGGGCGTGCCAGCAGGGCACCACTATTGACCAGTGGTGTTGTGGCCCTCCGTGTATGCTGCTGCGGGCTGCGGCCTTCTGCTGCGGCCAAGGTGACGAGTTGGATGTGCTAACGGACGCCAGTGATACAGGCAAACGGCGTCGTGGTTGGCCAACAGCACTAGAGAAAGCGATACAGCGCACCTCCCCTGCAGGTCGAAATGATGCCTGCGGGTGGATTGGAGAAATTGACAGCAAGCCGGGGTGCGACAGGTGGTGGCTAGACGAAAATGAACGCCACTTGCGCGAGTGGTGGTTTTGGGGGCCTGAAGAGGCGTGGAGCCTGAGCAGGCAGCCAGATAGAGCTAGTCCGGGGATTCCGGCAAGTCAATAGTTCGAGGCAATGTTTATTTACCAGCACCGCTGAGTGCGTACTGGTGGAATGCCGTGGACCGCTGTGCGCACGGCAAATGAATTGGCGTTGAGCTGGAAATGCAGGAAAAGTTCCGGAACGGTAGGTATCAGGGGCGATAGCGGCTGAGCCTCAAGTCAAACCTGTGACCAGAGGAGACTTGTCGAGTCTTGGCACGTTGAAAAAGACGGCTGTGCCTTTTTCAAGTGGTTTCCTCCCTTCTACCTCGTATTCACCAGTCTTGTTTATTATCTTGCACCGGCTGGGAGCGGAGGCCGAAGCGAGGGTCTGTATGTGTCGACTGTGTCGACTGTGCCTACGTCCTTGCGCGATCGAGTAGGGCTGCTGGCCAAGAACACCAGTACCCGAGGTGTTGGTGCCACGTGAAACGAGGGTCGGCGGCGGTCTTGGAGCTGGGTCGAATTCCGCGTATGGAAGACGCGAGGCGGATGAATAGTGCGAGATCGGTCTCTGTGCGGTTGCAGACGAGAAACGAAAAGTTTGCAATGTCCTCGAGAGGGAAGAAAGACTGTGGCGGGAGTATTCCGATGGGAACAATGGGCCGAGCCGTGGAGGCTAGGTTTAGCGAGGGTCAGCGCGTGGATGCCGTCATGGCCTTGGCCGCGTGGCCGACTGTCGAGCTGGAGACGATGGTGGGCGTGTCTATGTTGGCCGAGACTGTGCAGCAGCGAGCGGGCTGTCACGAGCAGGCGTGAAGGAGAAGAGGCCAGAGAGAACAAGAGAGCCACCGGCCGGGAAACGAGGGATGGACGCAAGAGCGAGCGGGCCAAAGGTTTGATAATGCACCGCAGCGGGCAGATGGTGGTCTTGGTGGTGTGCTGTTGCTGTTGCTGGTGCGGCGGTCGTGGTCCCAACGGCGGCAGGCGGGCATGCAGGCGTGCTCCGCAGCGGCATGAATCGTGCAGGGCTCGGTTCTCGCTGCCTTGGGCGCAGCCAGCACTGCTCACGCCCAAACCCATAAGCAGGCCCGGTTTTGCTCGACAGGGCACTGGGCGAGTCCTGCAGGGGCGCCAGAGCAGGGAGGGCGGAGTGCTCGGAGCGTGCGAGCAGCACACCACTACTGTGAGCTTGGCAGCTTTGCACACGACACACGACTCTCGACACGACAAGGGAGCCGCATTCGCTTGGACTTTTTGCTGGACGCTCTTTGGCTTACACAGCCGTGCAACGCTTCCGAACACGTGCGGCACGCCGGGTAGTTGCAGCAATGACCTCGAAGACCTCATGTCCTCACGTTTCACGTTCTCACGTCCTCACGTCCCTTTCATGCGCCCCTGCGCCCTGCCCAGCAGCATCCGACATGTCCTGAAAACTTAAGTTCGTCAGCGACCATGGCATTTTTGCCTCTCGCGGCCCTTGTCTCGATGCTTGCGCTAGAGCAGCGCCACTGATGCCATGGTCCGCAACAGTGCCCGGCAAGCCCAAAGTCCCAAGCCAGGCACGGCCAGGGACAAGGGATCTCACAAGTGCCACGGCGATAACGCAAGCCGCAGGCATCCAGGACCTGCCCTTGTACAGCAGTTCTGGGTGGGAAGTCGGTGGCTTTCCAACGCTGGGACATTCGTGTCTACTCGGAACAAAGATGCAGAATATGTGGAAGAAAAAAAACTGTCCGGTGGAAAGTCCCGAGTGCGATACGAGATTGTTTCTTGGCTTGGTCACAGATCACGGATTGTTTGGACATCTGTAGATGTGTTGTCATCGTGGTCTGTTGAGTCGGCCGCAGGGCTGTTGCGACGGGGTTCTAGAATCTCTGTCACTTCTAGACGAAATACAGGCGATCATCGCGCCTACTCTGTACCTCCGACCGACACCTCGACCGGATTTAGGCACACCGAGGCTCAAGGGCCAATTCTCACCTCTCATCCGTGCGTTATGGGGGACAGTTCCCGCTCGGAATCATCTTCAACACCGTGTCCGAACTACACTATACCTTATCGTCATCAGCGATCAATTTTGCGGGTTCGTCCAACACGCATGTCCATAGGTGCACTACGCTTGCAACCCACCGCCACCGCCACCCTGGACGCGTGTCCCTGACGTCCAGCACATCACATCCATACTCGTCAAAGCTCTCGCATCGATCCTGACAATGCTCTGCAGCTCCAGGAGGTTTGCAATTCGGAAAACGACGTACTCCCCTTGTCGAAGCTAATGCGTGTATGCCCACCAGGTTTTGTAGAATGTGTGCGGTGCACGGTTTAGAGCACAATCAATAGTCATTGTCAGGCCGCGTACATGACTGACGTACGCACGATGCCTTATTGTGACGGTCAACACCACAATAATGCATATGACTTGGCACGAATGAGATATGCACCGTGTGCAACGCGGTGCGCCGTACACCATGCGGGCCGTACCTCAGAAGTGCACATGCGAACGGGCGCGTCACCATCGCGCAGTTCGCTGTCCTTGCTTCAGCTCGACCGTACGTCCTTGTCGTCTTGGGACCAAGAATCGACGAACGAAATCAGTCATGTTTACCAGATACTACATCGGAAAACTAACCACTAAGGAAGCCCGCGCAAGCTGTTCATGATATGAATGCAGTGAGTTTTCCTCCCACATACAACTTAGTAAGGCGTGGGGAGTTAAAAATGAGAAAGATTGGCTTCAGGCACGATGAAGATGTGTAAGCTGCCCACAAAGCTACCAAAAGGGAATCAAGACGGACAACAAGCCGGAGCTGCTGACCGCAGGCACTGGTTCCACCTCAATTCCAAGGAAAACGATGCAAATCCTTGCGTCTTGGCGTCGAGTCAACTCTGAAGTTCTAAGCTCCCTGTCAAGATCCTGGGCTTTATCGTGCAATTGTCGCGGCAAATCTGATGGCGATGCGGTTTCAACCGTTGATGCTACAGCAGAGCTTGGTCGTGTGTTGACACGACAAGACCTGGACTTTCAACTAGTCTTGTCGCACGCTCTCGATATAGAGGATACGCTGATTTTCGAGCACCTCAGAAGAATTCCCAACCACCCGGAAACCGACCTTAATCCAAGCATCGGAGGCCTTATTGAATAAAGTTCTTTCCACAGCTCGCGCCTCGGGCTTCAGCTGCATCTATTCCATCAGGTTGCTCTAGAGTTCTGGGGCATTCCCAAATCTCCTTGAGCGGGGCGGCCAGAACATGGACTACCCCTTTGACTTATTGACGTCATCGACCCAATCTTGTCTGCGTTTAATTCAGCTCTACAGCCCGTGCACAGCAAAACGAGGGCCCCTGTCGCAACCTGAATGCTGGTCCGACATCGTCTAGGTACCGTATGGTTATTCGGTGGTATTTATATCTCACTTTGCCTTTCGCTCTCTCCCTCAGAGGCCGTTCATACGTTTATGAGGCTGCTCACGTGTCAGCTCACGGCATCGGTCTGAAGCGCTCCTGGTGATGGCGTTGCCGTGGACCGCAGCCGGTAGATTGCCAGACTACGAGATGAGCTTATGAACTTTCGGGCATGGTACAACGATGAATCATATCGCGCTATGCGTGTAGCTTGCTGCGTGGTCCGTACGACGTACCAGAGCGATACCACGGTTGTCAACGGACAACCCCCACGAAACCACGGCTGTTAGGAGCGAGGCGTAATAATACTTCCGCCTCCTAGGAGGAGGGTTACTGTAGCACCGCAGCAGAGACAAGAACCGGTTTGGTGGACTGAGGTAATAACCCTTGGTGGTGGGAGATTAACCCTTTGCACATCAGCTGGAGATCCCTGCCTGGAGATGATCTTCCGAGGTCCCTCCACTCATGCTGACATGGTTGCCGCAGTGCCCATCTCAGGATTTGACCTTGCGGGCATTCCTGCCACGTCATATCTACCGTACGGCGAATGCCGAGGCCAGACCGTCCAACACAGGGAATGTCAAGGTTGACCAGGCTAGGCTGCAATCTGCACTATCCCAGGCGGCCTGCTTGATTTGGAGCGGTTCCTGAATCGAGAGCATCGCAAAGTCGTGGTGGTGCGCTGCCCCTACGTGCATGTGCGAGTGAGTTACAGACAGGGCCATGACGAGCCAGGCACGCACCGAAAGCAGGAAATCTAGCCCATTTCCCTGTGATGTCCGTGGTTTTCATTGTCGAGACGGAGACCCGTGGTGGTGGACGGCAAGGAACCGAAGCAACCGACGCAGCCGATGCAGCCGATGCGACACATGGCAAGCCGCTGCTCGCGTCAACGTCAGGTGGCCGTCTCGGAACACCTGGTAACCGTGCGCTGGATAGATAGATGGTCCGTACCCGAGCGAGGCTGCCTGCAAAAAAAAATCGCGCATTAAGTGCATATCTTCAGTACAAATGCGTGAATTTTTTTTTGCAGGCAGCCTCGCCGAGCTAGACCACGTCGCGCATCTCGATTCGGAGCGGGCGCCCCTTCCATGCGGGAAGTGCTCAAGGAAGACGGAGTTAGAACAAGCGGAGCCCGGGCCCGGGTCCTGGTCCTGACTCCTTCAGCATGCCGATTGGGTCGTCGCCCCTTTTTGCCAGCCAGGCACCTGCGAAACGATAATAATGGTCTCTTCGACCGCCAGGAGATGACCAACAAAGTGGCTCGCATGTTATCAACTTCCCGCAAGGCTTGGGTTGGGTCGGGCTGCAGACAGCAGCTAGAAGTGCCAGTTCACCCTCACTCGTACATGGGGCCACCGCTCCCATGTATTTTGCCCATCCTACGGCCATGCGGAACTAGCAGATTCGCATCATCAGCAACACAGGCGAGACAGGCATGCTAGTGTGGCAACACCCTTGTAACTACGAACGGCCTTTGCAACGAATACACTGAGCCCAAGCCGCCTCCGGAGATTTGCTTGCATGATATTGCAACCTCACTTTACGGTAATGTTGATGGCAAAACACCTCTTGAGCCGGTGTTGGTCGAGCATGCAGCCCAGCGACACGGAGTGGACGGGCAGAACGCTCCGTCGCGGCAGGATGCCGTCGCTCTTCGACAATTGAGCTAGGTAAACAATGGGTCCGTCGGTCGTGACCCGGATCATCCTTTTTGTTCCTGACATCATACACTTCCTTCCGCGGGCACCGCGACGCCCCTCACTCACCTTCTTCTTCTCCGTTGTTTTGGGTACCTTTGTGTGCATACCTGTGTACCTTAGTTAGTGGTTAGCTTGCAGGCAGGTAGATGGTATTATTGCTGCAGAGAGTGTACGGGCGTGAGTGACCAGAAACTAGGGACGCGCTTTTAACCTGATGTCCCTAGCTCCCGTGGAATATTGGGAGGGAAAAACACGCCTAGTTTTAAGGTAGGGAATTAACCTCTGCATGTGGCGTCCGGATAAAGTCATGCGCCCAGCGCTTAATTCCATGCGGTACCTGAAAGTGACTAGTGATTGATATTCCAGGCTTCTTTCCCGTGTATTTAAAAGAAATAAATATATTTGGTCACAAGCTTTAATGCGGTGTTGGGCAAACTGTGGTTAATTGCCCACGACATTATATCCTCTTTTCCCTCCCACACCTCCTACTTGTTGTTCCAAACGACGCCACTTTTCTCCAGCCTGCCATGGATGGTCCATTTGAGAGAGGGCCTACTGTCGCGCGCGTGGTGGTGGTGGTGGTAGCCATGCAGTCGAAATTAGACACATGCGCAGGCGATCACCAAGCGGCGGCTGCCTCCGTCGATAGACAACCCCGACCTAAACCCCGTTTGTCCCCCTTGTCCCCTTTACAAGGTTGAATATAACTCTGAATGGTTGGCGATCCCCTTGCTGTCGAGCGCTCGGAGCTTTTCTTTATCCATTGATTGATCCGCTCAAGGTCTATCAAGCTGCCGCAGGTCATCAAGGTGTGCTGCCTTTACCCCTTTGGGGAGGGGGTAAAGTTGTACACCGCTGCTGCCACCGGATCTTTTGCCATCCGAGATTCGGGTCAGGCACATCGTGAGTACATGACGTACTTACTACAGGTATTGTTATATTTCCCATCACTAGCCTACACGATGAAGGCTTTGGGAGTAGGGGGGGGGGGGGTGTTCGGAGAGTTTACTATTTTTCTATAGTGTCGAATAAATCCGCATCGGGCGGTGCAAGTATACCCAACAAGCCAACAAAGCAGCCCGATAGCGCCGAAATTAACCACGTCATGCCGACTTGGCCTGCGTCCCGCTAGATCCGAGCCGGGGGTTTTTTTTTTTTTTTTTGGACAACGACGCCCGAAGCCCTGTCAGTTCATACGCGGACGAGGAGGGAGATAGGGCAGATATCCAGTAATTCTCTATCACGTTGGGTTTGCGTGACTTTAGTTGCTACCTTGGCGGTATGGTATTTAATTCTAATGATGAAAGAGAGATAATTTGTTTGAGTCTATGATAAGCTCATCGCGGAGTGTAGGTGATCAGTATGCTCTGGGCACTGGCGGCGGACGCCACTAGCGATATCAAGACGATCAGGCGAGAGGAGAAGAGAGAGGGGCGCATGTGTGTGTGTGTGTGTGTGTGTTTGCATTTATACACACGCTGGGAATCGTGATATATTGCTCACGGAAACAATGACAAGACGAGGGAAACTTAGTAAGACGGGGAGAACGGCACCAACGCCTTCGTGATTTCAAAGGACCTGCCACTTGATCTCACAGCCTGGTTTCTTGCACAAGCCTCGCCCAAGTTCCAAGATCATCTTCAAGAGACAATACCGAAACCTACATACTAAACCACGCAAATTTCGGGTCGATCTTAACCTCCTCTTCTCTTGAGTACGGTTGCTACTTCTCTTTTTTTTTCTTTGGTTGGAGCGAGAAGGCTATGCTGTAGTGACTCGCCTTCAAAGTGGTGTCGCTCAAAGTACACAGGCTGGGAATCTCCCGGTGAAGAGGGCCTCGCTCTCTCGCTAGTGGCGATCTAGTAATGCAATTTTTCATCGGGACTTGACAAGAGCGGCTGGCTGTCCGGGCCTCTTGCTTCGACTTGATAGCTGATAGTACCTTCCCCAAAGCCACCACGGTGACAGTGGCAGATTCCTCGACGCTGGCTCCATTTCGAAGGATGGGGGGCGTGTTGGAGTTCGCGCGGCGACCGTCGTCTTCATGTAAATGTCTCGGATTGAGTGCTGTACATGCCGTGTGGCCATCCATCTATTACGGTTTTCAACAACGACACCGTTGAGTGAATTACACCCGACGCGAGTTTTCACTAGGCGCGGATTAATCGGTTGGACGCGCGCATGTCCGCTTCTCCATGATTTAGTACCTAGTTCTGTATCTTCCGTCCGTGTTATTTAAGTATGTGTGCGTGCCGTCGGCTACCACACCAATGATGCAGACTGCTACACCAGCGATAATCAACATCAGCCCTCCCATACTTCACGGTCCTACATTCACTTTGGGAGTTCTTCAGAAGGAGCGGCGAAGGTCGTCCGTCATGCAAAGCGTTCATGATTTAAGATTATTTATTCTAAATCAAAACGTAATATAACTCTATACGTGACACAAGCAGTCAGATAGCAAGCTGGGATATAAGAGAAACAAAAAGCTCCGATAGGCCGTCACGACAGCTAGAGTCAATGCACAGACAACTCAGTGCAACGACACCCTTTGGGACAGCGGTACACCGGTAGAGAACAGCAGGAACCAGCAGAGGGCGAGCAGGAAGAAGAGGGAGCCAAACTTGACAAAGTCAAAGTTGGGGCGCAGCACGTCTAGCTTGTTCGTGTTGCGATCCTGTTTCACGCCCTGGTCGCGGATCTTGTTCTCATACTTGGGGCCGTGCCACGGCACCGACTTGCCCATGCCAAGATCCGTCAAGATCTGCTCGCTTGTGATCCTGGCACCCGCGAGTACGATGGGGACGCCCGTGCCCGGGTGCGTGCTGGCGCCGACAAAGTAGACGTTCTTGAAACCCTGGGCGCGCGTTCTGGGGCGGAACGAGAGCACGTTCCAGAAGCTGTGCGAGAGACCTAGAATCGAGCCCTTGTCCAGGTTGAACTTGGACTCCCAGGTGTATGGGTCGTTGACGATCTCGTTGGTAATGAGAGAGGCGAGATCCTCGCAACCTGTGCGTTTCGCAGCGATGCGCAAAACATCGCGCCGCGTGCGCTCTATGAGTGCTGGCCAGTCCTCCTCCGTGCGCGACAGGCCGCCCTCCTTCTGCGCGCTGTCCTGAGCCGAGAAGCCCTTCGACTCGAGCAGGTGGCCGGACGGGACCAGGGCGATCAGGGCATCGCAGCCCTCGGGAGCGGCCGTAGGGTCGATGCGGCTGGGAACATTGAGGTAAAACGAAGGCTCGTTTGGCAGGGTTTGCCGGGTGAAAATGGCATCGAAGGACTCGCGATATTCTTCGGCCAGGAAGATGTTGTGTGTCTGTAACTCGGGCACCTTGCGCTTGAGGGACCAGTAGAAGCTGATGCTACTGCAGGAGCCGTCCCTCTTCCGCAGGCTCTTGCCGTAGGACACGGCGGGCGAAGATGGTGTCTGAGGAAGGAGATTCGAGTAGGCGTACACGAGATCTGCATTGATCACCACGATGTCGGCAGTAAGAACCTCGCCGGATTGGAGCTGGACACCGCGAGCTGTGATGCCGTCTGCGTGCATCAGCACCTGCTCCACGGGAGCGTCCATTCTGTACTTGACGCCGAACCGTTCGCTGACCTTGACGAGAGCCTCGATAACTGCGTAGAAGCCGCCGCGTGGATACCAAATGCCTTCCGCAAGCTCGGTATACTGGAGGAGCGAATATGTGGACGGGGCGTCATAAGGCGACATGCCCATGTACATGGTTGCGAAGGTGAAGACTCGGCGCAGGCGGTCGCTGTGGAAGTATTTGCTCGTGCGGTTCCAGATGGTGTGGAGAGGGTGCAGCTTGATGCCAGCCCACACGAACCTGGGCCAGGCGAGGTCGATGTATTTTGTAAAGTTCTTGTGGAGGACGTGGGTGACGGAGAGCTCGTAGTGGGCGTGGGCCTCGCGCAGCCAGGAGAGGTAGCGGTCAAAGCCGTCCTTGCCCTCCCAGCGCTCGATCTGCGTCTTCATTTTGGCGAGATTGGTCGATAGCTCAAAGTTCTCGCCGTCAGGGAACCAGACGTTGTAGTTTGTGGGACACTGGAGCAGCTCAACGCCCTCGTCCTCGAGAGAGGTGTCGAGGTCATGGAACGTCTCCATGAAGAGCTTGGGGAGCAGGAGGAGCGATGGCCCCTGATCGAACCGCCAGCCCTCATGGTGAATCAGGGAGCAGCGGCCTCCCTTGAACGAGTTCTTCTCAACCACTGTGACTTCGAAACCTGCCTTTGCAAGGCGGGCGGCAGTCGCAATGCCTCCGGCACCGGCGCCTGTTTACCAGAGTCAGCAGGTGCTCTATCGTAACAGCGCGACTCATCTCAGCGAGATGACTTACCGACGACGATGGCCGTCCTAGGTCTCTGTTTCTCCATAATGTCTTGTTCTGTGGGCTAACCTCGGGAGATAGTGGCTGGTTTGGGAGGACACGGGGATCTGCGATGTCCTTTTGGCGTTTGACGTCACACGCGTCTGGGGTAAGCTGCCGACAGTATAGCTCAAATGCGACTGAATAAAGAGTTCAGAGTAAGTATTGAGTTATGCCCGGATTGGACAACTAAGGAGGTTAGGTTAGGGCGAACGGTGAAAGGGGGAGGGAGAAGGCAAGAAAGTTGCAGCAATAGGGCACGAGTGCTGTGTGAAGTACAAAAGTTGTTGGTGGTTGTATTGCTTGGGAGGAGTGCAGCCAACGCGGGGCCAGGACGGACAAGAGAGCTCCGATGTCCGATGTCGATGACCACCCCATCCGGGCAGCGTCTAAGCACGCATCGATCGAGCTAGGGTTCCGGCATGCACTTGCATTCCGTTGCGGCGCCTCCTAACCCCAAGCCTTGCTCTTGCGGGCGGTGTTTGCTTGATCAGGAACTGTCACTAACCAGAAATGTCTGTCTTCTGTGCTTGCTGTGTGTTGCAGGTCTGTCAGCCAGAGCCGAAGAGGCGAGTCCACGGTTGGGTATGTCGAGGCATATGAAGAAGGCCAACGCCGACCTCATCTTGCTGCATAGGCCACGAGTCCATGATGGCACGATTCTTGGAGGCCAGGATGCTACCCGTACGAGCCGGGCTGGAAAGAACGCCGGCAGGATTGGCACGTGAAATTGCGCGGCCGTGGCATGGCAAACTCGACGACGGATGGGCTTTGGCAACACGCCGGGCGCGATATGACAAGAAATGTCATGAATCATCATTGGGTGACAGTGGGGAGCCTTTCTTTGTGTTTGGAGCTCGGGGGCACTGCCAGGGGTATGCGCTGAACTCTGCAGAGCCCCGCCATCCACATGGGCAGAGCTCTTCACGATCCTCTACCGCAGCTTCAAGCTATTCTCAGCAGCTGCAATACACACATAGCCAGCCAGCCTCGCTAGCTTGCCTGTCTCGTGTCGGAGCCGACACCCCCGAACTTTTCCAAATCGACGCACCCCTGCCGTTCCCCTTCGCGATGCACACCCAGCCTAGCCTTATTGTCGCCCGATCTGTCCGCTGACAAGCCGATGCCCTACATGTCCGCCTCCGTATCACCATCCCAACGGCTCGTCTAACAACTATTGTCAGCCTCTGTGGCGCCTGCAGACTCTACATCTCAATCCCGCGATGGTGAAGTCCCCCAGACCTCGGTGCGTATCGGTGCCCTGATTCATGAGGCCCTGCCGCACCCCTGCCGGTCCTCGCCATCATTGCTCATGATCTTGGTTCTTCTGCAGGTCTTGCATGCTTGCGAGCTAGCTACCTGCCTTCCATGCTGCGAATGCCACGCCTTCATCCACACTGCGAGTAAACCTTGCAGATCGCTCGTCCATGCCAACACCAGCATGCCCGGCACTTGACCACAGAACCACGATGGAGTCGTCGTCAAGACTACCGCTAACTCGTTTGAAAACAGGCAGAAGTTATTGCCAGTCCGGCCAGCAATCGCCGGCCCCACAAGCTCGGCATGCCAAGATGGCCGGGCTCCGAGTGCGATGCGCTTCGGTAATCGACAATCTGGTGCCAGGACGTGCTTGACACAAATCCCATCCATGGCCGGCCCCCTGTCCTCATGGCTTCTCAAGTTTCAACCCGCCAATAGACCCCGCCCTGGGTATACCAGTAGCCCGCACTCGGAGATCAGGCACTATCAGCTCCATTTGTTGGCCTCGCAACGAAACTCGAAGTAGGCATGCATGTCCATTGCCCTAAATCGAGGGCAGAAGCTGCTCGGCGCCGACTGGGCCAAGTATGACCGACATGTGCGGCCTTGCTGATCTCTGTCCCGAGCACCTACTTACACTAGGTACAGTCGTGCCTGAGCGTAGTTGAGCAGACACGGGGACACTCGGGTCGGGCTTATGCAAGGCGTTACTTCGTCTAAGAGGGTAAGCGGGTCTAGGGCAGGACGATGAGAGACGAGAGACGAGAGACGAGAGACAAAAAAAAAAAAGTACGCAGGCACGCCGCGTTGACGCTCAGCGACAAGACGGTGCCGTTCCTGGCCGGTTGCGCGCTTGGCTGGATGCCCATTGGTCAAAGCTACTGGCCGCCGGCATGGAGGGGCTAGCGCCGCTTTGTTGCAGGGTCTCAGGCGGCTCGGCCGGGGTCCGTTGGCCTGCCTCGAAAAGTCTATGATATCATGAGTCTCTTCGGCAGGCACGGCGCATCACGGCCGGACGTTTCTAATGTCCTTTGCGCGAGTAATTGGCAGTATTTTACCACGTTGCCTTACGGGATCCGAGAGCGGACCAAATGCATGATGCCTTGATGGTCAGCCCGCGCCGACTCTCCCGGCGTCCGAGACCGAGACCACGCGGTGCCTTTGCCGGATGAGGTAAATGGGGCAGGAAAAACACGGGGCCGGCGTCTCTCTGTCTGTCTCCCTGGTTTCGTGCTTTGCCGATTCTCCTACGCCAGACCACAATCATTCCGCCGTCATGGGGCCAACCTGGCCTTGCTCTTGCTCATAACGCAAGCCCTGCCCGCTTGCCAAGCGGTCCCGCCGACGGCTGCTCCTCCCCTGCATGCATGTCGAGATTCCCGTGGGATTTTTGTTATTACTGCGCTCCAACCCATGACACGCTTCTGCTCAGGTCCTCGACCAACACCCCAACCCCCCTGGACCCTTCCTTCAAGCTGTCAAATATTGCTTGCTGGCACGCAACTCTAAACTCGTTCTCGCGACTCCCAATCCTTTCCTTCCATATACTTGCTTGTGCACGCCGTGGGAGCTCTTTCGCCTTCGCATCCGCTGCCAAAGTAGTCGTCCGCAGCTCGGCAGCACTCATCGCCCAGCATGGCATACGATTATGCTGTCGTGTAGGTGTTTTTCTAGAGCGGTCCGAAATGGAATGGTCTGTCTGCTAACGCGCGTGCCAATATATCTACAGACACCTCAAGTACACGATATCTCTGGCTGCCTTGCTCACGCTGGTTCTCAGGCCCCTCCTGACACGGCTGGATCTGCTCAAGACGGCGGCGCTGTGCACCGTTGCGTTTGTCGCGACTGTGCCGTGGGACTCGTATCTCATTCGCAATGGGATCTGGACATACCCCGCGGATGCCATCATTGGCCCGCGGCTCTTTGCTATTCCCATTGAGGAGCTCTTCTTCTTCATAATTCAGACTTACATCACCTCCATGCTCTACACGCTACTGAATAAGCCGACTTTTCACCCCCAGTTCCTCACCAACGAGGCCAGCGCCACAACGCGCATGCGCCAGGGCCGCGCCGCGGGGCAGTTCTTCCTGGCCATTTGCATCGCCGTGGGCGCCTTTCTGGTGGTCAAGGGCGGCGAGGGTACCTACCTCGGGCTCATTCTCGTCTGGGCCTGCCCGTTCCTGCTTCTTACGTGGACCTTTTCGGGCTTCTTTCTGTCCAACCTGCCGACTGTCTGCATCGCGACTCCAATAATCGCCCCAACAATATACCTATGGGTGGTCGACGAGCTTGCGCTTGGTCGCGGCACTTGGGCTATTGAGTCCGGCACCAAGCTTGGGTGGTGCCTATGGGGTAGTCTGGAGATCGAGGAGGCCACCTTTTTCCTAGTCACCAATGTCCTGATTGTCTTTGGTATGGTTGCGTTTGACCGAGGCTTGGCCGTGCTCACAACCTTCCCCGAGTTGGTACCGGGATCGATACCCAACAACCTTCGACCGCTCGACGTTGCGAGAGCCATACTCGTAGACCCTGCCAAGTACGATATGGAGCGGATCCAGGGCCTGCAAGAGGCTGTGTGCACTCTACGTCGCAAGAGCCGTAGCTTCTACCTTGCCAGTTCCGTTTTTAGTGGTCGACTCCGGACTGACCTTATTTTGCTGTAAGTATTGAAGGACGTTGGATTGAGGGTACAAGCGCTAAATAGCCATATTTAGTTACTCATTCTGCCGTGTCGCGGACGACCTGGTCGACGATGCCCAGAGCCAGGCCGAGGCTCTCAACTGGATCACCAAGCTGACTGGCTACCTGGACCTCGCTTACAGCGAAAAGAGCGAGGTTGGCTCTGCGGGCGGTAAGCTCGGGTCGTATATCGAAGCCGAGTTCCCACCCGCTTCTCGATCTGCACTTCAGCTTCTGCCGACGCACCTCCTGCCCAGTGGGCCGCTGTATGAGCTGCTGGAAGGGTTCCGGATGGATCTGTGCTTTACGAGCCAAGACGGCAGTGATGAGAACTCAGAGTTTCCCATCAAGAACGAAAAGCTTCTTGAGCTCTACGCCCACCGCGTCGCCAGCACAGTTGGAGAGCTCTGCCTGTGGCTAGTGTTCCACCACAGCGACAATGTAGTACCGGAGGATACCAAGGCAATTCTTGTGCAGGCTGCGCAGACCATGGGTCACGCTCTCCAGTACGTTAACATTGCGCGCGACATCAAGGTCGATGCTCAGATCGGTCGCGTGTACATTCCCAACAACTGGCTCAAGGAGAATGACGTCACACCAAAGGACATCATTAAGAACCCCGAACAGCCTCTCGCTGAGCAGCTGCGCGAGCGACTCCTGAACCTTGCCTTTGCGGAGTACGCCAACTCGAGGACAGATATGAACATGCTGCCTGATGACGTCCGCGGGCCACTCATTGTGGCCGTGGAGAGTTACATGGAGATTGGACGCGTGCTCAGAGAGAAGACTGGAGTCATGTCTAAATCGAAGCCGGGCAGAGCTACAGTGCCGCGTTCCAGGCGAATGTGGGTGGCGTGGAAAGGCCTTTCGAGTGCGTGAGAGGTGTGATGGAGTTTGTTGTTTCCGCTTCTCTGTGTGGAGGAATCGAGTCCTCGTCAGATATTCGCGCCAGCATCTTTTTCCTTTGTTGCATTGCTCAACTGCCTGCGTCGCGTGTAATGGGCGCTTACGCTGCCCTCTTTTCACCACCCTTAAACCAATACCATCATAGAGACGGCTGCCAAGCCGTTCTGCAAGTTCATGTCTTCATTTTTGTACATAGCACGACAATAGAACTAAAACGAGTTTTCTGTGATAGTTGTACGGGCACATCCGATAGACTTGATTTGCAACGGCAGAGAAATAACCTGTTACGCGCAATTATCATCACCCCCCATGATCAAAAGTTTATTCACTGGTACTTGTAGTAATTGCATGGGACGTGGGCGATGTCAACTATATCCGTCGAGAATTTCTAATGTGAACTCAAATGTGACGGCAACCTTACCAAACAACTTTCTTGAAATGTGACAATACACAGCATCACATTGCAAGGAGTTAGGCCAATTGCTTAGTTGTCGAGCACGACGAAATGGACTTGAATACATTTGCAGTCATTGCACTCATTGATTTACAACTTGGCACTGCGCCGGATAGCTCGACCTAGCCTAAAGCTAGAGTTGGTGGTATTGCTTTCTATTGCCTTGCGGGTTTTTGTAAGCAGACTAGATAGAGTAGGGTACGTATGTCTTGCACGAGACTGTGAGCTTTTCTGTGCTAACCGCTACATTACTAGACATCATCATCTCGGCCTACTTTGTTCGCGGCTCTTCACCGGCCCTGCTTTTTGTTTCTCTCCAGGTGTTGCTGCCGCTTTCGAACGAAAGCGGGACGGGAGGGACATATTGGTGTTGTCCGTTCGATGTGTTCACATGCAACACTCTCACTCACCAAGCGTGCTTCCGCTGCTAGTGGAAACCATGTCCGCGGTCCTGCGAGTCGCCGCGATCGCGGTAGCTGCCTGGGCCGGTACTCCGGCGGTGGCCCTGGGAGTCGACCTGACTGCCGCCCGTGCGTTCAGCTCCGCCCTTTCGCTGTCTCGACGGCGAGCGCGACCTCGAGCCATATGAGTCGGCAGACCGACTGCGCTGCTCGCGGCGGCGAGGTGGCGGCGGCGATCTCGAGCTCCGCCCGCTGTTTTCGTTTCGCGGCCCGTTGCGTCCGCCGCGGTAGCTGTCGCTGGGGAACCTAGGCGATAGCGGGCCACGCCTACGCCGGCCTCCACCACCACCACCACCGCCGCCGCCTCTTCCACCGCCTCCTCCTCTGCCTCCACGGAATCCATCCCCGCGTTGCCCGCGGGGCCGGCTGCCGAGGATCAATGTTTGCGCCCCGGCTCGCCATGGGTGGCGACGGGGAAAATTTGCGCCGGGGCAGCACTATTGAGACGTTGATGACGGAGCCGTCAATCTGGGCCTCGTGCATGTGCGCTATGGCTGCCTCAGCGTCCGCCTCTTCCTCGAATAGGATGTAGGCGGTTCCGCGATTTGTGTTGACTAAATTTGGGAATGCGTTAGCTAGGTGCGAAAAAAGGCACATAAGGTTATGTGGAATATGGTGCTTGGGAAGTATAAGTATGACTGACATTGCCTGTTCATGGGTAAATCGAGATCGCTGATGCGGCCATACTCGCCAAAGATCTCGCGAAGATGATCTTCGTTGATGGTCTTTGTCAGGCGCTCGACCACGATCTTGAAGAACAAAAAGTTAGCGGCAAGCTCTCGTGCTCTCGAAGAATGTATGCAGTAGACATAGAGAATGGACGAACCTTGGTGCTGCCCCTCAGAGGGCTATCGCTTCTCCCTCTGCTTCGGCTCCGACTCCGACTCCTGCTTCTGCTCCTGCTCCGGTCGCGGCTGTCACTGCGGCTACGGTAACGTCCTTCACGCCGGGAGGCCGGGGAAGCTGATCTCGTCGGAGAGCGGCCGCCTCTGCCGCTCCGCGCCGTCGAAGAGGGCGAGCGTGTGTCGCGTGAGACGCGCGATCTCGGCGTCGGCGAGCGCGAGTCTAGTCCCTTTTCCATCCTGGAAGCAATATGTGAACCTGTCGAGATGGTTTCAGCTTTCCGTTGCTGAGGCGATGCTGATGTCGCCAAGTCGCCTTCGCGCGTTTGACGCGAGAGAGATGTATGAAAAGCCTTGCAGTCACTCAAAAATTAAAGCTTGAAGGCGTGGTTTGCGGTCGAGCTCCAGAACCACGAGAAGTGTCTCGAGGGCTTGTTGTAGTGCTCAAAACTGGATGTCGCCCGGGCTTGCTCAATTGAGAAATGCAGCAATAGTTCAGTGTTGGGTTATTTACTTGGCGTGATCGAGGGTTTGCGAACAGGGTCTGCTCGTTGCGCACGCGCAAACGATGTCATTGCCCGTCGCGGGAGGGCCCCACTTTGTGCAGCTATGGATTTGCGGGAAAGTGTCCGAAGCTGACAGCCTCGGTGTCCGAAAAAAGAGCATGGTCACGGCTCACCAGCACAACGTGGGGCAGCTTCCACACAGCTCGTAAGGTATCGACTTTGATTTGCAACTTATTGGATCAAGAACAACGAGAAAGGATTGAAAGATAATGGAGAAGAAGGCAAAGTAGCCAGAATCATATCATGGGGCTCTCATGGCCGCGCTCGTTGTTTCTATGCATCCCGTGGCAATGTGACCCTTTCTGGCCATTGAAAAGCTTGGCCATGAAAGATGATATTATCGTCGCATAGACCTTTGGGGTTGGCAAACAATTATGAAGTGACAAGGAGAATTAGCCATGGTTTAGGCTCAATGTCGGAGTTGCAATAGACCGAGCTGGACCTGCGTCTCTTTCCGCCTGGCCATTCATTTTCCCTTCTTGATTGGGCGGGCGGGGCAATGAATGCCGACGCTCGGCGTTGTCTTCCACGAAACCCGAAAGTTGTACCGTCAAACAAGGCTGTTGCCGCGGTCCGGTCTTTCTTTCCAACAAGACTGGGTGCTTTACGGGGCCTTCTTGGAGTATATTGACAACTTGTCTCGCCTCCAGGCCAAGATGCTGTACTGGACGTCGGTGGGGGAAACGACCTGGGGCCCCGCGGGACAGCTGCGGGGATGTCCAGTTCAGGCTCGTGACGGGCCACCAAAAGACAGCTGGGAGCACTTCCGAATCGCCGAGAATGGATCATTTCCCAGCTTGGCTTTGTGCTGTGCCGTCAGCCGCCTCGGTGGCCCGCAAGCCGGGCAGCCCCAAAGGGAAGATCCGCCCGAAGCCAGTCGGTCGTCGATGCTCGGCCATCGTCTTGCTGGATGGCCGAGAGCGAGCATGGCTTCTCCTCATTTCCGCCGCCGTGCGGAGACTCGTGGGCTGTGGGTGTGGGGGAGGGGTAAGAAGAAAAGCATGAGATCCCAAGGACCGAAGAATTTCACGGCGTTGCCAGTTCGTCCCCAGAACTCGACAGCTCATCTCTTCCGTTACCACGTCCACGCAGCCGCAGGCCCGCAGAGTAGCACCACAGGAAACACCACCGCTGTACACAGTCGAGCCGCGCAGAGCAAAACACCGCCAAGATGCCTACCGAACTCCACGGCATCAAGGCCAGCGACATCCACGCCAGGATCAAGCTGCTGATCGACGGCATGGTCAACATTAAGGACAAGACGGGCGAGTTCCTCATGCCGCTCGCCGACGGCCGCATCATCGACACAAAGGGCTGGAACGACTGGGAGTGGACGCACGGCATCGGCCTCAACGGCATCTGGGCCTACTACAACATCACCGGCGATGAACAGTACCTGCGCATCATCGAGGACTGGTTCCGC
Organism: Microdochium nivale; assembly: GCA_026745475.1. Taxonomy (NCBI): domain Eukaryota; kingdom Fungi; phylum Ascomycota; class Sordariomycetes; order Xylariales; family Microdochiaceae; genus Microdochium; species Microdochium nivale. The sequence goes on from JANTFD010000002.1 coordinate 3,482,381, forward strand.
AACCGCTTCGAGGCCGGCGGCACCACAAAAAACATCAACACCATGGCCGTCTTCCTCACCCTCGCCCACGTTTACGAAAGAACGGGCAACAAGGTCTACCTGCCCTGGCTCGACAGCTGGGCCGAGTGGGCCTACCACGACCTCGAGCGCACAAAGTACGGCGGCATGCAGCACGTCACCTACCTCTCCGACCACGACCAGCAACTCTGGGACGACACGCTCATGATGACCGTCATGCCCCTCGCCAAGATCGGCCTCATCCTCAACAGGCCCCACTACGTCGCCGAGGCCAAGCGCCAGTTCCTCATGCACATCAAGTACCTCTGCGACCACCGCACGGGGCTCTTCTTCCACGGCTGGGTCTTCTCTCCCGAGCGCGGCGGCGAGGGCCACAACTTTGCCGACGCCCGCTGGGCCCGCGGCAACAGCTGGCTCACCATTGCGCTCCCGGACTTCCTCGAGCTCATCGACTTCCCCCGCGACGACCCCGTCGCGTCGCACCTGCTCGACACACTCAAGGCGCAGGTCGAGGCCCTGCGCCCGCTGCAGAATCAGGACACGGGCCTCTGGCAGACGCTGCTCGACCACCCCATCGAGGAAGGGTCGTACCCGGAGGCCAGCGCAACGGCCGGGTTTGCGTACGGCATCCTCAAGAGCCAGAGGAAAAAGTACCTTGGCAAGGAGTACCAGGACGTCGCGCTCAAGGCGGTCCGCGCCGTGCTCGACAACATTGACGACAACGGCGAGCTGCGCAACACGTCGTTCGGTACCGGCATGGGCATGGACTTGCAACACTACAAGGACATCCCGATAACGAGCATGCCCTACGGTCAGGCCATGGCCATCATGGCCCTGACCGAGTTCCTCCGGGTATACTACTAGTGGGTACCTGGTCATGCTGTGGGAAAAGTCTTTCAATATAGATGTGAATTAGAACATTGCGTTTTTCCGGTTGCCATGGCCGCTAAAAGAAGAAGTGATGTGCAATGACGTGTTTTTCACGTGTCGTAGTTTGTCGCACGAAGCGAGTATTCGTACGGCGTGTCGTTTTGCTGTTTGGGCATAAGAAAACCCCGCCGAAGGTAACAGCTGACAGAAAAGCCTCAAAATAGAAGAGCGGATTGATTGTCCTTCTCTGAAACCAAAGACACCAAAACCTAAGACCAAGCAAGTCGTAGAATAACGCGCAATAAACAAGTACGTCAAGCAAGATACCATTAAAAAAGGAATAGTGTCCAGGTCGGACGGTGTGGGAACAAAAACAATGATCGATGGCGGGCTCGATCCGCCGACCTTCAGTGTTCGCATCGTACGATGTTAGACTGACGTGATAACCAACTACACCAATCGACCTTATTTGTTGAAAAGGAGTGGCCTTATCGATCATTGTATCGCCAACTTGCACAATCCATGCATGATCTTTGCCCGAATGACCAGCCTCAGGAAGACTTGGCGTGCCTGTGTTAACCTCAAGAATACCTCAATATTCGATTGTGCGAATAGATGTTACAGCGGATGAGTCGTTTCTTGGCTATTCCTTGTTGAGTTCAATCTGCAAGTGAGTTGACAAACCGAACTGCGTAGGGTAAACTGTGGTTAGAAAAGGGGAGGGTGCAGAGCCATGTTCCTCGACCTCTCTCACCCAACCAATGAATCCACGTTGAACGATTCCAGGACCGTGGGCTGTAGATCTGCCAGACATCTCCTCGGCCCTTCCCATGTACAATTGATTGCACAACACAACATCAGCACGCGAAAGCCCTTGACGACATCTACAAGGTGCAAGGATACAAAAGTCCGCCTGGACGTGACCCGTGACCGGCAAGCCGCCAGCCAAGCCTGAAGAAATCGTGGAGAATGCCTGCTCGATGGACAGCAGGGGCGCCGATGGTATTCGGCCAGGCGGGTGTGTCGCAAGGGCATCACGCATCCGGAAGCTCATCTTGCGCAGCAGCAAGGTACACGGCGACTGAAATCTGACGCTGTCGTAGCACAAGTCTGCGGGAGAGTGAGACTATGGCCTGTGGCACGCTGTTTCCTCGGCGCGAAGCCTAAGCCCAGGGCCTCCTTCCCCTCATCAACCATGACTGCATGGGACCATCGTGCACGGCGGTTGCGCCTCTCGACCTGAACAGAGTGCAACCCGACTTATGCACCCGGCCAAGCCAGCCAATCCCTTCACGACGTCGCCAGCATGCCCAGCATGTCCCGAGGTCTGGTCAACGACCTTGCTGCGTGAAGGCGCAGGGGTCTCCGCAAAACAACCCCGGCCAAGCCTCCACGTCTGCGACCCTCCACTCCAGAACGGCAATGAGCTTCGCATGGTTCCTGATTCTGCACGGCGCCTTTGGTTGTGAGTGGCCGCTTGCCTTGCCTGTCCCTGTTGCTCGCAAGCCATGCGAGCCAGGGTCCATTTGTGAGGACAAACAAGCATCGCCGCTTCTTCCGCTCCTCTCCGCTTCCAGCGGTCGCTCTCTCAGACTCTGTCTCCTCGGCATACTTTTTACCTATCACATGCTATTCAGCTGCTCGAACACCAATGTCACGTCTATATCTGCGGTCATATTAACCTGTCCGCAGTCTCCAAATGCCCAGCACAAAGCGGGCAGGGTTTCATTGCCAAGCCCGTCGACGTAGGACGGCCATCGATTTGCCCTGTCAGAGGTGATGAGACGATGGGTTACCTCATGGAGAAACCCTGCGAACCAGAGAAGCCGAGTATGCTGTGGCGGTCAGTCTCGTGATCCCAGTACTGGACAGTCGAATACGCCAGAAACTGGGTCGAACCAAGCAACACTGTGGAAGAGGCATGGACAACGGCGTGCTCATATAAGGACCGGAGTGTTCCCCTTGTCTGCCCTGTCGAAGATCTTGAAGGCTCAACGTAGGCCTCACCAAGTCTTGCGTCCCTCTAATATCGGCAATTCTCGTTGAACAGCTGGCTTGTTGCCATCAGCCACGATGCTGTCGCTTCGCCACGTCCCCGTCCTTGCCGCTCTGGCACTGGGCGCATCCGCTGGGCCATACAACACCTTTGACGGACCCGGATTCCCGGCTTGCGATGAAGTCGCTGCCGTTCACTATCCCCGCAGTGTTGATGAGATTGTCACGCTTGTCAAGGGCGCCGCCGCTAGTGGCACACCTGTCCGTGCCTCTGGCAAGGGCCACATGTGGTACAACACCATGTGTTCCGACGACCCGAGGACCATCATCGTCCGGACCGAGAACGTCAATGGAATCTCCGACCTCAAACTCGCAGAGGGCGCCGAGTCCGGCACCGTGGTGATTGAGGCAGGTGTGACGTTCCTCCAGCTCGCCGAGTACCTGCACGATAATGGCGCGTCGATGGGATACACCCTCGTCAACTGGAATATTACCATGGCTGGTGCCGTCGCCATGGGTGGCCACCGTTCGTCACTGCGCGAGGAGTCCATGGTTGCGGCCGGTGTTCAGTCCATGGATATCGTCAACGGCAAGGGCGAGGTCGTCACCATCAAACGTGACCAGAACAATGATGAGTGGCTTGCAGCATCGACATCGCTCGGTCTTCTTGGTGTCATTGCCAGGATGACCTTCAAGATCTACCCAGACTTTAAGGTCTATGCCATGCAAGAGACGTGAGTGCTCTCGGTTTCCATGTTGGACCATTGGCATGGAACTAACACGCAAACAGTCTCGAGGAGGATGCTGTCCTAAATGGCGACATTTATGGCATGATTGCGCCCTACGCTACCGCCAACCTCTGGGTAAGTCTATTAACCAACTCATTGCTCCCCCTCAACAGCATGTTTCTGAATCAGAATAAATTTATTTGCGCTACTGGTGATAAGGCACCGCGGGATAATGTACATACTAACGTTAGAGTGAACTCCTCCCATATAGTGGTGGCCCTACAAGAAGAAGTTCCACCGCCGCTGGTACGACAAGGTCGAAACCAACTCAAGCTCCCAGCAAGGCTACCAGAACACCTTCTCGCTGGACGCTCTCGAAGCTGGCGCTGCCAAGGCCGTTCTCGAGGCTGGGAAATACCTCTTCCCCTCGAACTTGCTCTTCGAGGAGATCACCTTCGGCCAGTGGTCAAAGCCCAACTTCCGGGAGAAGACAACCAACAAAGATATAGAGACCTTTCCCGTCGTGGGTTGGAACTACGATGTTCTGATTGGCGGTCTATACCCGGATCAAAAGCCCGAGTGGGAGTGGGGCCTCCACGGCTACACTCTCGAGCTCGCCTTCCCTATCCCCATGGCCAACAAGATGCTCAAGCGCGTGCGGGAGCTCTTCGATGCCGAGAATAAGAAGCTCATCGTCATGTCGTCGACCTATCGCAGCGGTATCAACATCAAGTTTGGCAAAGCCTACGACGACTTCCTCGGCCAGGTCACCACCAACACGGCCGACGGCGCCGACTGGTCCAAGGGCGCCATCATGTTTGATTTCCCGTCCTTCCACCCGAGCGCTGGAGACCGCAAGCGCTTCAATGAGCCGTTTTGTAAGTCTGGAACAGTCGTGCAATTCACGTCTACTGCTCCGTCTTGATATCTTCCAATCCGTATAAGCACTAACAGCTCTTTAACCATTAGACATCAACCTAGCCAACACTCTCATCAAGGAGTTCCCCTGCCGTCCACACTGGACAAAGAACACGCGTGAGGTCTTTGCTGCGGCCAAGAAGAACATTGACCCGGGCCACCTGTCTCGCTTCAACGAGGTCCGCAAGCGCTTCGACCCGAACAACATGTTCAAAAGTGCCGTTGGCCAGGCTCTGGGCTTCTACAACTAAGGGAAAGATTAACAGTATTGTTGAAGAGGGATTTGAACGTGTTTTGTCTACTCTTGACGGAGACTATTCGTCTGAACAACCTCCCTTAGTTCATAGCCATGGCACTTGGATAGGTATCTTGCAGAGATATTGATAGCGACATGATGATGATGGTCTATTACTTTGAGTCTATAACCTCACATACAAACTTCATGACAACATTTCCATGCTACCGATTACACTCCCGTGTCCACTTATCACAAATGAGATGACGCATAAACATTTACGACACCCCAACGGATTCGAAACTTGAGCTCTCATCTCAGAATTCAATCTATATTCCATATCTAGTTTGTGGATCGCCCCTGATAGCTACTCGCCGCACGTCAGCCGTAAGTAAGTAAAGGCTACAACCTCGGTGGAACATCGGTCTGGCAGCAGACGATTAATCTTCGCAACGACTTAGTACCTTTGGTTTCCGCAGCATTACATTCATTCGTCGCCGCATAGAAAACACAGCCAAGGTAATTTCTCCTGACCAGTCCTCTATTCTCTCTCTCTCTCTCTCTCTCGCGGCCCCTCTCAAAGAGATAACTGTTCCACCGTATTAGTGTACAACGACACTGTTCTTGAGAATATGTGAGCAGATTGATTCATAGTCACACGGTATTTACATCACACAGAGAGCCCGCCAGCCACGGAAATCACCGTGCCCACCACCCCTTACTATGACCCACTGACAGTGCGTTGCGTCTTCCTGCGCCCTTCGCACAATCATGTTTCTTCTTCAGTGGAAACATGGCGTGGCTCTTTTCTGCTCCATTTCAATGTGAATGCCATCTCCTGATGGTACGGCCCTTGCACAAATCGAACCGGTGCTGGACGGCGTAGACTTTCGCGAAATGGTGCGGGATCGTGTATACTTGTTGTGTATGTGCTTACATTATTATATATATGTAGGGTTCTACCGCCGCCCCGCCTGACATTATTTCACAGCCCCCGGTAGGTTCCACGCAACCATGTCCTCCCGCATGTCCTCCTCGCTGCACTCTCGGCTGCGATGCCTGGAGTGTCCACCGTGGCCCTGGTTCTGGCTGCGCTGGCTGAGCATGCTGCCCATGCTGCCATTGCGCGGCTGGGGCTGCTGCAGCAGACCGTTGGGGCTGCTGGAGCCGCCTACCGTGTTGTCGTCCTGACGAAGATGATGATGTTGGTGGTGGTTGTACCCTCCCCCGCCTGCCCTCCCGCTACGTAGTCCAGCGCTTCTTATGATGCCCTCGTGCTGGCTTTCGGCGGGAAAATCTTGGTCGTACTGTTGTTGGGGGCTATATATTGAGCCACCGCTGCTGCTAGCCGCGTTCATGTCGTTTGGTATTCCGGTTGGACCGCGCGTGGGCGCTGAAGGTATAGACGTCGGATAGCGGTTTGCGGCACCCCTATGCCGGCTGCTGTGACCGTAGCTACCACTTGGTATGCCAAATCCAGGCCCATTATCATTGGCACTGCCGCCGCCGCCGTTATTGCTGCTGCCGCTATTGCTGCGGCCCCAGATATTGGTCACCGTTAGCGCGCTCTTGTCGCTTCCGGCGCTATGCTGCCGCATATGTGACAGGGCCCGCCGCGCTTCGCTGGGCCGCAGTGTGGCCAAGTTGAACTCGTCAGTCGGCGAGCCGCTCCCGCTTGTCCGCGCGCTGGTGTTGCTGTCGTCGTCACGTAGGGCGCGCCGGTGGCTGTGACCCCGGTTCGGCGACTTTTCGAACGGGCTGCCAGTCACGCCGGTGTTATACGTCGTCGGGTACAGCGCACTACCGATGCCATCGCCGCCCATGAATATGTCCTCGATGCACTCATCTGCTGGCAGCTCGCCGGGCATGCACGAGTAGCTCGCTGCCAGCGCGCGTCGGTACATGTCAACCAGCTCGGACGCATCGTGGGAGCCGAGAGCGCTGAAGCTGGCGGTGTCACCTAGGCTCGCGGCTATGGTGGACGTGGTAGATGACGGTTCCGGCGCAGGCAGGCTGTACGACTCTTGGTCCCCGACGATCCCCGCGATGCCGCCGAACATGGGCGCCGACCTGAGCGGCGGTGCGGCGAAATTGCGCTCGCCATCGACCTGGACCATCAGTATGCCGATCTTGAGCGTACTGTTAATTTTACACTCTTGCATGAGATAGCGTCTTGTGATGCCCTCCTCCACAGCGCGGTCGTCTAGCAACTCTTGCTGTTTTTCGATGGAGCGTGGGGTGTCGCCAACACCTAGATCCGCTGAGCTTTGATACGATTTGCTGCTGCCGCTCCTTCTATGCTGTGAGCTCTGGAAGCCGTGGGATACTTTCTCCTTTGCGTTCTCCAAGCTCCCCACTAGCTTCGAGGCGCCGACCGCGCCGACGCTTCGTCTTCGTATGTATGTCTCGCTCTCTTCGATGTACTCGCTTAGGTTGAGTCGGACGAGGCCGACGGTGCCCTTTTCGGGCTTGATGCCCAAGGGAGTTGGAAAGTCATGCAGGACCTCGAACTCGATGATGCACTCTGCAAGATTATTCGCGCGGTCGATGCTGATGCGGACGGGTATTATTTTGTGGTAGTTCCATGTGATGCGGTGGCTCAGCCAGTCTGTTGTCGCCTTGTCTGTGCGGCCGCGGTGCTCGGCGTGTATGGAGTGGGGGAGGTGCCATTTGACAGTCGAGGAGCCCTGCTTGAAGGGGACGTTGCTGAGGTCGTAGATGGTGAGATGAAGCTCGAACTTTGGCTTGCGGCTCTTGTTCACTGCATGGCAAAGACGAGGTTAGCCTAAGTGCTCACTCTAGCAGGCGAGGTGGGGTGCGTCGCGCGTACTTAGGGAGGCCATGTTGGTCGAGAGGCGGGCGCAGGGCCAGCCTGGCGCAGTCTGGATATATGATGGCAGTGGTATGTGTCGATGTGCCCACTACTGAAGAGGCATTTGGATCTGGGCAGCCCAGCTTGCTGCTCGTGACGAATGATGTGAACGTCGAGGTGCGGTTGGACGCGGGTGATTCGGGCTGGGATGGAATTGTTGCTGGCGAGAGCTGGGCTTGGCTGGTGGCTTTTGCAGCTGGGTGTGGTGTGGGATGCAGGCGACAAGAGCAGAGCCGGCGGTGCAGAATGCGGTGCAGAATGCAGCGACAAGATATCGAAAACGAAAACAAAAACAAAGGACAGAAGACGAGAGACGAGAGATGAAAGACGAAAGACTAAAGCCGAAAGAGCAAGCCCCCCTTCGGAGACAGTGTTGCGTCTGGACGACGAGCATTCCAGAACACGCCAATTTCAGGGCCAAGACGTCATCCCAAGAGCGGATCCGGCGGCCTGGGCTTCAGGGAGAGAGCCGCCTGCAGTCTAGCTCTACGGAGTAGGGGAGTAGGGGTGGCACAGCGGAAGCAGCGCAGGTGGGCGTTGGCGCAGAAGCTTGGCGGACCCTGAGCGCTGGTGGAGCCTCCAAGATTGTCAAACCACCGACCTTTTCTCGTGACAAAGTTGAACTGCCCAACGACACACCCGTTGCACTTGATGCCGTCTTACAACATCGTCTCACAACGCCCGCCAGCAATGGTGTAGTTGAGTCTCACGACTCGTGCTTGCCCGCCATGGGGTCTGCGAACAACAGCAGCGGGCCGCGGGTGCAAGACAGAAAGCGCCCACCGCAGAGCAGCCTCGAGGCCGCGCCCCCCAAGCGCGCAAGGTCGCACAATGGCGCCAGCGCACAACAGGTGGTGCCAATGCATAGCAAGAGTACGCAGGCCACGGCACCGCCTCGCAAAGGGCAGAACGGCGGCAGTGGTCCTCCCAATGGCCGGTCCGGTGCTCGCCCAAACATCCGAGACGTCCGCGCCATTGCTGTGAGCAAGTCGGATCCAGCTGTGCAGGATGGTCAGCTCAATGTCCAGTCTTTCGTGGACGCTCGTTCCTTTGAACTCAAAGCTCTTACTGAGAGCATGCGCCGTACAAAGGCTTCGAGCACGAGCCGGGCGTTCCAGATCGTCCCTATCACGTTGCGTCGGAGAACCGCGGCGCACAACCACAAGCGCGTGCCCAAGCGACTGCAGCCTCGGGCCAAGCGGGAGATGAAGCAGGACAACACGCCGACAGTGAACTCAAAGACGAGGAAGCCAGGATCGACGCGGAACCGCCTCCGGGCAGAAACCGCGCGCCGGCTAGGGCTCCTGGCCAAGCGGAAGAAGCTGCTCAAGCTCAAGAAGAAGCCCGGCCTCGACAACAAGACAATCTCACTGAGGGCTGCTCGCCCAAAGATACGCAGGAACGCCCTCAATGATCCGGTCGTTACGAATCGCAAATTCAGGAGGCGACAAATTCACAAGACTTGGCTACCCACTCATTTATGGCACACCAAGCGATCTAGGATGACGGAGCCGTCGAAGCCGCTCTGGCGCTTCGCCATACCTCTGACCCCTTCGAACAAGTCGTATCGGCCGACGCATCGTGCCCAGTTCGAGCGTGGCGCTGTGGCCTGGGACATGAGCTACATTAGCACGATCAGTCTCGCCGGACGACTGAGCAGCGTTCGGAATGTTCTGAAAGGTCTGGGTCTCGACCAGGAGAGTCTCTGGACTGAAAGAGGTGCTCGGTGGCGTTCTGGGGCTGTGCATTGGTCTGGCCTGCTAAAGAAGCAGCTCAATGGCAAAGCCAAAGTTCTTGCTCCAACGACAGTTGTTTGGTGCCCCGTTGACGAAGTGGACGACCGAAACGAGCAAGACGCAGAAAAGCGACAGAGACGTCTGATCCTTCGCGTGCATCCCTCTGTCTTTCTTGAAACGTTTAACGAGCTCCTGCGCCTGGCACGGATGAACAATCCACGCCCATACGTAGAGGATCTGCGCTTCGAGATTGGCGCGATCGACCTGGTCGGCCCCAGCTCGACAGAAGCTCTGATGGCGTTGTTCAAGGCGCATTCCAATGACGTTGCGCATCCTCTCGCACATAAGTTTCAATCCTTGGCCGGGCTCAAGGACCCGGCATCGCTTCCAATCGGCTCAATGTTTTCCTTCTCAGCAGTCGACCCAAGGCTTTCATACCCCTTTCCACCACGACGCAGTGCTCCCGCAAGAGACACGACTGCCCAGCAGCGCAACAAGCTATATGAAGTCCTGAGCAGTTTCCACAAAGAACCAGTTTGTTCGAAAGTAGCGCTTCTAGACCGCGACGCCCGCTTTATGGCATCACAACTACCTTCACAAAAGTCTGTCAACCGCCGAAAGTCCAAGGGGGCGCCTGGGGCGCCGCTGAAGGTAACCAAAGATGATCCCCCGATTCCTATAATTGCCCTAGCATTCCGCCATCCTTCCAATCCTCAATCTCCGGGTTCCTGGTCTGTCCTTCTGCCTTGGAAATGCGTTCTGCCATTCTGGTACTGCCTTATGCACTACCCATTGTCGACCGGCGGCAACCCTCAGTTTGGCGGTCTAGACGAGCTGCGACAGCTGTCCTTTGAGCGAGGCCTGCCATGGTTCCCCGGCAATGTGCCAGGCACAGAAGCCGGAAATGCCTGGGAGCTCGAGAGGCGTGGTCTCCGTCTCAAGAAGTGGCAGCGCATGCCAAAGGGCAAGCGTCATAACTACGAAACCCTGAAACTGGGCGGCGGTCGCAAGGGTGAGATCGGAGACGGTTGGAGCTGTGCTTTCGAGCGGCTATTTCGCGAGGAGGTGTCGGGAAATGAGCCACGAGAGCCAAATGCTGAAGATCAAGACGTGGAAATGCTGGATGGCGAGCAAGCCGCAAAATTCAAGGCAATTGTTGCTACACCCAGCAACCCATTGGCTGCCATTTCATACCTTTCAAAAGCAGCATTCAGCAATCTAGTACGGCAACAACCCGCCGCGTTGATACCCGACAAGACACTAGTGACTGTCAAGATCCGCATGATCACGAAAGGCACGCCTCTAAGCTGCGCGCGGATCTACCGCCTACCCACTGAAGCTCGCCAGCCACCCCAAACCCAGACCGACCAGGAGAGCGGCTCTTCCTCGATGGACAGGAGTCACCCGCCACAGGCCACTGTCGCCAACGTACCCGCAAGCATTCCATTCCCAGGACATCACCAGCAGGCCAGGACGCTCCTCCCAGCACCAGCAGATCTCTACAAGCAATGGCTCGCCCTTCTCCCCAACCAGAAGGGCAAGCAACAGCCCAGCAGCCACATCAAGCGGAACAAGCCCCTGACCGTCGAGGACCGCCAGCGGCTCATCGCGCAGAAACTAACCGCTCCAGTCTCGGCCTCGATCGGCGGCAGTGCCTCGCAGTCTTTCTCTACCGCCTCTGCCGCGTTTTTTCCCGCTCACTCGATGCCCCCGCTACCAATCGGCGGCGGCGGCAGCCTCATCGCGGCGGCCGACAGCTCAGGCTCCACGGCGTCAGCGCCGTCGCTGCTCAGTACAGGCCACCCAATGTGCCCCGACGAGCACGACCTGATTGGCTTTGTGACAAAGGGCGAGTTCAACCTCCGCGACGGCAGGGGCGAGGGCATCGCCAGCTTATCCGCGGTCCTGGCAGCTGAGGAGCTGCGCCGGTACAATAACAACGATAAGGAGGCACAGCAGAAACAAAAGACGAGCGCGACGAAAGCAAAGCCGGCGATGAGCCATCACGGCGATGCCACTGCTGCTGTTTCTGCTCCCAGAGGCGGTAAAGGTCAGGTGCTGGCCACGCGGCTCTGCGTGGTGCGTAACGCGGGCGAGGACGTGGGAAGGCTTGCGCGGTGGGAGCTCGTGGGGTTGTAAGGAAAGCGTGCACATGTGTGCGCGCGCGCGCACACACGTGCATACGCAAGAATTATGTTCTACATGCGGTATTGTACACAGCAGGGCATTGGAATGTTTAGGTACAAAGCAAGAGATGAATCTTCGCAAAGAAGAAAAAGAAGAATTACCCAGGCCAGGGAGGCTGCGTGCAAGGGGTTATTTTTGCCTTCTGCAGGCAATGCTTGTTCAGATAGGTAGGCTAGGAGCCATGGGTGTAAGAACAACGACCGTGTTGACATCAAGACGACGCTATTCGAATCCCCCGAAACCTAGCCCTGCGTCCGTGACTGTGGGCCAGTTTGTGTTTTACATGCTGGCCCTGTATAACGTGGCACATTCAACGACTAGGCAACATATGCGGGACGGGGCTGAGACTTGAGTGTCTTATGTGTCTTGTGTATGAGTTCGTCTATTCATTGCATCTGTAAACTAATCTGCCAAGCTGCCGCCGGCTAGACTTCTCCGTTTTAGGTCTCATGCAAAAGGGTCGTCATCAAAAGTTTCTATATCGTTGCAAAAACAGGGAGCGGGCTGGACTGGAGGACCAAATCTACGGGGCCTTAACGGTACCCCGGATACCGCCCTTGCCGCCGACTTCCCTCGTTGTCACGGTGACGCCAAGGTCGCCAGCAACAGTGATGGTGACCTCCACATTGCCACCCTTCTTGATGCCCCTGATGGCGCCCTCGGCGAGGGTAGTGCCAATTTTCCAAATCTTCTCCCTGTGCTCCTCCGGCTCATCATCTGACTCCTCATCCGAGTCATCATCATCCGAGTCGTCGCCACCCTTCTTCTTGGGTGTAGGCTCCGGTTTCGTGACCTTGATGTGGGTGTTGCCCTCGATGACCTTGACGAGGACATCACCACCCTCCTTGGGGGCAGCGATATGAATCGTCCGCCTGGCGGGTGCGGCGGTCTCGGGGGCAATGATGGGTACAAAAGTCTCCTCGCCATTGACGACGGTGATGACACCAATGGCGTTGGTGATGTGCTTGACGGTGCCGACAGCAGGGTGCGTGGACTGCTCGATATCCTCAGACTCATACTCCTGAATCAGAGAGGCCTGGAGCGCAGCACCGCGAGACTGGAGCTCCGACGGGTTCAGAGCACTGGGGTTTGTTGAGGGAGCCTGGATGACTGTGGACTCGGGGAAAATGGCGCGGAAGTTGCCCGCAATCCGGGGAGTATGCGAAGTACCACCGGACAAGATGATCTCGTCAATGTCGAGCACATCGAGGTCGGCCTTCTTGATAGCGCCCTCGACAAGGCGGCTGATGCCCTCAAAGACCTTGCGGGCAATCGTCTCGTACCGAAGTCTGTTGATGGTGGCCTGGAAGTCGATGCCATCGGCCAAGCTCTCAACACTGAAGCTGGCATTGGTGCCGATGCTGAGCGCCTTCTTGGCGGACTCAGACTCGGCCTTGAGCTTGGCTAAGCCCCTCGCGTCCTCCCGAGGGTCGAGATCCTTGTTCTTCTTCATGAACTCCTTGGCGAAATGGTCCATCAGAACCTTGTCGAGGGCCAGGCCGTGGAACTCGTAGTCGTGGACAGAAGACAGAATAGTGTACAGGCCACCTCTTGAGGCAACAACAGCAACGTCTGAGCGAGAGCCGCCAAGGTCGGCGACAACCACAATCTTGTCCTTGATCTCGGCCTCGGGGCGGGCATCGTAGGCGAGAACGGAAGCGACGGGCTCGTTGATCAGCTGGAGAACCTCGATGTCGGCGTCGTTGGCAGCCTTTATCAGGGCCTCGCGCTGCTTCTCAGAGAAGTTGGTGGGAACAGAAATGACAGCCGAATTAACAGTCTTGCCAAGGTAGTCGGAGGCGGACTGCACCAAGCGGCGCATGAATCTCGTCGTGATCTCGGAGACGCTCAGCGTCGAGGCATCACCCTCGGCCTGATCCTGGACAGTGAACGATATGCTCTCGCCAGCAGCCTCGGGGTGGGCGGCCGCATGGCAATGGGTAGGATCGATCGACTTGAACCTGTGAAGTTGACCCGGAGTGTCAGTAATTATACGTAAACGCGATAAGGCGACTTTGTTTTACGCACTCCTTGCCGAGGAAATCCTTGAAGGAGATGACAGTGTTCTTGGCGTTGCGGGTGAGGAAAGCCTTGGCCTGGTTGCCAGTGTACTCCTCGCCGTCGACATATGAGAGCGCAGTGGGGATTTGACGGTCGCCATCCTCGTTGGCAATGACGACGGGGCTACCGTCGACGGTGCAGGCGATGGAGCTGTACGAGTTACCAAAGGAGATACCAATGGCCACCCGCTCCTCGGGCGAAACTGTCTTGGCGGGCATATTTTCGTCTCGCTATGGTGGTTCGGTTGTTTTGAAAGAACTGGTAGAAGTCGTCGGGAGCTTCTTTTTTGTGATTCGGGCGCTGTCAGGCTGAAATGCTAGCACTACGCAGATACCGTGTGGAAATGGTGGTTGTTTTATGGCGGGGTGATTATGAATGTCGCCAGCCAAAAATTTCAGTAAAATTATTGTCGTTACCAACTGGACCTTGAGGGGCTTTCACAAGTGCACATGGCAAGACCACAAATGTCAGCATAACTTTTATGCAACATTACGCCAATCACGGCGCATCCTGAAGTCATTGGGTGCCTGCATGACCCCACCAAAAAGTTCAAAAGGCAGGAGCAGCTTCGAGCTGGCGGTCCAGGACCGCGAGAGACCAACCTCGATGTCGATTGTCCCAACTCTTCACTCGCGCTTCATACAATCTACTGTGGAAATACGCACTTGAAATCATGGCAACGACCGGCCAGCCAATATTCGTTCTCCCAGGAGACCATATCGACCCAAGCGTCATCCCAACGCACCCTAAGAAGGCACTGAAGCTCGGCCCCGGACTTCGCCATGTACCGCCTAGCGATCTCATCCCTACGGTCGCGGGACAGCTTGTGACGGATCCAAGGAAGAACTCAATTTGGGTTGAGAGTAATGGAGGTCGGGTACGTAATGGTCATCTGCTGTCTCTAGACAGCCCGCTTTAACTCTTGTTTGCAGTATATCCCATCAGTCGGTGATCTCGTGATTGGAACAGTACAGAAGTCCGCTGCGGACTATTTTTACGTTTCTCTATCCGACTATACCTCAAACGCCTCACTGCCACAGCTAGCTTTCGAAATGGCCTCGAAAAAGACAAGACCTCAACTCAATCCGGGAGCGCTCGTCTACGCGCGTGTCACCATGGCCAACCGGCACATGGACCCTGAGCTTGAGTGTGTCTCCTCCTCTAGTGGCAAGGCTGACGGGCTTGGCCCGTTAAATGGCGGTATGCTCTACAAAATCTCGCAGGGCATGGCGCGACGTCTCCTGATGCGCAAGTCCGTGGAGGAGGGCCGTGTCGTGGTCCTTGAAGAGCTTGGTGCAGCAGGTCTGGCTTTTGAGACTGCCGTGGGCAGGAACGGCAAGATCTGGGTCAACAGCGAGAACATCAAGACGGTCCTCGCAGTCGGGCGAGCCGTACAGGAGACCGACGAGCGCAGCCTCTCTGTCGAGGCACAGAAGAAACTTGTCAGAAAACTGGTGAAAGAGCTCAGCTAAAAGGCTATTCATTACATCAGAACATGCCATACGAGCTTCAGTCGATGTCAACACTCCTCACGCTCCGACAGTATGGAAGGACAAGCCTCTAACATGCCGAATCGGCGCTGGTTTACCGCCATCTTGGCAAGTGCTTGCTAAGGCCAGAAGTTGCTACAGCGTACAACACCAGCAGCGCGACCTTCGAAAATCGTGCGTGGAGTGCCAGACGCTGAGGGACCTCAAAAGAGGCGCGCCATTTATGCGGCATCAACGAGCCAGACCATAACAGGCGACTCTACTTCGCTGCGGAGGCTTATTCGATAGTAGCCTGTGGCTTTCCAACAGCTGCTCCTGGGAAACATGCAACCTGGGTCACAATTGGGGCATTTTCTCCCGGCATCAGGAGGTAACGTCAGTCAGGACAGCCGACACAGCACAGTAGCCCATCACACGTGAAGACCTTTGGAGCACCTGGCGCGAAGTAATAGGATAGCAGAGCAAGGCGCCAAGGATGTTGGCCCTCACTGTATTTTTCCTCTAGGCGCAAGGCAAGATGAATGTTTACAGACTGCGCGTGGCTTTGCATCCTCAAAATCGCTCGATGAAACGATGCGGAAGAAGCCTAGAATGAAATAATCCTTTGCAACCATCACAAATGACGATGGTTGAAACGAGGAGAGCAGTTGACCAGGTTCTTGGGGCATACGCAAAAGTGAACCGATCCCAGTCGTGCCTCGAGTCAGACCCTCGACTACCGCTCGGCCTCGCGGGTTTGCATTCTGACTCCAAGAACTGGCGTGGACCACTGCGACGAAGCGTAGACGCACGGTGGTTGGTCAGGTACCATGTCTGCCAGAGTAAGGTAGGCAGTTGTGGGGTTGAAGGAAGCGGAATACGGCCGCGACGGAAGCGGAATAACATAGCATGACCGCGGAGGTGCCTGGACTGCTGAGATTGAGAAGGCCGAACCGCGACAGCATGAACGGGGCGACGACGTCAGCCTGTCCCAGCCTGCCCCTGCCCGCCAGCCATGCCCCCAACTGCCGCGGTGCAAACCAACTGAAAAATGGCCCAGAAGTGGAGGCCACCTCGATTACGCAGGGGATTTGGAGATTCCGGGGCAACAGGAGGGGAAAAGCAGCGCGGATGCGGGGACGGCCAGGACTTGGCGCCTCCTCGGGTGCCAAACACGGACCCCGGCGGCGAGCTCGGGAGTTCGCGACCGTCGCTTGTTACCCACCCCGAGCAGGCCTGGCCGCGCTCTGTTGGACGGCATCTTGCAAGGTATTTTCTCTTCCTCATTGTCGTCGTCGCCCTCTTCTTCTCTCGTCGTTCTCCATCTTGTCCTCGCATCTCACGTCCGCCATTCCCCACTCGTCATAAGCTTAATCTCAATCTCAAGGATTCCTTCAGAGTTGTCCCAGCCACAGGCGCTGAAGTCCGCGACAAACAACATGGTCTTCCACCCGCCCTCCTGGGTCCCCAAGCTTCCGTTCAGTCAGTCACACTTCTCTCCGCAGGGCCAGCCGTAGACTGGTCCATCATCGCATCCCTGACCAAAAGGCTAATAATCATGACGCGCCAGGTCCTCCGGACTCGATCCCGATTCACGAGTTCTGGGGTGATGAGAGGCACGGGCGATTGCCTTTCGACCGGTCTCGGAACCCCTTTACATGCGGCGTTTCGGGCAAGACATATACGAACAAGGAGGTTGCTGCTCGTGTCGACTTCCTGGCCCGCGCCCTCTCCAAAAAGCTCGGCTGGCGCGTCCACGATGACACACCCTGGGACAAAGTCCTGAATGTCTTTTCGTTCAACTCTGTTAGTCTCGCGACCCCATCTACTTGCTTGCGACATGACTCCAACCACACGTCTTGTCTGACATGCTGACCGCCGTGCTGTTCACGACTCACAGATTGACTACATTACAGCTTCCTTTGCTGTCCACAGACTCAATGGCATATCCACGCCGGCCAATGCGATGTACTCGACCTCGGAGCTCGAGTACCAGCTCAAGACGTCCGGTGCAAAGGCCATCATCACCTGCGCACCGTTACTCGACAGCGCGATCAAGGCTGCCAAGGCGGCTGGCATTAGTGAGGACCACATCTTCCTTATGGACGTCCTCGGATTCCCCACGCCCAGGGACGCCAAGTTCAAGACGCTAGACCAGTTGATTGAAGAAGGTCGTAATGAGCCCGAGCTGCCTCCGCTGTCGTGGTCTGTCGGGCAAGGTACACGTCAGGTTGCGTTCTTGTGCTTCTCCAGTGGCACCTCAGGACTTCCGGTACGTTCTCGTCGCCTGCCTCCACACAATGACACGGTACAAGCCACTGACCATCGCGTGTAGAAAGCGGTCATGATAGCCCACAGGAATGTCATTGCCAACATGATGCAGGTCCGATGGCACGAGGAGCCCGGACGCCGGGCCAAGGGCATCGAAACGCTGGCGCAGATAGGTCTGCTCCCCATGAGCCATATTTATGGACTTGTCTTAATCTCGCTCACGGCCATGTACCGAGGAGATGCGACGTTTGTGCTGCCCAAGTTCGAGCTGCCGACATTGCTCAAGTGTGTGCAGGACAATAAGATCATCTTTATGCATCTGGTGAGTCCTCCAGCTAGCAATTTTTCACGGTATAGAATATGGGCTAATCTAAACGCTTCTTCTCTCAGGTACCTCCCATCATTATCCAGCTCCTCAGGAACCCTGAGCTTTGCGCAAAGTACGATCTCAGTAGCCTTATCTTCATCTTCACCGGCGCCGCACCCCTCGGCGCCGAGACACACGAGGCCGTCGAAAAGGCTTTCCCCGGAATCAAGGTCGGCCAGGGCTACGGCCTTACCGAGACCGCGACGGTCGTCACCATGTGTGGCATGAACGACGTCATGGTCGGCACCTCGGGCAGCCTGGTGCCGGGCTGCCGGGTGAAGTTGCTTGACGAGGAAGGCAACGAGATCACAGAGTGCGACAAGCGTGGCGAACTGCTGGTCCAGTCGCCCTCGGTGACCCTGGGGTACCTGAACAACGAGCGAGCCACGGCTGAGGCGTTTGTCTTTGATGAGGACGGTCGCTGGATGCGCACGGGCGATGTGGCCGTCGCGAGCAAGTCGCCAGCTGGGCATGTCCACTTTTCCATTGTCGATCGGCTGAAGGAGCTGATCAAGGTCAAGGTACGTGCTCTCTCAAAAACCCCTTTTCACCGGAATTGAGTATAGAAACGGCAAACTAACAGTTCTCACTTGACGCGTAGGGCAACCAAGTCGCCCCCGCTGAGCTCGAGGCGCACCTCCTCACGCATCCGGCTGTCGCCGACTGCACCGTCATCCCCGTCCCCGACGAGGCCGCGGGCGAGGTCCCCAAGGCATTTATCGTCAAGTCCAAGAGCCACGCAGACAAGCCCGACGACGAGGTGGCGCGCGAGGTGATCAAGCACGTCCAGGACCACAAGGCGCGGTACAAGTGGCTCAAGGGCGGCGTCGAGTTCATCGACGAGATCCCAAAGAGCCCGAGCGGCAAGATCCTCCGGCGGATGCTGCGCGACAAGGACAGGGAGGCGAGGAGGGTTAAAGGTGCGAAGCTATAACAATATGCCTAGCGTCCGGGCTGTGCCGTCTACCGTTGATGGCCCGATATTTTAACGTGCCCCGGTGTACGTAAAACATCCAGCAATGGAACATCCTTTCGCACCTCGCAGTGAAGCATATCTCCCCATAGAGCAGAACATCAAACAATACTTAATCACAACATAGCATGACAAGATGATCTTCTGTCGTAAATCTCCCTAGCTGCTGAACATGCTTATTATTACACGACGACTGTTTCTTGTCACCGTGAGACGTGACAGTGTCGGATTGTTGATGCTTTTTTTACATTTATTTACACCTCTCGTGGTCTATGGCCAGCACGCCGAGCAAGGCATTCAAGCCTTGCCCTTGCGCTTGAGGTACTCCTCCTCCTCAGCCTGGATCTCGGCGTCAATCTCGGCACCGCGCGAGGGCTTGTTGCCGTGCATCCTGGCCTGTGCGTGATTTTTCCCAAAGGGAGTATTGTCAGCTCTTCTATTTTTCTGCAGGTTGTGGTGTTTATGGGTGTTTGGGAGATTAAGTGGACGAATAAAAGGGGTGGAAGGATCAGGGAGTGTCAAGTGTCAATCCAAAACGTACGGGAGCTGTGGGGTCCTTCTTGAGCGCAGCGACCTCGGGGGTGTCCTCTTCGCCCTCCTTCTCCTTGCGCTCCTCGTTGGCGAGGCGGTTGGCAATGGACCGCTCGTCCTCTGCAGGTTGCAAATTTTCTTGTTAGATCTTTTTCTCGAAGAAACTGTGGTAGACTTCGCCTTGAAGGAGGATACATACTGGAGTCGAGGGGGTTGTGGGAGTGCTCCTTGCCCTCCTCGAAGCGAGTGGCGTTGTTCTCTTCGCCATGGGGGCGCTGGTCACCGTCCTCGTAGACACCGCTGCTGCCGACGTTGGAAGACATGATTGATGGTTTGTTTGTGTGTTTGTTTGTTTGATATGTCGGGGGAGAGAGAGGTATGATTGTGAGATTGTGTGTCTCGGGGTATCAATAAGCTTTTTGGATGTAGAATAGAAGGAAGAGAAGGAAAACAGCTTAACGCTGCGCAGGAAGGGCACTAAAGTAAGGCAAAGGAGAATTGGATTCTCAACTCAAAGTGCTACGTCATTACATTCTCTTCCGTTTGTGAGACCGGACTGTTTTGAGCGAGGCGGGGAGACGGGATGAGAGTGTCCACATTTCCCCTCGACAGACAGGCACCTCATCTACGACACTGCCCGAGCTAGTCTGGTAATGCTTGGATGTGCCTTTTTAATGATAGAGCTTGCGGTTGCGTGATGACATAGGTGCCCAGATGCCCTTTCGACCTTTGAATGTCGGCAGTGCCGGTATTCTTGCGATGGTAGAAAGCGTCGAGTAGAGCATGCTCAAGCTCGCTAGCTCCTCGTTGGGAAGTACCCGAAACCCACCTAGAGACATAGCGATCTGCTTCTCGTTGACAATGGCAGACTGCTGTTTTATTTGGACAAGCTTGACATCATCGACCCGTATAAAACCACTGGCTGAAGAGCAATGACGGATGACATGCGGCTCAACTTGATGTCAGTGGAGCTTTGAGCTAGGGTGCAGCCCACCTTGGCGACGGAAAGCTCCAGAGCTGGCAGGGGCGGCTGCAGGTGGTCCAGCCACGCTTAGTCATGCTACAAGCAGCCTGTCGAGGCCTTGTGGCTCAATCGCTGAAGAAGCCCGTAAGGTGGATCACAGGCATTTTGGAGGGAATTCTGGTCGACTCGGACGACTCGGACGACGACGAAAGCGACGACAGCGACGACGAATACGAACAAGGAGCGCCACAGCCCGGCTAAACCAACTTCCCTCGTACAACTGTCGACCAAGTAGCACGTTGCTGCGCAGACACCGTCATCATGTCGATGTTCCGTGCCAAGAAGCTCGACATCGGGTGCTTCGTCAACATCAAGACCATTCGCGACCACACCAAGCGCAAGGTCTTCAACGAGCACGAGGCCGAAAGGTGAGAACACCCCGCTGCCTCCCGTACATGCGCAAATGTCCGAGCATCACCGCAATAAATCGAAATGTTCCTGACAAGTGCCGTTTTTGTCCACGAACAGACAAGCTCTGCGATACATTATCCGCAACACAACGCTTCCTCCTCGGACACGCGCAGAGGCCCAGCTGCAGCTCACACAGATGCACGCCTACACCCGCCCGACACAGATCCGCAACCGGTGCCTGCTCGGCGGCAAGTCTAGGGGTATTCTGTCCGACTTCAAAATGACAAGGGTAAGGTCCAAGAATGTCCCGGGAATAGCGGATCATGTCTTGATTTGCGAAGATGGATTGTCCATGCTAACTTTTCTCCTTTCGTTTAGTACAACTTCCGTATGCAGGCGTTGGAAGGCAACATACCAGGTGTCAAGAAGGCCAGTTGGTAGATGATCTTGCACGATGCGGGCGGCGATTGCGGTTATTGTACATTACCTGGTTGTAATATAGGCGAACATAAAGAAAACTCAAGGACAACACACACTTTCTGGCCATGAGTGTCGGGTGGCTGCATTCTGTGACAGGGACGTTGAGCAAACGGGTGTGCGTTGGTGCCCCAAAACGCCAACGTGCTGCAAAACAGAAGCACAACACAAAGAATTAATGCACACAACACATCTTTCAAAACTGCCAGCCTTCGGGATTCGACGGAGAATCAATTCAGGCTATTCAAACTGACAAATGGGCATTGAAGCCTCTGTTTCTCGTAAACCGCAGAAGAACCTCCGTCCTCTCTGCGCAGCTCCCCCCTCTCAACACATCAGGCCATCACCATCGCTTCACATCTTTGCAGCAACCGCGTTCGACTGCATCGTCCAAACCGAGAAAGCGCGCTGCAGAGCTTGTAAATAAAGATTCGACTGCCAGTATGTTTCGCCGTGATTGGACCAGTCTCCCAGCAGATCCGGACTTTCCGTCCAACCTCAAAGGCTTAGGGTAAGGCAAATCGGATCTAGGACATGATCTGATCACCATGAGCTGACGAGCATGAGTTCCAGATATTTTGTCAACGCAGATGACGAGATCCGCTCGATCGAGAATCATGACAATTACTTCAAGTTCTTCATTAACCGCAACTCACGCTGGAACGAGCGGCAGAAGTACGCAATGAATGGTAAACTCGCAACCGGATCAGCCCGACCATCTGCCGTGTTCCACGACTATGTCAATCGCTTGTATATTTCTGCTGACACTTGACTTCAGAAGCATGCCAGAAGGTCGTCCACTCTCGCCTCAAGAGCTTGGGTCTCGAGAAGCACATCCTTCCGCTAGGTCACAAGGATGTCACCCAGCCACATCTCCCCATCTTCGCAAGCAAGGACATATCCTCGGCCTCCCGTATTGTCTTCATCTTTGGCGAGTCCACGCAGGATCTCGGTGTCCTCGCGCACCGCGTCATTGGCGGACCCGGAGGCGTCGCCAAGGGCAGCATGGTCTCCATCGTCCAGGGCATCTTTTCGCAGGCCGCTTCTCCCGTCGCGGACGACGGCGACAATAACAACGGCAAAAAGAGCCCGCCAGCGGTGCTCCTGGCGAACTGCGGACAACTGAAGTGGCTGCCCTCCCTGCGCAAGGCGCTGACACCCGCGGGCTGGGACAGCACCCGCATGAAGAGTGCGGTCCACACGGGGAACCTGTACTCGCCCGATATCAACTCTGTGCCCGGCAACCGCACCGTCGGCGAGCACGTCCAGTACATCTTTGAGAATGTGCTGCCTAATCTGTTGAGCCCTGCCAACAGCCAGGCCGCACGCTTCGACATTATCGGTGTGGGCGATGGCGCTGACGCTGTAGAGCAGTATCTCGACACCGACCAGGCCTGGCGCGCCTGGGGTCACAGACTGAACTGTATGGCGCTGGTAGGCGGCATGCATCCAGTCTGGGAGGTCCAGAACCCGGACTTCAAGGTATTTTTGAGGGAGGTGAGTTACGATCTTGTGCCCGAGTGTGCTGCCCATTCGCATAAATGATTTTCCCATCAAGTACCATGTCCCATGATCTCACTGACACCACTTTCTCTTTATTCCTTCCAGCGATGTCGGAACTACGCGCTCTCCATGGAGCCCCTGGGCACAGTCCTCTCTGGGCCTGACGGGAATCCCAAAACGACCACCTTCACGGCGCTCGGCTGCCCCGTTCTCAGCTCCGGCGAGCCCTCGTACACAGAGTGCACGCTGATCCAGGCCAGCGGTATCGTGCTAGAATGGCTCAGAGAAGTCAGCGAGCACACCGTCGTCACAACTGATCCTAGCTATCATACCAACAGCAGCAGTAGCAGCAGCAGCAGCAACGTCGTAGCTGCACCTGTTAACACGTACAAAAACCCAGACTTCGAGACGACTTATGCAGATCTAGACCACGAGCTCTCGGACCCTGCGGACGAGTATTGGCGGGGATGGGAGGAGCCGGTCGGCGGAGAAGGCGACGCTCCGCTTCCGTCTGCGTTGTCGTCGACGTCGACGGCTATTGTTGAGGATCGCGTCTCTGCCGAGTTCTCGGACGCTAACGGTTCCTAGGGGCTGTACACGAGCTAAGGGGGAGAGTTCTGTTCTTGATACCGAAATCTGTTCACATTGAAAATGGCGCCTAAGTACATGGCAGTCGAGGGACAAGAAAGTAGACCACAGAGGCAATAGGACATGGTAAAACTGACTCTAACTTGTGGGGAAAATGAAGTCTCCCGGCAGGTCAAAGCTACGCATGACCTTTCCTCCCCAAGACCAATAGGGCTGAGTTGATGTGACGACGATGGTCTGAGCTAGTACGATCCGAGAAGGCGAGCACGCCTCCCACATGGATTTGCAAACCAAGAAAGAAGCCACCAGGGCATGACAGCTTGGGAGGTAGGCTGGGGTATGAAGAACGGTACATTGATTTGCCGAACGCCTTCATTGAGAGCGGGCTTAGATACATACTCTTACAATATCCACCCCCTTGATAGCTATTCTTCCTGGTGCGATCTATAGTGATTGCTAAAGAGCATTAAAATTTAGCTCTGGAAGATTTGCCCAATCATACATCATCAAGGCCAGTGGCCTAGATGCCTACGCCCTGAATGGAGCAGAGATGCCCTCCCCGGGAGCCTCGAGGTCCTCGAGGAGATCCCTCGCCCGCCGCGC
The DNA here is from genome assembly GCA_026745475.1 of Microdochium nivale. Classification (NCBI taxonomy): domain Eukaryota; kingdom Fungi; phylum Ascomycota; class Sordariomycetes; order Xylariales; family Microdochiaceae; genus Microdochium; species Microdochium nivale. Next base: position 3,506,158 of record JANTFD010000002.1, read on the forward strand.
CCGCTCCTCGACGACAGCCTGCTCGGCCGCCCACCGGCCGACATCCGCGGCCTTATCCGACGTCTCCTGGCTCCACAGCCCTAGCCAGCTTCCTGACTTCTGCCTCTTTGTTTCAGAGGTAGCCTGCTTCTCGAGCTCGTCCCGAGCCAGGCGCCCGACCATCTTGGCCCAGTTTCCGAGGCCGGCGCCCAGACACTCGCGGCACTTCTGCTGTGCCCGGAGATCCTCGGTGTTCTTGCCAAGCTTATGGAGCTGCTCCTGTGCTGCGTCCACGGCTTCACGGGTCCAGCCGATACCTTCCTCTCTGGAGGCGGTGCTGCTCGAGTAGACAATTTCGCCAATGTAGAGGTTGAGGCCGGCTTCTTCGCATAGCTCGTGAGCATCGCGGACTGGTGGAGACATCCCGTCGTCCGGGACCGGGGGGTAGTCGGGCGGCATTAATATGCGCTTCGCAAGCCCAGAAATATGATTCCAGCTCATGGCTGTCCCGAGGGTCGGGCCTGTCGGACCCGCAAACTTGTCGGCCGCTGGCAGCGAGCGGCGGGCTCGGAGGACCGAGACGAGGATGGGCAGCGCAGAGGGTATGTCGCCGTTATGCGCCTTCATGGTGGCTATGCAAGTGAGGATCTCGAGCACGTTCGCGGACGCGTTGCGCGCCCCGTCGCGGAGCACGAGCGTCTTGCGGTCAAAAGGCAGCGCGTCAGGCGCAATGTTCTCTGTCGCTAGGGTCATGGCCCAGTCGTACATGCTCTCCGCCGCGTCGGGGAGAGACTTGTACTCGAGGAAGGACGCGTGCGCGAGCGCGGCGTCAATCTTCTGCTTCGTCGAAAAGCCCCGCGTCGTCAAGATCTTCATGTAGTACACCTCGGGCGACGGTGCTGTTGGCTCCACGTCCTCTTCCCGTGGCGGACTGGACTGCCCCGGGTATATAGGCTTTGGATACGGGTTGGACGGCCCGATGACCTGGCTTGCGAAAAAGACCTCCTTCCGGGTCTTGTCTGTGACCTTGCCGTCCAGGTGCTCGCAGGACTTGGCAAGCTGCATGAGAGCTTGGTAATATCCCCTCCTCCATGGCTCACTCTTAGCGCTGACATCGAAGCCGGCGTCACCAACGTCGCCGATCCAGACGCCGCCCTCCGTGAGCTTCTGGAGGCCCTCGCCCTCGATCGCGGGATCCTCGAGGCGCTCCACCACATTCTTGGCGTATTCCCACGTCAACGTCCAGTCTGGAACCGGCGTGTCAGTTCGCTCCGGGCACCACATCATGAGCCTGAAGCGCAGCCGCGTGATGAACCTCCACTCGCTAGGCGTCGGGTAGTATCGCTCGAGCCAGTCCTGCTGGACGCTCCAGAAGCCGATGACGCAGCACCCAACAATGGCCCAGCCTGTCAGGCCCCACTTAAGGCCGAGGAAGATCTCATACTTCAACTTCTGCTTGCGCTCCGTCGTGAGATATCGGAACTGCTCGTTCTTTGCCTGCGGCACCGAGAGGAACGGAAGCTGGGGTCGCGCAGAAGACGATGTCCGCGTTGGGCCCATTAGCGTGCGCCTTGCATTCGCTGTCCGTACAGGGCGGGCGTGGCGGAGCCTCCTGATGAGGACGCGGGCCGGCTGCTCCATCATGGGCTGTGTCGTCGTGTCGCCGGGCCGGGACAGTAGATGGTGCGAATTGGTGAAAATCAGAAGATGGGGGCGAACGTTTCTTGCGCGATGTAAAGGCGGTCGGCCCAAGCGCAGGACTGCGACAGGTTATGGCCGCGGCAGCATCACTCGTAAGGTGCAGCAGACTCCTGCGGCCTATTGTTGTGAGTCGTCGTGTTCACCTTCCAAGATTGGAGATGTTGGCTGTGTTGGAATCGATCTTTTGTCTGGTAGTGGATTTCCACCTTAAATGGAGCCGACAAGCGGGGATCTGAATAAGGGCTTCAATTTAATGGTGATGGATATCTAAATAAAAGGAGCCACAGTCAAGTAATACCGAAAACCAGCATTGATGGTCTAACGGTTAGGATTCAACCCTTCCATCTTCTCGAGGCAGGTTGAGGCCGGGGTTCGACTCCCCGTCAATGCACTCAAACAATCTTCGAGTAATTTCGGGTTACGCCTTGGTTACAAAGCGTACACTTTTTGAAATTTTAGTCACTCGGATCTGAGATGTACATGTTAGCAATGTCATTGCGAGCACGAAGCTGCTCCTGAAATATTTTTTAGATTGCTGCCTTGATATCAGGAGTCCTCTACAGGCTGTGACCGGGGCATCACTTGTATAATCTTCTAAGTCGACTTTCGTATTTCGTTTCGTGCTTGTAGGTAAATACGCATTGCGCTGGTAAACTCGAGCTTGCTAACATTTTCCATTTTGTAAACAGCAACCTCGCTGTGATTTTCCGTTCGATTAAATTGATGCTTTCTACAGATATCCCTTCAGCACAGCGGCCTCCGCGTTGAGGATAGAGGAACCTGCGGCACCAATAACAGCTGCGACAATCAAAGAGTGGTTAGTTTCGTCTTGCCCTTTCTCTTCTCTCTCAGCTTCAGACGCAGGGAAGGAAAGACTCACTGTTGTGGCTCAGCGCGACAAACTTGATGTCAAAGATGCCGCTCTCGTCCTCCCGGACGCGGCCCACGCTGACCGTGTAGCCCCCGCTCAGGTCGCGGTCCAGTCTAGGTTGCGGCCGGTCCGCCTCGTCAAACACCTTGATGCTGGGCTTGGGAGCGCTCGGGCAGCCCAGCTGCTCGGCCTCGCTAACATACTCGCGCAGCGCGGCCTTTACATCCTCGATCTTGGGCGGCGGGCGGGCCTTGAACTTGAGGCTGACGCAGGCCGTGTGCCCGTCGAGCACGGGGACGCGGTTGCAAGCGGCGCTCACCCGCAGGTCGTTCTGCTGGATAAAGGCGTTGGCCTCGCCGTTGAGCCCGCCGAGGATCTTGCGCGCCTCAGTCTCGAGCTTGTCCTCCTCGCCCTGGATAAAGGGGACCACGTTGTCGATGACGTCCATGCTGCTCACGCCCGGGTAGCCCGCGCCCGAGACAGCCTGCATGGTGACGACCGAGACAATGTCGACCTCGCCGAACCTCGCCTGCAGGGCCTTGAACGGGATGACGAGCCCGATGACGGCGCAGTTCGAGTTGCACACGAGGAAACCCTTGCTGAGGCCGTGCTGCTTGCGCTGGTGCGGGATGAGGTCGAGGTGCGGCAGGTTGACGGTCGGCACGACGAGGGGCACCTGCGGGTCCATACGGTAGTTCTTTGCGTTGCTGAAGACGGGCAGCTCGGCCTTGAGGAAAGCCATCTCGACCTCACCCGCCACGTCCGAGTCGAGCCCGGAGAAGACGACGTCGCAGTCGGCAAACTCGGCCGCCGTGCAGTTGCGCACCACCAGCTCCCCGAGCTTCTCGCTCATCGGGCTCGCCTGCTTCCACCGCACGGCATCGCGGTACTTCTTACCGGCCGACCGCGATGACGCGCCTACCGCGTGGAGGACAAAGTATGGGTGCTGCGAGAGCAGGAGGATGAAGCGCTGGCCTACTGAGCCCGTGGCACCGAGGACACCTATTCAACGTACAGAAGGAGCAAGTCAGTCCATGATCACATTTCAGGCGGTCCGGCAGGCAGAGAGCTCGACTAGCACACAGCAGCCCGAAAGAGGCATGTGTGAAAGATAGATCCCTACAGTAGGGACCAGGGGTTAGTTTGTGATGGAGTTCGTACTTACCGCACTTCTTGGTGGGGAATTGACCAGCCATTGTAATGATTTCTTCGGACAACGATGTTGGACGTCCAATTTTCCTCGGTCGTACCCAGTACAAGTTGAATGTTTCGATAGGCAGTTCAATGGCAGAAGTTATTGGATGCGAGCTTCAGACACAGTTTGAATCGCTATGGCCAACCAAAAGTAAAAAGCTGCCCCACCAAGTGAGTCCCCCTCTGTCCGATAACGGAGGCTGGAATTGAGCCTCAGGGGTCCTCTGCTCTCAGCCCAGAAGGAGCAAGGGCACTCTACAGGCGGGAGCACTTCCCAGCACAGCACACAGCACTGCACAATGCACACTGAATGGGACAGATAGATACCAGTACGCCTTTGAAACTTTGATGGTTTCGATATTGTCCCCCTCCCCCCTGTTTTCCGGCCAGTCTCGAATGTCACAAGATCTCCTTTACCAGCTCATATATGTACAGTAGATGCCTAGAAATTCCAAAGCCGGCCTAACACCTGCCTCCCAGCCCAGCCACATCAAATCAGTTTTTTGAGTTCTATTTTCTAACAGACAAAGACCTCCCCCTTCTGGCAGCGGACGCTATTTAATCCATAGCCGGGATGCCTTCGAACTCAGCGTAACCGCGAGCCAAGTTCATGTTCTCTGTGTTTGTATATAAATTAGTGGCTCGTTAGGAACACAAGGCGGAATAAACAAAACCAACTTACGAAGACACTGGGTGGCGGCTCCCTTGAGCAGGTTGTCGATTGTGGCGCAGATGACAACACGCTTCCCCGAGCTGTGGACAGCAAAGCCGCCAATCTCGACGCCGTGCTTGCCGCTGATGGCCTTGACAAGCGGGGCCTCTCCAACGACCTTGACAAGCTTCTCGCCCGCATATCTGTCCTGATAGATCTGGCGGATGTCGCGCGAGGTCATAGACTTGTTTAGAGGGATATTGATGGTATGGTGGATACCCTGGAACCAGACTGCGACATGGGGGATGAAGCCAATGTTGGCACCGAGCTGGCTGCTGATCTCACGCTCGTGGATGTGATCTGTGAGACTGTAAGGGACAAGGTTGTTGGTGAGGTACTCGACGTCGTTCTTGAGCGACGGCTTGGTACCGGCACCTGAGTAGCCAGAGACACCAAAAACGGTCGGCTCACCACCGAGATGCTCCACCAACGGGGCGATGGCGAGCTGCGCCGCGGTGGCGTAGCAGCCCGGGTTGGAGATCTGTGTAGCTTGTGCGATCGCGGACCGCTTCACCAACTCAGGAAGACCGTAAGTCCAACTCGAGTCGAAACGATAGTCAGCAGAGAGATCGACAATGACGCTGCTGTCCTCGCGGGGAGCCGCCTGCTTGGCCTCTGTAATGGCATCAACAAAAGGCTTGCAAACACCGTTGGGCAGGGCCATAACCCAGACATCGATCTCCCCGTTCTTCTCCATCTCGCGCACATCATCAGCTGAGAGGTTCTCGTAGATGATCTCCTTCTTGCTGTAGCCCTTCAGGGTCTGTCCAGCAAGTTCTCGCGACGAGACGGTCTTGAGCTCAAAGTTCGGGTGGGAGTTGATCAGGTCAATGAGGGCCTGGCCAGTGTAGCCGCGAGCGCCGATCAAACCAACTCGAGAGCGCCGATCGTTCGAAGCGTTCTTCTTGCCGTACGGAGGGTTCGGGTTGGTGGTTGTGGCATATCCACGAGTCGCACGGGAAGCAAAGGCACCCGACCTGGCTGTACCCATGACAGGTCGGCGAACCAGGGTAGAGTAACCACGGGCCTGGTTCGCCGCAGAACCCGAGGCGAAGTGAGCCTTTAGGTTGCCGGAGGCGACCTGGGCTGCACGGTGTAGACGGGACTCGAGATTGGACTCGCCCAGCATTGCCCGACCCTGAGTAGTGAACTCGGTCATGATAGTGTTGAGCTTCTCGCCAGGAGCAATGCCATACCAGAACATGACGTCATTGCCACGGACGATGCTGCCATCAGCCTTGTCGAAGAACCAGGTCAGGTTCTCGTCGTCAGCCTTGACAGTCCATACCAAGCTAGGGTTCTCCTTCTTGATAGCGGCAAAGAGGTTGTCGGCAACATTGGATAGCCAGCCAGATTTGGTGATGGTTAAGGTGGCCAGTGTCGAGTGTCCTTCGTCGGCGACGGGCTTGAGCACAACGGCGAGAGCTTTCATGGACTCGTCATAGTAAGCCTTGAACTGGCGGTCCTCGAGGAAGTCCAGGTAACGGTCAACAGTTGCCCGAGCGTCACGAACCTCACGGTCGCGAACAAGGACCTCCTTAAGCTTGTTACGATCGCCAATCTCAGCAAGGCTAGTGGCGGTCAGCAGCTTGTTACCACGACGAATCAGGGTACCCGCTCCGGAATCAGTGAACAACTCCTTCTGAAGGTCGGCAGGGTGGATGATAGCCACGCTGGACGAGCGCGGAAGGTTCTCGAGTAGCTCCTTGATCTCCTTAATCTTGAGGCGGGTACCAAACTTGCACCAGGACTGGGACATGAGATGGTCAAATTCCTCGTCGAGGTTGATGGCAGAGATCTTCTTGGCATCGCCGTCGAAGAGGCCACCCTTTTCGCTCAGATAGACAACCTTGAGCGGCTCAAGAGCACGAGCGAGCTCACCAGCTGCAACATCGGCATTGACGTTCAGGATTTGACCCTCGGTAGTCTCAGCCATGGAGGTAAGGATGGGCAGATATCCATTCTCGATGGCAGTCTGCACGGGCTCCTTGTTGACATCGGTGATCTTGCCGACAAGCTTCCACTTCTCCTTGTCAAGATAATCGGCGGTGAAAACGCTCGATGTGATGGGACGGGCGCGAACACCGAGCTGCTCCAGGCGCTGGACGAGCTTGAGGTTCTCCTCGAGGAAAAGCTTGCGGGCTATACCAAGAGTTTTGCCGTCGGTGATCCGGATGCCCTCCTCGAACTGGGGCTCGACGCCGGCGTCCTCGAGCAGCTTGTTGAGCTGAGGACCAGCTCCGTGCACGATGACGGGGTAGAGGCCGACATGGTAGAGGAAGGACAGTGAAGAGCAAAGCTCGTCGAGGTGCTCCGTCAGGATGGCGCCGCCGACCTTGATGACGGCGAATTGCTGTTGGGAGACGGAGGAGAAGTGCGAGAGATACTGCTGGACCTCACGCTTTGAGCCGACGTTGTTCAGGACCTGGATGACGGCGGCACGAGTGGTCGAGTCGCTGGCCTTCGAGGCAGAGTACGCAGCACGCTGGTTCACCGACCGGACGGCGAGGGTGGAAGGGTTGAACCGAGCAGCCCGAGGGGTGACTCGGCGAGCACCAGCCCGTAGGGCCACGGCGCGTGCTACGCGGACTGACAGCATTGTGGTGGTATGAATCGGTAAGCTGTGGGTGTGAGTGGGCAGTTTATAGTTGACACAGGCGAGTAATTGGTCGTCCCACGGCCAATTGAGCCGTGGTCTTGTCGTCGGTCAGGTTCAGGCAGGTGAGGGCGATGCGGTTGAACAGGTCGACAAGCTGATGGTGGAGGAGGAAGTTGTGCGAAGAGGGTGGCGGTGGTGAGGAGGAATCGGGGGACAGTCGGAGGCCGACTTAGGTGACTGACGGACTCTGTTGCTGGGGTGTGCTGTAGTCTAGTGGGCGGGTGAGGGGGTGCACGAGCTCCTACAGGGACAAAATTGACGAGTGGGATAGGCTGTGCTGCCGGCAGAACCGATTTCAGAGCAAGTGTCGACCTGAGGTAATTAATGAAACAGATGCTGCTTCTGCACCGAGGTAGATGAGTGGCTTATTGACCCGTAAATGGCGAGTTTTAGTGTTGTTTCTCACTATTTGCGGCAATTGCTGCCTCGAACCACCAGCTGCAACTTTTTTCCCTTTTCCCACGGCCTATCGATGACAGGCTCCCAAGGTTCTCCAGGAATTGGGGAAGAGCGGCTGAGATAAGGAAGTACTTTCCGAGGTTGCTATCTCTCGGCAACCTTGCGCTGCCGAGAGCGGATGCGCAAAGTATCTTTTTAACGCCACAATCCAGAGCTGCACTGACTGCTGCATGCGCTCTACGAAAAAATTTATGCAGGGCGGCCGAAATCGCTCTGCCACATCGGGACGATTTGGTGCTCTGGGTTCATTCGAATGCACTGATCGGACTCGTTCTCGTGCTTTCTAGCACTGGAGCGGCCTCCTTCGTGTGTACAGGACCTCGCACAAGCTCTAAGCAGCGTGCTCTCCATTACTGATTCCATCTCGAGACTGCAGCGCCCGAGAGAATCGACACCATGTAGGTCGGGTTGCATTCACGAACCTCCACTCCCGAAAGGGTTTTTTTTTTTTTTCATTTCCTGCGGACAATCCCTGATCACATGCGCTTCTAGTAGCGCTATGGGCGCCAAGTTTGACTGGGTCGGCAATGCAGAAAGTCAGAGATGCTGCTCCCGCAACGGTACAGATTTCCATCTGATAAGATTAGATCTCAGCGGGCTTCGTGGCACCCCTGTCAAGTGTGGCTCTTTCTCTCTCCATCTACCGAGGATGGACGTGTGGTTCGAGCGTGTTCCACAACCTCCTTCGGGCAGGTGCTCAGTGCATGAAGAGCAAGCTGGCCAGTACCCGCTGCAGGCTGCTGAACTTGTAAGTGGTCCTTCTCCAACCATCCTCCCTTCATGTCCACAGTAGGAGGGTTCTTATGTCACTTGGCGAAAGGACTCCTGACTGAGAGGGACTTCAGAGACTGACCCACCAGTACAGAAGCCCATGGGAGTGCCACAAGACGGACTGCCGAGTATTAGGCCCGATGCCGCTGAAAGCGCAAGGTGTTACAGTGCACGCAATATGTGATTCCAGACATCGGTCATCAGCCTCTTGTTGAGTAGAGTGCCTTGCGTACTCGGTAGACCGGTCAGAAGCATCTTCGGCCATCATCATAGCCGGTGGTGGCCAATCCTAACCACAACTCACCTCTCATTTACTCCTAAAGTCATCACTACTCTTCCAGGGGGATCTTTTTTTACTCTTTTCATGCAGACGTATGACGTCGTCTAAGCGCCCAAATCCACGATGTATGGTCTTCTGCAATCTTTTCGCCGGGTCGACTCATTCATTTTCAACAACACAGAACACAACTCCATGGCAAGGTGACCCTAGGCTCTGTCTGGCTCGACAATGAAGTAAGTATCTTCAAGCAAGGAAAGAGAGCCAATGATATGCATTTGGCACAATCTCGCTTGATCAGGCCGAGAGGCGCCATGCTATCGAATATTGTTTAGATGCTGGATGTGTCAAGCACATGGTCAATTCCATCGCTACTTTGGTGGCGTTTTGGCTAGGTCCGCATGGTTCGTCCTTCAACAGCAATAATCATGATATTTGACTACGTCATAGAGCTCGTCGTAGCTAGTGGTCGATAGGAAAATGCGGCAATCACGCGCACAACAATAAGCAGGTAACCGCACTACACCGTTTCTACGTCACATGCGTCGAATGAAGCGTCAAGTTCAGTCTTTTCCATGATATCTTGATTAAGTCTGAAAAACGCCTTGCCTTCATACATATAGGTTCGCAACACGCAAAGGCACCCTGCTTCTACGGCCTCAGGCCTAGCTTTGGTGCCAAAGATCTCGACAGCGTGGAAGCGAGCAAAAGACAAAATCCCAAGCAGACCGAAAAGACGCAACTCCAGTTGTGCTATAAACCCAGGAAGGTCGAAAGGGCTAGCCCGCTTCATCCGTATGTTTGCATAAACCATTTGCTCGTTGTCATCGACGCATAACTATCAATATGGCACCGTCGCCTCGTTGCCTACTTGGGAAGACTGCCCTGAGCAGCCATGACTATAAAACAGGTCAGTAAGGAATTCTGGAAGATGCTGCAAGGGTCGCTCGGACGCACCTGATGGAACAATGATGACAACGAGAAGAATGACAATGCCACCAATCAAGCACATCCTCATCTTCATGTCCTTCCACCACATCTGCTTGCGCACCCGGTTGGCTCCACGGCGGAAGCCCTGGGCGGAGACTGCGAGGTTATCTGTCTTGTCCTGGAGGGCATCGAGGCGCTCGCCACGCTGAGAGACCTTGTTGATGTTGTCCCTCATGACGCCGACGGTATCATCGATTTGCTAGGCGACTATATGTTAGTCAAATGGTTTTTGACAAGTCGATCGTGGTGCCGTTTCAATCCGCTGTATAGATGCTGCTGCTGACGAAATCCGACTGCACTCGATTGACAGCGCGAGGACGCTCCAGCGCAGGGCAGCAGCCTTTCGACGCTCTTGTAAGATGAGACATCCGACCATGGCAGCAGTCGTTGATAGCGGCGAGCGACGGCCGATGCTGAACTTTGGCTCTGATGACAGACCGTCGCAAGGCATGACCGACTGGGGGATTGCGCTGCGTCGGCAAGGGCGGGTAGCTCGGATGCTCATTGTTTGTCGTCGCGAAACGCTCGCAACGAGTCGCAAGTTGATATTTGGGCGTCGCTCAGTGCACATGAAGAAAAGTCAAATACTCACAGCTTGCAGAGCCTGGGTTCTGGCATTGCCGCCCTGTTGCGGTGCAGCCTGGCCGCTGGGAATGTAGGGGTCGTAGGGGGCGTCCTGGTTCGACATGGCGGCGGTCGGAAAGTGCGAAAAGTACGGAAGTACAGGAGTTTGTGTTTCCAGGCGGGACTGGTGATCTGACGGAGGGTGCAGTACGGTATTTGCTGGGCGGCGCTAAGAGTTGCGATGGTGGATGTGAGCGGATGTTGTTGAAGGACGATTGAATGCAAAGCTTGGTGCGAAGGACAGAGAGGTTGGCAAGAGGGCGCAGGTGAGGATGACCACATGCACGGGGCGGCGGTGGGGCTGTGGTCGGAGCGCTCGCTGCTGTGAAGTGACGGTGGTCGGCAGGCAGGCACTTGAGCAGGCACTTGAGCAGGCACTTGAGCAGGCACCCGCAAATAGACGCTCGACGGTCTTGCTGCGGCAACCACGGGCGTGCGTGTGTGCCCGTGGCTGGCAGGCTGGCATGGCTGGCATCCAAGTCGGGTGGCGGGGCTGGCCCGTCAAGACAACTGCAAGTACTGCAAGTGGTGCAGGTAGGTGCAAGTGGTGCGCATGGCGCCCTCTCTTGCTTACGGAGTAGTACATACTACATACGGAGTAGAGCTAGAGTTTCCACGCATAAGGCTTGCGAACCCCCCTCCTTTGCACCCACACTCTGCACCCACACTCTGCGACTGCCAGCTGCACTGGCTGAGACCTCTGGATGTTTGAGCGTCTGTTTCCAGCCACGGCCCAAGCTCGCCTCTCGCCCACCGAACAGCCTTGCAGCACAGGGATTACAGGTTTTGTCCCCTGTCGAGCAGCGAGGCATCTCGAGGTACAGACAACCGAGGCTGTCTGGCCGCTAGACACCATGTACCCCCCCTCGGCGCCCCCTCTGCCGGATTCTTTATTGCACCGCCAGCTACTGGGATCATGGTCATGAAGCCCCCTCGTTGCTGCGTCGGCGGCATTTGGCAGCATCAGTCAATTGCAGACAGGTGGTTGAATAGGAGAGCCAGGTCGTATTGCTTCGCATACACACAAGAGAGCTTCCACAAAGATACCTTGTGCACACATCGAAATGCCTGTCGAGGCCTAGAGAAGCGGCTGGACAAATGCTCGGCGAGACATATTAGGCATGCAACCACATACACGCCTGCTCATGCTGCAATTGAGCGAGCCTAGCACATTCTTCATGCGCAAGTCGTTTGCTTCCAGCTCAAGATCTGAGCAGACGCTATGAAAATCATTCAAACACGCTTGGCGTATCTTCTTTGTTCTACGCACTCACCTCCTTTGCTATGCCGGATCATCTGCCGCACTAAGCTCAATATTACCCAGCCCACTTGGTTGTTACCAGATCAGCATTACTTCATATCTGAATTTGCCGTCACGGACCCCAAACGCATAGCCAGCAGCAGTAGAGAGTATTCTAGCTTTATCACCGGATTCGGCGTAGACATGAAAAATGCAAAGCATAACGTAATCCATGGGTCACCCGGCCACACGGGTGAACCGGCCACTTCCTTATCGCCGTATTAAGCCTGCTTTTCGACACCCCTGTAACTCTCTTAGTTTAGGAGATATAAACTTTAAATCTTCTCTATTATTAAACGATAAGGATACTGTCTTTAGTGTTAGAATATCGGATTATATTAGTAGCTCCTTAACTATGAAACTAGTAACCTAAGGAGCTATGGTCTCCACTTTTCTTCCTCTTTCTTCTAAGCTATATGTAAGTATTATTAACGGATTTTAAACTACTATAATATCACTATCGTTATCGTTTAATAATAGAGAAGATTTGAAGTTTATATCTCCTAAACTGAGAGAGTTATAGGGGTATCGAAAAGTAGGCTTAATGCGGCGATAAGGAAGTGGCCGGTTCACCCGTGTGGCCGGGTGACCCATGGATTACGTTAGTCCACCCAGCTGTTGCGATTAAGGCGCCCCACTTCCTCTGCCGAGCTCGTCTATACCTCGGTCGGCGATCTTGTCTCAGGTTCCGTACCCGACAACCGGTGTCAACTACCACCAAAAACATCGCGAGTTTCGAGGAGGAAGTCCTTCTGGAAAGCCGCGTAAGCTCTTAGTCCGATCTCTAGAGACATCTAGCAGGGAAGGCAGGAGCGCCGGACAAGCTATCGTGTGTGTCTGCGCCAGTTCTCCTAAACCGAGCCGTGTCCCCCCAAAGCACATGTACTCGGGTCTTTCGCCTCAACTAAGACATTATCTGTTTTTGTCAAATTGTCATGCTCAAAAGCATCACGCTAGACCGTTGTCGACGTCCTTACGTATGCCACGCGGTGGTCATCATTTTAAACACAGGATCGCCGTCACGCCTGACAGTCTATCGGAAGCGCTGCTTTGAGTATCAAGCTGGAAACCTTAAGCCTCGCCAGGCTCCTTCCACTCCAGGCTTTGCTTTAAAATGTCACCCCCCCCCCCCCGGCTCTGGCCGGCATGAGCGTCCTGCTGGTCTTTCTCTAAAGTTTTCTTGCTATATTATGACATTTTGATTTACACAGAATTCCTTTTGGGCGCGAACGGCATTGTCACCGTTATAACTACCACAGTTGCAAGGCCTCCATCAAAGCACGTTGCCGTGTGTGAGATCGATCGATATTCACTGTTTCGACGTCAAAGCTATGAAGACACAACTATTGCGCTATATTTCTTCCGCTATGGCCCTTATACCGGTGATCTCAAGCCATGTAGCTGATGCTTATCAGCTCAATGTCACGTCGCAAGGTATGCACGACTCCTTTCTCCTAATGCGCGCGGTCAAGAGGAGTGGCCAACTTCTGATAATTACGCCAACAGACTCTCTGAAGCTTGTCTCTCAGGGGCTCGCCAAAGACCTCATGTCCTATTATTCGGGTCATCTGCCCGGTCAGACTCCTGGCCTGCTGCCCGAACCATACTACTGTAAGTACAAGTCGCCCCGTGACACAGGGGTTTTGCGTCCCTCCTAATCTAACTGGGTTCAAGGGTGGGAGGGAGGTGCACTTATGGGCGCTATGATGCATTACTGGTATCAGACGCGCGACCCGACATATAATACAATAATGTCCCAGGCACTTCTGCACCAAGCTGGTCCTGACTGGGACTACATGCCGCCAAATCAAACCCTCACCGAGGGGAACGACGATCAGGGGTTTTGGGGCATGGCCGTGCTTGCAGCCGCCGAATACAACTTTCCGAATCCTCCAAAGGATCAGCCGCAGTGGCTCGCATTGGCGCAGGCGGTCTTCAATACTCAGGCCGCACGCTGGGATACAGAACAATGTGGCGGAGGACTTCGATGGCAGATATTCCCCTGGAACAACGGCTTCGACTACAAGAACTCAATCTCTCAGGCGTGTTTCTTCAACATTGCGGCGCGACTGGCATTATACACCGGAAATGCCACCTACGCAGAATGGGCAATCAAGACCTGGGACTGGATGAAGCAGGTCAACCTCATCGACGAAGGTTACCGCGTATACGATGGAGTCCATATCCACGACGGCTGTGTCAAGCGTGTGCCCTTTGAGTTCTCCTACAATGTTGGGGCATTTCTCCATGGGGCGTCTGCCATGTGGGCGTTCGCCAACAAGACCGGGCACCCGGCCAACAAATCATTATGGGGACGCCGTGTCGATGGCCTACTGAACGCTACCGAATTAGTATTCTTCTGGGGCACTTCGACGCAGAACCGGGTCATGATCGAGATTGCGTGTGAGCCGGTCAATTTCTGCAACAAGGATCAACAATCGTTCAAGGCGTATCTGAGCCGATGGATGTCTGGTACAACCGTGTGGGCGCCGTGGACCTTTGACCGCATCAAGCGGCTTCTTGAAAACTCAGCCACTGCGGCAGTAAACCAGTGCATTGGTGGTAGCAATGGCAAGATGTGCGGACTCAAGTGGGCTAATAACAGCGGCCTGTGGGATGGCACGACGGGCGTTGGGCCGCAGATGGCTGCGATGGAAGTAGTGTTGGCCAACATGATCAAAAAGACCCAGGCAGTACCTCTGACTAACAGCACAGGGGGAACAAGCCTGGGGAACCCGTCGGCAGGAATATCGCAAACCGATGCTACCAACCACCTCGAGGTCGCAGCAGATTTGACAACGATCACTGCCGTAGAGAGCGCTGGCGCGCTCATTGGCACTGTTGTCGTACTGATCACTCTGGTCGCTTCAGTTGTCTGGTTGTTAACTGACGAGAACAAGACTATGAAGGACATTCTACCAAACTTACAAATTTTCAGAGTACGGGCGACGCCAAAAGAGCGTCTACGGATCTCGCGGCCACGCAGCTATCACCAGATGACAAACGGCAGAGCTGTGCTTCCCGCGAACATCAACGTCACTGAAACAGACCATTCCCCTTATGTTCCACCTTCTAGGCCCTGTCACCCTGCCAGTTCGGTGTACGAAGACTCTGTGTGGCGGTATTCTGACTGTCGGATAGAGGCTGCCGAGCAAGTTGAGCCCGTGCGGCCACAGCGAATAGTGCTTTCCAGGCATCGCCTTGCGCGTGCTGGGACTGACATGAATAGCAGGGGTCCGGACAATTGGGATAATTTCTTCTGATTGGTCCTAATATTTGGAAGAGAATATGTATCATGAGATGGTGTGCCAATAAAGAGTGGACTCATGCCGGACATGACACTCACCTCAATTGTCTGTAAATACAGCTGCCGTATAAAATAACTTGTTTTAGTTGATCATCACGGTTTCGGCCTATCTGAAGTGCCCACACGAAGCAAGCGTACATAAACTCCCCCACAGGCCTAGGTATCTAGGTACATCTCGAGTTTATGAACTTCTTGTGGTGCAATTCTTCAATCTAACCTGGCTCCTGGGCGGACCGCAGAGGCTGTGGATAAGTGACATTCCGACTCGGTAGTGATGTTTCAAGTCGGGAAATCCCATGCGGTGCGACGCGCAGAGCGAGCCAACCACCGCCGGCACGGGATCGTGCTTCATCGTGTGTACATGTATCGCTGTTGAGATTCGGGACTCGCTCATGATGTCATGGCGGTTAAAATCTATGGACATCAATGCCCAAGCGCTGTTTAGGTCAACTTTACCAGTAACGGGAGCATGCTTGAGACGCTAATTTTATAAGTACTGAGCTATATCGCGGATGCGAGAGAGAGGCTGGTCGGTCGTGGTTATGGGGCCACTTGCCTGTGGACTTGTGGGATGTACGGGCTGGCTGTATGCTTGGAATGACCTCGAGATGTTCATTCTTCCGCACAATAGTTCCCCATCGAGGTCCAGACCGGCAAGTTGGGAGCGAGTGCCTGACCGGCCTGCACGAACTTGGAGGAAGCTCTATGCGAAGGCTCGCTTCGATGTTAGTAGTGATCCTTTCATGGACGTAACCAAGATTGCCACTGACGCCCGAGACCTTGTGAGCGTGAGTGGCACACGTTGGCTTAGTGTCATACTCACAAGCTGTGGGGTTTGTGCAAGGGCTATTTTGCCGCAGCACCGAATTGATCTTTGCAAAGGGGCTGTTGGGCGAGGTTGCAGACGGGAGGTGCCACCCGAGACAGATGCACGGCAACACCAGGGCAGAGGAGAGTGCCGGGTTAGGCGAAGATCGGTGGGAAGATGCGGGCAGCCGTGCGACAATGAAGCAGTCCTTGGTCGAGTTGCAATGGATCTGTTGTGTACTGGTCAGGGCGAGGGCGTTGGAGGACACACTTGTACTTGAAGTATGATTTTGACAAAAGGGATTGCGATGTTCAAATATCTGTTCTGCTGGCTGCATACTGTTCTTGAGGAGCCTTGGAAGGTTTGGCCGCGGTCGAAACACCTACCTGCATCAGAACATCACCCACCTTTAGTTCGGACTCTGCCAAAAAGACAGATCTGGGGGATTTTTTTTTTCATCGCCCATGGAGATTCACTTGTAGTCACTCTGTTCCATTTTTTTCGTGTCAAGCATCTTGGCATGGGCACCTGATGTGCAGTGGTTCACAGCAAGTTTAACTCGCGAAAGCTGCCTGCTTCTGTTTGTATTTCGCCTGGGCCTTGTCACCACAACAACAACACAACTCACCTTTCCATCACGTACTCCCACATTCTCGGTCGCCTCTCGGCGCCTGGCACATCCCTCCCCGTGTGCGTCGATTTCCAACCACGCCGAACGACAAGCTAGCAAATCCACCACAAAACCCGGCCGTCACCACGACAACACAGCACGCCACACCACCACACTCGAGGACATCAATGCACAATGGTCGCATTGTTGCAAAAAGCCCGGTCGCCAGCGGATGAGCCTTTCAGCGCCGCACCTCCACTAGACGGCGCTGGAGACCCAACCGACCTCGCGGGAACTGGACGCACTGGCCCAGTCTCGACTCTGGAGGTGGGCATCATCGTGGGAGTCGTCATCCTCGTCACGCTCCTCCTCGTCACAATCTTTGTGTGGAGGGCACGAAAGAACAAGAAGCTCGAGCAAGATAGACTCGCCGCTCAGATGGCTAGCGACGTCGAAGAGTGCACCTCGGACCGCGGATCCCGGGAGGAGCAGCATACCATGGGCTTCATCACCAGCATTGCCGACACGGACAAGATCCTGGCCGCTGAGAGGCCCGAGAGGACAGCAGCAGCAAGAACTCGCGCGGGTAGTGTAGACCATTCCGTGTGGTCGGACTGGGGCGCATCTGGCGGTAGAGAGCAGCAGCGAGATGGTGAGTCACACCTATATTACGTTCCTACGATGGCCGGCATGACTGACTGGATACAGTGGAGGAGCACGAGATAGCGCATCGGCTTCAAGCACCTATGCCCTGCCCCCCAGGAAGTAGTTGAGTCGACCCACGATAGGAGCAACTCCACGGATAACGGCACAATGACCGATGCCCATAAGGGGGTGGTGGCGACGCTCGGGCACGCGTTTACGACTTGACCTGTTCCGCTTGTCACGTCTTGATGAACATCAACCTTTATTGTATGTCGGAACTTGGAGGTCCGAGTTGTGAGGCTCAAAGAAATCACGTCTTTAATCATGTAGAGAAATGATTTTGTTCGCAGCGGAAGTAATAATACGGTTTCGTGACCTTTGGCAATGGGAGAACTCTTGTTATAAACCAGAAGACTTGACACTGGTAGCTCTTTTTTATTATAACCCACGGTGGAGACTCCGGGACTGCATCGACCCGCGAAGCTGCTGTAGGAGATAGTTATCATCATTAAACGGAAACGCACTTTTTCTTCGTCAACGCTACTCGGGCTTTGCCGAGTTTCGTACGGATTATGTATCTTGAGCTCTTCGCAAGCGACAGAACTGAACTCGGTATAGTAGATTAAGTTGTAAGTTTACAGCTTCGGATGTCATAAGCAAGCCTAGAAATTCATCACCTGCTTAAGTCTCGCGGCCTATTGACGACTTCTCTTCAGGCAGCAACTGCATGTCGCTCACTTGTAACTTTAGGCGACTGGCAAGCTGGCAAACGCAACGTAAGACCCGATGCCCACTAGGGCATCTCTCATTTTTCCGTTCATATTTTAGCACTTCCACCATGCCCGAATTTACACTTACTGGAGCAACTTGAAAATCCGGCTCCGACTTTGAAACCAGACTGTTCGCTTACCCCAACCAGGAACAACTCATTTTTCCAAATTCCCACACTCCATCTTCGCCGATACCTAATCACTCCATCAATCAACATCAAGCATCATCATTACATTTATACCCCCTCCCTCTCACTCACAGTGACAACCACAGGAATCATCGCCCATGATGGCGCCAAGTGTGCAAATCTCCATCCCTGCCGCCAGGGTTAGCATCATGGTCAACAGCGCCTTCCTCTTGGGGAAGGACGCCATCTCTGCTGATCAATACAATCTGATCTGTACTATCATGGAAGGTGGTGCTGCTGCTTCTCTTGACGGTAAGTCTTAACGCATCTCGTCGCCCCCCCCCCCAGTGGATTTTTCCGGGAGTAAAGACACCGATACTGACATATCAGGCTGTGCAGGAGAACAGACATCACACTACGCCCATAGCAATGAAAACCACAAGATACTGTTGCCACAGAAGTCCACCAGTATCAAGTCTGTTCGCACCGATGGCTTCCACGAGCCCGCACCAGACTTCAAGACCCGCACAGGAGCTCCTGCCCTCACAATGGCGCAGAAGGACTTGGTTCCAGTGAGCTACAGCGCATCACCACATTGCACTATGACTCAAGGTTTTGCTAATGATACTTGAAATCCGTCAAATGGTAGAAAACCTGGAACTCCATCAGCAGCCAGAATGGCCGCGCTGCCTCCCCAGCTCACGAGAGCCTCACGCCAACATCACCGACCACTCAGATCACCAAGATGACCAATATCACTAGCGAGAACGCGACGGCTACCTCCACACCGACTAAGCTGTCGCTCCCTACTCCGGACGGCAATAATACGGTGCTCCTGCCGTCGACAACCATCTCACCTCGAACATCGCAGGACATCAAAGATGAGTTAAAGTTCAAGGTTTGGGCAGCTGCTGCTAACGGCACCGAGAATGGCAAAGCACTGCCGTCAACCGCGGTCGGAACTCCGCTGCAGCAGATTCAACCTCCTCCTCATCTCCGCCAGCCGCTCCGGCAGATAGAGCAGTGTTCGCCTCCTCTCGCGCCCCCTCAGACACAGGCGGCGATTCAAGGAGACGGCGGATGGAACGACAGGAAGGCAGAGGACTTGAAGAAGAGACTTGCCCAGGTTGGGGTTCCCGCTACCAGTAGCACTGCCGCTCCTCCTCATCTTCGTCGGAGTGCTGCGATGGCCTCGCCCACTAGCGCTGCTGCCGCGATCGAAGTCACCTCTAGCGGTGCTTCTGTTATTCCTCATCTTCGCCAGAATGCAGCGATATTCTCGCCACTCACTGCTACTACTACTACTGCGGGTACCGTCAACCTCCAGGAGAACAGCAAGCCGGAGCCGGCCCCCGCGCCCGCTGCAAGCAGCTATCGTGCGCCGGAATGCTGGCCGTCGTGGTAAATGGCCACACGGGCTGGTGGCACGCCGAAAAGTGCAATGACCTGCGGACAAGGTGGACAGGGCAGCCAGCGCAACGCGGTTCGTGGTTACATAGTCACCGCTAAGGAGCCATGTTGATAGTCATGGGCCTGCAGATCTCTTGGAGATGACGAGTGGATTTGAAGATTAAAAGCAGCTTGGCCACGCTCAGGCGTGACGGCTCTTAGCAATAGCTAATGTCTGGGCCGACCACGAGGAACGGCTTCCCACTATGGATTTGTCCGATGGTCAACGGCAGGAGAATCTTATCACCTTGACTAAGGTAGAACCCGGGAACTGAAATATAATTATCTTGTAAGGCGGTGTCACGAACGTAGTGGCAGAGTGAATGAGAGAACTAGCATAGATACACAATCACGCACACACAAAGACGAACTCCATACCTGGTATGTCCGACCACTATCCGCATGTTCAACATCCCGTGCTCTCTGGCACGGACCGCGCGCGGCTTGCTGGCGTTGGTGGGAAAATCTAGAGCCCTTGGACCCTGGTGAGCAATGATGACGGGGGATATAAACTTTGTCATACGAAGGCCCGGTCGGACGGGTTCGACACGGGCGATACCACTCTCCAAAAAAGAA
The DNA here is from genome assembly GCA_026745475.1 of Microdochium nivale. Taxonomy (NCBI): domain Eukaryota; kingdom Fungi; phylum Ascomycota; class Sordariomycetes; order Xylariales; family Microdochiaceae; genus Microdochium; species Microdochium nivale. The sequence goes on from JANTFD010000002.1 coordinate 3,525,988, forward strand.
AAATGAGAGAAAAAGAAGAAAAAAAAACAGTACCTGGCCAGATAAGTGCCTAAATAAACCAGACATCCACACGGCGACTCGTGAGCATTGATGTCCGGTTTATTTTGGCACTCGCCTGGCCAGGCACGATCTCCACGATCTGTGGTGGAGCGTCGACGGTTTGTCGTGCATGCATGCATGCATGCACGCACGCGCGGTTCGCAGCTTGGACGTGCAAATTACTACATGATCAAGGAATGCACTCTAGGTGGTGTACTCGGTAGGTGCGGAACGAAAGAGTGAAAAAGAAAACAAGCCAGTCCTTGTACGCGTAAATGCAAACGTAAAGGAGCCTCGAGCCTGTTTTGCAGAGACACACAATGGGTCCGTAAAGGATCGGGACGGGGGTGTTTCGACAAGACATCAGCGTGTTGAAAATGCTGCACCAAGTGTCAAAATCTCGATTGCCCCAGATGAGTATCTATATCCCGTTGAGGCAATTTGGGAGATGACGTGTTGCCTCGTTGCTGCTGCGACGGGGGCTGTTGTCGACTTGTTCTGTGTCTGGTCTGGTCTTGTCTTGTGTCAACTTGTAACACTGGGGCCTGCGCAAGGCCCTGCCTGTTCATACATGATTCAGCATCAATTTTGTCCGACTCGGATGCCGCCTTGCGGAGAGAGAGACACGTGTGGCCGTGGGTGTGGCATACGGAGTACATGGATTCGATGCTATTGTCCAGCTGGACACCCGAGGCTTCGGACGCGGTTGGACTGGCAAGCAACCACGATTCTTGCCGTCAAGTGGTGTTGCGTGCTGAAGTGTGCCAGCGTCTCAGTCCGGAACGTGAGTGTGACTGCGCAGGGGCAGGGGCAGGGATTGTGTGCTGCAGGCCGGAGGGCGACGCTAGTGTTTTCAGTTGAAGAGGGGCCCCCCGGCGCCCCCACCCCGGCCGGCAGGGGCCATGAGCAGCTTGCAGCAGTCTCGAAATCACTTTGGACGGTGCCGAGTCCTACTAAGTAATCACGCAGTATTCCGCGTGGCTGATAAATGACCCGAGGTAAATGGCCGAGAGTGGTAGTCGGGAGTGTGGTCGAGACTGCAGGACACGCGCTTCTATACTCCGTATCTGGGTGTTGCAGGCACACCGTTACCGCCCGTGCACTCAGATGCTCGACTACGGAGTACGACGCTGGGCGGGCGGGCGTTGTTGCAATTGCAGATGGTGGCGTCGTCTTGGCCCGCTACCACGAGGCGGTCTCCGCGACGGGCCCCGCTGCCCTGATGCTGCTAAGGCCCAGGTGCAGACGCAGGTGCAAGTACAGATGCAGATATGCAGGTGCAGGTGCAGGTGCAGGTGCAGACGCTGGAGACTCCAATCCAGGCGAAACCAGTCGCTGATGTCGCTCAAGGTCCATCATTCAAAGTCGGCAAGTGGCTCCCAGTGCGGCCCCTGCAGTGCACTGGTTGACGCCGTGGATAAGGCAAAGTAGAATAGAGTAGATGTGGCTCCAAGGCACATTGGCACCTGGGATCTAGATTACTGTTGACGACGACGGCTGGGCTGTTAATATGCAGTAGCTCCTCTCATCTTGCAAGCCTCTTTTCCCACGTACCTGCGCTTGCGCCTAATAATCTAATAATGCATCTGCCACCGTGCCGGACGACGCCGCTGCTCACCTGCCCTCATTGTTCTTTCCCCGCTTGACAGTGGAAGGCCATCCACGACTCGTTTCTGCTATTCCGGTCGCTTCCGCTTCCGCCTGCGGTTCCCCCTCTCTGTCTTTGTCTTTGTCTCTGTCGCTTAGAAACTCTTGTTGGCACCAGTTCTTTGGATGAACTATTTCAGCCCCAGCCTGTGACAATCAAGCCAGTCTAGCTTGCCTCCTGATCGGCTTTCTAGACAACCAACACCACACATGGGCTGCATCGCAACTGTCCTGATCCGACGACAGGGCCTGAAACGGCTTCGTGACCCGGCACAACCACGCCCCTTCTTCTCGGCACACCAGAATTCACGTCACGAGTAGTAAACCCACGCTCCTTCAACTATCGCGGTCGACGCCCGGTAACCGAAACTGTGTACTGCGTACGGCGTCAAGAGCCTCGTGTTGGTAAGCGGTTTTCCTTATTGCCTGGGCCTGTGACAGCCCGTCGCCTTGCAGGGGACCTGGACGGTCGCCAGGTACCTGTCGTACATACGATACGTACGCTGTGTACCTTTACGTCGGGACAGACCGTGCAGTAACAGTGGCAGGTGGGCCACTGCGCTCACGATGTTGCTCAGACCTCCCGACCCCTGCGACCCCCGGCCTGGCCTCCCCGACGCTCTCTGCTCGGGAGACGAGCCCTCCCCATTGTGCACAACATCTCTGGCTGACTCGACTTGTGCGACTAGTCTTCTCCCCACGACAACTTCGCCACTCGTGCGCAGCGCCATTCATTCACCGACTGCTGGCAGGGCTAGCAGTCAAGTTCGTTCCCTATCGTCGTGTACTAGTGTACGCTCTTCTATCAACAAACTCTTTCGCCTGCAGGTTTGGCGCAAGATCACGACTCGACGCCAACAAATCCACAAAACAACTCACGCCCACTCCATCGCCCTTCAGCCAGCGGCTCTCGACGACACTGTTCCAAACCACGCTCCTTGATCGGCAACATTTTCGTCCACACGGCTACGTCGTCCTACGTGACGACTCATGTAACATTGACTCGCCTCGCAATCGCCGACTCCCATATCGACTTCGCACAGCACACGCAAGGGACGGGTTTTGCAGCTGGTTGTACCGCGGAGGCATAGCGGAAGCCCGCGACCCCTGAGCTGGGTGTCCTACCGCAATGAATCAATACCAGGACGGCGACGGCTTGGGATATCCCGAATCGGTACGAAGAGCAAGAGAGCAGGCCGACGCTGAGTATACTCGCAGTGGACGGCCACAGGCACCCCGTGGGACTCAAGGAAAAGATGGTCAGCTCAACGTAGCGATCTCGCGGCCGACCCCGATGCCACAGTGGCCGTTACCCGGGTCAATACAGTCGCCCATGCTACCCGACTCGGAACCATACCGCCCGCCACCAGGATCGCGTCCTCCACAACGGCCTCCCCGCCCCAGCGTTGTCCCTTCCATCCTGGACGGGTCTAAAGTTCAGGAGCACACACCTGTCTTTCAGTACACGCCACAAGTCAACAGAGCGTCGGATGTCTCGATGGCAGACTCTCTGGGGTCCCCCACAGACGGAGGCAACGGGCGCCCACTAACACAATCATCTGTGGGATCTATTCCCGATTTCCCGCTTCCAGGTGCGAGTGGGCTACAGCCACCACCCGCCGCAGGCGCACCCCGGCGCAGCGTTAACCTCGGACCGCCGCCCTCGTCACGCAGAGGTGCATCCTCATTTTACTCAACAGCGTCGTTTGTCTCGCCAATTCCGGAGGAAAGCCCGCGCCGGTCCCGTGCGTCGATCGCTTCTAGTGCTGCCATTCCACAAAGTTTCGCCAATGTTTCGCCAGCCTACAGCCCCGATGGAGCTTACTTTGAGGATAATATCATGGAAGAATCCGTGTATGGTGACGGGATTGAAGAGAGGGGGCTGGTTCGCAGTGCCAGCATCGGCAAACGTGGGAAGCCGTCTTTAGTCACGACAAAGTCATCCGACAGAGGTGATCCGACGTCGCGTCCGGGGATGAAGTCCACGCAAGGTTCTGTCTATACCGATGGTTCCAGTTTCCTTGACGGGGCGTCGTCCTCGTCCGGAGAAGGATCACTTAATAGATCAAAAGGCGGTATGGGCTTGACGACTAACACGGTACTCAACGCCTACGAGGCTGCCAGTGCCAGCGATCCATCCTTTGTCATGTCCCCCAAAGGCCGCATGTCTGCCTTGCGCCGGCCTCCGCGCCTGGATATCGATGCCGTACGCGAAGCCGAAGCAAGAGGCAGCCTCACCAGCTTACCCGATCTGATCAAACGCGCAACAAGGCTTGCTGCTCTCATGGATAAAGGCCGCCGACCTGCTAGTCGGTTAGATGACCTAACTTTCACCTCTGCTGATGTTCAAGCGCGACGTGAACGTGATTTCCGTAAGTACAATCATCCATGGTGTCTCCATATTCAAGGCATAATCTAATCCATAATGCTAGGCTATTCTGAGAAATACCAGTCGGGTCTCTCCGACATGCTCGCAGCATTTCCTCCGCCGGCCGCGACGAGTCGGCAGAGCACAAGGCAGAGCGGGGCCTGGCCATTCGGTCTCAGCGGTGGTTCAACAGCCAACCTTCCAAGCGAGAAGCGCGGAGTTGAAAATGGCAACACACCAAAGCGGAGAGGTTGCTGCTGTGGCTTGCCAAAATGGGCTGTATTCCTCATCGTCCTCATCCTGCTATGCATTATCGCAGCAGCTGTCGTGGTTCCGCTCAAGCTCGTCGTCTTTAAAGACAACGCGGGCGCCCCGCCGGCAGCCGCCTTGGAGATATGTCAGAACCAGGTTCAGTGCCAGAATGGCGGCACGAATGTCATTAACAACGGAGTATGCGCGTGTATCTGCTCGAACGGATTCACAGGCCCTACATGTACTGTAGCCTCCTCTCAAGGATGCACAACGACGACGATCAACACAGCCGGTGGCTCCACCGGGCAGGTCACCCTGGGCCAGTCGATCCCACGTATTCTAGAGCAAGCACAGCGCAACTTCTCGATTCCTCTTTCAGCCTCCGCGGTGCTGTCCAAGTTCAGCTCTTCGAACTTGACCTGCACAACACAAAACGCTCTGGTCACTTTTGGTGGGCAGGCACTCCAAGTCGAAAACGCGCTCCAGGAAGCCATGATTCCCGACTCGGTGCCGACCATCACAACGGTCCTACCAGAATTTGGACTAACACTTACACTTCGCGCGAGTAAGATATACATCACCACGCTAACTCAGCCAACCACTCTCACTGGGTCGTTTTCGACCATATTCGCGACCATTGTGACTATGAGCCCTGGCTCTACGAGGTCGACCATTCCAGCAGTACCTCCAAGTATTTCGACGCCAACAGGAACACCGACCAGGACCTCGACAGGCACAGTTGCCACGCCTGCACCTACCTCTACATTCGAGGTGACCGATAAGGTCGTCGACTTTGCGCGGGTGGCCGTGTTGTACATTCTTCAAGAAACCACACTCAATCAAGTTGCCTCGTCGCAAAACCTTTTACAGAAGTTCTTTACAAACGCCCGCCCAAACACAAATGGGGTAACGGTGGAGGAAGCACGCAAGGTTGACCTGGGAGCGGGGATCACAATCGACTTTGTCAATTTCCTCATCAACCTGGGCAAGGGCAACGTCGGTGGCGGTGTCTCAGCTGGTCGCCGAAGGCGGCGGTCAAACTGACGCAACCAATTGTCATTTTCTTCCGTTTTAATTCAGGCCTGAACAGTTATTGCCCACCTCGGAAAATCCCATGCTGGGCTGCCGTGAGGTCGCGCTATTTGGTTGTGTGCCATGAGCGGGCATTACCAACCATGTGGGCAGGCAAGCAATGTGCAGGTGATATTTAAGTAGCGTATTCTAGGGCAGCGGCGGCGTAGAGACACGGATTCTCTTTTGATACCATAGCATTTTGACGGGCACTTTTGGAGGCCTCATATATAGAAAGATATATATACTGTTTGCACTCGACACTTGGAGTTCCCGTCCCTTGAACGTGAAATCTGAGCGCATATAGTCGCACAGATGTCTCTCGGATTTTGCACGTGAGTCACGGCAAGTCACAGACGCAGGGGCAGTCCCATCATTTTGGACCAGTCAACAAACAAACACCCTGTGTCCACTTGGTATGGAGTCTTACCAGGCCTCGGCCGCGAAATAAGAGTAAGCCCGTGCGTGCCCAGGAGACCGCTGCGTCGCATTTAGTTCTGGCCATCAGGCGACCCGTGGGCTGTAGGGTCGCAAGGCTGCGAAGGGTTTCTTTCTGTCGCCTCTCGCGCTCCTCCAGGGCACCGTATACATGTACCTATCTTTGAGGAAATGGAGGCTGACCTGTGCCTGTGCCTGCCTTAGAGGGTATATTTATCTCTAGACGACGACGTAGTGAATCGAGGGGGGTTCACTTGTTTCTGGACCAATTCGGACGTGTGTATATGTACAGTAGGTACGCAAGTGAGTATGCCTAGATCTCGAGTGGTTCTTTGGGTGCCGCCCCTGACGATGGTGCTGGGTAGGTAAAGCGGAAAACCACGTCAAGACTCTTGACGAGTAGAAAGAGAGGGAGTGCGGTATGTGCGTGCACATACCTGCTTGTTGATATCAGGGCCGGGCATGGTCGAGCCGCCCCTATAATAATAATTAATTGGGTCTGATGATCAGCTCGGCGCATACATATGCGCCGTTGAAAAGTTGGGGAGCCCGGCAGCCAGCCAGCGGCGTGGGATTGGGGATCAAATCAAATGTGATGGCGGGCCTGCAGACTGCGAGCGAAATTTGTCTTGGCAGGGCAGCCGCAGCTGGGCGAGGCGGGCTAGGCTGGATCTGGAGATGGTGGCCGGGGCTGCTTTCGCGCTAGGCTGGTTGTGGGTTTAATGGGCTGGATCTTTCGCCCCCTCCCCTCAGGTCCTCTCCCCACTGATGTTCCCTCGATTTCGATTCCGAAGGAGCTCTAGATCGCCCCCTTTCTGCTCAAGTGTCTGTCTATCCTGTCGAATGGAGCCACAAGGATGCGTAGGTCCGTGGCGCAAGCACCTGTATATGCCAAAACTGCATTCTTCATTTCGTCTCTCGTTGTTGCCAACGGACGGGGGATAGGCAGATGTTTACAGTGTAGCATTGCGGGCGGACGTTGAATCTCCGAGCGGGCTCTTATGGACTCTTGGTCTGTGTACATGAGGCATGGATGGAATTCATGGGTATTTGGACGGTCTTGGGAGTAGAGTAAAGTACAGATGTAGCAGCAGCAGCTGCAGCAGCAGAAGGACCATTGGGCGAGTTTGCGGCCATGAGCACTGGACGTCCACAATGACGACGACGACGCCTGAAGCCACGCGTACGCGCGTCAGTCGCGATCAGTGCAGCGAGGTCTTCCCCGCGTCAACGTGCACAGAGTGTACGGGAGTTCCTCAAGGAGCATACTCGCCGAAGCCAGTGCCAAGCTCAGATTGCAGATGACGTTGGGCTGCTCAATCCGGGATTGGGCCGTGCACGAGAGAAGCGTCTGCCAGAAAGCGCTGGTCGACAATGTCTTGACCTGTTGCTTCGTCAACGAAGCAATAACGAAGCAACAGCACCAATCTTGACTGATTCCCTTTGCAAGCGGCCCTCGATCCGACCTGCCAGCCTGTCCTGCCAGTCCACAGACCCCCTGGAACCACGCGCATCTCGACCACCCTGGTCGAATCTGATACTCCACCATGGGCTACGCAGTAGGCACAGGGCGCCGAGTGTTGCCACTTCCAATCTCGACTTGCTGCTCCAAGCGGCGACAAGGAGCAGCGCCCTCTGCTATCCCGCTCCACACGCTAGCAACAATATCACCCACGCCGTCGAGGCCGACCCGCCAGTTAGCCTGTGTGTGCGTGCGCATAGGGAGATCATCATCAACGCCCACTGCAGGCGTCTTCTCTGTCCCTCCCTCACATCTCCAGCACACGGATCGTTGCTCCCTCTCTTTCTCTCTCTCCCCCCCTCTACGCATCCGTCGTCGCGCCTCTCGCTCTTTTTTAACCAAACACCAGTTTTGGCTCGGCTCTGTTTGTCGCTCACTCGCCTGTCGCTCTCTCTCCCCGCAGTGTTTCCGCTCAAACCTGGCCCGGACCACTATCCTCACCTTATTCGCTACGCTCTCTACAGTCCCGCCTACGACCCAACCCATTCGCAGTCACTGCGCATCTCAGATCGAAATTTTACCGGCACAGTGTTGGATCGCCCGATTCTCAAGCTTCAATCTTCTTCAAATCGTGCACGGCCATCGTTATATCTCTCCAAACTACTGCCTATCGGCACTCGAGCACCTGCCAACCACGGTTCCACCAGTGAGCAGTGGTGTGTCATCCCTGCGCCGACGCAGTATCGCAAACTAGCTATCCTTCGCCATGGACACGACTCATCGATGGTTCCTGCAGGAGGGAAAGGTAAGTCGAGCTCCTGTCAATCAGTCGCGCACACCCTGGTCCCATTGCCAAGCATATATCACCCCTCCTCATCCCCGTGCTTTGCTAACGTGGGACACGCACACAGAGCAAGCGCGAGACGATGGACTCGTTTGTCCTCCCGGCTCTCGTTATGCCTGGCGCCGGAGGCTCGGCGAGGCAGTACGAGAGCGACCTGCATAGCATCGCCGGATCACGGCGCGCATCAATGGCTTCGATGGCTTCAATGGGGAGCTACACCACACCGTCCATGTTCCCTACACCACCAGGGAGCACTGGCGGCAACGCTATCCACACGACAACCCTGACAACTCCTCGGTTCAGATCGAGCTACCAACAAGTTACCTCGAACCCGTCCCCAGTGGGCTCGCTACGGTCTCCGCCCGCCTCTGCGTCGGCAATGTTGTCGCCAGCCCTCTCAGGTCACACTTTGGTCTCGCCACTGCACAGCCCGATGCAACGCCCCGATAAGACGTACAGCTCTGCGCAAGACGGGCGGCCGCAGATGTCGCGCTTCACGAGCTCGGATACTGCGGCGAGTGTTATGACTGCACAGTCAACGGGTGGTCTAGCGCCGCTGACGCGCCAGGCGAAGCGCGAGAGCTGGCAGAGCGGGCGAACGGCAAACAGCAGAAAGTCGGCCGGCCAACTTCGATCATCACTGCAGACGGTGCCTGACCATGATGGCGACGGCGACGACAGAGGGTCTGGGGCGATAGAGAAGGGCGGCATCGTAGAGACATTTTCACAAGCAGAGTCGCCATTATCCCCACCCCCGCCGCTCAAGAGCTACACGACGTTTACGGGCTTCCGACCATACTCGGTGCACTCGTCCTACACGTACGTGGATGACGGGGAGAGCGAGGTCGGGGTACCCGTGGGTGGCGGTGTAAGTGGCGGTATGGGCGGCGTGGCGGGTAAGGCCGACTTCATGGGCAGCGACGGCTTGCCGCTGCGGCCGACGGCGGCGATGCGTAGGCGGAAGCTGATTGTGCGGTGGGCGTGGGCCATTGGCGTGCTGTGTATCGTTGCGGTGGTTGTGGGCGTGGCAGCCGGCCTTGTCAATGCCTTCTCGGCACCAAAGTAATGGACCAAACGCGTTCTCATGTATCATGCCATCTTGTTCTTGTACGTTTTTTTTTTTAGCGACTTCTTCTTTCTCGGGTTCAGCAAGGCGAGCTTGTTTTTGGTGGAAGGGTTTAGGGGAAACTTCAATTCAATTGACACAGAGTCTGGAGCAGCACAATAACGGCTGCTCCCCTTTTTCCATTCGACGACCTTTTTGCCGGGACAGTTGATTCCTTTGAAGTTTCAAGCATCACGCGCCGAGCTCCGAACGTGATCGGAGGTTATCTCACCAGGCAGCAGCTGACATGGATATTCGCCCCACCGTTGAGCACGCTTCTCAGCGATTCGAGTGACCAAGAAGCCCGGTGTTTGCCGTTATAGGAAGATACCCTCCTCAGGCAATTGGAAGATCAGTCGTTGCGAAGGAATGCGGAGGGACCTCTGGACCCGCTTTCCACCGGTAGCTTCCGCATGTCAACGGAGGCAGGAGTGCAAGTGTATGACAAGCATTGATTTAAATGACGCGGCTTGCTGCCTTTCCATCACAGTAATTGTTTCATTAATTAATACCCCCACTTGGGTCATATCCCCATGCGCCGCCTTGGTGGTCTTCTCAATCCCGTTGCTGTTACTTCCCACAGGTCATACACGACATGATTATTTAACGTGAGCAGGCATGGACAGCAACGAGCAGGAACGGGCCGGCGAGGGACCAGACATGACCGCCGCCGCCGCCATCAGCACAATGGCAGCCGCATCTGAACCGCCATCGGCGAGAGGCCGAGGGCCGTCCTCCGGCAAGATGAACTACGCGTGCGAGGCGTGCCGGCTTGCAAAGCTCAAATGCCAGCCTGACCCGGCTGAGCCTGGGATCTGTAAGAGGTGTGTCTACAATGGATGGGCCTGGATGCGGTACAACGACAATGTGGGCGCGTGCTGACGTCGAGGGCTGATTTGCTGGCCCAGATGCTCCGAGTTCAAGCGGGAGTGCATCTTCCGCACGGGGCCTCGGACGCGGAGGTCAAAGTACTCGCAGGCGTAGGTCGTTTCGCTTTATTTCCCACCCGTGTCAAGAAACAGCAAGACTGACAAAGATGTGCAAGGTGAAGAAGCGCCTCAGCACCGCTGCCGCCGCCTGCCGGGCCCAGTAAGACGTTCAGCATAAACTTTGAAATGCCCGCCGAGGAGCAGCCGGATGCGCAGTTTGATTTGCTCCGTACGATGCACGAGAGGTCCCAGTTCGGCCTACTCGACTCCAGCGACGATGAGGACGGCGAGATAGGAGGAGGAAACAGGCAGGGCCACGGCGCGCAACGAAAGCCGCCACCTTCACAGTCTGCTGCTACTGCTGCTGCTGCTGTGGCCACTTTCAGCTTTGCAGACATGTCCACGATGCCCCCGCGCGTCGGCACGGGGTCTCCTACGGCAGGGTCGTCTGCGGGTAGCGCCAACACCGGCGTAACAGGCGAGACCAAAACCTCCAAGCTGCAATCAATGGGCAGTCTCGCCATCAGACCACAGTTCAACCTTGATTCCGCGACGGCGCTGCTCGACCACTTCCGCGGGATGCTCGCGCACTGTCCCGTCTTTGTGCTCCGGCCCCAGGCCGACGTCCGATCTATGGCGCGCGAGCACCCGTTTGTCCTGCTCGCCATCCTCGCCGTGTCGAGCTGCACTACGAGCCTGCAAGGGTATAGCCTCTACGACGAGGAGTTCCGCAAAGTGCTCGGACTCAAATTTGTCGCTGGCGGCGAACGTACGCTCGAGCTGCTACAGGGTCTCCTAATCTACTGTGCATGGTACGCAGCTCCCAGCTTACGTCCATATCCCATCAATGATGTGACGATTTCTGGCTGACATTGATGATTATGCAGGTATCCTTTCCACCTGCGCCCGAAAAGCAGGCATGGCACACAGTACCTCCGCATGGCGATCGACATTGTGCAAGATCTTGACCTGGACCAGGAGGACGGCATGCAAATAGCTGCCGAGGACAAGCTAGCCAGCATACGCGCATTCCTCGGCTGTGTTTACCTCGAAAGCATGTAAGTTTTGATTTGCATGCGAGTACTTGCCTTGTCTAAATGCAGCGGAAGGAGCTGATCGTAACACGAGAGCAGCTACGCGACGACGTGGTACAAACCTCGAGCATTTCGCACGTCTACATGGTGTACTAAATGTGGCAACGTCCTCGAACAGAGCAGTAGCCTGTATCAGGATCACGTAATTGTCTGGCTATCGCGGTTGCAACAGGTCAGCGGCGAGATCAATAGCCAGATATACACTGCGCGCAGGTCCTTATACCAGGACGATGATCAGCGCGAACTGATTCGGCTGGGGCTGATTTCTCGCTTGCGGGATCTGCAAAACGGTATACCAAGCCAATATTTGACATCGCGTAAGTATCGATGTTGCGTCTATTCTTCCGAAGGCAAATATTGAAGCCCGGACTGACAACTCCTCTGATGCAGCGAGCGTCGTGCTTTGTTCACGATTCGTCGACATTTATGCGGTTGCGGGTGTCGCCATGCGGGCATCCGGCGGCACACCCACGGCGAGCAACTGCCGGCTACTCTGTCCGCCGGAAATGTTGGACATTACCCATAACGTGCGGGCGTTTCTAGACTTTGTGGCCAACCTGAACAACAATCAAGTATCCGACCTGTGCAGCGCTGATCTGGGCCGTGTCATCCTTGTACTCATCTTAGCATCTCGACTTTGTTTTCCCATGCCTAAGATTTGTCCGGGTCTAGACTACCTCCAGGCCCGGAGCATACTTCGATACAATGACTTTCTCGAGAAGTTGACCGCGGCACCGGCCGATGATGTCGGGAAAACCGGTGACGGTGATCGCTCTGATGGCTCCAGTGGTGGGAAGCAGCACGCTGACATCATGAGCAGCAGCAAGACCAACGTGGCGTCTGCACTCCGTGTGGTCTTGCGTGGCCTGAGGGAGGCATACATAGCCAAGATTGCCGCGCACGACGCTAAGCGCAGCGCAACGGAAGCTGCAGCTGCGACTACTGCCAACAGCAGCAACCACTGTGTTGACTGGTCATCATTGTCAAGTCTAGAATATCAGCAAGAGCGCGAAAGGCCTAGCCGCAAAGCATGCCCCATGATTAACGGCACCCTGGACGAATATATCGCTGTCTGGGGCGGCCAGCCGGACCAGCAGTACCACAGCCGGTTGTATCAAGTCCAGCAGCCACATCCGAGCGCGCAACCAGATATGCCATTGCCCCAAAACGGCGGCGGTGGTGGCGGCGTGAACTTCTACAGCAACAATAACAACAACAGTATAAGCAATGGCTCGTCAGCCATGCTGTCGTCGGGATACCCAACATCACACAGCGACCAGAGCTCTGCGGCCGGCATGGTGCCGCTGCCTACTACCACTGCTGCGTCCGGCTTCTCCTCTTGCGGCCCGTCCGCGAGTCCTGCAGATGGCAGTCATCTTGGTAGTGGCAGTGGCAACGACGACAGCGGCCAGCCCGGAACAGGTCGTGTGCATGAGCCTCCGCAAGCGGCACCAGTGGTATTTGAAGATCTGTGGGATGCTATGACGATGGGCTGGGCGGACACGGACTTGGTCGGCATAATCGACGTATCACAGCCACATGGAGAACAATGAAGAACGACGGATATCCAGACACCGGGGGGGTGGGTCATGACGGCGAGAGGCGCAAAGAAAGCGAGTCGGGAAATAGGCCGGGGGCACTATCGGGACTAACAAGTGAGGCGTCCTGCACCAATAAAGGTGATCCTGTTCACATGTTATCATGCATGTAAAATGTGTAAACTTTGCACACCAGCTTGAGGGTCTAGCTACTTATACATACTCTAGCACACAGACACACTTGACAGAGAGATTACTTCTCATATACACATATGCGTGAATAACTCGTGGGGCAACGATCAGAGGTCACAAGCAATCAACATCTTTCACTTTCAACGGTGCAAAATCCGAGTGAGGACCTCTGACCCCATACTGCAACACGACTACACGATCTTTCCACAACCTCCTTCCCTGCAAGGCGCGACCACCAGATAAACCAGACAGCTCGTAGCAGTTCCATCCTGTCATGTCTCGATACATACCCCGCCTCCTATTTGTTCCTATTCGTACGGCTTCTGGGCATGGATGTGTACGCTATTTTGTCGCTTGTGTGTTAGTCTTGCCCAATCTTCTTCTTTCTGATTTACCCCCCCCCCCCGGGGGCCAGTGCGGGATGGGGGCGGGAGGAAAAAAATTATAAATAGGAAAGAAAACTCACCCCTCAGAATAGCAATGGATCTTTGGGTTCTTCATGTCGGCCTCAACCCGGACGAGGAACTCGCGCACCTGATCCGCCTCCCAGCCGAGGATCCGCGTGAACAGGGCCATGCTCATGCTCTCGAGCCCGTTGACCATGTCGGTCTGCAGGAGCAGCGCCATCTCCTTGTTCCTCGCGCCCTTGGGCCAGGGGTTGAGCCCCACGGCCTCGCGCTTCTCGACAATGTTGACGCAGCCCATCTCTTGCAGCCACTGGGTGTAGTACCGGGCGTTTGTCCAGCGGCGGCCCGTCATAGTGGCGGCCTTGATGAGCTCGTCGGCCCACTGCTTCAGGGCGCACCCGGGCGGGGGAGGGGTGAGGAACTGGAACGGCATGATGGGGTCTCGCAGCTCGATCCACCCGCCCGGGGCGAGCGAGCGGATGGCCTCGGCGAAGACGGCGCGCGGGTCCTTGAAGCACGTCACCACGGCGCGGATGTGGATCAGGTCAAACTTTTGGGGGAAGCACCACTCGTCCTCGGCGTCGAAGATTTCGAACTCGACGTTGGGAGGGACGCTGTTTTTCCGGGGGAGAGGTTGTGCAGAGTATGTCAGTCGTCATTCTGCATTGGGTCGGGGAGCCGCGGGAGGACAAATCTACTGACTATGGCGGTTGAATCGGTGACAGGTCGATTCCGAGGACGTTTGTCCCAGGGTATTGTTGGCCTGAGTCTTGGTTTTAGCAGTGGTAGTTTGGAGTTCGCGCGGGCTGGTTCGAATTTTGATTCCGTGCCAGGCCACAAGCGATCTTGCAGCGTTGCTGGATATTTTGGGTCCCCTGGGATGGGAGAAAAACTCACCAAACTCGATTGCCCAGATACCCGTCCCACAAGCGACGTCTAGAACATTGTGGCAGCGCTCGTCTATGGGAGCATTGAACAGTCTGCCGTCGTTGGCGAGTGTGTATATCCGGTGCTGGAAGTCTGTAGATACCACATACGTCAGCCGATAGGCCTTGTCATGTGGAGGTCAACCTCTCGGTTGATCTGTCGGGGCGATGGCGCCTACCGAGCCTGTCTTGTTCAACCTGTGATTGTGTGAGTTATCACGCTTTGGACTAGCTGATGGCTCCAACCATAGACGGAGACCCAAGATGGCGGTCAGTCAGTGAGGGGATCAATCGAAGTACCTCATCGTTTGGTAGCATATATTTGCCCTCCTTGTAGCGATGGTATGTCCTACCGTTCTCTACGACATGGTCGTAGATGCTACTTGTAACACTCCTGGTCGACGAGCTGGGAAGATTCGATTAGTTCTGCCGGACCAGCGATGGTGTATATTCCGTACTGTATGCTGGCACTGCCCATAGCAGAATCACGATCCCAAATGGTCTGATGGAGGAGCACTAGATTTAGCAAGACAAGGCCATGACTTGATGGCAAGTGGCGCAAGAGGGCCCGGAGCTTACATCAACTTCGAGAGCATTCAACTCGAAAAGCTGCGGTTCGTGGGCCTCTGCCATGGCAACATCAGCGGCGTCGGTGCTGTCATGGCTGTCAGGCTGGGCGCTTTGGCCGTGGCGGACTTCGTCGCTTGTCCCAATCATGGTGCAAAGCCGACACAACTCTCCAGCTCGCAATGTTGGTGGGGTTTCTTCCGTTTTGATGGTGCATACACCCCTCATGAATATGGCCTGCCGGCCTCGGATCGCCGCAAGGATGGCACTCTCGCAGATGCTTGTTGTCGTTGAGGCCAACGACGGGGCATCACGGAGTGGCGGAGGTATCGCCTGCGCACGGGCACGGACACGGAGAAGGACACGGGCAGGGACACGGGTTCTGCAGAGTTGAAATAGCCGGGTTGAGCTGTCTCGGGACGCCTGTCCGGTGCGGAGCGAATGCGAAGGGGTGTACGTGCTGCAATGCAGAGGCAGCTGGTTCCAAGGTTCGCAGGCCAGGTTGCGCGAGCTGCATTTGGCTGCCCTGGAAAGCCAAAAAAGCCAAAAAGCCAGGCAGTACTCCGTAGTACACTGCACTGCAATTCCGATCCCACCGTTGCTCCGCGCCGTGGCGCAATCACATTACAGCTTCCTTGTCGGGCCACTTGTCGTTACACCATGCCCACTGCCTACTGCTGCCCTGCTTCTAGCCACAACGTCCACCATCCTGCCGCCAACAATGCTTTACTCGGAGCTGGCCCACCACCAACATGGGCCGGCTATCCCAACAGATTCGTCACCTGTCGCAAACATCCACTGGTATGTGCATACGCTGCACCCCTGCCCAGGTCCTCTGCGTCCTGAACGGCCGGTCCGGGCTCCGTCAGAGCGAGTTGAGCCAGTTGAGCACCATCATCGCCTTCACGAGGTTGCCCCGCAAGTCCATATGCACGCCGTCGTAGAGTGAGGCTTGGACACTCATATTCCACGTGCCGAGGTGGTCAATCTGTCGCCGGCCTGCCTCTACCGCCATCGTCTTTTCGAACCGCATCAACGCCTTGTTGCCCTGGCTCACCAGCCATTCGTCGGGTTTGAGCTCACCCGCAGCGTTCGGAGTCACCAACAGGATGGGTAAATGGCTTCGAGTACCCCGCTCCTTGCCGGCAATGTGCCCTAGACCCGGACGGACAATGTCGAGAACAGCATCGAGCCAAGCCAACGAATCCTTGTGACTAAGGTCGTTCCACAATCCATGACCAAGGACGAATGCACGAGGTCGGGTCGTTCCGGCACTCACTGTGCTCCTCAATCGTTCCAGTTCTTCCTCCGGCATGGGGTAACGCACCATCTGTTCGACTGCACATCCATGTCAGCTCTGCATCATTGGCAGGCATACAAAGCACACGTTGCGGCTCACTTTTGATGGTTGTGGTCCAGCCACGATCAAACTGCAGACATTTCAAGCTTGCAAGATCGTGCTTCACCACGTCCTCTGTGCTGAAGATTCCTTGGACAGAACAGTGCTGAACGTCGAACTGTCGATTGCAGAAACACTTATTTCTACACAGCTCAGAGTCAGCAACGACATAGGAGCTGGCTTTTTCTAGGACGTATGCGTTGGTTATCAAGGTAGTCACCTTTCACTTTCGTCAAAGTTCCAGTCAGTGACGCCTCCGTAACCAAGATCCTCTCGGATCAAGATGTTGATGGCTCCGATCACGTGGCGCAACATGGAGTCACCCACGAGTACGATTTGGGAGAACCTGCCGAGTATTCCGCATATGTCCTTGGTGGTGTACCACTCGTAAGAGCAACCTCGAGAGAGGTACGGGGCGTCTTTGCCGACTCTCCCTCCGGACGACATCGCTTTGAGAAGCGACTGACGATCTGGGCATAAACCGCCAACGCTCTGGTACAAATCCGTTGAGGAGATGTTGCACATCGGGCCGTGATACTTGAAATTTTTGAAGGTATCATGTGATGCTCCAAAATTCGAGGCATCCATCAGGCGAGAAGACTCATTCTGGAGGTCAAGGCTATTTGGACAATGGCAGTGGTCACGGTAGCTAACAAGACGCCACAATAAAAGTGTAGTGCAGATAAGAGCAACAACTACACATATTCGACCGTGTCTTCGCGAGAGGCGTCGGGTACGGGAGTATAAGCTGATGAGATTGAGACGGCTGTTCTCAGGTGGGGCTGGCAAGAGCCCGCGGTCTTTTCGATACCGGCGTCCGTCGTGTTCGACTTCGTGGGCAGCAGTTTCGCCCATGTCCGCGATTGATCGTAGGAGCTCCAAGCTTGGCGATATGCGTCTCGCTGGGTGCCTGGCAGGTTATGCAAGCTGGCGGCCTCTAAATTCGCACCCTAATAAGCTCGAATCTAGAGGCTTGATGCCTTTTGAGAAGTACGAGTAGGAGCCCAGGCTGATTTAGTGTGTTGCAGAGGAAGAAGCGTGTTGCCTGCGTCACCTCTTGTGCCCTCGAGAGAACCTGACTTTTACTAGCTTCTCCATTGTGGAAGACCCCTGTGGCACGGGGAAAGAGCAATGCAGATACATTCTCCTGCCGCTCAAACATGGTCCTGAGAATTGGAATCGGTACGCTCTGCATAAGAGCAAGACGTCCTCAAAGCAAGGATCCAATAGCAGCCATAGACACCCAGCTATGTATCTGAACCTGGAAGGCAGCCGTCAGACCACAAACTTGTATTTACGAATTTAAAGGCATGGGGGCATCTCTGATTCTCAAACGGCTGTAATATCGCCTGGAAGCAGCAACGCCTGCTGCGGATTTACTGTGGGCAAGAGTCTTGCACACAACGCTGGCGGTCCCAAGCGTGTCCGAGGAAGGCACTATCGAGCTCCTCTACACTTAGTCAGCTAAAACTCCGAACACACCGGCATGTCCCGTAAGCTACGGGTCAGCCCGGGCTGACATGAACTTCACAGTAACCAGCCTCACTCCAATATCGTTACTTTTCCTCGCGGAGCTGGCTTTCCAATTGCCGCGCCTCACTGTAGTCGTGCCAGATCCTCTCGTCAGATCTCGACGTCACTGCCCGATTAGCGCCCGCTTGTCTCAGTGCTCTGGCCTGGTGCAACACAAGGACTCGGCATAGCCATCGCACAAGCGGCGGTTTCTCCACACCCTCTCGAGGCAGATCTTTGCAAAAAGCGGCCAGATTTCGAGTGTCGATATCGCATACTTGGCGGTCGATCCCGGCGTAGACCAGTGTGCTGCCTCCTTGCCACGTGGTGCTCCGCTCAGGGTCCTGAAGCTGCTGCCTTTCGCCGGAGTCTTCCCCAGCGAAAAGCCAGAGCACGAAAAGATGCACAATATTGAGTCCCTGGTCCGCCAGTCCCGGCCCGTGGACCTCAATATCCCGTATGACACTGCAACTATTGCTGGCAAGACCGTCCTCATCACAGGGGGCGCCTCCGGCTTCGGCGCAGGCTTTGCACGGCGATGGGCGGCCCTTGGCGCCAATCTCATGATTGGTGACGTCTCGGATGCTGACGGCGAGGCTCTCGTCGCCGACATACGGCAGTCCACCGGCTCCTCGCATCACCACTACTTCCACTGCGACGTGACAGATTGGTCGTCTCAAGTCAAGTTCTTCAAGAAGGCTGCAGAGTGCAGCCCGCACGGCGGTATTGATGTTGTCATCGCCAACGCCGGTGTCAAAGACACTGATAGCCACTTCGACAGTCCGTCGAGCGACCTCAGCCAGCTCGACTGCAAGCCGCCGAACCTGGCATGCCTGGATGTCAACATCACTGGCGTTGCGTACACCACCCACCTGGCTCTATTTTGGCTGCCTCGGAGTTCAGGCAAAGATAAGCTTATCATGCTGCTGGGCTCAGTTGCCAGTCTGATTCCTTTGCCCCCCCAAGTGCAATACACAACCAGTAAGCATGCTGTGCTCGGCCTGTTCCGTAGCTTGCGCGGCACAGCATGGCAACACAACATCCGTGTCAATCTGCTTTGTCCATACTTCATCAAGACGCCTATCATTCCGCCCACAGGTAGGGTGTTGCTGGCAGGTGGGGGCATGGGCGAGACTGACTCCGTCGTCGAGGCAGCCACACGCTTGTTATCCGACGAAAGCGTCATTGGCAGGGCCCTTGTGGTTGGCCCCAAAGTGCGAATCCAGGGCGATGCCAACACGTTAGCGGATGAGTTCGAGATTGTTGGTGTCGACGATGGGAACGACAGCCCATCGTCGCAAAGCAGGAATGGCACTACGACTAGGGATATCTGGGAAGTCTACGCTCATGACTTCGAGGCCGTGGAGACATTTGTCTACCGATTTGCTAAGATGTTGTACACTGTGGAGCAGATCAGGGGTTGGGCGGGCTGGTTCAAAGATATGGTAGAGGCTGTGACCATGAGCTTGCGTGGTCCAAAACGGAATCAGCGAGCATGACGTAACGGCCAACCCAAGTTTGCTAAAAGTTCAATCTGATAGGCAGTGGGAGGAGTGTTTATTGATTTACATTGATACGTCTGTGCATACACGTACCGAGTGCCAACTTTCCAGTGTTCCACTGGCTAGCTCTATTGCCTCTAGCTCAAAGACATGTCTTGTCTCTTGCTGTACTCTTATCTGGCTAGCTGCCGTGGCATGCTTTTTGAGATGGAAGGACTTAACAGCGGGCCCTCGCAAGCTAAACAAATGCCCCAAATTGTTGAGATTCGCGCACAGATAATGCAGGCATGCTCTTTGATGCGTCGCACCTCCCTGTAGGAAGGGTTTGACCTGGCTGCATGCCCAGGTACATATGCTATATGTAGTCTGAATAAACGGTGAGCGTTTGCTCAAGCGACAGCTCCTTCTTCCCAGTCGTTCTGCTAGATCTCCGTAGTCGTTCAATGTCCAGGGCGTGCCGTCACATCAAGCACTTCTTATTATACCTACCATCGGCACTACTGCCAACCATCTAATACTGCACCCAAAACGGCAATCACAGCGCCGCCAAAGACAAAACTATTTCGGCGACCAAAGTGGTGTTATCAAATGTCGCGATTTCCAAAGCTTAGCTGGGCCTAGGCCATCTCACCACGCTCTGTGACGTCTTACTACACTTGTATCCTCACATCAAAAGCCTGCTTCCAGCGTTCGGATGGTAAAAGTCACACAAGACACCTGCATCTCAATCGTTTTGGAGTCCGCCGTGCCATTGTTCCAGGAGAGACGGTTTGCTAGACAATCACAAGATATTGATGCTCTGCCACCTGAGCGCGGCTGGTACCACTTCGGACATGACGAGCTACGGCTTCCAATATATCGACTACTAGACACTTTATGGTGGGCTTTTCTCGTATCATCGCGGCAATGAAGCATGGCTTGCAGCGACGTACAAACTAACTGCTTTGTCGTTCGCTACATAGGTGCCTACGGACGGGAGCTGAAAGATTTCGGCCGTCGAGAAGCCTCAGCCGTCCGGCACAGGAGTACAAGAAACACACGTGGCTCCGATCACTCCGCGGTCTCCGCGCTACCAGAGCGTTTCTTGGCAGCGGGAACATGAGCGATTGGCATGTTGCAGCATGCAGGAGGGAGCCGTAGGCGCTCCGCAGAAGCGACAATCTCGCAAGACTCAGGGGTGTTACGGCGACACTACTAAGCACCGGTGATGCTAGACCTAGCTGGAGGCTAGCACCGTCCCTGTCAGTGATGCGGAATGCATGGCGCATATGCCCCTGCAGCACGTGGCCAGTGGCAGCAGCATGGGCCAAGGCCCTTGTCACGCTCTCAGGCGTCACTCGGCAAGTCCTTGCAACTCTAATTTCATCAAGCTTGGACGGCCATGAAAATCAATATTCGCAGAGCCGGTGGCCATTGGCAAGTGGGCATGTCCGCGACATACAGACCCTCATCTCGTTTGGACTTTCGCCCAAGCTCACAACACGCCATCACATCTGCGGGTTGCAAGGCTGATCCATGGCTGTCAGGATGGCTCAGCAGTCCTTGAGCCAAAAACCCATGATCCTGCCCTGCTGCTGAAGACTCCGTGTCATCCTTGCTCGCGGGGCACATGCTAAGCCTGATCCCGTGCGTATTCGCGCCATATCGTAGACGTCCCGCCCGGTTCAAGCTGCTCCAAGTGCCGTGCGTCGGGATTTGCAACGCTTCACACACAACCCTGCCTTGGGATGTAGCAACACATGACCTCTGTCGTCATATCAAGACAATAAGCATTCCGAAGTGCCTGTTGTTTCATTGACCGCTACAGTAGGTTGTGCTGTCAGCCTGGAGCCAAAACGGCAATAGAAGGAAGCTGTTCCACACCGCACAGGGTTGATGTGTCTTTATTTCCCCTTCTGGAAAGAATTCTTAGAAACCGGTAATCTTCGGTGGTCCGATGCCAATAGTGCGGGTGGACGGGGAGAGTGATGACCTTTCCCGATCACGCCCTGCCGAAACCTTAAGGATTACAAATATCCGCCCAAACGAGCTGAGCATACTCTCGCTGTCCCTGCGCCTTTGCTTGGGCGACAGAGAAGCCAATCAAGCCTGACTCGATCATCCTTGCGGGCCGCAACTAGAGTTCTAGAACGTTGCACTGCATTAAATTGCCCGGCATCCTTGTATCCATACTCTGTTCTCTCCAACGTATATCTATTTTAAACAGCTCGAGTTTAACTGACGGGGAGCTGTAAAACAACATTTCGCCATTCAGGAAGAACGCTCTCCGAGACCCTGATGGAACCCTGCATCACATCACACCCACGAGTAGCCATTTCCCGAGAATCATAAAGACGTTGCAGGTAGCTCCCAAGATATCAAGGGCAGGGCGTATGATCCATTTTCGACCCCGTTTTTCGACTTCAGCACAGACGCGTGAATACAATGTCACAAACTGACGCCGAGGTATTAGGCCCCGCCTGCCCTTCGTCCCAGGTCGCGAGTGTTGAATGCTGACCATACCCAGGCGGAGAATACTGCAAACGAGCAGAGCTGCAACTGTTCTGCAAACATCCACCGCACCGAGGATGAGAGCGGGCAGTACATCGAAGCGTATGGACACAAATTCCATTCGTCGGGCAACATATTTGTGCCCTTTGACGAATCTGAACAGCAACATATGCATGCACGGCATCGGCTGTTGCGGGTATGCCTCGACGGCGCCTTGACCAACACTCGGCTCTCCCCGGAAACCCGCACGATCGTGGACATTGGCACCGGAACCGGCGTGTGGGCTATTGAGATGGCCTCGCGATATCCGGGAGCACAGATAACAGGAATCGACATATCAAAGATCCAGAGCAGCTTGGTACCAGGCAATGTCAATTTTCTCATTGGAGATATCGAGGAGCCCTGGGACATCGATGACGGCTACGCCGATTTCATCCACATGCGCGACATCACAGGCGGGATTCGAGACTGGCCAGCGTTGGTGGCCCAGGCCTACCGGAAACTGAAGCTTGGCGGCCTCCTCGAGATGACCGAGATCCGCACCACACCACACGACTTTGACGGCAAGTTCGAGGATGCCGTCTTGTGCCCCTCGTACACAAAACTGTTCAAATCTCTCTATGAAAAAGCCAACATGGACTTCGACCCGTCGCCAAAGTTCCCCGAGTGGCTCCACGAAGCGGGCTTTGAGAACGTGACGCAGCGGATGGAGCTTCTTCCGATCGGGACCTGGGCAAAGGACCCCAGGCTCCGGAGACGCCAGAAGCTCTTGAACGAGCTCATCCATCTGTTCTTTGGTGAGTCTGAAATTGATCCAAAAAAAATTGCTCTGTTCCTTCACTCGGCAGCGCGCCCGAACTGACTTCTTGGACCTCGCGAGCCAGGCCACCACTCCTCCATGATTTTCGCGGGCGCCGGCTACGACAAGGAAGCCTTCGACAAGCAAATAGAGGAAATAAAGCAAGAGGTCCTCAACCCTGGGGGGCAGGCGAAACCATATGTCATGGCGTAAGTGAAGCCCGCATGCAAGCCATCCCCCTCCTTTGTACTCACCTTTTCAGGTTTAGTAGTCACTTAATGTATGAGTGTCTAATAACGCATATTTGTAGGGTTTTCACAACGGCAAAAATGCCAACGACTGACCACTCGACCGTGGAAGCATGAAAAATGGAGGGGGAAACAGCTCCCTGTTCTGCGCTGGCTCGTCGGACACCCTCTTCCGCGCCGCACTTTCTATGTGTGTTTTATAATAATTGATCCTTGTCGCTATATCATAACGTCACGATACGGGGTGCTCGCAATCCCTTGTGGACATGTAGCCAACCCGGCTTTTCCATACAAAGGATGTAGATTACGCAGAGATTTTGCATAATGTGCGACCACTGCTTCATTCCGCAAGTCATTTGCACAAGTTTCCAAATACCACACGCCCTGAATAGCTATTATATCGGGGCTGAGCGAACGACAGGTTCGTCACCAGCACATTACATGATCAAAATGATTGATTGCACCAATCATCAGACAATAAGCCGCAGCACTTCTATTTTATTTTATGCGGAGCGATTACCTTGTTCGAATGATGAGCTGAACTGTGAGCCACTATGCCGATGATTTTATGATGGCAACTCAGTCTTCACACAAGACGGCGACTCGGTCGAGATCCCAAATACTCTCCCGCGCTTCAGCTAGCCTTGGTAGCCTGTCCAGGATCGATCTTTAACGAGAAATCGACATAAGATGTACCCTGGTGGATGGAGCTGGTCGAGATGATATCGATATCTTAAAACAGGGTTAGTGATGGGCTCTCAGGAATGGATCAGATTATGCGAGCTGGCTCTGCCTGGAAAGAGCCGCAAGCCGGTAATCGCACGCATACATACCGTTGTTGGCATAGTCGAACACATTGTCCTCGCGGAGGCCGCCGCTGACTTCAATTAAAAAGTCGCGCTTGCCCTTCCACCGCTCGCGCAGGCTCTTGGCGGCGGTCTTGACCCCGGGGCCGGTGAAGTTGTCGAGCATGACTATGTCTGCGCCCGCGGTGATGGCCTCGTCGGCCTCCTCCTCGCTCTGCACCTCGACCTCGATCTTGAGCGCGAACCCGCCCACCGTCCTGGCGGACTTGACGGCGTCGGTGATGCTGCCCCGGCTCCAGACGTGGTTGTCCTTTAGCATGATCATGCTGCTCAGGTCCATGCGGTGCTGGTCGGCGCCCCCCACGAGCATGCCGTACTTCTCGACGAGCCGGAAGCCGGGCGTGGTCTTGCGCGTGCCGGCAAGGATGCCCTGGTATCCCGCGCTCCGCAGGCTGAGGACCAGGCTGCGCGTGGTGGTGGCGATGCCCGAGCACCGGGCGAGCAGGTTCAGACCGACCCTCTCGGCGAGCAGGAGGCCGCGCGCGGGCCCCGTGACGGTGGCGACTTTTGTCTTGCCGGACCCGTCCTTGGGCCTGTCGACGTACGAGCCCTCGGCGGCGTGCCACTGCACAGTGCAGCCGCACTGGCGGAAGACCTCGTCGAAAAAGGGCACGCCGGCGACGATCCCCGCGCTCTTGCCCCAGAGGGTGGCGGTGCGGGTGTCGTCGCCGACGACGAAGCCGCCGTAGTCGAACGAGGGCGTGTCCTCGGCGAGCCAGGCCGTGACGGTGGTCTTCCAGCTCGGTGGAAGCAGGTGCGCAAGGTCACCGTGGTGGATGGCCTGCTCAGGCATGGCTGTGTTTGTTGGTATTCTGAGACGGACGGACGAAGTGGCTGGCTTGGAGCACAAGTGTGATTCGGATTCGTCGAGGAAGCAGGGTAGGAGTAGGAGGTGGGCCGTGGTCTGCTACGCTCGTACGCAATGGAGACTCGGGAGCTACGGGGAGGAACTATCGAGTCTTCGGCTTGCGTCGGCCAAGGACGGTGCCGGGGGAGTTGCTCTTGTTGTGGTTCCGGAAGAGTCGTTGCGCAAGACGGAGAATGGTCCAATGCTACACAGCCAATGTGATAACAGAATTGGCGAGTGGAAAGATGGTGTGGTAAACAAAAAACAGACGGGAAGATTCAAGATGCAACCTAGAAGCCTTGCGACGGTGGTGTCAATCTCGGCATGTGCCTGTGCCCGTGCCGGCTCGAGTCGGAAGCTGCACCTTGCTACGGCAGTCCGGGGGGCCGAAGTCGCATCTGGCGGGGTCAAGTCAAGCACTGGATGCCTGGCCAGCGCGGGGCACGGTCGGAGATGCCAGGCGCGTGCAGGAAGGAGCCGGTTTGGGGAAGGTCCACATTGGGCAAGTCTAGACCTCGAGTGTTTCCAGGTTGTTACGTACTCCGGCATGCACGTTGAGGCAGGGTCGGTTTAGGCGCAAGGGTGACAGAACATCGGTTGATATTAGTCTAGTCAACACGACCAATAGCTCGCTGCGCCTGGGTATATCTTCTTCTTCGCCGCTGGCACGAGGTTGCCATGAAAACAAGAATGCAACTTCATACACACCACTCTTTCCAACCCGCTCCCGCCAGGATTAGTTTCTCATAATGACCTTGCGCCTCTTGGCCTGAGCTACTTGCCGCCGCGTCAAGAACAGCCGACTATCTGCGCCCAAGTTGGCGCTCTCTTTGGCGTGAGGGCGATCGACTTGTGAGATCTCGCTGTACCGACCAGCGGCGGCTGCCAGACCCCTGATACTGCTGGTGCCGTCGTGTCCTCTGTCTGTGTCTGTGCCTGTGCCTGTGCCTGGTCACTTGCCGCAGGGGCGGGCCGGCTCTGGTGGTAATGGTAAGTGGCGTCGAACCCGAAGTCGTCTTCTGTTTGTGTCTGTAGGCTCATCGATGCGTTAGCGTTAGGTGTTCACGAGCTGCCCGTGATGGGTTTAGATGGACAGAGTCTATGGATTACTCACCGCAGCATCTGCCATCGACGGCTTTGGCCTGCTCGGCGGCACTGCCGTTGGCATGGCTGACTTCACACACGGCGTGACGTCTTCATCCTCGAGTTTGCGCTCACCACCAGAGACCTCGGGTGTCTTGAGTGAATCAATAGCGTCTTTAACATCATCCAAGGCCACATCCTCACCGAGGACGACCTCACTCACTTCCACGGGCAGCAATGCGTCAGCCAGATCACGCCCTGTTCCGTTCCAGATGTAAACTGCGCGCCCCTTCCTATCGTCGTGCACCGGCTCCCCGAGACGGAGCACACAGTCGGCGTCCGGCTCCACGTATCTGTCAACCCAGGCCTGCTTGATGGCGTTGACCATGTGCAAGTTCTCGAAATGCACATTGATGTGCAGATGCTCGGGCGTGTCCTCGATCACGTCACCGAACGCGGAGAAGTCGAGCGGCACCACGAGGTGCGCCGGCGTGTGTATTGCGCGGAATCGGCAGACCATCTCGCCGCCGCCGTAGACCTTGGTCATAGGCCGGACGGCGGCGGCGGCGTAAACTGGCAGGTTCGGGCAGTCCAGGTTGAACAAGTAGTGCTGAGGAGGTCTGCATTGCGCTGCCGGGAATCTCTGCTTGCTGCTACTGCTGCTGTTACTGCTGCTGGCGTGGCAGAAACTGCCCGGAGAGAATGGGATGTACTGCTTCGGCTGCGGTGTCCAAGGAGGCGACGCACTTGTCTGTGCAGGAGGCGACGGGAGCGATATGCAAGATGGCGTTGGCGACAGCGACGGTGTTGTGGCGGCGGCGGTCTTGCTAGGCGATAGTCGCAATGCCAGCGGTGCGCCCGGGTATGCTGCGGCCGGGAGGACCACGGGCGCAGGCTGTTTCCTAGGTGTTTGGTCTGGCAAGGGTGGGCAAGACATGGCTGTGCGATTGTTCTTTTGCAAATGGCGCTCTCTGCTCGTTGTGACGTATCTGTGCTGGTCTTGCAAGCTGCTCCTCGGCAAAATGAGTTTTTGCAAAGTCGTGGGCCAAAGATGGCAAACTGGCGCTTCGTGTATGTTGCGAAAAAGGGAGGAGATGCTCTGCGTGTGTTTGGACGACGACTCGTCCTGCCTCGCCCAACGCTACCCTCAAAACGAATGCGCGGTCGGGAGTTTTGCTCATATGCAAACGGTGAGGGAAAGCGATATATATCGTGAGGTTTAGTGCCTGGTCGCATGAGTCCCACTATCTTTTACGCATTATCCCAGTCTTTCCAGGGGTTTCTTTTCTTTTTCGTCCCAGGGGAGCAGAGAGTTTGTGCTTGGACCTGGCTCATTTTGAATTAGAATATTCGACGGGACTCGTGGGATCGGGGGAGGGCGCAACAAATCTCCTGTACGCAGCCACAGTCATGGGCATGGGCCTCTGGTTGCCGTGGTTATGTCGGGGAAAGAAGCGAACGCCGGCGCGCGGCAACACTTGAACGTGCGTGCATAGCCAAGCCGATCTTCAATCTGCCGGCTTCCGACACCAACGCAAGAACCCCTTTGCAAAAAGTCGCTGCTGGAGGGGGTTTTGTTCCGTTCTTCCCTCACTCATCCGCTGCAAGCAGGAGGTCCTGATGTGTATGAAGGACGATGATGGCCCTCTTTTGTCTCTATGTACATAACAAAGTAGGTGATAGTCATTACGCACAATACGTATATAGTGAAAATGAATCGCTATTACCATTTATAAATTTGAGAGAAGCGCCTTTCCGCTGAGATTTGCAACAACAGTCAAGCGCTGGTAGTTCACTTTTGATGGAGACGAGCCACTGACAAAAGAACAAAGAGTTAAATTTCTAAGTGCAGGAGACTCCAAGGCAGAACCAGAGCTTGGGAGAAAATAATGTCATATTCTTGTTCGATTTGGCCTTAGAAGCGCTTCTTATTCATCAAGCTCTGTATCAATCGGTACATCTTCTTCCCTCGGGAAGCTGCTCGTGGTTATGGACAATCACGTTTCTGCTTTGGGAGGCTAGAGAGTCATGGGGTGCCCCAATCGTAAGGTGGGAACTTTTTCAAAGGTGTCGTGTCGTATCTCGGTTTTCCGCCCAATGTGACTTTGATAACAATCAGTGGGCCTGTCCTTGTCTCTTGTTGTTTTTCGCCTGGCTGTTAATTTGGACACGCTGGGAGGAAAACTCGGAGGAGCAGATTAACAAGAACGACGGCTGCAGAAGAAGCATAAAGCAAGTAGGTGCTATTCAGTCAGAGTCATCAAGTTTTGTTGGTCTACTTGGCCATCCGTGCAGGGACAAGAGCAACGACGGAGAGTAACATGCTAGAGTGCTCCAAGGTTGGTGCAGTATCTTTTGGACGCACTAGTGGTGCTTGCAGCATGTTTCGAGACTATGCACGACTGATTTCACACCCAACCAGCCATTCCGAGTGAGGCGAAGCAGTCTGATAAAAAGTTTGTGCATCAAGTGCAGAGTTTTCATACGAATGCGCAAACCTTTTTCTATCAAAACTACCTCGTGAGGGATGCCGATAAACCACGGCACCTCGGATTTGTCGTGTCTAGCGCCCTAACGAGATCAAGGACGGAGAAATTAGTCTCGTGGGCCAGGAATGTCGTGGCATTCTCATTGCACTGGCCAAGTAAAGGAGAGAGAATGACGCCAATGAGGGTATTTGGAAAAAGAGTCGAGCGAGCTAAGCAGCAATAGTGCGTGCGGAGGCAGCGACCGGCACGTGCACTGTGACGTCAATCACCGGATGCTATGGGCTTGGCTCAGAGCCGGCGTGTCCCCATGACGACACACCCGTCAAATCTCGCGACTGCCCCGACTGCTCCGACTGCTCCGACTGCATCATCGATGGCTTAGCTTATCGAGCTCATCGAGCTTGAGCTCGGGCCCTGTGGGCCGCCTCGTCATCTCATCCCAGCTCGCCCAGCACCCAATCCAAGCACTCCGTCTGTCTGTCGTCTGCTTTAAGGTCTCACCCCTGCTGCCATTTGGGTCTCAACGCAGCAGCTTTCTCGTCCTACATGCTCATTGCACCTTAATATCTAATTCAATCAAAGCTCTCCTCCGCGAGGCAACAACAGCCGCCACCCCCAGTCAACCCCAGTCACCGCAAGACAGATCCCATCACCACCACAATGGCCGGCAACGGCACCCGGGCGCTCGTCGCCATGTTGCTCCTCGCTGGCGCCGTTGTCATGACCCTCTTCGTCTTCCTCGCCGGCGTCACAAACACCACCCCCTTCAACAACACCTACTTCCTCCAGTCCCAGACCCGCGGCATCCAGGGTGCTCGCGACGTGTCCCAGTGGGCCTACTTCTACATCTGCGCCCCCGGCAACATCGAGTGCAGCGGCGCCTGGCCCGCCCCTTCGGTCGGCTGGGCTTGGGACTCAGCCGCACAAGGCGCCCCCGAGCAGCTCATCGGTGACTACGGCAATGGCACCACCTCCGTCTACTACTACTACATGTGGCGCTTTGGCTGGGTCACCTACCTCATCGCCTTTGCCTTTGCCGTCTTTGCCCTCCTCGGCGGCTTCCTCGCTTGCTTCGGCCGCCTCGGCGCCGCCCTCTCCGCCATGCTCGCCGGCGTAAGCCTCTTCTTCTACGCCGCCGCTGCCGCCCTCATGACCGTCACCTTTGTCAAGATGCGCGACGTCCTCACCGCCGCCGGCTACCCGTCGTCTCTCGGCCAGTATGCCTTTGGCTTCACCTGGGCCAGCTTTGCCTGCGTCTTCCTCTCCACCATGATTTTCTGCCTTGGCATCCGCGGCGACAAGAACGCCGGCGCCTCGTCCACGTCGCGCTTCGGCCGCCGCCGCAAGAGCGTCCGCAGCTCCCGCAGCTCCATCGGCAGCCGCCGCGTCAAGGACGACTATGCTTAAAGCACGTGTCCAAAATTGCATCCGTCGAGAAGGCGCAAGCCTGGAGTATCCCAAAACCTGTATCCCAATCTCCCAAATCTCCCGTGGTCCCATAGGTCTCTCATCCACGTCAAACCGTGGAGTTGGGCCGAGGATACAGTGGCACAGCCATTCATGGAATTCCCTGTGACAGCCACCTGCGACGAAGCAAACACCCTAAAAGAAAATCTACAAAATCCATATAATTAACGATATAAGAAAATCTAATGTCTGAAAAATCACGTTCGCGAAAACACAACATGGTAGAGTGGGATGAATGATTTCTATACCTCATGCTAGCGCGCACAATATACACATTCGTAACCACACTTGATGAACCGGTCCGTTGACGCTGATAGCCCCCCCAACAAGCATCACGTGTGATCCCATGATATAGCTACAAGTGCAAAAATTTGTGCGATACTAAAGCTCCATCAAATCTGCGTTTCCTGGCCACGATGAGAATCTTCATCCACCACAGGTTCTGCTTCGGCCAAAAGATTCAATTGCTGGGCAGACAAGCAGTCAACAGCACGGCAGACACGATCCACACAGACTTGTGAGGCCCAATCACAATGATCCTCGGTTGGCGAAGAGATTGATCGTATCGAGTACAGCCTCGCAGAGGCATCTTTGTATAACGCTATAGATCTTTCCCAAAAAACAGAAAAAAAAAACTCCTGCCCTCTTTGTTGCTTGTTGCAGGAGTCATCGATGATACAGTTTCTCTCTAGCCCACCCCCATCATCTCCATGTAACATTCATCACCTTCGCACAGACTTCGACTTTCATTCCCCATCGACGTGTGGACTCGTCAGCGGACTTACAGAGTCTAGCGGCGCTGCATGCAACGGGGGCTTGGCAACCGGCTCGCCATATTGTCCATTCGCCTTCTGCTCCAGTGCACCCTTGACCCAGGCTGCCACGTCTGGGTCCTCTGTCGTGGACTGGCTGAAGTTGACGTTTTTAGCGGCGTTTTCGACCGCTTGCGCACTTGCGTTGTTTTCCTCATCCTCCTCGTCCTCTTCCGTGATTGTCTCTGGCTTTGCAAACTCCTGCAGCCATTCCGAGGCGAGCAGGGCCTGGTATGTTGGTCGGAGCTTTGGGACCTTGTTCAAGCAGCCGTGGACAAAGGTGCGCGCAGTCTGGGAGTAGCCTTCCTCGGGTAGATCTGGCGGATCCCCATCGACAATGGCCTGTGATGATTTGTTAGCTGATGCGGCATAGAGAGCAACATTGAGAATATACATACACTCAGCTGGCTGAAGATGGTAGAGGAGACCTCCGGAGGGTAGGGATATTTGCCCATGCCGCATTCAATGACCGTGAGGCCCAAGCTCCAGATGTCACTCTGCACGCTGTAGGTGCCGTCGGAAGCACCTTGCGTCATGAAGCTTCCACCAGAGATGCGCTCCGGTGCCATGTAGCTCTGACAGCCAATGTTTGTCTTGGCCATACTTGCAACCAGGTTACCACTGACGCCAAAATCACAGATTTTGACCTGGCCTCGGGAGTTGGCAAGAATGTTTGTCGGCTTGACATCTCGGTGGATGATGTTGTGCTTCTCCTTGAGCTCTCTCAAGCCCATAATGGTGCAGTACGTGATCTTCCTGAGCACGTTTTCAGGTATGCCGCCAGAATACAGCTTGTCGATCGAGCCGCCATCCATGTACTCCAGGCACATGTAGACAGCGCTTTCCTGAAAAAAGGCTCCATAAAAGTCGATGATGTATGGCGAAGCACACTCGTGCAAGATGACTAGCTCTTTGAGAATTGTGCCCAACTTTGCCTCGTCAAGCTCAAGCCGGATTTCCTTCATGGCCATCACTACGCCAGAGGAAGACTCATCCTCGGTCCCAGCATTGGTCTCTGCTAATGACCCTGTGGACGCGTTGAACTTTGAGGGCCCAGAGAGGCCCGGGCCAAAGCGAGGAGCACGTTGTTTTGTGTGGCGGACCTTGTAAACAGTGCCATAGTTTCCCTTGCCTAGCTCGTCCAGTTTTTCCACTTCGTCAAGTGATATCCGAAAGACTGTGCCGTCCTCGAAATTGACACCCTTATTCGTGATGACGGCCTTGTTCTTGAAGGTCAGGTAGCCTCGTTCCGAATCGATGTATTCCTCGAATTGCTGCATCTGATTTGCAGGCTTCTTCTCAGGTGCCGCTGCGGCAGACTCCGGGCCACTAGGTGGGGGTCCCTGAATATCCGAGAGCTTGAACTTGAACTTCTTGCCGAGGCGATTCGTGGGGAGGACGGGTTCCGATTGCGCGGGGAATGGTGGGTTCGGTCTCTGGGGCGCCTTGAAACCACCTGGGATGCCTCCACGCATGGCGCCTCCAGATGCGAAGCCGGCATTGCCGCCGGGTGTGGTCGGAGACTCTGATGGTCGGGGGCCTAGCCCTGAACTGCCTTGCCGCGAAAGGTGAAAGGCCCTCATTTTCGCGTTCAAATCAGCAGGCAACTGGCCCGAGGAGATGGTGGGAGCAGGCATTGGCCGCCGAGCGTTATTGAGTAGACCCATATGTGTTGACGACGCCGACATCTGAGCCACGGTGGCTTGCGGGTCAGAGACCGATCGAAGCGACGGTACCCTTTTCGGGATCCCATTCGAATCCGGAGAAAAGGGCTCAGCTTGCTGCTCTAAGGGAGTCGAGGTTTCAGAATCGGTGAGCGAGCCTGGAGTGAGCGGATCTTCGATCTCGTCCGGAGACAAGTGCGACGGGGTGGCAGGATCAGCCATTGCGATGTGTTGTAGTCTTGAAGATGTGTGTGTCGAACTGAGGGAAAGGAGAAAGAACAAAGTAGTGGATGAGTCTATCGGGTCATAACTGTTCAATCACATTGGTCAGCAGTTGAAGGGGCGATGGCGACGAGACTGCAGGAAGCTGCGATCGAGAGTGCGGGCCACAAGATGCCGTCTGGACAGCCTCACGGGCGGGGTGGAGCACAGCGGAACCCGCAACGCTATTGGGAAAAAGAAACGCGTGCCAGCCTGAGAAGACAGGTCGTGAGGGCATGGCCTACCAAAGTTGAAACCTGTCTGCTAGTGGCAGAGGGCTGTGATTCCCCGCGGTGGGTTGTTGGGCTCTGCTTGCCGGACAGGGGCAAGATCAGGTCGGTCGGAGTCGCAGGGCAGGCAGCAAACGCCAGCAAGGCGGGAAAGGCGGGATGACTGATGTGCGTACGAAACTCTAAATGCCAATGTAGCAGAGAGAAGCCGGGACGCTGTGTAAAAATTGGGAGGACTATGTAACGTCGAGCCCGAACCGGGGCGGGAGGGAGCAATTGGCGCAGCACAGGACGGCGATGCTGGCGGTAGCTGGCGGGGCACGGGGTTGGCGAGGATTCGGGATTGTGGTTAGTGATGACTCGCGGACTCTGAGGCTTTATCGAGATCTCTGGCACAAAGAAAAAGAAGCGTTGGGAGGGATTGGATTGCGGCTCAAGGGCACGACTATCAGAAGCAAAGAACGGCAGCACAGATTACAGTTGACGGGGCGGACCGAGTTGAGGTCCAGATGAGAACACCGCGGTGATGTCAGCAAGCCGTCTCCCCCATGCGTGTGACGCCGCCGACGCCCTGCCAAATCCATTTGTGCTCAGGGCACGGTGCCTGCACAGAGGGCAGGGCGGGGTAGCTGCGGAGTCAAGTGCAGGTGCTCCCGGTCTGACGATTTGTAAAGGTACATGTTTTGAGAACCTTTGTTATTCCAAGTCCAGCTTCAATGGACAAGTCCCCGTCCAAACATGCGGGCCTCGAAGTGTTCCCTACAGTCGGTACCGTCAACTTATCCTGACCACTCCGTCATTTACTGGCATGCAAGCCAAACGCGCCTTAGTCCAAGGCAGCGGTACATATCTACAGTGGCCCTCGGCCGGCACGTGGCTTTTGGCAAGCACAGTGCACCTCTGCTCGGGGGCAACATGCCGAATGTGGAGGCGAGATATGAAAGCGAGCCATGGAAATTCTTGCTAATTACGGCACAATGATGCTGATGGGCATCGAGGGCCTTTCTGCCTTGGTGGCCGCCCTGGCATGTCTGCTGCTGAAGTGTGGGGGGACCGCAAATGCAAGGACATGAAGTGGCTACGTCATGGCTGGGCCGCAGTCTGTATCACAATCGGCCTGGCGAGGCCTGGCCGGATCTCCTACCTTGGTAGCAGGGCAGTTTGTCCCAGGCGGGGCCCATCACGTCGCCTCTATGGATAACTGTGTTGTTGAAAGCTGGCACCCTGGAAACTGCATGCATGGACCCTGATGTCTACTTTACTATGTACGCGTTGCTTTTTAAGGTAAGGTTGTACGGAGTACTATGCAACTCTGCATAGTGTCATAGTGTCAAAAGCTACTTCAGGGTCTCGGCAATGTGCCAGACCTGCTACAAGGCCTGGAAGGGTCGAAACTATCTCATCTTGACTCCCCGGCCTCCCAAACAACAATCTGGCTACCTCGGAAGCTTCACGTTTCAGGCCAACGCCAGTTGGAGTTGTTGGCCAGCGCTGACGTAAGCAGTGAGAGATAAGGTTGTCTGGCTGGATCTGGGAAGAGTGTCTGGGATCTTGAATTGTACTAAGTAACATGGCGCAGAGCGGGTCGTGTCTGCTGCGGTGTCCGACAGAATTCAAACAGTGACGAGCTCTTCCATTGCAAGTTCTTGGCATCGCTTGGCAGGCAGGCGACAGCGCACCGGGCTGCGCCTCGGGGACACGACAGTGCCTGGGCGAAGCGCCTCGGCCTTTAAACAGCGCATTTATGTACGGGACAAGTCGTAACCGCGCCATTTAAAGATTGGGATGTCTTGCCGGTGCCAGTGTGCTTGAGACTCGAGGTGGCCCGCACCAAGGCGCCAAGCAAAGGTAATTGAGCTAAGCACCCAGCCCTCGCTCTCTTGCATCATCCCGGCCCAGTCTGGTGCTCGAGTGCCCTCTGTTCTGGTTTCACACTCAAGCAAGGTTGGTTGCCTCTGCTTCCTCCGATCCTTCCCTGTCCGCAGACCCTTTGTTTCTGTCCAACCTCGTTTCTCCTGCCATCATTGCCGTTGGCGTCGACATCCATCTACAACACTCGATCGCTCCGCATTCAACGCGCTCCGGCTCTCTCCACCCTGGCCGTGTCTGGATCTCGCAAAGCTGCACACTGACGTGCCTTGCGTATCATCTCCTGCAGCCCGCGGAACCGCCACCCCTGTCAGACCCAACCCGCTATCGCTCCTGGCTCAAATCTGTCAATCATTCCTCTTGTCTTCACTACAATCTGCGCTTCTTGGTTCTACGTCGCGTCACTACCACCCGCCTACGGATACTTCCGACTCTTCGCCCTCCCACGCCGAGGAATTGCAAGCGCCATTCCCGATGGCCTGGTCCTTCACCAAGCCAACCTCATTCCGCCTCAACAATGGTCTCGACAGCTGGGCGCCGTCCATGTCGCGTGCAATGCCGGTCATGGACATCATGAAGTCGCACGAGTCTCATCCGTCCATCGACCGTCTCGTAGTGCTGGTCTTTGGCGCCGTGATGGAGGTGGTCTGCGTCAGCCTGCCAGGCTATGTCATTGCGCGGATGGGCCACTTTGACGCAGACAAGCAAAAGTTCATCGCCAACCTCAATGTCATGCTCTTCACCCCTTGCCTTGGTAAGTCTTGGTCCCTGCCATCATTTCGCGCTCTCCACCTGACTAATGTTTTGCGCAGTCTTCACCAAGCTCGGCTCGCAGCTCAGCGCAGATAAGCTAGTCGATCTTGCAGTCATTCCAATCATCTTCGTTGTGCAGACTCTGGTGTCCTACCTCGTCTCAGTCGTGGTTTCCAAGCTGCTTGGCCTCGGAAAACGCCCGGCAAACTTTGTCACGGCCATGGGAGTCTTTGGCAACTCAAACTCTTTGCCTATCTCGCTTGTCCTCTCGCTTTCAGCAACGCTTAAGGGCCTACATTGGGACAGAGTGCCTGGTGACAATGACGATGAGGTTGGCGCCCGCGGTATTCTGTACCTGCTCGTGTTTCAACAGCTTGGCCAACTGGTCAGATGGAGCTGGGGTTACCACGTCCTGCTAGCGCCGAAGAGCAAGTATCCCGAATACCAGATCGAGACGACCGAAGAAGGTCGATACAGGGATGACGCTTCCCTCGATGCTTCGCACGGGACCCTGATTCCTGGTCTAGATGGAAGCAGCCAAGACGAGCACTACGGCCTTGAAACATCAAGCGAGTCGGATGGCTACGAGCCTGCTGGTCGCACTCCCGTCGCTTCATCTTCGCGGGTGTCACTGGCAGATCCCTCACTGGGCAAAAACAAGAACATGTCACCTTCTCGAGCCAAGAGCTCTACGGGGTTGGATGCCAGCAGAGGACCCTTTGCCACGCCGTATGAGCAATCTGATGATGATATTTTGTCATTTCCCCGCGTCGGCGATTTCCACGAGCCCGAGGCCCCTCAGCATGGTATCAAGGGACAATGGGCTCGACTTAAGCACGTCAGCCACAACAAGTGGGCCTCTTTCAAGCAGTCCTGCACATCAACTTCGGAAGCCGCCTGGGACAAGCTTCCGAAGCCAGTTCAAATTGCCCTATCCGCCATCTCACACATGTTTCAGCGGTTCTACCACTTCCTATGGGAATTCATGAACCCGCCTCTCTGGGCCATGCTCTTTGCCATGGTGGTCGCCTCTGTCCCTGAGCTACAGAGACTATTTTTCAAGGAAGGGTCATTTGTCAACAACAGTGTCACAAGCGCTATCTCACAATGTGGCGGCGTGGCCGTCCCCTTGATTCTCGTTGTCCTCGGCGCCAACCTAGCCCGGAACACTCAAGGTCGTGAAAGCCGCGATCCCGAGGAGGAGCAGATTGGCCGAAAGCTCCTGATTGCGTCCCTGCTCTGCCGCATGTTGCTCCCTACTTTGATCATGGCTCCAATCATTGCCCTCTTCGCCAAGTATGTTCCCGTCAGCATTCTAGATGATCCTATCTTCATCATTGTCTGCTTCCTTCTTACGGGCGCGCCCAGCGCCCTCCAGCTTGCACAGATCTGTCAGATCAACGAGGTGTACGAGACGGTCATGTCGAAAATCCTCTTCCAAAGCTATGTCATCTGGTAAGTCAAACATACCTCCCACAGTCTCCAGCATTTTTCACACTAACGATACCATAGGATCTTGCCATCCACGCTTATCCTCGTGATGCTGTCGATGGAAACGCTCGAGTGGTCCAAAGTGGTGTAGTCTAGCACGAGGTTCCCTGCATTGTCTTTTTAGAATTCGGCCAATTAATGGCACTCTCATTTTTGTAGGCGGACACGGGAGTGCACAAGTACGGATAGACAACTTTGCGAGCGATTGTTTTTAAAGTACCAAGCAAATCATCAATTGTTTATTGTTCAATGTTGGCGGCATATGAGCCTCGGCATGCCAACCACGATTTTCCTTTTCTCTATGTCGATCATATACCCGTGCACAAGTGCGGCTTTGAGAGCCTGGCGAATCCATACCCTTTCAATATTCCCACATTATGCTACCCATGTCAGATGAAGTTCTGCATGGCTGCATGGCTGCAGACCAACCTGTCAGGCGACCTACACCCTAGTCGATGCCGGAGCAATGGCTGCGGATCGGCGCGCGATCGGCCAGCAACAGCCAGGCACCTCGGCCGCGGTGTGGGCCCGCGCAGGTGAGTGGGCCTTGTCGTCATCACTGCCTGCGAGCTCAGTTAGGAAGCTGTTTTTCGTCCGCGAAAAACCATGTGAGGCTAGCAAGTGTCGTGCGGTGGTCACAAACCACGAATCCCACGAATCCCACGACACGCACGCCTGCTCTCCGACTCGAGCATTCCGCCAGGTCCCATCTTCGTGACAAGCTACACTCGCTCTTGAAACTCGACACTGGACGTTGTACGACGCATATCTGGCTCGCAATAGAGGCTCACAGAAACTCTTTCCCTGGCGAGGCTGTCAACCTGATCGCGCGCTGGGCGACCAGACACCGCGTCAATTCGTGAGCTCGTAAGACTCTGCCACCCGGTCCACACGCCCGCCATGGCTCAACCACCGCCGCCCCGATTGAACCCGCAAGCCCGGATGGGATCCTTCCGGGCGGGCTCTCCTCTGCCCACGATCTCGCGAGGTCCCAGCCGGAGTATTCTCCGCCGCCTCTCGACACAGAACCACTACCAGACATTCCCGACCCTTCCACCAAGGAACTCGGGGAGACGCCGCGCCGGGTCCGGCACCACGTCGTCTCCCGGGTCCTTCCTGGGCGAAGACGACGACAACGAACACGGCGACCAAAGCCCAACCCCATTGCCCTGGAAGCAGCTCGGCCTCCTCGCCGTGCTCTCCCTCGCCGAGCAGACGGCGCTCAACTCGATATCGCCATACCTGCCCGAGATGATCGGGTCTTTCCCCGGCGTCGAGCCGCACCAGGTCGGCCTGTACGTGGGCCTCCTGGCCTCGGCATTCGCGCTGGCCCAGCTGCTTACAAACCTGGTCTGGGGATATCTGTCGGACATAATCGGACGCAAGCCCGTACTCCTCACGGGGACGACGCTTCTTTGCCTGTGCTTTACGGCGTTTGGCTTCTGCTCGGCCTACTGGCATGTCGTGCTCGTGCACGTCGCCATGGGCCTGCTCAACGGCAACGCAGCCGTTGTGCCGACCTGTCTCGGCGAGCTCACCGACCGAACCAACCAGAGCCGCGCCTTCATCTGGCTACCGGTGGTGTACAGCCTGGGCAGCATCACGGGCCCCGCTCTTGGCGGCCTGCTCGTGGGCACCGTGGCCGGCGAACGATTTCCCTACCTTGCGCCCAACATACTCAGTGCGGCCCTGCTTGCGGTCGCTGTGGTGGTGCTGGTGCTGTGGTTCGAAGAGACGCTTGACGAGCAGGGCGAAGGGTACGAGGCGCCCGAGGTGCTGGAGTGGCTGCGCACATGGCTTGACCGGTCGGGACAGAACAAGAAGGACGCACAAGACAACGACGACGACTATACCGAGTACGCGAGGCAACAGGACCGGGAGAACAGCGCGCTTCTCGGTCCGAGCGCCGCGGAGGGAGGCGCGAATAGCAATGACAACCACGACGACGACCACAAGCTCCCGACGGACTCAGAGACGTGGCGGGAGCTCTTCAACCGCACGACAGTCGTGCTCTTGCTCACGTTTCTCATCTTCCAGCTGTCCAACAGCTCCTTCAACAGCCTGTACCCAACCTTCGCGTACGCTAAGCCGCCCACGGGCCGCGGGCTCAAGGCGGGCGTCATTGGCGTGACGCTGTCCGTGGCGGGACTCTTCACGATCCTGTTCCAGCTGCTCGTGTTTGGGCCGCTCAAGTCTCGCCTGGGAAACGTGGGCACGTACCGCGGGTCGCTGCTAGGCTTCGCCATGTCCATGGCACTGATGCCGTTCATCGGGTACAAGGACGGTACTGGCACGCCGTTTGGGCTGGGCGGGAGTCCCCAGGTGTGGCTGTACGTCGAGGCAGGGGCGATTCTCGTGCTCAAGAATATATGCGCCGTGGGCGGGTTGAGCAGTGCAATGTTGCTGGTGAGTTCACTTTTTTGCTTTCCTTGCTTCGTGGCTTGGAAAACTCTGCGGAGCCGCCTCTCTCTGCCCCAAAAATACCTTCTGCGATCACAAAGTCCCCCCCCCCTTCCTTCCTCCCTCACTCCGCCTTTAGGTAAACCTGCTAACAAGGGACCCTGACAATCCCAGGTCACAAACTCTGCGCCCTCGCACGCCAGCCTCGGCACGCTCAACGGCATCGCGCAGACGCTGTCGGCCGCAGGCCGCAGCGTAGGGCCGTTCCTGTCGGGCGCGCTCTTCTCGGCGTCGACGAGGCTCGAGATGAAAGGCGAGGCCCTGGCGTGGGGCCTGTTCGCGGGGATATCGCTGGCGGGGTGGCTGGGCACCTTTGCCATCAGGGGTCAGGGGTTGGAGAGCACGGACGACGGGTTTGAGGAGGATGGCGATGGCGAGGGGACGGGGAGTAGGGATGCTGAGAGGGGATAGAAGAGGGGATGGAGGAATATAGAGGGAGCGACGGCTTGGGGAGAGAAGGAAAAAAAAAGCCTCGCCAAAGGGGAAGAAGGCATGGGTTAGTAGTTCTTCGGGGGTCCTATTCGCTTTGCTTGCTTGCCTGCTTGCATGCTTATTAGGTAGGCCTGCGCTGGATGGAGCGGCCGGGCTTGGATACCGAGCATTTCCGACTTGCCCCCGTCCGTCCTATATCTCGCAAAGATTGTGTGTGGGCGGGATATAATATCTTCTCCTCTAATCATTGATTCCATTCACCCGAAGAACATTTCGAGTCGATTCCGAGCCGGTCCGGGCGCACAGGTTCGAGGATATAATATGTGTGCATGTGTGTGTATGTGTGTGCCTTTTGTCAGCCCATCGCTTACAAAGCACTCTGCGTGCGAGACGTCGGCGTGCGCGCGCGGTGCCAAGGACAGGGCTGAACTGGCACATTCCCCCCCATCCTGCCCCTCGGTGTAACCGATGCATCGGGATTTGTCTTGTGCGGCAGGTTGCAGCTGTGCGGCATGCAAGTCCGATCCAAAAGACATGCAGACGCTGCGTCATATGGAAGATGGAAGACGGTTGAATGAAGAAGCAGTGACTCGTGCACAGTCAGTAGCGGCTCACGTATTGGGAACAGGGGAAGGAGAAGAAGAGGCAGTTGGCAGTTGGCAGTTGCATGCGTCAGCGATGGGGGGCGGTGGGCGGTGTTTGCTGAGGGTGCTGACTTGACGGGCTGGCGTTGTTGGTCACGGCAGGGCAGGTGGGTACACTTTAGGGGGGGAGGCACGACCCGACCGTCTGGAACCGACCATAATGAATGCCCGCCTGCTCAAGTGGACACCGCGTGTGGGCGCCGCGTGTGGACGCCGCGTGTGGACGGGACGCTGCTGTCGCCATCAACGGCGCTGGACAGGCGACGGCGGTGCTATGTATAGCCACACCAGGCACAGCACACTGCCTTGCCCCGGAGCACGGCGCCCGCCTTCGGCTCCGGGCCCTGACCGCCGCCCACCGTTGTTGCTGTCGGAGGAGATGCTTCTCAGCCCTAACCTGGCCCAGCTATTCTCGTCCTCGCCCGGCCCTTGGGTGGCATCAGCTTGTCCCATCTAGGCCACAACCTACCGCCTGCTTGGATCCGGCGCCCCCCTCTCATTCGACGGCCGGGGCCGACCACGGTCCTCGTTGCAGCCGGATGGTGTCAGCACACGTGCCCACGGCATGTACTCGCTTGTATGCAGACAGGGACTCGTTTCTCCGTCATGGCTGGCTCGGCAGATGTAGATGTGGTGGATGCTTGCTTCCTTCCCTCCTTCCCCAGCCCTGCCAGGTCGCGCACTTACAAACGGCATGTTCCGAGGACGCCACTGGCAGGGCTGACGTCTGCTGCCATCTCAAATCCCTTTTTGCTCTATCTTGTCCTGCTCTCCAAGTCTTACCTCATGTCGCCCGCCACGGCAGACCCGGCTCTGTCAGCACCCTTGCCGTCCGGCCGCTTCTCTGCTTCTACGTCGACTTCCTCTCTCCGTGCCTGCCTCATTGCCCAGATCGGTACAGTGGCTGTGCCCGTCGGCCACCCGCTGTCCATGTCGGCGTCGACGTCTCCGCATGAGGCCTGACACATATCGCGATACTTGCCTCTCCGCGGGCAGCGAATCACTCTCCCCGAGGACCCCCAAACCCCGAGCTCCATACCTCATCCCAGCCTGTCAGCGCCAGTCATCAACGTGACCTGTGCTCGCACATCATCGAGCCTCAAAGTGCCATCTGGACTCATCTACTCGCTGTCTGGTCTGGTTCCACTCTTGTATCGTGCAGTTCCTCGCCGTGCGTGCAGCATGCACTTGGCCCTGGCGGCAGCAGGCATGACGTCGCTGTCCTGCATCTTCTATTCTCATCATATGCCATGTCTCTTCCTCTCCGTGGCGAGGCCCGTTGCCTATATATCGCGACATGGTCCCGGATAATGCCAGCGACCTGTACATTGTGTGACGGCACAGCCTACATACATCGACCACTTGTCTGATATCCTCAGCAACTGTACTCGATATATCAGCCACGCATACATATCTCCTTTAAATCTTACACTGGCGCCGCTACACGTATTCAGTTTTCTCAAGTCCATCATCATCACTTGTACAACGTTTCAATATCTCGAGTCAGCCCCTAGGTCACCTCAGCCCGAGGGCCAGTCGGAAGGACATCCATCAGTCCGGATCTCAAAATACCTGTGTTTTTCAGATCTGCAAGACAGCTTGTCGCGTGAAACTCAGGATATAGAGCAGACTAGAATCTATACTCTGGAAAATACCTCCATCATTTACTCGGTACAGCCCAGCCTGTCCTAAACACGCATCAAAAGATGCCTCCGCCACGACACCATTCGAGCCACTCGAAGAGCAGCAGCAAAAAATCTTCATCGTCATCCAAGGTAGGACAATCACACCGGAAACCACAGAAACTAAAGCATCACCACAACCTACATGATTTACCGGACTAACACTTGTCATGTAGAATTCGGTACAGGGACTAATTCGCTCCCTAGAAACCCACAAGGTCAACACGCTCACGGAGCTTTGCCGAATCGAACGGGTTGCCGCAGAGTGCGACGACGACCAGGACGTCGTGGCGTTCCAGCAGCCCATGACAGATGCTTGGGCTCACTACGTCGCGAGCAACCAGCTGCTCAGCGAGCTGCGGGGGCTCACGCCAAACTATCCCATTAATCACGACGTCGTCAATGATGCCCTCACCCTCGTGAGGAGCGATCCGGACTCGAACCGGAGCTGGAATCTTGCCTGGTTGTGTTTGTGCAAGATCCGTGACGCGTGAGTATTGACCTCCCTAGATACCGAGCCTTTCATCTATACAGTGCCTCTCTGAAGCTGACGACGTTCCTTACAAATACCACAGAGGCCTGATTCCAGCTTATGCCCAGAGCGATTCGTGGCGTCCCGAGATGTGGGGAGGCCGCTCTCCCTCTCACGAGGAGGCCGACCAGCTCTCGGCCTGTTTTGTGTATGAGTGGGCTCAGGCTGTTGAGAGCATGCTGCAGCACTGGGTGATGCCGCCTACATGGTGCTGATGAGCACATACGGCCGACTTTCGGGACCTAGTAAAAGGCCGTCAACGCGTCTGCATATCTCATCGTTCGAGTTCTTGCTCGCAAGAACCGACACGGCGCGACGACCACATTGCACGGGAACCCCTAGCAGCCTTGCTATATTTTCTTCGCGACAGCGTTGTACCGGAGTGTCGAGGATCTCCAAGAGCTTGAGAAGAAAATTCACACTAACGCGGGGCGACATACTGATCGGAAAATTCGCCAAAAAAAAAAAAAAAAAATACGGCCTTCTATTTAGCACTGCGCGCGTGCGCGTTCTGTCCTCTTTCACTCTCTCTTTTTCCGTCAGTCTCTTCTTGCACAGCATTTACACCACTCTCTTTGGCATGTTCTTACCTAGCCTTGTACTTAAACAATTCTTACACTGGCATCAAGATATACACTGCGCATGCTGATCGCAAGGTCGGGTTTCATGTATCAAGAAGCACTGGTTTTCATCTATAGATCCGTAGAGCTAGATACTAAATATTCTTCAACTGCAAATATATACATATCATCTTATGCAATCTGACGATCAAAACAAGTGAAGTGGTATTACATTCGTCATGTCTGATAAAAACATCCGGTAATAGCTCAAGGTCTAGCATTTATTGACGTAAGTATGCTAAGATCTAGATACTGCTGAGCGCATCACGACACAAGACGCGGTCCTGGCACTGTGTCCCACTCACTTCGACGAGACGTGTCGAGGTATGACGACTCTGCGGAAGCAAAGCAACAAGACAGAGCGCCAGATGTTCCCATTACGGACCTTCCACGACCCCACAGGACAGCCCTCCTGCTCCCCACAAACCCGAGGAGCTGGGTCCACCCACGACACACAGCCCACCCCCCGGCCTCCCGGCATCCCAAATGATCCCCGGCTCATCAGACGGCCGAGGACCCCGCGGTGGCAGCAGCAGCAGCAGAGGTAGAAGCAGCGTGGGGATTCTCGACGCCCAGCTTGCTAGCCTCGCGGAGGGCCTTGCGCTTCGCGGTGCCGACTCCCGCGACGCCTCCCTCCTGGTGCTCGCCAAGCCAGGGCTTCTTTGACTCGCCAAGCAGGCTGCCCGCGAGGAAGTAGATGACGAGGCCGAGGATGATGCACACAAAGGCGATGGGGTAGAGGAAGTGGATGGACAAGTGGAAGACGTAGACGCCAATGATTGTGCCCCAGAAGTTGCCGGTCAGGAGCGAGATGTTGAGGAACGCGGCCGACGCGATGCGCAGCAGCAAGGGGACGACCGAGTAGAAGAGGCACAGGACGAGCGTGTAGCCGACCAGGTAGCCGGCGACGTCGGGGCTCCACTGGGCCTGCTGGAAGGACTCGCGATCAAAGATGGCGGCCTGGACGCCGTTGATGAACATGCCAAAGAAGCCCAGGAACGAGAGGACCTCGTACACGGGCCGCTTGGAGACGGCCCACTCCTCAAACGTGTTGGTCAGGCCGTACAGGGTGGCGCCGAGCAGCGCAAACAGGTCGCCCCGGAGCGCGTTGGCCGCCTCGTAGTTGTTGATGCCCTGCATGTAGTCGGAGCCCAGGAGGATGCCCATGCCGCCACAGCAGAGCAGGATGCCGAGGCACTGGAACAGCTTGTAGCGGACGCGCAGCAGGAGGAACGAGACGATGACGACGACGACAATGGCCCAGAAGTTGATGAGCTGCGCCGACAGCTGGTTCGTGTCGCGGTATGCGAGCACGGTGAAGTAGTTGCCCTCGACGTCGAGGAAGCTGAGGATAAAGTACTTCCAGCCGTCCTTGAGCATGATGCGCAGCCACTTGCGCAGGCCGTACGTGTAGAGCGTGTACGAGAGGTAGATGATGGTGAGCAGGATGTAGTTGAAGATGCTCTGGAACGCTGGGATTGAGACGTTGCTACGCGACAGCAGCTGCGAGAACGTGTTTGTGCCCGTGATGCACAGCGCCAGCACCTGCCCCACGAGCAGGGCGAACCAGAAGTCCTTTGTCGTCAGATATGAGTACCAGCGTGTCTGCTGGCCCTCGAGGCGCTGCAGGCCAATGTCGACGGCCTCCTGCGTCGCGACGCCGTCGCTCTCGCTGCCGTGGCCTGTGATGCTGGCGCGCGAGGGGCCACGGACCTCGACGGTCGTGCCAGCTCCGTGAGCGGCGGTGGTACCGCCAGCGGGCTTGTTGGACATGGCGTAAGGTTGGCCGATTGTTGATGTGGGAAAGTTGCAAGTCTTTCTGTCGTCCCCCAGAGAAGCAAGCGCAAAG
This sequence comes from Microdochium nivale, assembly GCA_026745475.1. Classification (NCBI taxonomy): domain Eukaryota; kingdom Fungi; phylum Ascomycota; class Sordariomycetes; order Xylariales; family Microdochiaceae; genus Microdochium; species Microdochium nivale. The sequence continues at coordinate 3,570,868 of JANTFD010000002.1, forward strand.
ACTTTGAAGTCGCTTGCCGGTGGTGTTTATTCAGCTGCACGAGGGCACATCCAGACGATGCCCTCGGGTGTCGGGTTGTACAAGAGCCAGACGAGCGGTCGGGGCGCTCATGAGGCTGGGGAACCGTACTTTAGAGGAGGCGAGGCTATCTCGTGCCGGACGGGTCTGCAGTAGCAAGGTGAGCGATGTGAGGAGGAGAGGAGAGAAGGAGGGCTGTTGTACCTCGAGAGACCTCGAGAGGGGATATGCTTGCTTCCCAGAGGCGAGCTCCCGAGCCGTGGAGTGTTCACCTGCCCTTCGTCTCTGTCGGCAAGGCACATCAAGATTTTCCTGGCGCTGCGAAGCTGGAGCCTCGCCTGTCCAGGCAGGGTCTAGAGCTAGAGCTAGACTACGGAGCACCCTGCGCGGGACCCGCCGTCAGCCGGGCCCACCCAACCCAATCTGCAGGGGCGTCGGGTCTGTCTAAGCTGAAGACCAAAAAGCCGCAACGCCGCCCCTCCACTCTCGTCGCCATCAGTTGACCAGCTCACCACTTACTTATCCCTCGACGTCCATGTATGGTGCTGTAACTCTCTTTTTGTTGCATGCTGCTCGACGGCCTCGGCAGTGCAGCATGACATACCATACCTACAGCGGGGGTATCTCGGCTGGGGCGCATCGAGTTTGAGGGCGGGCTTTTCATCTAAACAACTCACCGTCTGAACTTCTGTCTACCACCCACGCAATGGCATGGCTGCTCAACTTTCTTTTTCCGAGGCTGCCCCCACGTGCTCGGTGATGCCAAGACGCTTGTCCACAGGAATCATGCCTTTGTTCCGGTACGTCACCTTGCAAAGCCAGTGTGGCTGCCAGCTCTGACGCTATGTGCCTACCGCTTTGCAACGGGGGATAGCAACTAATGTCCTCAGTTTTGCGTTTGCTACGTCTAATCTTTGTCGCTGCAGAATTTGGCTGGCTGCCGTGCAAGGGTCGCCCGGCTCATGGATGTGGAGAGCTCGGATATTCCATAGAGGGCAACTTGTCGCCGCCACACCAGCTGGCGCGCTTGCTACTGACCTTAAGAAGGGAGCCAACAAGGTGGTCGCGATTCCTGTCTGGTCGTTTCGTTGCGAGCGCTGCCGCCCGGCTTGCCACTTCAGCCAAGCATCCATGATAGAGCTGTGCATCTCTGCTTCTGCATGCCCGCTTCCGCGCAGAATGAATGGTTCAGGCAAGGCACACGTGGACCCGGAGCATCACACAGCATGACATGACATGGCGTGGGGTGCAGCGATACGCAGGCAAGCCGCAAAGTGCCTAAGCCACTGCTTACGCAGATCCTTGATCGGCCTGCCGTGTCACCAAGATGTGATAGCGTAGCTTTGGCTTGGTGGCAGTTGTAGATGGCGAAATTTCACTCACGTAGCAGATGACTGGATGCAACCTGTTGGATTGTAGTCAAGACTGCACTGACCGGGAGACCGACGACGAAGAATGATGGCGGGGTGCTGGGGAGGGGCCAGCAAGCTGCATAGTGACGACGTGGATGCAGTGAGGCGAGGAAGCTGCGACGTGACAGGACTGAACCAGGCGGAGTAGCGCGGGTTGAGAAGCGGCAAGAGTGCTGTGATGTGGCAGGCAACGTCAAGTTGATGCTGAGGGAATAGGGGCGTATCCCGTCGGCCGACGACTGGTGCTGCCGTGCAGGTGATTACCATTGCAGCGAAATTGCTCGTCCACCAAGGGCTCGGCTCGACAACGGGTCCACCTCACCCGAGATACATTACACGATCACCAAGCAACCCACAGGCAAGTGCGGAAATGGCATCGGCAATTGAGCTGTGCTCGCGCTTGAGACTCGCTGGCGGGCGTGCGGGGTCTCGGAACGTAGCATCCATGATTGCGTCGGACGGAGTAGAGATTGGCGATGCCGAGATGGAAAGCCGGATATCCCCAGGCACGGGACGGGGTGGTGTAGTCCTCCTTGTTTGGGCTCTCACCATCTGAACGTGCTGAGATTGTGTCTTGAAGCCCGAACCTGGTCGTGCTCAATCTTGGAAGATAATGGGAGTGCCCGTCTCCCTTTGCCAAAGTGCCAATTAACGGCCGGCTGCGACCAAGACTTGCAACTTGCCGCAACCCAACCTTTACCCAACTTGCTGACACTTATTAGCACTGAGAACCAGGGTGCCACTTCAGGCAAGTCCACACCTGCACCTGCGCGAGCACCCGCGCTCGACCAAGCTGGAGACCCTCCACTTTGACGGCCGGCCCTCCCAAGCTTCCCGCGCGCTGTCCGTTCCCTCCCTTCTTTTTCAACCCGTCCCTTTTGCATCACGAGCGCGAGTGCCTCTTCTCACAATTCTCCCGCCCGCCTCGCCATCGCCCTGTCTGCAGTCCGGTGAGTCCTTACCCCCCAGCCGCCGCCATCCTGCCCTCTAGGAATCGCAGTCTTCAGGCCCTGCCACGCCGAGCTCGGACGCCACTTTATCCCCCTTTTCCCCTTTTGTGCCTTCCACCACACCCGCCTCCAAGTCTGCCCAGGCGCACAACCCACCATCGCAGGCTGCCAGGAAAAGTTATCGCTGGCAACCCTTACGACCCCAGTCCCTACGTCGTCTCCGTCACGACTGCCAGCACTGGCCGAGAATTGGCCAACGGCAGCCTCAGACAACACACAGCACATCTTTCCGTGGCGGTCAAGACGCGGATCACGACCATCTTTCTCGTACATCGCCCCGCCAATTCCGCCTGCGTTTCCCTACTCAACCACAACCACAACCACAACTCACCTACCGCAAACACCCCTGCAAACCCGAGCTCGGTCGACTGATAAACACGCCCGCCTCTGATTACGGGGCACGAGACTGATTTTCTACACATCCAGACGTCTCGCGACACGAGACTAGATTGCAGCTTTTATCCCACGCCGGACAGACAGACTAAAGTCCTCTTGACACGCCCGGTCGCCTGCGAGTACAGCTAAACACAATGTCGCAATATTATGGCGAATCGCAATGGCCAAACGGCCCAGCGCACAACCAGCCGAGCTGGGATCACCAGACGCCGCCCCCGCCTAGCCGGTCCGGTGAGTGTTCTTCTAGTTGCCACCACACAATTATCGTTACTCTAATACTAATACATTTGCCATAGGAGCTTCCTCTGTAAACCCACGCGAAGACGCGGGTGCCTTTACGCACCAGCTTGAGGGTACGTCGGGCCTCCCATGCCCATATTGTCGTTGCTTGTCAAAAATATGGCATTACAGCCTGGACGTGGCTATACTTGAGAGCTTAAATCAGTGGACTGACTTTAGCATACAGAGGTTGACAGAGCGATCGACAACCTTGTCAAGAGTGGCAAGATGTTTGGGGGATCTGGGCGTCGTGAGTTTGACCTTGTGCTGGCCTGCGAGTCTTTGCGCTATAAGCGATACCCCTTGCATAAATCGGATGGCAGCGGTCATGACTCAAGCCAGCTAACCCCTCTCACAGACTCCAGAGGTGCTTCCGCTCATGGCGGCCCCCGAAGCCACTCCGATTTTGGCGGCGATGCCCGAGGCCCCCCCGGCCAGCACGGTCCGAACCTGCAAAATTTCTACGCCTCGCAAAGACAGCAGAGCTCGCGTGGCTCCAACGAGGCAGAGCAGATGATGCAGGCCAAGCGAAGGATGGCAGCTCAGCGGGAGCGAGAGCTGCGAAACTATCATCAGGAGCAGCAATACAACCGAAGTAGGCCGCCCTCTACTGTATCCCACTAGCACGAGTGTCTGTCCACCAAAAGTCTATCCACCAAAAAATCAAGAAAAAGAACGCGAGCAAAACCAGAGTGTTCCATGTTTTGTCCCGTCATCACCAGCACCTCATCATGGACAAGCACATTTAAATCATGTAGCCTGGAGGGCCGGTGGTGTTTCCTTCCCTTGCGCGCTTGCCGATTCCACTCTCCTCCGTATCCCAATGTCACACATGGCATGAAGGCTAACAGACAATATCGTGCAGGCAACTCTCTTGAGCTTCCCAACAAGACTGAGCGTGCTCATAGTCCCGGCAACATGTCTGAGGACGATCGACGTGACTTGATCGCGCGCCAGCGTAGCGCCCTGTATGGGGAAGGCGCCTTTGTCGATGAGCATGGGACCAGCCGTCCTGCTGGACCAGGCTTGTCCTCTGGCCCATCGAGCCATCGTGGCCCGTCACCTTTGGCGTACGACTACACCCAGGGTAATGCTTCTGCATCAGCAGACTCTGGCAGCCACAGGCACACTCGCGCAGCCAGCAACGCCAGCCCACAGTCGACGACTCTGGGCGCATTCGACGGAGCCAGCGGCCAACAGGCAAGCCGCACCACCAACTCTTCCCCTACCGGTGGCTCCCCGCCTCACCATGGCGGTCCTCCTGGCAAGGCCAACCAGTCTAGTAACACAGTTGCTCCTATCGGCACTCGGCCTTCGGGCGGTTCACAGGCGTCCAACCCTGCCCTGGGCAAGCGCTCTACCACCCCGCTGCCCTCCCCCCTGAGTCAAGGATACTCAGCTGGCGATGTTGAGTCCAAGGATGGTGCCAAGGTTGGTGCACCAAAGAGCCAGTCCGGCGCCGGTGCAGACGGCTACAACGGCTGGGGCAACCGCTCCGGATGGGGCAACAAGTCGAACCTCGGAGTGCAGGCTAGCGTTTGGGGCTAAGAATTTGCCATATCTGCGCGCCATCTCGCGGCTCGTATCGAGGTTGCTTCATCAGTCGCGATACGTGAGCCATGCCAGTCGCGGTTTGGCTCTCTAAGCCTATTCAGGATCTCATCAGTGTTCAATGGGTTCACAATTTCGGACACACCACTGGACCAGGCACTCCTGACCACATTTTATCTTTCATTATCTTCGATATACGACCGGTTGGGCTGTTCGGAGTTTTGTTTCACATGGTCACAACACCAGTCTGCCACTCACAAGGTTGTCAACACATTTGTAGCGAGGGGTTCCAAAGTCAAAGGATTACAACATCATATCACCAGGTTCTGGACGGTTCATTCAGGCAGGCGGAAAGGATAAAGTACTTGCAAGTGGGTGGCGGGCATCGGGACTGGACACTTGGGTCCCAGGAATGGCGAAATCTTTTTTTGTTTTTGTTTTGGGAGGGCCAGCACCATGAAAAGAAGCAGGCGTGCTCAACTCAAATCACATTTGGTAAAACGGGGGGGGGTCGGGTTTTAGGGTCGGTTTCGGTATTTCCTTTGGGGGATGATGTAGTGCATGTGGAGTTCTTTTCTTCCTTCCGCCTGGCTTGTTTCTTTTCTCTCCTTTTTCGAAGACCAACCAGATCGACACATACACGACAGTTTCTCTTATGCATTTGGTTGGAAAGGCAGGGAGAGGCAAGCAAATCGGACAACATCTGCCAGGGGCAAAAACGGAGGAGTTTTTGATTTACACTTGACAAATTTTTAATATCCTGATTTTGCCCCCACGTTCTGTAATCCGTGTACAACTAAGCCTTGACGAAATGCTCTACGTGATGGACATTGCTTGCTTTCGACGCATACGCATATCATATCCAGTCTCCGATGGTCGCCCGTCAATTGTCGCTAGACTCTGCTGTTTGGCTCGGTGGCCGCACAGTGATTTTTGTTTTACATTTCCTTCAACGCAAAACGCAGAACGGAGAGAGAATCTTGAGGGCAGGATAAGCTTATGATGTTGAAAGAAGAGTATAAGATCTGGTATCGGCCCCACATGGCAACTAATAAGTGGCTGACTGCGAGCTGGAGAGCTACCCAGTAGAAAAGCCTAAACGGGGTCGCTTTGAGTTCCAATGCGTTTATGTTCATCCTCGGCTCGAAGGGATCAAAGCAACGCACACTATGCAGGTACCCCCGGGGAGGGGGGGGGGGGGCTGACTGCCCTGGCTGGCCCAAAAGTGGTTCAAGTTTCCTGGTCGGTGCTCCGGGAGGTGTACGCCTTGGCTCTTTGGTGGCACCAAGTTCGAGCCGCAGGCAGTGCCGCGTGTTATTCGCGCGGAGTTTCCTATCCGCGAGGGGGAGGGTCAAAGAGACAAAAAAAAAATTGTTGCAAGACTGGGCGGGGCGTGCCCGCATTTCAGTTGGTGTATTTGAGAGGAAAGGGAATGACGATGAATATTGGTTGGGACACAGAGGACGGGCCACAAGAAGAAAAGGACTGAGACAACAAAGCGAAACAAAAAAGGATTAAAACTTGAGCTTGTTAAGTTTCTTGGGAGGAGAGTTTCGTGAGGCGGCGGCGGGCGCTAATGCAGCACAGACGCGTTGTTGTTCCGTTTGTGGAAATCGTCTGGAAATCAATGGGGACGACAATAACGCCATGACGCCATTGTTCCTCCTTGCTGGTTGCTGCTGGAATGGAGAGACGCCCACGGGGGAGAACAGTCAAACAATGAGATACCAAGTGGCCCCCCTTGCGCGCGTGCACGCGTCCGTGGACATTTCACAACGCCTGCAGTGTAGGTATCTTTTTGGCATTTGCACGTCCCTTTCGTGCTCTTGGAAAAGGCCAATGGATGAGAATTGATGGGTGACAAGTCAGATAGCAGCTGGTTTCAGGATGACATTGTTCGAGTTTCCAGACTTTTCTGCGGTCGTACTGACAAGCAGGTAGATTACTTTGTGCCAGAACTGTGGGTGGTCCCAGTTGAGACATGTTCATATCTGCAGACTGCACGTACGCAGCTCCACCACCTGCGTTGACAGAATTACCGTGTCTGGAACGGAGGACTGGAGCCGCTGGAGCTGAACAGCCATCTCGCTTGTTCCTGCAGGCAACATGACTGTCCTTTCCAAGGTTGTCCAGATTGATGCTCTAAGACTCTTTGTGGGGACCTTAGTGACTGTCCTGCGAAATCATGATGCGGACAGCCGTGGAAGCTCCAGAGTACCTCGCTAGCATCGCTGGCATTGGAGTTCTTTTCCAAGCGCGCACAGACAAGGTAGACTATGGGATGTTTCCTTTTTGAGACATTGCGATGCTGTTCCTGTGGGACCATTTAGCCATAGGGTCTGGGATCGCCGCGGCTGACGCCATGTACGTCGGGGCCCTCATCGTTGCGGAAGAAGCCTTGCGGATTGCTGACTGTGACAGCAGCTTCGATGTAGCCAGAAGGTACGTGTTGTGCTTGTAGTCATCGTTGGTCCATTCAGGCTGACGTTAGCAGTTGAAGTGCCCTGCCATCTGTCGTGCATGCTCTGTGGAGACCTCACTTCAACCCGAGGCTGATGCCAAGGACTGGCCCCAGCCTGCCGTTGCCTTCCAAGGTTTCCAGACTTGTTGGAGTTTCTCCCTTTAATCCCTGCCCTCGTACTTGGAGATCCCCACGGACACACAAACCACCTAGCGGCCTTTCCTCACATCGGGAAGGACGGGAACATGCACCATAGCCCATCAATAGGCCCCACCGCTATCAGGGACGCCTATGGGCAAAGCCGGCTGGAACGCGATTGATCAATGACGCCGTCGGCATGCTTCCTTGCTTGCGGCTTGAGTTGTTGTGGCTGTGTCAACTTTGATTGTCCCGGGAGTGGCAGGTATCGCAACATTGATTGAGCTCGGCGGCGTTTCCTCCGGGGTGGCGCTGCAACGGGGCTGGCTCAAATTGTCGCGGCTTCCAAGATCAGGTCTGACGATGTGCAATTTCAGTCGTCGGCTAGTCAGTGAGATGACGTCCGCTGGGCCAGGTGAGTGCAAGCAGATCGTTTCAGAAGGTGATACTCTTCAGGCCCCTTAACGGTGGTTGTGTACTGCGTACAATACGGAGCACATTATCACAAGCCTGGGAATGCGGTTGCATCTCCGCGGCCCCCACGTCTTGGCTCGTGTCCGCAGCGCGGAAATTCATCCCGTAAGCGCACGAGTGCTGTGCGTCTCGATTTAGAACGCTCCAGGCGACGGTATCACTTTCTTTTTCTAGAAACTTCGTGTTTGCTGTGATGGGCAGCTGTAATGACATAGGGAGCTCCTTTGGGTAGGTGGTCCCTCAGGGTTGGTATGGTCATGGCCACAGATGGTGCTGAAGCATATCCTCGTTTCTAGAGTCTCAGCCTCGCCAGCCCCCGCGCCTAATGTTTGCTTTCCTGAGCCGAGGACAGGCGTGCGCTGCTTGGGCACTTAAATAACTAAAAGCCTGAGCAGTCGACGAGGTCATCGACGAGGTCAAGACTTCAAAGGGGTAGGTAGACACTACGGAGCAAGACGCGCCATGGGGCTGTGGCCCTGGCGCGACTCGCGCGCCTTGGAAAGGGTCCAAAGGGGTCTCCCCGTATGGAAATGGCCTGGATAAATTCCAGGGTGTTTGCGCTGGCTGGGAGATCGTCTGTGGGGACGTTCGGCATCGGAGCAGACCTCACAAGCAAGCCGCAAGACATCAACGGCCACACGTGCTAGGTTAGCACAGGGATACTATCAACGCCGATCAAGCTGGTCGAATACAAAGAGAACTGCACATGTCCATCTTCGTGTGTCTGCGAGAAAGCGCGAGTGGGCAAGCGAACATGCCTTTTGATAATGTGAGGCGTGAAGCGTGAAGTGTGTTTGTGTTTCGGTGGCCGTCGAGGTGCCCCCCCTCCGCCCCCTTTTGGCAGCCAACAGCCCGCCTAGGAACTTTGCTGAATACTTGCCTAGCGTCAGCCAGCTCCATCCTTCCTGAAATGGCACATCGGATGACGGCGCTGCAGTGATAGGGCACCTGGTCGCAGTAGGACTCCGTAATGCGTCCCGAAAGGCTAGGTACCTGCAGTCATGTCATCCTCGTCCGTCTTGCAAGCCAAGTCCTCCGTATGTGTAATGATAGTCCGCATTCCGTACTCTGTTCGGGGGTCTGCTTGCACTTCAGCCGGCAAAGCCACTAGGCCTGCGCCTGGGTAGCCGCTCGGTCGCACTTCCCTTTGACAGACCCCTGCCGCCCACCACACAGTGTTCTTCTCTGCACACTGTTCACACCCGTCACCACCTGCAGATGCACACTCGGTCTGTGACTGTCTGTGATGCTGGTTGGAACCCCCTTCGCCTCCCGCCTACTGCTGCTCCTCCTTCCCTGTGTGCTGTGGATATCAAACGCCAACGACTCTGGAGACACTGTTGGACCTGCGCCTTGTCTCTCGCAACCGTCCTTCTCCAGCCAGCCAGCAGCCCTGCCCGATCTTGTTGTCCACGCCGCTCTCCCGGCCCTCGCTCGCTAGCCACGGCAAGGCATCCAAGGCGTTCTCGATTCCACACTGCTTGCTGGCCCGTCTCGCCGACCACATCCGCCCCTCAAAGGCGCCCCCTTCTTCGACACGACACTCTCGGCTGTTCCCACCGCCGGTCGTCGCTGCCACCTCCATGACATAGTCCACGACACTCTTTCTCTCTCGCGGCGACCTGCGCACGACACATCTCTTATTCGTCTCTCCTCAGTATTCGACCAGGCGTGCTCTGGAGCCGCTCTTTCAGCAACTCGGACTGCACGATCGACCAATAGCCAAGCGCGACGATCGCCTCCCCAGTCCCCTCGCTTCTGAGTCCGCCGAGCTACCCAGCTGCCCCCAGCCGTGTTCCGTGCCTCAATCCTCCAACTCATTGTCCTCATTGTCGCGCACGCCAGACCGTTACCTACCGATGACCCTGACCTGGGCTTAAGCGCACGATCGATCTTTACATCTTCCCAAAAGTGTACACATCATCCAGCACGTTTTTCCCTCTCTCGAGCTGTCGTCCCAGGTCCAGAACAGGCAGAGCTCCTTTGACCCGCGATAGTGCGTACCAGTCTCGGTCGCCCTTGAGACATCTTGCGTCCAACCACTCCTCTCCATCAACCCGAGACCATCACCGGGATACTGCGCGAGTCCAACTTCATGGACAGTCGACCTGTGACGGTTGAGTCGAAACATACTTACCCTCCTCGTATCTTCACACGGTCAACCTCAAGCCCAGCAGTGCCCAAACTGAGCTCGACGACACAGGCCGCTGCAAGTCCGACCCTCGACCCCGCGCCAGGCGTCCAGTATTATTCTCACGTGGGACTTTGGCCGGTGCTCCTGCCTCAGCAGTCATCCCTCTTCCAAGCGCAGTTGCTACAATATAACAAACTCATCGCGCCCGGTCGAGGCGGCGGCCTCCAGACGCCACCACTGCCGCCGCTCCTGTCGGCCCAGACCGCCCACGCAGGGACACGATCCCGATCTGCCTCCAAGACGTCCAAGCAAGAGCAACGCACACGACAGGGTTCCCAGAGCTGCCATGGGAATAGGGGCACTCCTGCTACCCCCAGCAACGGCGACCGTGCTTCTGTAGCGAACAAGGATACCAACCAAACGATAACGAAGATGGTTCCCCCAAAGAAGATCGAGTTGGCACAACCGTTACCGCCTCGACCTTTCAAGCACTCGACATCTCCCGCGGCGGTTGCGCCGCACTCGAGCTCCGTACCATCAACCCCTCGTCAGCGTGCGCGCAATTTCTCGTTTGAATCTCGCGAACAGTCACCAAGTGCAAACCACAACCATTCACCCCGGTCTGTGTATTCCGAGGCTAATGGCACAGTGCCCTCGTTGCGTCCACTGCCACCGCCTCGACCAGTTCCCTGCAAGTATGAGACAGGCCTCAAGTTCTCGCGCCGGAGGATACCGTACAACATTGGCGATGCGCTCCTTGACAAGGTCGATCTCAAGAACGTGAAGGCTAAGCTCGCGCATGAGGAGCAGGAGAAGCTCACTACAAACATGCGAGAGCTGTACAATCAGTTACAACCGACGGCCTCTGTAGAACAGAAACGGCATAAACTGATCGGCAAGCTTGAGAAATTGTTCAACGATACCTGGCCTGGCCACGACATCCGGGTTCATCTGTTTGGTTCATCCGGGAACTTGCTTTGTTCTGACGATTCAGACGGTATGAACAATCTGCAGATCCACGACTCGTTGAAGCAATTACTGACCTCGTTCTTGTTAAAAGTCGATATATGCATAGTCACACGCTGGAAGGAGCTCGAGTCTGTCTGCAAAATAGCAGATCTCTTAGCCAAGAGTAAGAATATCTTCCAAGGCCTTTAGTTTTGCCCTTCCCGTGACACTCGCTGACTGTTCCACAGATGGTATGGAGAAAGTTGTCTGCGTCAACTCTGCCAAGGTGCCTATCGTCAAGATTTGGGATCCGGAGCTGCAATTGGCCTGTGACATGAACGTCAACAACACTCTCGCCTTGGAGAATACAAGAATGATCAGGACCTACGTGGAGATTGACGATCGGATACGACCTCTGGCGATGATTGTCAAACACTGGACAAGACGGAGGATTATCAATGATGCAGGTAAGATCTCGTCGGCTCTTTTTTTCGGTGGATGCATCATTAGTCTAACAATCGCAGCTTTTGGCGGCACGCTGAGCTCATACACGTGGATATGTATGATAATCGCCTTTCTGCAACTACGGCAACCACCTGTCGTGCCTGCACTACATCAACGCCAGCACCAGATGCTCCCCAAGAAGGACGGAGAGATGGCTGCCTTTGCGGACGACCTTGATCAGCTGCGCGGTTTCGGGGACAAGAACAAGTCTACGCTCGGAGAACTGCTCTTCCAGTTCTTCCGCTTCTTCGCACATGAGTTCGACTATGCAAACAATGTTTTGTCGATACGACTCGGCAAGACAGTCTCAAAGCGCGATAAGAATTGGCATCTTGGTATGCTGAACAACAGACTTTGCGTGGAGGAGCCATTCAACAACGAGCGCAACCTTGGCAACACCGTCGATGACACAGCGTTTCGAGGATTGCACCTCGAGTTGCGTCGAGCTTTTGATCTGATTGCCCAAGGGAAGCTGGAAGAGTGTTGTGAGCAGTTTGAGTATCCAAAGGAGGAAGAAAAGATCTTCCAGAAGCCAGCCTCGACATCTCGACCTGTTTTGCTTAGGAGCGCTTCGCAGCAGCAGACACACCGTCAAGGGCGCGGCGGAAGCCGGACGAATGGTCGACAGCAACCCCCGTATCGCAACGGAGGTGGTGCCCACGCCGGGAGCAGCAACAATAATAGCAGCAGCAACAGCGCCAACAACAACGCGAGTCGCAGGGCGTCGTCTAGCGTGGCGTACGAAGGCAACGCAAATGCCATGTTCCTTGCAGCTGGCTATCCGATGGCGATGGGGATGTCTGACGGATCGATGTATATGCAACAACCTTCACCAGAGGTCTTGGCCCATACCCTGTCGCAGTTGCAACTCCAGGAGAATAATCTTCGATTCCTGCAATACACACAGTCGCAAGCCTTTGCTCAGCAACAGGCCATGGCTCATGCGCAGAGGATGCAAAGCTCTTCGACTGGCCAAGCATCATCTGGTCGCTCGAGAACTAATTCTTTCGACACGCCAATGACAGCGCCGATGCGAAGTGATGTCCGACCCGAGATGTACTATTATCCGCTCCATTTCCAGGCCGCCCAAGCATTTTATGCGCAGCATGGCTACGTGTATCCACAATCACCGACACCAAATCAGAGTGCTGATCCGAGGCGCGCTTCGCACAGATCATCAGCAGCGAATGACGCAGCAACAAGTGCAAGTGGAAGCACGCTGCGGTCTCAGTCGCAACCCGCATCTCGCCCTGTCAATGGCATCAGTGCAGCGCAAAATTTGCAGGTGCCGCTCCGTGGTTCACCCGGCATGTCCGGCGATTCTACAACCCTGATGAACGGCCTGTCCAGTCCTGCTCTGGGACCAGACGAGGCTCCTGATACTGCACCATACGTCAATCCTTCTTCTAACTCGCCAGTGGAACGATCTCGGTTAGCCGCGCAGAAGGGGTCCCTGGAGCCGGGGCCTCTTCTAACGGGAACGTTGCGATCGCTGGCTGGACTTGGTGACGATGCTTCTCGAGGATCGCCCGTGGGAAGGCGGCGACCTTCAGCAGACCAGTTTCCTCAGGTTGTTCTTGACAGGATAAATAGGTCATCGCGATCGCCTTCGCCCTTCGATCCCAGTCGAAGTCGGCCTGTCTCGCATGGTCCAAGCCAAGTCACCTCAAGTCCAAGTGGACAATCCCACAGCCAGAGCCACAGCACCCCAAAACGAGATCCAGCTCCGTTGGTGGTCAACGGGTCCCTCTCAATGCCGCCATCTAATGGCATTGCTCGGGGACCCTCGGCGGGAGCCACGAGTCCGACTGAGTCTGCAACTGCATACGACAACCCGTTGCATATGGTGCAACGTTCCGATACATCAGGGTCTATCGTGAACACCCCATCGAGCCAGTCGTCTATGTCGGGTTACAGTCCCACTCCAGACCGACCGATCGTTGTCAATGGCACCACTCCCACCATGTCATATACTCCGAACCAATCGGCGTACCCGTCGTACGACGCCATGTCCAACAACAATAACACGGTGCAATGGATACAAGGCACTTACGGCAATGGACATACTGGCCTGGCAAACAACAATTTTGCCCAGTGGCAGCACTTCCCACCTCGCGGGCCTCCAAACCCACTCATCGCGCACCTGGATCTCGCGACCCAGGACAGCGCGCAAGCAGGAGAGATGCAGCACCTGTCGCCTGTTTATGAGATGAACAGCCCATCGCCGACTCTTGCTCGCATGGCCGAGGTATCTTCCGCCCAAGCAATGTCTCGGCCTCCTGTCATTGCCCACAACCGACCTGACACCAAGCCTGATCACGCTAAGGGAAAGCAAAAGTCAACAGTCGAGCGTTCTGATGGTTCCCAAGCTGCGAATCCTCGTGTTAATGGATTAGCTCGGGAGAATGGACACGCGCGGGGAACCAAGAACGACAACGACAATGCCGGAAACGGATGGCAGAAGATCTCCAAGAGCAAGAAGAAGGCAGCCGATGGAAAGGTCAAAGGCGAAACCCATTCACAACGGGAAGAATTACCGAAGGATGAATCGGAGCGGAAGGGCGGGTGAGCCCACGCAATCTACTGAGCACGAGCAGATATTACGCGCTTGCGGATTTGACAAACACCTTCTGCATCCTCGCTGTCCTTTTTGGATATGACGATCATAAAGACGCTCAGGCAAAAGCGTCTCTCAAAAAAAATTCCAAGCTGGGCCCGAGCGGCTTCCGCCTTTGGTCGCAGGAAGTTATATGATGACATCGACAGCGAGCTGGAAATGGCACGAGGATTTTACGGTTGACAACTGAGGACAATCAGTCACGCTAGGCGATGATACCGGACGCTGATGACAGCAAGTCGACTGCGTTGTCGCATAGACAGGCACCACGCAAAATGCGCATTGATCACCGAAGATCGGAATCAGAAGTCTCCCATTGTAATTAGGCGGCGTACGAGAATGATTTGGCACCATCATGAGCGGCATCTTTTCAGCATTATTACAACCGGGAGAGTCATCACATGCTCAAAATGCCCAAAACTCCCACTTTCCCATTTTCAAGGCATCAGACGCACTTTTCTTTAACACAATGGCACGAGTTCTTCAGTACCAGGATCAAGTTTGTTTATGTCATGGGGTAGCATTGAGCAGCAGAAGGAATATGCCAATACGGTGACAACATGCATGGAGCACATACCCTTTTCATACAGAGGCAAGGGTGGCGTTTATACATTCAAGAATAAATAGACAACATGAAAGAAAAAAAAGCTTCAAAAACATCAAGTATCTGGTTCCAGCATCGCGGCGATCTCGCATAATCAACGTCGAATTGCAGTGAATAGATGGCACTTTTATAAATCACCCTGCAGTCCGGACTGCCAAACGTGCGACATAAAAAACGGGACTGGGGTGCACTTCATCCCGGGATACTGATGGTCTTCGAAAAGCAAAAGGAAATAAAACAAAACCCGCGTTGAGTAAGACGCAGGCCAGCCGAAGCTGCGTCAACACGGCCCCATCTCACGACCCCGGTCTAGGTTCGTGAAAGCAAGATGAGCTCAGAAAGTGATTATCTTTTTTTTTTTTTTTTCTGGGAGTGGAGGGTTCTGGCTGGCTTGAATGTCTACACCGAAGGCAATGAAGAAAAAGATGAGATGAGCATGTATCTTCGTAACAAGGCTTCAAATAGAGGGGACTAAGCGATCCGTGAAGGAAGTATATAGATTACAGGGCGGGCTGTGCTAGTCGTGTATTCAACTCTCACTCTTTTTCTCTCTCTCTCTCTCTCTCCCTAGCTTCTTTGAATATATTGAAGTGCTGCTGCCCCAGAGGGAATGGAGGGAGGGAAAGGAATCCTGAGCCCAGCCGTGGAATCTTCTTGTGGAGGAACCGCGGATACACCTGTCGAAGATGGTCTTTGGGCAATCCGACGTTGAATCAGGGGGGAAGGGGGAACACACTAGCAGCATATGCAGACCTCGGGGTCAAGGGCATGCCTCCTTCTCTCCTGTAGGCTTTGCAAACAAACAACGGTGGGGTACATTTTATTTCGCGATTTTTTTTTAAAGTCAAAAAGCAAAGTAAAAAAAGTGAAGCACTTCGTTGTTGCTTGTACACAAAAGAACATGCCTTTCCTGTTTTGATTCGCATCTCATTTATCTCTCGAACATGGTCTTTTCACGAGCGCGGACTTCTGATGACTGGTGTCTAGGGGTTATTCGTGGCAAATGATTGTTTACCCCACGATATGCACCTAATCATTATCGGGGCCATGTTTTGTATTAAAGGCCATACATTAGGGAAGCCGAAATAGACCAAACAGCCGCGAAGATTATGTTTGGGCCACGAGTTCTCTTCCCCCCATCTCCATCTCCATCTTTCCCTAGGCTTTTTGACTTAGGGCTCATGTTGAAGCTGGCGGAGAAGCCCCGGGCCGCGAAATCGTCACATTGCTGCTGTTCAGAAACCAGTCAGTCGTACCAAATCTGTCCACGCACATGCGAGGTCGGCTTTGCTAATGGACGGGCCGATCTTGCAGCATGGACATCAACGGTTCTGTCTACTCCTTCTGGGGGTTGGCGGACTCTCCTCCATCACCACGGGCGAGGCCAGGTTATGCAGATACCTCGAGGCACTCCCAAGTCGGACCTGCTGGTTTAACGGGGACCGGGATCGCGAGTGGGCGCAATCTGAGCCCAGGGGGCTTTTAGCTTGCAACGAAACTTGACAATGTCGTGCTCGCCCCTGCGGACAAACAGTAAATGGTTTACCGAGTTTCAGGTTGGAGGCGATGAGCGCGTCGGCGGACTAAAACATTAGACGACACTTGAAGACCCCGCGGAGCGACCAGCTTTATTGCCTGATCATTAGTTCCTCTTTGGGCACCCTCAGGAGATTCTCAACTGATAGGAATGGTGCCTTGACTGCTCCAGTGATGAAACTGACGAGTCTACTTGTAGCCCGAACGACCAGCGCTCGTTGCCGTCTTGGCCGATCTGAAACCCGCCACTGTCAGAGGGGACAATCGATTATTTGTTTCACGTCTGAGAGTCAGCTGCTCCCAAACCGCACGTGGACTTGGTTTGTTTCTTTCATGTCAAAAGAAAAAAGAAAAAAAATTGTTGACGTGCAGCTATGGCCGCGTGGGCGAAACGCAGGCCACCAGGATTGGATCGCGTTGACCGATGGACGATGAGTGGTGGGTCCACCCAGTTGGCGAAACACTTGGGAAACCGAACTTGTGTCAGCCAACGACAACTCTCACGAAAGCGTTGCAAGCGCCCACACTCCTGATGTTGCGCGGTAGCACGAGACAGCTATCTCGCCATGACAAAAATGGTCCCAATGCGAGGGAGGAGGGGCTATACGGTGGCCTCATCAGGAGGCCACGACTGACACTGACCAAACAACGTCGCTGTTCACCAATGCCGTCCACTCGCAACTGCCGCCACGTGGAATTGTGTAACCACATGGAGGCACGAGCCCTTGGGCTAGCAATGTCGCTTCAAACAGGGTAATTGAGTGATGCCACCCACATGGCCCCCCGAGCCTAACCGTACCGTACTGATGGCAACATGGTTTGCCTGCAGGTGTGCACCCGCATGCGAGCACGCAGTATACTGTTCAGCGTCATTCATGGGCTCGAGCTTGTGTTTGCGACTGCGTCTTGTTCCCGTTGTATGTGGCACAGATAACACCAGTTCGCACGTTCGTTGACGTGGCAGCTGGTCGTTGCCCAGGTGCTTGCTATCATAACCAGCCATGTCACGCACTGGATCCTGCCAGTGTCGATCGGCAAGAGCGCAAGTTGCACGCACGCTGCCAGCAATGAGAGCAAGACGGCTGGGTGTCCCAAACTTGACGTAGGGCTGTGGATGCGAACAAGACGCTGAAGGGCTAGATCGGCAAGCTGACATGAAATGCCCTGACAGATTGTGGCTCCGTCAAGCATGGGTCGAGGCGAGGGCAGTCAGACCCTGCAGGGGGGTTGCAGCCAGCTGCACGCACGCACACAAAGCCGCCGATCTGCCGGCACGTCTGTCGGACTCTCTAGAATGATAGGAGGCAGGAGAGTGGTGTCGTCTGGCCTACTGTGTACATAGTACAGTACATAGTACACTAGTCAAGATTGCAGTCGAGCTGGCGGCGAGAGCAGCGCGCCTAAAGGGCATCTAGTGCTGGGGACAACGCGGGGACAGTCGACGACGGGTGTGATGAGCAGCAGGGCAGTTTAATTGGCAGCAGTCGCGTGAGCCAGTGGTAGCGCAGTTGGCGCGGCCAAGAGCACGCCAGCAGCAAAGCGCCCAGGGTGCTCTCAGGCCAACTTCTCTTTGGTGGGCACCGCGCAGAAGGGAGATTGCGGGCGGGCGGAGCTCTGAGGAATCACTGGATCCTGAATTGCCCAATGTGACAAGAGGCAGGCGAGGCTTGTCGGCAGAGGACGGAGAAGTGGAATAGAGGTCTGACGGCAGGGCGGGCGCATCAGCACTGGACTGGTGTAGGAGAGCGAGCGGTGGCGGGTGAGCGATGACGCAAGGCGCGACGGCCAGCTGCCAGAAGGATGCGCGGCAACGTCAGGATCGAGGCAGCCCGAGAAGACGATTAGGGAGGAGGGGGGAAGATGAGGAGGAGGAGGAGGAGGAGGAGGAGGCGCCGAAGCGCTGGGCGAGCAGGGCGTAAGATTAAGGTGCTGTGGTGGGCGTTCAACGGGCAGGCACAGGGCAGGGGATCCCTGATCCTGGCGGCAGCCACGATGGAGGGGGCCCAGAGAGGACTAGCGCCAGGAACCGACGGGCGAGGACTGGTCGTGCGCCTGGGGAAGGGGCAGGCCAATCAGCCTCGCCCGCCCGAGCCTCTGGGGCGGGCCCTGGCAGGTCCTGGCAGGCCCTAGCAGGCTCGGGCTGATCCTGGCCACAGCCGGGCAGCGTGCAAGGCCCTTCGGAAATTGGGCGCGCCAACCTCGTCCTTCACTTGACCGCCATCGCCGGGGCGACACAGACGGCTGTGGCCCGCCTCCCAGCATCAGCCATGACTCGCCGTGCCTCGCTGGCCACCGAGTATACTCAGTACTCGGTAGCAGTGCGATGGCGTGAAACCAGACACACCCCCCTGCGGCAATAACATCGCCGGCGGCGCAACCTGGAAAATCTCGCAGCATCGCGGCCCACACACACCCCGCGATATCCCGGTCCGCCCATCCTCGTCGCCGGCGCTGGGCCTCAGTTTGCGACTCGGCCTCCTTCTCTTTTCGACTGCCCCCGGCCAGCCAGACCTGCATGGCACTACCGCGTGCCGAGTATGCCACCCGGTGTTGTTATATGCCTGCGCTCGCCCGCTCCCTCGCACACCATCACGCCCTCCTGCTTCCCCAGATCACCACTCCTCTCTCACACAAACAGACTTCGTTGGCAAAGTCTACGTACGCATCGCCTCTCGTGACGACTTGTTTGAATATCGACTATTCATACCCAGCTTCCCCTTCAACCACCAGCCATCAGCCACCCAGTCGCAGCTCCACGCGCGCAACTACCGCCTCACTCCTTACCCGAGACACCACATTCCACAACACCACATTCAAACGCACTCACAATGCAATTGTCTGCTCTCATCACCGCGGCGCTCCTGCCCGCTGCCGCCTTGGCCGATGCCATCTACTCGACCTCGACCTCGACAACCACTCTGACCCATTACATCACCCTTCAGCAGGTCAGCACTTCGACAGCCTTCACTTCATACGCCGTCAACACCACTTCGCACTCCTACCACCCCACCGCCGCCAGCAGCTCGTGGTCCAGCGCCTCTGTCACTGTGCCCACAATCACCAGCAGCCCGCCTCAGCCTACCACGCCCGCCAGCGGTGCAGGTGCCCTCCGCGCCGCCCACGTCGTCGTCGCCGGTATTGCCGGCATGGCTGTCGCAGCCCTGTTGTAAACCGGACCTTGCTACTAGCAACCTCCACGCATCGCATGAATATGAGATGCGAAAGTATACTTCTTGTGTCAGAAGGAGACCCCTTCGACACCATCATTTCTTGGCATTTACACGAGACAAGCAAAAACTTGCTGCTACGAACATGCAACGATCTACGATTAACTTCCCGCCATTGTGACGACAACGTCAAACATGGGCCATGCCCGACGTCACCTTGCGCTTCCAGCTTGGCCAACCTGGCAACCTCGCTCCACAGTACACGAGCTCAGCAACACTTCTTTCTTTCAACTTGGCCTTCCTGGTCTTGCACCGGAATTTTTTTTTTACAAGGGCTTGGCGATTTCTGCATACAGGATTAGACAGACTTTCATCCCTTAATCTTTCATTGGATCGGCAAGCGTTGCATGTCAACCTGCCGGCTGGTACCATTTCCCCAAAACACTTTTACCACTGTCCTGTGGTGTCTACTCTGAAGGCTTCAAGCTGTCAGATCTGAGCACCATAGGCACCACGAACGGCGCTCTTATCATTACCGCTTCAATTCTCTGCCTTCGTGTTTTATTGAGATACCCCATCGTTGCTGATACGAATTTCGCTGTATCGAGGAGTGAGCTTGTCTGCCTCACGGTGTTCCTGCAAACAAGAAGTCCAAGAAATATTGGTCACCTTCTACAACACCTTCCCTTATCACGGTCCACCTTTGGACCATTCAATCATTTTCGTTTCATACCACACTTTACTTTGATACACCCCGGAGGATGACAGGGTTAGGACATATTTGATGTATGGAGAGTGTATTTTTGGGGGAGACATATTTTGAACGCATCATGTTCGACATGAGGATGGATGATGAAAGACCACCTAAATAAAGCTTGAACATCAATTGACTGGCAGCCTTCACAATTGGACTGTCGTCTTTGGAGTACTACTTTTTCACGTCAAACAACTGTTTTTTTACTTTTGCAACTCTTGTGACTACGGGGCCATGTACCAAGGCGCGCTTGATCACCACTGTGACTCTTGTCTGGCGTCCTCCGCCACGTCGTGTCCTCGTGGCTGGTTTTCTTTTCCTCGTCTGCTCGACAGCCAGCTCGCCGCCTCCATGACAGATGCCCCCTCCCACTCATCCCGGACGCTCCCAAAATGGCGTGTCCTACATGTTACAGGAGCGCGGCAGATAGGGTGTATCGCGAGTCGCGCGCGCATGCCCCTCTGCCTACTTGCTCTCTGTCTCCCCTGGCCTCTCTCTCTCTCTCTCTCTCCCTCTCTCTCCCTCTAGCCAGGTCCATGTTGCCGTCAACTTGACTCGTTGCGCGGATCGTCGCGACTGGCCTGCAAAAAGTCTAAACTACGGGGAAGCATTCACCACTACTACTGCCGCTTCGCGACAAGCACGGGTTGGGGGGCATGATTTCTTTCCTTCTTTCTCCCTCCGGAACCCTCCGACACGGAGGTTGACCGACTCGGCGTAGGTTGCTTGGCGGCTCTTTTACCGGGACATGCTCGACGGGCAGCCAGACAGACCGCCGTGGTCGTATCATGTTGCCCTGAGTAATGTCGGTAGGTTGTGGCTCGTGGCCTTTTTTTCTTCTTCTCATCTTTGCCACTGGCGCCACTGCTGCTACTACTACTACTACTACTACTACTACTACTGTTGCCAGCTGACAGGCATGCAATGCATGGAAGTAACGTCCTCCTCGGTCTTCTGTGGCGCGCACTATGCGCGAAGAAAAGAAGAAAAAAACACGCAAGGTGAAATAGCCACAACCATGGGCGGGCTTCTCAGAAAACAAGAAATTCCTTGTGACTACGCTCCCTTCTCTTTGGCCACTTGCTCTCGCTCGCGGGGTGCTAAAACCCTCGGGAACGGGCTCTCTCGTCCGTGTACGAATTAGTCATGCCGCTATTGCCAGCTCGTGTGTCGTCGTCGTCGTCGTCGTCGTCTTGCCAGGTCATTCTTGCACAAAAGTACAAAAAAACACACTGGAGGATCCGGAGAAAAGAAACGAAAAGACAAAAAAAGCCACAAAAACCCCGAATGTCGAGAACCATAAAAGTCCGGGAAACCTTGTTCTTTCCTCCCGGCACAAATCCCTGCTTGCCCGCGGCTGCTAGCTTTCGGCGACGGTGAAACTTTCTTTCTCATCCGTCAGCGGGCAGCGGGCGGCAGGATGAGACAGGAAGATTTTTTTTTTTGAGAATATATTTTCCTCTCAAGCGCCAAGCGCGCGCGGAACGGCGCCGTTTGTCCTGCCACGTTTATCCGCCATTCTTGTTTTTCACCTGTTCCTCTCTCGTCTTCTCTGCAGATGTCTCCGCTTCCACGCTAAAATGTAAAAAACAGGAGATGGATTGTGAAGTTGAGAAGAGGAAAATGCTCTAGCTCCTTTTAGTTACTCACTCTTTTTTCTCCTACTTGTTCCTTTGATGCCACCACACCTCAAATACACCTCGCGCGTGTAGATCGGGGGACGAAAACTACGCTAACTCGTGCGTCACTAAGACTTTGGCGCTGGCTTTTCAATTTTTTCCCCCCACTTCGGCAGGCAGGCCGCCGCCGCCGCCACCGCCGCCGCCAGGAGCTCGGTCCGAGAATTTCAGCCGTAGGATAAATAATGGAGCTATATAGGTGGTGGACTCGAGACTGTCGAGGCGGTGGCCAAAAAAACCCGGACAGTTAAGGTGTGAGAGTTGTGTGTGAGGTGTCCAGGTTTTTTGGGCTACCGCCTCGACTGTCCTGCCTCAAGATGGGATGGGTGGGGACGGGGGTATTGTGTGTTGGCCAGGTTCATTTTCTGCTTTTGCTTGCTTGCAGTGCCGGCAACTGCTGCCCACATCAGTCGCCCTTGTTTCTCTGACGGTGAGTTGCCTCTCTGGGTATTGCTTCGTCGAGATGTGCGCAGCAGCAGGGCGGTTAGGACCACATGGTCGAGGAACGTACAAACCCGGAGAGGAGGCTTCGCTCTTAACCCGCCTAGCCTTATCATAACTTCTCGCTAGACGACCCTGTGAGGGTTTTGTCCGAATACATCATGGGTGGACAGAATCATCGTGGTCTTGACTCACAATGAGACGTGGGAGGGAGCGCAGGCGAATAGACGGTTACTATGCGCCCTAGGACACACACACACACGCACGCTTGTGCGTCTCCGTCCCCTAGAAAGAACGGCTCTGACTTGATGATGGGACACGCAGGTCGAAAGCGTCGGTCTTTTACCCATCTTCTTGCCGGATTCAGTCTTTCCATCGCAACGCGAAACGGTTGCGCGGTCTGATATGCTGCAGGGGCCGTCTCCTTACATGACACTGGCACCACAGCTCTCTGACCATGGCGAGCAGGGGCGGGGTACATCAGATCATATGCTTCCTTGGCCGCCCCGTCCCCACGTGCCTGGACCTGGCAGCGATTTGAAACTGATTTAAGATATTATGATATAACTATTGCAATGCCATATATGGTTTCTTCGTGCGTCGCCGCGGGTCAAGGCAAAGATTTGGACCCACCGCCGACGCCTGGATCTTTTTTGCACCTCTGTTGCCTCGTTGCCCGTGCGTATCATTGGTCTTCATAAAAGTGTGAAACAACGAGTCTCTAGATATATAGTTGGGATCTCCCGACGGAGCCCACTAAACATGACGCCATTGTTGATATATGGCATGTTGTGGTTGAATAATACATTGTGCGCCAGCAGCTTATGACCTTCAAGACCTGAGACCTGCCTCTCCGTTTTGACAGCGATATCTTACGGGATAGTCCGAGCATTGCTTCATACCATCTATAAGGGGAATTTCGAGATACTGCGAAGACGGAACGTCAGAGAAGGGATAGCCGTCTTCGCTCGCGCCAATCCTTTTTGCTTTAAGCAGTCTCGCTCTTCATAATCTCCTCCACGACCGCGGCATTGTTAAGCTTGACATCGGTGCCCGCGACAGGGTTCTTCTCGCCGGCACGCTTTCGGAGGACGTTCTCGATGAACGCCTCGCCGGCCTTGTAGCTGCTGCGCACGAGCGGCCCGCTGGCAACGTACAGGAAGCCCATCTCCATGGCGCGCTTGCGCCACTTTTCAAAATCGTCGGGCGTGACGTACTTTTCGACCTTGAGGTGGCGCTTTGTGGGGCGCATGTACTGCCCGAACGTGACGACGTCGACGTCGACGGCGCGCAGCTCGCGCAGAGCGGCCTCAATCTCGTGGTCCTGCTCGCCCAGGCCGAGCATCAGGCTCGTCTTGGTGATGATGCCCTCTGCGCCGCTCACCTTTTTGACGTGACCCAGGACCGCCAGGCTCTGGCGGAAGGTGGCGCGCCGGTCGCGGACAAAGGGTGTTAGGTCCTCGACGGTCTCGACGTTGTGCGCATAGACATCGAGCCCGCTCTTGGCGACGACCTCAACCATGTCCAGGTCGCCCCGGAAGTCACCGGTAAGGGCCTCGACAAGCATGCCAGGCTTTTTGGACTTGATGCGGCGGATCGTCTCGGCAAAGTGATGCGCGCCGCCGTCGGCGAGGTCGTCGCGGTCGACACTCGTCAGGACGACATAGCCCAGGCCCCAGCGGGCGAGGGCCTCGGCCGTGTTCTCGGGCTCGTGGACATCGAGTGGCGGGGGCTTGCGGTTCGTCTTTACACTGCAGAAGCGGCAGCCCCGCGTGCACGTGTCGCCCATGAGCATGATAGTCGCCGTCGCAGCGTTCTTGTTGCTGCCGCCCCAGCACTCGGAGATGTTGGGGCACCGGGCCTCCTCGCAGACCGTGTGCAGACCCAGCCCACGCAGGTCCTTCTTGATCTGCTTGTAGTTGTCGTTGCCGGCGGGAATCGGCGTCTTGAGCCACGGCGGTAGCCGCGTTATCGTCCGCCGGTTCGACGCGGGGCCAACCTCGACCGTCTTAAGCTCGTACGCTGCTGTTGCGGATAGTGGTGCATCCTGCTGAGCCCCGACAAAGTCGCCAAAGGAGGCGATCGTGGTGTCCTTGAAATACGTCGGCCGCCGCGGCTTGCCGTCGGAGGAGAGGATTGTGATATTAGGCACCGAGGTATCGGACGATTGTGATATTGTCGATGGTGACGACGGGGTTTGTGTCGATGTGGCTGTGGCTGAGGGTGTTGAGACGGTGGTGGCGTAGGCTCGTGAGGAGGCGAGCGAGGCTCTCACGGCCCGCTGAAGGGGGGCACGCATACGCTGCAGAGAGGCTGCAGGCGCAGCCATGGTGAGCAGCACAGTATCTGACGGCGTGTGGCTTTAAAAAATTGAACAGGGGCCTTTTTAGTCAGGTTCGACTCGATTTGCGATGCTGGTGATGGCGGTGGTGCTGGCGACTTGAGGTTGCGGGTTGAGTGTCTTGCTCATGAAAATGTCCGTATTCCGAAAGCGCAGATTGGCCGCTGAACACTTTTGCCCCCCGGCCCACCCATGCTGCGCTAGGTTCACACTGCAGCTCAAGTAACTTGTCTGCGGCAACATCCGGGTAGTGACGGGCTTGCCGTGTTGCCTGCTAATTGTGCACAATGCCGAAAGCTCTCTTACCAGCGCGCCCACCACTTCTTACATTGACAGACCCAGAATCGTCGTGGGAACTACTGATACTACAGTAATCCTGTTGGCTTCGAACATTACGATGTATGCATCGTCCCTAAAGTCATTGACCTTATCGATATCATGCGGGACAGGACGACGCCCGGGAGTTCCCGCACTCTGTTGGCGGAGTGTGTTTTTGGGCAAGCAGGGCAATACAGAACCGCGGCAACAGTTTGAGTTAAACACCGCACGCACGGTGAATGGGCACTTCGTATCTAGGATACCAGTGCCCCCATTTCATGCTGCGCCATTTGAAGCGGGACAAAATACAAGAACGGAGCAGCTCAAACACTACTTCAACTAAGACACGGGGTGAGGAAGTCCAACGGAGGCCAAAAATGATCTCGCTGGGGATCGAACCCAGAATCTCCTGATCGCTGGATCAGACTGAGGAAACTCAGACCGTCGTAGTCAGACGCCTTGCCATTGGGCCACGAGACCATCTGATGATTTGATGAAGAACACTGTCTTTATTATATAATATATAGTTAATTCCATAGCCATGTCATTTCTTTTAGCAGTACAAGTGGTCGTGGGGTTCGGATGCATTGGTCTTGGAAAGCAACTTCAGGAATGAACTTTGTTTCCGTGCGTGAAGGCTTTTCCAAGTTTTATTCTCTGTAAAGTGATTTATATAGAGCAAGAGCGGCAGGAGCTAGATTAACGGGCCTTGTATCGTACTGTAGCTGTGCTTCTCGCTTGTTGTAGAACTGTGAAAGGTCTCAAGATCTCCAGGATTGGTATTGTATTTTGAGGTAGGTATTTGGAAGTGTTCCCCTTGCTGCATTTACACGGATAGACAGACGTTAGACACTCGTGGCGTTAGAGATCAAGCTCTGTAAACGATATATCGGAAGTCCTTGGTGTCATGCAGTCAACAACTAAGAGACCCGAGGTATCTACATGATGAAGAACTGGCGAGGGAAACTAATTTGCGGAAGCCTCATTCGTCATTACGATTCCTTCATGCAAGACCTTATGCGCTCCAGTAATCCGTAGGCCCCGTCGCCATGCATTGCAGTGTGCGAGCAGGTACCATCACATGGTGTTCCCCGAGGCAGGGCGGACCCCGGATTCCAGGGCCCCCCTTTGCTGCTGCCTGCGTCAACTCGGCCGGAAGCCCTGGCCATCACCGCATCTATCCGCCATGAGACGAGCCATCCTTACAATCGATTCGTTAGAACATACTCATCACCAAGTAGACTTCCGAACCGCTGGTTTCAAGGCAGTCAAAGCCTGGCGGCAGGACAGAACAGAAATACAAACGCTCGGCACAGTAGCTTCCAGGTCGTCACCAGCCCTCAACTTTACCCGAGAGTGATATCGGAGCCGAACCCGGTATCCAGCACTCGGCCGCATGCTGCGCAAGATGAATTGGTATCCGGGGTTGACAGACTCGTCCGGGGTCCCCGCCATCATCAGCCGCCCCCGCACATTAGGTCGCCCACGCGCGCCAACAAACATGCCAAGCACATGGGCCTCCAGTCAAGAGCTGGACTCGGTGCTGATGGCACTGTAAGGCGATCTCGAGTCTCTTTGGGCGAGCAATTATCTTGGCTGCCATCCTGTCACGTGTCATTGCCCAGACGTCACCTCTCCATGCCGCTGTTGCCTCCCACATGCGGTCGTGTGGACATGCTCCTGCATTCTACAGAGGCCCAATGCGCTTTCGGCAAGACTATAAGCTTTGGATTGTACTTTTGATATCTTCTAAACGAGGCTGAAGTCGGAGCAGCGTGTGGTCGAGTGACAGCGCCGGCATCGTAGCTGCTGCGTTGATCGCCTAGCGCCCTCCACGACTGCGGCTTCACACAGCATCTATGCTGCTCTCGCCTGCGCTAGTTACTCCCTCCTACCTTGTGGTGCCAGTATTTCCACAACATCCAACAGCGTCTTTTACTCATCGGAGTATCTTCACATACTTTGGTTTGTGAGTGCCGGGCCCCAAAGCCATGGACTGAGGCGGAACTCGCTACAACGGATTTGCCAAAACCGATACAGAGCCGGTACCCTGAACGTTCAAATACGTACCCTATGGCGAGCTCCGCAGGAAAAGCCGTCCCAGCCGTCTCGGTGCCGCCAGAATTAGTGTTCGGGGCAGATAGAAAAGTCGGGAAGGGCGCGCAAGCTTCAAGAACATATCGCCGGTCAGTACTGTAACCCAACGCCCCTTTCATGGTTCTATTCCTGATACGTAAGGATTCCAGGCAGCAACGAGCGGCACAGGCGTGTGAGGTGCGTCAGAGTCCTGTTAAATGATGGAGATTGACTGGACTCAACTTTGCATAGTTGGTTCATTTCTTGGCAACACTGGGTCAACTGACAACTCGTTCCTCGCGCAGACATGCCATACTAGGAAGGTTAGTGCTCGCTGATTCGATTCGGCTGAAATCTAAGCGAGGCTATAGACTCGTGGTGCATTGACCTATTCCTGATGTTTGTAAAAGGTCCGTTGCGATGTTGCCACCTTAGGCATGCCTTGCACCAACTGTGCAGCTTTCCGG
Source organism: Microdochium nivale (assembly GCA_026745475.1). NCBI lineage: Eukaryota > Fungi > Ascomycota > Sordariomycetes > Xylariales > Microdochiaceae > Microdochium > Microdochium nivale. The sequence goes on from JANTFD010000002.1 coordinate 3,598,193, forward strand.
GTTGAGTGTAAGGTCACCCAGCGGAATATCATATTTTCGGTAAACAAGAATACGGGTGGCAATTCCGCATCCCGTGGGTAAGTTAGAACAGGCCACTCGTTCCTATTTAATGCGGGCTCATGCTAAACCTTTGAATATAGACCCGATGGCGCATTATCGTCTGAAGAAACAAGCTCAAAGGGCAAACAGTCTGCTAGAGAACCACCAATCAGTCTCTATCACATGTCGGAGCAGAGCCCAATGCCAGCCTTGACGGTCGAACAGGCGCAAGACGAATCGATAGCTGCCAACATGCTGACGGATCTGCTGAACAAGACAAAGTTCACGAGTCCAGCTCTGGGAGACCCTGGGCAGGTCACATTCCTTGGTGAGTCGGCAAGTGTGAACTGGCTCATCCGGGACCACAACCACCCTCTACACTTCCCGATGGCTCCTAGACACGGACAGCTCAGTACAGGTGCCAAGCACGTCGATGGTCTCGAGATGAACATATTGCACCAACGCAATGCTTTTCGGCTGCCACCCAAAGATATCCGCAATGAGCTGGTCGCAGCATTCTTCCGATGGGTGCATCCCATCGTGCCTGTGCTCAACAAGACACAATTCATGGCAGAGTACGATGACTCAAGCAAACCTCAATCGCTTTTCCTGTTGCAGGCGATCCTGTTGGCAGGATCTCAGGTCTGCAAGCACCCAAAAGTTTCTGGCAACATCGAGGCCCAGCGAAAATTGTCACAGACTTTCTACGAGAGAGCGAAGGCATTGTACAATGCGGGGTTTGAAACAGATCGGATCAAGATGATCCAGGGTCTCATCCTGATGAGCTGGTACTCGCAAAGCCCCGAAGCTGTCAGCGACAATGCCTGGTTTTGGACGAGTGTGGCAATCTCCGTCGCGGAAGGTGCCGGCATGCACCGTAGCATCGAGAAATCCAATTTGACTAGGAGCCAGAAGAGAACCTGGAAGCGGATCTGGTGGACGCTCTACACGCGCGATCGAGAAGTTGCCATCACACTTGGGCGTCCCTGCATCATCAAGCTAGAGGAATCGGATGTCGAGCCTCTCACGGTAGACGACTTTGATGAGGGCGAAATAAAATTGGCAAATGACAACTGTCGGCCATTCATAGTTCAGGTCCGCTTCTTTCTCGAGTTTGCCCGGCTCTGCGACATTATTACAGTCGTACTCGCACAACAACAACCTGTGCGCCAGCATTGGCCCAGAAGTTCCGCCTTCGACCTGCATCAGAGCGAGATTGCTTTGGGTGAATGGATGAAAGATTGCCAGCTGCCCTGGCTGAAGTCGGAGCACGAACTCTGGAGCGCTCTGCTGGCCTTGCACTATCACACGACCGTATGCCTAATCCATCGTGCCTACTTGTCGAGAAGTAGCAGCAGCGCCGCCGCGTCAACAACAGAGGCCTCCGACCTGATGGCAGGCAGCATGATTTCCAGAAATATGGCGTACCGCTCCGCTGACGCCATCACCGAGATCGCCGAAGTGCTTCAGGCTAAGGACGAGCTCTTATATTGTCCGTCATTTGTGCAGTATTCGTTGCTCTCCGCCCTGACGCTCCTCGGCCGCCGTGTGCGCGAGCCTGAGTCCATGAACTTCTCCGACGTGGGCGGGCAGATCAGGACGTGTATCAGCACACTACAGGACATATTCGAATGGGGCCCCATGAACGATACGGTTCGCCTCTGGCTACAGCCCGTGTCCCAACCCCCGGCTCCCGCCGCGCTCGCCGAAGCCAGCAGCTACAGTAAAAAGCACAAGAGACGAAGTCACTCATTTCACACACTATCCTTCCAGGAGCAACAGCGGCAGCAGCAGGCTAGCGGCGGCGCCGACAGGCATGGGGTCATATCGACTCGGCGCATGTCCAGCTATCAAAAGGCGTCCTGTGAGCCGAATTTTGTCGGGCAGGAATCGGCCCAGAGGTTGCAGGCAAGTTTCGACCATAGCCCTTCGGTTCCTGGCGTGCCTATGGAAATGCTGTCGGTGTTCGGTTTGTCCCAAGTCTCACAGGGGCCTCTTACGGTTGAGAAGCAACGGAAGCAGCAGCCCGACCTGAATTCGCTGGAGGCGGCTGGTACTGGTTTCTTCACGACAGCGCCAGAGAAGCCTGCCAAGCCAAAATTGCCTCCCCAATTCCAGTTCGATGCGTTGAATCGCCACATAGCAAGCAGCCCAGTGCATGAGCCTGGTCAGAATACCATTCCCCGGTATCCCAGTATGCTTACTCCCCCCTTCCTTCCTTTTTCCAATATACTACCAAAATGTGAACATTCTTCAAGCTGACATACATTTCACCCGTGTTCCTTTTCCTAAATAGTGACCTGGGACAACCAGCAGATCTACGAGGCCACACGCGGCGGTGGCAACGTCCTTCGCCCAGGCGGCTTCGAGGGTCATCGGTCAGACACGGTCGGGTTCACGGGCACCACGTCCAACCTGCCCGGATCGTTTACGGAGATTGCCATGGATGATTGGTGAGTATGATTGGGAGGTTGTTTTTAACCGGGAGTGGGAGGGGAAAATCCGCTGGAGACAATGTGTTTTGAGACCTTGACTAACTGACTGACACTTGCTTTGTGGACACCAGGTTCCGCTACTTCGGGGTGCACGAGGAGCAGACATGAATGTCCGGGGCACGAGAAGCCTCAAGGACGGGATATCGGTGTCAGTGGGGTGTCTAATTTGTTCGTTCCAGTTGGGGAAGATATGGGCATTTTAAAGCGCGTAGACTCGCCGTACTCATAGTCACCACTGTTGGTTGCTCAATACCCATAAGTATGCCTTCTGATTCCAGTCATGTGTTGATACAGAATGGCTCAGATGGTGAGCATACCGCAATACCGCTCCAGATGGCTTAATATGATATATCATCGATATTACGGCCCTAATTACGTTTTACAGGTGATCTGTTCATTATTGTCGCCTTGCGCCAGACGTCTGCCTGTATCTATCCCAGAAACATACTAGTACAATCCTCATCCACGCGTTGACACGTCTTCTTGTGGGTACCTAGTATCTGCGGGCTGCTCAACGATGTTGTCCTTATCAGCTGCTCGGGAGCGACTGTATAATGCTGCAATTGGTGTATGCTGGTAATATGTCGCAGTGATGCCATTCGTCTGCTCCGTGGCAGCCTGGTGCTCCATATCTTCTTCTTCAGGAGCAGGCTCCTGCTGTTGCTCCTGCTCCTGATCCTCGATGGGCGGCCAGGGTGAAATGTCCTCGAGGCTGCGATTGTTGAGTCGGCGCGGCCACCTCTCTCCTTCTTCTACTGTCTGGATGACGGGAAACCCGATCCCGAAAGGCTCAACCCAAGCGAGAGCCGCCATCAAGGCCATGATGACAGCAAAGACGCCGAGCAGAATTGGTAGGTTCTTGTCGTTCTTTTCATCCATGGTGGCGCTCACAATGGGGCGGATGATGATGGCCCCGACCTTGCCGCCTGCCGCTGCGATGCCGTAACACGTGCCCCTGAACTCGGTCGGGAAGATCTCCGCAGCGATGACAAAGGTCAGGGTATTGGGCCCGATATTGAAGAGAAACTGTGTGATGGCGTAGAAGACGATACTAGCTACATGACTTGGCTGGGAGTATGTTTGTGATATGGCTATCGCGTTGGCGGCGAACATGATGGCCAGCATGAGGCTAGTGACAACGTAAAGACTTTTGCGAGACACGAATCCGACGAGGGGAATCGCCAGGACACTGCCCAGTAATGCGGCAATGCTCGTGGTGAGGAGTGTGCGCTTCGAGTTCTCTGCTAGGACAGAATATATGTCGGCGTCTGGGTGGCCTGGGTCGTCGTTCCAGATTTGAGCCGGATGCGTTCCCTTTTTATCGAGCCACAATGCCGCCAGCGTGCTCGGCGAGTCGAGGCCAGTGCCATAGAAACACACATCAAGCATGAGCCACTGTAGAGTGATAGCGAACAAGCGCTTCCAGCCTTGCGAGGTTCCAAACAGGTAGGCCCAAGCAGAAGTTCCCCAAGAGGGTTGTGGGTGATTAGAATTACCGTGTTCGTCTAGATCATCTGAGTCGATTGACTCAGCATCCTGAGGACGAGGCGATGCCGATCCTAGTCTCACGGCGACTTCTATCGCTTTCCGTAGATCACGTTTCACGGCTGAGTAGAATCGTGGTGTTTCGGGGATGAAGAACCTCAGAACTACCGCAAAGACAGCAGGAACGCCAGCGAGGCCAAGTACCAATCGCCATATGTTGTCGACAGTGAGCTTCATGTCAATTACAGTTTGTTCAGGCTTCCCGTTGGTATAGCCACTCAATATGGCCATGCTGAGGCCATATGCTAAGAGCCTGCCGACAGGTTGAGCTATGAAAATGGCCGCCAGCATCGTTCCTCGCCAGGCTGTTGAAGTGAACTCAGCAGCTATGACAGCTGACATCGGATACTGGGTCAACTTTGTGTCAGCGGACTGCCAGAAGGATCTCGGGAGCCTCAAACAGCTGGAGCAGCTTTTGGCAATCAGGAATTTAAACGTAGCCTACATACCTCGGCACCAATTCCAAGCCCAAGCGCAAAGCGCCACCATATCAGAGCTGCATTCATATCTATGGAATGACCGGCAATTGGACCAGGAGAGGTGTAGCCTTGGCTGGAGAAGGCAGCACCTCCGATAGCTGCTAAGACAATAAGGAGCTCGAAGCCATATAGAGCGGAACGTCCAACTCGGTCGGCGATGTGGCCGAATATAATCATGCCTAAGACTGTGCCTACGAGTGTGGCCATATCAAGATGCAAGCCAGCCTCAATATGCAGGTCATAGACGAAGAAGAGGGCCGGCATGGTGATGTTGATGGCAATAAGACTCCAGCTCGAGGCCAAGAAGCCAAAGAATGCCACAAAGTACACACGCCAGCTGAAACCGATGCCCTCTAGAATTTGTAGAACACGGGCCTCACGTCTCTGTCGATTCTATTGACAATATCAGTTTAGAAGATGGATCATATGTAGGGCTTTCGATCATTTCTTGCTCAAGAAGCGGGCGGACTCACTCGAACCTGCCCGATGTCCCCTTCTAAGCGAAGCGGCTCCCAGTACTTGAGGAGCTTGTTGATTGCAAGCATGGCGTCTCTTGTAGGTGCTATTGCGATGTAATCGTTTGAGTTGAAAGGCTCGATGGCTCTTGAAGGCCCTTGAAAGGGCGATTTGAGAGTGCGGGAACCAAGTCAAGACATTTAAGACGGGGCACGTCAAGACGCGCCGACACAGCGAGATTGCGGCATGTACCTCGAGACTTAGTATTTGAAGAGTCCTGGAGATGGTTGACTTGCACAGCCTTGGACAGACCAGACTGGCTCACCGGGTCCTGAGGCTGACCGCAGGGGGTCTTTGTTGCCTGCCGCGAGATCCAGGCCACCACTGCGGCCTCATGATCAGGGTGTATCACCGGGTGTGGCCGGATCGATCTGACGGTCCTTGTTTCTCCATCTTGGTAAGGTTGCCGCCGTGGAGTCAGAGGGCGTGATGGCTCGCAGAGCACACTCGCGGGCTGGATCGGGGCTCGGGGACTCGGCGATGAACACAGCCCTGCGGCTGAGACTGAATGGGCTCACCGGGGCGGAGGGGGCGGATGACAACCACAGGAGGCTGGATTCTGAGGATGGGTGTGTCTGGTTGTGGTGGAAGGGACGCCATGTCGTGAGGACAGTGGTTGGTGTCAGCGAATCACCGCCGCGGCCTGGCCCACGAGGAAGGCACGACAGGCTCAGGCGCCGCCTTCCACCTGCACCACCCATCGCAACTGCCTTGGGCCAATGCTACACTTGAAGACAAATGTGCAATAATGCAAGCGTTGTTCCAAGCTCCCACCTCCAAGCTTGATCTCGCAGCCTGGGCCGATCTGCACGATGTCCTTGCCCGGCTTGTCGCTGCAGACGAGACCCCAGGTTCTACGGTCCGAGAGCTGCATAGTCACGAGGGCTTACCATGAGATTGCATGGCATTACTCTGGCCTCCCATCCCAATCGCCGTCTTTGGTGATATGGCCAACCGAGCTTGCTGCCGCTTCGATTTCGAGGCCATTCTTGTCGCAACAGAGGCTGCTGCCTTTCTAGCAAGGCTATGTCTGGCCTCGAGGTCTTCGGGACCGTTATTGCCGTCATTGAGATACTCAGCACCGTCGTCAAGGTCTTTGGAACTCCGCGCAATGCTCCGCGTCAGATAGAACGCCTCCAGCGCATTCTCACGCAGCTTGAGGACAATGCCGATCTACTACGCTCCGCCCGTGACCGGGACCGCCTTGCCCTCGCCGACATGATCAATAGAAGCCGCGACTTGCTTGAAAAGCACGCTCCCAAAACCTCGACAGGAGATCGTGTGTGCGACTTCTTGTGGCCCGCCCGTGCCGAAGAGGAACTCAAGTCTTACAATGCCGAGATCAGTGCAGAGCTTGCGCTCATGTACAGTCACAGCATTCATCGAATCAACGCACCGCCAGCAGACACGACCAGAGAGCTCCCTCTTCGCGCCTCTAACCCTGACGCGCCACCGTCGCCTTCCTTTGGTAACCACAGCGGCAGTGGTACGGCACAATTTCCCGTGGTCCTCCTTAACTACCGTCTCTAACATGTACTGGGTAGGCCTCCACCACCCACGCCGGCCATCGGTGGCCTGTATTGACCTGCCGACAAGACTGTAAGCTAGAATTGATATACCAAAAGCAGAAGCCGAACACACCTAATATCTAGCCTTAGCACATTACAGCACGCCAACGGCGAGCGAGCCATGCCTCTCATAAAGCTAGATCGTCTCAACATCATGGAGAGGGATGAGTCTATTCGGACCATCGAGTACGAACAGCTCGACTCAAACGGCAGTGCGCCAACAAGAATCACGCACAGAAGTGAGTGCATTCCCGAGAACATTCTTTTTGCCCGTCTAGTTGCTCTCGTGCAGACACTGACTGCAAGCCAGTACCACGGGGCACAGTTCGTTTCGAAGATAATAGCCTTGACGACCGCACTGTTGTCTTCCTGGAGGCACACGATATCACCATACAAGACGCCAAGGGATATCGGATCAACCGAGTGCACGCCGAGTATCAGTTCGAGTCCACAGAGGCACGAGAGGTGTTCCTGCTCAAAATTAGGGAACGAGAGCTACTTGGCCGTTACTTTGCCCGAGCTGTGCTCTGGCAGAATGGAAAGGTTATCACGCAAGAGAAAGTGATTCGAATTTGGAAGAAAGTGTTTGATGTGTCCGGAGGCATTTCTCCTGCTCCGAGGCCTGGCGGGTCTCGCGAACGAATCACTGTCTCGTTTCTCGGACGCAAGCAACAGCACTTCGAATTACCACTTGGAGACTTCAAACGCAACCCTCTACAAGACGGTCCTGGCAACAATCGCATCACGATCGAGCGACTTGGCGACAACCAGGGCATCGTGTTCGAATTTGACCCGCCCACGCATCGTCGATCTTCCAGTCTCATCAGGATAATGGGCTTCTCTTCCCCACCTCGAACGCCGCGTATAGGCGAAGCAGAGGCATTCAAAGCCACGTTCATGGAGCACCACCCCGCAACCTCGACATTTATGCCATTGCCATCTCCAGCCGCGTCTATTAGGTCAACATCAATACCAGGACAGGGATTGGGAAGGGTCACCTCAACAGATGATCATCGTGCTTCTAGTATCGGAGACACCAGCAACAGATTTTCAGGGGTAAGCTGGGCAGAGAGTAGCTCTGAAACTCCCGAGTCAAGAGCTTTCGTCTCTGTATCACGCAGCTCCGCAAGGGGACCACCAACAGATTTTTCTACGTCACCTGGGACTTGCCATTTAGACTTGGCTCAGGAGTTGGACGAGCGTTTTGGTCTAGGTGGCCACCACTCATCTGACCGAGGCGCGTTAGAGGAAAATCATTAGTAACAACAATAGCGCCTTAGCTTAATAGTTCCTGCTTCTCAGACCGCATCTAATCCTTACATAATCAAAATGAGATGGGAGAAATGGAGGGTGAAACACCAACAAGACCTAGCCTGTAGCCATGAGCACACAACCAAATAAGGTGATGTTTAAAATCTTACTCTGTTGTACGTATTAGCAGAGCGTTAGCTTATGCTTAAGTATTGCATTCGGCGCTGGACTGCTATGGCCAATTCTGAGCAGGGTCCGGCCGGACCCCGGCGGCGGACTCTGATGGCGTGCTCTATATAGCCCGTCAGAGGACGGGACTCCGCGGCGCGCAGAGATGGGGCGTGGGTCTTAGAGTAATGATTGCCGCAGTGTCCAGTGGCGGGCCTATTTTGCCAATCAAGATCGAGCACGATGACTAGGTCAGAGTGCGATCCTCCTGTCCATGGATACTGGCGAGGCTCGGTCATCTTCACCAGGTAGACTACGACTACATTGCTGGCTATAATGACAACATTTTGTTTGGCGGGCTGCTCCGCTTCCCACTCCCAGCCAAGGTAGTAGGGCGATCAGGGTTAATAACTTAATGTTGTTGTAGCTTCTACCAACTTGCCTCTTATGCACAAATACACTGGCACGAATTACCACGGTTGTAGTAACAACAATTATCCTTCTGTAGTTTCTTGCAAAGGATGTATACAACAAATAATCCTGCTTACACCACACACACACACACACACACACATACACGCTGCCCGGGCACATGCCGTTTTACAGTCCAGGTAGGAGCCGGGCTCCGCCCGCGGCGGCTGGGGAGACCGTGCCGCTTCCCGAGGTCTCCATGGGGAAAGGAAGTTAGCAATATCCTGTCGCTCGAGGGTTGCCCTCCAGCCCTGAGAACCCCCTTTGGTTCGCAAACTGGCGACGGTCTGCCGCGCTATTGTGTGAGTTTTTTTTTTCAGTTCGAACATGTGGTGCGGGGTCATATTCTCTTCAAAAGCAGGGCATCCCAGCGTTTCTTCAACCTACACGCCGGATTCACAGGAGATATGCCGGTCTGCAAGCTTTTATCGTTATAATATAATAGCTAACGCCATGGTCATATTTGTGTAAGACGCGAGCTCCGGACGCCATAAGAGAAGTGGAAAGAGAACAAAACTCGCCAGTCACGCCTTGTCGAAAATCTTCTTGTTCTTGCGCAGCCGGCGCCTCATGTCCCACATGTAATACTTGACAGGGATCGTCCTGATGAATGTCGGCATGGGGCGGTAGACCGCCCTTGCGCTCAGCTCGAACAGCCTGTATATTTTGGGGTACCTCTCCAGCCCGTAACCTTCGCGGATCCTGGTGGGCAGCAGCTCTGCCGTGATGACCCGGACAAGGGGCATAGCTGCCTTGAGAAAGAATGGGATCTTGATGTCGTATAGCAGGTCCCTCGTAATTTGGTGTGCGTGCCGGGTGATTTCGATATTTGCAATCTTGCCGTCCCAGTATGTGTAAAACTCGTCGCGCGTGGCGGGCCACATCTCGGGCGGAACCTGCAGAGAACAGGCGAGAATGGAATAGTCTTTGTAGATGTCGTCGTGGAGCTGCCGGTCCCTGATCTCGCCCATGGTGTTCTGGTACATCTCCATGGCGGTCCAGTAGAGGGTTGCGGCCACCCAGAGCTGGAGCTCGGGATCGAGAGCCGAGTAGAGCCTCCCCGCGTCCCGCCCTTCGTTGAGCGTGCCATTGACAGACTCATGGACACGCGTGACCATGTCCACAACGGCCTTGCGCTCTCCCGCGGTGCCATAGGCCATGCAGTAGACATATGTCATGGTGGTGCGTAGGCGATCGATGGCGCGGTGGGCAAAGTTGCTGTGCTCGTTGACGCCGGCGCCAACGCCAGCCTCGGAGATTTGCAACATGATTGCTGCTGCGCCGCCTCCGAGGAGGATGGATTCCTGGGTGATGATCTTGAGGAACTTTGGATCAAAGTCGGGTGACAGAAGAGCCTCTTTCGAGTGAGCATGGCTGTAGTAGGCAGCCTTTTCAATGTTTACTGTGTGGCTTGAAAGTCCATTCTTCTCGTTGGTGGCAGTCGTGACGGGAGATGCCCCGCGCTGAACAGAATAAGACTTGCTGTCACCAGGGAGATGATTGAAAGCTGTGATGTGCGAGGAAAAAGAGCAGACAGTCCTCAAAGTTGAGTGCCTGGATCGCGCCCATGATGAAAAGGAGGCCGAGGTCCTCAAACCAGCACATCGCATGTAAAACGTTGGCTTGCAGTCACGCAGCCGCGGTGCCATCCGGTGTATTTGCAGAAAAAGCATTGCTGGCCTGCCTGCTAGCTGACTTTGTGATTGCTAAGTACCGCTCGAAGCCGATCTTGAGATCGATCTGTCGAGTAACTTGGACTGGCAACCACGAGCCAGCCGAGGCAGCAACAGGAGGGAGTCCCGGAAGGTACAGCGCGGCTCCAATTGCGGCCAGGCACGGTAACACGGCAACACGATGGTGTAAGTGGGTTAAGGGACAAAATGTGCTAGGTGGAAATACACGCAGTCGTCAAAAGTGGTGTGGGCGAAAGAGCTTGCATCATTGATTGATCTTGCCTGCCGCTTTCTCCTCCGCAATTGATTCCTCCCTAGAGAGTTCCTATCAAATACTCGCCACCTCTTCTTAGCATTAGCATGTGAATCCACAAATCCATGGTAGGCTTCCTCAGCATCTGCCCCGAGATCTATTGTTGACTTTAGACCCATTCAACCTTGAAAACTGAGACGAGGGCCATTTACGCCCTGTTATTAGGCTTAATGACATCATCCGGTTGGTCTGTAAAAGTTTGAACGAGAAAAGGCAGACGGCTTCAGACTTCCTGCTACACGCCTAGTATATATAAGTATAACGACGAAGCGTATAAGCGTTACAACAACGATAATGACTATTATCTAGGGCCGGGAAATCAGACAAAAGAAGACGAGAAACCAGATTGAACAAGGCTCCTCACGCGACGAGCGTCTCATCCACAACACATCCGGACCATAACAATATGAATGGCCCTCGCGCTCAGCACAGAACAGCCAACATCTACAGCTTTACACCGCCAGCCTTGAGCTTCTCGAGGTCCTCCTTGGTAAAAGGCACGTACTCGCGCGTCCCGGGGGGCAGCCAGTACATGACGTCGACGGGCTCGCCGTTGTCCCTGGCGGCCTTCTCGATGATGTCGAGCTCGATACCCTCGTTGCGCAGCCGACCCTTTTGCATCTTCATAGTACCCGTGTATACGAACTCGGTCGAGACGCGCATGAAGACGGGTACTGCGTACCGCGGCAGCTTATTGAGGTTGTGCTCGGCGAACCCGGCCCAGTTGATAGTCTCGTGCGTGAGCCCCTCCCGGGGCACTACGGCTGCGCAGCCCGCGCGGCCGTCGGCGTTGGGCACCAGGACGCCGTAGACGTTGGGCTCAGCAATGTCGGGGAACTCACCGACGACATCGCCAACTTCATTGGTGGAGACGTTCTCCGACTTCCAGCGGTACGTGTCGCCTAGGCGGTCGACGAAGAAGAGCCGGCCCTCCGAGTCGAGGCGCATCAGGTCACCTGAGCGGAACCACAGGTCGCCCTTCGTGAAGACATCCTTGAGGCGGCGCTTTGTCGCCGCCTCTCGGTTGCCGTAGTACTCTGGTGTGCCGCGGTCTGGGTCCGCCACGTTCATCTTGATGATGGCCTCGCCCGCTTCGCCTGCTTTAGCGGGGATGCAGAAGCCCTGTGCGTCGCGGAGGACCTCCTGTGTGTCTGGGTCGACGAGGATGCGCTTCTGACTGCGGCCGTTGAGCAGGTGCCACAGGGTACCGCGGACGCCAAGGGCGTACCGCGAAAAGGGGCCCCGGTTTGCGTTGGCAGTGAAGAACATGCCGTCCGTTGCTGCATACAGCTCGTTGATGATTTCGATGCCGAAGCGCTCACGGAATTTATCCCACACGTCAGGCCGCATGCCGTTGCCCCAGACCATGCGCACCTTGTGGCCCCGGTCGAGCGGGCTCGGAGGCGCATTGACGAGGTATCGGCACAGCTCGCCAACGTACTGGATGTGTGTCGCGCCCGAGTCATGGACTTCCGGCCAGAACTTGGTATGCGAGAACTTGCGCGAGAGGACGATTGTCGAGCCAACGCCGATAGAGGGCAGAAGGCACAGACCGTGGGCGGCGCCGTGGTACAAGGGCAGGCAGGTGTACATACGATCGCCAACTTTGAGGGGCAGGAGTTTCTGGTTGCCCACGGGCCCGCAGATGAGGAGCAGCTCGCGCATGCGCGTTATGACTGTGGCCTTGGGCATGCCGGTGGTGCCCGACGTATAGATGAGGCTAGCCACGCTCATGAGGTCGACATTGTGGCTACGGTCTTTGGGGTACTCTGACATGTCGGTCAGGCTGCCGAGGGTCTCGGCCGTGTAGTAGACCGCCTTTGACCCAGCGACGAGCAGCTCCTCCTCGACGGGCTCGACGAAGTTGCGGACGGCCTCGTCAGCCAGAATGTAGCGGGCCTTTGCAAGCTTTACGCAGTGGACGAGAGCCTTGTCGGTGAGGTTGCAGTTGATAAAAGCCGGTGTAGCACCGATGCCCTCGAGGGCGAGCCAGAGCATGAGGTACTCGGGAGAGTTGGTGCCGTCGAGAGCGACCATCTCTCCGCGCTTGATGCCGAGGTCCTTCATGAGCCAGTTGCCAATGGGCTGGACGGCGTTGTAGAACTCTGTATAGGTCCATTGTTTGCCCTCGAAGATGAGGAAGATGTTGTTGCCGTCCTTTGTGCCGGCACGCTCGCGGAAGATGTTGTAGATGTAGACCTTGTCCTGCTTCTGCTGGCGGGTGGCCCATATGAAGAACCAGAGGAGGTTGAACGTGTCGCTGCCCTGCTTGAGGTCGTTGCGGATGTGCAGCCGGGCGTCGAGGTAGGCCGCGAGGGCGGCGCCGCCTGCGGCGAGGGGGAGAGCACCAACTAAAGAAGCATCACTTAGTAAACTGGCGAGGGGCAGATATGATCACAAAACTGAAGGTCCTCGGCCGGTAGGACAGCCACGAGCAAGGAGCTTGCACTGTTTCTTGACCACTGGGGCATGCTGTGCTACACAAGAGACACTTTACTAACCCATAATGTGTGTCGGCTTCGCAGTCTCGTAGACTCGGAGTCAGAGGGGACAGCCGACCAGAATGTCGTGGTGTTCCGTGAGGCAGCAGCTGCGGCAGGTGCTGTGAGTTGTAGAAGGGACTACCCGTCAATGTAGAAACGGCAGTAAGCAGAAACGAAAAGGCGACAGTTCGGAAATGCAGGACCAGCGAAAATCCAAAGGCAGAGAGACAGCTGCGCAGCTCAAAAAAAGAATCGGAGAAGGGAAGTTATGCTGACATGGACAAGAAGACAGCTCCCGGCTGACTCGGCCTGCGCCAGTGACGCCGGCCAGGGTCCTCCAGCGTCTCCGCCCGCCGCGCTTCACGACCCCGGACCTGCCGAGGCACCCCCCGGCCAAGGCCTGGCTTCCCCGCTCCCCGTAGTCTACGTCCTGTCAGCCCGCGGGCGTGCATCAGCCTCGTACCGAAAAGGCTGCAGATAATCTGCATCGCAATTACCTAGGCTGTCTATCCACAGCAGAGGCCAGGGCTTCTCAGTCGCGGCGCCGCGGCCGACTTCTGCAATGTCGCCGGGGACGCAGAATCTTTGTGGCCTGCGTTTTCTTCAGTCCTCTCATTTCAGCAAAATAATATCCTCGGGATAGAATCCTCAGAATAGCATCATCCTGCCTCAAGGTCTCCCTCCACCCATACGCTTGCAATACTACCCCCTCAGACCGCGGGAAGCAGGTGGAGACTCGGCGCCTGCCGTCTTGTTAGGGTGGACGTGGCTGTGGGAGAATTGGAGATTGCACAAACTAACAGACGTGGGGAAGAGTGGCATCCCTTTCAAAAAGTGCCACTACTGCAGACAGCCATCAAGTCAACGGGCACATTCATGTGCTAAAGCGGATCTGTCTACGTGGGTAAAATGCTCCTCATATTCATAAAATATTCGTGCGCAAAAACAGAGTGCTGCTCAACGCCAGTGGCAGCATGCAGTTAATCCAAAAAGCCGTGTCTGGCGACCGTCCAACGCTATGCCACCCCCGCCCAACACCAACCAATGCTTGTTGTTACAGGTATTTTTGCGTATCTCGGCAAGAGTGCTGGTATATATACATACAGGTCAGTATTCGTCTCATGAGTCGTCGTAACCGACTTCAAATGTCCCTCTCGAAATTGTCGAAGCTCCCGTCCTCTGGGCTGCCGAGCTGGTCGCCATCCGCCATGTAAGGACCCAGTCCCAGACCGGCAAAGTTTGAGAGCTCGTCGCGCCGCATCATATACTTGAATTGGACGACCGACATCGCGGTGTGGTTGTGCTTGCAGCTGAGACCCAGCTCTAGGGCGCGCCGCACAAAATAGCCGTTAAAGTGGTCCACGGGCGGGCGGCGGCCTGCTTTGATAAGGCTGATCCATCGACTGTACGTCTTGTCCTGTCTCACGAGCTTCCCCCAGAGTTCAAGGCGGAATTTCTCGCTGAGAAAGTACGTGACCATATGCGGCTCAGACTGGATCTCGGGCATGGCCGTGATGATTTTTAGTGTCTCTGTAAGCATCGTGTTCCAGAGCGTACGCGCGTTTCGTTTCTCGACTATCTGATTGTAGCGACATCCAAGCATCACGGAGATGGAGTCAACTAGAGATGCGTGCACCATGCCTGGCAGTGTACGTTGGACAAATCTGTTCCACGGCAGCGTCTTGGCATTAATCTCGGGGCTCCTTGACAGGAGCCCTAGGAGGTGCTGAGTCTGTGGCGGCACGTCCAGTTGGCTCCACGGAACGGCGGGGCCATTTGATCCCATTGGGGTGCTGAGGTATAAAGCGCTCGACCGTTTGTGCCACTTGTGGCGAACCGAGATCTCGCTGGCGCCGTGTCGGGACACCCAGTGATGCGTGAGGCCACAGATATACTGAGGACGTGTCAGAGGATCCGTGAATACGTCAGCATCAAGGTCCTCAATGACGCCCAACCCGTCGTGGATGAGACAAATCGTAGTGTTGCTGTTGATGAATTTTTTGACATTGTGCATGAACGGAACCAGCGCGTAATCGTCGAGATTCACTACAAGGTTGGCGATCATTGGCGTCTTGCCGCTGTAGCTTGTTTTCAGGTGCTGCAACTTGCCCTTCGTGGGGCCAACATACTGGGGGCATATGATTGGCCTGCTGGAAACAAAATGGCCCAAATGATCATGGATGTTGATGGACCGTCCCTCTTTAGCCCAAGCAGCAGACGGTCCGTAGTTTTGACAAAGCACCTGTACGGGCGGGAGACCTTCTAGCCCGCTCAGTGCATGCAACAAGTAGCGTGCCTGGACACTGAAACCGCCGAGATGGATCTTGTCAGACAAGCGTTGAGACTTTCTTGCAGCTTTCCAGCTAGGCAACGGTTCCGAACCGGCTTCGGCCGCTGTAGCTGCCGCTGCTGCCGCAACAAAGTGTGTTTCTGAGCTGTCTTGCGTTTCACTGCCCATGTTTACTCTTTTCGAAACTGGATCTGGATCTTCGGAGTCCGCGCGCATGGGGGTGTTTGCTGTTTTATCCAGTGACTTCGACTTGACAGAGAGGCCTTCCTGTATTGCTGAAGCGGTAGAGTGCCGTGCGTGCTCAGTGTGTGCCGGTAGAGGCGGCGGCGGCGGCGGAGCGCCGCACATGGGTACCCCGGGCCGTTGTTCACGATATTCGTTTCCGAGGGTCCGAAAAAGCGTAGGAGCAAACAGAGCAGGCGACAGCGGTTGGTGATCGACGTGCAAGCGTTTCTTGCGCTGCGGCGCTTTCGTATGTGGCGGCTGCGGGTTCTTTGTCGTGATTTTGCGCAGACACATGGCCCCCCGGCCAGAGTAAAGGTTACCGGAGCTCCATGGCGCCGCTATGTGTGGTATGCGCAACGCAGCCCGCGGAAGCGGGTGGCGGCAAATGTGCGAAGACAGCGTGGTTGCTTTAGGGTTGCGACTATGCGAACAAGGTCATGTCCGTCTGGACAGTCAAAGCGCAACTCGACGACGAAGACGACGAGGCTTGGGCTGAGTACTCGTAGTTGTGGTGTATCATCGAGGGGCGGACTCGTTCTCGGGGCTCAGAAGAGTGTCTAGTCGCAATCTGACTGTAGTCGAGAACGGTGTTGGACAGGCACCGGCAGCTACTGTCGGAGTCGTGATGAACTAGGAGGTGAACTTGCGGCAGCGCAAATGGTTGAGGTGCTGGACAGAGGTGCCGGAAAATGACTGGCATGCAGCGTGGTGGTGACGCTTCGAGATCGGAACCTAGGCCGTGCTAGGGGCAATTTTTTGCTCGCAGGGAAAGTCCATCTGCGAGCTCTGCTCATAGACTTCCTTAGCTCCGTCCCGGCTTTCGCCATCCAAGACCCCACACTGCGGCAAATGCGCACGGTTTGATTGGCAGACACGCTTCGCCCTGGGATCTCCACACAAGGCAAGGTTCTGCCGCTGGCCACCGCTACTTTTTCGGTTTGACGATCGATGTCATGGACTCCCTTCATGATCAGTGAGACTATCTTGATCATCAGATATCAAGCCTCAACATCGAACCTTATGTGGTGAAAGGTGCATATTGTGACTTTTTATGGTCGGTGGTGCATAACCTCGATTTCCACACACATCTACACCTCTCACTACGGCTACAATGGCTGATGTAGCGGACATCCTCCCTCAGCTCGAGGAGCTTGATGGCGAGATTGATGATCTGGAGGATGCACTCGAGCCCCTTCTAGGCAGTCTCGCGGATATCGCTGCCAAGTTGCCCCTTCTGGACAAGGCAAAGCTCTATGTCCTCGCCACATACTCCATCGAGTCAATGCTGTTTTGTAGGTTTTTTCAAAGCATGAATGTCGTTGAACCTCGCTAATCAAGAGTTCCAGCCGCCCTCCGCATCAACAGCGTTGACGCTAAACAGCACCCGGTCTTCAAGGAGCTCACGCGTATCCGCCAGTACTTTGAGAAGATCAAAAACATTGAGAATCCGCCGCAGAAACCAGACGTCAGGCTTGACAAGCAGGCCGCCATCCGCTTTATCCGGGCAGACCTCGCCGACAACAGCGAGGTCAACACGCAACTAACGGAAATGATCGCCAAGGAGAAGGCCAAAGCTGCCGTCCAGGGCCGACAGAAGCCGGGCGACAAGAGAAAGGCCGACGATCAGCAGCCGTCAACTGAGGTTTCCGCAGCGGAGGCCGAGGACAGCAAGGCCGAGAGTGAACCTGCTGCAAAGAAATCTAAAAAGAGCAAGAAGAACAAGGACAAGAAGAAGAAGAGCAAAGACGCCAACACCGCAAAATAAGCCGCGTCTTTGCTCATGGTCCCTGCAGCTTTCACCATATTGCGCGTGTAGTCGCAATCGAACTATTCAGCACAACACGAGCGTTATACACGGACTGGCGCGACAAGGGCGCATCACAGCGCCGGCAAATCGGCACGAGTGACTCTGGGATCATCGCGATATTAAGGAGACCACTCCCAGAGCAGTCTTGAGTCCCGCGACTGCCGCGGGTCTGCAAACAGATATGCCGCAGAGCTCCATTCGGAAGAGCGCTTTTCTCGTTGTGCATCCAATACAAACATCAATACCAGACTCCGGCGGATGCAGTTGTATATCAGCATACGAAACTCAGCACGTACGCGCCCCGTTGGACATTAGGCGAGTTGAGACGCGCAGAAGACGACTTGCTCGACTTCCGTCCAGCGATTCGCACTTATATCTTCACAGAGTCCACATGATCGGCATCGGATATTGATGCGCGTCATCGCGCCTTCCACATAGTGCTGAGCATGGATGCAAGAGATGCTTCAAGTTCGACTTACTCTCAACTTGACTACGAATGCACACTAGTCACACACCTTTGCATTTGGCCCATTGCTACGCCATTTGGCTCAGTATTATACCCATAGAGAATGATATTATTAGCGGACAATGAGTAGTCTCACCACGGGGCTATCGAATACGTCTGCATCGTCACCAACCAATTTGCATATATTTCTACGCTGCATTTCATTAACTGTAGCTGCCGGTGTCCAAGCAAAATGCTTTGTCAGGTGCAGAATGTGTCGTGGGGTTGGCAAGCTGACTTGAAGCACAACAGACCCGATCTAGTTCGCTGTTTGAAGTCCGCAAATCCCTTAAATCACTGCGCACTGCATCTGCATCTACCAAAAGTGAAGGGAATATTACGCTGATGCAGTTGGTGCGGTTTCAGCTTTCATTTTTACCAATGACCAGGATCAATGCCAGTTTTTCGTTCTCCTGGTTCCTTTGAATCCACACGTATTGATCAATACAATGCTGCGTGTACAGATATTTTGCGCTTGTCAAAAGCATAAAAAGACCCGAATAGGGGGGAAAGCCAATTGCCGATGTGGACAAATCTAGAGCAAATGATGGGATTTCGGCAATAAAAAGATGTGAGACATTCAGGTTCTCCAGTAAGGTGCAGGATGCAGCTCTCGTACGAGGCGGGTCAGACTCGTCAGGCTGCGCCGGTGAGCAAGGGTTTCTTCGCGAATTGCTTCTTCCCGCACCTGGACCCTAGCGAGGCATGCTGACATGGCCACGTTGGCTGTCTTCCAGTGGTGGCGGCGTTGCACCGATTGTATAACCACGAGGGATTTGCCTCGCTAGACAAAACGTGTTGGCGAGCTGCCACGATACCTTCTACTGCGATGTAGTATCCTCTTAGGCTTTGTAAGTCGTGATACTTGTGTGACCCTTGATCCAGCATCCAATAGCTTTCTACACAAGGCTCCAATCATGACTTCAAAAAGGGTGGGAGGAACGGGTACATTATCCGCGTTCCCTTGTCGTTGAGTTGTGGTGACTATGTGGCTTCGGCTATGAGTACTGATTGGCTTGGTCATGACGATGGAAGTTGCATGTGATTCGGTCTGGGATGTTAGACAGTCTCGATGCCGGGAATTGCTTATTGGAGAAAAGAAATCACAACCTGCACGGAGCCACGTCCGTCTTCACGAAATTTGCGCCCGTAGGCAACGCCACCGCCCAGCACGGGAGTTATAGCCGAACGAATAATTATCATGCAAGGAGAAAGAGATAGAAGCGTAAAGGACATGCACGCTTGCGTAACCGCTCCGGTCCCCTGTTCGAGCGGCCCTGTGTCTCGGAAGGTTGCTTCAGCCGGGGAGACCTCCGAGCGGGCGTTTTGTTTTGCTTTCTTGCCAATGACCGAGGCATGCTCGTTAGTTGGGTTAGGCAGTGATCACGAGAGCGCGGTGGAAGAGCCATTGCGGAACTTTCCGTGTTTCTTTTGCCCCAGGCAGGGCTTGGTAGCAACCTTTGACTTGCTTCTCGAAATCTGATGCAGGCAGGCCTCGGTTTTCGACGCTTGGCTTTCAATTGGTTCAACACGGCGTAGTTCTTCCTGACAGACGCCACGATCAGTGTGAAGGTGAGGCAATCGGACCTGTAACAGAAGTTCAAGCATAGGCAGCTCTCAGTCTTAATTGGTAACATCATCAAAACAGTGCAAAGAGGGCCGATATCTTAGCTTTATCTCTAGATTTGTTGAGCAGTCTCAGAAACACAAGTCCGGTGGATCTGGTGTACGATAGTGACTATGGAGGAGCCGGGGATTGCAGTCTGCATGTTCCAAGTTTGCATCAGATAGAACCCAGCCTGGAAGGTCGTCTGCGTATAAAATGGCGTTTGTCTCATCGCGGAACTGTAAAAAGGGAGATGATCCGGCAGCCTGGTACACATCTTCCTGGTGTGGCGCGATCTCGATTGTTGATATCTGGCCCGCCATCGCCATGTCTGCCCAGTCGTGCCAAGTCTCAGCCTCACCTTGCCCAAGTGTGGTAATTGTATACAGGTCTGAATCTAGCGCCGACGTCCAGGCAAGCTCTTTGCTCTCGACCAAAAGCTCGTATTCTGAGTGCTCTTCCACTGGTGGTAGGTCGTTTAGATGATCGTAGTCGTCATTGATATTTGAGCTGGTGGAGGAGAGGGGGGTTTGTATCGCCTTCGCTTGTGGCTGTATAGAGCAATGTCGATGAAGCTCTCCAGGTATGACACAAATAGACGGTGAATGATTCGCAAACACACAGTGAACTTTATGCTGGGAGCTACCGCGACACTCGTGGTCCAGAATGTGTCGATGTTGCGGATAAGGATCTGTGGCAGTAGGGCACAAGAGGGGATAAGTACACTTGCATGTAGCCTGTCGTGGTAACAGGTCAGAGAATATGATTGCGTTCATTAAGGAGCCATGGTTAACATTACGGGGAGACATACGATGGAAGAAGTGGCGGTTGTGGAACTGCGAGGACTGTCGTATATTGACTCCAGGTCTGTGTCAAAATCGTCGAGGTATGTGTCACCACGGAAATCGGAGCCTGGCTGGTGCGAAGTCGTGGTTGCGTCGTCCAGTATATCCCAGAACATTCGCTTGGCTGCTTGTCGTGACTGAGATGACAAAACAAGCCTAAGAGCATTTTGTAACGGCGCTGACAAGACCTTCTTCTGTTTCAAAACCATCATGAGCTGTATTTCAAAAAGCTCTTTTCTTCGATCTTCGTCAACATCGAAGAACTGGGATAGCTCCCGTTCTGAGAGTAGAACGAATTTGGCCGACCCTGGAGCCTCGAGCGTTTGTACAAGCACGTGTGACATCTTCTGGCGGCCAACAGTCAATTGGCGTGCAACGATTGTACATATTCGACCGTCAGGGGCTTCAAGGGTTGGAACCCAGCAGATCTGATCTTTTGGCACTGTGAGTCGCTCTGAAGTCCTGAGGTCTGCCACAGAGACCGTCTCGATGTTGCTGGAGATGAGTGCCTGCTTGGATTGTTTCGTGGAGCCTTGATCATCTTGCGTTATCTGCTGCTGCCGAAATGGTACCCACACGGGCACACGATCCAATGGCGAATCTATTGGCACGTAAACGCCATGGGCTTCCGCTGTATATGATCTGCCGTTCTGGAAGTCTTCGAGGCAGTTGATGCTTTCGAGAAATCTTGGTTCGCCTCGGTTCACACCCGCTAAAGGCCGTATGATGGGGACATTGGAGTCGGCCTGGAGCTTCTGGAAAGGGCACTGCACTATGACCTGACCAGCCTTCCAAAAGTAGTCTCGAACGAATACATGGTAGATCGCCATTTGCTTCAACGGTGGAAGAGAAGGTGTGTGGGATGAACATAGAACGTGAATTGGGCTAGTCGATAGCAAGCCACTGAAAGACATGACATGACATGTAACATGGCCAGCCGAAGGTTTTATGCTCGCATCTCATCAGCGTGCCTAAAAAAAGAAAGTCAGGGGAGTAGGGGTATATATTATTAAATATTTAGTTGGATCACGCCCTTAGTCTGGCTTTTGCAAGGCATGCAACGAACCTGCCCCTTGGTGCGAAAAAGCAAACCCACACAAGTGCCAGCGGAGTTGCCGCGGAGACATCAGCATTGTCTTGCAGCGAGTGCTTCATCTCAAACAAACGTATCCCAAACAAAAGATGACGATGGATCTTCCTGTGCGATATTCGCTGATACTGCTTTCTCGGCACAAGGGTAAGGGTTATGTTATACCAAAAGTGCCTGACACCATGGTGGCATCGTGACCAAACATTGGCTCACTCCTACAGACTTGAGACTATGTAGGCGGTTTCAACGCGGATTGTAGCAAACGTCATGTTGTGAAGGCTACTATCTTTGTGCTGAAGTTGGGATTTGCCAATTCTCTATAGTACATTGCCGGGCCGGACTACGTTGCTAGGTCTGTTTCGTGCCGTTTTGACACCAACAGATCCGGCATGATGTCTCTTGCTTCGTCCTGGACTCGCTTGACAGTTGTGGGTAGGCACTGATCTGACTCGCGCTACACTACTACGACCGACAGGACCTGTATTCCTTGCGTACGGCTTGCAGACCTACGCAAAGTTGTCGAGATCTTTGTGCGTGATCAAAGCATGCTCCCCAGGCTTTGTCTACCCGGCATTTAAGATTTGCTTTTGGGATTGGGTTCTGTGCTGTTTCCAGCCTGCTCTATCTGATCCTTCCGACCCAGGACTTTGGCCACCCACTCTTCCATTTCGCGCTCGGCTTCATCGTCTGTCTTGGCACCAGAAGGTCCAAACTGTTTGCGCGCCATGCGTCGCAGGTCTTCAATGCCTGAAATGTCGAATCCCCATGCGATGCCGCCTGTCAGCATGATTCCGAACCCTATTACATTGAGTGTAGCTAGGCCGAGGGCCTCAACAGCGATGAAGGACCCGTCCGAGTCGATTTTAGAGACTGGGCCATTGCTCTGATTGTAGAAGTGCGGCCGGGTGACGCGGAGCTTGCGGGCGACAGCGCGGCGTGTGATGATCGTAGAGAGGACCATGAAAGTCGCGCCCGCTGCAAAGAGTCCAAGCTGGTTCATTGAACGCTGCGAGAAGAATGGTGTCTTTGTCCTTGACGGCATTTGGGCCGCGGCAGTGTCGGGGCTGGCGGCGGGGGTCTGTTGTTGAGTAGGCGTGGCGGGATTTGCGGGCGCAACGGGCGCGGCAGACGCTGTGCTGCCCGGCCGCTTGTCACCCGCCATGGTCATCGTTGTGCCGAAGGACCACATGTTTGGACGATTGTGTCGGTTTGGAGGCAGTCTCGGGGGGTCGTGGCTTGGTTGTTGCTCACGAGGCAGATCGATCGGATGGACTCGCAAGCTCTGATTGACTTGGACGACTTTGGACCAGCAAGGGTCCGAACGGGGAACCCGGCAAGAGCCCACTTCGCGCCTGCTCCACAATCACCCGTGCCTTTCCCCTCAATCAATAGCAGCCCTGCTGGCCTGAAAAGCCAAGGCCTTCGTGACTTCATGTCTGACCAGTGCGACTACAGTTCTCCCGTTCACAGCGGCAATCGCCGTCACAATAACCGCCCTCGCCTGAAGCTTCTGTTGACCCTTCGGTTTCACTCGCTCACCAATCATGTCGCGAGGCACAAAAAGGCGAATCTGCGAAGATTCATGCCCTATCTAAGCCCAAGAGTCTTCCTTCTGCCTCTCGCCACGGCAACCTGAATACTTCCATTAATGCATGATCCCTCACTCGAAGTGCACTACTTGGCATCTTTCTTAGTAGAAATCGTACAAGGCACCGAATCGCCCAGTCTCTTGCTGCCGGCATTGCTAGGCTCGGCGAAAGCCGTCGGTGAGATAACACACTATGCCAACGACTTTAATTGCCATGATGCTGCCCGGCTGCTCGGATCAAATTGCACGGTGACCTGAGCAGTTTTCAACTCGCGTTGACACTCAAAAGTCTCTATTCATGCGGGCACGTACCATTAAATCTGTCGAGAGCGCACCTCACCGGGCATTGAGAAAAAGTGTGGTATTTCTACCGTGCAAGGATCAGGGCTTCGCAGTAAACTCAGCACAGCTCCTTTTTCCTCAGCATGAACTGATAAGTTTCAGGCTTTCTTTTTCCCACGATCCAGCGTCTCCACCAAATCGACAGCGTTGCCGTGCCGCTGCAGATCCGTGCCACGCATGCTCATTGGGACATCTCGTCTCAGCCTTATCTCTTGACCTTTTTGAAGGCCCAGTGAGTATTCGAGTGAGCCTGCCACGCCCTCAGCTTCTTGGGCATGTAGGCAAGAGATACTGAGTGCCACCGACGGCCTAAAATAACGAGACTGTTCCTGCGTCGCAAGCGTACGAAAAGCCATGCAGCCTGTTAGCAAGATCTGACTGCCTACCTCGATAGATTATAGTCTTGGTTCGCAAAGAAGACTCAATCTTGGAAATCTTGGAATACATGATCTACAAGGGTGATCGATGAGCATCTCCACAGCGGCTGCTTTTGAGCTACATTCTGAACCAGACGGTCTGTAACCGGCGGGGGGGAACAATTTCATGCTTTGCATGCACTTATGCTCATGTGCGGCCACACAACACTCAGTAACCCTCCCGACAGTTTTTTATGCAATAAAACGGTGAACTTCAAGCCTTTCCCCCCCTTATGATCGCACTATGAAGGATGAAGGTTAGCAACAAGGCCGTTGCAGCAGTCTAACTGAAAAAGCGTGTCCGCTTAATATTGATTTGGAACAGTCGACTTCAGAACGCTACTTACCGACGCGTGGCACACATCTGAAGACGGAGCTCTGCAAGCTCAGAAGGGCCCATCAATGTGCTTTCTCGCGACAGTGGGGAGTCAATGATGAACATGTTCTTCCACTCCTTGCGTTGAAGGCTTTCTCTGTATTCTTCCCAGAAATCCATTCGATCTGGGAGCATCACTTCCAGGATGCGGACTGCCAGTAAGAGGCATGGCCGAAGACTCTCCAACTTCACCTCTCTCCAGAAACCATCGGCCTGGACGTTCACTTGCTCGCTCTCATAAGGGACTAACTCGACACTGCGAATGGGCGACCGAGCGTCATAATCCCTCAGCTCTGTGATGAGGGTGAGTGCGTTGTGGATATGCTGAACTGTGCTTTGCAGGGACTTTGCGGAGATTGTCCTTGGAGGCGGAGCAGCTACTGTTGTATAAGCGTTCAAAACTTCCCGTGCAAATCTTGACCATAGTATCTTTCGCTCGTTTGTGAGGCGGCTGGAGCGGATCTGGTTGCCCTGCAATTCGAAAAAGGATCGGACCTGAGGCAGTGATGCCACCTTGTCAAGCGGTAAGGTTACCGGGCCACAGTGGACTTTGATATAATCAATGTCGTGAGCTTTGCAGTCTCCCTCCAAGCAGCGAAGGATGGCGGACAGAACCCCTGTGTATCCAGTAAGTTTGCTCATCTTTCTCAGATATAGATGAACAGAATAATTTCGAGGTGTATGGCCAATTGAGTGGCAGATCGTGGTGCTGACTGACACAGGCTAGCATCGCGATCTGGGGCAGTCACAAGGAAGGGAAAGAGACAAGATGTATAGCCATGCTCGGGCGTGTAAGTTCTCGCAGTCGCAGTCCTCATACAGGAACAAGCCCTGCTCGCCACTTTTCTCCTTCGAACTACGGCCTAGCACAAGCGGCAGAATCGAAGAACTCATTTCCGCTCGAGCCATGCTAGCTGCGAGTTTCGCAGGTCAGGCTTGAGACACAGCATAACCGCCGTAACGCCACGAAGCTTCCTGTTAGATCCATCCACAAAGATAGATGCGGGGTTATGATCCAGGGGTTCTCCGCCATGGTCGTGGAAAGGCCTTAGAAATCACACACCCCGGACGACTTGTCATTTGCCAAGTACAGGACAAGCATAGGGAACGAGATGGAGCACGCTTGGGCTTTGGCGCGAGCCAAGTAGCTTTGGGGATCACACGAGCTGCCGACTGCTTGGTCTTCACTAGGCTCGGATAGACGGACATCGATCAGAAGACGTCACGCATACCTCAACTAGTCTAATGCTGTCCGAGTTCCGGGTCGTTCGACAGCCGTCATATCATGGACTTGGAGAAAGCACGCACACAATGACACATGAAGAGGCTGTACGGGGTTTACCACAGTCCCTCTACTTTGAGGTCTACATCTGACTTTTCCAGGCCAAAACACGGTGCTGAGTCGTTCTGCATGGACAGGAGACAAAACAGCCAATGATCGGACATGCATTATCCCAGGACGTGCATTGCCTTCCCGCAGAAGAGCTGCCGAATAACCCTTTCTATCCCGGCGACGTGCAGATGGTGGAACCAGCCGCACCACACCACACCGTACGTTCCCCACCTTCCGCAGCACTGCCTTGGTGTACTCAAGTACGACCGGAAACTTCGCCGTCCAGGCATCCAACGCCCGGATACCCTCTCCTTGCCCTTCCAATCTTCGGCGGAGGGATCGACACAGTGCCAGCCTGCAAGCCACATGGCCAAGGACAAGACAGCCAAGAAGGCCCGCCCGCCCCGGGTCCCGCTGCTGCTGCTGCGGCGCCGCCTTCGTGGCCGCCGTTCAAGCCCGCGCTGCCCGTCGCCACACTCGACCTCGACTTCCCCGTGCCGGCTCTCGCAGACAATATCGCGCTGGTCCGTCACTTCTGGCCCAGGAGCCTGTGTCGTGTCTATGTCGGCTTTCTCGAGAGCCTGCCGCTGACGCTGACCCCCGGTCGGCCCAAGAGAGGCGAGGCTGTCCGCGTCAACGATCGCTTCCAGGTGCAGGACCCAGCCTTTGCCCAGAGGCTGTGGCGTGAGACAGGGATACAAGACGTTGTCCTCGGTGAGGCTGCGCGGCATCTATGGTGAGACCAACACCTCCCGGATCGCCCACAAGCCTTCATCTGCGTGGCTGAGCACATGCACATTCTTTCCAAAGCCGACCTGGGGTAGTAGAAGAAGAAGAAAGCGTCGTCATCATCCATGAGCAGGCGAGTGAGCCATGCAGCTCACAGCTTGATTCCAAAACTCGCGGCTGGCACTGACATGGACACTTCGCAGGGGAGGCGAAGTCATTGGTCTCAACCCAAACATTAGAGTGTACCGTTACTGCAAGGGTCATTTCTTTGACGCCCACTGTAAGTATGGCCAGCACGTTTAGCCTCCTGTCGAAGTCTCGAAGCCGAAACTGGCACCAGGGCCCACGCGTCCACATCTTGTCGGCAACGTCAAAAGCGCCAACCGGATCCCTTCCCGATCTGCGATTCCTGTTCTTGGCGATGCAGATAAGTTGTAATCACCACCCCAGTGATCGCAATAATCACAATGTAATCTACTGTCACTAGCCCAGGTCAAAAGCATCCAGTGATGCCGCCGCAAAGCTGCATGCTACGCTGCTCGATTTGTACATCTAAGCCTGGTACAGTGGCAGCTAAGACTTTCTAGGAAGTAAGTAAGGGAATCTAAACTAATGCCTTGGTCTGCTAGATGACGACGCCAACTTGGTTTCTCTCAAGGCAGACAATACGTCCGAGGTTGCAGGCAAGACAACATGGACCATGCTGCTGTACCTAACAGACGACTGTGTCGGTGGCGAGACAGTCTTTTACCCGCACGATCGGGAACTCGAGAAAGAAGCGGTCGTCATAGCCCCAGAGGCCGGCATGCTCTTGCTACACAAGCATGGCAATGACTGTTTACTGGTAAGTATGGCTTCGGTCCCGGCGGGGCCTCTCCTGTACTTCGTGGCAGTAGCTAAATGGCACATCCTCAACAGCATGCGGGCCGTGAGGTCGTGCAGGGCGTGAAATGGATCTTGCGGACCGATCTGGTGGTACGCAAGTGAATGGACCTTTCCCTCAGCTTATTTCGGCCACGGAGGGAGTGAACGTAATCTGCGACAGCTACAGGGACCCAAGGTCGTCTCGCCAGTGCCATGACCGCATCTCATAGGAAGCAGTTTCGGCCCAAGATGGGCCGTGCGACCCAGCTCGCCTAGTACTGGGTCTCGATCTCGATGCGGAATGATGGTCGGTCACTCAACCATAAAGACGGCTGCGAGCAAAAGAATCCAAGAACAGATGCTGCCATAGAACCCCTGCAACATGGAAACGTCATCCTTAAAGGTTGTAAGGGGTGGTGACCAAATCAAACGCTCCGCTGTAAAACGTCGGAAGATGAATGATCCAATCCACGGCGATCCGGAGCAAGCGTGCCTCCGGTCGACATTAGCACCGGAGAACTTGCGGGAGAAGAACAATAAAACATGGAATGTCCTGCAGGCTTGCAGCATGCGTCCGCTCCGGAGGACGAGTGTTAGGCAATGAAATCGACAAGGAAAGACTAGTGCAGCGACAACCGAGACAGCCTCAGATCTTGAGACGGGCAAAACAAAAAAAGACAAAGGCCCACGCTCTATGCTCACCGGTAGACTCTGCAAGCGCTAAAGGAACAAAAAAGGGCAAAAAAATAAAAATAAATAAACAAGAACCTTGCAGGCTCTTGCCTTTGTCTGAAGGGCTTGTCTCTGCCCAGGCAGAATAACGAGAAAGATATCCATCCGTTTCATGCGCCAAGACTCCCATGTAAACTGCTTGAGCAATTACGTCTGCAAGAAGCGGGCTCTGGCGCTTTCATGGACTGCTCGGGCACGTCAAATATAGCCTTTAATGTGGGAGAAGTCTCCTGACATCATCGTGAGATTTCGTTTCGAGACTGCAAAAAGCTGAGACTGCATGTGGACGGGCCGTCTATATGACGAGCTGTAAGCATGCCTCCGGATGGCAGGCATTATGTACGTCTGCCACCAGGTCCAACTCTGCTACCGCAAGGTTAAAAAAAACTGCGTGTTTGTCCAATACAGTCATGCGCCAATCGATTCCAAAAACACGTTTGATCCGCAAGGCACAAAGAGGCCTTGATTCGCGTCAACTCTCGTGCGCAATGACTTGATTCTAGGTATTTTCCCCCTTCCGCGACGGAAAAGAAAAAATACTCAGAATGGGCTCCATGGTGGTGTTCTAAATCAAGCAGCGACCAGCGACGCCGAGCCGAGCACGCTGTCCATGGGCAAGATCATGGCAAGACCTTGATTCTGAACGGTACGGGGGGTATTTAAAATATGGAAGCCTTTGCCTCTATCTATTTCTCTCTATCTCTCTATCTCTCAATTCTTGTGACTTGAAGAGGCAGACAGGGGAGGCGAAGCTGGGGTTGGAGGATATCTAAACTCGTGATTGAAGCAAGTAGCTTGCAGGGACTTGAGAAACTTTACTGACATCTCGTGAATGTGCCTTTCGGTGATTACCAGCTTGCGTTCATATACACAATCACATAAGCTTGTTTTCCCACTGCCTCCCTCACCTGGGTTACATATGCGGCGTCCTGGACAGCCTATGTTTTTCATCGCGGACAACCTAGCATACGAGAATCAATGGGCATATATATCTGAACACACAAGTTGCTGATATTTACAGAAGGGAAAAGCAGGGGGGGTATCCAGTTTGCGTTCGTTGTTACTCTTTTTACAATAGATGCACACAAAATTACCTCTCTGCCGGGCGCCGTATAACCCCTTGAAAACAGTCGTGTCCGAAATAAATTCAGAGCTCGCGATCAACAAAGATCTGAATTTCCCCAGTCGGCAGAGCCCTCATACCCTGAAAGATTGAGCGACTAGCTAGCTGAGCCTCTACTCGACAGCCACCTCGTCCGCCACAGCAGCATCTGTCCTGCCCCTCATCCTCGCCTCCAGGCCTTGTCCCTGCTCGAAGCTGCCCCTCCGCCCCCAGTTCCGGGGCTGCCTCTTGAGGAAGGCGCCCACTGCCCCGAGGTAGCCCTCGTGTCGCAGGAAATACGCCTGCTTGGACCCTTTAGACCAGAACTTGATGGCATACGATAGCGTGTTCATTGTTTGCGGATGACCCCGGATAAAGGATCCACCAAAGTAAATGTGGTTGAGATTGTGCACGCGCGACTGCAGGTATGCGATCTGACCGATATTGTTGCTGATTGCGTACAATAGGGATCGAGATATGTCTGCGTTCGAGAAGCGATTGCCTGACCCGTCGTTGGGCTGGTCGGCCGCATCGGGTCTCTTAACGGCAGGTCCCGGAGACGGGTACGCCCATTCTTGTGGATCCTCGGCCTTTAAGTGATCTGATGATGCCTGCGGTCGTGATGTCTCCTGTTGTGAGTGTGTCTCTTGTGGTATTGTTTGCGTTGTTGCTGGTACGTCCTGCTGTGTGTCGACGCGAGGCACCTCTGGTTCCTTGCGCTCACCATCGCCGTTGGTCCAGCCTCCGCTGTCCTCAGCCTCGTTACCAGCTTCCCGCTTTAGCCGAAAGACCTTGCCAAAGGAGCTGGCAATCGTTGTGGTCTTAAGCCCAATTTTGCCGTAGTCTGCGCCGTAAATGTCGCCCACGAGCATGTCCACCTTTGTGTTGTCGCCGTGGGCAGCCATGTCGAGCATCTCGTCAAAGTTCTCGGCACCCGTCAGGAGTGAAAGCAGACCCCACAACGTACCTCCTCCCAGCGACGTGCCGCCCACGCGCTCGTATGTCCGCGGACCGGAGACCTTGAGGATACTTACGCCAGAGCCAATGTTGACAAGCATGTACGGGTATATGTTCTCATCGGGTTCAGCAAAGTGCATTGGATCTGTCTCCGAGTATGTGAAGACCTCACGCGGTATCTCTGTGATGAAGAAGTCAAGCCCTGCAGTAATCGCATTCGCACGTGAAAATGTCAGCCTTTCGGTTTACCCCAAATATTTTCTTTCTTCCCACCTCGTGGGTGCGATTGCCCTTGGGGACTCTTGACTCACCAATAATCAGGCACTGCATCTCATCCTCGCGGTGCACGTCGATCCCGAGGCGCTGTCGTATCCTGTCGTAGTACTTGTACGAGCCGCCGCCGGTCGCCATGACGCAGAGGTCTGAAGGGGCCGAGCCGCTGAGGGCAAGTTGCTTGTCCTTGAGGTGGTGCATGAACTCTATGCAGTCATCAATGTGGTCCGTCTCAAAGGAGAGAAAGTTGAGGCGGCCGCCGGGCTCGCGCGAGTGGGCCTCGCGGGAGAAGTAGACGAGCTTGGCGAGGGAGCCGCCAATGTCGACGGCAATATGGCTCACAACAGCTGTGTGGTTCGGCAAGCGGATGTCTTTCGTCTCGTGGTAGCCTCCTCCCCCTAGAGTTCCTCCGCCATTATTGCTGCCGACGTGAGGCGGCAGTCCAGGGCTATCTCCGCCGCCAAGGACCGACGAGGCGGCCGGGTTCGAGATAAGGGCGGGTGTGCCGGGCTCTGTGCCGTCGACAATGAAGGCGCCCTTGACGTTGATACGGACTGAGCCCGGGTGGTGTATCGTGCTGTCGATCTCGGCGGTGTTGGTGGCCGTCCGAGGCCTCCGTGTTGGCGCATCGGCCGTCGCTTCCGGTTGCGCCGCGCTCGTATCATCCGTGTCATCCTGTGTGGCAACGGTGCGGCCGGAGATCGCAGTCTCGGCCTGGTAGACGTCGTCGCGGGGTGCTGGTTGAGCCGCCATGGCGGGGGAGGGGCAGCGGCGGCAGCAGAAGAAGCAACAGCAGCGTCCGCCGGGATGTGGTGATGCTGACGGCGAAAAGGCGCGATCAAGCCATTCGGCAGGAGCTCAAAAAGAGGTGTTTGGGATTGCTGTGCTCTTACTTGCTGCACAGACGCCGCAGCAGTCGACAGGCTGGCATGGAGAGCGCCGAGGTCGAAGGGAACTGTGCATGCGAACCCCCACGAGACGAGACGGAGGAGCAGGGGGCTGGAATAAACTGGAGCTTCCCCGACACCTCTGCTCGCCAAGCCCCAATGTTTAATGCTTGCCAAGAACGGTTGATTCAACATTTGAATCATGAGATTGCCTTTTAGCGCACAGGTGTCATTGCAATTGACTATGGGACTACTTTTAACAGAAAAACATGCCTGAGAAAGCGTGAGGGTAGATGTACACCGGACAGTTCGCCATTACCAACAAAGAAACATTTCCACTCCATGGGTATAGCCTCAAAACGTCAGTAGAACTTCACACAAAAACCGAAGAAAAAAAGAAAAAAAAGAAAAGGAAAACCACAGAGAAGGGGGAAAAAGTACACGGCTAGGAAAATTTAAAAGTATCCACCACCCGGCACAGCTACAAAAATGGCAGTCAGGATGCCCGCGCCTAGGAGGGAGGCGAGTATCGCCTGCACAAAGATGGTATCCTGGATGGTGCGCAGCGCGGGCTCCTGGATCCAGACCTCGCGGTCAAAGACCTTGCGCACGACGTTACGCTTCTCGTACTTGACTACCCACGGCTCGTCCTCGTAGCTGTTGCTGGAGCTGAAAGACTCGAAGCTCGTCTTGTAGCGATCGAGCTCGCCCTCCTCGTGCTGCTCAGAGAACAGCTCCCAGGGCTTGATGTGCCGGTGGTGCATGCCGTGCAGCACCACGCACATGCCCTTCCACGCAGCGATCAGAGTTGAGATACCTATCACGAAGCCGATAGCAGGGATAGCCCGGTATCCTCGACCGGCCTTGCTTAATGTTATGATGACGGCTGCGACGGTGGAGAAGAGAATAACGCCCACACCGAGGCCTCGGGCAAAGAAGACACGCGCGGGGTTGCCGTTGCAAATGGTCCAGCGGATGAAGTTGGGGTGGGCCTGGCGTCGGAGCGTGTTCTCCACGGTGCGAACCACGGCGCGGAAGGCGGATGGATGAGTAGTGTAGGCGAGGGCGGTCAGCAGCACCTTCCTCTCCCGGGCAGACAGGTTCAGTTGGCGAGGGGCGTCCTCCGCGATGTAAGTGGTGATGACACGAACAATCTCGGACCTGAAGGGCTGAATAGTGACTGTGGGAGAATTAGCAAAACCGACACCGCCCAGATTGATCAGAGCTTCTTACATGGCTGTTTGACACCTGCGGTCTTGAAAGCATCGCTGGCGCGGGTCTGCTGAGTAGAGGCTACGGAGAGGTTTCCAGACACGAACGATTGGTTATCTTCACTCCGGGCGGATCTCGGAGGGGTTCCAAAGGGATCTCTGTTTTCGATTGTGGCATCGTGGCCCTTCTCAAAATCGGTGCCCTGGAAAATTTGGGCAGCCGCCGGCTCCTTTCTTAAACGCTCAGCAGCATCCTTCTGGAGCTTCACTACGGTCTCATCTTCCATTTCCTGCGTCCATTCCTGGGCGAGGGTAATGTCGGATGTGTCTGCGGTCAAGAAACGCTCGTTGTAGTCACGGAACCACAGGAAAAACTGCAGATTCTCAGCAGAGTGTTCGATGTAAACTAGATAGTTCATGAAGTCCCGCAGTGTGCATGGCTATCAGCATGTTAGTTACATCTACACATGATATCGTCTCTATCAAGAGCGCATACCGGGCAAGTGCCGCCGTTGATGATCTTGTCAAAGGCTAAAGCGTCCGGGATACCGGCCGAAGACGCCGATTGGCCTGAACGCACCGACCCTTTCTCGTCGAGGGACGTGAGGCTCATTCTGAACTGATGGTTGTCGACGTAGGCCGGCCGCCTATATTTAAGAGAGGGAAGACCCATGTTGATGTGTGCTTTGCGGGTATGCTTGCAAGCAAGATGTGGTAACAAGCTTATAGCTCAGTAACCTAGGCGTCTTAAAGACCGAAGATCAAATTTTGGCCTTGTGAGATGTCGAGGTGGCTTGTCCAACAAGACGAGATGATCCAACACGGTGGATTATCTGAGACGAGGTCCCGTACAGCTTGGGATGTGCGGGGGCTGCAGGTGAAATAGGAAAACCTCAAGGTCCGAATGCTCACGCCGTGTCGGCTGGAGGGAGATCTCGCCGCCTGAATCTGTATTACTACCCCGTCCCACAACCCTAGGTATGGGCAAAAGCTGCTTGGCATCGGGACCAGGGATGATGACTACTGGGTTTTCTTGGCAACTTTACTTTTGCAGCTCTCACGATCTAGTTCCACCTGCAGGCTAGAAGGCGCCACTGCTCCGCACAGAATTGCCGGATGGGACATCGGGTCGGTGGGCCAGCCGCAGTTTGTGGAATAAGACCAGGTGGCAGCCAGTGAGATGGCAGAGGCGCCGTCACGGCCCAGCTGCGAAGAGAATACGAATGGCATGAACGCGGCGCGCGTGCGTGTCTCTTAACGCCACCAATCAGCCACCCTTTGCCTTTTTCCCAGATCGGAGGCAGGGGGTGCGGGCTAGTTGGGGGAGCCATGCACGTTGCCGTGGACCGGCTAGGCCACTGTCAGAACTCGTGATGCTGGGGATTCAAGAGGACGAACAGGTTGTGTCGGGCCCTGGGACCATCGTGATCACGTCCGCCAGACAAGCCGCGACTCGTGCTCCGAGAAGGGAGCCATGGCGTGGACGAGAACGTCGAGTGCAAGGCATGAGAGGAGACAGCGACAGAGACACAGACTGAGAGCCAGAGTGAAGGACAGAGGAGGTGACGGTGTCTGAGGGAGCGACCCTAGCAGCGAACGGTGGAGGTGCGATGGAAATTGCTCCAGGCCGGCCGCCACGGCTGGCACTGTCTTGTGGAATGGCAGCCGCTCTCGCCGCTGTGGGTTGTAAGTAGAGCCTAGCCTGACCAGCGGCGCAGAACTCAAATGACGATGGTTGCTTGTGACGAT
Source organism: Microdochium nivale (assembly GCA_026745475.1). Lineage (NCBI taxonomy): Eukaryota > Fungi > Ascomycota > Sordariomycetes > Xylariales > Microdochiaceae > Microdochium > Microdochium nivale. Next base: position 3,632,121 of record JANTFD010000002.1, read on the forward strand.
GCTTGACCGGAACTAGGCTTTTTGCGTTTCGCTGGTCGGTGTGACCGAGTTGCAGTGCCGGGAGTTGCTCATTAGGTATGTGCAGCCAGCAGACCCAGCAATTCGTCTAGATCTAGACACGCGTATGCAGCAGGCACGGCAGGTATGAGCCGCGTGAGTCGTAAATCGTGAGTCGGAAGTCGTGACTGCACTGTTCGGCCAGGGCTCTAGCTGAATCGTGTTCAGCCTATTATTTTCTTTTCCTTGCACACATGCACTTTATTTTTATGCACCTATGCGCCCACAGCCCACAGCCTGTCCTCACCTCGAAGCTACAGTAACCGGATCGTCGGCAAGGGGTACCCTGCCGCATTAGCATTCCGCCCTGCAGCCTACATGGGTCTGTCTCGCTGTCACGATTCTATACTAAGTATGGATCGACGCGTGCTGAAGAAGAAAGCAGCAGACCAGATGAGTTTCTCAAGGGACGTGCCGCTCAAACACCACCGTAATCATGAATGATCGACCGCAGCCCAACTTTGTAATTTCAACTGTAGCTCGCGTTACTCATTTCTGAGCTCACCTCCATGCAGATTGCTTTGTTCCGCGCGGAAATAGAACTGTCTCGTGCGTCCAGTCAGCCCGCCAGGACAGACGCCCCGTGCCGACAGAGCAAGGGCAGGACCCAGCTCTCACATTACGCCGTCCAACATAATATAGCTTCCTGCGATGTGCCTTTTCCGATAGAGATCTAGAGGTGTACAAAAGATAGCCACTGCAAGGAACATTGTCCGTTAACTCCCATCTACCAAGTACAACGGAGCATCTTACTCCTCGCGCGTACCTATTCTGCCACAGGGATGCTCCACCACACTGCACGCTGCGAACCGTAGACCCGTCACCATGGAAAGTGGCCTAGGAGGGAAATTGCCATGGCACCTCAAGATCCTCTCACTGGCTCGACAGTCGCCAATCTAGCCTAAGATAGGTTCTCCCGCACAGCGGTAGGGCCGGCGCCTGCCTCCTTCAGGCTATTAGTCATGAATGTTTGAGTGTCTAAAGCTTGCGACCATCACCTCGCTGCAGTACTGTTAGTTCGCGAAACGCATGGGCTTATGCATCTGCTCGGATGTTCATTTCACTATGCCTCACCCATGGTGCACCTCTGAGCTTTGTTGGTCGCATTCAGGCCGGGGACCCGAAATTGCATCGGAAGGCATGACGTCGCGCAATTGCAAACTTGGGCACCTGACTGCATATGAATTCTTCAATGAAACAGAGAGGTTATTTGTTCGTTGTGAATTCGAACTGATTCTACGCTTGCCGCAATTGGAAAATTCTATCCCATCCGAACAATGTCGAGATTACACAAACGAGAGTTTAATCATGTTTAACGGGAAACCTGTGTAGGAGACGCGTTCCTAGCGTGACCTCGCGGATCATGGACTTGCCTGATTGAAAGAGGTCGATGCTCTCTAACATGAATGGGCACGGGTGTTTATCTCGCTTTCATAGGCGAGCCATTTCACTTTGTGCAGGCGCAAACGCACTGATAATCGTGTCGACGACAGCATCAAAATTCCAGCGCGATTCTCCGAGCGGCCGAGCCCAGTGAACCCGATATTGCTAGATCCAGCGCCGTGGTTAGTTCGCAGTACTCGACTCTGTACTTGCATGTCTGATTTGTGCTGGACGTGCCATGCCTCGCAGGCGGTCACAATCACCCCAGGTTCGCCTCGACAGTAAAGCCTCGACTTGACCAATGGCCGGCATGGCACACAACTTAATCTGATAAACACACAAGGTGGAGGCGAAGCAAGCCCTAGGTTGCGGTCAGATCAATCACCTAACCCATCATTGCCCAGCATGCAGGTACGTGCCCTAGGATCCCTGTCTTCGACCGAACTTTCTTCTGCGTCGTGCACAACCCTGTACATGCCCAGGCACCGCCGCGTGTTTACTGAATCTCGGCCGAGCTGTGACCAAGCTGATCTGAGTAGATGCAACACCAGACTCTACCATCGCATCTCCTTGGCTACGCTGTGTTGTTGGTGCGGATGATGCGGCGTCTTCGAGGCCTCCTTGTCGATTCCTAGAAGTTCAGACCCTCGTCGATTTTTAGACTATTGAAAATGCTTGTCCTTGTCGTGGGCCGTGCCTAGGGACAACGTCTCCACACAGACCTCTCTCCGTTTCCCTGAACAGGCCAGACCGATCGATCTCTCGCGGGGTGGTTCATCAGCCGGAGAACCGCCTCGCCGGACGAGTAGTGTGTTCTTCGGTAGTAGTTAGGTTCGTGCCCGGGGGTTTCGGCTGTGCAAGTCGGCACCCAGGGCCCGCCCACAGGAACGATGAGGCCTTGCGGTGGTGACGAGCAAGCCGACAAAGATCCTGGGTGCCGCATTCTAGAACGTATTCGACGATCCCGTGGCGATGAACCCTAGATCTGGCGCCTTGCAAGGAGAAGCACGTACCAGTGCAGCTGATAGATCACGATCTCGGGCGGCGGGCGTTGAACTGGTGGAGATTAGGTGCAACAAGGCCCTGGCCACCGCCTCGGCCACCTGCTGCGGGGCGCGAGCCCGTCCAGCTACTCCGTACAAAGGACACACATCAGGAGAAATATCTGGGCATCTCTCTCATGGACGGTCGTGGAAGTTTGTGGCTCCGCCAATTAGAAAGCCGGACGCGAAGCAATAGTCCCGAGGAAGCACTGGGAACAAAGTCGTCACAGGGCCGCGATGAATCCCGGCCTTGCTTAGGCACATGTAGGTTGTGTCGGACATGCCCGCATCTGGTCGGCCGCGCGTCGTCTCGACGATTACATCAGCCTCAAGCAAACTAGACGGCACTCAAAGTGCATGCCTTAACCATCAAAACCTCAATCTAACTGTCCTGCACAAAAGCCATTATCGAACTTTTTTGTCGTGAATAGTTAGTTAACTGGCGTGTTATATGCATTTACCCCACTCCCACGCGTGGACTGCTGGCCCTACCTCCAAACGACGAGAGTTACTGCCGGATTGGGCAGTAAAGCGACGACGGCAGTCAAGTGAGCATACAAGCAGGTCGGCGAAAGACCCATACCAGCAGGCTGCACATATCTACGCGCGCCGACAAAACGGCTTCCCAAGACGCTGCCTGTCAAATCTGTGTACTTTTCTCTAGAAAATGCCGAGCCGAGCCGAGCTTGTGGTGTCAGATGCGTGCATGAGTATGTGTGTCTGGCAGTGGCAGTTGGAACCCCCGCATGCTCCGCCCGCGGACGCGCGGGGTTCGACAATCACAGAGCGGGCATGCGGGAAGGGACTGACAGGCAAACTGACGAGCTCCAGTCGCGAGCTTGCGTAACAGGGTAGCTGCGTGGCCACCAGGGTCCACGGTCGTCCCTTCCACCTCGGCTTTGTGGCAGTCTTGAGCTGGGCTGTTCCAACCCGTTTTCCTTCTTCACTCAACCATAAACAAAATCTAGCACCCCCACCACCAATAAACAAGCCTCACCCAACCGCCACAATGTCTGCTCTCAAGGTCGGCGACAGCTTCCCCGAGGACGTCAAGTTCTCGTACGTGCCCTATAGCCCGGAGCAGGCCGAGGTCACGGCCTGCGGCTTGCCCACCAACTACGACGCCAGCAAGGGTAAAGTCTCTTTCCATTCCATTTCCCCCTCTCCCGTTCTCTTTCCCGCTCCAACTTGGCCCCGAACGCTTTCTGTACATTCAATTCCGCTAACCTCCAGGGCTGCGCAAAAAAACCAGAGTTCAAGAACAAAAAGGTCGTCCTCGTCTCTGTGCCGGGCGCCTTCACCCCGACCTGCCAGAACCAACACATCACCGGCTTCATCGGCAAGGTGGAGGACCTCAAGAAGGCCGGCGTCGACCAGGTCGTCGTCATTGCCTACAACGATGCCTTTGTCATGAGCGCGTGGGGCAAGGCCAACGCCGTCAAGGACGACTTCATCGTACGTTTTCCAGCCTCCCTCCCTCCCACTTAACTTCCTCCCGCGCACCACCCCTCCACGATATCATGTTTAGAATCAAACAAGCCTCTCGCGCCAACAGGATTGACTGACATTGGCAAAAAATCAAAACAGATCTTCGCCTCGGACGACGAGACAAAGTTCAGCACAGCCCTCGGCTGGACCATGGGCCCCCGCACTGCGCGGTACGCCATCGTCGTCGACCACGGCAAGGTCGTCTACGCCGAGAAGGAGCCCCAGAGGACCCTTGACGTGTCCAGCGTCGAGGCCGTGCTCGCCAAGTTGTAAAGAGTTGTATCTTCGCACGCAAGCATGGAAGCCGAACCAATAATATTTCTTGTGGGTGTAAGACATTGGCCAAGAATAAAAAAAGAATAGAAAATAGAGGGAAAATTTAGATCTTTCGTTCATCTCGAGCCCATTCCTTGAGAAAGATTTAGCAAATGCGAATGAGATGCGAGGGCAGCTTGTGTTCTAATGAAAAAGCCGTACCAGCTAGAATCCAGGAGACCAAGGACACCGATGCAGCGAGACTGGATGTGTTCCAAGATTCGCGATTCATCCGCGTGTGACAAGGCGGGATAGCGCAGACATTGACATGAGTACATCACAACGCCGGCCATGATACAAAACATGAACCTTGTCTGCTTCCATTGACTAGCTCGAGTGCCGTCACCCTGGGCGGCACAATCTCATTTTATTTGTGAGTATCTTGATGGGTAGGGTTGCCAGTCCACGATCTCCAGACCCTCGAAATCTTGAACCCAACCGCCAAGGTACCCAGACGGAGAACCAGACGAGAATCGGTGAGAAATGAAGAGATAAGGCCGTTATAATGCAGGTTCAAATACTATTGCAGTCCCAGTCAGAAACTATCCAGCGTGGCAGAGAGGGAATAGCGCCACTCGAAACTTACTCGCGGGAGATTTCTAGAAGCTGGCATGAGAAGAGGCTCTTTCATCATGCTATGTAGCCTAGAACACTAGGCTTTTGCCTCCTTTCCATGATCGTTCTAACGCCAGCCAACGAGAGTAAGACAACCCCTAATCCTCTGAGAAGGAAAGGGATAATATATGAGACGGGTAGTTAGGTGGTGAGGGTGTATCACGATGGCTCTGACCACGACATGGCTCATAGAACATCCAAGACTTGGTCTAAAAGGAGATTGTTGTCTTCTGTCGTCATCCCGTGCCGCTTTACACTACTTCAATCACGACTCCCAAAAATGTGGTGAAGCTGGTCTGGGGCTTTATTTCGTTTGTATTCGTATCTGCGCAAGACGCACTCGAGAGTTATCGGACCTTCGCGAGGCTCGACTGTTGTCGCAGTCCACACTCTTGCTAGCTCCCTATGCACACTACCCCGGCATGAGGCATCCCCAAATGATGACTTTGGGCAGCAAAGGTCATAGTTAGAAAGTCATCGATAACGTCCAACGTCCGTCACCCTAGGGCTTTTGCACGAGGAAGTGTAGAAGGAATCAGAACCAGACTTCATCTCTTATTCCGGTAAATTGCGCCTTCATGCAAAGATCTTTGTTTTAAGGAAGTGATCTGTCCTCTCCCAAGAAAATCCATGGACCCATTTGCTGTCTTTTGACCCGTCGCCCCCAGAAACAAAAGAAAAAACACTCCCCACTTCTCCCGATCGCAAGAAATGACGGCAAGAACTGTTGTGCTTGGAATTTTTCTTCTTTTTATGTTATGTCAAAGTTTTTTGTTTCCTTTAGCGAGTACGGGCCTGGACCTTGGGAGCAGCGCCCTTGGCGCCCTGCTTGCCGACGATGCGGTTCGTCTGGCCCTTGCTGGTCGCGGCCTTGGCCTTGTCAGACTTCTTGGCGGCGGCGGCCTCGGCCTTCTTCTCCTTGCTCTCCTTGATGGCGGCCTGGCGAGCGGCGGACCGGGCCTCGGGCCTCATGGTGCGCTTCTCCTTGATGACATCGAGAGAGGCGCCGACAATGGCACGCTGAGCCTTTACGGTGCGGCGGGTGCGCTTCTTGGCGGCTTCCTGTAGGTTGGGAAAGTGTTACGTTAGTCATGGCCGTGGCTGTTGGTTGTTGCTTGATAAGTGCCCATCTGGTCCAGCACCAAAATATGACGTAGGACCAATCGATGCTTCTTACGGCCACAAAAATTGACCAGGAAAGTAAGGTTAAGGGAGCTTCCGTACCTCAGTGATGCCCTTGCGGTGCTGTCTGCGGAACAGGACAGTCCACGCAATACGGCGGGGGTTCTTGCGCTGCAGGAAGAGCGACTCAGACTTGCCGCGCTGGAAGCGGAAGATCTTGCTGTCGCCACGGACGAACAGCTTACCCTATTTACAGAGAAAGGGAATCTCGTCAGCATAATGAACGGTTGTGAATCGTAATCCTTGGTCTTCGCGTCAGTCGAGACTGGGGGCGGCCGGCATTCATTCGACAGTGTGGCAAAATGGCGTTCCGATTCCAGTGAGGTGTTTGTGCCTTTGTTTCGTGTTAAGAGTCGTTGAGGAATTTGTCGTCGAGCCCACGCCGATTCTCCAAGAATTCCATCAATTCGTGATCCCGAACACTATTGCCACACTGTCGTTCGTCATGATATGCGCGCCTACCCCCGGTCGTCGACTTCGGGAGACGAGGGGGAAACTGTCGAGGCAGTCGTTCGTACCTTGCCAGGGTAGATTCTCGCACCGGAGAAAGTGTCTTCGTAAGTCCTCATGTTGGCGGCTGGTGAGTGAGAACCTCGGTGTCGATTTGGTGATGATGGGGTTAGTGGCGCGAATCGTCTTGGTCGTCGCAGTCGTTTGGCTGCGTGGACCAGGGGACGGGCCGGAGGACCAATTTTTGCAATTTCAGAGGATTTCAGAGCAGTGTGTGGTGCGAGCCACTAACCGGAAGGAGCCACTCGGGTCCACCGATTACCTCAAGGTGGGTCACCAAGACGAGTCGTGAGTTGTCCAAATTATGCATAATGCAGCCATTTATGCAAGGTATGCTATCCCGCTCAGCCACCTCACATGCGACCTTATACGGATGTTCTTTGAATTGAGCAATGTCTTCATGAAGGTCGATCCAGAGCGCATTGCGCACCTTGTACAATCGGAATTCCAGAAACTCCCCGCCAAAAGGAAGCCAGCCGTCCGGAGCAATGGCTTACACGAGTGGGTGCCTCTGAGCGGCATCGTCGCCCAAGATGCTGATGGACAACTGTTCTGTCTATCTGTGGCGTAAGATACATTTGTTCCTCCTCGCAAGTTGTGAAACCATATACTGAGTAGCGTGTGTAGGACTGGCATGAAATGCCTGCCAGCAAGCAAGCTGCCGATGGCCTTCGGCAACGCCCTCCACGACTGGCACGCCGAAGTGCTAGCCATCAGGGCGTTCAACCGGTTCGTGCTCGACGAATGCTTGCAGCTTACCTTAGATCCCACCTTCTCGTCACTTTTCTTGCGTCGCCGGGCCGAGGGTGAGATCACTGCCGCCGTCGCCACTGCTGTTCACGCGTGGCACTCACAGCCATTCGCGTGGCGCGAGGACGTCGACCTGTACATGTACTGCTCCGAAGCGCCCTGCGGCGACGCGAGCATGGAGCTGACCATGGCTGCGCAGGGCGATGCGAGTCCGTGGGACGTTCCACTAGGCCTGTCATTGTCGGAGACAACACCATCACCGTCGTCGTTGTCATCGGGGGAGCTACTTGGGAGAGGGTTCTTCAGCCGCCTCGGCGTGGTACGGCGGAAGCCTGCCCGCGGCGACGCTCCCCCAACCATGTCAAAGTCGTGCTCGGACAAGCTCTCTCTGAAGCAGTGCACGTCTCTGCTCAGCAGCATCAGCTCTCTCATCGTGGACCCGCAGCATGCCTACATATCGGCGGTCGTCATGCCCGAGAGCCAGTTCTCTGCAACGGGCTGTGCCCGGGCCTTCTCGGCGCAGGAAGAACAGGGCGGGCGAATGCTGCCTCTCGTGTCCTCTCCTCTATCCCCTAATTTAGATGACGCAATGCTCGTGGGAAGGAGAGCAGGCTACCATTTCCAGCCGTTCCAAGTGCTCACTGTCCCAGCTGCCAGCCACACAGCAGCGGAATTCCACTACTCGAAACGTTCAGTCACGCAACGTGCTACCGCCTCCATGAGCTCGCAAGCAGACACTGGAAGCTCTGGCGCATCGGGGCCACCACAGATCGCGGCAAGCAATCTTGCGGTGGCCTGGACCCGCTCTGGACTCGAAGAGGCGACCCTCGGCGGCGTTCTGCAGGGTCGCAAGCAGTTCGACGCCCGCGGCGCCAGCTTTGCGTCGAGGCGGAAGATGTGGCTTCTGGCTGCACAGATAGCCGACTTGCTATCGTTGTCGTCTAATGATGCCAACAGCGACACACGCAGTAGTGGGGGCGGAGAGACCGGTCAGTCTCGGTGCGTCACCGCCGGTGTCGCGCAGGAACTGAAGGGCGTCCTGCGTGGCAGTGAATCATACGGTGACATCAAGGAGTCGCAGTTGCTAGAGGGGAGGAGAGCCGCCAAGAAGACTGCCCGGAAGGACGCGTTGAAGGGCTGGGTCAGAAACACTGGCGATGATGGCTTCAGTCTTGTCCAGTAGGACAGACATTATCTAGATTAATACAATCATTGCCTTCTACATGAGCACTGTTAGGCACGCTTTATCCTTTAAATGTACCTGCTAGATTGGCTGTGTCTTCCCATTTGCTTAGCCGCAGATATCGCCAGGCGAAACTCGCAGTCAAACAACCCTCCTAGTAGCATGTCGTTCCTTTCAAGAACATGAGAGGCCCGAGTGTTGGAAATTTTAACATTCAACATAGGCGGACGGAACTAGTCGAGCATGGATCAGAGGCAATTACAGATCAGAGGCAATTACAAGAAATCCAGGCGAGCCTAAGCGTTTTGAACAAAATTTGCGAGTGCCGAATAGAGCAATGAGCGAGCACATGACTGCCAACACAGCAATGCACTTTGACATCTTCGCGGTCATGTCACTCGACGGTAAAACCTGCCCCGACATACAAAAAACCCGGAGATCATTATTTTCATGCCCAGAACTCCGTTTCTCCTATGACCGATGACCGAAGTCCCTTTGGAAACTTTGTCGCTTTTTTTGTTCTTCTTATTTTGTTATCGTGAAGAATTATCTCCCCTCTCTCTCTCACTATCTAGTAGAAAGTGTGCGAGAGATTGACACGCCCGGCCAGCACTGTGCACCCCAAAGATCCTGGTCCTTCATGCGTGTCCTAGTAACTTCCATTTGGTCAAGATGCTGACCAAATTCATGACATGATTCGCTTCGTAAAAAATGTTGTATCCCATGTGCTTTCGCAAATTCGACGCTCGGTATGAATAGGCAAGAGCACTTCTGGTAGGGGCGGGAAGCTGCCAGGTATGATAACGGCATTCAGATCAGATTTTGGATGTGCACAAATGCGTGGTCGGATAGAGCTCGCTCGCTCTAAGGGACACAAGGCTGTCAAAATTATTCGACCTTGCTCTCAAAGTTCTCGCCGGCGACGAGCTCAGGGATGTCGTCGTCATCCTCGTCGGCGTCCTTGCCGCCCTCCTTGGACATGTTCTGGTAGCTCTCAGCGAGCTTGCGGAGCGAGGCGAGCGAGTCGGCGCCAAGCTGGTTGAGGATGCCGGGGACGAGCTCGGTCAGCTCCTTGTCCTCGCCGTTGCCGTAGATGGCAAAGGTGTTGGAGGGGACAGCGGCGTGGACTGTAAGGCACAGAAAAACAACAATTGTTAGCATTCTCCAATTTCAAATCAGAACAATGCCACAGCACTGCCTCTCTCTCAGCGGGAACACCCCCGGCCGAAGGAGAGTGTTTCGTCACATACCCTTGGGGGCAGCGAAGTGGATGACGTTGCCGTCGCTCTTGAACATGTTGACCTCCTCGATGGCCTGAATGGGCTGGACATTGAGCTTCTTGAGGGCGGCCTGGAGCTTCCGGTCGTCGTTGCCGCCGCGGTTGACGTTGCGGCGCGCCTTCTGTCGCGGGGTTCCCTTGCCGCCGGTGCGGGCCGGAGCGGCACCGCCAAACTTCTTCCTGAGGAGCTCCTGGACGTCGGCCATGGTTGTCTGTGTGTTTTTGGTTGCGAAGAGGTCGAATGAGGGTCGTTCGGGCCGGGGCGGTGGTAGTTCTTCGTTTGGCAGGTCTCGGTGGGAGGGAGGTGGGAGGTCGAAGTTCGGATGTGGGGTGACAATTTTCCAAAGTGGCAGCCAGCACCCTCAGTGAACGCAACTGCACTGTTTCTCTGGACCTACTTCATTCACCATAAAGGAGCTGCTCAGGCTATTCAAGTCCATCGACGACCGCTCACTTTGCGTCTTCGACTCAATCTACTTGATTCTGCAGATATTGGTGGACTTCGCTGGGCTGGTATCATAACTACAAAGGTCTTCATGTTACTCGGAACCGCTTTGCCAGCCATTACCACCGCCCCTCAGCCATGAGCTCTCACTCCTGCTTTGCACCGCTTCACACATCATTGAGGCCTGAATTAATACCCAGAGATAAGCATACTAGATCACAGTCGAAACGTCAAAATTTATCGTATTTCATCTAAAATACATCTTTCAGCGTTGACCGCGGTTTCTTCATTTTCCTCCAAGATGAACTCGGCATCAGGTCACTCACCTCCAAGCTGCTAGCACCAGCTTCGTGGAAAATGTGCGTGCCAAGAATTGCACACGGATCCACCCACCAAGAGCATTTTGCCTTTTCGCTTGCCCAGGTGTGCTTCCGCGTGGACCTCCGAATTCCGTGCCCGACCTCTGCACCTTGCAACTTCTGGCCCACTTTGGATGTATGTTCCACTGGCTCGCTGTGCGGAGGTCCAAAGATCCAGCGGTTCAGAGGTTCAGAGGTCAAGAAATGCGTCAGTGCCCCAATTCCACTGTGGCGCAGCTTCTCCATGTGGCTGCTGCGACGCCATCTGCCCTAATCATAGCCTGTTGAACAACGACAGCCCTGCAGTATTGTCGTCAATCAACTCCTCCTCCTCCTCCTCCTCCTCCTCCTCCTCCTCCTCCTCCTCCTCCTCCTCTTGTTCACCTTCAATCGTCCCCAAAACGATATCTTCTGGAACAGGAGCATTTGCAGATGTAATACCCGCGATGCTGATGCTGTTTGGTGACGCTATGGCACCCATTGAGTCACTCTCAGTAGTAAGCGCAATCACGGGCGACGGCACTTCACCACCCGCCTGGTTGCTGCTGGCTCCGTTAGCCTGATTTGCGATGATTCCTAATTCACGCTCGAATAACCAAGGAAAGCTAATCAAGGGCATGTTTTGCGGAGTCGCAACTTCCTCCTTGGTATGCAGTTCGTCGAGCCGCTCACGCACTTGCTCGCTCGTGACAGCATAACAAGCAGCCACAAAGGGATATACATTGGCTGCCGTCCGCGGGCCAATAATATCGTATGCCGCATTTGTAAACTGGTCGATTAGGCTGCATCTCAGAAGGCCAACAGTTTCTTGTCTGTTGTAGTCAGTACCTGATGCCGGCTTGCTTAGCACAAAAGTACTCCACACCTCAAATTCAGTCGCGATGCGTTGCTCCGATAAGATGCCTCGCAGAGCAGTGTCGTACTGGCACTTCAGGTCCATGGCTTGAGCTTTGAGCTGGCAAGGCAAGTCAAAAGCCTGTAGTATCCTCGCGTCAAATGGATAGGCATAGCTAGGCATGAAATCCACTCTAGCTACTTGATCAAAGATCTGACCAAGGATCTTGTGCGAGCGATAGCTTTTCCGCTGCTTTTCCATGAAGTGAGGATATTCTGGTGGATGTAGCGACTTTTTCATCTGTGCCGGCACGCCGGTCTTGTTGAAGTCGACAGATTGCGAATGCAGGCTCGCAAGCTCGATGCACTTTGCATGTCCGGCATTCAGGAGGTCGGCTGTAGCGACATGGGCATGTGCGATTATTCCCAGACAGTCGTTCTTCATATAGTTGACAAAAAATTCGGCCACGTCACTGATCGTGACCGTCCTGTCTTGCTTGAAAGCATCGGCTGCTGTCATCTCCATAGGCTTATGCTGTTCGATTTGGACAAGGTCGTGATCCCAGATGACAAAGTACTCGTCCCCATCTAGGTCTCCACCAGAGCACATTGATGGAATGTCGCGGTCTCCATGCGCAGGAAACACCACCAAATCGTGTAGATGGTGCAAAGCCTCAACATCGACAGCCTCCACAACCCGAATGTCGCCAGGGTGTAACGTAGGATTTCGACCGACAATGCACTTTCCTGTGATAACTTGGTATCGTCCGCTGTATCCGTCCGGGATCTGTATGAAGACTTGTGGAAGCTGGGAGTTGTGTTCGTGGTATCCAAGTAGTGTATCTAAATTCATCTTATCAGGGCTTAGTCTTGCAGCGAATTATCGTGGAGAGTCTACTCACCAGTCTCGTCAACAGTGCCAAAAACGAAGGCCCCGTCCTTCACAACTAATCGCCCTTTGTCCTTCAACTGCTTGAGCGACCAGGCTCGCCACACATCAAGGAGTGCGAGCATAAAAGGATCCCGGGCATCCATGAAACCGTTGGCCACCATGCCCGCCATAGTTGGGAGGATTCCATTTGTATCAGTTTGGTCTTCAAGGATTCTTTGAGCCACTGCACTGTCGATCATAGATTGCTCGTAGTCAGATAGTTGTGTCGCTAGCATCTCCAGGAACTTGGTGTCTGGGACACCAAGGAAGGACAAGATTGTGATGGTCTGCCGGTTCAACGTTGCCGTAGTCGTATAGGATGCTTTAATGATCTCCAGTTGGTGTTCTTTAGTCTGGAACTTGGCCTGAGACGGGCGGAGATGAATGTCGAGCCATCGAATGTCATTTGACACCACAATTAGTCCCTTATTGCCGCCAAGACGAAACTGGAATGCAGAGGGCGAGACCGTTCTGTTTCTAAGCTGCAAGCGCCTGGCAACTTCTTCTGCGAGGGTTTTTCCGATTTTACCGACACCATCGCTGAAACACCAGGAACCACGTATGATATCCGGAATTTCGACCAGGTTATAAGCGAATGAAAGTACTGGGGCTCTTGTTGTTGATAAGCATTGCCCCATACGAGCAGCGTACTTGGCAGGGTTACGGTCGTCACGGTCGAACGATCCCATTGCTCCACGGATAGTCTCGCAGGTGACTATCTGGTCGTCACAGAAAAACAACGCGCCGCTTTCTCTGAGCTGCGAATTGCCATAAGCAAGGAAGCGGTAGTGCCGACCGCCAATTCGGATCCCTTCCCGGAACACGCATTCGATCCGCTTCCATATTTCTTGCTGGTTGTCGTTTCCACTTTTGTCCCCAGCACGGCTGAGTATCCTCCCCTTGTGTTTCTCATCCAGAAACTGGACTCTGAGGAAGCGATCTTCGTAAGCCTTATATGTACGAAGAATCCGATGGGATGTCTCGACACTGGGAGGAGAGAAGTGCAGTGTTGTTGGCGTGACGACTACCTTCCTGATGAGGCAGCAGTATTCGGGTATCCTCTGAGAGGGCGAATACCGTGCAATCTCTCCATCGCTGAAGATCTCCTGCGGTCGCCACCATCTTCGGGATTTTGTGGCGATATAGCCCAGTATGATGCTCGCTCGGCTCTGCCCTACTGCCCTTCCCGTTGAGATATTCTGCAGTTCACGTAGGAAATCAATCGTGATATTGTCATCGTGTAAAACACCTTGGGATAGGCATGCTTCAAGCAGATATCGTACTTCAAACGGTAAGTGTAGATCTTCAGTATCGTTAAGAAGGTCCAGGGAACTGACGGCATTCCGCCATGATCTGTCAAGCCACGTCCAAAGTGTTGGCGAACCACCGCCAGTGGTCGTAAACATATTGTTCGGAATGGTTTCGATTTTGAAGCCGTTACTTTTTAGTAATTTTGCCATTCGCGTCCATGACTGCCTTGACTTGTCAGGAAAGTCAACCCGATACACGGTCCAACGGCCGAAGTCAATTCGATATTTCTCGTGTAGGGCAATCGGCATATTCTGTTGAGGATTGGACAGGGGCAGAATGTTGACTGCACGATCCCAGCCCTGGTTCCACGACCAAGATTTTAGTTGATGGTTGACGTTTTGGCCTTTGTCTCGGTCTCCTATATCCGTAACGAGGACCTGAGGCGGGCTAGATAGGGCGATCACAAAAGATAAGACGCTGTTGTTCTGACTATCGGTGACCTCGAATACGCGCGGACCAATGGCTCTCGGAATGCAAATCTTGTAAAGTTTCGACTCGCATTCCTTGATGCCGGGGCAAAATAGGATGCCGATTTCTGTGTTGCGAAATTCCACTTTGGGAAATCTGCTTTCCGTTTGTCTTCCATTTGTGAACATGTCGACCATCTCCCTCTCACTCCTTAAGTATCCCATATGCAACCAAGAAGCGGGCAAGTCGCATGAGTTTTGAGGAATGTACCTCTGACTGTACGGAGTTGTTTGTTCACCGATATTATTGATGAAAGGGGTGTTGGTGGCACCCAGCTGAAGAGGATTCACGCTTCTCATAGCTTGAGAAGGAGACGGCTGTGTAGCCATGTCGCCAACGTCGCGAAGCAAAACACTAGTAGCGACTCGCGAGGAGCCTTGACCTTTTGATGGGAGATGATGGTTGGAATCCGCTAAGAACTGTACAGCTTCGCCTTTTCTTGCCTGTTTTGCCCAGCGTGGTGCGATGACCCAGGTGTTCCGTTTTGTGCTATGTCGGGAGCTGGAGCCGGAAGAATGATTGCTGTCCGTGGATACTTCTGCGACAGTCCACTCTTGAGGGGGTTCCGAGGTGTCCTGCTCAGAATGATTGCCGGATGAGCTTGTCGAGGGCTGATTTATGACTTTAGGATGAATGCTTTTCGAAGGCCTGCCTCCAGGGCTTGATGCAAACAACTCGTGACTTTTGTTGGCAGTGTGTCGCTGTGTGGTTGCAGTTTCTTCGGAATCACCACAGTCTTGTGGTATCTGCCGTTTGAAGGAAGACAGAGCAGCAAGAAGGGCCGGGTCCTGACACAAGAGGTCGTCTTCGGAGTCGACGTCCTCAGGGATTTCGTTGCTTTGGCCTGGTTTTGGAGACCCATCACTAGCCATTATGGGATCTTCTCCAAGTCGTTGGTCTAGTGCCTCGATATGAGCACCAGATGAAAGGCTGCAGTGGACAACTCAGTGAGCTGATTGGGAGTGCGGCTAGATCAGAGAGATCGTTGCGAGTGTTGTAACTGTCGTGTCGGATGGTCTGATGTTTCCTGTCGAGCGAAGTCCCGACCTGTGCTTGTGGAATTCGCAGGCGATGGATAGAGACGAAGGTTCGCCAGAGAATACCAGCAATAGAAGGGTTGTATACTTATGACCAGACCTTTGACTTCAAGGTATGCCGAGATGTGGCGCGGGCGAAAAGGGAGAACGATAAAGAATTGGGAGGGAGATGGGGCTTGCGTTGCCTAGTTTGATGCAGCGATGGGTCAAGACTGTGGGTGAAAATAAGAGGGTGAGATGGTGGTAGGGAGAAATGATTGACTGTTTAGACGAGCTGGTTGATACGGCAGTCCGCGCGGCTTCCTCGAGCGTTTGTCACTTCCAAGGTTGCGTTCTTCACCCGCTGATGCAATGCATATTTTTCTTTTGGCCGAGCAGAGCGCTTGAACAATACTCAGCATGGATCGCAAAGAGCTATCATTGAAAGTTCCTCTACATATCTCGCATCAACACCTGCGTTCCACAAGATGATGCAACGGTGACGGGTGTGACTCAGTCTTTCGTTCTTACGCTCCTGTTTAGCACCACATCCTTCGAATCCACTGACATTTCGTCCCTTTCGGGAAACAGCCGTCAATCCCGCGGGAAAGTTCAAACCAGGTCCATGATTTTGCCCGGGTTCATAATCCACCTCGGATCGAGCGCCAGTTTGAGCTGCCTCATGACTGCCAGCGTGTCCGGCCCAACCTCCCACTCGAGCGCCACCTTCTTGCCCCAGCCGATCGCGTGCTCGCCCGTGCACGTGCCGTCCATCTCGATCGCCCGCTTGACCATGTTTTTGACACATGTCTCGACTTTTGCCAGCTCCACTGGGTCCTGGCGGTTGTACATGATGCTCTCGTGGAAGTTCCCGTCGCCAATGTGGCCGAGGATACTCGCAAACAGGCCCAGCTCGTCCATCTCCTTCTTGCTGATCTCTATGAGCTCCGCGAGCCGGCTGAACGGCACCGCCACGTCGGTCGACCAGACCTCCTCGCTCCCCTTGCGTAGCGCCAGCATCGACCACAGTGATTCCTTTCGCGCCGACCATAGCAGTTTCTGCTCCCGCTCGTCCTTTGCGAACTCAAAGTCACTGCCCTTGTTGGCCCCTGTGATGGCCTGTACCCGCGACACGTTCTCCGCCACGCTCTGCTTGGTGCCCGAAAACTTGAAGAAGAGCGTGGGCGCTTCCTTCCAGACCCGCGGCGCCGTCGCACCGCCCAGATTGACTACCTTCATCTGCACATCGTCCATGATTTCCATCGCCGCGACGGGAATGCCATTTTGCATGACTCCCGCGGCAGCTGAAGCAGCGTCTCGTATCGTCGGGAACGTGACGACGGCGATCGAGAACTCCTCGGGTATGACGGCCAGCTTGAGAGTTGCTACATGATTTGCATTTGTTAGTTGCACTCGACAAGACACCCATTTGACTGGTAACATCTTACCTTCAGTGACAATCCCCAAAGTGCCCTCGGAACCGACGAACAGACCGTTGAGGTTGTACCCAGCAGAGCTTTTTCGGGGCCGTCTCCTGGTCTTGATGATGGTTCCGTCGGCCAGGACAATGGTCAGGTTGATGACCCAGTCCTTCATTGTTCCGTACTTGACAGCGTTTGTCCCGGAGCAGTTGGTGCCGACCATGCCGCCGATCCTAGCATTTGGGCCTAGAGTCCAATTGCACATTTAGCCAATGACTCTGCATGAATTCTCAAACCGCATCCCACGGAGGGGATCTCGGTTCAACAAACACCATACACATGGGTATGCGTATGTGTACGTGATATCTCACCTGGATCGATCGGAAAGAATAGCCCGCTGCCCAACTTCAGCAGCTGCGCATTAAGGTCCTGCCATCCGATGCTCGGCTGCACTACGACGTCCATATCCTCCCTGTTGAACTGCACAATCTGGTCCATGTATGCGAAATCCACACTCACCCCGCCGTAGGGCGCCGAGAAGTTACCCTCGAGGCTGGACCCGCCAGAGTAGGCAATGATGGGGATCCGATAGTTATGGCAGACGCGGGCGATGACGGCGACCTCGGCCGTCGAGCGTGGGTACGCGACGGCCACGGGCAGCGTGTCCGGATTCGAGCTCGACCACTCGGAGTACCCGTGCCGGTGCAGGTCTTCGGCGTCGGTGCTGATGATGTCTTCCGGGTTGCCGCCGCGCTTGATCTCGCGTTTGATCTCGGCGAGGGCCTTTTTGGTTTGTTTTAATTAGTCCCCGTGGGGAGTTGGACTGCAAGAAGAATAATTCTGATGAGACATATGAAGGCCTTGACTTACAGATTCCATCTCATCCAGAGTTGCATATACCGGCGTCGGGGTCTTTGTGTCAAAGAGCATGAGCTTCTTCTTGAGCGGACTCTCACTTATCTCACCGGTCCTGCCGCTTGGAGCCAATGTCCAGGGCGATGCCAGGCCGAAGCCCAGGATGCCGGCCGTAGCCGTCAGGGCGGCCACGGACTGTCCAGACCATCGCGAGTTGGCGCCGGAAGGACCTCCAGGCGGCGAGGCCGTGGCTCCGCCGCCGCCGCCCTTTGTGCCGGTTAGGACGTCTCTGGTAAGAGACCGGGAGGACGACAGCAGGCGCCGAGGGGAGCGGGCAAGCCGGCTCGGGAGTGCTCTCGTGAACATGATTTTTTCCTCTATTTCCGTTTTGCGTCGTGTGACTGCTGTGTTTACTAGTACATTGCCTAACAAGCCACACTGCAAAGGGGTGAAAACAGGAAACAAGATCAGGCCGCAGATGAGTTGGGTACTTTGAGGGCGTGACTTTGGCACTTCAACCTGCCAAGTATGTCGCCGAACCTAAAAGGGGATTTCGGCAGTGGACGACAAGGAGTAAGCGAAGAAGAATATCCCCTTATGAGCGGGCCAGGGAGGAGGAATATGAAGTCACTAGGGACAGGATGACGAGATCGGAAGACCCCCGGACTGCTCCCGTCGGGTCATAAGCGATGCGAGCGGCGCCAGAGGGCCAGCCCGCTTCACCAAGGCCGACCCCGTTCGCTGGCTTTGTGTGGAGTCTGGCCGGGTGCTTAGTTCGTGGTATGTCGGCGAGGATCCCGGAGTGTGGGCGAGAGCCGGGGCAAAGCGCGGCGGGTGGGGAAGGTGGGCTGACTATTTGCTTCTACTTCCATGGTGGTAGCTAAGGAGCTGACTCGGGACGGACTGGACTGTGTGACGGAACTGGGCGGAGAGATTCTGAGGATGGCTTACTCGGCTGTCACGGACGGGAATGATGCCTCGCGAGCTCGGTCTGCGGAACCATCGTCGTCGACATCGGAAAGCGGCTCAGATGCGAGTTGCACCACGACAAGCATCATCAATCAGCAGTGATCACGCGACAGCTTGCTGCAACTTCCCGAGAACGACTCCTGATCACTTCCTCATTGGCAGTCCGAAGGGGGTCGTGGACACTGAAAGTCGGTGGGGTTTATGTAATAGAAACTACCAGCGCGCTGGCCGCTGGTGCCCGCTTAGGCTTTACTGGCTGCTACGTCACGCGCTGGACGCATGTGCCTGCCGCCAGAAACGTGCAGGTATTGATTGGGGCTGTGTCTTTCATCTACCAATGCATCTAGAATGGTCGGAGACATGCTGCGGAAGCTGGATGTGGGTGCTGGGGGCGTGTCGTCGAGAATGGCGGCCAGTGTCGGGATAATTTTCAGCGCGCTCAGGCATGTGGTATGCACCAGTAGTAGTGATGGGGAGTGACGGAGCACAAAAAGATGTCATCAACCATACAAACGCATCCTTCAATCGGAGCTGACGGTCGGCGCTGCTCCGGATGTAGTGACGTGCATATCCCAAGACCCAAACACCACTGAAGCGTGCGTGGGGTTGCAGGTTGCAGAGCAGTGTTCCCAATGACCAGGTTTCCTTGGCCGAGGTGTTGCACTTGCAAAGATGGGGGTTGGGCCAGGGTCAAGGCTTCGCGCGGCCCCGTCTTGAGAGGTGCAGGCTCGGTGTGTGTTCATGCCTAGAAGGCATTCCGGGTGTCTCTACAATTCGTGGGTGGGAGCTTCCCCACGCAGAGAGGGAGTCGGAGCAGACCTCATGCTCGTGGGGGTCTGGCGGGTTCAACGCGTGGGGGGCTTGATCTGCACTCGGGAAACACAGGGCAGTATGCGGACTTCGACCGAGACGTAGCTGTGGTCTTCAAGAGGATGGTGCATGGATGATGCTGATTCAGAAGGCGGAAATCAATGGCGCCGCTACAAGCTGACCACACCACCCGAGGCTTCCCTGCTCACCTGACAAGACGTTCGAAGCAAACAATGTGGCGGCATACGCACTCCGGTGTTCTCGCAGCAGGGTCAAGGTTTTACATCAGTAAAGGACTATCGTGAGTCTTGGCCAAGTGCTGCAGTTATTAGACTGGAAATTTTATGGCTCAGCAAGTCACACGGGGCAAGAGACAGAAGCAATACGAGGGCAGACGTCGATCTCATTTTGACAATTTTTACTTTCTTTTTTTCATTGTCTCATGTTCATGACAGCAACATGAACGGATATTCCGTAGACTCCAGGACCATGCGTGTGAAAATCAACCCGTTTCCCAAGTGAATCCTTTTTTGCTTCATCAATCAAAAATAGCCGAGCGGACCAGCACATTTAGTGGCCAGCCAGGTTCTGAGCCCGGCGGCGGTCACGCTCCTCGGCAATGGTGAGCTTGACACCCTTGCCCTTGGGCAGGGAGACCCACGGCTTCTCGGAGCCGATGACGAAGACGTTGCCCTCGCGGGTGGCAAAGGTGTTGTCAATGGCGTCCTTGATGTGAACGATGTTGAAGCCACCATCGTGACGCTCACGGTGGGTGATGACACCGACACGACCCATGTTGCGACCACCAGTAATCATGGCAATGGCACCGGTGTCGAAGTGGATGAAGTCAGTGATCTTGCCAGTGGCAAGGTCAATCTTGACGGTGTCGTTGACCTTGACATTGGGGTCAGGGTAGCGAATGCTATTGCAACTCAGGTCAGTATAAAGGTGAGCGAAAATGGGAATCATACCAGCACGTCGGCTCAAGCCTCGGGTTGCTGCCCCAGCCCTTTGTCGAGCCTGCCAACAGATTTCTTATCTCATCTTTTGTTCTCCTCTTCCGAATGACGAACAGCAGCCCAAAAGAAGCGAGACAGAACTCCTGGCAAGACTCTTGAAGGGTGGCTCAACCAAAGCTTGGTCCAACGTCTGAATGATGGCTGACAGAACTTACGTTCTCGCATCGTGCGTAACCAAGAATGGGATTCCGCCCTTGCCGAGCTGCACTCTCTTGACCTTGCCGAGCTTGTACTCGGCCTCCTCAGCCTGGATGCGGTGGACGGCGAAGCGGCCCTTGGTGTCATAGATGAGACGGAAGTTCTCGCCAGTCTTCTCGATGCTGATGACGTCCATGAAGCCAGCGGGGTAGGTCATGTCGGTGCGGACCTTGCCGTCAACCTTGACGAGGCGCTGCATGAGGATCGACTTGGTCTCGCGGTAGTTGAGCGCATACTTCAGGCGGTTGCGGATGAAGATGATGAGGGGCAGAGCATCACGGCCCTTGTGGGGACCGGCAGAGGCCTTGGGAGCATAGACACCCGACAATTTGTCGAGGAGCCAGTGCGAGGGGGCGCTCAGGCGCTTCTGGTGCTTCTTACTATGTTGCAAGGATAAATGTCAGCACGTATTCCAAATCGTTGAACGTGGAAGTTTTGTCCGAGTTCTGGGTACGATTACGAATCGAAGACGAGGTCGGGTCGAGGGCAAGTCGGGCGCAGCGATCGTGCTCGTCTTTGTTCGGTTCGTGTAGAGTTGAATGCTTTCGAATGCAACGTGATGCTGTACTTACGGTCCTTTGCCCATTTTGACGGTATTGACTGGCTAGTTGGCGGTTGGTCGTGGGGATGAAAGGTCAAAGTGCGTCGGCGCGGGATCCAGAAAGTTCAAAGGCACCCACCAAGAGAATAATGGCTTCAATTTTTCTTGTGTGGGAACCTTGGGAAGGTGCGAGGAGCGAAGTGGTCCGTGCGTGGTGGGTTCCACTGACCTAAGCAACTCTCCAGGGTCCAGACTGCTTGGGGACCCAGGCGAGGCGGTGGACAAAATAAACTAGACAGCTTTGGTGGAGTAATGTGTGGTGAGACGTCCGATTTATTTTGCTCGCCGCCTCGCCAGGCTTAGGCCTCGACGTCCCAAGCCGTGATTTCATTAGCCAATCCCCGAGTGAGCTGCAAAAGATCGATGCCTCATGAGTTAAACAACAGCTGAAGAAATCCTCGCTTCACTTCCCGGATGCATTGATGCCTTTTTTCTCTCTCGAATACGGCGGCATTTTCTGCCTTCTATCGCACGAGCCTCTTGATTTATGTTCCAGGGCACTGCAAAGCACGCTGACATTTACTGTCGAACATCATTTTTGACGAACTGCGGTCTACCAGCAAATGGCAAGGAAGACTAGCTTCCACGGCCATGACAACCTTCCCCCACACGTCCTGAAGCGTACGCCCTTTGCTTATGGGCTGAACTTCTGTCGCAGTCAGGCAAGATCTACACAGAAATAAAATGGCAGGTCAAGTTCAACCATGCTGTCAAGAGCACATGCTTTGATTCGTGTATTTCTAAAAAGACGCGAACTAGCTGCACTTTTCATTGTTACAGAGGTCATGAAGTCGTAAAGTATTTAGTAATTTGGGCGTCAGTGCATTCCGCGTCGTTCGCCGACTGATGGATCCACAATGCTGTGGCTATCGTCAAGAAGTAGGCGAGAGATGTCCATTTCGCCAATAGCGCCAAGTGGAAAGCCTGCACCGGCCTGGTCCGTCCAGATACCATGAGTGCTCGAGGGTAGATAGTCTGTCGAGTCAGTAAAGCTGCCTTGTGCAGACCACCGCGGGACCTCGTCCTTCGAATGAACTCGGTCGAGCTGTGGTTTGCGATGAGCAGATCTTGAAGCATTGAGCGAATTTCCAATCGCCATATTTACGGAGGGCTCGAGGGTGTTATTCGCTTGGCAAGACTGGTCGCCCTTGACATGCAACGTTGTTTTCTCGCTTGCTTGAAATCGTTCAGGATACTTATTCCGAAGTCGATCTCGTAGATCTGTCGGCTGCCTGCTGGATAGGTGGAATCGAGAATCCCGCTGGATTTTGGTCCACTGAGGCCCAAAAAGCTCAAACCCTTCGAGGATCTCTCTGTCGTCCTGCTCGGAGAACGGCCTCCGCTCGCGACGGTGCGACTTTTTGAACGGACCCTTGATGCCCAGCTCCACGAGATCCTCGAGCTTCTTCCGATGTGCCCGACTTTTGCGCTGCTTTGGCCCCGCTGGGTCTGAGTCATTATGGGTGGGGGAGTCGGCGTCTGCCTGTTCCTCATCTTGGTTCAGTATGTTCTCTGCCATGAGACCCTTTTTAGGCTTGCGGACGGGCATCATTTTTCCAGATGCTATATTCCGGCTGGTGCCTTCTGGCTTTTGTGCCAACAAGTCATTCCGCAGCTCTGCTGGACAACAAGTCCGGAACCGGTCTTTCAAATCTCCTGCTGAGCGGCAATGGAAGCTGTATTCTGGGTCGTCCATGATGTCGGTCCACCTTCCTACGCCGTGCTTGCTCACACCGAGGAGGAGATGGTTGGTCTCTTCCTCGGACCATTTCCGACGGGGCTTCGCAGCCTTTCTTTTCGGTTTGCCGGCTACCGTGTTCTCGGAGTCACGTGGAGGACTCAGGCCGTGCTGTTCTTCCGATGTTTTAGAGTAGTGGTTTTCTGTGAATGAAGCGTTCCCGGTGCTGGTCGAGGCTTCCGTGTGAGCTTCTGACTGTGGACGGCCATCAAAGGAGATTGGTGGGAGAGAAAGTAGTGCAGCATGTTCCGGTGGCTCGAGGAGTCCTACGATGATGGGGGGAAAGGCATGCTGTTGCTGAGCAGCCGCCTTTTGTTTCTTCAGGGGCTGTGGCAACTGCACGAAATCCTCCTTGTTGGGACGTTTCTTGTTGGCAACATCGTCGGCTACTGCATCCGGAGTGTGGTCTAGAATCATGCGGAGGTCCTGAGAGGATATGTGGCTCACGAGAGGGCGCTCGGCAGAGTGATTGGTGGTACCCTCGGGCCTCGTGGGCATACCTGGGTGCCCGTCGTCAGTGGCACTGTAGGGTGCGTGGCGGGGAGGCTGCAGGCCATTCTGTTCCGAGCTGTGGTCGTGCACGAGGCTAGAGGAACTCGAGGACTGTGGGAGAATGTAGCCCTTTATGGGAGGGAGCTCTGCGTGGCCGGGCTTTGGCGTCGAGGTTGACTCATTGAGGAGGTGAATAAGTCGGGGCTCGATGGTGGCCATGCTTGATCGGCAGCGGCTGCCAGGGGGAGGGGCATCTGATCTTGAAGCGGCCAGGGGGCGGCGAGCACGTCGCCGGGGGAAATCCACTGAGCTGGGAGCTGGAGAGCGAAAGCAGCCGTTGAGGCAAGCAAGATGCCAATCAAAGACCCATTGGGATAACGAGGGACGGGAAGACGGGAAGGATATGCAAACGAGTGAGGGGCGGGTGTGATGTGAGGATGGGACGGCGCTGTCGAATGGGGAAAGGGGATAAGAAGACTGGCCAACAGAGATGATCTGGATGGGATGATCAACATGTAATATGGAACGGGGACAGGAGCCAAGCTTTGCTTTGGCTAGATTGATTGATTAACGACAGGAGCTGGACTCAGTTGGCGGTTGACTGGTTGATAGACTGGCGGGACAGGAAACTAGCCGCGGACAGGAACCCCTTTGCGGGAAACGGCTGCCACCCCCCATTCTAGAGAGCAAGGGACAAGTGGGATGGATGGATGGTTGGGATGGATGGGTGGGTGGATTGAGTACGGAGCAGAGCGACCTACCTCAAGGGCCGTCCGAATGCACTCTGCAGAGTGCTCAAGGGCAGTTCTGGTACTGTACGGAGCCAAGGCACACACGCACGTCTCAGTCTCACACGTCGGCGACGTTAGCTGAAAGTTGTGCGCGCGTGCCCACACATGTACAAGTTCTCTTGAGTGCATACACGATGTGGGAGGATTGGGCATGCCTGGGAAGAGCCTTCCAAGGTTGGCTGTTACAGCCTGCAGCATGCACGGCGACGGATGCATCATCTAGGTGCAACACGTCCCAACGATAATCGTGCTACAGGCACGGAGTATGCTCTGCTCTGCTCTGCATTAAGCATCGTGGAAGGTACACTTACCCTAGCCGCACACTCAAAACAGCTTCACCTGTCGTAGTACCCATTCAGGAGCTGGCAAATCCTCAGCTCCTTCTTGAGTCACTCCTTGTCGCCCACCCCTCACCCATCCCCTCTCGTCACGACAAGCAATCCCATTGTCACAGCCAGCTGGAGCGCACGCCAACCCACGGGAAAGAGGGGGCATGCCATACCATGCCATGCCGCATGCACGATGCAGGGTTGGAGCCCGCCTGCACGCCGATGCATCGGGCCCAGGCTGCTGCACCAAGGGGATGGCTGTCCGTCTGCCGGATCACACCCGCCCTGCCGACCGGTCTGGACGTGCCTGGCGACCCCCCTGGCACCGGCGCTCCCGCCGCTGTACAGAGCATCAACTTTCGGAGCACACTGTACTCGCATGCGGTAGTTCGAGGCGGCGCGCGCTGCGCTGCGCAGCACTACTCAAGGCCCCAGTGGTACGTCAGCGTACCAGATGTGACGTGCAGTTGCGACACTTGAGGTGCCCTATCCGCCGCCCCGTATGGGGGTGCTGCTTGGCGCGCATGCAGGATCTCGCCCTGAGTCTTTGACATCTAGATGACAATGTCGTTTCTGTTGGGTGAGTCGGTAATGCCTGCGGAGGTACGGAAAGATTTGAGGTATGCCAGAGGTGGTCTACTGCGTTCACAATTGTAGCGCTGACAGGGATCCGACTCCGCACCTTTGCAATGCGGACTGGATGAACAACTCTCGCTCCACTCTTCACAACTTCACACATTCACACCTTCACAAGTCGGATTACAGCATCTGAACTTGTGCACAAATTTGTCGACACGATACAAAGACCATCCCTTCAATCTTCGCCTAGAGCCTCTCATAGCCAGCCTATACTGCAAGCGAATCACAAGACACAAATTCACCATGGCTTCTCAGCTGCCGGCATTCCCACGGGCCATCTTCACTGTAATCGAGCCGATATCACTGTGAGTTCGTGAACAGACTGCCATGCTCCTACCCCGGCGATAGGAAGGGTGTGCAGACAGATGAGACAACCAACCCAAACTCTTGAAGCAACTGACGAATTTGACCACCGCTCTTACTGCATAACAGAGTGGCCGGCTTCCTTGGTGCTGTAATGGATCCCGCGTGGTTCGTCGCCCAGCAGATACCCGTGGCGGCAGTCGCCAGTATCTCCTCCAAGCTGAGCGAAACCGCAGCCGCGGCGGAATCCGAGGGTGCTCGCCTAGTGGCCCTGCAGCTTGGCAACACATATGGCCTCGTGTGCCTGATTGGGCTGGGCGTGCTCAACTCGACGAGTGAGATCAAGGTTGTCAGAGCGTATTTGGTGGCTTGCCTGTAAGTTCTTCCCTCTATCGCTCGTGTCTCAACTACCATATGGTAATGGGCCTGTTCTGCTTGCTGCTCGCATGAAAAAGCAGAAACACCGCAAATGCAATTTCATAAGCTGCCTAGGCCGAACAGCGAGAACGTCCCGCGATATTGCCACCACGCTTCCGAGATAGGATACTGACAGCCCGCCGCGAGCAGCATTGCCGACGTCACCCATGTCGGCCTCACGTGCTGGGGCCTCGGCTACGACAGGAGCGTCGATTACGCCAGCTGGACCGCGACAATGTGGGGGAACATAGCCTTCACGGTAACGACCTTGAGCTTCTTTTCATCCTCATCTCCTTGTTTCTCTCCCTCTCCTCACCCCACTTCACTATCCTGCCATCAGATACCTCCCGAGTCCATGCCCGTGAGGCCTTACACATCTCTCCCTTCTCCTCACTCATCTGTGTGTAGGCTGACCAAGGTTTTGCGAATGGTTTCATTCCCGGCAATAGGTATTCCTCGGTATCACCAGAACGGCTTATTTCCTGGGCCTTTTCGGACCCGGCACCACGTCTGGCGCACTAAAGTCGGCGTCGAGACAGACAGTGACTGCAAACAAAAAGGCAGCATAAGCAATACCAGCAAGGCATCGAGAATCATATCTATCCTTTGTATCTGAAAATCATTCTGAGAACTCCATGTCTCAACGTCAGAGACCTGATGACTAAACTCCTTGAAAGAGCACAAAATTGACAAACAGTCTGCCGAACCAACCCTTTTGCGCCGACGATTCTTTTTCTTCTTCCCAAACGTACAAACACATTTCACGTCTTCTCTGTCGGCCGGGGACGCCTGACCAGGCCGGCGGCTTGCAGCCCATCATCGCACGTTGCGTCCTACACCTCAGGCACCCTACTCCGGGCGTGGTCGCTTGGCGCCGTGGGGGTTTTGCCAGTCGGACTGTTGCTGCTGTTGAGGCTGGTTGCTGCCAAAAAAGGTCGGATTGAAGTGCGGCTGCTGCGGGAAGCCCATACCCATCCCGCCCGGCATGCCGCCCATCTGCATCCCCATGCCAGGCATACCTCCCATCATGCCTCCCATCATGCCGTTGTTCATGCCTCCCATGCCCCCACCGCGCCCGCGCATGCCTCCACCCCGCATGCCGCCTCCGCCCATCATGCCCCCGCCACGGTTATTGAAGCCCATGTTGAAGCCTCCACCGCCCATACCGTTGTTGAAGCCGCCGGTCCCGGCGCCGCCGCCGCCCATCGGATTGAAGCCACCGCCTCCACCCATGTTGTTGCCAGCGAAGTTGCGGTTGAAGCCGCCACCACCGCGGGGGCCGCTGAACCCGCCTCCGCCCCGACCTCGGAAGCCGCCGTTGAAGTTACCGCCACCGCGGTCGTTGTAGCCGCCCGACATTGCGCCGCCTCGTGGGGCCACGTCCTTATTGGCTCGTGTCGGACCGTCTTTAGGCAGTGTGCGGTAGGGGTTGTTGTTTGGGTTGGTGTACGTGACCGTGTGCTTTTTCGTGGCATTGTTCTCTCCAGTCTGCTCAATCTCGTGCTTGACTGCTGTCGCAGCTTGTTGTGATGTAAACTCGACATATGCTTGTCTAAAACAAATTGTTAGCCTAGTTCAATCTCATGGCTTCTATGTCTACAATGGGTGGGAGCAGACATACCCTTTGCTCTTGCCATTGACCTTGTGCTCGCTGAAAGTGATATCTCGAAGCTCGCTCTCACAATCTGCCTGTCGAGCCATGCCCCGGATGTCGTCGTCAGTACTCCACCAGGGCAAGTCACCAACCAGAAGAGCGCTGGTAGCACCAGGGTCGACGGGTCGGTCATCTGGGGCTTCCTTGCGTTTCACCCCCTGCTGGTGGGCTGGAGCGCTGGTACTGTCTTCATTGACATCCATGTCATGCTGTTCCTGTGTATTGTGGTCGTATATGCCATGCTGATCAGCTTGGGCAGTCGAATTGTTCGAACCATTAGCAACTGTGATTGCCGCATTGTTATTGCTGTAGCTCTGGGTGCTCTGCTCCTGCGATTTAGAGTCATTCTCCTCTGCATCACCATAGATGTCGATTTCGAAGTCGTCGTCGGCCATTTTGGCGAGGTCGGCGTGGGTGCTGAAGCCCTAGCTTGCGCAGACAGATCAAGAGGAACAGTATCACCCGTGAGGGTTAGGCTGACTAGGCACAAGAAGGTACCGATGTATTGAGAGTAGAATACAGGATGGGGCTGCTGTCCTTGTGTACAAAACATCAGTGTTAGAAAGACAAACTTGATGCTGGTTGAGCTCCGTCGAGCGCTGACAAAGACACCACCCAGAAGCCCCGTGCAAAAGAGCATCGTGGCTGCCAGGAAACATGGCGATATACGTACAGTCCAGAAATTCTAAAGTCTGACAAGAAGAGCCTAATTTTGGGTACAGGTCCCAGTTCCTTGAGTGTTTCTTCCTTTGCTACTGGAACAAGAAGATGCCAAGACGAAGCTCTGTGCTTGCAATCTTGCAGACTGTTCTGTGGCAAATATGCTCAATGCAGCAACCTTGGATGCCCCAACGTAGCTGGCCGACGTGTAGAAGCAGCAGCCTAAACGTATAGTGGACAGGTTTCCTTGGCAGCGAAGAGCAAACCTGGCCGTGATGCGCTGAGAGTTGAAGGTGGGCTTCTGTCGGGCGATATTTTATGCGCAACAGCGTGCTGGCTCGGTAATATCTCGTTCTGTGCCGAGTGCCGGTGCCCCAAGGTGAAGCTCGGTTGACGTTGTTGTTGGGTCACGTCGCAACAGAGCTGGGGGACGTGTCGAGCGCTGAGCTATAACTGTGGACGCGCCGGCGAGTCAACAAGGGTAAACCACGATGCTAGATGCTGCGAATCGTGCAAGGCGATGATAGTCGCTGCGGTGAGAGTTCGAGGTCGACAGCGACCAGCAAACTCGCAGGAGGAATCTGTATGGAGTATGACGGATGAGCTGAGCTGGAGTCGACGAAGCCAGGGAGCTCTGGTTGAAGCTCAAACAGTGCGCTTGCTGCCTGAGACGCCAGGCAAAAAGAGAAAGAGGTGGTCCACACTCGACTGGAACGCCCGGTAGGCCAGGGGGCTAGTAAGACGCTAGTCCAAGAGTCGACTAGCGCAGTCGGGAGCTTCATTCTCGGCGGAGGCGCCTGGGCAGGGGCGACCGTGCCAATGCCTCTGCACCTGCAAGCTGGCCAATTCAGTGTCCGGCCTGGTCGCAGTCCCTGGAATTTGGGCTGGGGAAATCTGGCCGTATCCACGAGCCCACCACACAGAGGAGGCGACATTCGACTCACTCTGATTTGGCTTTCCTCATCCTCCTCCCCTTCGGCATCGACTCCCACGACCACTTCAATCGACGTCTACACGCTGCCTCTCCTTTGCTCGACACTATCGATTCTCAACACATCCTTTCAAAATGGCCGACCAGCTGCAAGAGTTCCTCGAGGTCCCCAAGGACTTCATCCGGGAAGGCACCCAGTTCATGACGAAGTGCACAAAGCGTTAGTCAACCCTGAACGATCAAGACGTGCTGCCGCCCGTTGCGCGCAGAGGCTCCTGCTTCGCTGTCTGCAGCTTGAACTCTGCTAGACTGGCCCACACAGCGCCAACGTCGCTGTTCCTGTACAGGGCCAGTTGAGCCACCACCTACCAAGAACACTTGCTAATCCAATTCAATGTACAGCCGACCAGAAGGAGTTCCTCAAGATCTGCCAGGCCGTGGGCATGGGATTTTTGATCATGGGCGCCGTCGGCTACATTGTTAAGCTCAGTAAGTCGCCTATTAGATAAAGCCGTGCCGCCTAAAGACTGATCATTTGTGTCCCCGCAGTCCATATCCCCGTCAACAACGTCCTCGTCGGTGGCGCGTAGAGTCGAGCGAATTTCGAGATCAGGTGTACCAACATTATAGGCATGGATAAAAGGGCTAATGGAAGGCGCGCCGGATCCACTTGAGATCTTTACTTGCATCAATGATACCACATTCACGCTTCAGATGACGCTCGGCCGCTTGAACATGAACACACAACATGTACATCCACAAAAAACCAAGGCTTGTGCCGGCAAATCTTTGGCACGGTCGGATACGCGACGCTATTAGGGAGTCACTGCGGATCTAGACAACCCCGTGTACTTAGCGTAAAAGAAGAGATCACTGCCACCTCTTGCATCGACTGACCCTGCCAGCATTTAAAGTGATGATTTCATCATATTGGGCACCAGATTCAGGAGGCGTGCCCTGTGTTCCATTGCGGATTAGAAATGTCCTGAAATCTGTGTCAAACTGACCCGGGAAGCACCTTGTTACTACTGTACAAAACATAACAATGATCATACACGAATTCTCAATAGGCGCCTAGACAGTTAGGTTCATTACGCTCGACTGCGTATGCGACCTCACGAGGACTGCCGCTTACACATCTATCATTAGGTTCGGCTTTCACATTGCATTGCGAAGTGACAGCACAAGCAGACAGAAACCTCACATATGCTGGGAGCTGCATCTGTCATGATCTGGAGATATCAAGAAAGCCTTCCGTCACTGTAGCCAACAGTGGCTCCTCCTCTGTACTAAAAATTTACTCATAGTGACCAACGCGATTCCCACTCCAAGAGCTGCAAGACAACTTTGAAGAAACAAGATGCTCAGTGCTCTCGGCAGTTCCGCATGTCAGATCGACAGCCCATAGACATCAGCTCTACCCAATCATCACTCAAGTAATCTTAATGTGGGGCAGCGTCGCTGCCCCCGGCTCTGCTGGACCCCAGCTCCCGACTCCCTGTCGTCATGGACCAGTGGAGGGTTTCTCCGTCGGGATTCCTCCACGCTCGCGCATCACCACCTCTCCGATCACACAAAACGACACGCTTGTCACCACGATGGCATCAAAGGCAAAGCTAGCCACCTGGCTCAAGATGGGCGCCGCGTAAGCAGATACTCCATATCGTACTAATCACCTTAAAAGCTCTTTGATTCCAAGACCATAAAAACGAAAGAATAGCCTTCCGCGTTGCGCCCTGTTCAATCTACAGTACTGAAACTAACCACTCCTTTCATGCAAAAATAATAGCGGCGCCGTGATCTGCGTCGGAGGTCCTGCCTTTACCATGTGGCTGACGCCGACCGACGAGGAGCTGTTCAAGCGGTACAACCCGGAGCTTCAGAAGAGAAGCCTCGAGCGGCGGTACGAGCGGCAGAAGGAGTTCGACGACTTTGTCGTGCAGCTCAAGGAATATTCAAAGTCGGACAAGCCTAGTATGTTTTTTCGATGCCACCAAGGCAAACATTGACCAAACCTTCCTTTGATGTCCCATAATACAGCCTAAACCATGTGCGCGAGGAACAATGGCCTATGGCTTCAGCGCCGAGGATCAGGAGTCTGTCCGCACATGTTAAACGGGCGGTGGGTTCGATTGGGATTGAGAGACTAGCAGAAACTAACACTCTTCTTCGCCCTACAGTCTGGGTTGTCCAGGAAGAAGCTGAGAGGAAGAAGCGCGAAGACCGGTTACGACAGGACGCGGTTAAGGAGGGCGAGGCCAAAGCGCGGCAGGAGGCGATGCGTCGGGAGAGCGGTTTGTCCTGAACCACCAGCGAATGTGGGGGACAAATCCAGGTTTACAGCAACGCGGCGTGCTCTTACGTCTGTATGAAATAGCTTTGTACGATGCAGGGATGATCTATGTATCAGCATGGGATATGGAATGGCGTTCAGAATGTTATTCCTTGGTGTCAGAGTGCTGATGAGCGCTTATCTGTCACTACTGTACTAAATCTTGACGTTTTGAAACAATATGGCATCGCCGACGAGTTTATTGGCAAGATCTTGTCAAAATGTCATACTCTAACCGCGCAGCACTCCAACCGTTCAATATGTGGCCTTAGCATCTCTTGAATCTGCCTCCACCTCGCCGCCAGCATGTCCCGCTGCTCCTGACTGCCAACACCCAATCCCGCGATCTGCTCCATCGCCCTCACAGCCATTTGCAGATACTCTCTGAGCATCTCGAGAAGCACCTTGTCCACCTTACCCTGGCTCGCCTCTCCGTCGTCCGCTCCGTTCACGAACCGTCTCCACTCCTCGGGCTTGCAGCCGCACAGCTGCCTGGCCGCGACCTGTGTGCGGTGGCACACGCCGTCCCGGTCGAGGACGTACTTGCCCAGGAACCCGGCCTCCTCGAGCACAGCCCACTGAGTATCGTCCAGCTTCGCCAGCAGCACCTCGTCGAGCGACACCTCATCCCAGCGGTTCCCGTTCATCGCGAAGCCGTACTCTACGAGAAGTTTGTCGCTCCCGTGCCGGCCGTAGCAGATGTGCACCTCCTCGCCAGCCGCCACGTAGGCCCGTGTCGCGGTAAAGCGGAAGCCCCTGTAGTCTGACGTGACACTGCAGGCTGCTCCTTCTCCTGTCGTCTCGCCGCTACCATCGTCGTCAGTGTGGTTGAACAAGTCGGCGACGGGCTGCAGTGCCAAGTGGTCGTGCCGGGCTCGCTTCTTCAGCCTAGCGTTAGTATAGTAAAACGTCCGCGTGTTAACGAGAAGCCACGCGTGTCTGTACCGAACTTCGAGAGCGTCGTCGCTAGTTTCCCGCGGCCCGCTAGGGACTGCTTGCGTCGAATCCGACTGGCCAGTGCTCTGTATACTACCAGAAGCCGCAGCGGCGGCTGCTTCCATTACTGGCCGCACTTCTGCCCAGTCCTTGGCGTACTTGACCTTCTGCTTCCCGAATAGCTCCCGAGCCGCTGGAGGCAGGAGGTCCTGCAGCTCCCGGGGCCAGACCAGCGGCACGGTGCTCAGCTCATCTGGCTTCGGGCAGACCGCGTTCCATGCGGCACGGTGCTGGCTCCACGTGTTGTTGTCGAGGGCCAGGTCGGCGGCGAGCAGGCCGTGGACAGAGATCCTGGGCGGTAACCTGCGGACCAGGCTCTTGGGCACCGTGTCCAGGGTCCGCAAGCAGTCGAGTGGGATCTCGAGGACAACCTCGCCGGGCTATATTTCGCGGGTTCTGTTAAGGATTTGGGTGATTTCCAGGAGGAAAGGGAAAAAGAATGTACTTGGGATCGACAAAGTACGGGCGCATCAAGTCGGGACGTACCTTAATCTCGCGTGTGGACACGAGTCCGATGCCACGCCCGGGCATTCGGTTGGGCGCAATGCCATTCAGCTTGACGCCCTTGGAGCGGGCCCAGTCAAGGAGCTGCTCAATGGCATCCATTTGAAGGTTGCTGTTATGAAGATGGCGACATGAGGTTTGACCTAGGAAAATGGTGTGTTTGGTGAGATAGTGATGATTTGCGTGGTTTAGCACTTGTAATCGTGTAAAGAGAATGCTCTGGCGGTTGTGTGCCATGTGTTTTACGTCATGATATCGTCAAAGTCTGATTGAAATGCTCGTTTTTCACGGCGAGAATGTTTTGTTTTGCATTTCGAAAAGATAATGTGAAAATCAAAATTACGAAATCGATGAGAATATAGTTCGATCTTCTGTTAACAGAAACAAGAACCTCCAATTTAAATAAGAGGTTAACTCTTAATTTGTTTCCGCATCATTGGAACGCAAAGCCCTTGCACGTCCGCGTCTGCCTTCCACTGCCATTCAATGGTGATCGTTGACGTGCGGCCCACGACGTCGTGGAATCAATCCATGCACGTTAACTCCGCTCTTTAGCTCCGGCGATAAGGGAAGCTCCACCCCACCCCGCCCCACGAGTCGGGAGCTGCTTCCTCGGGTTGTGGTAGCTTACCTGACGACTCCCGCTTGATGCCGTCATGAAAGGGTATTTCAGCGTCGTGCATATTTCGGCTCATTCTGTTGCGTTCAACTTGTCCGGACTTCTAGGAGAATTATGAGAAACAAGATAGCTCATCGGCCCATTCTCTACTTTTGGTACCTCTATTAGCTTGTCTATTGCAGCACTGTCCGAGCCGCTGCTGCCGAGGTCGGCATTCCGCGCTAGTGGTCCACGTCTGTTCCCTCTCTTTGAAAGAGCTCGGCGGAAAGCTCCAACCTGTAAGGGAACAAACGGCAGCGTGCTGCTTCAGATTCACACAGAATGACGCCAGAAGAAATACGAGAGCTGTACCTTAGCGGGGATCTCGTCCTCGACGAGGACGACTACGTCAACGAGATCGACTTTGAGGATGCCCATGAGGGCCTAGATGACGACGAGGAAGAGGAAGAGGACGAGGAAGAAGAAGCAGGGGCTGAGGATGATGAGGACGACGAGTTCCACGACGCTGAAGGCGGAGAGGTCGAGTTTGTTGTGCAGATCGGCGGCGCCACGGCAGACGGCGACGATGACGAAGACAACACCGGCCACGATGCGCAGACGCTGCTGTTCCAGCGGCACCTGCTGAGCCTCGTGCGGGATCCGCGAGGGGGCCTCCACCAGCGGCGGGTCCTGGATCTGCTGCGCAGGGCAAATCTGGGCCACCTCTTTGCTGACGACGAGGAGCTGCTCAACAGCCTTGACGACTCCCGCCGGAGGCCTCGGGATCCCAACCGGTTCCCTAAGGTCCCATGCGAAAAGGGCAGAGAGCTGATGAGCTCTGGCGTCTTTGGTAGGAGTGAGGTGTCTCGGCTGAGAACGAAGAAGCGCCTCGCCAGGCGGCTCCTTGACCGTGAGCTTGGGCTGGGCACACGATCGGCAAGGCAGGTCAATCAGTCGGCCATCGCACAGGTAAGATGCGACCCCAATCCTCCGCCAGAGTCATATCTATGATGCTGATGCTGATGTGTGCTACTTGTAGTCTTTGATTCCTAGCACCGAAGCTGAGTCAACGATATACTATAACGCTCCCGTCTACTCCGGACAGTTTTCGGACGACGGCAATTTCTTCTACTCATGCGTCAAAGACTTCAAGGTGCGCATGTACGACACCTCGAACCCGTACAAGTGGAGGCATTACAAGACTGTCCACTACCCGGGCGGAGCCTGGACTCTGACGGATGCCTCTCTGAGCCCAGACAACAAATGGCTTGCGTACACGTCGATTCAGCCCAATGTCTGTCTGGCACCGACTGACCCAAATGACACTGGCGACCCGTACATTCTCAGTCTCGATGACGGCCGAACCACTGTGGGGAGATGGGGCCGATCTTTTGGTATTTGGTCTATCCGTTTCTCTGGAGATGGCCGAGAACTTGTTGCTGGCACAAACAACAACTCGATCATTGTCTACGACATTGAGTCCCGGCGGGTCTTGCACCAGGTCCGAGGGCACAGCGACGATGTGAATGCTGTGTGCTTTGCCGACAAGCTGTCACCGCACATCTTGTACTCGGGGAGCGACGACTCGCTCATAAAAGTGTGGGACAGGCGCAGCATGGGCGATGGCCGCGAAGCTGGCGCCTTTGTGGGCCATATCGAAGGCCTCACATATCTCGAC
Organism: Microdochium nivale; assembly: GCA_026745475.1. Classification (NCBI taxonomy): domain Eukaryota; kingdom Fungi; phylum Ascomycota; class Sordariomycetes; order Xylariales; family Microdochiaceae; genus Microdochium; species Microdochium nivale. The sequence continues at coordinate 3,667,225 of JANTFD010000002.1, forward strand.
AGCAAAGGCGACGGGCGCTACATTCTCAGCAATGGCAAGGACCAGAGCATGAAGCTCTGGGACCTCAAGATGATGTACTCTACAGCGCGGTTTGCCGAGCTCGACCCGCTGCAGCATACCTCAGGGGCTGGAACATTTGACTACCGCTGGGGCCCGTACGATGACCGCGACTGGTTCCCACACCCAAATGACAACTCGGTCGTCACGTACCGAGGACACAGCGTGCTCCAGACGCTGATCCGCTGTCACTTCTCGCCACCGAGCAGCACGGACTCGCGCTACGTGTACACGGGCAGCCACGACGGCAAGGTGTGGGTGTATAACATGGACGCGACCGTGGCGGGGGTCATCGACGTAAAAAAGACGAGCATGAACGAGTCGGCGCTGCCGCCGGCGTATGACCGTGTTCACACACGCAGAGGGTTCCGCGGTTGGACGACTTGTGTGAGAGATGCAGCTTGGCACCCGAACGCACCGTTCATTGCAGGTAAGATCAAGTCACCTCTCTGAAAAGTTGCTTGTTGCGGAAGGCAGTAATTCTAACGACTCGTAGCATCTGCTATCAACGGATGGGAGCACGAGCTCGGCACGGTCACCTTGCACTCCTACAATGAGAACAAGGTCGACGAGGGTGAGCCGCGGATGGGCACCGCGTACGACGATAAGATGAGGCCGGTGCGGTCGCTTGCGAGCCATGACGAAAGCACGTCTGGCGATGGCGACTTTGATCCCGATGATGACGATGACTCGGAAGAGAACGAGGAGATTGGCTGGTAGAACAACACTGACTGGTGAGAAACCGACGTTCTCCGTATATAACCTAAAACCCCGTATCGTCCCATGAACAGTTCGTGCTTGGTGCATCCCAAGCTGGAGACGGGAGGCGCGGTCAGATGAAGCCCGCCAGCCCGTGGCGCACGTGGGGCATGCAGCCAGCATTACGTGTTGGTGGGCCATGTGGTCGCTCTTTGGTGCCAGACCCCCCTGGTCCCTTATCTTTGATCACCAGGCAACGGCCTCCGAATTGTGAGGCTGCATGACACCGCCGTTCATGGCTACTTTTTGGTCATTGGTGTTCATGCAAACATCTGCTTCGTCTTGTGCTCGTTATTGTTGACATGCCGAACTGCTGATCAAGTTCCGCTCGCGAGCAGAAGGTCTACTGCTCGAGTCCTTGCCTCGTTGCTGTTCGACCCTGGCCTACGCCTTGTCTCCCTGAAGTAAACAAAGGGAGCCACTCACATCGCACGAACCTCGCCTGACTTTGACCTTCAACATTGAACAACACCGACTTCAATCCTCCTACCACTACCACGGGCATCGCGGCCTCCTTAGAAAACATGCCGACATTGGCGTCCGCTGCCGAGAGGCCGGACTTGCCCTCGCTTTCCGACCTCCCACCTATCCCATCATCACCCACCTTCACCTACGCATCGACCGCGGGTCCGCTCTCGTCCTACAACCTCCCTCTCCCTCCCCCGCCGCGGCCTGTCCATGCCGTCCTGACAAAGGCAGACCTCGAGCAGTCCCAGATCGCCTACTCGGACCTCATCGCCACCGCAAAGGCCTACCGCATTGCCCTCGCCACCCTCAGCACTGCCTCCTCCGCCTTTGGCTGCGCCCTTGAAGCATGCGCCCGCCTCAAGGAGGCCCGCGCCGATACTCTGAACGCCGATGGACAGGGCCATAGCATGTCCGTGACCAGCAGCTTCACCGCCAACGGTGGCCGCCTGCACCAGCCCTCGGGCGCCTGTACTGCCGACCTGCTCCTCAGCGCCAGCGGCGTGCAGCACCTCATCGCCAACCACCAGCAGATCCTGTCCGAGACCGTATACCGCAACTTCGAGGTACCCTTGCTAGACGAGCTCGACAAGTGGCGTCGCGAGATGGCCGACGAGGATCAGTCGTACCAGAGCGAGGTCGCCGCACAGTCCAAAGAGATCCGCCGCCTCGAAAAGGAAGGACTGAAGCTGCACAAGCAGCGCCGCAGGGACCTCGGCAAGTTCCGCGAGCACCTCGTCGAGCTGACGAGCAAGCTCGACGGGCTCACCATCCTACAGGTCGACCACTCACGGAGCTTGCTCAGGGAGAGCCAGCTTACGAGCACGCGAATCCTTGACGCCAGCTGCAGCCTGGTGCGAGCCGAGGTCGACATCTTTGAAAGCCTGGCACGCAAAGGCTGGAGCGGGGGTGGACTGGACGACCTACTGGAGAAGGGACGAGACCTGTTTGCAAATGAGGACGATGCACTCGGGTCCGCGCTGCTGTCAGGACATGGCGGCGCTGCAGGCGTAGGGATGGCAGGGTCGGCAGCCGGCCACGGTATCACTGGGACTGGCTCTGGGGCGGCTGACAGTGGCGCGAAGCTGTTTAGTATACTCCCGCCCAAGAGCATCCTGGCCGAGTCGGGCAGCGCGTCGGCGGACAACAGCGGAAGCAATAACAACCACGTGGGTGGTACTCGGGGCAGGCCTCGAGGTCACGGCCGTGCAGACTCGCTCCTTGTGGACACGGACCGGTACCAGAGCCTCACGGGTGCCATCGACTACGACCGGACAGACACTGAGAGCATATTTTCCGAATTCAACCAGAGCAGAGGCGTGAGGCCGTTCAGCCCGCAGCCAATACGCAGGGCACCAACAGACGTGATCATGGATCCAGAGTCACTGCCCTATGGCGAAGATCAGGACACGACGGCTGCAAGTGCCAGACAGGGAGGAGGACAACAAGACGACACGCTGGATCTAAGCTCCCCCGGGCTCAGCCTAGACGAGCGCGATGAGGAGGACAACGAGGCGGTTTCGCCTTGGAAAGATGAAGGTCTCGATCGGCAACATGACGCGTTGTCCTTCGGAGGAAGCAAACACAACGGCCGGTTCCGCAACAACGACAACGGCGATGACGATGACGCGGAAGTGAGGACGATAAGAGCAAACAATGACGATGACGACAATGGCAATATCACGGACGGCGGCGATACAGAGTCCACGACAGAAGGTGTCACGTCTCCGCTAATCGACCCTGCTGCGACGCCGAGCACCGAGCGTAAGAGCCGTTGGAAACTCATGGGATAGGGCTCTGGGTGTTCGGCCGGCGCCGGCGGTGCTGACGACGATGGCTACTACAATAACGAGTTTGGACAGCCGTCGCCCTCGCTCTTATTCGGGGCGCAGTTTCGGCAGAGCATGTTTGTCCAACAGGGTGATGCCAACGACGACGCAGATGGGGACGAAGACGAATCAGGACGTGTTGGAAACGGCGAGGGCAGCGATGCCGGGTTGTTTGACAGGGCGCTTGACTACGACGACGACGACGACGACGACGACGACGACGAAGAAGACGACATGCGCCTCTGAGGGACGGTCAAGACTTGGACGACAGCAGCACAATGCCTTGATTGTAATCTTCTGGTGGGTGTTGTGGCGTTGTGCGAGACATTTTGTTTTGTGGCACTTAGTTGCATGGAGCATTGCTGGAGTCCTGCTTACTTATGAGGCGACGAGGACGGAACTGCGCGAGAGATGATGCCTCTGCTTTAGACCTTCAGTCCCGTCCCTTTTAGATTGATTTTGGCATCATTTTCCTACTTCAAGCATAGATTCAAGACTTTATACATACCCTTACATCACTCATGGCGTCTTTTCCGGAGTGGTAATATATAAATACAGCCTGGACAATTGTAAGCACTTTCACTCCGCGTCGTGGAGAGGATCGATGGTTCTTCGTAATCATAACGAATAGGATTCTAGCCTGCGAAGGCGTCACATGCGCACCGGGGCTAGGAAGCAGGAACACGGTTCAAATATTGACTCGAGGTCCCGTGGAAAATTGCGGAAGAGCAGAGCAGAGCAGCGCGATAAACTGCTGCTGCTGCTACTACAAAGTAGATTATATTATGGATAGTGCGTTCATTCTGCTCGTACACTCTCGTCAATTACGCATTACGCCTGATTCATCCGAGTCGTCCTTCTATGCACGTTTTCGGGCGTGAAGCCTACCAATGTGTCTTGAGGCCAGAGCACGCTAGATGCCGAAGCCGATCTTTTATGTGCTTTGTCTTCTGTCGAAACTGGCTGTAGGGAGGTCTAGTCGTCCTTGTCGCCACTAACGAGCTCGCGACCGAAGAGCCCAAACCACAGATCGAGGTAGAACATGAGGACCCAGTACAGGCTGGCTTTGGCCATGTCAAAGTCACCGTTGTCGTTCCGGGGTACCTGAGACCCAATGATGCTGCCGCTGAACCAGCCGAGGAGCGGAATCTTGGCGAGCAGCCGCTCTAGCGCGCTTGCTTGCGGTGCCAGCGCCTCCTCGGCGGGCTTAAGTGTCACACGCCGCGCTGTGGGGATCACACGGCAGTAGGCGTTGTTCGCCTCACCGCTGCCCGCTCGCTTGGCAGCGCCGTCTGTGAATTGGTGCTGCATGGCGCTCGTACCGGTAACAGTGGCTGAAGATGCCGTGCCCGTGTCGATTGTCTGTGTCGATGTTTGCGACTCTGGCGTACGCTGTTCCGTTTGCTGCGTCCGGCTGAACCCGGGCGTGGCCCAGCGGTTTGGCTGTGTGAGCTTCCTCCTGTCCACACCGAAGGATGAGTTCACCGTTGTGAAAGGATCCATCATGGCGGCATCGCCGACGATTTCCAGAATGGCAGCATCTTCCTTTGGCGGCAGTCCGTGGAACGGCTCGGCATAGATAAGGTGGCCGAGGATCTTTTGTGGCGATGCGTAGATGGCTGCTTCGGCCGCGTCGGCCGACTCGAACGTGACCTTAACCCAGTGCTCACCTCCTGCGATCCTACTGACGCGGGACCTCTCAGCTGCAGTCAAGGGCTGCCGCCTCGTGTATGCCGGGTTGCGGAGCTCAGACTTGTAGCGCCGCGACTCGATTGGGGGTTCTCGTGGGTAGTCTTCGCATATCCTGCCGGCGAGCTGCTCGAAGTGGTTTATTGATGCATACTGCTGTTCTGGAGACTGGTATCCGCGAAGAATGACCTCTGTGGGGGCCTGTATGAAGCGCGGAGCTTGCTGCGCAGCACTCGGGTCCGAAGAGTCGTCCTGCGCCTGCGCGAGACCGCCATAGCCACCCATGCTGCGATTCGAGGGAGCGTCGGCATTCTTCTCGGCGTTGGAGATGAAATTGGAGAAGAGCTCGTCTGCGTGCTTCATGGTGGCATCTTCGCGCTTCGGGGCCGCGCTGCCGGTTCGTGATCGCGACCTGCGGGTTGACTTGCCGAAAGAGCCCGTCTCAGCAACGGTCCGGCGGACACGCGATACGCTAGGTTGGCGGTCACCCCTAGAGTTGATGCATGTAATGGTTAGCCTGGAGCTGGACAAGGCTCGTCTTTCATGGGGCGGGGGCGACTCACTCTGGGAATATCATGGCGTATGGCCTCTGCACGCCATCCTCGCCCGTGTAGAGCTCGTCGTCAGGGACATTGTGGAGGATCAAGGGTCGCATGGTTGCGGTGTGTTGTTGCGCGCGGCGCCAGGTGAGCTGCTGCTTTCGATTGGTGTGATGAGGGTCAAATGTTCGCGGTAGAGAGGCCGTTAAAGTTTCTGCAAATCTGCTTGTCGTTGTCGCGGCTATGTCTGGCTCGTGATGAGCAGTTGCGTATGAGATGTTGCAGCGAAGGAAGTTCGGCCTGACGGCGCTGCTCCCCGGACAACGGTGGGCACGAGGCCCAGTGGGAAAACAAAAATGCGCCTGGCCAGGTGGAGGAGAGGCTCCGACACTATTGGAGCCTACCCTGTAGTGCAACGCTTGTGGACCACGTCTCCACACAATGAATAGCAGAGCTGCGCGGCGAGAGAGCTTGGCTGCCTTGCGGGGCGTCGCGGAAGCTCCAGAAGGCGTCGAAGGAGCTCCCCTTGGCGGCAAAGTGCAGAGTTACGTCAGGCCCGGCAGCTCGGCCGTAGCTTCGGAGCTCCCATGCAGCTACAATCGGAACTGTCGTGCTCACTCGAGGAAGACAACCAACCCTGCTTCAGCATCTTTTGATTCCTGCAAGACGCCGATTCAACAGTACCAAGTCGCCCATCATGTTCTTTGTAAGTGCTCTTTTGCTGGCCTAGGTGACCAATTGTCACACCGAACTGCGGGATGCAAATACTCCTGCAAACTTGACTCACACAATCTCCAGCACAAAACCCTCGATATCATCACCCTCTTCCACAAGGCGGGCAGCCCGGCATCCACCCGTGCTGCGGCTCTACTCAAGCAGATATCGGCCAACGCTTCTTCGTTTGCCACAGAAGACCAGGCCAGCGACCACACGCCCCAGACAGCTAAGCCCCGCGACGAGTTTGAGCTCAACATCACAGAGGACCTCCCCACCGAGGACCAGCTTCGCACCATCCTCGGCTATGTTGGTCCAAGCAAAGTGGGCAGTGTTGTCAAGGGCGCCTCGTCCGAGTCAGACGCCATCAAGAAGTTCAAGTCCAGCACAGACGCCTTCCAGCACCCTGTGGTATGTCTCTCCTCAGCCATGGTCCTCCAACTGCCGTGACTGCTGTGACTGCTAGAAAGAGGCTGACGTGTCTATTATACTAGATCGTAGACTGGAACAACGGCAAGGCCGTGGTCGGTGGCCAGGAGTCTGAAATCCTCAAGCTGCTGGCGCAGTCTAAAGGCCAGTCAAAGTAGGCCATCGGCTCGCTGTCACCGCATCAAATGTGATTACATGTAAAATACCTCTTATAGGAATGTAAAGAGAATACCACAAACTCATATGTCCCGGAGTGGACGCCGCACGGGACTCGTTTCTATCAACAGAATACCGAGACTTGTCTGTGAACCCGACCCTATCAGACCACTTCCGCAAAGAAAGCCCGGCACAAAGCAGTTCACGGATCAAGGTCCGAAGGGGCACAGCGCAGATATTTCGGAGACATGTGGATTTTCCAAATAGCCGCTCTCGTCACGTGGCGTTGACCTAAGCACCACGCGAGAACACGGAACCTCCCAGGATGCCAGCATTTCAATAACAAAGGGCTGGAGCAATGGTTTATGAAAAGTTATGTACCCCTTGCCTACAGAACAAATTGAAAACATGATTGCTGCGACACAAAATGAACTGCTTGTTGCGCTCTGTGCGGCCTCCTACAGCCGTTTGGTCCTCTGCGGCCCGAAACCTCAAATGATTGCCTCCTATTTGACGGTCAAAGGTGAGGTTAGGGTTCTAACCTGACGCTGCAGTTAATGCTATACCTCGAACTGCTTTCACCGGCGATTGCAGTTTGTTTCCTACGGCAAATACCATTTGATGACTACCAACACAAAAGTACTTGGATGATTAACTTGCAATGTGTCTTCAATTTTCCTAAGCGAGACTGATTCGTTTAAGATACACACGCATGTTCGATGGCGAACAATTCTCCGTGACTTTGTCAGGCGACCCTGACTGAATCATTATTCCGATAGAGGCAAACCGTACCGCCATTACAATGCCTCGCCTGCTCACCGGGGCAACGAACAAATCTCCCTTCCGTCTGCTGCCAACGAATGAGCAGTGCTGCGTGTCCTCTAACTCAAGGCTGCTCTGTTCTTCTCAAACCATATCTAGACATATTTTCGCTCCAGCACAGGGGCTCAACAGCACATGCATCAAGTCCGACACCATCGTACACATCAACCAGCTGCCCATCATTCGACATTGTGACCACCTCTCCTCATTACACAGCCCATTTCCTCTTTGGAAGCCTTAGCTTTTCAAGACTGACTAAGTTGCTGCCTGACGTGTGCTGTGAAGCTCACGATGGCACCACCTGCCTGGCGGGACGTGACTGACCAAGATGCTAGAAGCGCTGGACCACCGCCGGACCCGAGGTACTGGGGGTTCAACCACTATCACGACGCAGAGCCCCCTTTAGGCTTCTTCAAAACTGTCCCAGCAGGCGCCCGAGCCGTCTTCTCGACTGAGAACGGCAAGCGGCCGCTACGGCCACTTCCCACGCTCGACAACCAACGCCGCAACTGTTACGCTTGGCCTGCTGAACAGATTGCATGGCTTTGCAACCATATTCGCACAGAGTTCCCGTCCGAGTCGAAGTATCTGCAGCCAGTTATCTCATGTAAGACTGCCATAACCATGAGTTGAGCCGCTCAACGCAGCTTTGATATCCGTTAAAGTGTGCTAATCTCACATTTTCCTCACCTCCAGATTGTGACCTGTTCAACTATTGGGATGCTTACGACATCTACCACTATGGGGCTCAGAACCTGAACAATGTCATCAACCGCATCCGGGATGAGAACTTGACTTATCTCCCTGCCTTGGCCCAAGACTCTCGTCCCGAGTTTGAGCAATGGATTGACAATTTGCTGCACACAGACCAGCAGTTCTCCTCGAGGCTTATGGGGTGGAGCGAACAGAACTCGCCCGACATCATAAGCACCCTCGGCTCCAAGCACAACGCTGAGTACAAAGATCTTGAGGATTTCTACTTGACGGTCTTGCGTGGAGTTCTATGGGAGAGGTTCCAGGCGCTGCGTGACCGCTCGCCCACTCTCGCTCCCGCCAATGTTGGTGCGAAAGCGCTCTCTTACGGCAACGGTGAGTTGAATATGACTTTCAATTATGGCAGCAGTGCTGACGTTCTCGAAGGCAATGGGTGCTCGTCGGCCGCCCAGGTCGAGCCACAGATCCACACACCTTGTGGCGACCTCGTTGTCGATGGCACTTCAACAACCGCGGCCCGATCTCGGCGAGAAGGGGAATGGCATGCCAAGAACAATGACTGGCCGACATCAGGACTGGTGCAGCGTCTGGCGCTGCCCAGTATCGCACCTCATCATGTGCAACTTGGCTTGACTCCTGCTGCTGCAGCCTTGCTCCCCTTCGCCTTCAAGATTTTCCCGCCTCCCGCGGAAGGCGGTGGCTACCAGTATGCCATGAATCCGACAATGGCACTTCCTATGCCAGCTGCTCCATACAATGCACCGTACCGTATGGCCGCCCAGCCCCGAGGCTCGTTTACACACCACCGTCAAAACTCAGGATACGGAGGTGATCGAGTTCACCCAGCGAACAAGACCTGGCAGGGACACGGAGGCGCGAGGTCAGCTACCACGCCTCACTTCTCGAGTTATCACGCACCGCCCCAGAAGACACAACATGGTGTCCATCACACTCGGTCGACGCCTCCACGTCAGCCTCAAGGCATTACTACCCCGATGGATGCTCGTTACCCATCAGGTATCATCCCACCGTATCCTCGCCAGGTGATTCAATCGACGATGACCTCGTCATCTGTTGTTACCCGACCGCTCCCTCATCCTCCCGTTGCCTCTCATGGACGCAATTTATCCAGCAACAGGGACAACATGCGCAACTTCCATAGCGCAGAGGGAAAGTGGCAGGCCATTGGCAAGGATGACCTCCACGGAGTCAAGCAGACTTTCAGAAAGAACCAGAGTGGCTGGAGCTTCAGCGAGCGTTCTCAGATGCAGGCACGCAGTGGCAGTGGCAGCGGCGCGGCGCAGACCCCGACACGCGGGCCTGCACACCCGGGTTCTCGTGGCTTCTCAGGTCAGCACGCTCTCGACGTGGCCGTGCACAGTGGGAATGTGCAAGACGATGTATTCGGCCAGGACAGTGTCACTGTTGCCGCAAAACGCTCGACACCCAATCCAAGCCGGACCTTTAACATGCTAGGCCGCACTGTCTATCCTGCTTGCGTCAACTTGGAAAAGTACAAAAAGGTCGACGGGCGGCAGCGTTTCGAGCCGTGCGAATGCCCCAGATGCCGTGCATGTTCTCGGACCATCTACGTTGGATTCACCCTGGCCTCGTACGGCCTCAGGCCACATCCTGGCTACATGCCGATTTTCGAACAGGACGCGGAGGAGAAGCTTCGAGCCATCTTTTCTCGCTTTGGTCAAATCGAAAACATCAACATTTGGCCCATGAAGATTTCTGCTGAGATCAGGTAAGTGGCAACCCCGTGATTTATATCATGATTATCCATTTCAGGACCATTTGGTTTTCTAGAACTCCCACTTGAATACTCACACATCTGATTTGCAACAGATTCGCCGCAGAGGAGCCCATCCATATCGCAATCAGGGAATTACACAACAAGCTCCAGCCCGCGTTCAACTGGCACTTGAGGGTCACCCATAGCCACACTTCCCCTCACCACGTGCCCTTGAAAACTTCGGTCCTCTGGGGTAATGATTCACCAAAGAAGACCGATGGTATCCCGGGTGATGGAGATGTGGATGCTCAGAACCCGCCAACAAAGATCCCCGCGTCATCTCCAAAGGCACCCGTGCCCTGCTCAGAGGCAAATAATCTGCAGCCAAACTCCTCGCACTCGCGCAACTCGTCTGGGACTCTCGCTGGCGCAAAGGCCAGCCCAATCCAGGCTGCAGAAGGAGTATCCGCTGCTGTTCATGGCAAGCCGGCGGATGCCGTCGATGTAACTCAGGCTGACACCACTGGGCACAAGGAAGCTCCCGAGGCAGCTGTTTCGGAGCAGAGGTCATTTAGCTCGCCCACAGGCTCGATCGGCAAGCCTGATGCCGCTGCAATGCCGGCTCAGAAATCACAGTCTGGCATGCCAGGCGTTTCTAACCACCAGCGGGTGAACTCAAAAACTTTTTGCAACTCTATCTCATCTTCGACAACCACGACTGGTAAGAACGGCCCAAATCCAGAGTCTGCGAAGAAGAAGGGCAAGAAGACGCAAGCAACGTTGAAACCAAACGCGTCATTCCAAGCCAGACAGGCTACCAGCCCCGGAAATAAATCAGCCTAGGATACTGATTCTCTGAAGGAGCAAAACCTGAAGCCTCTTGGAGAATTTGCAGGACAGAGTTCGCACTCTGGCGTGCTTTTAGTCAACCACCATGGCTCTCCACAGAGAGCCATGAAGCAGGATTGGAGAGGGTATAATGCGCTACATTCGATGGGCGTTAACGTTCAACAAGAGGCTCATGGTCACCGGAACTCGCAGTACCACCATGACGATAATGAGCAGGAGAGCTTTGGTAAGCTTCACGTCAACAAGCAGCGTCATCAGTATGATCCCGAGGTCAAAGCGGCTCGTGAGGATCTTTCTGGAGGCCACGGAACCGGAGCGTCTTTCAACACAAGACTCCCTCCCCACCCGCAGTCTCTGACGGCGCCCGTCAACGAAGGAGCTCATCAGAACCATGGATCTGGCCCTGCTGTCCCTAGTGCTCGCATGCTTTCAGGGTCCAGCCTGCGCTCGCAGACCATTGATGAATCACCTCGCTTCAACCCTCTTTCATCACAGCATTATGAAATCGGTGACGATGGTATTGAGCCGTGGCCGGCTTACCAGGACCAGATGGATCTGGTCGACAGCTACAATTCTCTAAGCAATAACACCACGAACAAAAACGACCCGCTGCGGGATCAACGAGGCATGTCGGATGCTTCCTCTGCCGGCCTGCGGGGTCCTCGGACTTCCAGGACTTCGTCTGTAACATTCTACGGACGGACCCCAGTTCCCAGCCGTACCTCGATGTGCACTTCACGTGCGACTCATGCGCCACAGTCACCATCCATTATCGGGCCCGGCCACTTCAAGACTGCCCCGAAGGCACTTAACCCATGTGCGGCGGCCTTTGTGTCGCCTTCTCGCACGCCGGCTCACAAGGAGCTGAGTGTCATGGCAGAGGAGAATGCTGGAGACACTCGAATTACAGCTCTCGGTGGACTTGGCGGCTGCGTATCGGTCCTGGGAAGCTCACCATCTGGATCTTCACTACCCATCATAACGCCAACGACCGACACCTACTCCGAGATTGATGACAATACCGTGCTGGGTTCAGAAAATGTAACGGCGGGGATTGTTGCGATATCCGCAGATGCTCCTGGTGATGTGAAGACGCCGGGGGCCAATCTGTCTGGATCTGCTTCCGCGACTGGCGTCGTTGTCAATGGCAAGGCCCAGGGAGCAGGCAAGGAGACCAAGCATGTCTCTGGTGACACTGCAGACGTGGATCTGGTGAAGCCGAGCGAGATGTTCCAGGCACGAGACACAACTCAGCCTGCTCTGAAGAAGAGCAAGAAGAAGTCCTTGAAGAAGAAGCAGGCTAACAATTCGGTTGGGATTAAGCATGAGAAGAGCGCCGAAAACGCCACCTCTTCGCAACAGGGCTCACCTGCAAAGAAGGCCGGCGCGAAGGCTAAGTTTGGCAAGTCGCAAGCACCAAGCAGTCGACCAAACAGCCAGGCATCGGGAGGTCGGAATGCTGACAGCCCCAAGAACGACGCCGCTTCCGCGCGGCCCGCAAAGAAAGACTTCTTCAAGAGCAAGGCCTTCCACGACGGCAAGGGGCCGAAGACGTCGTGGCGCAAGAACGACAACAATGAAAACCACGCACTCAACGATACTGCACAGATGACGGCTACACAGGAGAAAGTTGGCAAGTTCGACAAGGGCAAGAGCAAGGCCAACGACCAGCCTCAGGCTGTCAACAGCAACGACCTTGCTCACGACACGGAGAGTAAGCAGACCGACACATCTTTCCACAGCACGACATTCCCTAGCGGCCAAGCAGTCGGAGCGCACCAATTTGCCAGCTGTGGACCGACCAAGGCGAAGCCTAGGCTTGCCATCCCCAATGCCTTGAGTCAGAAGAAGTCCTGCCCTGATTTCACCGCTGCGAACGGTAAAGCAGCACAACCATGTGCTGGAAGCCCAAGGGGAAAGATACAGCGTGGCAACAACATGATTGCAACCTCGTCTGCCAAGAACAACAGCAATGATCGGAAGAAGCCCGCGGCGAGTCCAAAGATGCAGTTCAGCGCGATGGACTGGCCGGAGCTTCCGGCGTCGAGCCCATCTGCGGCAAAGATCGGAGGACCCCAGGGTGCTCTCTCGTCGTTGTCTGACGGAGATAGTGACGGCAAGGACAAGACTGGCACTGATGACCACCAGACTAAGACTCCTGCTGTTGGTGCAGCTGTCGCCAGAGGTAGTGTCTGGAAGAAGAAGATTGGGAATTTGGATGTCCCTGTGACAAACTGAGTTTCTGGCACTGGAACACAGAGTAAGGTTTTGGTCAAGGATAGCAGCACGGAGGGCATTGTTATGGCGCCATGCATGAGGATGTTTAGGGATGGCAGCAAGTCTCTTGGTAACATCGAGAGTATTGCTGCTAGAGATAGTTTCGCCGTTATGAAATAGTCCTATTCATGATGTTCTTGAGATGAAGGGATGCGTACTTAGTTTGCATGAAATATCGAGTTTGCTCTGCGCACTGCAACATGCATGCTTCGAGCTGTGATAAATGAGACTTTACGTTTGAGTCATCAGGATCCGTCGATCATTGTGACTGTCAAGCACAATGATTATCAGATCTCTGGGACTAGACCCAATCTCTTCATCACCCACCGCTTATGTAGCGACAACTTGCCATGATCACTGGGACTCCCTGATTCTCCAGGCGCGAATCCTACTTTCGACCGAAGTCTCTTGAAGTGTTTGGTTTTGGTATTGGTGAGAATATGTACAAATGCGCCGATCGGCAGAGCACGCCGTCGCCCTCTCTCCTGGTTCCATCGATAGTCGGACCTAAGCCTTTGGTTGTGGCCGGTCCCCGAATTCTCCGGCTATCCTGAGCTGCTGGATAAAGGCCACGCATCGTTTCTGAGGATCATGGGCCATACATTTTCGTCGGTCATGGTGCTTGCTGAATGTCCCGTCATCCTCAGTCGTGATTTCCGGATCCTCCTTTCTCCCAACTATCTTTAGAACAGATTTGCGAGAAGCCCTTCGGAAAATACAGGCAGACTACGGCTTTTTCCAGGCCTGGACCTCCTCCCCTACGCTGAAAACATCCCTTCCTCTATCTCCCTGTTTGTGGAAATCCGCATCACCACACTCGGCCCCCCACTCCCGTCCCTTTTACAAAGACGCGGGGGCAGCGGTCGCGTTGTCGCTGCCGACGAGCGACGACACCGTGTCCTCGATCTGCTTGTCCGTCAGGCCCTCGAGGGACTGGCTCTTCTCGCGGCCGAGCTCGTACCGGGCGTACACGCGCGGAAGGGTACCCGCGGCCTCGCGCAGCAGGATCGGCGTGTCGGGGTTGTTCTTCTTCATGGTCGGGTATGACCTTGTGAGGAAGGATCTGTTTTTGAAGAAGAAAAAAAAAATCGAGCGCGACGACGTCAGCCGACTTATACACAAAGGTGGCCGGCCAGCCGGCCGTGGGTTGGGGCTGGGTTGATTTGATATTCACCTCGTGGCGGCGCTGGTCTCGCCCTGGCAGAAGAGAAAGCGGACCTCCCGGAGGGCTTTGCTGAAGGCGTATTTGCCGGTCGACATGGCTGCTGCAGTCGATTGAGGCGGTAGCTTGTCGTGTAGAGGTCGGTAGGAGTGCTGGAGGCTGGCGAGCGCTTTCGCGATGGTGGTTTGGCGGCACTGAATGATTGATGCAGCTCTCCCGGGCTTTGCAATTGGCGGGGCCCTGATGGAGATGCACAACTCGGTATCTCCCAGCACGTTATGCATGCATAAGAATGACCTCAACTTCCTCCCTGCAGTTCAGGTACGTACCTCCCGTTGAACCCACCAGCACACGACACCTGCAGTGCGGGCGACAACGGGCTCTCCCGACCACCGCCCGGCCTGTCAAGACCTCGAGCCCCCAGCAAGTCCCCAACAGGCCCACCGAAAATACCGTGGCCTGTCCGAAGCCGCTGCCGCTGCATTTTCCTGTAGCAAAGAAACGTCCAATTGACCTCACACTTTGCCCGATCCGACCCCCCCACGTCCATCGACAACATCATCGTCGCCCCCCTCGCTCGAGCAAGCTCGACTACACCACAGCAGGCACACGAAAGCCCCTACGCCATCATGCCCGCCACGACGACCCTGTTCCGCGCCGCCCGGCCCGTCTTCCAGTCCGGCGCCGGCGGCTTCCGCAACGCCGCCTTCCGCAACGCCGCTGGCCGGCGCTTCCAGAGCACCACTGGCAGCGGCCCGGCCGCCGCCGCTGCAGGCGCTGCCGAGGGCGCCGCGGCCCAGCAGCAGAGCTGGTTCCAGCGCATGTGGTCAAGCCCCGTCGGCTTGAAGACGGTGCACTTCTGGTATGTGTAATCCCCCCTCCCCACGCGGATTCAGTGGAAATGACTTGCTTGCTTGCTTGCTGGGGGGCTCTGGCCTCCCAACACCAGGCAGCACAGGCACTCTGCTCGAGCACCGGGCTAACCCGTTGACTGTGAACAAACAAAAACAGGGCCCCCGTCATGAAATGGGCTCTCGTCCTCGCCGGCGTCTCCGACTTTGCCCGCCCCGCTGAAAAGCTCTCGCTTACGCAAAACGGCGCCCTCACGGCCACGGGCATCATCTGGACCCGCTGGTGCTTCGTCATCACGCCGCAGAACTACCTGCTCGCCGCCGTAAACTTCTTCCTCGGCGCCGTCGGCGTCACGCAGTGCGCGCGCATCCTCATGTGGCGCGCCAGCCAGAAGGACCAGACCGCCGCCGACAAGGCCAAGGAGCTCGTCGGCGCAGCCGAGGGCAAGGTCAAGGAGGGAGTCGATAAGGTCAAGAAGGCGACCAAATAAGGCCGGGCTGAGTTGGTGAAGACAGCAGGATGCAAAGGGGAGGGGTATAAAGGATCTGGAGAGGGGAGATAGTGTGGGCGCCGCGAAGTTAAGGCTCAACAAATCCTGCAGCAAACCCAGCACGCATGCTGGCAAGGGACTCTCTCGTTCTTCTGCCTGCGGAGATAGACAAGGGCCTGCAGTGACGAGTCGTGCAGGCCCTCATCCATCTCCTAAGAGGACGGGAGGCTGCCACGAGGCGTGGCTCTGTACAAAACGATTATGTATCTAGGCTATACAGGTTCAGCAACGAACAAGGTTAATCAATGGCAAAAGCGAGAAGTAACAAGCTGAAGAGTCTTATGTATCCGCCTCCGCTTTTTGTCATAGTGTCATCTATAGGATACCAGTATATATGATAAGAGGCTGCACATGTTCTGTATTCTGCGGCACCGACACCTAGACCAGGAGTGGTACCAAGTTCTACATTGACCAGGTAGAGTGACTCGCAACTCTTACGGCCGACCCATGGGGAAAGTCCGGCGTAAAGAAGAGAAACGCCGTAGTTATATATGCTCTTGCGCCCTACGATTTGAACACCGAAGCCAGAAAAGGGGAAAAAAACCCAAGAAATGCGTCACTGCCGCGCCCCCTTGTTTGAGACCCTCACCGGCTCTTTCTGGCAGCGTGTCTCTTCTTAATGGTCGATACATGGCAGGAAGGCGCGAACGAATATTGCCTGCATACAAACATCGTGTTCCGTACTTGTGCTCTGATCCGAAGTGCCAGCCTTGGATAGAAGCCAACGGTGGTTCACTTGTGTCGTACTTTGGCTTTGGATAATCGGTTCTACGCTCGAAATCCCACCTATATCTTGTGGAGATCACGCGCTTTACTTTCACATGACGCTACACTCGCCGTCTGTCTGTTGCTTGCTCATGTTGCTGCGCGAGATACGCTCGCGTGGCCGGGGCGCGCTACGGCCGGTCTTCTTCAGGTCCTCCAGGCGCTCGCGAGCTTTGGGGAAGTTTTGTGCTGTTTTTAGAGGCTGTTAGTAGAGTCCCCTTGGCAATTTCCTACTGCAACCAGTCCGACTTACCAGCTGCCCTCCAGTACCACCTCTTCGCATCGTCGAGATTGGCCGGCACACCAATGCCAACTTCGGTAAAGTATCCCATCGCGTATTCGGCCTTTGCAAGGCCGGCCTGAGCCGCTTTCCTCGCCCAGAGGTAGGCCTCTGTGTCGCTCTGCTTCAGCACGCCGTCGCTGCCCGTGAGATACCAGCCACTGAGCGCCAGCTCTGCCTGATGCTCACCCTGCTGCGCGGCTTGCGAGTACCAGCTGATGGACGCCCGCGGATCAATAGGGCATCCCATCAACCCGTACTCATAGGCACATCCCAGCTTGTACTGACTAAACTTGTATTTGAGTTGCGCAGCCTGCTCGAAGAGCTGCAGGGCGTAGGGCTCATCCCGCAGGATTACATCGTTTGGCCCCGCAGTCTCGTATAGCATGCCCAGCTCGTGTAGAGCATGGGGGTTTTCCGGATCTGCTCGTTCTGCCGCCCTTTTGAGCCAACTGATTGACTCCCGTGGGTTTCTCTGTTGTCCGAGAAGGCCCTTGAGCAGGATCATTCCGACCTTGTACATAGCTGGAGTGTCGCCGAGGGTAGCAGCCCTCTTGTACCACTGAGTTGCCTTTAGGGGATCCTTCCGCGTGCCACCCCCGTCGTCGTTGCCAATTTCGCAGCAAACGGCCGTTCGATAGGCAGCAGCAGCATGCCCCAGTTTCGCTGCGGATTGGTACAAGGTGAAGGCCTCTTTGTTGTCTGGTTCATGGCCCAGTGCGCCTCGTCCCATGCAGTCGGCGAGGTAGAACATGGCGTCGCTGTTCTGGGTGCTGACAAGTTTCTTCAGGATCTTGTGAGCGTCCATGATGTATCTTTCTCGCGTCCTGGCTCGGACCTTGGGATCAGGCATACGTGGAACAAGCGTGTCCGCAGCCTCGACAAGCTTCTTCGCCAGAAGGAGTGCGCTAGGCTGGTCATTGGGATTCTGCTTGATCATCTCACGAAGGTCATCGAGCTCCTCGGTAGTCACTGGTGTCTTGTCGACATGAGTAGAGACCGGCCGAGCAGGCGGCGGGGCCAAATGCATATGGGTCTGAGGGGACTGTCCAGCAGCTTGTGGGTATGGTGCAGATGGTCCAGCATTTTGATAATTGCGGACAGGCATCGGCTTGTCGTTGATGTTGACCATCGAGTTGGCCATGAGGCCAGGCCGCACGGGGGCCGGATGCCCAGAACCCGGCCCGAGCTGGTGGCCGTTTGTCGCCGCTGCCGCAGCTCGAGCTGGCGACGGATTACTCGGCAAGCTCGGCGCCCGACCACTGGCATTGGCAGGCGCATCGTACGTAGGAGCATTGTTCATAGACGGGTTATAGGCCTGAAAGTTGCCCACTGCTGGTGGCATCGGCGGGAGATCTCCTGCCATCTCGAAGATAGCAGCTTGAGGCTCTCTGAAGTTGGGCTGGGATTTCGTTCGTGATAGTTCTGGTACACGAGCAGGCCCAGGCTGTGGTGTGCCGCTGCTGCGAGGTCCGGGTCGCATGTTGTGTTCCGCTTCGCCTCGCACTCCATAACCCCCATTGGGATTGAAGTCATGACTACCGGGCTGATCATAGTTGGCCGACTGGTAAGAATGACGATCGTCCCCTTGGTTGTCGTGGTAATCATCATAAAAGTCCCCAAACGACTCTCTGGCGGGCTCGTTCCCATAACCAGGCTGTAGAAATTGACCACCTTGTGGTTCCATCTGGGCAGGAGGACCAGCCTGATGACCAGGATACATGCGCTGTGGTGGTGGTCGTTGCATATGCGAGGGCTCGGCGTATTGCTGCGAGGGTGCCATGCCCATTGCCTGACCTGCAGCAGGTGCACTGTCGAGTCTTGGTGGGAGGGCTTGACGTGTCATGTCTGGTCTCTCCTGCTGAGTTGGCATCGTCATGCTCCTGGGAGGTGGCCGGGCGAATCCGTCGCTCATCGGTGAGACGGGCCCATCGTAGGGACGCTCCTGAAAGTCGTAGTTCTGGTCTTGGTGTGGCGGAGGAGGCCCGTGATGCGGTTCCTGGTAGCCTCTTGCTGGTGGACCACGGGCCGGGTAGTGACTATCTAAAGACTGCTGTCTGTAGTTGTCTTGCGGACCCATAGGCGCTCCCACAGGATGCCGCCCTGGATTCGGTCCTGGATTTGGTCCTGGCATGCCTGGGCCGGGCCGTCTTCCTCCAAGATCCATTCCCGCCATGCGCCCCGACAGATCGTGATCTTGGGGCCCGCCCCCCATCATCGGAGGGCCGCGGCGCTCAGCTAACGGCACAATTAGCATCAGCGCGTGTTCTGGAACAAGGAGACAGTCTTACCATAGGGATCTGCAGTGGCTGACCGTTCAGGCTGTGGCCGAAAGCCTCCTCGACTAGCAGCTGGAGGATAGCCACGTCCAGAGCCCGGAGGCGGGCCACCCCCTCGGGGTAGCATGGGCCCACGCATCATCGGACCACCTCTACCACCACGATTAGGGGCAAATCCGCCTCTGGCAGGACTAGGAGCGGCAGCCCCCGGTCCGTGAGCATCGTACTCTTGATAGCCTTGGCTCTGCGGCGGAGGCATGCCGCGTCCGTAGTTTCCATCATGTTGATGTTGCGGCGGAGGGCCATAGTCGTTCCCGTAGCCATTGTTATAATGGTCGTAGCCATCGTTGTGCCCATAGCCATCATCATACAGGTTGTGTTGCTGCTGCGCGGGCGGCTGGTACTGCGGCTGGTGTTGCGGTTGGTGTTGCGGTTGGTGTTGCGGTTGGTGTTGCGGTTGGTGTTGCGGTTGGTGTTGCGGTTGATGTTGCGGCTGTTGTTGCTGAGGAGGAGGCGGCGGCGGCTGGTGTTGTTTGTAGGCTGTCCCGTACTCGCGAGCGGATGGGCGACCCACGGCATGCCCAGCGTGTGGGCGCTGTTGACCGTTGAAGTCGCCGTTGTATGCCATATTTGTGCTGCACGACACAGCTCTGGCGCAGCTGGTCCTATTATGAGACTATCCCCTCGAGGCTTGATCGATGACGAGTATTTGGTGTTGCGCCCTTGTGCTCTAGGGGATGCTCACGAAATCTTGTTGAAGTTGTTGGAATTGGCCTTGACGAAGTCGAAGCACCCGTCGCGGGATGTGCCAGCACTTTGCGAGAGGAGATTGTCGAGCATGGATTTTCGCTGGGTCGGCAAGAACGGCAGGAGGGTCGCGACAGGCCAGGTGATCGGCACGAACGGCAGGACTGTCGGGTGAGGAAGGGACCGCAGTGGCGGGCAGACGTGGCTGTGCCGCGGACGCAGAGTGACGCTGGCCGGAAGGTGATAAAAAGGAGCGAGAAAGTGTGAGCAGACTCGTCGTTGGAGCCGCAGCTGGGAGGCCGACTGATGAGGTCGGAGCAAGGAAGCAAGCCAGGCTAAGGCGTGGGGAAGTTGGACGTTGACGCAGACGTAGACGCTTGCAGATTTAGGGCCGCCGGCTCGGCGAGCGGGAGGTGGCGGGGCGGACAGTGACAACAAGGCTGGCTCTTTCTTGGCTTGTGCTCCAGGGGAAAAGACACGGCGTGCCCTCGAATTTCAACAATCAAGTCCCGGTTGCTGATGGCAGCTGGCTGGGGGCGCTGTAGATCCCTAGAGTCACGGGTTCCTACAGGCTACAGGGCAGGCTACAGTACCTTGCATGCCGAGTACCCTGAATCATCGCAGGCCTCCCGCGGAGTCCTCCGAGCATCGCCACGCCCTGGTCATGCGGCCAGGACAAGCTAGACCAGCCCAGCGTAGCCTCGCCAGCTCGAATCCTGCCTGGGGGTCTCCTGACTTGGGCTTCTGCGTAATTACAATGAAGCAGTGACGGCCAATCTGACTCGGTCCCCAGCGGCAGAGCTCGGTGCTGCTGGGACGCTGGGATACTGGGGGGCTGGGATGGAATGGGCCGCGAGGGCGAAAGCATCAAGGTCAACAGGCAATGTCAGACCGGCTGCTCACCGAGCTCACGGCTGCCGCGCACCATCTCTGAAACAGACAAGCACCCTGGTCATTGTCGACGGCCCGGCCGCCTCCCACGCCAAAGCCCTATCTCAAACGCGCCATGCTACCGTCCTATCAGGCTGTCACGGTACTCTTTGAAGCGCCGGGCACGAACCGCAGCGGTCCCAGATGCAATTATCGGGTAAAACGCAGCCTTGTCCAGTAGCACGTGGTGGATGGCGCAAAATCCCATGTTCAGTGACTGAAACTCGCCCTCGACGGAAAGCATTTTGAAGTTGTCCTCTTGTACTACCTACCGGGTAGGTCTCCATTGACATTGCCAAACAACGGCGGGTGGGGCCATAATCTGCTCCACCTCCTCGCCCTCAGATCGTCCCTCCATCTCCATGGCAGCCCTGATGGTATCAAACGGCCCAGATTCTGTATAACCAGCTTGTTTAAACACCAGATCTACAAGAGAACCATTGGGCATTCTTCACAGATAGCCAGTCTATCGCATGGTCTTTGCAGCTGTCAGCTCGCTACACCTTGCTGCATTGATCGCCCTGCTTCTCCTCTTCCTCGCCTTCCTCCGCACTGCAGCCACAGACACCAACACAATGCCTGTACGACAGATGCAGCCCCTCCTCTTCGAGGCCGTCTCGAAACACTCGGCAACCGTCATCTTCCTTCATGGTCTAGGAGACACGGGCCATGGCTGGGCGTCCGCCGTAGAAAACTGGCGCATGCGGTCCCGGCTCAGCCACGTCAAGTTCCTGCTGCCCCATGCACCCATGATTCCCATCACCTGTGTGAGTTTTCGAGAGATGTTATCCCGTGGTTTTGCCGGTTATACAGCAGCAGAGTTGTTGAAAATAGCTGACGGCTCCCCTTACAGAACGGTGGCATGCAAATGCCGGGCTGGTACGACATTGTAAGTGTTACCAGCACCTTTGTCAAGAACAAACGTCAGTCATTATCAACCCCTTCCTAACATGCCGTGCCCTCTTCCTTCTTTTGTGCGAAAAATAGGCCGCCCTGACAGGCAGACCTGAAGACCTGCGCAGCAACCAGGACGAGGCTGGACTGCTCAAAACGCGCGAGTACGTCGAGGGCCTGATTCAGGCCGAGATTGACGCGGGCGTGCCCTCAAGCCGCATCGTCCTCGGCGGCTTCTCTCAGGGAGGTGCTGTCTCGCTGTTCACCGGCATCACGGGCGCATTCAAGCTGGCCGGCATCGTTGGCATGTCGTCATACATGCCGCTCGATAGCAAGCTCGCGCAGTACCTTGAAAAGAACGACCTCAACCGCGAGACGCCTATCCAGATGTGCCACGGCAGCGCGGACCCGGTCGTTCCCACCGCGCTGGGCAAGGAGTCGCACGAGATGCTCAAGAAGCTGGGCTTTGATGTCGATATGAAGATCTACCGGTGAGTTTCCTCTTTTGTTTGATAATCGGCATAATGTGGTTGTATATGATGACTGATCAAATCTTGTCTACGTAGTGGCATGGCTCACAACGCGTGCCCGGAGGAGATTGACGAGGTCGAAGGCTTCATCAGCAAGTGCCTGCCAGCGGACGCCGAAAAGAAGTCGGAGTTGTAGAGCTTTAGGGTTAGAAACAAGTGCGCAGTAAATTGCAAAGAGAAATTTCCAGGCCCTCGAGCAACGGATGTTGTCAACTCAAGCATTAGACCAACAGAGAAAAGTGTTCGTCACGAGAAGGTGAAAACTACTTTGGCATGGATTAGCACGGCACATGTGACCCAATCTGTGGTTTTTTCGGTTATGAATCTTCCTGCCCCTATCAACCTCACGCAGCCACGAGCTTTTCCAAAGAGCGCATTGCGGCCTTGGCATACTCGCCCATGTCGTCGTACTTTTCCGGCGCCCTGCAGTCAAACACCTCTACTGACAGCCACGCGCGGAACCCTGTGCCCAGCACCGCCTTAAAAAAGTCTGCCACTGGGAGATAGCCGCCGTTGTATGGTAGCGGGCGGTAGTCGTGGCTCCAGCGACCTCTCGGCCGCAGGCCGTCTTTGTCCTCCTTGTCATCGATCGGCGGGTCCATCCTGTACGCGTCCGAGATTTGCAGCAGGAATATCTTGTCCGCGGGCACCGTCCTGCTGAGCTCCTCGAGCGACTCTTTCCACCTCTGCTCCCTCTCCTCATCGGATATACCCCCCTCCACAAGACCGCTCCGCGTCCGGGGATCCGCCCACTCCCCGCCCGCGGACTGGAACGTGTCCAGGCACAGGCCCAGATTCTCCCGGTCCGCGCGCCTCACAATCTCCCACACGTCCTTCCACCCGGGCGCCTCTGTGGCCCAGCACCAGTTCTCGTACGCGATCCGGAGGCCCCCTTGCTCGGCCGCGAGGTCTGCTAGTTCCGCCAGGTCCTCGGCCAGCTCATCGACCCCGCGGCCCCGGATACCGGGGGAGTCGGACGAGCCGACCTGCAGCATGTCCGTGCCCACGGCGCGCATGATCCTCATCCACCCCCTCGCCCTCGCGAACGCTTCCTCGCGCTGCTTGCTGCCCCGGGGCCAGCCCTCAAAATTGGCAAACGGCTGCAGCATCAGGACTTTCAGCCCGCGCGGGCCCTCGCCGGCAGCTAGGGTCCTGATGGCCCGGGCGACCTCCTCGAGGGTGTCGTAGTCGTCGGGCGCGGGCTCTTTGCCGTGCGGGTCGATCAGGGCGCCGTAGGCCAGGACGTCGGGCATGCTCAGCTCGATGCCGTCGAAGCCGGCGTCCGCGATGGCCTTGAGCTTTAGGGGCAGCGTGTGCGCCGGCTTGTGCCCGATGCTGCATGACGCAAAGGACGTGGGGACGGGCTGGCCTTGGTAGGCGATTGGCATGGTCCTGGGGGAGAATGTTGTTCTTGGTCTTTGTAAGGGTGAGTGTGTGGTTCAAGAGGTTTGTGATCTCTTGAGAGTCCAGACGTTTGGGAATTCCTGGTGTGTGTGACTTGCCGAGGTTGCTCAATCGTAGATAGGTTTTCTAGGATTTATTGTTCAATCAGACTTGATGACGAGTAGTTCATAAGGATAAATCATTCGCGTTTTGACTGCGGGAGAATTCTGTGTGTTTCCGAATGGAATGACGCAAGAAATTACTGTCAAACTAGCTCTGTTCTCATCTACAACAAAACCGAGTAATTCTCGGAGTCATCGGACCTTATGCAGCGGCTTCAGAAAGTGGTTGGTTGTGTATAGTCACTGTGACGTCAACGCGCTCTTTGAAACCCACCATTTTCTTTCCTGTTCGGCTCTTGGGGGAGAAACGCCGGGCGAATCGTGATCTGGATAGCTACCAAGTAAATCAGCCACCGCGCGAACCATTCTCACTGAAACCGTATTAAGCGATGTTCCATGGCAGATGAATGATGGAGTTGCTTCTACAGAGTGGAGAGCAGCTCTGCTCGTGATATCCAGCCGCTTATATTGCGCCTAAGGAGAGAGTTGACTCTCCTGTTTTGTATAGTCGTATTTATTTGTGACAATGGGGAGAGCCATGAGATGGACAGCGGGAAGGAAGTCACTTGTCTTGACACAGATTGCTTTATACTCATCAACTATCCTAGGGTACAGAAGGAAGTTCCCGGTAGACAGCATTCTCCAGAGGAAGGCTGAGGTCTGTGCCCCCGCGGGGTCCACCTTCGGCGGAACTGCCGTAAATTTTCAGCCCCGCCCGGCGCCGTGTTTGCACCCCCGTGTACCTTTCTGCTCACAACGACGAACGAGCTCTCGAGCACGACCTTACCAGACTCCAGACAACCTCGTTTGTCACTTTGTTTTGTGAGATCTATCTGCTTTAGGATCCCATACATTTACCGTCGCTGCGCATCGTCAGCAACGTGCCACAGTCATGGCTTCCCCTCCAGAGCCTACTAGCCTCGCGGACCACCTCGCCCGAGTGCTCTCCGGAGACAACTTCGCCGCGCTCCGGGACTCGGTCATCCCAGCCCTAGTCGACGCCATCGCCGGCACTTCCCGCGCCCTCCGCGACGCCCAGCATGTCGCTCTCGCGGGCACGGCCAACACTTTTGGCGACGACCAGCTCAACGTCGACGTCCTCGCTGAGAACCTTATCCGGGACGCCCTCGCGACGTGCCCGTCAGTCAGCACCGCTAGCAGCGAGGAGGATCCAATTGAACGCCCGGCCCGCAAACAGGACGAGAAATGCGGCGCCGCGGCTGATGGCGCTGCAGCGAGCTCTTCGGAAACGTACACTGTGGCCTTTGATCCCCTCGACGGCAGCTCCATCATCGCACCAAACTGGACAGTCGGGACAATCATTGGCGTCTGGCAGGGCGATACTGCTCTCGGGCAGTCCCCCGCAGACCGGCAGATCGTGTCTATCCTCGGTGTATATGGCCCCCGGACCACCGCAATCATCGCCGTCCGAATTCCTCGTAAGGTGGAGGCCACGTGCTTCGAGGTCGGAATCAGCGACGATTCCGGCTTCAACGACGCCGAAATTGTCCGTGCAGAGGTCAAGCTGTCGGCGCCCCCGTTCAAGACACGTTACTTTGCGCCCGCCAACCTGCGCGCTGCCGCGGAAGACGAGCGATACATGAAGCTGGTCACGCACTATATTGAGAGCAAATACACCCTGCGGTACAGCGGGGGCCTGGTGCCTGATGTTGTGCACGCCTTGGTCAAGGGCCACGGGATCTACGTGTCGCCGGTGACGAGCGCGAGTAAGGCCAAACTGCGACGACTGTACGAGCTTTTTCCACTTGCTCTGATTGTAGAGTGCGCAGGAGGGGCGGCGGTCGATCCGGCCAGCGGGGAGAGAATTCTGGGCAGGACGTTGGAGGACATTGACGAGCGTGGGGGACTGATCTGCGGCACCACAGACGAGGTCGACTTTGCTGTGGAGACCCTGGTCCGATGATTTACCCCGGGTTTCTCTGGCAAATACTGACCGCGACCCTTGCATCAGGGACATTGCAACATGGAATACAGCAACGGGATTCTGGAATGTCGCATTGCGCTTGCGTGGAAGAAGCGGCTTGGCTCCACGCAGCTGGGCTGTGCCGTGTAGTCGGCCAAAAGATGCCGGCTTGGGGGTGTGTGATGGCGACCAGATTGTGCGATCGCGGCGATCAGGAGCTGGAGTCTCGCACTTCTCAGATTTGCGAGATGCCCGATGGCAGTGGCCGCGAGGCAGATGGGCAGTGCTTCCGTGATGGGGGGTCCAGCGTCATGGTCGCGGAGATCGAGATTTTCCCGAAGAGGAAAGAGATACTAACACGCGATTGGCCGAGAGGGCCCAGGCACGACCCAAAACGGGGGTCCAGCTCCACTATACGTCATAGACATTGACGGCCCATCGGCTGAGACCCTTGCGTGTGCGTGACAGCCCTGGGCACGCGCCTTGCGGACTGCTCGGCCATCTTGGACCTCCGAGCTGGCCACTTGCAGACGATGCCGAGTGCGAGCAGCATTGTCAAAAGGGTGGCAGCCATCATGTTTCGGAATGCCCACGCAGAGTTTGCCCTGACGAGCCATTACGCATGACATTCGGCCCTCTCGCCGTGCCGGTACTTTCAATAAAGACAACCTCTCGCCCTCGAGCAACGTTTCCCGCAAAGACCCCTTTCTAATAAGCTTGGCGCACGAGGACAAGCCTTTTAGATCCCGTTTCCGTGTAAATCACAGACATATTATACCATACATAACCTGTCACGATACACAGTATCTTGCAGCACCAAGGCATATCATATCATCTTGGCATCCATCAGCCAACCACTGCGAATCCAAGCAGACTCAGTCCACCACAACCACACACACGACTTCAAGATGTCGTCGTCAGAAAGATCACAATCACCATTCTCCCAGCTCAGGGACTTCCTGGGCTACCTGGCCACCGTCAAGGGAGACCTCTCCAACGTCCCCGCCCCTCCATTTCTTCTGGCCCCGAGATCCGTGACGGAGATGCCAGTGACATCGGCCGAGAGGCAGGACCTTTTCCTCGCGCCAGCATCCGAGGACGACCCCGAGGTCCGGGCGCTGCTCGTGCTCAAGAGCTTCCTCTGCAGCCTGAAGCGTCAGGGCTACTACGTCAGCCCATCTCCGCCCTCGTCAACGTCGTCGTCGCCGCGGTCGTCGGGGTCCCTCTCGCGCCACTCATCGCCCGACGCAGTTAACAGTGAAGACGAACGGAGCAGCAGCCCAACGTCCCCGGTTCGCGGCAAGGAGAGCCTCGGCGGCGCCAAGAAGCCGCTCAATGCTTTCTTGGGGGAAATCTTTCTCGCAAAGTTCTACCCAAGCTCGCACAGGTCGCGGTCCACATCATCGCTCACCTCAAGCAGCGCCAGCAGCATAGCCAGCCAGAACAGCACAGCAGAAGACGGCAACAACGACGACGACAATGACGGCGCAACCATGCTTTTTGTCGAGCAGGTCTCGCACCACCCGCCCGCAACAGCGTGCTACACGTACAACAAGCGGTACGGCATGTCATCCGAGGGCTACGTCGCGCAGGAGACGACGTTTAGTGCGACGGGCGGCGTGCGCGTGTCGCAGGTCGGCAGCGTCATCATCCGCGACTCCAACCACGGCGAGTCGCACCTCATGACGCTGCCTGCGATGCTGCTCAAGGGCCTTCTCACGGGCAGGCCGTACCCGGAGCTCGATGGCTGCTGCTACATCTCGAGCAGCTCCGGCTACCTGGCCACCGTGGGCTTCACGGGGACCAACAGCTTCGGAATGGGCAAGAAGAACAGCTTCAACGCCAAGATCTGCAGCGTAAGGGAGGACGACGGCCAAAGTGCCGGCGCCGGCAACAAGCAGAAGCCCATCTACGAGGTCTCGGGCCAGTGGACAGGCCGGATGACGGTTAAGGATGGGCGCACGGGCAAAGTCGTCGAGGAGTTTGATGTCGACGACATCCCTCTGTCCGAAGCCCAGCTACCGCCGCGCGAGCGCCAGAGCCCCTGGGAGTCGCGCCGGGCGTGGCACGACGTCATCGAGGGCATCCGTCTGGGAAACATGGAGCGCATTGCCCGCCGGAAAGACGCTATCGAGACGGCTCAGCGGCAGATGCGCGAGGCCGAGCGCAGCGCGGGTATCGAGTGGCCAAGGATGTTCTTCCAGAACAAGCAGCAGCTGCACACCGCTGGCTCCTCCCCCTCCGCGCTGCTGCCGACGACAACAACAACAACACTGGCGAATGGCGGTGGTGACATGGCGAACGGCGGTTCCCCGTCGGCGCAGGACGCGAGCGACGTTAGCAAGCTGTCGCGCAACGCGGCCGAGTACGAGGTGCTCGCTCGCGCCATCCCTGACGAGAACTTACGAACGGTCGACCCGACCAAAACAGGCGGCATGTGGAGCTTCGTGGGCATCGGGGCGGCGCAGGCGATCCTGAGGGACGGGCTGCACTTTAGGTCACTCGAGCCGTCTGGGGAGACTGTGAACAGAGCGTGATAGAGATAGAGAGGGAGAAAGACACAAAGATAAATAGAGAGCGGGAAGGTATTTGCTTCTTGGGCAGTCCTGGGTTGGGGCGAGGAGTTTTGGGTTCGGGGGAAACTGGATGATCATCGACAACACTTCTGGAGGCGTTTATACTATCAGCGAAGCGAGATTTCAAGAATACCAATGAATTATTCTATCGAAACACTGAGAGAGAGAGACCTTTTGAAAGTGATGAGCGAGTAAAGTAGGCCGGAGTTCATCTTCAGGACGACATCTATTGACCATGCTCTCTAGGGTTACTTGTAGAGCATATTACCTCAAGATGGAGCATGTCGTAGGTGACTCAACACTAACAACATTTAGTAAAATTTACCACTCAATTCTTTTGAAAATTTTGCATTTTCGTGTTAGTTTAGAGCATTTCCTAGTCACGGTGCAGTTGTAAAAACATTACCCAAGGATATCTGACAACCGGGAAACCCTCGGCCCTACAACCCCTCATTTCCTAGAACATCTGGTTATCTTAATCTCTTACTTCACCCCTCTTCCTTTTCTTGCCCTAATTCATCTTCTCTCCTCACTCCTCGACGGCATCATACGGCAATTTACCTGCTCGCAGTCGTGATTCCACTATGGGCCTCAGGCACGCATGATTATTATTGCTGGACTTGAACGGCGGGTGCAAACCAGACGCCCGTGAAGGCGCGGGGGTCCTCTGCGGGATAATCTCCGTGGGATACCTTGACGCTAGCAGGTTTGACCAGAAGGCCTTGACACTGGCAACTTGAATGCTGCCCCCGCCTTTGTATTTTCGCTTTTTGCCTGCGGCTCTTCTGCTGCGATGGTTCTTGCGTGGATCAGAAGTGACTGCCGCCGTAGCTGACTTCGAAGCGAGACTTCCGCGATGCTGCACCGTAGTAAATCGAATCCACTGCGTCACAAGATGCCAAGGCGGATATGTTCTTGAGCACGGCGATTGTCTTCTTGACATAGTGCTCCGTCTCCTGGCTCACGAAACTGTCTATGCAGTCGATCATCACGAGAAGAGGCCGTTCCTGGGAACTCCGACGCCGAGCCAGCGTGTCAGGATGGGAAGAAGATTCCAAAAGTACGTGCTGTACTGCGGTTGAGCTCCCTGCTGGGTCGCCCTTGGCCATGATGACTGCACTTTCCCCGCTTGACGAACTCTCCTTGACTAGAAACTGCCGAGACTGTGCGAGAAACGCCCTGACGCACACCTCCAGCACCATCACGAGGGTCTGGATCTGCCCCTCCCGCGAGTGGATGTTGGGCAGATCGGCCCGCTTGAGCCCGCCCTGTCATCCGTGACGTGTTCGGAGATGGCACTGATTAGGTCGACGAGGAGCATGGTCAAGCCTGTGGCCTTGTCGCAGGAACCGTCTTTCTTCGTGTCATTAGTAGTCCGGCTGAGCCTATCGCTGATGTAGCGGTCATCATAGAGAGAGACTGGCGTCACAAACACGAAGTTGCCTGCCCAAGGTAGAGGTAAGTCTTGCGCAAAAGTGATTACCCACTCGGGTTGACCACACATCAAGACGCGACAGCGGCTGGCTGGCTGTGAACCATGCCACGACCTTCCTGCCGTCGAGTCGGCGCTTGTGATCCACCGACGCAGCTCATCCTCTGGCAATTCATGGCTGCCCGAGCATGTTTCTGCGTCTCCTGACGTTGTATTTCGTTTCATGTCTGCCATGTAGAGTATCCTGCAATGCCCATGCCCATGCCTGGCCGAGAGCACCGCATTCTCGCGCTCGAGGCCGTCGAGAAACCGGTCGAACTCGGTGCGGCTGACAAGACCCAGCAGGCCATCTCTGACATCGTCGAGGACGCGCTGGAGGGCGACATTCTTTTCGGTCGTGAGCTGTTCGATAATAACGGTTGGCCCTCCACTGTTCTTCTCGTTGCGCGTTGTGCTCGCTGCGGCAGGCAATATCTCTGTCTGGCTCCTGTCGAACGTCTGGCCGTGGAGCTCCGTGATGCGAGCAAACACGCCCGCGAGGTCGGTTTCGGTCACGAGGATGCTGAAGCCTGTTGGGCGCGCCATGCTTCGAGCTTGAGATACGCTGGAGATTGCGTAGGCTTGTAGTCGCAGGTGTTTGCGTTGGAAGTAGGGAAGAAAGCTTTGCGCTTTTCTCTAGTCAAGGTCGAACTAGATCACGCGCAACAAATATTGGAGATGCTGCCAACATCATAGTCCCAAAGTCACACGAGCATACCACATGGTTTGAGAAGACTAGACTGAATCGAGATTACAAAGGTGAGAACAGGCATTCTCGTCTAGGCTCTGTCACCAAGTGATGAGTGTGTCTCTTAACCCCGACCTTTGTTGTAACGCTTGTACCTTTGCAGAGTGCAGCCGCTCTAAACGCACATGATTTCTATTATCGCCCGTGTCCCTTTACGCCTTTGTGTAAAATGTTCCTTTCTCCCCAAATATTGACACATACCGTCCAACGCCACGTCTCATTGCAAATAGAGAAATAAGTTACGAGGAAGTAATGCCACGCTCACGCCGCAGCAATCTGCCCCAGCACGTCTCCAACGACGACGTCGCCGATATCCAGCCCGCGGAAGCCCTCTTCCACCGTCCAACCTTGCCCTGTTGATGGGGACGACGACGACGACGACGACAGAGATTCGCCGCTAGCGTCATCCGTGGCACCACCACCTGCTGCTGTTGTTACCACTGGCTTGTGCAGGAACTCGCACGCCCGGCCTACCACGAGCAGTCCCGGCGGCCTGCTCCCCTCGTGCTCGATCGCCTCAGCGACCTTGCCCAACGTCGTGCGGATCACGCGCTGATCGGGGCAGCTTGCTCGTTCAATGACCGCGCAGGGGGTGGACAGGGGCCACAGGGGCCTTCGTGGTACTCTCTTTATCCCCTGTGACTCGATTCCTTCATCGCCATCTTTCTCCGCGGGCAGGTGCGTCGTCAACTCCTCCACGAGCCCCTGTATCCGGTGCAGCGCCATGAGGAACACCACGGTCCGGCTGGCCACGTACTCGGGCGGGTTCGGGGGCTTGCCCTTCTTGCCCGTGCCTGTGCAGATGAGCACCTGGTCCGCAACATCGCGCTGCGTGGCCGGGATCTCGGCGAACAGCGGCGCCGACAGCGCAGACGTCACTCCCGGCAGGACCAGGACTCGATCGCCCAGTCCCTGCTGCCGGAAGTACTCGACCTCCTCCCCGCCACGGCCGTAGATGTACGGGTCTCCCTGCTTCAGGCGGAGCACCGTCTTGCCCTCGCGCACGGCCGCCGCCGCCAGCTCGTGGAGCTCATCCTGCGCGGCGTCGGCGTTACCCGGGAACTTGCGTGCGATCTGCACGGGCGTGCGGCGCGGAATCAAGTCCAGCACACCCGAGGGGACGAGCTTGTCCGCGAGGATCAAATCTGCTGTCTGGATCGCCTTGTGTGTCGCCTGCGTGAGCAGGTCCGGGTGGCCTGGGCCGGATCCTGCGAGGATGACACGACCCAGCCTTGCTGCTGGAGCTGAGCCAGGCGTCGTAGGAGGTCGGCCCAGTTTTTCGGCAGCCGAGGATATGGCGGCCTGCTGGTAGGACGTGAGTATAGTGTCGACGTCGGCATCGGTGATGGCCGCGAGCCGCTTCAGGGGCCAGTACTCGCAAACCTGGCTGAGCCAGCGCATGCGCCTGTTCTTGGCGGCGTCGAGGTCTGCCTCTGTGACGAGCTTGTTGAACTGTGCAGACTGGTCGACCGAGTCTTCCAGGTCACCGCCGCTCGCGCCGCTGTTGTCCGTGAGTGCGTCGTGCAGCCGGTGGTCCTCTTCCTGTATCCGCCTCCGCACGTCGCCGAGCCGGGACACGGCGGGGCCGAGGTTTTGGGGCAGCGAGGAGGCGATTTCGCGGCGGATGCGCGAGGCGAGCTTGCACCCGCGGCCGTTTGTCGTGACACCGATTTGCAGGGAGCCGTCTGTGTGCGTTGAGAGCAGCGAGAAGGTGCAGAGCTGCGGGGCGTCGACCACGTTGACGGGGATCCGGTGCCGCTTGCATAACGTCGAGATGTGTGTGCCTGTTTGTTGTTTTGCAAACCGTGTTAGTCTTGCCCAGCGTTCCAGTGTCGGCTAGCTGAGGCCCCTTGTGTCTGCAGGAAATCGTGATGTCACAGTCGTCACTTACTCTTCGGATCCCTAGGGCTCGAGGTCACAAACACAACGTCCACTACACCGTCGACCTCGGGTCTGCCGAGCGAGAACAGATCGCTATCTTCGAATGTCTTTTTGACCCATTTCACCTCGCCGTCGTCGATGCGCTTCTGGAGGGCGTAGTGTAACTCGGCGGTATCAGGCGCAACCAGGAGCGGCTGGGCGCCGGCTGCTATCGACTGGCCGCAACGGGCTGCAGCCAGTGGGTTCGAGCCGACTACGAGGTGGACATGTGACCTGGCGTCGACGGCCGTGAGCATCGAAACGCGTGTGCTGCTGCTGACCATAGTGGGCGAGAGTGTCGGATGTATCGTGGAGTAACACGTGGAACAAGGACAAGGGGAGGCGTGAAGACAGCCGGAGCTGGCAAGTGGCCGAGATGGCAACAATATACAGAGGCGCGAAAGTGAGCGTCGTGGCTGCGAACAGGCAACGTTCCAGGACGGTGGGAAAGTGCAAAAGAAAAAGCGCACTGCCTGCCCCGACCTCGGCAAGGCTCCGATATCGACGGCATCCCGTGCGTCGACATTTCGAGGCACTCACTCACTCTCCCCTCTGCGCAAGTGGGGGTTGGCCGCCTTTGCGCTACTGTAGATAATAGATAACAAAGTCCGGTCTGCCGCGGATGGGAAACCGGAGATGCAACTTGCAGGCCCGAGCGGCATCGGTCGGCGGAAATCGCTGGCGCCGGACCAATCATGGCGGGGTTGTTTGCCATCTCGGGGCTCCACGCTCCCGGCAGTCGGCTCGCTTGTCATCTTGCGTCCAAGACCCACTGCAAGCACGCCATCTCTTATCAAGAACTACGACATCGACCAAAACACCTGCCGTTGGCGTAGCCATCATACTTGGTGCCACACCCAATCAGGCGATATCTGGCTCGAGACTCAGACTCGGATTTTCTGTATCTATCAATGGTCTCCCATCAGAGCTGACAAGTGCAGCACAGCATGTCTATTCCTGCTATTGGCTGTCCGTATCTTCAATTACTCACAAATCCAGTCGTTTGGGGTGTCGGGACGACGACGGCACTAAGCAAAGTCTGCCAAACCGTCTACTCCTTCTCTATCCATATCCGGCGCATAACCGCCAGCCCGGCCCACAGCGCCTCTTCCGTGTGTACAGTCCGCGTTCCCTGCCCGGGCAGGAAGTTGACCCAGTGGTCGAACAGCTCCTGCGTCCTGGCGCGGACGATGCCCATCCCGTTGAGCGTCGGGTCGTTCTCGGCAGCGAACTCGATTCCTCTCGGCCCTCCAAAGACAATGAGCAGGTGCTGAAACTGGAGAGGTTCCCTTTTGAGCTTCCTTTCCGGCAACGCCTCGGCCAGCAGCGTGCCGCGTTCTGAAGTTCCAATGCTCAAGTCGTAGCCTCCTTCGTACGTGCAACCTTCAAAGACTGCTGATAGTGTCTCTGCACGCCGTGTCGAGTAGCCCCAGAAGTAGCCGCCCTCTGATCTGGGCAGCGACGGGTCAACTGGCTCGGCTGTTTCCGGGTCGTTCTCGTCGAGTTTGAGGGTGATGCGGGTCTTTGGCGGGACATCTTGCTTGATGACTACAGGGGACTTGTGTCCAATGTCGACGATTGTGCCCTTGCCAGACGGCGTTGCGCCTGGCAGCGTTACACCCTCTGCGTACGGGACCCAGTGCCTGGGATGGGGATGTGATGGGATCTCCAAATTCGCCAGGGAACCGGCCTGCTTCAAGTTGGGGTGGAGAGGCAGCAAGGTCTTGCGCATAAAAGGAGGCATCTCGAGATACTGAAGGAGATGGTCCATGTAGCCACATTGGTCGACATCGCCAGTGTAAGACGAAGTATCTACACTTCTGGGCCGAGATTCTAGTGGAGAGTCATCGTAGAGGATGATCTCATCGATACTGTAGACACAGAGAGCCCGTGCTATGTGCGATACGATGTGCACACGTTGTTCATCACGCCGGCACCTGGGTTGACTGTCAGAACTGTGAAGAGATAGGTGAGATGTCCAATGAAAACTCACAACGACAGCACACTGCCTGGTATCGCTACGGAGACGGTCCAGGAACGACCCATGACTGCAAAAATAAGAAGTTATTGTGACAATGTCGATGTTTTTTGTTTGTAGCCACGATCAGATGCTAATCTTGGATGCTATGAAACTCCAGAGAGGCTTTGACTTGGACCCACTGAAAATTCAAGAGCGCAGAACTCCGGGCTGGCAGAATCGGCCAATGCGCCTCACCACCTGCTTGATGCAGCTCCAACTCGGCCATAATCCCTGCATCGGAGGCGCTTGAAGCCAGCTTGACGTCTTGCCGCCCCTCCGCTCCAGCACCTTTGGCTTACAAACACCATTGTCGCATCCACCGTTCAGCCCGCTTCACGACACTCGCCTAGTCCCATCCAGACTACTATCCAACGTACAGACTTGACCCGGCAATTGCTCCTAGTCATCAAACAGACCTTCCGCAATGACTGTAGAAATCGGGTCCACGGGCGAGTGGGATCGCATCCTCGGCGGAAACACCGTGGTCGTAGCCGATTGTAAGTGCTCACGCGCCTCGCGCATCCCATGTCGCTACAAGAGGCGACGGATTAGCGCACAATCTGCTGACACTTGGCTTCTCCTTACAGTTCACGCGACCTGGTGCGGTCCATGCAAGATGATTGCCCCGACCTTCGAATCCCTCTCCACAAAGTACGCCAAGCCCGGCAAGATAGCCTTCTGCAAGATCGACGTCGACAGCCAGCGCGACATTGCCCAGCGGTACAGCGTGCGATCGATGCCGACTTTCATCATATTTCGTAGCGGCTCCGAGCACAAGAAGCTCGCCGGTGCGGATCCGGGGAAGCTGACCAGCGAGGTCAGCGAGGCTGTCAAGCTCGCGGGTGCCGCGACTGGACCCTCGTTCTCCACGCCTGGCCGGACACTAGGCGGCGCTGCCGGACAGAAGCTCGGGTCTGCAGGCGGTCGTGGTGCGGGACGTGGCTGGTCGATACCCAGCCCTACCAAGTTCTTTAACGCCTTGATTACCTTCTTCGGCCTATACTTTGCTTCCCTCATCTCAGTAAGTTTTTTAAACAGCCGTCACTTGACGTGTAGTCTTTTCTTTGTCCCGGGTGACTGACTTGACTGCCACTAGTTCGACCCGTACAAGGCCGCAGAGAACTCGAGCTTCAACGTGAATAGACCGGGAGCGCCATCTGGCGCTGTTCGTGGTAGCGGACAGAAAGTCGGCGGTGCAGGTGGTGCCGCTCGTCCTTCTGGTGGTGTTCGGACGTTGGCAGACCTTGGGGGCAGCTGATTATAACTCTACCAAGCTTCGATAATGTTTCTGTATGTTTGGCGTTTGGTGGCATATCTATATTCATTGGTCGTGCTCCGGGGCATGAAACTCAAAGTGAAGTCCGTACAGGCGTGTCCGCGGGGGCACACGAGCTTTCAAGTCAGTATCCAAGGGTACTCATGAGTCACTCTCAAGAAGGCCAAGTCGAGTTCAATTACTGTTCCCAACATCTTGCCTCTTTGCTGTTAATCACAACAGTCTCCAACGTTTTGTAGGCCAGAGGCAAAGTCCAGAAGCACGCTCAATCTATAAGGTAGGCTCATGCGCAATCCTTCGCGGAGCAGTTGCTACGGGCGCTGCGGGGACTAAATTGTGCATGACAATCCCGCCAAGCTGAATAGCCACTCTCCTGACAGATACCAGGGACCAGCCCCATAGAAAGTTTCGAGGCCGTTGAGACGTCACCAGGAAAGTGGAACGGAATTTTGTGAAGCTACGGTACTGCATTTTCACTTTGCGATCAAAATCCTTACTCCCTGCAACACACCCCACCTCGTTGTCCGTATCGCGGAACAACAGGTGTCTCACCAAAACAGACGCGCATCATGTTGACAGCCGCACGAGCGCAGCGGTCGTGTCCGCAGTGCACCCGGCAAGTCTTGTCCTTGTTTGAGACCACCATCACGAGCTCCGGGCACGTCGATTTGCATGCCTTGCGCCGCAGCAGCATCGTGCGCTCTGTCCCACGATTTCGAGCAACGCCCCCGCCCCGACGACTCTTCTCATCTACCCAAAGACATCCCCAAAATGCGCAGGTTAAGCCTGAGGAGGAGGACGAGCCTGGCGCTGAGCTCGAGCAATCGTCCGAACCAACGACGACGACGAAAGATGGCCGAGATGATATCGAGACTGTAGTGCGGCAGGCACGTCAGGCTTTTGGTAAAACGCTGCCCAAGGGCTATCTAAGTGACGAAGAATACAGGCTGTACGAGCGACTGTATGGCCCGCCGCTACGCGACACACTCCCCGAGGACGTAGGTTTTCACAGCCGGGACGGGATCCCCGCAGCGCCCGAATACGAGAGTGAAGACGTGATCGAAATCGAGCAGTCGGAGGCGGAGCAAGAACCAGACGACGCAGCGCGTCAAGACCCGACGAGTCTTGCGCAGTCACTGCCGTCTGAAGCCGGGCAGCAATACGTCAACGCCATCGCGCAGAATAAAAGGGAGTACGTCGCACTCATGAAGCTCCAGAAGGACTTTGAGCAGCACAACCTCGAGAACCAGCAGGCCCTTGCCGACCTCGAGGCTCAGCAAAAACGATCGCTCTCCAACGAGCAAGATGATTTGATTGAGGAGGAGGAGGAGGAAGAAGATTTGGATGACGAACAGTACTTTGACGCACAAGGACAAGAAGCTGCCGAGGGACGCATGCGCGGCCGGGAAGCCCGCCTACACGAGTACACAAAACTGGGTCACTGGCGGACGTCTCCAAGCACGGTATACCTTCCGACGGCAGACCTTGTCATCCCCATACAGACGCTCTTGACACGGACAGACAACACACATATCAAGCAAACTGCGGAGAAGGCCTTCGGCGGGCCAGGTTTGCCATTCTCGGTAGCCACGCCAGCATCTCAGCGAAACGCGCCACAGAGGGCTGTCGGCCTGGAGGCCGGTCAGGGCAGAATGTCCGAGATCGAGGCCGATGCCTTCCTTGCCACCAACTATCCTGGCATGTACTCGACGGCAACTAGTATCCTAGTTGAAATTCGGAAACGGCTGGGACCGCAGTGGCTTAAAGCACTCAAGTCCCGCAACGGAGGAGACGGCCCACGAATGCTCGATGCTGGTGCTGGAGGCGCGGCGGCCGCAGCATGGCAAGAGATCATGAAGGCGGAGTGGCAGCTTGCCAAGGACCGAGGCGAAGCAACCGGCCAGGGACCAAAGGGCAAGAAGTCGGTCGTCGTTGGCTCGGATCACCTCCGCCACCGCATCTCGCGATTTTTGCACGACACTTCCTTCCTGCCCAGGCTGCCCGACTATCTACACTCAGGCAGCCACCCGGATAAGATTGACGACAGCGAGACGCCGCAGCCACGGAAGCAGTTTGATATCATTGTTGCCTCGCACATGCTACTACCTCTGAAGGACGAGTGGAGGCGTAAGGCCTTCATCGACAACCTATGGGAGATGCTCTCTCCTGAGGGCGGCATCCTCATCATCCTCGAGAAGGGCATGCCGCGCGGCTTCGAAGCCGTCGCGGACGTGCGCGCCCGCCTGCTCAACGAGTTTATCGAGGCGCCCGGGTCGGATCCGCAGGTCGCCTCGCCGGACCGCCCGGACGCGCCCTTGCCCGAGCGCGAGCCTGGCTCTATCATCGCTCCATGCACAAACCACAAGCCGTGTCCCATGTACCTCACTCCGGGCCTGTCCCCGGGCCGCAAGGACTTCTGCCACTTCAGCCAGCGCTTCACCCGCCCGCCATTCCTGCAGAAGGTCCTCGAGGCGAAGTGGCGCAACCACGAGGACATTGACTTTAGCTTTGTCGTCGTGCAGCGCGGCACAACCAGCAACGTCGCCAACGACGGCTCTGTAGTCCCCACCAATCCGGACACGGCGAAGCATGTCCCCCCAACGGAGAGTCCAGCCAACATCACCAACCGGGCGTTCCAGGGCTACGAGCACGCTAACTTGCCGTCCTTGAACAACAGCAACGACGGCGTCGAGGCCGCCCCCGACGCGCGCTCGCTGCCCCGACAGATACTCCCACCGCTCAAGCGCACAGGTCACGTGACGCTCGACGTGTGCACGCCGGCGGGCACCATTGAGCGCTGGACGGTCCCCAAGTCGTTCAGCAGGCAGGCGTACCACGACGCGCGCAAGACGCGCTGGGGCGACCTGTGGGCGCTGGGTGCCAAGACGCGCGTGGTGCGCAGCGTGCGGCTGGGCAAGGGGGGCACCATTGCCGTCGACGACGGCGGCGTGCGCGCTCAGCGCGCCCTCGCGGCGGGCGGCAGGAACGGCAAGGGCAAGAACGGCAGCAAGAAGATGCCCGTCATTGAGCTGAACGCCAACGACTCGGGCATCTTCAGCGCGACCGAGGGCGGGTTGGCTGGGCGCGGCATCGTCAACACGCGCGAGCGCAGGACCAAGGGTGGCAAGAAGCCGAGGAGGCAGCAGAAGAGCCTGCTGACTGAGCTTGAGGAGGGCTCATGAGGAAGAAGAGGAGGAAGAGGGGGAGGGGGCGAGGTCTAATGTTTGGACTGTGCGATCCCCGCTTCGTCTGTTTGTTCCTCGTTCTTAATGCTCGAGGCCGCAGAAAGGAAGGACCACTTTTGGTCGTATAGCCGACCCTGCTGTATAATATCATGTGTAAATGCGTACTATGAGATGAAGATACATGTACCACTATATATGTCTAATATGGTGGAATTCCGACGTACAGCCTCCTGCTTCTCCTTGTTTACCGATGTCTTAATCTAGCTTAAATAATTGTGTTGTTGAGCCCGGTGTGCGAAGTCGTCGTCGTCGTCGGACATCACCCGCCCATTGCCACATCCAGCAATCGCATACGAGTCGGCCCCGGACCAAGCGATCGACTGCCAAGAATGTGGCCATACGGAGCACACTACTCGTCCTATATTTTCGTAAGGACAGAACTTGTTCCCCGAACGCAGTAGGTTTGTAATTATCTCAATGACTGACTCGAGGGGTCACCGCGTGCCCCGGTCCTGGCTTATTGACCAACGACGGCGAGAACAGCGCAAGGTTACCTGCATATCTGTGCTTGCTACGATGCTGCAAGAAAAGGTGGCGTCCATAGCATGCTCCCCATTTTTCTAAGGTCCAACGTCATTCGGTGAGGGGGAATTTTCTAGGCAACACTTGCGTAAGGTGTTTCTCGGCGCAAGCTGCTATTTACCGACTTGCGTTCTAGCAGTTCTCTCACTTTGGGATATCTAGAGCCTTCTATCAATCATTCAATTCCGCAAACACAGCAGTGGCGAAGGTGTTAGGCTAGGATCGAGCGATACCCCTGTCAAGAGCCATTTGAGTCGTTAGTGCTGCTGTGTCAGTATTCGTATTTGACAAGCCGATCGAGAACTTTCAGATCCGCATCACCCCTGTCCAGGCCGCCGGATCTGCATATAAATGGCGCGGAACAAGAACCGATCGCCCAACGGCGATGACACGCAGTATTGGTAGATGCAGCATGCAGCGAAAGAATAATCGGAAGCGGTGCAACCACACCACATTAACTTTTGGAATGCATCAAAAGGGACGTGCTGAAAGTGGTGCCGTTGCTGCCTGACGGCTCGTGGTCTTCCTAAAATGTGCTCTGATATGTGTTGGAGGATTTCTGTCAAGCAAACGTCAGGGGCTTGACCTGACACCTCTGTGCAAGCCGTGAACCGGGACTAGTTTTTGTCAACCAGTAGTGCCGTTTCCGCGTCTTAATCTGGTGGTTAGAGAAGTCTCGTGGGTAAAGATGATTGGCGATGGCATAGCAGTCCGGCTACCAATTATGGTGGTGATCTAGAGAAGCTTGTGCGGCAATGAGCAGTGACTCGAATCGTGGCTCATGCGTGCTCGACAGCGCGATTGTAAAAACCATGAAACACAGGGCCACGAGGCGGACAAAATCCCGGGCTGAGTAAGGGTGCCCAATCAAGGATATTTCCGTCTGTTGATGTCTGACTCGCTGTCGTGGACACAGTCTCAATGCGAACATGCCTACCAGACTGCCGACCACCAACCCTGTTGGTATGTTGCCACATGTAGCAGCTCCGCTGGTGCCTGTCTAACGGCTCGGCGACCCAACAACCCAAGTACTCCGTAGTGACCAGTGGTAGCAAAATGCGGACGTAGTGGTGCCTAGGCGGTTAGGTTTACGTGACTTGACTCTTGAGCCAGGAACAAACAACACGAGTCAGCCACGCCGTTTCATTGTCTGCTCATTGCTGCCCGCCCCTGAGCGTCTTTGCACGTGTCATGACTCCTCTCATGGCGTAGGCAGAAGACCCTGATCTGTACGGTGCCTGCGGCACGTGTGGATCTGGTGGACGGGGCCGGCGTTGTGATAGATCTCCAAGCATCCTTCGCCAGCAGGTGCGGTCTCGGAATTTAGATGCGAGGTTGGCTAGCATCATGCCGTCTTTCTGGGTGCAGAATTCCAACCTTCCAAGCTTGAATGGGCGAGTACTGCAGTCTTGGCCATGCCGTTCATGCACCGCACGATGTCATGACGTTATTGAGGGGTTGCTGTTGCATGTAGGTTGCCGTGCGCGAGGAGAGCAGAGAATACATAACGCGAACTCCCCCGCTCTTCCGCTAGGCGGCGACAGCGGGGTGGTGCAGGGTCCATTCGCCAACTTGGTCGTGCACCCCTTTTGTCCCGCCCTTCGCGAAGGTTCCCTGAATCAGGGTTTGGTGATCGCCCCCTGCTGCAGGACCCCTGATCGGGTCTGGACCTGCTGATAGAAGAGTCAAGGGCGAATCGTGGCTATCCCAAGACTACTCTGCGACGGACGGGTCCTCGGCATCGTCCTTCGCTGCCAGCGCCTTACTGGGCTTCGATTGCAGTCATGCAGAGGCTCGATGGGATCGTGAGGCAACCCGCTGTGTAAAACGGAACCCTTTCTCCGGTCGAGCCTTGAGCCTTGTCAAATTTGCACGATGCTCGACCTGTTCATAAGCTTCCGACGAAGGCCACTTGATTGGCCGGACCCAACTCGCCGTGATTCCCTGAGAAACGAATGTGGAGACCCTTTCGAGGCTGTCTAGGCAGAGGAAGAGCCCACGCGAGCCCGTGCGGCAAGTTTTGGTCGTGGGTCCAGAGTGCAAAGGAACGCCTGTTAGAGCCCGTCCGAACACTGCTTGCCCTTGCCAATGTGCGTGTCCCTGATCGTCCGCGTGTTGACACAGGCACAGGAAAAGTGTGTCCCAAAGAGAGCTGGCCATGCAGGCTGACCCTGGAGTGGCGGGGTCCCTGTCGGCCTCGTCGAGCCTGTGCGAGGGCCGCAGTTTGACAACAGCGGCACTGATCCATGGCAAGTATCCACGTCAGGAGCTTTTTCTCCGGTCTCACACACTCTGCTCGGCTAGACAACAACGACGATGCAGTTTGCTCGCAATTCTCTCGTCACTGTGACTAGTGGCCATGGACATTGTTTTTCTTCACCTCTTTGAACTTTTTTTATTACTTCTGCTGCACCTACGAGGCCATGATCCTCGCTTGGCTGCCTTGACACAACCCACCCGTGTAGCACTCTTATCGCCTGAAGAGTGACGTTCGTCGTGATCTTCCAGCATTGGTTTTTTTATAACTGCGCGTCGACTTCACGGCATCAAAGGCGCTAGTGGTTTGATCCGGTCAATCCTCATCGGCACGACAAATCGCCCAGACTCGACTACGCGGCATGCAAGACCGACAACCTTGCCAGCATTCGTTAGGTCGCTGCTTTCGATATCGGTGATCACGAGATTCATGTGCATCGAGCACACAGCCGAGTGTCCGGCTTGCGGGAAGACGTACCTTGTCTTCGTTGAATTCTGTCAAGGTTATCATCCACCACTTGTACAGTGTTCTATCGGCCTGGTGGAAGATAATCAGGATATGCAGGAGGGCAGATGTCCAAGCCCACTGTGCCCTTACACTCGCACGGGAGGTTGTGCAATGAGTTGACAGAAGCGTACTCGGTTTTATCTTCGACGTGGCCGGGTGAGCACAGCGAAAGGAGCTTGGGTGGCAGAGACATCCATCCATGTTGAACATTACAGCTCTTGACCCCGAGACGGAACTTCGGCGACCTGGTCAAGGCCTTGGTAGTCGGGAATCTCCAAGTCATACTTCTTCGCAATGGCCGGAGACACAAAACTACAAGGTACGTTAGTCGTTCTGTGGCGAAACGGAGCGTTGCTAGGTTGACATACCGGCCGCCGATGAAGTGCCGGCCTTGGAAATGCTTCACCAAAGGTTTGGGGGCGGTCAGGCTAATCAGAAAATCAGGCATGAATTTGCTTCCTACCCCAGATCCTGGTGGACCAGATTCGATACTCCACGATGATGGAGCGTCAACCGATGTTACTGGTCTCCTTGTCTCTTCCAACGCTTTGATCACAGCAGGGAAGGGCTCACGGACTTCTCCAGAGAAGCTGAAGCCTTTTCACAAGTCAGCCGAGAGCAATTGTCGATCCTCACGTAGCAGTACATACCGAAGATCGCATCGACAATGTGGTCCGCAGATTGCTCGGCCTCAAGAAAGTCGTCAACAAATGGAATTTCGAGATCACGGAGTTGTTTTGAGAGCCTCTGCATCAGTGCAGTGGTCAGCAATGCAAGTCTCAGCCATTTGCACACGAAGGTCATGCTAGATGGAATGAGTATTGACAATATCTTCGGTGCTTCAGTAGATGGTCTCAAGACAAGAATGGGCTGCAACCAATATTATGATGAGCGCGGCACCGAAGCGAGGAAACACGAGGGACGTCTGATGGAAGCATATGGGAAATAGCACGAAGGATCAAGAAAAGAGGTGAAATAAGAGATGAAGAAGATGGTTTGGGGAGATGGAGCCCTCGGGTAGCTCAGCTGTTTGAAGAGTAGGCCTTCTAATCTGGCTAACCTGGACAAGGAGCTGCAGAAACCATGACGCAATCTAAACCTGAACGACCTGGATTATGCTCAAGGATACTCTTGTGAATATGGACTGACCTGGTATAACTCATTGCTACCCTGTTTCGGATAGTAGATGGATGGTTCATAGCCGTAGTGGAACAGGTGACGGGCAGCAACCAAACCATCGCCACCATTGTTGCCAGGACCGCAGGCGACTAAGATCCGCTTCCCCCGAGATGGAGGGTGCACACGGAAGACTGCCATGACAGCTTGTCAGAGCAACACGTAGCCTAGAGGGATTATATGGGCGACTATCATTCGCGGCCTCGGTCGTTCTAGGTGAGCGTCCACATACTGGCTTGTGACACGGAGAGACCGGCGAGCTCCATCAGCTGGTCAAGGGAGAATGCACCGGTGCTCATAAGCTCCTTGTCTAGAGCTGCTGCCGCTTTGGCGGAGAGAGTCTGCAGCCCATCACGGAGCCAGTCAGCTTGGTAAAGAGTATCTCGGTTGTCATTTCAACCTAATGCTCACGAACCTTGATAGCCATGGCGGAGTTGCTCGTTGTCAAAGTCTAAAAGGAGATGGGCGGATGTCGTCCACCTACTCGACGGAGGCATGTGGTGTTGACGATGAAGCTTCAAGGTGGCGGAGGTCTTCCAGCTTTCCCACGTTTAGGACTGTCCCCATTTCGAAGTGAACTTGTAACACAATCAGACTGACATCACTCTGCCGTCTTAACCCTCGAAGTTGGACAAATCGGAAGGAAGCAGCGACCGCTTAGACACGCCACAAATGATAGCGTGACTAATCCAGTGGGGTCAAGCCCGCATCGGCTGTGGGACCCGCCCTGCACTCACGATGTCCTTCTCATTGGTGCGAATCCAGCAGGAGCATCCACGCTAAACACCTGGGCCAGAATTTCGAGATCGCGAACGTCGACCATCGTTCAAGGCGCAGCAAGTAGTGCTCTGGAGCCCAAACCCCCGCGAGGCAACCCGCAGCACCACAACGACTATCCATCAACATGGTCATCAAGATCAGACTGGCGCGGTTCGGTCGCCGAAATCTCCCCACATACAACATTGTCGTCACGCACGCCCGGTATGCGACACCCTTCCAATATGGAACATCCAGCACTCGTCGGACCCGGTCCACGATGACACCAATATAGATTCACAACAGAAGCGCTGACAAGACAAATTGTCACATGGAACAGGACGGCCCGGAGCAGCAGACCACTCGAGGTCATCGGAACCTACGATCCCCTGCCCAAGCCTGACCCCTACGAGACGTCCGGCCGCCTACACAAAGACATCAAGCTCGACCAGTCGAGGGCAAAGTACTGGATCGGTGTCGGCGCGCAACCTACAGACCCTGTGTGGAGGCTACTGAACCTGGTACGAAAGCTTATGACGCATACACTTGCCATACTGCATTCGCCCGTAGCACCCGGGGAGGACAAGTTTGCTAACAAACTACGGACAGGTCGGCATCATGCAACCCAAATTCCGAGAAGTCAGGAAATCCGTACCTCCGCCATTGCCAAAAGAGGCCCTAGAACCCCAGAGCTTGGTACCCTAAGTTGGTGAGCGATACAGCAATATGGCGAGTGATGTTGTTGCACCTCGAACAAAGAACCCTCGACCAAGGCGAGAACGGGCCGGTGTTGCTACGATGGCACGCGACGGGCTAATTTCCGCCATTACTCCTTGTACAAATAAGAACAGAATGTTGAATCACATCACGGCAGCATTCTACGGCGCTGCTCG
Organism: Microdochium nivale; assembly: GCA_026745475.1. NCBI lineage: Eukaryota > Fungi > Ascomycota > Sordariomycetes > Xylariales > Microdochiaceae > Microdochium > Microdochium nivale. The sequence continues at coordinate 3,712,047 of JANTFD010000002.1, forward strand.
ATACAGGATGCTTGTTTAGTCAAGTCTAAAAGCAGACTGAAGACATGCACTATGTATCAAATGATCAAATTCGAGGAGGGGCAGTGTATAATAGTCACACATAACGAACACATTTGATCTTACAGGAACAAAACCAGAAAGGCTTCCATATTCCATTCTTTCTCTTCTTAATGAATCGGCGTATCAGTGGCGACTTAGGGGAGCCTATCCGTTCTCTAGACATAAGCATTCTCGATGATGTTCTCGCAAGCTAATTTGACGACAGCTACGACTCTATGACGCTGAGGGCACGGATTTCCATCTCATTTTGTTGCCCCGTGTGGGAATCAACAGATGCCGGGCATGAGTAGAGTGCTACCCCTGTGTGGGCAGACCAAGAAGAACTCTCCCGAGTTGAGACAATCAAAGTTGCACACACAGCTCCCTGCGGCAACTACTCTCACATAAACTCACGGCTGGTTCCACGCTGTGACCATTACTCAACTTGGATGCCATATCACTTACAACTTACCAAAAGCCCTGCAAGAGAAAAGAACAACGTCACAACGAAACACCATGATCAAACTATGCACGGGGGGGCAACACGGTATCCTGATGATGTTTATTTTTGGTTTATTCCTTCCACCATAGGTCAACTTTAATGTACTAGATAAGCAGCGAGAATATAGATCAGGCCCTTTACTCTGCCGTGGCACCATCGTCCTCGAACACGACGAGCACCGTGCCGGCCTTGCACTTGTCCTGCACAGTTCAAATTGAAACGAGTTAGTATGATAGGGAGCGGTATTGAGCGTCACAGTGAGAGACTTGATCGAAAATAGAACAATGACGGAGTCGCGAATTGACTTACACCTTCCTTGTGCGCGAGGCGCTTGATAACGCCGTTCTGCGGCGACCGGATGACAGTTTCCATCTTCATCGACTCGATGCTGTCGCCAACCAGTCCCAGTGATTAGTCTGAAAGAATTCGAGCAATAAAGAGGGGGAAAGGGAGAGGGGGTGCTTTTTATCCGGAAACACACAAGGACAAGAGCAAAACTGAGAAAGGGAGAAGATGAAAACTTACACAACCAGCGGCGCACCCTTAACAACGCGATCACCCTCCTTGACCTCTGTCTTGAGGATCTTGCACGGCATCGGCGCGACCACGGAAGCGGCCAGCTCCTTCAGACCTAGGGCCTTTTCGTACCACGCGGGCGTCACTAAAGCGAGCTGTGTCTTGGCGCCCTCCTGGAATACGCTAATCTTGTGGTCGTTGAGCGCATCCTGGACGACAGTCGTATCTATCCGCGCGTCGGAGAAGAAGCTCGTGACGTATGACGATGAGTCTGAAGGGGAAGACAAGGAGGAGGATGGCTGAGTGGACACGATATCTGTGAGTTCTCGCGCAGAGGTGGCGTCGCCGTTGATGGTTATTCGCGCATCAAAGAGCTGGTGGCTCTTTTGGGTGATGCTGACTTCAACGAGGGGAGCTTCCTTTTGGTCCAGGATGTCGAGGCACTTAAAGGCAAACTTCCTCTGAATCCCGCTCTGCCCGAAGCCAAGCGTGTCCCCATGCGGACCGGCTTTCGAGGTGGATGCTGACTGGTTCGCACGCACCAAGAGACCCAGGGCTGCTTGAACGTAGATCTCATCCTTGGTGGCTATCGGGTCGAACAGCTCCTGCTTGTGCTTGTCGATGAAGCCTGTCTCGACGTCGCCCTCAATGAAGGCGGAGGACCGGCACAGTCGCTTGAGGAACTCGATGTTCGTGCTGAGGCCGACGACCTCGTAGTCTCGCAACGCGAGTTCCATCTTGCGGATCGCTGTCTCGCGGTCGTCGCCGCGCACAATGAGCTTTGCAATCATGCCGTCGTACGCCTCAGAGACAGTGTCGCCCTCGACGAAGCCGGCATCGATCCGGATGTCCTCGTTTGTCACCGGGGTCTTGAGGTGCACCAGCTTGCCCGAGTCGGGCAGAAAGCCGCGCTCAGGGTTCTCAGCGTAGATGCGCGCCTCGATCGCTGCACCTCTGGCCTTTATCCGCTCGACAATCTCTTCTTGGGTGAGGGGCAGCTTGGCGCCAGCCGCGACGCTCAGCTGCCACTCGACGAGATCTGTGCCAGTCACCATCTCGCTGACGGGATGCTCCACCTGCAGGCGTGTGTTCATCTCCATGAAGTAGAATTCGCCGCTATCTTTGTCGAGGATGAACTCGACGGTGCCAGCACCGACGTAGCCGACCGCAGAGGCAGCCAACCTCGCCTTCTCCCATAGGTCTAGGCGTGTGACATCGTCCAAATCCGGGGCCGGCGACTCCTCGAGGATCTTCTGGTGCCGCCTCTGGATGCTGCAGTCACGCTCGCCCAGGGCGACACAGTTTCCATGCTTGTCGGCAAAGACCTGTACCTCGACATGCCTCGGCCGCACAATGTACTTTTCGACCAGCATGACCTCGCCGCCCTCGCCAAAGGAGGCCTTGGCCTCGGCCCTTGCACTCCTGAGCTGCTGTAGGAACTCGGCCTCCTCCATGACGATGCGCATGCCCTTGCCACCTCCACCACGCACACTCTTGAGCAGCACGGGGAACTTGATGTCCTTAGCGTGTCCCAGGAGCTCCTGCTCCCCTTGCTCGCTACCGTGGTAGCCAGGCACGCAGGGGACGCCCGCGGCCGTCATGATCTCTTTACTACGCGCTTTGTTGCCCATGTCGGCCATGGCCTGAGCTGGGGGGCCGACGAACACAATGCCCGCCTGCTCACACTTGCGGGCGAATTCTGTGTTTTCCGAGAGGAAGCCGTAGCCCGGGTGGAGAGCCTGAATACCGTGCTGCTGGGCGAGCTTGACAATGCGGTCGCCGTCCAGGTAGGCATTGGCGGCGCCGAGGCGGATGGCGTGCGGGGAGCAATTGGCATGCTGCGAGTTGGCGTCCACATCGGTGTAGAGGGTGGTTGTGCGGATGCCCAGGCGGGAGGCTGTGCGGTTTATACGCAGCGCGATCTCGCCCCTGTTGGCTATCAGGAGCGAGGTGATGGGTGTGATCTGAGGCTGTAGAGAGGCGCCGTTCGAAATGTGGCGAGGAGCCGCATTGCGACGAAGATGCCGGGGCCTGATGGATCGCATGGCTGTTGATGAGTTGTGGTAGGTAGGCCTATTTCTGTCACTCAATTGTGGAAAGGAGTAGACGGTGATATTGGAGGGGAGACGCCGACGAGGAAAGTGCCTGCCTGCTTGCGGTTTGCATGAACGGCCGTGACTTTTGTTAGAGAGTCAAGCTTGGAAAAACCAAGCCCGCACGCTCGTGGCTTTCGGGCGGCACGGATAGGTGCGGCTTACCCCGGAATCCCAGATTCCCCGCCAGAAGCCGAGATCAGCTGCGCGACCCCAAACAAACTCCAAGCCACACTCTACTGCGTGCTTAGTACTGTTGCGGGGAAAGGCCGGCCATGGCCCAAGCTTCTGGAATTCGGAGCTGGCCGGGGGCCGCAACACGTCACCGTCGTCAGTTGGGGAGTGCCGGCCCCTCTTTCTCACAACCCCGCGACCAATCGAGACGACAAATTACAAGTTGTCGGCCGGCGTGTTTGGAGATCACCAGCACCTCCCAAGTTCGAGGGGACATCACGTCAGGCACCACAACCACAACCATAACCACAACTACCACACCAGGGCCATCTGCAACTCACCATGGCTCACGTCACGCTCAACCACGAGGCCTCAGCTGGCGACACGCACAAGCAAGTCGTCACGACGCTGCCGTCAGAGGTTGTCCAGTGTCTCGAGAATGCCCGCTTCGTGAGGCTTCCCTTGGCAGCCTGCCCTCTCACAATGCCAGCTCCCAATGACTAACACAGGATCCAGCTTCACCTTGCAACATGTGTCAACAACCAGCCCCACGTCTCGCTTATGAACTACACATATATCCCCTCCTCGCAGTACTCGTCGCGACCCGTCATCGTCATGACTTCAAACCCCTCGTCGAAGAAGACAAACAACATGATTGAGAACCCGAGCGTATCACTCCTGGCACACGACTGTACGTTCTATGCTCTGCGCTCAATTCTACAGCCCTCAACCCGCACTTCCCCTTCAAGACACCTCGCTGACAGTCATCAATAGGGGTCTCGCATCGGCCGCCGACGCACGGCCGCCGCCCATCCGGCGGCTCACCCGGTCCCGAATTCCGATCCAGTCTCGCCTCGCTTCTGGTGAACCTCAACACGAGCGCCGTCTCGAGCATCAGTGCTACCATGAACGGCACCGCGCAGATCCTCGACCGCGGCTCCGAGGAGGAGAAATACTACCGGGAAGAGCACCTTGAGAACAACACCTTTGATACGGAGGGGACTGCGATGTTCAATTCGCTTGCCGGAGGCGGAGCTCAGCCAGGCGACGGCGGCCGCGAGCACTTCGTCGCCGGCGAGGAGGTGCGGGTGATTGTTGTGCATATCAAGGACGTCAGGACGAGCGACTGGAAGGGTGGTGTAAAGGACTGGGTGATCGAAACGAGTGATGCTGCGCCGCAGCTTAACGGTGTGTAGCAGGCACCAATGCGAGTGACGAGTGATAGCACCGAACGCGGCCAGGATTTCCGGGTCTCGGGTCTTTGGTCTCTGCAAGTTTGTAAACGTGTCAGACGGCAGCGAGCATTCTGCTGGATTTGAGGGCTTGATTAGGTAGCCACGTTGGAAGGCAATATGATGCTCGGTATAGCCTATGAACACCGGTTTCATTATACTCGGACAAGGCGGACTGATTTGCACAGCAGTCCCCCCAACCACACCCGCACGTGTGCCAATAGTTAAGCGTTCACCCACCCAAATTTCACTTAGACAGAAGCAGGTATTGCTTATTAGAGCTCAATCTGAAACCCGTTTTCAGCGATTGTCTACGGATTGATTTGCCCACGTTCTAGAGATCCTGCTTTTCATGCCGGCCTCTCCGGCCTCTCCGGCCTCGGAAGCTCCCGGTGGATCGACCCGCTCCGCTGGACGAGATCCTTAAGAGGTAGGGTACACTAGTGTACACTACACTACACACCTTGGCTAAGGTACGCTATTATAGGCCCCGCCTGGGGATCTACAGGGCAAAGACACGCCACGGCCGAGTGCTGCTAAATTTAATTCTTCGGGATTCACAAACGGCACCCGGCGTCGACGGCCGTGGTTTGGCGCCGCAAACACCCCGACAAACACTTCCGTCTCCCGCACACATCCCACACATTATGGCAGCCGCGATAGCTTGTCGCGTGGCGGCAAAGACTGCTGCTGCTGCCCCCGCGACATCAACTGGCACATCAACAGTCCTACGTCATCTGCGCGTCGTATCCTGCGCGGCGACACACGAGTACCCGACCTACGCCAACGTCGAGCGCCTGCAGGCGCGCCTGCAGCGGGAGCTACTCTCTTGGAAGACCGCCGCCGCCGCCGCCGCCGCCACCGCCGCCGAGGAGGAGGACACAACGAGAACGACATCGTTGTCTCCAAAGCGACCACCACAACCGCCCCCGCCAACGCTGATATCATTCACCCCTCAACCCACCTACACCCTGGGCCGGCGGCAGACCGCACCCCTCAACGACGCCGAGCGCGCGCGGCTCACCGCGCCGTTGACCATGCCATCATCACCATCACCATCACCATCATCGATACCCACGTCAGGAACAAAGACATTCACGCCCGCCGTCACCGGCGCCCAGCGCGGTGGCCTCGCGACGTACCACGGCCCGGGCCAGGTCGTCCTCTGGCCCGTTATCGACCTGCGCTCCCCGTTGCACCGCGGCTTCAGCGTCCGCGACTACGCATGCTTGCTCGAGAAGACCACCATCGCCGCCCTTGCGAAATTCGGCGCGGGACAATCTGGGGGCGACGGCCTGCGCGGGTTCACCACGGAGAACCCGGGGGTGTGGGTGCGCCGCCGTCGTCCTGGCCATGGCGGCGGCAGACACGCACAAGGCGATGACGAGCGCAAGATATCGGCCCTGGGCGTGCACCTGAGGCGGCACGTCACGGGCCTCGGCGTGGCCGTCAACTTCGGGATGCCTGTCGCGGGCCCGGAGGCGACTAACCCCTGGGCGCGCATTGTCGCGTGCGGGCTCGGCGATAAAGGCGTGACCAGCATCGCGGCAGAGACTGCTGCTGCTGTTGCTTCTTTATCGCCAGAAGGAGAAGCTGGAACAGGAGATGTACGACATCAGCAACAGGCTGACGTCATTGTCGGGCCGGAGGCAGACTCCACAGCCGCCGAGATTGCAAATATCTGGGCGGCCGAGTTCGCGACCAGACTCGGCCTCTTGACAACGTCAGCGACGACGACGGCGACCGGGGCCTCGCCAGAAAATGGGGCAAAAGGGTCAGAAATCGCCGCATCATTCTCGTCTCCTGCCGTAGTCATGGAGCATGTAATTGTAAAGGAGGGAGAGGGGGCGGGCATCGACTGAAAGCGAAGCAAATGCGTAAAGGCCCAGAGGTATAGGGTGGTAACCCCCCGGCCCCGTTTGTGGTCGTTCGTCTGGCAAACGCGTGGCCCGGCACCACAAACCCCTCCGAACAATGGCGAGTTTATTTCGTCCTTTGCTTTACCAAACAGCGGCCTGGATACCTTTAGTACCACCGTCGTGGGACATCCACTTACTATCCTACCCCGGCCGCCTACGCCGCCTCGCCACTCGCGCTTCATCCTCCGTTCCAGCAGCACTGGATGATTGGTCTGAGTGAAACCTTATAGCTAAAATAAAGGCTGAACGTCAGGCGGGTCCTTGCTCCATCACACATACGCATGCGGGTCCTGGGGTACACTCTAGGACATTCTCATCATCATGCCTGGCCAGCTCGTTATATTGGACTCTCATCATAGCCGTCCCCGCAAGGATACAGTGACCCTGCAGAGTCAATGTACCCCAACGAACGCAGGGCCAGTGTATGGTGTAGAAGCTATTTCTAGGGTCTTGGAAATAATTGCTCGCTAGCCAGAAGCAGCGTGGCTCGAACTAGATGGCTACATATCATGGCCTACACCACTTAATTTCCAAGGACTTAGCGGATATAGCTAGCAGGTGTTATGCAAGTGGCTATATTTATATAAAGAGCGCCTAGTCACATTCAGTTAAATCCGAGCATTAAGGCCAGGTTTGGGTTTGACGTATCCATTCGACTGCATTCGGTAGGACTGCTTAGTCCCCCAGCTTCGGGCTCGATGTAAAGTAGAAGCTGGACTATCTAGACTCTCGACGCCAATGGCCATGTGAGGACCAGGTGATCTGCCTTTTCTGACTAGATGCTTTATTTCCTGGGGCCAAGCTTCAATTTGGGTACGTCTTCCGAGTCGGGCGAGTACATTTCGGGCTGGAAGTTATTATTACTGTAATGTGCCGTATTGAAATGACTGTTTTTGAATAAACTCGTGGTGAAAGTCGGCTCTTTCGTTGGGCTGCTTTCATTCATTTCCGGTAGACTTGGGAAATTGTATTTGCTAAAACGCAGCGGGTGGACCGTCATGGGCTTCGCCGGGTGATGTTGGGAATATCCCATGTCCTGCTGCTGCAACGATGTCGAGCTCGTCTCGGCGATGCTATCGCTATACGGTGGTGTCGTCCACGGCACGGGGCTCGGGGAGTAGAGACCCGAAACTGCAGCTGAACTCGTCTGTGATGACAGCATCGACATGCCCTGTGGACCAAACCCTGGAATCAGAGCTAGTGTGCTCATGTTCATTGACATATACTCTTGCATAGGAATTGTTCCCTGGATTTGCTGGTGCTGGGTGAAGGACATTGCCCGATTCACTTGGAGATCCGTCGAGGAAACGGGTAGCGGTTGTGAAGAGAGGACGCCCTCGTTGTATAGTACGTCGTAGTGTCCCGGCCGATAGAGGAGGTGGATCATTGGACCCAAAGCCATTGGGTCTTGCCCGTTTGCCTCCTCCGGCATGCGGTGCACGTTGACTTTGTCGCCAATGCTGCGATCGAGATATGCGATCTCGAGAACCATGTTGGCGGGTTTGAGTAAAACATCGACGAGTACCTTGACGCTGATATGGTCGATCTCGACGTCGGTCGGAAGGACTGTGCCTTCAATGTAGGTGGTAATGTCCGTGTCCAGATAGGGCTCGAAATCGGCTGAGTTGCCTTTGAGCCACGAAGCCGCAAGCAAACGCAGATGGTAGACGATAGCGGCTGAAACGTCGCGATCGTTGATCTTCTGCATGAGGGAAGGCATAGCGTCTTGACTTTGTGTAACGCACGTCAAGATTTCCCGGAGAAGGTCCAGCGTCTCGGATACCATGTCCTCAAAAAGCCATCGGTCATGACCGCCAACCTTTTCTATGAAGTCGCTAAGACCAGTCAAACGATCGAGTTCGTTCTGGATCTGGCCAATGTCACACTTCTGTATCAGCTGCTCGAAATAGCTGAACCCGATAGCTATTTTAGAGAAAAGCCATATTAGCATAAGATAGTCGGGCATAGTTTTAAAGCAGGCAATGTTGCTTGCTATCCATTAAAAGTAAAAGTAGGCGCCGGGTTGCAGCCAGAAACCACATACCTCGCCAACCACAGTTGCCGTCACCTTGTATCGGGCGGTAGTGGGAATACGTTTGCGAGAGAGCCTTTGTACAATTTGATTAGCAACTAATTTCTCCGCTGGTCTTGGATAGCAGATGTGGGTGAAGGGCGAGGCACTTACGATTGTCTTTGTGACATAAGTTGGGTCCGCCTTTGCATACTCTGCGGTGATGGCCTGGCTTGCGGTCTTGTCGCCAACAAGAGCGCCCTGTCATGTTGGCGACAATTAGCTTCCATTGCGCGAGGCGGCGTCGACGTGTGCCATCTCGGTGAGACATGCTGGCTGGCACGGAGGGCAGAGCCATTCTTAGAAGACTGCACGTACCTCGAGCTGCGGCTGATACGCCCTCGCTGCTGCCTCCTGCTGGGCCATGTCTGAGTCTGGCGACTGCTCCATCTTGAGGCCAGTAATGCCAGGTGGGCCAGGCCGACCTTGATGGCGACGATAGTGTGCCTGCGAGGGCAGCTGAGGCGGGAAAGACTGGGGCTGTTGGTGCGGAGCGCCAAAGAGAAGCTGGGCGGGGGCGTGGTGAGAAGAGGGCAGGGTGAAGCTGGCAGTAGTCTCGGAAGCTAGATTAGTGGTGAAGCCTCGCCTGCTGTCGTCGAAGGTTGTTGAGGGCAATAAAGGCTGGTGGTGCCTCTGGGGGTTTAAGCTGGGATAGCCCGGCGACTCGGCAGCAGCTACCAGGTCCCTCAGGTTGATGCCGTGGCCGTGGTGGTGGTGGTGGTGGTGGTGGAGGTGCAGGCCTTGGCTGGGTGGGCCGGCCGCGCTGGAGACGGGGATCTGGAAGTAAGGGTAGCTGCTGCTGCTGCTGCCAGCAACAGTGCAGGTGCTGTTGGCCCCAAACACTGGCGGCGGAGGGTGGAACGGGATGAACGGTGTTGGTTGCGGCTGGAACATGCCTGCCAGCTCGTGCTCTCTCCGAATGCCCTCTTCTGACCAGGACAGACTGCGCAGCGACTCCAGTCTACGACGTCACGCTGCAACATCCAACTCGTCGGCCTCGAGGTCCCAAGTGCAGCCCCTCTGCTCTGCAGCCAGACGTGGCAGGCTCCAGCAAAAAGTAACAGGCAAAAGCAAGCACAGGACAAGGTCGGGCCGTGTGCAGGCGGCGTGATCGAAGATGGGCTGCAGTGGCAGTGACGATGCCGAGCAACGGGTAGACTGGAGGGAGGGGCTTGAAGGAAGCCTTTTAAGGTAAGTGCCCGGGGCAGCTCGAGTTATGAGAGAGGACAAGAATCATAATAGGTTCCAGGGCGGCCCAAGACAGGTGCGAGCATCGGATGTTAAATAAGGCAGGATGTTGAGAGTGCCATGGCTGGCAGTAATGCAAGTGGCACGGGGCACATCCATGGATGGGAGCAGATATCACGCCCTGCCTCCCCGCCCAGCTAAGGCCACTCCGCCATCTCATCACATTCCGCATACCGCACTCGGTAGCTCTAGTGTCCTCGGTGCATACTGCACTACACTGCCCGCCCCGGGTGGGCTAAGAGTTACGCACACTCCTGCATCCATGAGTTGGGTACTGTCAATCACGAGCGAGCGATCTGTCGGGCCATTGCTCGCCCACAATCCACAATGCAGGAGCGACATCTCCGCCTCCACCAACGCCAGGCCCGCAGCAGCCCCCCTGGTCGTCCCCAGGCCTGCCCTTCACACCAACAACCTTCGAACAACTAGAGGCCTTGATGTCGGCCATGCAAATACCGCCAGACCTTCGGCACAATTTGTGGCTAGACCCGGCCAGTCACACCATCCCGCTGGCCGCCTCTATGCCGATGATCCTCGCCTTCTTGCTCCCTCCTGCCGCCCGTCGGCCATGGCACGATCGCCGCCGTGAGCTCGACGCACTGGGGCGTGTCCCTGCTGGCGCCCCGTCGCCTAGACACATCAACCTTGCTCATCACGGTCCACGACCCCGGCTTGCCAGACGGCCAGGCGGGCTTGATGTCCTCAGCAGTAGCTAGCGTCTTTCCATCCAAGGTTTCCCCATCTCAGCCTTCGTCCACAAGCCCGCCGATGAGACACGCCCACACATACGACTGCAATCTCTGCGAAGCACGCGTCCGCTGCGTGAGGCGCACGAAGCATCTCCGGCGGCTCTTCGCGGGTTATCTTCTCACAATGGCGCTGTCGCCCGCTTCGTGACAGGTGATTGGTCCTCCAGGTAAGCTCCGACCTCAACGAGTCCAGTCCAGCAGACTCCACCCATCTCGAGTTGCCTACAGTATCGGCTTGACGAACCTGGCGAGACAGCACCCTTGGTGCTCTATATAGCCAATAATAGACCTCAGAGCATGCGGGTGGAGGTAATTGAGGCAGTGTCGTAACGGCTTGCCCGGGCAGACAGAAACGTCGGCCACAGCTATGTAACTCGAATTATCATTACGTTACGATCGAATCCAGCTGAGGTAGCCTCTCAGCTTGTCCCATCTTGGTGCTGGGTTGGGTCTCATTGAGGAGGACTCGACGCCTGTCCCAGCTTTTCACAGGTCAAGCCACCCCTAAGATGTTGTCGAGCGTGGCAGGGTTCTTCCACAAACTTTGCAACTGGTCATGTCACACCATCATCTGGCTGCCAATCCGGGCAGTCAAAGGCCCTCGTACAGAATTGTACTACGAGACCCAAGATACCTGCACAGAGCAAGCCACCTCTGTCACGGCCCAATTCTATCACGGGCCATTACATTTTTCTTCGTTATGGTGGGAAGTACTCTATGACCTAGGATCTGTTAACCGCAGGGCCTTTCGGTGGATCTTTCACCAACCACCCTGGCCCGGACTTGCTGGTGCCTCGCTCGTCATCGACAGTAACGAAGCTCGACACGCCCACCCCACGCCGTCGCACACAAATGGTAGTAGTGCAGCAGCTTCGAGACTGTCCTAGCCTACAGCAACTACTTACCTCATGCAGGCAACCACGAGTGCTAAGGAATTCACCAAAGGCCGGCAATTAGTGACGACCGAGCAAAGCAAGATAGAGCTTTATATGGCGCAGAGTCGATACTGACCTAAGTACACCTGCCATGTAGTTCGGCCGACCTTATTCCTTGGAAGTTTCCGCGGAGATTGGAACCGTATGACGTCTAGTCATCCAAGCTCCAGGTGAAGTAACGGACTTACAAACTTCTAATTATGTGCAGCATGCCCAAGCCAATGTTGTTGCCAGTGTTTGCAACACTCGCGATGACTCTAGAGAAGCTTCAGACCTAGCCTATCATATCAAGAAACGCTGGCAGCAACAGCTCCTTTCTGGGTCAGGACATGGTCAAGGGCACCCAGCAATGGTTCATGCAGGTGGCCGGCTGGGCGGATCTGTGGCCGGCACCGACGCACATCGCATACAGGATGCATGCATGCGTTGGAGGGACATTTCTCGACTAGCAATCGGTTGCTACTGGGAGTTGCGGCCTCACAAACGACTCGTCCACTCCGGGTCGCTTCCGTGACACAACCTTGCCAGCCTGCCGAGCTTAGCCGCTCTTTCACTCAACCTTGAGTGCTTGCCGTCTCCGTGGCGCCGTAAGTCTTGTGTGCTGAGCCGCGCTATGCTATCGGCAAGGGTCACGGGACATCGAAGCGGCACCTATCTCGGAGCCATACCGAAATGGAGCTGTTCCCACCAAGGCGAGAGAGCACATCATCGATACGAAGCATGGCCACAGATGGTTCAAAGCTCGAATGCAAAGCTTGATACGCACAATAACCATACGGGTTAAGGCCTGTTTACAGCCTGTGAAAAGATGCCCCAAGGCGCCACGGATCGCGGCGGAAGCCAGCCCGAATCTTGGAACTAAACTGGTTCCCGCTGCCAGCGAGCAAAAGAAAGTATGAGCTCCACTCTTAACGCCATTGGTCCAGCGCAGAAACATCCACACACCTGTCAAACTTGCAGTAGCGCACATCCTGCTTGCACCGCAATGCAGATCCTCCTTGCATCCTTGTTCAAGCATGTGCGGGCTGGAGTCTGTATTTCATGAGCATGGGATTGATGCCGGCACAAGTCTTTCATGAAGAACCACTACAGCATGGACTTACTAGTCGACGCATCAGCGTTTCTCACGCGTGACCATTCGCATGCTCCGATATGAACTTTTCGAAGTGAGCAATTGTGGGCACAGCTTTTGAGAAATAGCACAGGTTTTGCGTTAAGCCGTCGCCCGAACTTTAGCGACAGGTCGGGTTAATTACCGCCCGATGCTCTTCCGATGCTATGGTCTCTACGTCACGACTTAGTATACCTTGCCTACAATTCTGCCACGAAATGCGCAGGTCTCAGGATGTCAATCCACTCCACAAGCTGTGCCAAGCCTGTAGTGGCCCTTACCCCCTATGACAATGGTTTTGTTAACAGTAGGTAGTGCATTGTCCCGTGTTTCTCTTGACTCAGGTTTTTCATTCGCTCACCATAGGCGTATTCTTTCTAACCGACGTAGTTTTGATGCCCCAGCCCCAATTACTCACCACCTATCAACAGGGTTCTACTAAGGGGTTTCTGTTGTGCCGTCAGGCTTCACGCTACCCAAGACTAGCTAGACACATTTCGGAAGGGTGCTGCCGATGACAAGAAGACTCTGGACAGCACACTCTAGCACATGCTCATGCTCAGGAGCCAAGTCCGTGTGATGATGTCGTCTATTGGCTTACTGCTAGCGGTTCATACCAACGCGCCCAATCATGAGCGATGTCCACACACTTGAACAAACTTTCCTGGGTCTATCAGCCCCGTGCACGTGGATCCGAACCACCAGCTTGGGAAACGAACCACAGGTCCGCAGCACCCCGGGAGTTAGGGGAAGGATGGAGGGGCGTGAGAATGCGGTCTCAGGTGTGGATTACAAGTTCGGCTCTCAATGACGAGCCGGCATCAGGCCTAACGATCCTGTGCGCGCCAACAACTCGCACGAAGTGCAAGCAAAACCCTGAATCATGTTATCATACTGAGTGAGCACACCCCTCGAATTTCCCTCCTGATACAATTATGTACGTATATTCCCACACCCCAGATCCCGTTAGCCCAGAAACCCGGGACAACTCTATATTTGGGCCTCGCCTAGGCTAGGGTATCCTAAATCCTGCATTTTGACCGGAAGAACTCGTGTCCAAGTAACCCTGGCCAAGTCGCAGTCTGCTCGCCTCATATTACTGAGGTGAGGCAATCACCTATGGACAGGCCATACATCGGGGACAGATGCTTATCAGCGTCCTTAGGTCCGGGTCTAGAATACCAGAGTTGCCGTGCTCGCCAGTGGCTTTGTAAGCAGCGAATGCGAACCAAAATGGCGCTATCCAGCCAGCACGTTTGCATCATCTTGGCTTTTTCAGCTACGGGTAAGGTGCGGAGCGGAGCCTCACTATTTTCTGACCGAACAGACCAACAGACTAAACGTCAATCAGCTCGCGTACTCAAGCCAATCGCAACTCCAGAAGACTAGCGGGTGATCTGCGCACTCCTTCAGGTCCGGTGGGATCGCAGGCACACAGTCGAGGAGGCCAGCAGAGGCCTCGTGCAATGCCGAGAGGTGGAAAGATGTCATTAAGAATTTGCAACGGCGATCTTCAGCCTTGAGAAATTGCCAGGCACTGTGGCGTTGTTTGTTGGCTTGACCTTGGCCCACGAGAACCCTGTCGAGGCCTGTTGACAAGAAGTGGTCGGGCCGCGGTCCCACATATGCTTCAGGGGACTCCGGACCGTCACTCCTTTCCACCAACCTCGACTGAGATAACCCTGTCTTTCAGCTGGTGCTTGACGTCCGCTGAGTGTCGGTCCAAGCACCAAGCAGCAAGCAGCAAAGCATTGGCCATGGACACATTGTCAAGCGTCGGGGAGAATATCGAAACAACCCGGCTCTGCGATGGCCGTAACGCCCAGTCTACACAGTAAAGCTAGCCCGGAGTGTATTGTGAAGCACATTGCGAAGCAGACAAGGTCCAGTGCTGAAAGGCCCAGATCAACGACACGTCTTAGTCCGCATCGTGCGCCTTACTCAGCCAACAGCTTGTGAAAGCCGTCAACCATGATGATGGGCCAGCGCCACTATCGTCATAAACGACATCAGCAGCAGCAGCAGCAGCAGCGCCAGTACATAGTATTCCTTCAGGCATCCGCCCTTGCTTGTTGCGCTCCTCTGCCGGACCCAGAGATCTGGGACAATGGTCTGCAGCACACCATCGGGCTTTTTGGCTGCTTTCCATGCGAGCATGTTGCATGAAGACGTGGTTGATGATCAACATTGCTGACCACCATCGGTTCCGTCCTCGTCTCCATAACCAACGTACGGTCACCGCCGCGGTCAAATCTCTGAGGGCTGTCACTCGGCGCCACTGATAGTGATATCCTTGGTGGAGCCGCCTGGGCACAAATCAGAAACACCTCTATCCGAGCTTGTGTGTGGCGTCAAGAACTGCTGGACAGGGCTGCGAGTGGGTGTGGAGCGAGAGATGGTGTGCGGAGAAAGTAACCTGACCCATGATCTTACTACTCAACTCTCGTTGCTTTGACATTTGCTTGGCCCACGAAGGGCTAGACGACGGTGCTGCTGATCACAAGTTCAGGGGGCCACATGCAAGTCTTAGGGTCCGATCTGGGTCCCTTGTCAACATCGAAGCTTATCCCACGAACGCGCCAACGGCAAAGATATCTAACGTTCACGAGCTGCTGCCCCGAATAGGGAAGAGGCCTGCGTGTGTTCTGGGAATATCGTTTCACGACTACGAGAGAACGATATTGCCAAGGCGCGTGCGCTCCCATGGCTACACTTATGCTCATCGTTAAGTCCGAGTCCCCGCTGATCAGTGTCAGCATTGTAATTGCATCGACATCGCCGCCACCACCTTCAATGCCAGATTGGCTGCATGGCTCGAAGCCGTTAATTTTGTATCTGTTAGCAGACGCTTAGGACACGCTGTTGGGCTTGAAGCCGTCGTGGTGCGGTAAAATAACGAGTTTGCGAGGCAGCGGTGTGATTAAATCCGCCAAGTACAGTTGTTGACGCGCACCTTACCTGGCTTGCACCTCCGCGCCTCGGCCCAATTCTGCCAGAGAGAATTCCTCCTGGTCTCTGCCCGTCAGCTTACTGTGGCATTCGGCCGTTGTTGAAAGCCTTCCTAGATGGGAGCGTGGTGCTGGCCGGTGCGAAGATCGACGCAAATACTCCGTATGTAGAAGGGTTATTCGACATGCTCCATGTTCCGGGTGTCATCATCCGGAAACAAAACGTCCTCGGGTAGAGGTCCCGGTTGCCTACTACGACGCTAAGGAAAAACTGATCAGAGTCTTGCAAAGATGGTTGGCTACAGGTATATCTAGCTATCACCGGGCAGAAGGCCCGGCAATAGAGTCCCAGCTGTCTGTAAATGCGAGGTTGCCCCCTTTCTCTCATTCCCCCCTTGAGTACTAGATTGCGAATGCGCTGCAAGGCGCTGACTTGACCGCCTGTTTTGCGCCAGCATCAGCAGAATGTCTCTCTGGCTGGCGGCCTGTCTATGTGGCTGGCAGGTTTGCTGGGGCTTGGCACCTTTTCCACAAGATTACAAGCTACGAGCGAGTGTCTTTGGTCCATGGCCGAAGGTTCCCTGTCCCAAAAGTACGTGTACCAAGAGGGAATTGCTGGTTGCATGAGTGTGTCCCACGAAGTACGTCAGCGCACATCGGAACGCACTGTGAAAATATGTACAAACATTCCGATTGATGCAAGAATGTTTTGCCGGCGAGTGTCTCAGAAAAGCTCCCGGTACATCAAGGAGCCCACTAGACCTAGCGTGTCCCAATGTCCTCGTCTTGAATGCGACGTTGAGTGCGAGTATCACTCTAGACGCCGTATGCGTGGGTGGGCGGCCAAAAAAAAAAAAAAAAACGGGACAGCGCGGAGCAGCCATCACAATGGGGTGTCCCGTTCTTTTTGGCCACCGCCTCGGGCCGTTGCGGCGTTGTGCTTGGTTGCATGATGGCGAGTTCCCCACTGGCAACTTCTTTTTTTAGCTTTTCTTTTTCTCGTTCATAGTACTCGTACGAAGGACCGGCACATTGACAGGGGACGTCGGGGCTGACGGAAGAAAAGTCTCTGTGCTACCTTTAGGTACCCATACGTGCGCAGGTCCTTGGGGTGTTTCGAAATACGCAGGTCCAGCCGTCTGTCATCGCGGTTGCATTGCTGGAGCGTAAGTACAGTGGCTTGACCCCGTTATTACATGTGTTCTGGCGCTTGCTGCCGGAGTTTGTTTTGGTTCTCAATGCTACAGCCAAATATTGGAAAAGTACTAGCAGGGGTTGTTTTTATGGTTGGTTCCTTAAAACCCTGTAGATCTGTGCTTGCTCCCGTCCGCCCATGAAGCTCTCGAACCTCGAAGCTTGAGACGTGGTTCTGGCCCGGGCTTCTGTGCGTCAAGGGGCAAATTAAGAGTTTATTACATGCAATTTTTGATAACAAAGTGGTACGAGTTGGAGTTATGGTGCTCTAAAGGCATTCATTAGGCCGAAGGAAAGCCTCTGCCCTCCCAAAATGCGACGTTGCCGGCATCCAGAGACGCCAAGGCGTTCTGGACGGCGAGGATGAAGAACCATCGTCCCGCGGCACGGAGTACGCCGTCCGCGCTCGGGATGTGCTAATGCCCGAGATTCCGGTACATGCAGTATCCTAGCAGAAGCCGAAACACTAAACTTGAGGCTCTGTGCCTGTCTCTAGCGACGCCCACCGCTTTGGCCATGTGTGTGTGTGTTTGTGTCTGTGTGTGAGCTGGCGGAATTACCGGTACCTGGACCGCGCCGGACCATGTTCTCCCCGCGTGCCTTATACACTAGCACTGGGGAAGGGGCCAGGGGACCTCGGTCCTCGGAGTCTGGAGCAATTGTAAGCCCAAGGATTGCAGAGTGGCTTGGAAATAGAGTTGGTCCCTGCCCCAATAGACTGGATCGCGTGGCGCGGCGTGCGTGGGCTCCAGGATCGGAGGTTTCTTCCGGGACTTGCCGAGCAGGGAATGAGCCGAACCAATTCGCTTCAGTTCAGCTCGGTGAGCCCGTGCGATGGGCAAGTTAGGTAAGTCAGTGTAGGTAGACTTCGGCAAGTGGCTTCAGGGCGACTAGGCTGCGATGCAGGGAGGGGGTGGATGGTAAGACACTTCCAATTTGGAGTAGGCAGTGGTGATCATGGAGGTAGGGATGCAATGGCGTTAAGCTAATATTGTTTATTTTTAGCTTACCATGGGGGCAAGGCGATCTTCAGGCGGTGTAGCCTCGTCGGCACTGGCCATCGCTATTTTTTGTCACGGTGGGTGTAGATTTGTAGAGCCTGAGATGAGAGAGAGACAACGTGTATGTCTGCGTGGGTTTCATCTGCTTGGTGACTGAATCTTGTTTGGGCATCCACTTTCGAAATCTAGGCGCCCGACCTGGCCAGCCGAATGCACGCGAAAGTTCCTTAGTTGGAGAACTGGGCAGAAGTCTGGTCTTTGTCAAGAACTTGACTTTTTCGTGGCATGGCTTGTTCTAATAGTAATCTAAGGTCGAGTTGCTTTCAAGTCGGGGCATTGACGTCGTCTTTGGTATATATATATATAAAAGAACCAGGAGTTCCCAAGAAAAGTCATTTGTTATAAAAATCAACTATGAACAAAGAGTAAATGGCTGATTGTTCTAGTTGAATCGCGTCGAGGGTCGTTGAATTCATAGATATTAATGATCCCTCAATTGATATACAAATCAACTTCATCCTCATTGGCATTGGAATTGGCGTTGGCATTGTACTTTAGCCATCTCTGTTCTTTTTATCATTTCTTCTCTTTTGTCTTTTTTTGACCTTCCATCATCCCTCGTGAGGTGAAGTTGTAGATCTAAAATTGCAATGTCTCCAAACACACAGTTAAGAATACATTACAAGAATGTCAAGTTTTTGGGGGATAATTGTGAGCCCTAAAATCGGTTCGCCATCACATCGACGCGTGACAATGGTGCAATATTGATCTGCAACTTGGACTGAATTACACAGAAAGATCAACGATATCTTGCGTTGCTGTAAAGCCGATAAAATTAGCATGAAAAGAATCTCGTAGTGTGCAGTTTCTTTCCCATTGACGCAGGATTGAGTGGCGTGATGTTTGTGTAAATTCAAACGGCGCGAGTTGTCGTGGTTTGTCATTGTCCGGCCACGAGAGTTGCATGCTGCAACGGCGACGGCAACGATAACGATATCAACAACAAGTGCTCAAACGATGCCTGGACAGACTGCAGCACTCACCTCTAGCTAGCTACCACATATTCGCTATCCCAGAGCGCAGCTCTGGGTCGGCGCAGGTTGCCTAGCTCCAGGCACGAATAGTCCGCGTGCCGTCTCCGGAGCAACAAAGCAGAGGCGCTGCCCGCCTCTCCACGCCATGTCAAGGCAGCACGCCAAGCCGCAGTCCTTCCATCCATCACCTCCCTCTCCCCTCCTACAGTGGGTGCCTCGTCGAAGAGCCAGCCAAGTCTTCCAACCTACGCGAGGCATCAAGCCTATTGTGTTTTCCCAGGCATTCCTCATCCTGCCCTCCGTACAAGAAGCCCTTCTGACCCTCCCACACCCAATCTCGCCCTGCCTTCGACATCACCACGTTTCTCACATTCTCGTCAGGAGATCAAAGGCAGTCTCCGCTGGACTTTTTGGGTGCCAGCACTCGAAACTCGACACCACTCCCCATTCAACATCACCAACTCAAAGCCGCCGTCGTCGCCACTAGCCAGACTTGGCCAAAAGACGATCATCGGCGGATGCTTCTTGGTATATCGCCAGTGTTGTGGCATTCCGAGTTGGACACAATTATCCGTGAAACAAATTAAGGTAAGTTGTATCATATTATCGAAGAAAGTGTCCTTGAGCAGCAGCTGATCGACGCAGGACAAAAGTTACAACACCGTGTTGTTTGGCTACTCTGTCGATACGCCACCTCGAAAGGAGAAACCATGGCTTACCGCAACGATGACATCCGCCATACCGGCAGCAACCCGATGCTGATGACGGCTTCAGCCAGTCGCCTGCAGCCGGCTCGCCAGCCCAGCGGCCCTCCGCGTCTCATGTCGGGCGCTGGCTCACGAGGTTTCTTGCTCCCAACTCCAGCTCCTACTCATGCTGCTCCTGCTCAGCAGCCCAATGTTCACGAAGCCGCTTCCGTTGAGGAGGTGCAAGCCCAGTTCAAAAACCACTTGGTCCTCGTCGACCCGCAGACCGGCGTTCGCCTCCTTTACAACCCTCTGGATGGCAGTTTGCGACCTGTTCCCACCTTTAGAATCGCTAACTTGGATTCTGGAAAAGCTGCTGCTCAACCCGATGTCGAAACGCCAGAGCAGCATCGAAAGGCCAAGCATGGCCACCATGACTATGATTATGTTTCAGCTCACTCGAACTCGTCCCGCTCCACGCCCAGCTCTCACTCCGTCACCAGCTCCTCAGCTGGCAGTCACGAGCAGCACCCACCGCACATTCAGGGGTTCCAGCAACAGACCCAGCAGCAAGCGCCCGTAAGCATTGTCCTCCCGGCTCTAGATGCCCTTCCATGTCCTCAGCTAAAACCCCCAACAGTACGCTGCCGAGTTCACTGCCAGATCTAGCCTCGCTGAGGGCCCAACAGATCTAGAGACACCCGAGGCTCAGGGCTTCCTTGCAGCCACAGATCCAACCAGTTTTTGGCCTCTTCCACCCATCCCCCCCGCGGCTTTGCATGCTCGAGGAATTGAGGTGCCTCTCCAGTTGGCTCGAAGTGCGTCCTACAACCCTGCCGGCCATAGCCCCATGGGCTCCTTCAGTCTCGAATCCGCGGCTGCGTTGTCGATGCTTCCACAGTCGCGGGCTACAAACTCAGCCCCCTCCAGGATTGTGACACCTGCTCATGTAAGTCAACACAGAACCTGGCCTTCTTTTGCAAAGTGCATAGTTCAGCATTCGTTAATACAGCTAGTTTTACAGTCAAAGATGCTTCAAGGTCCATTCACAGCACCGCTTCTGCAGCAGGGTCTCATGCCACTAGGACAGATCCCAGTAGCTGGCCCCGTTGAGCGTCTGATGAACTCCGAGTTCGAGCCATCTGATGGTGGTCCTTCCGATGGTGCTGCGGGATTCAGATACCACAACAGCCTGCACAGTGTAGAACGGCCTCGAAGCGCCGTTGCTGCCAATGGCATTCGTTCAAGACCGACCACCCCGTCGATTCATCCCACCTCGACATCGTGCGACGGTAACAACAAACATAACATTGGCCCAAGGGACGAGCATGGCCGACTTGAGGCTCAGAAGCCTTTGACTCGTCCTTCCGACTCGTGGCGTTCATCGGCCAGAACCACATCTGGGCCTGCAAGAATTCCTCGCGTCGAGGTCAGCCCGCCAGCTACGCTGCCAGCGCCTTACCTGGCAGCCAGCAATCCACCTTCGTCGTATTCCGCAAACCACCTCCTGGCTCCGATGAACTTCCAGTACGTAACCAGTGCCTCACAGATTATTCGCCCGCCCACAGCGAGTCTCCCGGTACAAGGCCACCCGCATATTGGATTCACTGGTTATTTGCAGCCCCAGGCTGCCTACCAGAAGTTTACACAGTCCCCCACCACGGGCCTTACCCAGGTCAACTTCACCCATGGCCAGGCCGTGGCCCAAGGCCCAACCTTTACCCCCATGGAAGGCCTCCGCAAGCAGCACACCCAGCAGGAGCCCTCTGTCTCTGTCTCTGCCTCTGCCTCCAAGTCCAGTGGATTCACCACCAGTGAGATCGACGAGAAAAAGTACGACGCCCTTCGGCGTAACCAGCTCGAGGCGACGGGCATGTCGGCCAACTACAAGGGCGATCCGTGGCTCTCAGGCAACCGGTCCGCCGAGATCCCCGACGACGAGAACACGGCCCTCTGGCTCACCAACCTGCCCCCAGACGTCGACTACCCGGCCCTGCTCGGCGCGATCCGCGACTGCGGCAAGGTCTACGCCTGCGTCATAAACTACCCCGTTGAGGGCAAGCATGCCACAGCCGCCTGCAAGCTCGTCTTCTTCGACACCATCGGCGCCAGGCGGCTCCTCGGCCAGTCCCGCGCGGGCGTGTTCCGTGTGCCTAGCCGGGACCGCAGCGAATACTACAAGCCGCGCGTCGGCCACAACCGCATCAAGTCGCGCGCCCGCGAGCCCAGCCCGCTCACTACCACTGACACCCACAGCGACACCACCACCGGTAGCCTGTACGGCGGCGTTGGCGCCCGCTATCTCCAGCCCGCGCCGCAATCGCGCTGCCTGCTCATCACGGGCCCTTCGTCCCTGGTCAACGAGCCGCACCTATCGCTCTTCTTCCGGAGCAAATTTGACTACCAGCTAGAAAGCGTCGCGACGCTGTAGGACAGCGGCGCCGACGCCCAGATGGAGTGGCGCTTCGGGAGCTTCCGCTGCCAGAGCGAGGCCGCGCGGCAGGCTATCGCCCGGGAGCGTAAGAACGCCCAGCTCACCGACGAGCAGAAGGCTCGCTGGGAGGCCATCCTCGTGACGTTTGGAAGGGACCCCTGTGCTCCTCTTTAGTGATCTCGTCGCCAAGGCGGGGAAAGTAAGTCGTGATGCCCGCCGCAAGAGAGAGAATGTCACTGCGAAGCGATTCGTTCTTGGGTGGCAGCCGACGGCAAAGGGCGGCTGACAAAAATCTGGATTGGGTACAGGCTGTCGACGAGGACAGGCTTCTGGCAACCGAACTAGCTTCGCCCAACTAAGAGCGGAAACGACGTCAAAGCAAAGGTAACTTCCCACGTCAAACGAGACGAACAGGAGATGTCCAGGGGATGCCAGTCATGGACAGGCCCAGCGGAGCAAGAATTTCGGGGCAAGGGTCTGGAGTCCTGGCGAATGGGTCGCAATTGTCTTGATATTGATTTTATCCTGTTTTCAAGTATGTAGGATCTTTAGTCTTTGATTGTTAAATTTCTTCAATTATGAAATTTCCCGTCGTCATACAGCACTCTCTGCGCAATAGACAGCGCCCTCTTGTCCATGTGGAAGCCACCTCTAGTGTTTAGTCGAGTCGTTTGAATAGCCTTCTTGATTTTCACAAGCTGGACGCTGGGTAAGAGGTGTAGATCGATACTAATCTCCCAGCTCTAGACAGCTCTTGCCTTCTACGAGAGTTAGGGTGAGGGGACTAGATAGATAGGCTACTGCATCGGCAGCAATTTCATTGCGAGACGAGAACTATCTGCAGTATCCCGTGACGCTCATTGTCTGAGGCCGAAATAGTCTTCTCGCAATGGACAGTGGGTTGAAGTGTAGGTGAAGTCTCTCGTGGACATAGCTCAGTCACGAAACCACTTCATGACTGGGTCGGCATGTCGAGTACGACCATTCAGCCACAGGTCCATGCCTTGCTGTTGCCGACATGGCACAGACTTCCCAGCCGATGACAGCGATGCTCGAAGCCGCTATAGTACACCAGCCATACGAACTGTGCTCTGTTCCGAGCTGAAACCACGGTTGACCATCTTTTGTCGTGTCATCCTCGGGTGACTTGGAGATACCCAGGCAGATAAGGCGGACTATGCTTCAGCGCAACTTGATTGAGACCTCGAGGGCACTGACCATGCGGAGCCGCGAGTCGCCCTGAAAGCCGTCGTCCTCGTCATCACCCACCACAATGTCGTCGACAGCGCCAATGGTCGTCGTGCGGAGCCGCACGATGCAGTCCTTTTGCTTCTGGAAGAAGCTCGCGACGGTCAACACCTTCTCAATAGCGCGCCCCGTGCCTAGGATGAGGACCTCGCCCGAGGACTCAATGCCGATGCCGCTGTCATCGTTACCACCACCGCCACTGCTGCTGCCGTGGCGCTGGATGGCGCGCACGCGCTCGTCGAGAGATGCGTGCTTGCGGCTAGCGAGCTGGTTTGCAAATACGGCGGTCGAGGACGATGCGGTGCGCAGGTTCTTGTCTAGCTGCTTGCGCACACGCGCGGTGACGGAGCGGAAGGGCGTCTTTGGGCTCACGTGGATGCGGTGGACGCCGCTGCGGGAGGAGGCAGTGTGTTCTGGCAGCATGCGTTTCCTCAGTGTGGCACCTGTGTACCGGGTCAGAGACTATGGCTCGCACTGCTGAGAGTTGACTGGTGTAAAGAGGTTCTTACCTTGAGGAAGTGGTGGCAGCTTGGAGATGGAATCTGCGGATGTGTCCATGGGCTCACCCTCTGCAGGCACCGACATGTTGATAGGCCCCTTTTGGCGATCTGGCACTATCAACAAGCAGTGAGGTCGACCTGGTTTGCCACGCTGGATGCTGGAAAAAGGCCGACTCTTGAGTGCTCTAAGCCAAAGTCGGAACTTCAAGGATGCGAGCGGAAGGCTTGTCGCGATATCTCAGGAATTTCAGTGGAGAATCTGAAAGCGTAGCGCCCTGGTAGGGGTCTCGGACGCTGCAGGTCGTTGTGGCTGCCTGCAACCAGCGCCGCCGCATTCCTCCACAGAGCTCTACGGAGCTACCCCAACTCCACACTCTCTCCTCCACGACACCACTTGCGATACATATCATGGCTGCTCCGCCTGCTGTCATGGTCTGAATATGGCTGCCTGTCGACGCCGGGCTCCAAACTCCGTTCTCCTATGATCTGGCTTCTCTGACAGCTTCACCATGTCTGTCGAGATCTGGCCTCCCGCGGCGACGCCAGAGCAGCTTAAAGCCGACCAGGACGCCTCCGAGGTATGTCATGTGTGCACAATGACAACGTATGATACACGAGTCTGCCCTTCATGATGCTCGTTGACGACGACGGCTTTGTCCTCGTCGAGCCCTTTCACGTGCCATCCTTCTCTCTGCCCACCAAGTGTGCCCCAAGGGCCGTCACCACCAAAGCCCGCCGACGCCATCCGCTCGACCAGTCCATCCGCGCTCTGTCCCGCCCGCAGCCACTAATCATCGTACAGGCACGCGAGCTCGAATGGCTCCTCTCATCACTTCGCTCTACTCTCAAGTCGCTCAAGGGCGAGCTAGAGAACTGCTATGCCCTCCTCGCACCCGTCGAGCCGGGTTCCACCCTCGTCCTGACCACGCCGCGCCACGAGGTCGTCAAGGGAACCATTACCAGAGTCGGCACGCGCATCACCCGCGCGGCCATCAACCTGCGCCTCAAGACACTGCCGCCCCAGATTCTAACCCTCGCCAACGCCAACACCGCCACTGGAGACAGTGACGACCTGGACAGCGGCGCCGACATTCACCTCCAGCCACTAGCAGACCTTAGCACTCTACTCTCAGAGTCCGTCGACCTCCTCGCCCTGTGCGTCACCGAGTCAGCCGCCACCACCTCCACAGTCCCATCGGCGATACCGTCCAGGCAGGCGGCCCGGGTGGCACCATCCACGCTGTCCGCAGCAGAATTCCTCTCCAGCCAGCTGCGGCAGCTCGCGCAAAACTTGGGCGATGCCAACGCCATCCTCAAGGGCGTGCCAGACCCAGACCAGCAGTGGACGTCACGCTCCGTATCGCTTACCCACTTTGCCGCCCCCCGCTCCCAGAGCATCAGCTTCTACCTCGCCGTCCAGGACGCCAGCATCGTCATGTACGTGCGCGCCCTCGAGCCCGCCGACGCACCCATGAACTTTGGCGCCAAGCTCGCCTTCGCCATCGGTACCGCCCGCCGCCTCGAGCACGACGAGGCTGACAGGGTCTTCTGGTACGTCTGCGATCACGAGTCGAGGCCGGATGGATCCCCTGCCAGCGACGCCATGGGTGGTACTGGGCCTGCAGCGGCGCATAATGTCCGACAGAGAGGAGACGCCGGCGGTATATCGGCGGCAGCCAGGAAGCCACCCCCAAAAACACAGCAGCACCGGGACAAGGTCGACGTCTACGTGAGGGAAAAGGTCAAGGTCGAGAGCGCTGACCCGAGCCTACTCGCAATGTCAACTAAGCTGTCAGCCCTCGCAAACACACTTACTCTTGCTAGACAGAACCTGGCTGCGGTCATGGGTCGGGAACTTGATGAGTAGAATCGTGTGGGGCCCCCAGTACAAGAAGTTCCTGCTAGAGCTGCAAAACTGTCTTCAGAGAAATACGAAATCACAGAACAAATAGCCAGGTTATAGGGGCGTTCATATAAAGGCAAACCTCGCGCAGGCTCTCGACCTGTCTCATCAGTTTAGCGCACGGATCTCGAACAGTGCATGCCTGTGATTCTCATTGACAGCCTAAAACTCCTTGGACTTGTCGTCAAAATTACACAAGTACCACAAAGCCCAAAACTCATTACCACACGTGAGACAAATGCTACCAAGCCAGTCGGGTTTGTCTCACGAGCCGTGTGTAGTTCGAATTTCGCACAATCACTTCTGCGCCAATGTGCCCACTGCAGGACTATCTCTATGCGCTCAGTCTGGCCTTCGACGCATACTCAAAAGCGTCAAACGCTGGTGTCGTCGAGTCTCTAGGAAACTGGAGACCAAGGCATAGGCACCAGTACGCGGGACTTCATCGCCTGGATCAGCGGCACAGTCTTGTGGACCGTTTCAGCCCAGCCATCCTGCTTCCAGCTCTGTTCACGGCGGACCTTGCGCTCTTCCAGATTGGCGAACTGCCAAAGGTGGTGAACCGTGTTGAGATCTCCAACCTGGACGAACCAGGCGCCAACACCTTCCATGACTTCACGGCGAGCCTTAAGACCCCTTCTCCAGTGGTGCTCCCATTCAAGAAGGTTGCCAGGGTGCAGCGTGTATGATCGCAGCTCGAAGACGCCGCCAAGCTTCCGTGGGGCAGTTGTCGGCCAGAAGGAGAACTCCTGCATGATCGACGAGTTCTTAGACTTGATGAGCTTCTTCAGCTTCTTATCAAATTCGGGAAAGTCTGGGTGTCTGGAAATGGAGTTCAGGGACTGGTGGTAACCCTCATAGCGCTGATACTCCCAGATGTGTACTACGACATTGAAGTTATCCTGTTAGCAGTCGTGACATAGCAATGTTGCGCTGATGTGGCCAGTATATTTATTGCCTTCACAAGGGACTCACCAAAGGTATCACAGTCTCCGACTTCCGTGCGCCAGCTGCCGACAAGATTGACCTTGTTCTCCTCCATGGACGCCATCTTGGGATACCACTTTCCAACAAGCTCTGTGTACTCATCGACCTTGTCAGGCCAGACTTCGTGGAAGACAATGGTATGGACGTATTTGCCACGCGCCAGGACGGCAGAAAAGCTAGCCTCGATTTGGGCATCGAGCTCGCGGCCCTCCTTTGTGCCGTAGATGAGGTTGCTGATGAGGCCGTCAGGCCGTTCGGGTTCCTTCTTCTTGGCTGCGAGCCTAGCTCGTCGTTCTGGGAACGGGTACATGTCAGTTTACAAGTTATGCCAATGCACTGAGACGCGAGGGCTAGCGAGCGGTCTGCCTTGGTCAGTGACGACGTACCTTCGTCTCTGCGCTGCTCCACCGCCGCGAGATGGTCACGGAATTGCTTCTGCTTGGCCTTGAACTCCTCGACTCCATTGGGCTTGATGTCGGCGAGGGCAGGAACCTTGTGCTGAGCAGATGTTGTGGTGAACGCCCGCACGCCGCGGGGTGCAGCGACGGCCGCTCGGGAGACGCCACGAGCCAGCATTGTCGAGTCGTGACCGAGATGGATGTTCGGGCGGAGGAAGAATTGGAGTCGAAGCCGCGGGAAGCTGATTGTTGGGGCTACCGCAATCGAGGAAGCTCTGCAGCACACGAGCTCGATGCGTTCAGGTGGACTAGGACCACCTAGTTACTGAGGTGATGCCGTGGGGCAACTGACTGGAAACGGCTGAGTGGGAGCTGGGAGACTGCGGGTGGTTGTCTGTCTCGAACTGATTGGGGGAGGATGTGGTTTGCCGAGATGGAACAGGAGCATGGCTGGTACTTAGACTGTAGACTAGAGTTAGCCTGTACTGCACAGCTCCAGGCGAGCTGGAGGGGAAGTTACGACAAGGGACCTAGGCCGGGCAGAGGCCGTGCGGAGAGCTGTTGCACACATCAAACGGGGAAACCACAGCCCGGAGCTCTCTTTGGCGCCCTGCATGATTGGCTCCCCCGCATTATCCTCCAGCAGCGCGCTCGCCTCCAGGGCTAGCCACGATCGACAACGGGCACTCCCCGCCAAGCTGGGCAACCAACCGGGCAACCAGCAAGAATTGACACATTGACAGCTCTGCTTAACCACCGTCTAGTCTTGAAACTGCTTGGTCTCGATCGGGAGACTGTCTAGAGCAGGCGTGGCTGCCCGTGTGTGCAGGCCGCCGTTGTTGCTACCAATCTGGTCATACAAAGGAAGCTCGCCAGCTCGGCCAGATCTCTATCACAATCTGTGGAGCTTAGAAGCTGCGGAGATTCTAGCCCACTAGCCCACATGTGATGTCACCAAAGTTAGCCTTCGCAGTCTGTCCCCCACTCTTGGTGGATTCCTTCGGCGTGCCGGGTAGCCTCAGCCTTGGTGTTGTGGCTAATGGCCAGACAGCCACATCCGTGCTGTGGCGCAGGCTCAGTGCCTTACTCATCAGACTACAACAGGTCTAGCCTGGCGTCAGTGGGCTGCCCCGTCGTCGGAAGAGCTCGTCGACCATCGAAAAGCGCTCGTCCGAGAGAGCATTCACCAGTAGACCACACCACGACACCACGACACCAACCACAACCCCCACGGCCACTCAGTCCTCAATACCGTCACAATGGCTTGGTTCGGCATCACCCCTCTCAAGAAGTTCCCGGCGCCCATCTGTACGTCAAATACCAAGCGCCCCATCCGCCAGTCCCTTTGCGCGCTCCGTCAAGCCACCATTCGCCGCACGGCAGAGCCTCGAGGATCCGACACTACCAAATGTTCAATATGGAGATCATTATGCTGACCAAATGCCCAACAGTGAAACCCCTGGGTCCCTTCTTCATTGCCGGTATGCCTACATCCACTGCGCACAAATGCGACGTCGCCGATGGATTACGAACCCCTCCATCGCCGCCGACGTTGTCTTCTTTGCGCGCATATACTGACCTGACATTTCCAACTATAGGTGCCATCATTTTTTACGGTATCAACTCTGCCCAGAACAAGATGATGCAGTGTATGTCAATTTGCCCTGCCATGGATAGGCAATGCGCCAGTCCACTGCTTTTGTTCGCACACGTTGAGAACACAATTAGCTAACTCATACGTCAACAGCCGACGAGTGGAAGAACGACCCTCGCAACCCCAACGCCAAGTCCGGAGGCCACTAAAAGCCGACATAAATCTGATCTAATGTGCACTTCAGCATAGAGAGGGGAGGAGAGCAGGAGCCGCCCACTCGCGAGTCCGCTTCCACGCCAAACAACGCCAAATTCTAACAGAGCCAGCCTTGCTCGAAGAGGACCGCAGGCAAAGAACTACGGGAGAGGGTGCCGGAGAGGTGGATTGTATCATAGAACTGCGCCTCACAACAAAGAATTGAGAGATTAGCAGACATTGCAGCGACTTGTGCCAAGATACCGTTTGTACATGTGTTCGCTGATCCGCTATGTAATGCGGCCTGTTCTACGACTCATTCAAGTTTGATTATGCATTTGGTACTCTTGCAAGGGATCTGTGCCTGGTGACAAGCTGCATTGAAAAGATCTGTAAGTTGTCGAAGATGATGGACAAAAGTACGACTCGGATTCTCTCGGAGAACCTATGGCAACACTAGCATCTGTGCAGGCCGGTCCTCGGACCTCGGGAGATGGTGAGCCTCAGTTTGCAGTTGTAGGTGTTCTGGAAGTTGCTCTCCTACTTCATGATGCAGCGTAGTATCACATTTGCCCGTCCCTTTTCACGTCCCCCGCCAGCCCTGCTGTGCTGTACATAAAGAGTCCATCTCCACAACCCGGCGGGGCTCCACCTGCGCCGGCCGGTGACTGTGCCGGCCAGCCCACCTCGGCCGAATCTCCGAGCTCATCCCGGAGACCTCAACCTCATTCAAATCACTTCTGCCCAGAACACGTAATCAGAAGTGACGACCGGCTACACCAAAAGGGCTCCTTTTCACGGTCGAAAACTGTAGATGCGTGCTCTCCTCTGCGTGCCATCTTCGCCATCCTCAGGACTCCATCTGCCTATCCGGCTCCGTTGCCTCGGCTTCTCACCCACATTGAACCGCAGCCGCCGGTGCATCCTAGCAAGAGCCGCAATGTCAACCACAACAAGCGGCGCCGCGACGCCGAGGTCTAATGCAAGCAGCAAAGCTGGAGGGGGAGGGGGAGGTGCAGAGGTCGGGCAGAAGAAGAAAATGAGAATCCTCATGCTGCACGGTGAGTTTATAACCACAAAGCCAAGTGACTTCTTCCCGGTGTTTCTTCTGGTTATTTATGACGAAAGAGAGAGAGAGAGAGAGAGAGAGAGAAATGAAATCACCACCGACCGAGCTGACGATATGTCCCCCACAGGCTACACCCAAAGCGGCCCCCTCTTCGACAGCAAGACAAAGGCCCTGACCAAGCTCCTCACAAAGACCCTATCTGCTCCGCGGGCCGCAGGCGGCCTCGGCGTTGAGCCCGTCTTCATCCACCCCACGGGCCCCCACCGCCTGCGCCCGCAGGACATTCCTGGCTTTGTGCCAAAGGAAGCTGACGCTGACGACGACGACGACTCGTCTGACGCATGGGCATGGTTTCGCAAGAACGAGGTCGACGGAACGTACCGCGGCTTCGAGGCCGGAATGCGCACCATCGCGGACGCCATCCGCGGGGATGACAATGGTTGCGGCGACGACGCCGTGGAGGCGGCTGACGACAGCAGCAAGGCCCGCATCGACGGCGTAATCGGCTTCTCCCAGGGCGGCGCGACGGCCGCGCTCGTGGCCGCGGCCCTCGAGCCCAGCCGGCCCATGCCCGACCCTTCCACCACGCCCTCGCCGTCCGCCGAGACCCCCGCCGGCCAGCCCGCGGACTGGTCCTGGGTGTCTGCCCTCCGGGAGGCCAACAACGGCCAGCCGCTGAAGTTTGCCGTCATCTACAGCGGCTTCTACAGCCCCGTGCCAGGCCTGCAGTGGCTCATGCGGGACCCCCCGATTCAGACCCCGATGGCGCACTTCATCGGCAGCCTCGACACCGTCGTCGACGAGAGCCGGTCGCAGGGGCTCGTTGAGAGGTGCAAGGATCCGCAGGTTTTTGTGCACCCGGGCGGTCACTATGTTCCCGTCGCGAAGCAGTGGAGCGTGGCTCTCGTAGGGTATATCAGGGACGTGTATACCAAGGCCGTGGAGAAGGAGCAGGGCGCAGCATCGGATGGCGGTACTGCCGCGAATGGCGACAAAGAGTAAGATCTCCGGTTCCCTTGCTCTCATTACTTCGTCTTGGCTGATTGTTGGTGGCTTATAGGCCCTCACCGCGGATGTAGACGTGGAGGCCGTTATCGAGCATAGACGCATTCGTATAGACCTTTCAAGACGTACAATGTGGAAATATAGACAACATTTGACACCAACAGTCATGATTGCAGAGTCTGATATTGTTACACAGGCGAAGCCTGCCCGTTGAGTGTTCATCAAGACTTTGCGCCTTTTGTGGCCATCTATAGAGAGTCTGGAGATGCAGCATGCCCTACGAACTACTGCCGTTGCATGTCTACGCCTTCTTCTTGCTCTTCTTGTCTGCCTTGCCGCCCTTGGCTGTCGGTTGAATCCGCGCCATCATCTCCTCCTTTGTGATGAGGTGATCCACCCTTTCTAACAGGCCAAGCAGGCTCTTCATGTTGTGGCTCCATTCATTCAAGGTGTCGTCAACATCTGTGGGCTTCGCGAAGTTGACAAGCTTCGCGGGTCTGTCGATCCTCGCCCATACTGTCTTGGAGCACACAAGCTCACTGATGTACTTTTCTGTCTCATCCTCGGTCAGATCCAACAGTTGCGTGAGGCGCTTCATGCCGATTCGAGTGTAGTACTTGGCAATCACGCGCACATTGTGCTCAATGACACGCTTGCGCAAATCCTGCCACCGCTGGAAGGCCTTCTTGTCTTCGGACTCGTTCTCCTGGCGGTCGAAGACATCTGTACTGCACAAATGGGGACCAAATGTCCGCGCCACCTCGGGCCAGCGCATAAGCTCGTGTACTGTGAAGAGCTTGAGGAGCTGAGAGTCCGTTGCAACCTGGCTGTTCCGAGTGTCACGGAGCACACGCTGCAGAAGATCGTGCTGCTCGTTGTCGTGCGGGGCGAGAATCACGAACCAGATAATGCGTTGAAGGACCTGTGCATATTTAGTAAAAGCGGTGATGCAGGACTTAGAAAGAAAGAAAAAAAGACACAGCTTACAGGTTGAAGCTTTGTAGGGTCGTCCTCTACTGCTTCCGTGTCCAGCACTTGCCGGTAGTGCTTGCATACATCCAAGTACTTGTCTTCATTTTTAGCAAGGAGGATTTGCTGTTGGTAGTAGCGCAGCTTAAGGTCGGTTGTGTCGTCTACTACCTCCTCAGGCACATCCTCGCCCTTCTTGCGCTTGTCTTCCCGTGCCTTCTCCTCTTTGGCAAGCTGCTCAGGGGTCTTCTTAGGCTTCCGTGCGAGGTATTTGGTGCCGATCTTGCGCGCGAGGATGGAGGCCTGCTGCCAGTCGTCGTTCTCAATGCACAATGCGACCTGGGCGAGGATAAATTCTGTCTTCTCACGCCTGTCCATGGATCCGAATGTCTCAACCTGCAGCTCACACAGGATTTCCGTGGCCGCCTTGAGATCACCCTGCTGCTTCTTGATGTCGGAGAGGATTTTGGTGACACGGGCTCGCTCGACCTCAACAAAAATCTTGCCCTCGGTGACTGTCCGCAGCGTCTCAATGACCGTGAGCTTAGTGTCGAGATCGGGTGTGCTGTCGAGGAAGCCCATAACGGTCTGGACCATTCGGGTGATGGCTTGCTTGAGCTGGCCATGCTTCTTGGACAGTATGAGGACCTGGTCGTTGAGCAGACTCCAGTTGCCAGCATCCTTGGCGATTGTGACTATCGTGATGAGCGTTTTCGATAACGAGGCAAGATCTGAGGCCTAGTTGTCCGTATATTAGTTGCATGAAAGTGGTTTGAGGCTGATTGTATGTGCAAAGCGGCATACTTGACGGGTCTGCTTCTCGAGGACGGAAAGCTTCTCTATGGCAGCATTGATGTCGGACTACAGTTCGGCTAGTGGTTAGCAATACGCAGCAAATGTTTGTCAGTAGAAGGGAGTCGGCTGACCTTAGCCAGCTGCTCGGCCTCTGGAATCGTCTTCTCAGCCTCCTTGCTGAAGTCCTTCTCGGGCTTCAGAGCTGCGTCCGCCATGGTGACTGTGGGGGGATGATGGATTTGCGAGTGGACAGTCTTGGCCGTGAAGTGCTGATAGAAGAGAATTTGGCGGCGAAAGGCGCAGTTGAGGGTTCAAGGCTGCGCGAGTTGTGCCTGGGGCGGAGCGACCAGGTCGTGATGTGGTGCTGTATTCGTGGTCGCTGATGCTCGCCGAGTGGCAGGTGGGGAGGTGTAGCTTCCACAGGCAAGCCCGCTAAATGACGAGACGACGACAGCTCGCGCTGCCTGATGCGGCGGGTCCTTCGTTGGCCCATGCGTGCAACTTCCGTGACCCCACTTCATCACCTCAGTTAACATTCAACTCAAGATCACGTTCGTGCGTGACAAGCGAAAATACAATTTCAGAATGGATTATCAAGTCCTATTAGTTGTTAAACGGTCTTAATTTTTGTGTAATATCATGCAGGCTTCATTGACATGTTCATATGGTTGTCATTCTTATGAGGTCGTGGTATTGTGCTAGTCATTCACAACCGTCTTCCTAAGAACAACGTCAAAACAACTGTGTGCGCCAAAGTCGGGGCCCAAAGTCGGGGGAGTTGTCAAAAGTGAAGACGCCTCACTAGTTCGAAATCCTTCTTAAGCAAATAAGCCCTTCTTCTTGCCTCTTGCTTGTCGAGGTCGTCCTGGCATATCGCCGGAGAACATGGGCATCATTGTGGCCTCATCGAGCTGTGAATGTTGCTCGACCACCTTGAAGCCCTCGCCCTCCTTGAAGATCGTCGAATAGAGTCCAGCTAGCGCGTTGGACCAAGCCTCAATCGCCTGCACTCTTTCGGCATCGCCGTTTGACTCAATCTGCAGCGTTCCGGCCTGCTGGTCAATTTTGCCCTGGATCTTGCCATCGACAATTAAATAGCCGAGAATGTCCTGGACCTCGATCTCCGTTATATTGAGCTGCCGCGCAATCCAGGCTAGCTGCATACGCGTGTATGGCGCTATCAGCTTTACAACTGCTTTTGTGCGCATATTGCGTGTGACCTCATCGATGTTCTCAGCGATGAAGGGATCTGCCAGAATGTCTTGGTTCTTGCTCAGAACAGATGCATACTGGTGCATGTCGTCGCGCTGGTAGGCATCGACCAGCTCCGTCATGGCTGCAATCCTGGGGTCGTTCCGATACGGTTTCGTCTCTTGTGAGTCGAACGGATTGATGTCGGACTTCATGAGCATGGTCGTAAGCAAGAGGTACTTCAGTACCTGGATTCTCTGCAACGAACCGGCCTCGTCGTAGTTGCGGAACGACTCAAAGAAGTCGCTCTGCGCATCCTTCCAGTTTTCTTCGCTCATGTGCATCTTGCCTCCACATTCCCTGATGATGCCCATGATCTTGGGGTGCGGTACTGCCGATCGAACCTTAAGAGCCCGCTGGTATAAGACCTTCAGCTGCTTATTATTCCGGGTCTCGGCGTACATCTGGATCTCTAGGGCGTAGATCTCGAGAGAGTACGTGCCTTTGCTCGGGTCATCGGTTCCATCGTCTCTTTGGCAGGCTTTCTGCAACTCGCGCAGCTTCTTCGTGACTGGCGCGTAGTCTTTGCGGTCAAGCATTAATTTTGCAAGCTTGATACTTGTCTTGAGCCATAGTCTTTCATTGTTTGTGCTTTGGAAGCAATTCAGTGTGAGTGAGTAGAACTGTTCCAGGCATTTCTGGGCGGATTCGTTTTCAGATTCCTTCTCGATAAAGTCGAGCATGTTGTTGATTGACTTTTCTGAATAGTTGCGTGTCACTGCTGACTTGACG
This sequence comes from Microdochium nivale, assembly GCA_026745475.1. Classification (NCBI taxonomy): domain Eukaryota; kingdom Fungi; phylum Ascomycota; class Sordariomycetes; order Xylariales; family Microdochiaceae; genus Microdochium; species Microdochium nivale. Next base: position 3,746,579 of record JANTFD010000002.1, read on the forward strand.
TATGTGAGGAGTTCTGTGTAGTGTTCGACAGCCTGAAACAGAGTCAGCCACAACGAACATGTTAGCCCAGGATGTTTGAGTACTGACCTTTTCATATCTGCCCAGTTTGAACTCGAGCTTTATGGCCTGCTTCAGTCCTTTGAATCCCCAGTCGCCCTTCTCAGGTTCCAAAGCTGGTATGCTGAGGAACTCATCTATGGCGTCTTCTGGCTCACTCGACTTCATCTGCTTAGCATTGTAGTACTTGTTCTCGATGTCGACATCGCCCGAGTCCTCATCGTCGTCATCCTCGTACTCGAAGTCATACCTAGTACATTGTAAGCTTACAGAGTTATATATGGCAATGTCTCATTAGCAACCTACTGCTCCTCGTCCGACTCTTGCATGAAGTCATCATCCGACATCGTGATAGTTGTCGGTGGGGACTGTGAGAATGCCTGCAGTTGAAGCTCTAGAGTGTAGTAAAATAAGCTTCACCAGCCTGAAAATTCGGTTTCGGGATGTCTAGCTGAATTAAGACTCAGTAGATTGTCCTGAAGTTCTGGCTCGGAAATGATGTAGTGATAGTGTTGTGAACCTTTCAAGAAGCAGTGCCGATCAGCAAGGCAACCTCCATGCATCATGGCGGTTGGTGGGGCGGAGCGTCACTGAGGTCCAGTTGCTGCTATCTAATCGTGGCTCAAACACTGCCCCACATGGACATGCCGGGCACTGACCGTGCAAATACAGTCTCTACACTATGTGTATGCACTGACCATCCGGCCCAAACCCCATACTTCTCAAAGTTACCTCACTTCCGAGGTTGCTATCTTTATCCGCAAACAACATTGCCGTCAACGAACGAGGTGCGAAAGACCAACAGGACCGCGATTTCAACAACTGCAGTTTTTTATCCAAATTCTTTCGGTCTTCAGTCACACCCCTCTATCTACCTGACAACTCGACTTTTCCCGATACCCACGGCTTAATTGCCCGCACCCAACCGCGACCATGGGAGGCAACAACCTCCTGCTAAAGAAGTCATGGCATCCCGGCCTGATGAAGAATCAGGACCGGGTGTGGCAGGAAGAGAAAAAAGCCCTTGACGAGCGCAAGAAGACCGAGGCGCGCCTGCAGGAGATCAAGGAGGAACGCGCCAAGGAGGACCTGCAGCGGCAGCTCGAGGCTGCGGGCGCGAAGCCCAAGCTCGACAAGGTTGACTGGATGTACCAGGGCCCCTCTGACGGCCAGGGCGATAGTCACGAGCTCGAAGCTTTTCTGCTCGGCAAGCGGCGGATCGACAATGTCCTCACGCGCAACGATGGCACCGAGAACCTCAAGAAGAATGCCGGAGAGCAGAGCTTCATGGCGCTCCAGAACGCCAACACGGAAAGGGACACGCAGGCCAAGGTGCGTGAGGACCCGATGCTGGCCATGAAAAAGGCTGAGCAGGCGGCGTACGAGACCATGATGAACGATCCCATTCGCCGGCGACAGCTGCTTGCGTCCATGGGCAAATCTGACGACAAGGATACCTCTTCATCACGTAAAAAGGAAGACCGGCACCACCACTCGCGAAGACACAGACACCGGTCGCGATCAGGAGAACGCCATCGGCACAGTGAACGCAGTAGTCGGCGACATCACCACCACAGCAGGCGATCGGATTCGGCGAGTGAACGGGAGGACTCGAAAGGAAGATCCTCGCGACGACATAGGTCCAGGTCACGGGATGAGCGCAAAGACCGAGAGGGCGATGATTCTAAGAGAAAGGAAGGACGGTCAGAAGGCACGCAACGACGAAGGCCCTCCGTCTCAGGCGATCATGCACCACGGAGAGGCTCCGACCAGGACACAAGTAGGCAGCGAGATCGCTCGAGAAGCCCTCGCCGAGAACAATCAAAGGAAAACGGCCACAGGCGCAAGCGCGACTACTCGCCAGAACCGTCACGAGGTCGGCACCATGAGGATGCTCATGACAGCCACGACAACAATGGCAGCAGAAGACACGACAGAGAAAGGCGGGATTTCCGCGATTCGCGACGGGGAGGCCCATCACATGCCCAAGGAGGCTACCGAAATAACAATAATCACGGCGGCATCCGCAGTAACAACAACAATGACAACGCCACCAGCAACAACGATGAGGAAGAACGCGCGCGCAAACTCGCAGCGATGCAGGCCGCCGCCCAAGATCTCGACCTGGATCGGGAGTCGCGCCTCGCCGCGCTTGCGCAAAAGGAGCAGCAAGATCGCGATGCCGACGACAAGGCGCGCGAGCACTCGCACAAGTTTGGCGCCGGCGACCGCGACTTCGCAAATGGCCTGCGGAGGAAACAGCTTGGACTTTCGTAAATTCTGCATTTTATCTCCCCTTTTTCGTTGCCAATTTAATGATGACTCGTGCGCGGGAGCATCAAGACCCGTATCATTTATTTTTTCCGCGTTATGCGGGATGCTCAATCTTTTGGCCGGTTGCTCTCGGGCCGGTTTTGTGCACTGTCCCTTGCTGCGCTTCTGTCTCATATGCTGCAATCCGATTCGGCGACAATTTTTGGGAATTCCTAGCTTGCGATCCTTCTGATCCATTATTCAGATCTCGGGTGGTTTTCTGACTTGTGGATGATTTCACGTTCCAGTCACACCAAGTCAACAGAGAGAATGGACGACTTCATCCTCAGAGACTAGTCCAAACAATCTGATGGAATTGCTTGCAGGAGCGGCAGCATTCAACTGTACAACATGTCTATCTGGGAATATGTTGTTGTAATTGTAGAAGCATTAATAGTGGAAATATGTAGATATATACAAGCGAGGCATGAGGTATCATCTCGAATGAAAGAACAAAGAAAATATCAGATCCAGGCGTGTCCATCTTTTGCGACATTGAAATGTCGACATCATGTTGATGTGTTGCGAGTAATGAGAGGTGGGTTGGTGGTGTGCTGAACCAAACCGTGTGCGAACGAGTCAAAGAGTGATCGCCACAACTGCACCACGCGGTCGAAAGGGCGCTGTGGTGCCTAGCAGAGCCCTTGCAGTACGACATCCATGTACGCTCGTTCCTGTCATGCTTCTACGCCTTGCATGCATCCGAGGCATTTCTTAAAGGTTTGACGGAGCCGGCCGGGTAAGTTTGGGTAAAGGTGGATGGACTGGTGTGTTACATGACTGTACAACTAGAGTCGTTCTCTCCAGCAGGCTTGACACTGAGCGCTACGCGGGCGGCCTCGGTGAAGGCTTCATTGACGCCGCGATTCCGCATGGCAGAACACTCCAGGTACCTCATGGCCTTGATCCGCCTTGCGACATCGAGACCTTGGTTGTAGTCGATCATGGGCTTCTTCTCGCGTTGTTCCGTGGCGGGGGCAGCGTTTTCGTCCTCCTCCTCGCCATTTTCCCTCAGGTCACACTTGAGGGCAACCAGAACCAGTTTCACACCAGGGCAGTTCTCCTGGATCTCGCCAACCCACTTGCTTTCGACGTTTTCAAGTGAATCCTTGCTGTCGACGCTGAAGCAAAGAACTACCACATCGGTATTGTCATAAGACAGACTTCTCAGGCGATCAAACTCCTCTTGCCCGGCAGTGTCCCACAAAGACAACTCAATGTGTACACTGTCGATGAAGATGTCTGTTTTGAGGGGTCGGATTTTAGCAAAATGAGCCGGGCCTGAGTTGCACTGCGGCCGTCACAAGAGCTCTACTTGCCAAAGCAAGGACACTGCAAGCCTGAGTAGAACTGGAAAACGATGAGAAAGACTAACCATGAACGTAGTTTTCAAATACAGTCGGCTCGTATACAGTCGGGAAATACCCGCGCGTGAAGACGTTCAATAAAGAGGTCTTGCCACAGGCACCGTCTCCGCTAAACTCGCAGATCAGCACACATCCACGAATGTGCGGTGCAGGCACTTACAGCAGGACCAGCTTGCGCTGTGCTGTTTTGGAACCTCCACAAAGAGCTGGCATTGTGTTTTACGGGGGTCTGGGTCGAGAAGGGGGGCTTGCGACAGGATCGGTCGACCCGAAAGGTGCGCTGGTTGCTTCTAGCGGCGAGACGCGAGCGATGAGAGTGATTCGTGAAGGACAAAGCGAACAATCGGGGGCTGCTCGCAAAGGTTGTTTCGTATGCGCGCACAGGTTGGCTGACTGGAATGCGGTTGATTGAGGAGTGAGATAACGATACGAGCTCACGGCTTGGCTGAAGATACGGGCGATCGTGGCGCGACAGCGGGCTGGGGACAAGAGAGGACAGGTGTGTTTGCGATGTCGTGAAGGCGCGTCGGCGACGAGACAAGGGCTGAATGGAGAGGAGAGGAGAAGCGCTCGGGATGGGCAATCTTGGAACAAGATGAGGAGCGACGAGGTTGTGCACGGCAGGGAAGAGGCAGGCCGTGCCGTGCAGCAGGCGCATGGTACAGGCGTGGGTGGCGGCAGGTGCATCCCAGCCTTAGAGGCGGCCGGTGGGGCCCAGCTCCAGCTGCCCCACGCTCGTGCTGGGTTCTAAAGTTGTCCTCCGGGGGTGCAGGTGGGCGAGCGGGCGCTTCGTTCCTCCCGCCGGAGGCCCCTCTGGACTCCTCTAGACTCCAGACGCCAGACTCCAGAAGGCTTGACCGGCGATCATGACCACTCCTTGAGCAGACTCTCCAGCTGTGTCCCTTGCTTTTCTTGGCTGCAAGGATCACCGATCTCCGAGCAGTCTGGACTACCTGTGGCCAGCCATCGATCACCACGCATGTCGATTGTTGTCAAGTTCACAGACTAGCTCTAGCGACTCGAGACTAGCCGCGGAACAACCAGTCGACAATGCTAGCCTTGAATTCAGCAAAGTCTGTTTTTTGCTCACATCTGAGTTTGTCGCGCAGCCCCGAGTTGGCGTGCCATTCATTGTGCACATTGTATTTGGCCGGAGAGGCCGAGCATGCCCCTATCTCGGTCTTGCCACTATGATTGAACATCTGTAGCGGCCGAGACGGAGGACCTGTTTTAAATTGTACCCATGGATGTCCTCAAATGTTTGCTTCCCCTTCCCAAGCGAGCCAAGTACCTGCAAGCGCCACATGAGGAAGCGAGGAATGTCATACTGCCCAATAACACCATCAATCAATTACAACTCGGTCTGTTCACTAGCAGGCAATTATAAATTGATCTCCGGCGTCCGGGACACCAGCGACCCAGACCAAACATGTCTAAAAATCTCGATTGTGAGACTTCTAAAGTTCCGAAGATTATGATGGTACCAGGGGAGGGGGGGGGTCTTGCCAAGCACTCTCGACTCCGGACACTCGGTCCTCCTAAATTTTAAGGCTCGGAACGCACAAGTCGCTCTCGCCTGCCATCTCACAGCTCTCGGAGAAGTTGCGGTTGTCAAACAATGCGTAGTTGTTGTCGGCGGCCACTATAAAAGAAACCCCCTGCTTGCTAGGATGGTTAGTTTTGTGGAATGGTTGCCTCTATTCCATGTCATAATTCGTGTCCCCCTTCCCCCAGCTGGCATGCCTCTTTATGATGAGGTCATGTTGGCTTTTTATCGTTTGTTGCATTGCCAAACTCCAATCGCTGAGAATGTTTCGTCTTTGCTCTGCAAAACTGTGAGAATATCTTAAGACTTGCATACAAGTCGAGTACTCACAGACGCCATCTTCTAGTTTACTAACAACTACCACAGGGTACACTTCCACAGCTCTTCCACCCTGCCGCTATTCACGGAAGGTAAATTTTTACTACAGAAAGGCTGGTTCGACTTTAGTCTTGCTTCTCCTACTATTCGTAGTGCTAGCTGTTACCACAGAAGTCGATCGTCTTCTATTAAAAGCGCATTCCCTCTAGAGTGCCTAATGGCAGTGTCTAAGGTGAAGCGTTCAACGGAACAGTGGTCACTAGGAAAGCAATGAACGCGAGAGAAGTGATTATGATGATCGACAGCTAGCCCTAGAACCGTATCAAGTTTTCCTGCTGTATGTACAGGAACCGTGGAGGGAAAAATCATGTTGTTCCCAAGACTAGACAGAGCCCAAATAATGAGTCGAAGTGGCATAATATGTATGTGGCGCAGGCGTCCCTGATTTGATGAGCCAAGTTCTGTAGATTTACACCACAAGTGCTTTTATTAGATAACTTTAACAGGCACCTACTGTCATATACGCCGGGTACCAAGTATGGGAACAGAATCTGCAATATTTTATACAAGACAATGACGCTCATGAAACTCATAAACATGGTCGTGCTCTGCACGTACTATGATTTTATAAATGCATGCGGAAACAGGCTGGACCCGTGGATGCCGACTGGTACACGCTGGATCAGATTTGCAATCGCTACCGCCTTGTGCAGGGATAACGATGCTAAGGGGCATTGATATCGTACATTTTTTTGTTCCTCCTTGTGGGCGTGTTGTACATTGCGTATCTATCCATCTTGCTGCCGCGTAGTCACGGCGCATAGCCATCGCATGGACCGTCTCAGTCCTGGCTAGTTTGACATGCTATTTTTTACAGAATCCGTTCTTTCCCGGCTACTAAGTTGCTCCGTTGTTGCAGATGCGTTGCTCGTTGGGTGCCTGGTTGCGATCATGCCGACGACTTGGGCCTGAAGCCGCGCTCCGCGGCCATGATGAACGGTCTCCGCTGCGCCCGCGCAAAGGCCTCGGCAACGATGGGTGACGAGTCGCTGCGAATGACGCTACCGATGGACATGAAGAAGCTGTTTTCGAAAACACAGGGAGTGTTAGCTAGGCAGGAGAGAGACCCAGAAGCAGAAAACAGCGTAGCATACCCGAATGTAGATCCAGACATGAGCATGTACTGGCCCAGTGTCCGCATGATACCGTTAGGGCCGGCACCGCCGCGGAAGATCTGCACGGTTCCTGTGCACGCGGGGGAAGATATGTAAGTAGCTGCACAAGTCGTCCAGAAAATATTTGGTTTTCGAGGGGATCGAAAAATGTGGAGAGTGAGTTGTACCAAAGACGAAACCCATGATAACACCGACAGCTACGAAGGAGGATTAACTTGTCAGATGTTACGTCCGAAAGATGGTGGCAGTCTACCTTGAGATTGATTGTGACTTACAGCCTCCCATCATAGCACCCATCTTGACTACAAGTCCTTGTTAGCAAGATCGTCGGGTTGCTTCTCGAGGCATGGCGTGCGGCGTGTGTTTTACGAACGCTTGTCAAAGACGGACGGTCCGACGGGCCCTCTGTGCTGCGGGACAGGCGGCATAATGTGCGGATGTTGTGTCGGCCTACTCAGTGCTCTTGAGCTCGAAGGAAGGTATCTTGATGTTGGTCGTCACTTCTCCGGAGCGGATCTCTTGTTGCATGTCCCTGTGCTCGGCATTGATGGGGCGCTAGAGGAGTTGCATCATGCTAACTGCTTTGGCACAAGCTACCCGGTAGGTGTCACCATTCAAGAATCTGGGGAAAGCGCACTCCCGAAAACCGGCCGGGCTGTGACGCACGGACCCCCATCTGACCACGGGGACAGGTTGCAACAAGCAGGTTTCCCGCGGATGTTTTAGGGTTCGTCGACCGTTTAATTCGAGACGTGAACATGTTGTCTCTTTCCGACGATGTGAAGACTTTCGCTTTTACGATCTTTCGAATGCCCGGCTATCGGCGAAGCTACTGTCTGCCCGTGAAAGTGCACAGAAAACTATTGATCCATTTTGCGCCATGCAGAGCGTTCCTTACGGTGATCTTGGTGTTGAGCCTGCAACGAGCCTGCAATAATTGGAATGTCCCCGGGCACCTAGGTAGGTATAAAATAGCTGTGTGGTCAAGGTTGTCGATGGGGAGACGACGACGACGTTGTGACGAACCACGATGGTACACTCCAATACTGCAGGGTGCCTGCGGCACAGACCCGTCCAGAGCGCAACTAATTAGAGTCCAATGCATGGCGTAGCTCCTACATGCATCCCAGCACCGAGTCTGCAACTCGTCGAATAGGAGTGGTGGCTTGTGAGACATGTGTCCAGGTGAACACTCGTCCTCCTCCCTCCCGTTCTTGCAGTGGGTGCAAGGTGCAGGTTGCAGGTGGGCAGGCGCTTAGGAGTGGCCGTTCCGCCTTTCCCTCCCTCTGCACCCACCGGGCCACAATCACTCACCAGTGCCACCACCTTCCCACCCACTTTGCACCCGACCCTCCTGAGCCAACTCACTCGGGCCTTTCCCATGGTTAGCGTCAGTACCCGGCACTCTCTCGCGCCAACTTTAGGACGACCAACATTCCACGACAGCATCGTTTCCGCATTTCCCACCGCCGCCGTCTGCACCTCGTCGTCATCGCCGTCGCCGTCATTTGCACCCCTCACACTTCTTCACCTCGCCTCGCCCGGCTATATCGCTCGCTGCTCGTGTCCCGCATCCTCCTCCCCTTTGTGGATGCGGCGACTCGTGCTAGTCAGCCCTGCCTCGACCGCTTCGCACAAAGCCCCCTTACCGGCCACATAACAATCAGCCTGTGGTCTGGCACATCGACACTATCGCGAGACTCGCCTAAAGACTTCCGTCGACGGCGCCAGATAAAGCCAAGCGTAGCTCAACGCATAGACAGTGCTACGCGGTCCGCCATCATCAAACCTGCCACGGTCGCGTGAGGGACACGACTTTCTCAGCTTGCAGTACCCCAACAACGACATAGACCAGTCCGGAAAAAAATTCGGCCTGCACGCTTGCTCTGCTGTCTCCCGAAAGCCTACCCGCTTGATCCGGCTGCTCATCCCTCATGACAGCTGTTGCAAGCCCCCCGACCTTCCCGCAGCACAACCGGTCAGGTCCTTGGGCAAGCCTGACGGGTGGCCACGCTGGCGCACCCGAAGACCGGATGTTCATGCCAAGGAAGAGCCTCCAGCGCAACAACTCATCCTCCTCAATATCATCCACGTCTTCGACGTCCTCCACATCGACTGTCTCAAATCCAGCCTCCCACGCTCAGCCAAATGGCGTCCTACTGCAACCGTCACCGGGTGACTTAGGAGGGTCATGGTCAAATGGAGGTAGCGTCCAGGCTGAAGCGCGAAAACGCCCGCAACCGAAGTCTCCCTGGCCGCCACAAAAGCAAGACGCTCAAATGGATCCAAACCGTCCCGGCGCGAGGGCCAACAACCGTGCTCCATTCATGGGAGCAGGAGTCAACGGAGCCGGCCCTATGCACACCAACCCTTCGCAAATCCTGCCATCGCAAGGCCAGGTCGGCGCGCAACAGGGCACACAGAGACCAATGCCGGACTCGTTGCCCGGTGGCCCAGCGCCCGTGCTGTATCTGCTATCACTAAACGGCACATTTGAACGCAAGACCATATCAGTTCCCTTCCTACCGGATACACTACGGATAGGTCGCCAGACCAATGCCAAGACTGTCCCTACACCCATCAACGGCTTTTTTGATTCAAAAGTCCTCTCCCGCCAACATGCCGAGATTTATGCAGACCGGCAGGGCAAGATCTGGATCCGGGATGTCAAGTCGAGTAACGGCACATTTGTGAACGGTTCACGACTATCTCAGGAGAACCGCGAATCCGATCCGCACGAATTGCAAACAGGCGATCATCTCGAGCTCGGCATTGACATTGTTAGCGAGGACCAGAAAACGGTTGTCCATCATAAAGTGGCAGCCAAGGTAGAGCATGCAGGCTACCTCAACTCGGCCAATAATGTGCTGGATATGAACTTTGGCGATCTAGACCCTACCAACGGAGGCATGATGATGCAGCCTCAAGGCGTGGCCATGTATCGCGGGCGTGCCGGTAGCCAAGTATCCATGACAAACAATGGTCGTATGGTAGCTGGTGGCGGTTTCATGGGTGGACAGCCCAACGGGATGAATCATCAGCGAGGATTTTTCTTCTCTCCAATCAGCACGGAGCAGATTGTTAAGAGGTTGCAGGTAAACCGACCCAAATACCACTTGCTGCCTTGGCAATTCCATGCTAACCAATACACAGAATGAAATGCGCACAGCTCGCCTTCAGACGCATGACTTGAGTCGCACAGGCCAGTTCATTAGCACACTACTTACCAAGGATGATATCAAGGATTTGGAGAAGGTCGAGGTCCATGAGCTTTCCAAGTCCCAGATGGTTAACGGAAATGGTGTCTCGTTCCGGTCTGACGGTGGCAAGACTCGGTTTTCCGACCCGCCAGCCCCACCGCCGCAGCAACCGCTTCCAGAGAAGCCAGATGTTCCATCGCTGAAGCGTGGGCTCACCGAGAAGCCCAAGCTGCCTGGACAAAGCAACTCCCCTGTTCGTCATGATGGGCATCCTAGCCAGATCCTGCAGCTCACCGAAGCATTAAAGAACGCCCAGAAAGAAATTGAATCACAGACATCGCGTATGAAGGAGCTAGAAGAGATGCTCGATAATGAGAAGCGGGCGCGAGCGCTTGCCGAAGATCTTGCCAGGCGCTTGGAAGTTGCTGCCATTACTCAGCCGGAAGAGGTGGCAAACAAGCCCGAGGCTGGACCAGCCATTCTCACAGAAACTTTCGAACCACCTCCCGAACAGTGCAACACAGCCGACCCGGACACGCCCATGACCGACCCAGAGCCCGAGCAAGCTGATCATGCATCGGAGCTACAAAGTCAAATCGAGACGATGGTTCTCCAGATGTCAGACCTCCGTTGCCAACTCGAGTCCCTGCAGGAACGGGCGTCTTCTGCAGAGTCCGAAAGAGACTTGGACCGGAAGTCGCTGGCAGAGATGGCACTGCAGCTTCGCGAGGAGGCGGAAGCCCGAGAGGCTCTTGCCCGCGAGAATGCGCAGCTCCAAGTCGAGATGCACGCTGCGCAAGATGCAAGCGCGACTAGTGGGCGGCTTAGCCGGTCGTCGACCCTTGCTGATATCTTAACAATTGCCTCTACCGATGACGACGATGAGAGGGCATCAGAGACAGCCAAGGACCGCCCAGCCATGACCAGGACAAATACAATAACCCCGCTGACCGCTTCTGCCGGCGTCATGGTGCACGAGCATGCTCTGACCAGTAGCATCCCGTATGCCTCTATGGTCGGGGTGGTGATGATCGGCATGGGCCTTATGGCCTACATCAATGGCTGGCAAGCACCACCACGAGTTGAGCGGTAGGCACTGCTTCAGCCCTCGGACAACCAGTTTGTTCAGCACAACAACGAGGCTCGACGCCAAGAGACATATACTAGTTTTCTTTGTATCTACTTTATGCTACGGTTTGGATGACGACACGGATACCTCATACAGTCACGCATTAGCAGCATGAGTTCCAGAGCTTGCTGAAGATGCTTTGCGAACGGCATATCTGTAAAGGGTTCTCCACTTGCACTGCAGGAGTTATATGGGTTTAAAACAACGAGGTGTCGCATCATGCTTTCTCAGTCCCACTTCATATGAGTCGGCAGGCGTTGTGTTTGCGATACCTTTGGGCGCAGATTGATGGCAAGCACAGAAATATAATGACAATTCCCGGGAGATCGTTTGGCTTGCGACATGACCTAGGTTTTTGGTGTGCATGTGCATGATGACATGGCAAGGCATACATTGTACTTGCGTGCCGTCTACGTTTCGCCAACTTCAAGACATGTTAACAGGATGATATCACGGTATGCCCGTGGGTGGGAAATGATGGCCCTCGACTTCGGCGTTTTTTTTTTTTAATTCTTGGGCATTAAGCCTGGCTCGCATCACCTACCCCACCTACTGACAGCGACCACTTGCGCCTTTGCGACCTCGAACCCGCCTAGACCCCACTGCAGCGAACGACGTACAGCCGACGCTGGATACACAACCCGAAGGCAACGTGCGACAGACACACCCAACCTGCGACCCAAGCACCTCGCGAACGAACCGCGAACACGACCGAGCAAAAACAAGACGAAAGCGAGACCCACTGATCCCCCCGCGGAAGAAAGAAACAAGCCATGGCGGACGACGAACTCGACGCGGTGCGTTTTGCTCTCCCTTCTCTCCACAACCCCATGCGTGCGCTTGTCGTTGGCGATGCAAAGTGTTAGGAGGGGCCAAGAATCTCTGCCCATCATCATACGTGCGCGACGACGACGACGACGACGACGAGAGTATCCTTGGTCTCCCTCGCTCAAGCTCGGCTCGGCGCTCTTTTGCGAACGGAGGGGCTGTCGCGGAGGCGGAGATTGGGATACACATGCTCTTGCTTGCTTGCGCACGCCGGTTAGCTCAGGGCTGACACGGGAGACATATTTTTTTCCGATGGAAGATTTGGCGAGAGACTAGACTAATGCAAAGGCAACTCCGCCCGTACGATTAGATCCGCAAGGCTCGCCTCGAGCAGCTCAAACAGCAAGGTGCTGCCGGTGGAGGACGAGGTGGTGCTGGTGGTGCTGGCCGCGGCGGTCCAGGAGGTGCAGGTGGCGGTGGTGGCGGGAACCAGGCCGATGCACAGCAGTATGTCTCTACCTCTTTTCCTCCTCATCTAGGCGATAGTCGGGATACCAGCACGACACAGTCTTGGCCCGATTTCCCCCTGCAAAAACCCAGTTCTCTCTCCTTCTCCAAAATGCTTCAGAATGATCTAACATATTGACCTCCCCGCACCCTTGTCCGCACAGACAAGAAAAGGAAGCCCGCCAGCAGATGCTCAACCAGATCCTGCTCCCCGAGGCGGCGGACCGGTTGGGCCGGATCCGGCTCGTCAAGGAGTCGCGCGCCGTCGACGTCGAGAACCGGCTCATCATGCTCGCGCGGTCCGGACAGCTGCGGTCAAAAGTCACCGAGGAGCAGCTCAAGGACCTGCTGAGCGCGGTCGCGGACCAGGGGCGCGAGCAGCAGGAGAAGATTGTCGTGAGCAGGCGCAAGGGCTGGGACGACGACGACGACGACGATTTGTTTGATTTGTAAAAGGGGGAGGCGGGATAAAGAAAGGGAGGGGGTTACGAGTGATAGAGTAGTGGGAGAGTTATCCCTTTTGTTCGGGGTGGATTGCCCAAAAGCATGGTATGGCGTTTTGAAAATTGTACATTTCTACTCCATCTATCCGACATTCGTTTGGAGCCCTGCTTGCAAGTCTATGTGGTATAGTACACTGGCTCGAGTTTCATGGTATGGTTTCTCAGCCATGTCATGTTGCTCTGCGTGACGATGGACGACAGCATCTCTGCCCATCTCGCAAGAACATCTCGCTATGCATGCGTCTCTGGCGCAACGAAGTCGCCACGCACAGCATCGACCGTCGGGTACTGTTTTGTAGGCGAAACCTCTTGCTCTGTTGCAGCAGCAGCACCCCCAAGAGACTCTTTTTGCATCTGCTTCCTCCGCTTCCTCTCCTCTCTCTCCCGCTGTCGTATATCCCGGAGATCCGGAGGTTGCTCGATGCCCAGCCTCCTCCTGAGCTCATCGACATCAGTCTCCATCTCCTCCTCCCAGTACACATTGATGACCTCCTGTGCGCGCAGCCCGTTCCTGAGCGCCCAGGGCCCGTAGACCCCAAAGAAGCGGGCGCGCTCGGCGGGCTTGAGCGTGGCCACGGTGAAGACGCTCATGCCCGTCATCGGCAGCACCGTGTTGGCAAACTCGAACGCCTTGAGCGCGACCTCGCCCTCGCGCACGACGGGGAGGCCCGTGAGCGCGTGGTAAAAGTCGTGCGACTCGCGGTACCGCTGCATGACGTACGCGCACTCCTCGTCGTCAATGTACCGCACCGACGAGCGCGTGTCGGGGGAAACGCCTTCGCGGTCAAGCCAGGCCACGTACGTGCCGCCGACGGTGTTGGCGGGGAGCGTGCGGAGGTGCGGGAGGTCGAGGCTCGACGAGGTGATGCGGGGTCTGTCGCGGAGGATGCGCCGCCCCGTCGGCGAGGAGAGCATCGCGCGGCGCAGGCGCTCGATGAAGTAAGGGCTCGCAGTCGTCTCGCCAAAGATGGCGATCAGGTCGCCGCGCCGGGGGTCGAAGAAGGACATGAGGCCCGAGCCGACGGCCATGGCGGCCTTTTCGAGGCGGGTGAGCGGGACATGGCCGGGGTAGTTTGGCGGTGGACGGTTGAGGACGGAAAAGCGGCGGTTGTGGAAAGACGGGATCGTGGCAGCAGCTAATACTGCTTTTGTGAGGTGGTGACTCGGGATCGACGTCGAGGGGAGTATGGAGGGAAGCGCATGTCGGCCTGCGCGGGCTGCGGCACAACGCGTGGCCGAGGTCGGGGTGAGGGGTTTCATCGTGATGATGTCGTCGAGGTTGAACACATTGTGAGCACAGAGGCGGTTTTTTCGGTCCAGAAAGCAAAGCTGCCACGTTTCACGCGGTGCTGAGAGCGAAGCTCAGAAAGGCTGTTGGTCGTATGACGGGCAACAGACGATCTACAAGTTTAGCCGCAACAGAACATCTGCATGGAAGCCCCATGTTGCCGCAAAGACAGCCCGCCCCGCACACCATCAGATGCGGTGCAAGCCGGCATGCAACAGCGCGCAGTGCATGCGTGCACAACGTGCACAATGTAAGGGCGGCGGTCCCTGGCCCAATCATGAACAATCATGAACCCGCCATTGGCCACACTGCAGCTGTGGCTACGGTGGGCCTGCCGCCGCTCGCCGGTGGCAGCTAAATCTGGGGTTGCCTGGCTGGCTCAAAGCCGAGCTTGCCCTCTGCTCTTCCAGAAGAATCCGCATCGCAGACATTGCCGCCGTGCTTCGCCTCCGGAAACATCAAACACCACCCGCTTTTGCCAATCTCGACCTTTCCCTTCTCACCACACACCGCTCAGCAACAAAACACACCCACACCCATACCCACACACACACACACACACACACACACACACACCATATACATTCCCAAGATGCCTCGCCAAAGATCCGCCGGCCGTCCCGCCGTCCGCCCCAGTGCCCCGGCCAAGGCACCCGCTCCCCAGCAGACTCGCCCTGCGACCACCTACGCTCCCCAGCGCGGCGCTCCTCCTGCCGGCGCCGGCGCCGCCCCGGCCGCGCCCGCATCCCAGGGCCCGGGTCTCTTCGGCCAGATGGCCAGCACAGCTGCGTGAGTCTTTGCACATTCCCCGCATCAAGTCAACCAAAAAGATCAGCCCGCCAGCTAACCTTTCTCATTTGCGAACCCCCCAAAACAGTGGTGTGGCAGTAGGTTCTAGCATCGGCCACGCCATCGGCGGCATGTTTGGCGGCGGCTCCTCGGACGCCGCCGCGCCCGTGGACAACGGCGCCGTCTCCTCGCAGCAGCAAAACTGGAACCAGCAGTCGCAGCAGGACAACTGCGCGGGCGCCGCCACGAGCTTCACAAAGTGCATGGACGACAACGGCGGCAACATGCAGATCTGCAACTGGTACCTCGAGCAGCTCAAGGCCTGCCAGCAGGCTGCCAAGCCCTACTAGATTCTTCTGGCGCGGAGGGGGTTTTCCCCCCCTTCTTCTATCTTCCCGTGTGACGACAAGCTGAGAGCCGAGGGCTGTTTGGGGAGTTAGACAGAGGGAAAGCATAGGCTTGCGTGGATTTGCATGCTAGAGAAAGACCTGGGTTGGTCATGGAATACATTTGCGGATTCCTGGATAAACGGCTTCGGGGAGCGTTCAGGCTACACAGACCTCCGCATTGAACATGCGAGTCTATTGTTGTACATTGTGAAGCGTATAACCTGACCTTTGTAAAATTGGTCGGACAAAAAACTCCGCTCCATGTAATAAAAAAACTGTATAATGCCATCAAAATCCTTGAAAATATGACAAAACCGCAATTTGTGACCATGCTGCATGTCAAGTAGATGTTCAAACTGGGCTTTGTCCTCAGTGCCTTCTCTCACTCCGAGCCATGCCCTTAGCGTGTGCGAGCAAAGTTTGTGCAGACTTCATTGTCCAGCGTAGTTCAGTCCTCGTGCTCATCTCCGCTGTCCTTGCGCGGCTCAAAGCTCAGCTAACAGCGAGACTGAGGTCAGTAGTCTGTCGTCGTCTACGCGGACAAATGGTTGCTTACCGAGTTGCCGTTGTACAAGTTTGTATCTCCTTCTGAAGTCTTCTTGCCCTTGCTTGTCTTCTTGCGCTCCCGGACACCACCATCGTCCTCTTGATCCAGGGGCGAGCTCGACTCATCCATTTCTATTGTCGTCGTCTCTCCCATCGCTCGAGACGCAGATGGACTGTTCCTGCCAGCACCGCTGAACAACGTCCGCAGCATCCTGCCAAACGCCTGGAAGCCGGACCCGAAGAACATGACTATCGGCCACAAGAGACGGCCAAGGATGTCCCCGCGTGGATTTGCGGCGTATGCTGCCGCAAATGACACGGGAACGAGGACGAGCGTCGAGGAGGGCGTTAGGCCGAGCGAGTCGAGCGTCTCATTGGCCTCCTCGGTCTTGGAAACGGCCTTGTTGGGCAGTGGCGTGAGGACTATGCGGAATGTATAAGGTGCGTTGCCATCGGTGCGCTCCTCATCTACCCATGCCCTGACGTCCTTCTCGAGCTTGCTGTCGCTCGGGAAGCGCGCTCTCATCGTCGACCCGTCAAAAAGCCGGACCTGTAAGTTACAGTGCTGAGCAGCCTTGCCCTTGCCCGAAGCGCTGGACTCGGTGAGCCGTGTAGTCAGCGGTATGGGCGCACTGCTGGGAGCCGCCGCCGCGTCGGTCTCAACGGCATTGAGAAGTAGCCGGGCTTGCCTCTCCTGCGCATCACGGTCTTTGCGCTCGCGCCGGTCGTCTTCGATGCGTTTCAATATCTTTTGACGGTGTTCCTTGTCCTTTATCTTCTGCTCCCGCACTTCCTGCGCGTGTTTTCGCTCTGCGGGCTTGATGTTCTTTTGCTCTGCGTCTTTATTCGTGGTTTTACTGCCGTCACCGGCAGCGTCGGTGGACTTCTTGCGCGCCTGGGTCCGAGCCTCGCGGTCCGCCTTGTCCTTGGCATCTTTAGCCTTTTTGTCGGCTTCAAGCCGCTTCGCACGCTCCGCCATGATAGCCTGTGTTCGTGCAGCTTGGCGCTCAGCTGGCGATACGGTGTCAGAGCTAGCCGTGGCTACTGAAGAACTGGCTTCTGCTCCTGTCGCAGAGTTGTCAACTGGCAGCTGCTCTGAATCTTGCAGCTGTGGTTCTTGTGCTCGAAGAGGGGCAACTACGGGCGAAGCAGAGTCCAAGGCTTTCTGAGCCCGTCGGACAAACTCTTCCTTGTCGATGCCCGGGGCTATGTATTCCTTCAACTGCCCGTTGCTACCATGTCTGTCAGCATCCAGCCTCGTTCTGACGTGGCTATGTTCTGCGATGCATATTACTTACTGGATCATGACCAACGTAGGCTTCCTCGGTATTGGGAACAGAGCCTCGAGGAAGCCAGCTTCTTCACTACCAGCTTCCAGGCGCAGTGTAACTGCCTGCCGGGCAAGCTTTTCTTTGATCTGTAGAGCTGTCAGTATTCGCTGCCAGTGATACGCGACCCATGCGGGAAGAGTCACATACATCATCATCGGTCAAGAATTCAGCTTCCCATCTTATGCCTTCGGGCTCGTCGTCTAGAGAGAAGGTTACGTCAGTCTCTCCCACACGGAGATCGTTTCAAGGAGTGGACGAGGCGATGTATACCTGTGACGAAGCACACGACGAGCTTTGACTGCTGAAGGGCAGACTGGATTGCCTCTTGGAGGCTGCCCTGGTAGAACATGTCGGCGAGCTTGACCCGACACTGGGACGATGGGCCGGGGGGCTGAGGAGGCTCTTTGGGTGGGGTTTAGAGTGTGCAGGGGCAGGTCGTCCATGAGCTTCCGCGTGGACAACGATGCTGGGTTGTTCAGAGAAGCAAGAGTCGCTGCGGAATCGCCAGACGTATGTGACGGAGCCGTGGAAGCGACGGGTGTGACGCTACTTGGCCGCATGCGCGGGTGGAATGAAGGGCTGCGTCACAGCGACGGGCATTGTCTCAGAGGGATGCGATTCGTCACGACGTGGTCCCGGTGCAGCCGAGAAGGCGCATCTGTCAGCCATGTGCAGGGTGTGCGCTTGCACGGCCTGGGAGCAGCGCGGGAGACATCCAGGGGGCAGCATTTAGACATGTTCGCGCCCAAAGCAGACGTGATGGCTTACAGCAGGCATCGGACAAATATTCTTTGAACCTGTCATGTCCAAACATCTTTGGCGGTCGCTGTCATGTCCACGATGGCGTCGTTGCAAGACATCACCCCCGGGTGATTCTAGCATCTGCATCCACCTGCAGGGTTTCCCACCCGCGCGTCGACCTCCACAAAAAGTTGCAACTGGCTAAGACGTCAAGGTCGACGACATCACCGGCGGCTCCATTGTCCCTCCACAAGCTCCATCAGGCAACCTTCTACAAGGCATGACGATGAGTTCAAATCGCATCACTCGGCAGCTGGCCCGCCGGGTCGAGGCCCTGCTCAACCAGACTTCGGCAACAGCGGCAGTAGCACGCCAGCAGTGTCGCAACAACAGCTCAGGCTCGGCAGCAGCAGCAGCAGCAGCAGCAGCAGCACGGTCTCCTCGCACAACAACATCCTCACCGCGACTACAGCAGCAACCACTACGGTTCTTCTCGCGCGCAGCCCCGCGCGGCGCCGCCGCCGCCAACAACAAAAATGAGCCGCGCCAGGCCGCCGACGACCCCAACTTCAGCAGCATCCTCGACAACCCGCCCGAGCTGGTCCGGGCCGGCGGGAAGAAGCACGGCCCCGGGCTCATCATCCTCGCCATCATCCCCGTCACCGCCCTCATACTTGGGGCGTGGCAGGTGCAGCGTCTGGGCTGGAAGACGGAGCTGATAGCCAAGTTTGAGGACCGGCTCGTCCGCGAGCCCCTCCCCTTGCCGCCGCGCATCGACCCGGACGCGGTCCACGACTTTGACTTCCGCCGCGTCGTCGCAAAGGGCAGGTACAGACACGACCAAGAGATGCTCGTCGGGCCGCGCATGTTTGACGGGGAGCAGGGGTTCATGGTTGTCACGCCGCTCGAGCGCGAGGGCGGCGGGGAGGGGGAGCAGGAGGCGGGGAACACGGCCACGGTGCTGGTGAACCGCGGCTGGGTCAGCAAGACCCTGCGCGACCAGAGGAATCGGCACCCGAGCGCGCTGCCGAGGGGCGAGGTCACGGTCGAGGGGCTGCTGCGGGAGCCGTGGAAGAAGAACTTCTTCACACCCGACAACAGACCGGACCTCAACGAGTTCTACTTCCCAGACGTAAAGCAGATGGCGGCGCTCACGGGCAGTCAGGCTGTGTGGGTGGAGCAGACTATGGGTGCGTAATTTGCTGTTGTTAGGTGTATATAAACCTTTGGAGGGACAGCTTGATCCTTGCTGTCTTTCCCGGCTTTTTTTTTGCTCGTTTCTTGGCTAACGCGCTTCATATCCTCCGCACAGAACCCGGCCTGTTGCAGGTCCTCGACTACCAGAACAAAGGCATTCCCATCGGCCGAGCCCCAGAGGTCAACCTGCGGAACAACCATGCTCAGTACATCTTCACCTGGTACGTGCTTTCTCCATCTTTGCGCATGATGACGGCGTGTCGGCAAATCACCCCTCCAGCCGCGCCAATAATGCTAATGCTGGGACCGACTAGGTTTGGCCTCGCTTTCGCGACATCCATAATGTTCTACATGGTCGTTAAGAAGCCGCCGACAGATGTAGCGCGCCGTGTCCGGCAGAACAAGGAGTGGAGGTGAAGAGCTAGGCAGCCCACTCGCGACGTTGTACGAACACTGCTGGCAGAAGAGCAGCATACTGCAACAGAGCCAATGTCTGGCCGGCTGCAGCCCTCCAAGGTCTGGCCTAATGTATGCCGACCATCACTGTACTATACCACTTGGGCATAAATATTTCAAAGGTCAGGTGATCTCGTTGTCCTCGTCGGCTTGACGATTCGATGCAGCTTTACGAGAACCCTTGACTGGTACGGGGACGGGCATGCGGATCTCCTGTAGTAGCTCCCGCGGCAGATATCTCTGTGCGAGCGCAAAGGGAGTCACGGATGTTCTCGTCTGCCTTTGTCTATAGCCGCGCGTGTTACGTTAGTCCATACTGCTCCGTGAATATCGCCATGGAGCACCACCAGTGCCAGGCAGGAATCAAGGTGTCGTGGTTCACGTACCTCCGCATAAGCGTCAACATGTCACTCTCGTCAATGGTCTTGCGGCCCGCATGCCGGGCGTACGCAGCGAGGTCATCCCCGAGTTGCTCAAAGAACCAGTCGCTCGCCTGCATGATGGCCGCCAGCGTGTCCCCGCTGATTTTGGCCTTGGGGATACCCGCGTTCCTGGCAAACGTCGTGGCGAGCCGCTTCACCACGCCCTGCGGCAGCGAAGGGTACTCGATGCCGTGCCTCGATATCTTCTTGGCCTTCTTGCCGGGCTTTAGCCGCGCGATTGGCGCGGTTGTGCCCCTCTCGAGCGGGCGGTTGAGAAACACGGCGTCTCCACGCGTCGAGGTGACCGTTTCGTCAAAGTTTGTCGTCCTCGTAATGTCCACGTCTTCCATGCCCTCGAGCGCACGAGTTGGGTCATCATCGTCATCATCGTTTGCGACATCGTTGTTCATATCGTTGTCCTCATCGTCAAAGTCTGGCATCGGCATTGGCTCGTTGCCGTCCGAGGAGTATCCGCCGTAATCAGAGCCCATGCCAGCAGGCATATCGTCATACTGCTCGGGGTCATCCTCAACTCCGTCGACGACATCCTCGGCAGCAGCACGCACGGGGGATGACTCTGGCGGCTGCATGATGAACGTCGTCTCCTCGCCACCAAGGTCAGGCACCTCGATGGGCAGAAAGTCGCTCTCTCGACCAGCCAGGAGCGTCCGCCGCCTGTCGTCGTCGATACGCTGTAGCTCGGTGATTACGCTGTCGTCCATCGCAACGTTGCCTGTCTCCCCATCGTCGAGGGCCGCGGCGGATGGAAAGAAACCCGAGTCTATGCCGGCGGTGTCTTCGGCGTCGCTGTTAAGCACCTCCGGCCCCGAGATGCCGCTGTACCGCCTGGCATCGTACGGGCTCATCTGGCCCACCCGCGAGACCCGCCGGGGCGCCTCGATCGACGCAGAGGTGTACTCGTCCTCCTCGAGAATACTAATCCGAGGTTTCCGCGCCCTAAAGCCGGCATAGTCATCATCGTCATCGTCATCGTCAATATCGATTGGCAGCGATAGCCGTGGCCGCTGGATCGGGAAGTCATCATCGTCGTCGTCATCGTCGTAAGCACCCGGCACGCTACCGAGCGTGTCTCGCCGCGGAGTTGTTGTGTCATCCTGCTCCAGCGAGGCGGCGCTCGATATCGACGACGAATAGCGGATGCGCTCTGTCCTGGGCCCGAGAGCAAGGCTCAGATTACGCAGGACATCGCGTGGCGTCTCGCGCTGATCGCGGAGACTCCGGCGTCGAGACCGACCTGGTGTGAAAAGTGTCCGGCGCCTCTCGTCAATCTCTCGCCGCGCAGCCTGCGCGTGCGGGGTTGCTGCCTGGAAGTTGCGCCGTACTGATGCTGAGAGGTATGCCGAGTGCGGAGGTTCGGCGCTGATGCCGCGGCGCCGAGGAGTTGCTATCGCACGAGGGGTGGCGAGAGGTGCTAGGCGATTGTTGCGCGGCGCAGGCTCGGGCTCGGGAGAAGACATGGTTTGGTACCGATAATTTGGCGGCCTGG
This sequence comes from Microdochium nivale, assembly GCA_026745475.1. Taxonomy (NCBI): domain Eukaryota; kingdom Fungi; phylum Ascomycota; class Sordariomycetes; order Xylariales; family Microdochiaceae; genus Microdochium; species Microdochium nivale. The sequence continues at coordinate 3,768,128 of JANTFD010000002.1, forward strand.
TACGACAAGATTCCTACTGGCCGGTAGGAATCGTCTGCAGTGAATAACCCCCAAGATGTGGAGGGGTTTCGTCGACTTTGATGCGTTGGTTGGTAACCTTTCGGTACTTGCTTCGCGTAGTAACGTCAGGATGATGTGTTGCCGTTCGTGGTTCGAAGATGGCCGTCGAAAGCGTAGACGAGTAAAACGCACTTCTCAGCCTCTCGAGTATTGTTTGAGGGCGCTGGCGAATCTGAATGTCGTGATAGATGCTCAAGTAAGACGCGCTCCATCAACGATAAGACGCGTCTGGTAGCTATCGCCATTTGCACAGCCAACACCCGGGGTGGACACAGTCTGAAGTGGAGACAGTCCTCATCAACCCCGCGCAAGTAGCACTCTGAATAGGCAATTTTGGTCTACATTGGACACCGCAGCTTGCCTGCACTTGTGATAATTATCGTCTTACACAAGCTGCATCTCAGCGACTAAGCTTTGGCGAAACGAAAACTATCTGCGTGTATGCGCAGAGTGAAACGAGAAGCTGTCACAGGTGCACTTTAGATATATGTTGCGCGCTGCTTCCGAGGCCTGAGAGTACTTGACCCACAGGGAAACATTAGGCACGATCTACAAACAAACACCCCTCGGACTTTAGGCTTCTTTATTCCAGGCGCAGATGTGAAGCTCGAAGGGTCGGAAACTGAAAGCAACCAACAGTCTGGGCCACATCCGCCTCACGTACGGTCGCGTAATTGAATAGTGGTAGAATCCCCATTGCTTTGTGAGCCTTCCGAGGGGTGCTTGGCCTAAATGTCGCGTATCTTGTACCTGGCCGAAGCACAGAGAGCCGTGCTTGGAAGACCTCATGAGACTTTGAATCTGCCATTCAGACTTGTTTTGTGCCATATCAATCAGGTCGGCTTCCAGGGTTGATGCCGGGTGGGGGCACAAGACCTTGACGCTTCCTTGCAACCTCGGTGACTGTTTCATATGAAGGGCTGATAGTATCATCGGGAGTATCAAGTTTCGGACCCGGTCCCGCACTATCACGTTTTAGTTAGTAGCTTGGTTGCGTTCCCTGTCCCAAATATGCCACATGTCATGAGAGCTTCAAGAAAGCTCGAGTTCTTGGCTAGTAACCTCGTTGCAGGTGAGACCTGTTACGATGGCGACACGGGCGTTACGTGCATATCGATCGACCGTTCCTCTGCTCAGCATGCAAGCAGCCAGGAGAAGCTCGGGACCGTGCACCAACAGGTCCAACAACCACGAGCCTCCTAGGAGTGGTCGCGTCCAGGCTCAGGTCTGCGGGTGCCAAGACGATTGCACGGTTGCGTCCTCGGACTCTTACAACACGGTGCCCACGGGCATCTCTTGAGCTAGCTGCTGAGCAGGACTGGCCGGTGCGGAGTGTCGCGAGCCAGCAAGCATCATGGTTGTCTTTGTGATGCCTACTTCGTACCTATGAGGCTGAAGACATCCTGGTAGCTCGCGGGCGCTCAAGTGGGATATCCCGGCTGGGAGCCCCCCTGACGGCAAAATCGGCCATCGTGCCTGTACTGCGTACTCCGTAGTCGCGTTGAAGATAGAGACCCGGCAGGCCAACCTGGGAAAAGCTTCAGGTGCTCGGGCGTAGGGAGCTCGCCCCACCGCCGATGGACGTAGGACAGGGTTCATTTCCTCAGGCTGGCTTCGAGATGGTGATGATAGGCCATCCCCTCAGGATATGCTGGGATGGGACGAACGGTATCGTTGCCCAGGAGCGAGCCAGGCAACGCCAGGGGCTTCTGATGGAGGCGATGGAGGTGCAAGCGGGTGCAGCAGGACCCCCCGCACCGCCCGCCACTGCGCACTTCTTGTGCCCGCAACAGCGGCCGCCCTCTTGATTCGCCCACTGCACTGGTGGCAGCTCGCCGGCGGCTCCACGCTGCCTCCTGCCGGGCTCCTACAGGCCAGGCCGACTCCTCTCCCCGTCGCCCGTCCTGCTCGACCGCCGCCGACCCTTTCCCACGAGACAACCTGAGCAGACCAGCCCTGCACACTTGCAACCTTGCCGAGCACGATCCAGCCGTCTTCTCACGCCTCCGACAACTTCGTCGCAGCCCATCACCACCATCATCATCGCCAGCGCTTGCGCCCCCTCGCCTTTCCACCTTCCAGCCTCCAGCCTCCTGCCTGTGTAAGTCTCGCCCCGCCCGAGGCATCTTCGCTGTCTCGTGTCACCATCCATCAGCCTGTCCGTCGCGTCCCTCGTTGCAACCGACTCTCGATCGCAAACTCTCCCGACAATCGCTCTTCTTTCTCCGTCACGGCTCCATCGCTTCGTCGCCATGGCGGTGCTGCCATCTCGCCCACGCCGGCTGTGCCCTTCTGCCATGGTGCAATATTCTCGGCTTGTCATCATCTTCACCTGCGCCTGACGCGGCTCTCTCTCCGTTACCGGCCACCCTGCCTCACAAACCGAGTGGATCGATCGTGGTCACGAGCATGCCATATCGTGAGCCATTCGGCTTGCAAGGCAGGTGTCTGTGTCGTAGCTGCGCTGAATAGCTGGCACGCTCAATACTGCTGCCAGCACACGACTAGCGCACGATCGGCAATTCGACAAAATATCCGCTTCGCTCTTGAATGCTCCTGCCTCGAACCAGTCGGCCCATCGACTCTCGGCAAGCACGCGACATCGTGCTATATCGAACTAGCACGAGAACCTGGCCTGGGAATCACTTTGATTTCCGCTATGCACTGCAACTTTCTACTTTGTGATCACATGCCAGCCGCAAGCGCTAATCAATCCTGTAGTACTTGCATAATAGCACTCTATATCATCGCTGCTGGACAGTGGCAACTGCGATTCCCATCCAAAGCTCTCTATAATTGCCAAAGTCACTCAGACTTGACCTAGTCCAACATGGCCGCGCCCGGTGTTCAGTCTCTGAAGGTATGCGCGGCATTTGTCAGATGTGCCTCTGGAAACCAACTAACCTCGTGCAATTCTGGTAGTGCGTCGTGACCGGTGACGGTGCTGTCGGAAAGGTAAGGACCACTCGATTACAGACAGCATACCTCGTTAATACAGCCACATAACTAAACGCCGACCAACAGACATGTCTCCTCATTTCATACACTACAAATGCCTTCCCCGGCGAATACATCCCCACTGTGTAGGTCGGCCGCCATCTCTTCAAGCCGACAAGCGCAACTTGCTGATCCTCCGATCTTAGCTTCGACAATTACTCCGCCAGCGTCATGGTTGATGGCAAGCCAATCAGCCTGGGCTTGTGGGATACTGCTGGACAAGAAGATTACGACCGTCTTCGTCCCCTCTCGTACCCTCAGACCGACGTGTTCTTGATCTGCTTTTCCATCGTCAGCCCTCCATCATTTGACAACGTCAAGGCCAAGGTACGTCTAACCTTGCTGCCTCATTGAGCAATATCGTGGCCATAGTACTAACATCTGCATTAGTGGTTCCCCGAGATCGACCACCACGCGCCTAACGTCCCAATCATCCTTGTTGGCACCAAGTTGGATCTGCGAGAAGACCCCAGCACTCTCGAGAGCCTGCGCTCGAAGCGCATGGAGCCCGTCTCGTTCGACCAAGCGCTCGTTTGCGCCAAGGAGATCCGCGCGCACAAGTACCTCGAGTGCTCTGCCCTGACCCAGAGAAACCTCAAGAGCGTCTTCGATGAGGCCATTCGGTTCGTATCCGAATTTTTCCCTCGTTAGAATCATGACTACAAGCTGACACGTTATCCCTTAGTGCTGTGTTGAACCCTAGACCTGTTCAGACAAAGGCGAAGAAGTCGAAGTGTGTCATCCTATAAAAACATGGCTGCGGACGACAGAAGAAAGGCGGAGGCACGGAACAGAACTCAGTTGGGCGCGAAGCATCGAACCACTGCCGAAACTCGGAAAAATCTATATGCTAGAGACCGGCTCTTCAACGTTGATACCATGCTTGGTATCAATAAATAATGACGGCTTGGGCTTCCCTTTTCAAAGACAGCAGGTCCCGGACGAGCTTGAATGTGGCGGTCAGCACAACCTTGGCTCCTGTGTTGCGGCATCGTGTGGCCAGCACAAGCCAAGGCACTTGACTTGGAGGACTGGACACATTCGAGCGCGGCACGGCTGTGCCTAGCGTTGATGGGAGGTGGTTGCACGGGCGCTTGAATGAATTGATGGTTGCTGCGATTTTGGCTTGTTCAGCCACAGACTCGTTGAACAGCGATTTGATTTCTTGGGCCACTAAGCAATGAATAGCATCTAGGTTTCGTTTGAAGCAGATAGATCTCCAATCTCACGTATTTCTATTTCGTCATTGGTCCCTGGAGGCAGGAGCTGTGCTCGAAACTTATTGCAGCTGTACTCGCATGTTTTATATCACTCCCAAAATTGACACAGTTGAGATGCTGTCGCACTGTGATTTTGTGCCCCTGTGCAATTTCATAACTGTAGCGGAAAATGCCTGGAAACGTCCCAATATATACATCACTGCCCTTCTACCTTGCACTGCTATCAAAAGCAATTCATCAAGCAACAAGTCTTGGGGTGCGCCCAGTCAGCCTCGTAGATGATAATTCTACATCCGAACCTCACGACCGGCTACCCGTGCACTCTGCCTCTGCGACTGGGGTGGATACCATCGGCACCTTGCTCCTGCTCCTGCTGCCCAGCACCACCGTTGCGCGCATTATTATTGCCCCTCCGCTCAAACTTTGCCTTTTCCTCGGCCTCGATCCTCCGGCCCCGCTGCTCGTTGAGCTTCACGTTCTTTGCGCGGATCTTGTCCTTGCGCGCGGTGGTGTTGCCGCCGCCGCCGGCCGTCAGCTCGACATTGATTTTGCGCTCGTCGGGCCGCGACCTGCCCGTCCTGGCGTCGGTCGCGGTGCCCGCAAAGGTGCTGTGGTGCATCGTCCGCAGGCACGTCTTCATGTGGTCGTAGCCGGCGAACTCGACAAAGGCGATGCCGCGCGACTTTGACGGGTTGGTCCGCTCGTGCAGCAGCCGCACAGAGGTGGGCTGCAGCGAGGCAAAGTGCGCCTGGATCTCGGGCACGGTCGCAGAGTAGGGCAGGTTGCCGACGAAGACGATGAAGCGCGACTTTTTGCCGCTGCCGCCGCTGTTGGCTTTGTCCTCCCCGTCGTTGGTGGATGAGGCACCGGCATTGTTGTCGCCCTCTGCTGCTGCTGTAGCGGCCGTCTTGCCTGTCTCATCCTTGGCAGCTGCACCGTCGGCGGGCTTCTTGGCCTTCTTGGTCTTTTTCTTCTTCTCTTTGCTCGGATCTGTTACCGTCGTCTTGCTGGTGCTCTCGTCGTCCTGGTTCTGCGCCTGCTCCCCGGCCTCGTCGGCGTCCAACGCCGGCAGCGCCGAGGGCTCTTCTCTTGTGGCGATGGGCTTCTTCCCGGGCTTGCCCTTGCCCAGTTTGTCCTTTTTCTTGTCTCCGCCGCTCCTCCTCGGCTTCTTGGCCTTGCGCTCGGCCGGCGTGTCTTCAAAGTCGTAGCCGCCGTTTGCGTCGCCGTCGTTGTCGTCGCGCCGGCGCTTCTCGGGTTTTGTGGAGGAGCCCATGGTATATGTATATGTGTGAGAGCTTTACCTTCCGGCGAAGAGTCTGGCTCGGTTTCAGACTTTGCGAGGCGCGAGGCGCGAGACGGGGACTGTCGGAGGGCTTTGCGTGTCTCGGGTATTGCTTCCGACGAAATTTGACAGCAAAGAAGTATGACCTATCGCGACAGGCCAAAGCGACCGGAATTGCCGGGATTTGAAATCGGTTCGCGTGTAAGATGTCTACTCGACGGGCAGGATGATCTGCAAAGCTGCTCAAGTTCTTCCTGGCGCGGGCCCCGTCTGGGTGAGGACCCTGGCCGATAAGAAAAGTTTTAGTGGAGCTTGCTGGACCTGATATGCGACTTCGCGAGGCACATGCAACTTGGCGGGCACGGCTCCACATGCCTTCTTTTGACTTACACCATGCCATCAAATTAGCAGGCGTTCTCGAAACTACTTTTTGATATTTTGTTGGATTATTCTTATTTTACAAGGCTGTAGAAAAGAGTGATACTATCCGCTCTCTACGGCACGAGCCTCTTGGGCGTCCTGGGATAGTAGCTGCTCAGGTGGACACTGGGCAGGTTGAGGTACCACGACACAACACGGTCCAGACCAATACCGCCACCGCCGTGAGGAGGCACGCCGGCCGACTTGAACACGTCAACGTACTCTTTGATACCCGGGCTGGCGGGGTCGATGCCCTTCTTCCTGATGCGGTCCTCGAGAACGGAGGGAATGTGGATACGCTGGCCACCAGACAAGATCTCCTGGCCACGCATGAAAAAGTCGTAGGCATTAGTCACCTTTGGGTTGGCCGGGTCCTCGATCGTGTAGAAGGGACGCGCGCCCTCAGGGAACTTGTCAAGGACATAGAAGTCGGTGCCGTACTTCTTGCGTATCAGCGCGCCGAGCGCCTTCTCTTGGGGAGTGCTCATGTCCTCGTCATCGGACACGTTGCGGTACTCCTCAGGGCCCTCCTCGCGGAGCAGCTTCTGGCCCTCAGCGAAGGTGAGACGGACTTCCTTGCCAGCCTCTGGGAGCAGGAACTTCTCGGATGGGTACACACTCCGGATGAGCTCAATCTCGTCCTTGCACTGCTCCTCGAGGCCGCGGAAGATGTGCAGCATTACACCCTCGATCATTTCAATGACTTCATGGTAGCTGTCCTCAATCTCCATTTCCAAATCAAGGCCAGTGAACTTCGACACACAGGTTAGACAAGGCTCTATGCGGACGAAGATTAATACGTACCTCAGTCAAATGTCTTGGGGTGTTGGAGTTCTCGGCGCGGAACACCGGTCCAATACAGTAAACACGCTTGCGGCCACCAGCGATCTCGATCTGCTTGTAGAATTGGGGCGATTGGGCCAGGCACGCGGTGGTGTCGAAGTATGGCATCTGGAACACGTTGGCACCACCTTCGGAGGCAGCTCCAATGAGGCAGGGGGCCTCGAACTGGACAAAGTTCTTGGAGTCCAGATAATCGGCAAAGAGCTTGCGGACGCGCATGCGGACGTCAGCGATCGCCTGTTGTACCGGGGCACGCTTGTGCATCGCAGGGTTATTCAAGTGCGTAGACAAGCTGGCGGCAGGCTGGCCCTCGGCGAGTGTGAGGCTCTCGACAGCCTCTGTGGGAGCGCCCGAGACCGGGTCCTCGTCTTCGAAACTGGCGACAGGCTTGTTGGCGGCATTGAGACCCAGGCCGAGCACTTCTGGACCAGGAGCAATGCAGAAGACCTTGGTGATGTGGAGCTCGTAGTTGCTGACCTTGCAGCTCTTGACAGGCTCGAGAGGCTTCTTGACGGTGGCCTCGACGAGGATAAAGCTCTCGAGTCTGAGAGCGCCGGCCCACTTGACCATTTGCTTGCTCACAGGCTTGCCCTCGGCGCTGGCAGCGATGACGCCCTGGATGGTCCAGGCTCTCTCCTCACGGAGCTCGATGAAGGCCATCTTGGCACCTTGCATGCGCGAGTTCTGGATCCATCCGCGCAGCTTAATGGTCTTATCAAGGTGCTCCTCGCCAATATTCTTGAGGTTGATTCGCTCGGCATCAACCTTGGTCTCGGGAGTGACATCCCCGTAGTTGTCCTTAGCTAGGTCTTCGACCGGACCACTTGCAGCTTTCTGGGCTGCGGCAGCAGCTTCTCTCTCGGCAGCCTTCCGCGCCTTTTCAGCTTCTTTCTTGGCCTTGGCCTCGGCCTTCTTCGCGCCCTTTTTGGACTGGGCGCCCTCGCCGTCTGCGGGAGGGGCCTCAGCGGGAGGGGCAGAAGCCGGAGCTTCGGTGGGCTCGGGGGCAGCAGCGGGTGGTTCAGACATGTTGGCGAACTTCGTAAATCGCGGACTTTTGGATTGGCACGATCCGGACGGTTTGTTTGAGCGAATCAATCGCGGCGTGGGGTCGAAATTTAAAGACAGCCGCCGAGGAACTTGTGACTCTGCCGGCCAAGTGGGATGAGTCGAGCTGTGACGTGGGGCAACATTTTTGCCCCGGTTTGGTTCCGGGAGCGAGGGGCAACAGCGCACTTGCGACCGTCGCGGCCGACGCTGGTGACCCCTGTAAGCCAGCCCTGCAGCGCTAGCAATCTCCGCAATGAGATATGCAGCAAACCGAAGGCGTCGTGCCCCGATAATGCGGTTTTCTCCAATCGCAGAGCCAGGGTCCTTGGGACAAACGATTTCTCGAAGGCATGACATCGCGTTACTTTTACACGGAACTCACCGTATTACATTAATACTGCCATCTCTTCATCTGATCATTAATTTGATGATCCAGCTGCAAGCCTAAAGTCAGAAAACGCCCAAAAGATTTGAGCACATTAGATTAAGAACGGCTCATCGCGCCTGGCTCTTCACTATCTGCAGCCAGTTGGTGACTCGCCCGGCCAGCAGGGCCAACCACAGAGGACATGTCCGCCACAAAGGGTGCGACTTCGGAGCAGTTGGCTTCCAAGGCCAAGACGAAGAAGAGAGCTAGAGAGGATGATGGCGGCGCCAAGAAGAAGCGAAGAAAGTCCGGCTTTGAAGAAGACGAGGCTCTCTTCGACATGGAGGCAGGTGTGAACAAGGCGATTGCCCTCATGGACTCACAATTGCTTGCCGACCACATCGCGCAAAAGACCACCCGATTCAACTCAGAAAAGACTGCCATTGAGCTAGCAGACCTCTACATTTCACGTAAGCCACCGATCGTATGACATGTCTAATTGTTGTTTTAGCACTAACAAGGTTTTTTAGCCAACTCGATCAAAGACACGACCTCGTGGGAAGAGATGCGAAGCTTAGAAAAACTGCCGAGCTTTCTTGAAAAGTTCACAGCGCAGCCCGAGAGGCTGAGCGAGGCTCCCAAGGTGAAGGGCTCTCCACACACCATCGTGGTCACAGGTGCTGGCTTGAGGGCGGCGGATATTGTCAGGTAAGTGCTAAGGCACGTAGATCATCTCTTGTCGAGTGTGATGCTAATATTCCACAGGGCTCTACGGAAGTACCAGAGCAAGAACAACACTGTAGCGAAGCTGGTAGGTTTTCCATGATCTTTTGGCCGATCCCATCTGCAGCTGTGCTAACCTACTGTCCCAGTTTGCCAAGCACATCAAGCTCCAGGAAAGCGTCGACTTTCTGACGACGCACCGCACTGGTATGGCCGTCGGCACACCCAAGAGACTTAGCGACCTCGTCGAGAATGGTAGGCACCCCTCATCACATTTTCCTACTACACATAGTCGAGACTAACTGAGCGCAGGTGCACTCAAGCTTGACAGACTGGAACGACTTGTTGTCGATGCTTCTCATATTGACCAGAAAAAGCGAGGCATCCTCGACATGAAGGAGGTTATGAATGACTTGCTGCCGTGGCTTACGCGCAATGAGCTCAAGGACCGCTACACGGACACATCAAAGCCAGTCCACCTTCTTTTCTACTAGATTTGTTTCTCACATCAAGTACCAAGCAGCATATTAACGGCGTTTCGGGGATTTCGTATTGGAAATTGCAAAAACAAACATTGGGGTTCTCTCAACTAACTTAATGCTTACAAGTTTTACATTTTTCTCTGCCAGGAAGGCGCATCTGTGTCCTCGTGTCTGCGCTGTGAATTCGTGGGACCTTGCTACTTGAAACAATCATCAGCGATAATTCTGCTGTGCTAGAAAGCGGACCACCGCAGGTGTTTGGGAAGGTGCCTTGCATCTCAAGTTCTTGGTTTCGTGCTTGCAGATGGGCAGGTGCATCTGGCGTGCACCCGTGCAGGCAAGAACAGCCAAGTCGCGTCCCACTGGCATGGCAAAACTCGCTTTCCGTCACGATGGTGTTTTCCTCTTTGCCTGCTCAACCTTCCATCACACAGTACTCTCTTTCTTTGGGCCAGACCGCCGTGTCGGCCTGTCACTCTTTTTGGTTACTTTCTTGGTGGTTATTCATTACCACTATCAGTCGCTCGCTATGTACGATTTACTGGATCTTCACAAGAAAGACTGCGCTAGATTACATCTAGCCTCAGCACCCGACAGGAATTCCTCTCGAGCCTCGCCCTATTCGCCCTCGGATCATGAAGTGCATAACCTGCCTCAGCACCCTGGTGCTTCTGGCATGCGCCGTCCTCGCTGTCACCATGCCGGCAAACACTACAGTGACCATTCCGATTGAGAATTCCACTACTCCGAGTATGTATTCTTTCTTGCCTGGTTGGATAAGCAGTCGATCTGGAGCTGATTACTTCGGAAAAGCTTGCGCAAACCGGTGCATGGTCGACAGCATGTATGTCACCCAGTGCCTCGACGTCTCCTGTCTCTGCCATGGCAAAGACTATCAGCAAGTGAGTCTCCTATAACTAGACATCGGTTCAAAAACACAGTCACTCACTAGATATCATCAACAGTCATTGCTACAATGTCTCTACTCTCAATGCGACTCGGCCGAGTACGGCCGTGCTCTTTCGTCGACCATCTCGCTCTGTATCGGAACAGGAGCCGTCATCTACATGGTCGCACCAAACCACTACTCCGGAGAGTTGCTTCGTTCTCGTGAGGATGATTATCTGGAAGGGCGACAAGTATTCGACGTCCCCGGCCTCAAGCTACGCCAGGAGAGCGTAGACGTCAACCCCCCGCAGACGGCTACTGTGACGCTGACAGTGCTCAGCGCGGCGCCAGCCAGCTTCCTCACGGTTACGCAGACAGCAACAGCTACGACTACAATTGCACTATCTCCAACTCTGGCATCTCCATTTGCACCACCACTCCGTATGGTCAACAACACAGACGCTGGGGCAGGTGTGGACTCATCGTTCGTGCCGTGGCTTGTCACGACTGGCGGGACCAGAAGCACACAGCCGTCGTATGTCTCATTTGTCGTCTAGATGGCGCTGGTCATTGCACAGGACATCTGGTTCCAGGCATGATGTTTTCCTCAAGATATGCCAGTGTTAATGTGCAAACTCTGGACTTGAGGCCCTCGGCAGTGCACAGCACAAGCACATATACTTACATCCAATCTTGGAATTGGGACAGATGTGGCAGGACTTCCATATCAATTACTTTACCAAAACATGCAATATATCATGGTGTCTTGATAAAGATCGGGAAATAATGTGCTATCGGGACAATCTCGTTTGATGAAATCTAAGTGGAGCCTAGCCTTGAAATTGTAGAGTGGCCTGGTCCCTACAAGCAGCTGTGCTGCAAGTGCCCCAAACTCATGTTTTATGATTGCTGACCTGGTAAGAGGAACGTCAGCACCCAGCTGTTTATCTTGTCCAATTCGTTTTATTGTGGCTTCTTCCGCATCGGATGTTGGTCTGCAATACGCTTGAAATTGGCCACGCTGAAAGATGACAGTCGCCGAAAGCTTGTGGCGGACTGTTCTCGCGCTCGCCAGCGCGTATGTCACTGTGGTATGTGCAGCCCGGTATCTGTCACATCTGACAATGCCGCGCCTTGTCAAGTCTTGTTACCAGCGTTGGACTGACGATATATCATGCAGACGGTGGTAGGAGTTCTTACGAATCCGCTGAAGAATATTCCCGGTCCGTGGTACTCGCTCTGGACCGACCTCGTGCTTAAGTACTATGTCATCCGCGGCGAGAAAGCTCGCTACGTGCATGCGCTGCACGAAAAATATGGTGCGTATCGCAGTCCCGCCCCGTTATTTGTCGGCGGGCATGAAAGGAACTCTTGGGACCGCAACCGACGCTTGCAAGCCAGAACGTCGGCTGGACTTATATCCAGAGTGCCAGGGCAGTACTAACATTGTGGGCGTCGTTTCAAGGCCCCGTGGTGCGCATCAACCCGGAGCAGGCCGACATCTGCGACCTGACAGCCCTCTCGCAGATGGGCCGCGCCGAGTTTCACAAGACGGCATACTACAAGACCATGACCATTGACGAGGACAACCTCTTCAACACGGTCGACCAGGCCCTACACAGGCGGCAGCGCCGCCTCCTGTCGGGCCCCCTGAGCGAGAGCGGGCTCAAGAGCGTCGCGAACATCGTAGACGACAAGGTCAAGCTCGCGATGAAGCGGATCGACGAGGAGATGATGAGCAACTCCGGCGGCGGTAGCAACAGCGGCGCCGCAGACGTCTTCAAGTGGGCGGGCTTCATGGCCACCGACGTCATCGCCGAGCTGACATTTGGCGAGTCGTTCCAGATGCTCGAGGCGGGTAGGAAGCACCAGTACTTCCGCGACATGGAGAGCGCGGCGCCCGTGCTGGCGCTGCGCGCGCTGTTTCCGCTGGTCCGCGGGCTGATGAGCCTCGGCGTCCCGATTCCCGGCGCGAGCAAGGCGATGCTCATGATCTCGCGTCTTCGGGCCGGCGCCGAGGACAGGCTCGAGCGGCACAGGCGGCGCGTTGAGATCCAAGAGGAGGAGGAAAACGAGATGGGACCACCCATGCCGCCGACGCTGTTCGCCAAGCTCCACGACGCCACGGGCGGCGACAAGGGGCTCACGCAGGAAGAAATCCTGAGCAACGCGCAGCTCTACCTCGTCGCCGGGAGCGACACGACCTCCAGCGCACTGACTTACATCATCTGGAACGTATGCCAGCGGCCGGACGTCAAGGCCAAGCTCCTGTCCGAGCTCAGAAGTCTGCCCGGCACCAGCACGACTACCGGTACCTCGCCAAGCGGTCCCGAGATCGAGGTCAAGGTCGACTACGAAGACCTGCGCTCCGCGGCGTACCTCAACGCCGTCATCGACGAGACCCTGCGGCTGTACCCGTCCACGCCCGCGCCGCTGCCGCGGCACGTTCCCCCCGAGGGTGTGGCGCTCGCGGGCCACTGGTTCCCCGGCGGCAGCGTCGTGTCGACGCAGGCCTGGAGCTTCCACATGGACCCGGCCATCTTTTCCGAGCCGCGCAGGTTCGACCCGGGGAGGTGGGACGGGGCGACGAGGGAGATGAGGGACGGGTTCGTGCCCTTTGGGTCTGGTGTGCGCAGTGAGTTTTTTTTTGTCTGTCTTTTTGGGTTTTCTAGTACACATGCCCTCTGAGTGCTTGCGATTTCTCGCCTGCATGATATTTTGTTATTCGTTGTCATCGTCATTGAGAGCGCTTGCTTTTTCCTCCCTAGATATCAGTGTCTCTTCTTTCGCCACACCCCAGCTACAATCCCGCCTTCTTCTCCCTTTAGGATCGCCAGATCCTCGACTGAAAGCAAAACCAAAATCCAATCTGCTAATCTGTTCTATTGGGAAAACTTTGAAAAAGTCTGCCTAGGCCTACATCTCGCCATGATGGAGCTACGCCTAGCCACGGCGCGCTTCTTCCTGCAGTACCCGGACGCGCAGGTGTCTGGTGCCGACGGCATGTCGGACGCCGACATGGAGCAGGTCTCCTTCTTCATTGCGTTCCCCCGGGGGAAGCGGTGTCTGATCCAGGGGCGGTGAGTTTGTTATGACTGAGCTTTTTCTTGAACGGGTTGTGTTTGTTGGGAGCTGGCGAGAAGGAGGGGCGGGGAAAATAGGATAGTGGCTTGTTGGAGGACAAGATTGAAAAGGAGGTCAGACTGTCAAGTTAAGGCCCGGTATAGGAGGAAGGCCGCAGTCACAGGGAGATACGGCTTGTGATGCTCTGGTATATATCGTAAGGATGCGGATGTGACGCAGCGGAATACATTGGGACTATCTACAAGCACACCCCGCGGTTGCAAGCGCGCCGGCCACAAGTAGGTGAAACAGCCGTCTGACAGGTGCCGTTTGTTCCGCCCTCCTGCACGGTATTTCCGAGGACAATCTCACCGTCATCACGAGGAGGAGGAGGACGATGACATCAGCTCCTTGGCCATGTCCCGCAGTTTGAACTTTTGTATCTTGCCGCTCGCCGTCTTGGGGTACTCCTGCACCCAGAAAACGTGCTTCGGCACGAGGTGACCCGACAGGTTACTCGCTACCCAGTCCCGGACGAACTTTTTGGTGAGCAGTCCGCCGCCGTCGTCCTTGTCCACCGCGCCACCACCACCAGCGTCGTCATCTGCCGTCCGGACGCCGCGGCACGGCACGATAAATGCGGCGACCGCCTCGCCGTGCCGCTCGTCAGGCACGCCCACGACGCTGACCTCCTGCACGAGCGGGTGCTGGAACAGGCAGTTCTCGATCTCGAGCGGGTGTATGTTCTCGCCGCCGCGGATGATGAGATCCTTAATGCGGCCCGTGATGCTGACGAACCCATCCTCGTCCATGGCCGCCTCGTCGCCGCTGTACATCCAAACCTTGCCCTTGCTGTCGCCGTCGCTGTCATCGGGGATGCGGTCGATCTTGGTCCGTTCTGGGTCGTCAAAGTATCCCTCCATAACCAGATACCCAGACACGGCGAGCTCCCCGCGCTCGCCGAGCGGGACGATTTCGCTGCGGTCGTGCGGCGAGACGATCTTGACCTGCGTGTGCGGCATCGCGCGGCCGACGCTGCCGGTGCGCTTGTCCAGGGGGTCACGGGGCCCCGTCATGCAGCTCACGGGGCTCGTCTCGGTCATGCCGTAGCAGATGACGAGGTCGTGGAGCGATAGCTTGTCGAAGAGCCGGCGCATCAGGGCCTCGGGCACCGAGCTACCTGCAGCGATGCCCTTTCGCAAGCCCTCGAAGCTGCCGGGCGCCACAGTGGTGGCAAAGGCCGGGTTCGCGAGCAGCTCGAGCTCCGCGACGAACATTGTCGCAACCCCGTAGAGACCTGTCGCGCGGTGCTCGCTGATCATGCGCAAGGTAGCGGCCGGGTCGAAGGCCGGGCTGCCAAAAAGGATCGCGGCCCCCGTGGTGGCGGTGGCCTGCAAGCCGAGGACGCAGCCGAAGCAGTGGAAGAGGGGCGGCGGGCAGACGATCTTGTCATCGGGAACGAGGCCCATCCTGTCGGCGATCAAGCGGCCGTTGTTGAGGATGCTCGTGTGGCTTAGCATGGCGGCTTTTGGCGACGACGTGGTTCCGGAGGTGAATTGGATGTTGATGATGTCGTCGGCTTCTAGTGGGGAGTCGGGTACGACGCTACGTTGCTTCGAAGGCGATTGCGAGGAGGGTCCGTCTAAGAGCATGCTGTATGGTGTCAGGCAGCGCAGCTCTTCCAGCGGGAAGTTGGACTGCGGGTGAGACGGGCTGTTGTCAAGCACCACAATGTTCTTCAGTGATGGGACACTGGGAGACTCCAAGTTTGGCCCTCTGAGGTTGGGCACGAGCGCCGTCAACAGGTCGAGGTTGCTGCGTCCCCGGCACGGCTTGTACGCCAGGTCGGTGACGGCACCGATGACGAGGATCTCCGCGCGGAGGTGAGCAAGGGCGGCGGTCATCTGCTGGGCGTTGAAACTTGGGTTGAGCGGCACGAGGATCGCGCCGAGCTTGAAGGTCGCATATGACAGGGCGACATTCTCGCAGACATTGCCTAGGCTGACAGCGACGCGGTCGCCCTTTTTCACACCCAAAGACCGCAGCGAGTGGGCGAGGGAGTTGGAAAGGGCGTGTAGTGCGTTGTATGTCAGGGTGGCTGTCTCTGGCGACGAGACTGTGCCGAGGGCTTCTTGGGCCGGTGCCCGAGCGATGACTGCTGGGCGGTCGCCATGTTGTGAGACTATCGAGGCAAAATGGTCGGGGATGGTCTGGGTGAGCAATGGAGGCTATGGTTTTCCAAGATAGGATGTCAGTATCCAATGTTAGAAAGAAGATGACATTGTAAGATGCATGTAACGATGCAAACTAACCTCATTGGGACCTTCGACGAAGCTGAGTCTGGGAGCTGCTGTCGCCATGGAGCGCCGATACGCGCTCCAGGTCAGACATGGTGCTTCACGACGAGCTCTGCGCCAGGCGAGGAAGGATAGCTGCTGACGGTGGCATGCCCGTGGCACCGTAGCCCGGGCCCCGCGAAGCATTGTTTGTGGGCCGTGCCGTCTGCCTTTTCCAAAAGATCGCACGGGCGTGTAAACTCATAGACCAACGTGTTGACCTCCAAGCTTGCCGTGTTATCCGAGTTTGGCTCTCCCGTCGCGCTGCGGAAGTGGCCTGTGGTACCTGCTGTGTTAGTCGAGCCTGTGAGGAAGGGTTCTTGCCTAACTACAACGTACGCAGTCTAATGTTGATGGCGGCTCCCGTCGCTGGATCGAGCTAACTCAGCGTACTTAGTAGTGCAATTGCCCGAGGCCATCGTGGGCCGAACGGCGAGTCCTTCTTAACATCTGGGCAAGCCTCGGGAGCCCCTGCAGCTAGCTGGTGGGACAAGACTGCGGGGGGTGCGGGGAACGCTGTGGACTGGGCTGGGCGACGGCTCAGGCACAGGTCGGCGAAAGAGGCGTGGGAATCTTCATGGCCAGATTCGACGAGTGCAAGAGGGTTTCGACATTGCCATCATGTGTTCTGCATGTCTGGGACGGCTGTCGCGCAATGCACGCGGGAGGAGAGGCTGCTTGGCCTATATGGTTCGTGAGGGTTGGACTCGGAGCTGGAACTCGGCCCGGGCGGGCTACGCTGTAGACGGAAATAGACTCTGGATGGTTGATTTTAGCACATGCTGGTGTCTGCCCCAGGGTGGTTTACCAGAAGGCCCGGTGTGGCCTGGTGCTCACGTGGCTCGCTCAATGCTTGTTGCCCCACCATTTTATTGATCGAGTGCGTCCGTGTCAGTGCGTGTCCAGGATCGTACGTCGTGGGCGCCGGCACAGGGCTTGAAACGATGATGAACCTGGGGCTGGCAGGGACGTCTGGCGGCTGGGCTGCTTATGGCACTGTGATATGATCTGGGCTGTGCTGCCCCAGAGCGGACTGCAGATTCTGTCAACTGTCAAAGCCACGCTCGCAGACAAGTGTGGTGCTTGTGCCGTGAGTCAAGCTGCGACGAGGGAGATGTGAGACGGCACGGAGCACGCAGTACGGAGCACGGAGAAGAAGCGAGCGTGCATGTGGTCACGGTCGTTGCCGTCTCCAGTAGCTCCAGTGGCTCCAGTGGCTCCAGTGGCAGCTGCGGGAGTTCCCTCCATTACGTCAGGCCGCGTGCCCCCCTTCCTCCCTTCCTCTCCCCCCTCCACTTGCGCACCTTTCTGGCTGGCTGGCTGCGCCTACTTCCGTGTGTCACAGCCGACATGCAGTCCCAGCTCCTACTTCGCGACGGCACACCAGCACCCGGCTCTTGCAGACACGCAGACACGCAGCCACGCAGTCACGCAGTCACGCAGTCACGCGGTAGCGCGGCCGGAATGGCCCGCTGGGAAGGCTGTAATGATGGCCTCGCAGCCAGCGATAAGGGCGACAGGCAGTCTATCTAGATGTCTTGGGTGCTTGGGCCCGCGACGATCAGGCCGCCGTTGGAAGGGTGGGCATCCGAATCCCGGGTGATCAATCCAGCATGTGGTTTAAGGTTGAGCACCTGTCGCTGGGCTGGGGTCAAGTGTGTCGGCACAGCGTCAGGAACGGCCAAGGCAGTGCTGGCCTGACTCGATGTCGGGACTGGCCGGCCGGCCATGTATTTGTTGCATCCAGATGAAACCGAAAGGGCCACGCAGGATCAGACCACAGGGAGCAGAGCCAGAGCCTTGTTGTTGGAGCAGCGCAGCTCAGGAGACACAAGAGATAGTCAGAAGCAGAACCTGCAAAGCCTGCAAGGCATCAGCTGCACGCGGTGCGGGATGATGACGTCGGTCACGATGCTGCCCAACCACCAATCAGGCATGCGCGCCCCGCCGCGGCGGCACATGCGCCTTGTCGTCAGGGTGTCCCCGGTCAGCCACGCTGCCGCTGCCAAAATAAACCAGACATCAATGCTCACGAGTCACGGCATTGATGTCCGGTTTATTTTGGCTCCTGCCGCGGCCAGCTTGCGTTTTTCCCACTCCTCGGCCAAGGTTGCAACACCGTGCTCGTGCTGACCAGGAACAGCGGTCGACCAAACTGCCCGCCAGCCTGCCTTGCTCAGTCGCCAGCCTCTTCTGCCGCCCCGACTCAT
This sequence comes from Microdochium nivale, assembly GCA_026745475.1. Classification (NCBI taxonomy): domain Eukaryota; kingdom Fungi; phylum Ascomycota; class Sordariomycetes; order Xylariales; family Microdochiaceae; genus Microdochium; species Microdochium nivale. The sequence goes on from JANTFD010000002.1 coordinate 3,786,066, forward strand.
CTTCCGGCGCCTCCCATCTTTTCCCCTCTCGCTTTACTGCAAATAGCCCACGGCTCCTGGCTGTCCTGCTTGCTCTTTCCACACACTCTCAGACACCTTACTCGCCCAACTCACCATCTCGGAGTGAACTCGCATCCTCCCTTTAGCCAAAGCGTCGAGCAAAGTATTGAGCAAAGCGTCCCAGCACCTGCTTAGCGGCACAACCCGCACCTTTACCCCGCCTCTTTACAGTCCATCACCACAACCCGTCAGTCATAGGCGGCACGCCTCTGGTTAACCTGAAATTTTCATTTCTCACGACTTGCCAGCCTGCCCTCATTCACAATGTCTTCCTTCAGAGGCGCTCGTAGTGACTACGACGACGGCTTTGACCGGAGGTCTGTCCGTCGCAGCAGCCCGCCCAGAAGAGCTCCAGTCCGCGAGTACGAGGATATCGATGTTCGCATCCGTGACAGAGACCGCTCTAGAGAGCGCGTCGATCGCACCCCAGCCTTCCTCCGCGAGGACAACCGTCGCACCGATGCCGGCGCCCTCGTCCTGCGCTCTCGTGAGGTTGAGACTATCGACCGACGCCGTCAGGCCTCTCCCAGCCCTCCCCCAACGCATCCGCCCCGTTATGTCCAGCGTGACGCCGATCGTCACGTAGATGTCGATGTCGACACACGCATCATTGAGCGGAGACGGCCCCGGTCGCCCACTCCAGAGCGTGAGCGCGAGCGCGAACATGAGCATGAGATCCGCATTGTTCACCGTGAGAAGGAGCGTATTCCTTCTCCCTCGCCCTCACCCTCGCCCCCACCGCCTCCGGAGCCCGAAGTCATCCGCGGCCCGACCATTGAGAGAGAAGTCATTACTCACTACCGAGACATTGACCATGGTATGTACAGCAACGTTGCATCGTGAGTATCAAGACACGGCTCTAACATGATCTCCTCAGGCGTCATCCGCCTGCGACAGCCTTCTCCACCGCCGCCAGCGCCTACGCCGCGGCCACCCCGCGTGGCGGAGCGTGAGTGCGAAGTCGACATCAACATCTCGCATCGCGATACCGAGATCGACATTCGAGACCGGGCGCGTTCCCGATCTCGTCCGCCTGCCAGAGCGCAGTCTCGGGCGGCGTCTCGGCCGCGACCCCGCTTCCTGGATGATGACGACATTCGCATCGAGATTGATAACACCCGTGTCCACATTGATGATCGCCACCTTCACGCTCAACAGGAAACACGAAGACGTGCACAGTCCGAGGTGCGCCGGCCAAGTTACGACGACGAAGCCAACTACATCACGAGCAAGATCGACTCAAGGGGTCGCATGGGCGAAGCCTTCCACGGTGCTACCAAGGACTGGACCATTGTCGACGTCCCCCCGGGGACGGAGCGCGTACAGATGGAAGGTGTCGGCGGCGGCGGCGCAGAGGTCACCTGGCAGAGGTACAACGGCGTGCGCCGCGCAAAGTTCGTCCCGGAGCGTGAAGGCACAGTTGTCAGCTCAAGCTCGGCCTCGGCCAGCGACCGTGGTCGCGACTACGATCACCTTGGCCACAGCCACGAGCTTAGTGTCGAGGTCCACACTGGCAAGGGTCGTGGCCGCGAGAGGTCGAGATCTAGAGGAGAGGTCGTGGAAGAGATCCGCGACAGACGGATCTCTATCCGCGACGCGTCCAAGGCAGTCCGCAAGGAAAGCGACATGTGGACAGAGATCACCAAGGATCTGGTCATCCGCGAGGCTATCGACAAGTGCGGATACACCTGCGAGGAGACCGAGTACTTCTTCTACGTCATGGAGTACCTTGCCTATGTAAGTCTTGGTCATGAAAATGGAATCCGCAAAGCCCGCTCTATTTATTAATACTGACACTATGCGTAGGAGGACGTTTGCGAGCTCGTCGAGATTTCCGACAAGATCCGTCGCAGACGCCGGGACAAGGAGCGGAACAGCGACTGGGAGCGTGATGCTTTCCGGGACGACTGGGACCGCAAGAGCCGGCACCACCAGTCGTCACACCACTACGGAGGCCGCTCCGCCCACTGGGACAAGTACGACAACGAGCGTACTCGCGAGCACGAGTTCTCGTACGACCGCATTCGGTACTAAGGGTCTTGGCCGGGCGCTTAAATTCACTTCTTGATGTGTAACGTCTAGGCGATGGTCCATCCCCGTTTGAATGAGCACGACAGACGAGGCACACGATTTTACGAACTGCATTTCACCACACATAGAGAGAGAGGCTCATGAGATTGGCAGTTTCGAGGTTCTGCTTCCTGTAGCCGCAGAGTGGACGGTGGCTGTGGGACTGGGCGGTTTTGGTGTATCTATTTTTTTTTTAACTTTCTCGGTCATTTGGATACCGGACATGTAGCTTCATTTTTGAGGACACGGATGTAATGACGTTATGAGTATAGTATGTTTTATGAGCTGTCCTCGCCCTCGGTGCTTGAGCATGAAGTTGTGAATCAGACGGTGAGATGAGCACCTCTCGGTGCCATGGATAATTACATGGCTATTGCGAATTGTCGAGTGGTTTGACGTCGGGCTGCCGGAGGGCGTCACTTCCGTCGGAGGCGAGTTCTGGAAGCAACGGCGGACCGAGACTCGGGACAATGAAGTGAACGGATGCGAGTGTGCGCTAGACGGTGCGCGGCCTATCGTTAGCATGCCGCCATTCGGACTGACAGCGGCGGAAGGGGGTGCTCGGGCAAGTTATTAGTTTGCAGGAATAGTCTAGACTAATCTTGCCTGAGCAAGAAAAGAAGAGAGTTTGGGCGTTGGCTATCTGCGCTGTGCGCTGGAAACACAGGTCCCTGTCTGGCTCGTCGGTCACTAACGCCTGTTGGGGTTGTGTCAACCTAGTAAAGGCACGTTACATCTAATTATCGCTGTTGATGGAGGGAAAACAAAAGCAAATGATGACAACAACGCTGAGCAAAAACACGAGCATGTCACCGTACGTAACATATAGAGGGCTGGTTCCGCGCCCATGCGAAAGGCACGATATACTTCGTCGACTGCTTTGTGGACCAAATGCATTCATTTGCAGATAGTCCGCACACTGGCAGCTTGAGAAGCCCTCGCTCACTCTGTGTGTTGTAGAATGAAAGTTTGAGAGACCTGGCGGCGAGTTTTTAAAAGGGGTTGGTTCCAAGGATGGTCATGTCCCTCGGTGTCGGCAGTGCTCGAGGATGACCAGTTTCTGTGATGGATGGGTCACGAGCAAAGGTGCAAGCTCCGAGGTGGGCAGGTAGAATGCGAGCTTGCAGTTCGGTTCATTCCGAGTCGACATCATCCTGGGCCGAAATCACATCATGTGTCGGATGCCAAGTCTGCAGCCTTGCAGCGCGGGATGACGAGATAACCTCATCGCACTCCCAGATCGAGGGAAGCAATCAGCCAAGCACTCTGGCGACGTCAAGGGCTTTTTTTCGAGGGACAATGTCGGACCCTGCATCCCCCCCATTTGCATCCCATTTGCAGGGTCTGGAAGCCCCAACGTCACGCTGCCGCGGGCCCATTGGTGGACAGCTTGCAACAGCTGGGGTTAGGGGTCTTGGGCAGTGTGTTGGCGCTACGTCATGCCGTCCATCTTGTTGCTGGACAGACAGACACACAGCCTCGGAAACCGGTTTGCCCATGCCCGCATCCCGTCATCAGCAACGGCGAGCGATATACCCCTCGGCGCACACACGCATCAGAGAGACTCGGCCAGTACGTGCATGTATATATATCGGCCTTTGAGATGAGCTGTGCCGTGTGTTCCGCTGAACCCCAGAAAACAAGCATCACACTGCACACAAGCAACACGACGACTCAGTCACTAAAAAGCTTATTCCACAGTTGCCTCTTACCCCATAACTAGTGTACACACACACACACACACACGCCACCACCCACCCAGCACGCACACAACATGCCTCTCTTTGGAAGCCGCAAGGAGCCCGTTCCCGAGCCCATCCCGGAGCGCCGCCACGGCCTGTTTGGCCGCAAGGAGCCGGCCCCCGTCTACGAGCCCGTCCAGGAGAAGCGCGGCCTCTTTGGCAGCAGCCACCGCCGCTCCTCGGTCTCGCCCGTCTCGTCGCACCGCACGTCGATGGCCAGCTCGCACCGCACGTCGACCAGCTCACACCGGCGATCAGGTTAGTGTGCATTTGCATATATGTCTTGGTTTATTAAACCAAGAAAAAAAAGAAAAAAAGCCCCAAGAGACTAACATCAGTCAAACAACAACAGCCGACGTCTCGCGCAGCAGCGGCTCCGTGCTCCACCGCTTCGGCCGCGACCGGGACCTGGACCCGTCCATCGGCCAGGCGCGCGACCGGATGATCACGGCCGAGCGCGCCGAGAAGGAGGCCGACCGGGCGCTCGAGGAGGCCCGCATCCAGGTCCGCGACGCCCGCAACCAGGTCAAGAACCTCGAGCACGAGGCCGCCGAGGAGAGCCGCCGCGCCAAGCTCAAGTCGTACCACGCAAAGGAAATGTCCAAGCGCGGGAAGCACCTTGGTCGTAAGTCTTTGCTCCTCCCGAGTGTTTAAAAAGGTGTTGCCGTAGAGCATCGTGATGCTAACATTGTGCGAAACCTATTAGGCCACGACTTGTAAATGTAACACTAGACTATGATACAGCTTCTTTTACGTGTATGACGTTTACGGCAGGATGCTTGTAACGATACATTTGGGTTTTTTCTTGATTTAGCGAAGCGTTTCCATCCTTGAGCCAGAATTTTCAGATATTATACAAGCTTAAATACCACCACACACACTTGATGGCACTCTGACACTTAATTACATCCCATCTGTCAGTGACGGGCGCTAACAAGTTTGACGCGTCGGGCTCAACGTCGAGCTAAAAAAAGGTCGACATGCCGCCATCGGTCCTTGGCGCACCACGAGCCCCGAAGCACGTACTCGGCTTGGCTGAAACGCGCGGGCCGCTGTCCTCAATTTACAGAGGGACTCTTCAGTCCAGTCCAACCTGCAGGGGGCTTCTTTTGCGTCTTCTGGAAATGACGTCGGCTCCACCCCCCGTGTCCACCACTAGATTTCCAAGGGGGATACCGAAGCGGTGCAAGAAAGCAGATAATTGACAGAGGAGAACATTTTGAAACGCAGGAGTCAAAGACCAGATGGGAATCATGGCATGTGTCGAGGCTCTACCTCTACTTGTCGCGGCAAGTACCTCGTCAAGTAACTCCGGAAAGACTTCCATAGCTTGGCTGCACTGCCAGCAACGTCTCCGAAAAGGGGGCTTGACCGCTTGGCCGCATGTCTCACGTTCCTCCCGGGGACAGACGTGCTGTTGTCCAGAAGCTGGGCGAGGCCAGCCACGCAGCTTGCTTCACGCATGAGGCTGGGCGTGTCGGCACTGGGCTTGGCGGGTTCTGCGGGTGCATGTGAAGGATGGCTGGCAATGTCCAAGTGCTGTTGATGAAGCAGGCTCGGCAAAGGTCGTTGGTTGACTTTAAGGTTGGCCGGCTGGAGCGTGCAAGCTAGGGCTGTCGAGGCCCCTGCAGCGTCGAGAACTCGCATTCGAACGCCCAGCACGCGCGGCCCCAAATAACTTTGTCGATCTGTCGGGGCCTGGTTACAACCTACATTTCGTATACGTCTGCTGGCTGCTCCCTCCCTCCCTCGCAACCCCGAATCCCACGACATCTTCGCTCGAGCTCGCCAGTCTCGCCGCCACTCGTTTCCGTTTTCCCAGCTTCGACAGCTAGCAATCCAGGGGCTCCGTCCGGACGGGCCAACCACGAACCGACAACCACCTGCACTGCTTTGCTGCAGTTGCTCAAAACCCCCCTTAGCTCTCGACCCCGTCTCCCCGTCCGCCGACCACCACACGACCCGACACCAACACGCGAGGATCCCGGCGGCTGGGGGTTTCTCATCATGCGGTCCGGCGCCATGTCGTCGTCCTTCAAGCGGGCAGTCATCATTGCCGTCTTCCTCCTCGTAGCATTCTACTTCCTCCACACATCACATTCCTCAACGGGCGTCGTGCCCCCGACGAGGCCACAGTATGCGACAGGCGGCAGCAATGCAAACGCAAACGCCCCTGACGGCAAGGCCGGCGCCGGCCACGACATGCCAACCGTCCAGAAAGTCATCCAGGACATGTCCAAGATGACCCTGTCCGAGAAGCTGGCCTACCAATACCCTTACGACGTCGAGACAAAGTTCCCGGCTTTTATCTGGCAGACGTGGAAGACGACCCCGGCCGACCCCGACTTTGAGTTCCGCGATCAAGAAGCCAGCTGGTCCGAGCTACACCCTGGCTTCGTCCACGAGGTTATCACCGACCAAGTCGCCGTCCACCTGCTGCGTATGCTCTACGCCTCGGTTCCCGAGGTCCTCGAGGCCTACCACACCCTGCCCCAGCCCGTGCTCAAGGCCGACTTCTTCCGCTACCTCATCCTCTACGCCCGCGGCGGCATCTACACCGACATTGACACCTACGCCATCCAGAGCGCCCTCAGCTGGATCCCGCCCACCGTGCCACAGACCAGCATCGGCCTCATTGTCGGCATCGAGGCCGACCCCGACCGCCCGGACTGGGCCGACTGGTACAGCCGCCGCATCCAGTTCTGCCAGTGGACCATCCAGGCCAAGTCCGGCCACCCGGTCCTGCGCGACATCATCACACGCATCACAAAGGAGACGCTCAAGCGCCAGAAGGAGGGCGGCGTGTTCGTGTCCAAGGACAAGAGCATCGTCGAGTTCACCGGCCCGGCCGTCTGGACCGACGCCATATTCGAGTACTTCAACGACCCGCGCTTCTTTGACAAGTCGGCCAGCGACGGCGACATCACATACAAGCACTTTACGCACATGACGACAGCGAAAAAGGTGGGCGACGTCGTCGTCCTGCCCATCACGAGCTTCTCGCCGGGCGTGCAGCAGATGGGCGCCAAGGAGTACGACGACCCGATGGCGTTTGTTAAGCACGACTTTGAAGGTTCGTAAAGAGACAAAACCAAAATATACCCCCTCCCCTCCCCTGCAGGATACCTGCCCGCGTGGCTAGCAAGAGCGGCATGACTAACCCGGCGTGACGAAATACAGGCACCTGGAAGCCCGAGAGCGAGCGGCACATTGGCGAGTCGGAAGAAGACAAGATCGCGAGGGAGAAGGAGGAAAAAGAGCGAAAGGAGAGAAAGAACAGGAAGGAGAATGCCGGAAAGCCCAAGGACGCAGTGATGTAAACATGAATGAATTTCTCTCTCTCTTCTCTCTCTCTCTCTCTCCCTGCGCAGAGCATACATATATACATCTACATGCCAATTGCAGAGACTGGCTGGCCAGCAGCAGGAGCAGCAGGGTCGTGTGACGGGCGGCTTTCGTCACGCGGCAAAGAACGTCATTGGGGGTGTTTTTTCTCCCACAGGAAGAATGGGGTCACGAGCCGCGCCTCCTTTTTTCTTTTTCCCCTTTTCTCCCCCTCTCCTTCTTCGCAATAACAGGCCTTACAGGACGTCGCCTTGGAAAATGGCTACATCATGATCAACGATGGGCTCCCTGTTCACATACCGAGTCGTTGAGAAGAAACGACGGGAGCAAAGAACATGGGACGTTTTCATATTATAGATAGAAGGACCGGACAGGAAAAAGAAAAAAGAAAAAAAATGGACAAGCTAGAGCAGGCGTCAACAGGGAAACTTGGGGGACGGCTGGAGTTGAAAATAGACAAAAGGAGCGCAAAGAGTAGTATTCTTATTTCCCGATGGTTGCGTGGATTCGTTGTTATTGTTGTTGTTGTTGACATGGAGTGATATGGATTACTTGTGTCAATAAGAGAAATAATTTGCGCTGTAGTCTCGGTGGGTATGCATTGCGTGCACATACAGATACGTGTGTACACTTTGCAAAAGTGTTCATCGAGTCTAGACAGACGCCGTGACGAGCAACGACACGGACGAGACCGCTAATATGCAAATTTGTTATAGCTTTTATCGTCCCAGTCTTCGTTTTTTGTGTCTGCTACTGTTTTTTCTAAATGAACGGCGGCCCTATTTAGATTCAGGGCGTTCACTTGAGTTGCACACCACAATAATGAGATCCCCGTCTCTTAGACTTTTATTTTATTTTTTTATGTTGGGTTCTTTGCCTCGAGTCTTGTCGTCTGATGTGACAAGATTCACCTTTAACCTCGTTGAACCTGTCGTTCTGAGGAACGGGAAGAGGAATCAGAGTCGGACGCTGCATAGCGGGCCTTGGCGCAGGTTAATTTACAATCCTACGATTTGTTACTGTTGCTGCATACAGGTCTCTTTCAAGGTTTTGGTTCTGGGACGCATTTACGCGCGGAGCATGACGTTTTTATTTATTTCATCGATTATTCAACATCATGGCTATGCTACAAGGCAACAAATTAAATATCCGACACGAGATCTTAGCGCTCCTTTCTGCTTAGAGTCTTCCGACCGAGATAAGTACGACGTCATGGCCTAGGGAGCCTCCTTGTAATGCCCCTCGCCCATCATCTCCGCGTGCCTCTGCTGGGCGGGCAGCTCGTGGTAGACCTGGTTCGGCTGGTAGTTGCTGTATCCAGCAGTCGTGCCAGTGTGGTTCGAGTGGAGTTCTCCAGGCGAACTGTAAGCCATGTCTGGGGACTTGGACTCGCCGCCCAGTTCATTGCCGTACGCCGGGCTGCCGCCAGATGCCGGGGCCGCGGCTGCAGTTTCGGCTTCGTGCCGTTTCTTCTGGCGGCGCTTAAAGAGCAAGACGGCTGCGATGATGCCGACAACCGCGATGACGCCCAGGGTCACGCCGACGCCTATGCCGGCTTTGGCGCCTGAGCTGAGATCCGAGTTGCCCGTGTTTGGGGTTTCGGTAGAGTTGTTCGTCGTGGCGGTAGTGTTGAAAGCCGGGAGCGCCTGAGCCGGCTTCCAGCTGCCATCATCGCCGTTTGCCTCGATCAGCTTGCCGTTGCTCATGTAGTAGATCCGCATGCTGTCCGAGTAGAAGTCGTTGGCTACTGCGAGGTAACCGGTATCGGATCGGGGCCACGCGGTACTTTCCTGACGATCAAAAACCAGCCACTTGTAGTCGAGGTTGCCGACCTGATAGACCTGGCTGTCGTTGCCGACGTAGAAGACGCTGCGAGTCCACTTGCTGTCCTCGGCCATGGCCATCGACTTGGGCTTGCCGTCCCAGGCAGGCAGGGAGTAGCTGGGGACGAAGGATGTATTGAGCTGCATGCTGGTGAGGTTTGTGTTGTTGGTGAAGATGGTCTGGTTTTGGAACTGCCTCAGCGGCGTGGGGAATGATTCTGATGAGACATTCAAGTCAGCGTGAGAAAGCCACAGAAGAGCCCTACTGGCTATCTGGGAGGTGGATTACATACCGATACGCCAGGTGTTGTCGCTGTAGAACCTGCCGAGGCCGAGATTCTTGTTGTCGCGGGGCACAAGGAAGGTGATGTTGAGGTCGGCGGGAGGGAAGACAGAGGCGATGACGTTTGCCGACGTGGGGCCCTTGTAGGCGATATCTGCATAGTGCCAGCCGGTCTTTAGGCTCCAGGCGAGGAGGTGGACGGCGCCGTCGGCGCCATTGTAAAGGAGGCGATCGCCATACTTTTCGCCGAGCAGGGAGACGCTCAGGTCCGAGTTGTTGGCGGGGCGAGGGGCGTCTTTGGAGATGACCCATTCGCCCGTGCTTGCCCAGCGGCCGGTCTTTTGGTCGCACTTGAGCAACGAGTTTACAATCTCGTCATACTGGCTCAGGTAGAAGATGGAGGCCTGTATCGGACGATGAGTGTCAGTCGACGCAAGTGCAATGCAGTGGCAGACGAGCCAGGACGTACCCAGATGTCCTTTGTGTCCCACCAGCCGCCGGCGGTGAGGGCGGTGCCGTTCTTGGGGGGCGAGGTGAGGAGCGGGAGGGTGATGGAGGTGTCGTTGGGGAAGATTGGGACGCCGCGGGAGTTGCAGAGGCTGTAGCGTAGGCCGGCCGAGGCGTCGTCCTGCATGATCAGGGCCGGACCGAAGTCGTTTGTCCACCAGGCGGCGAGCTGGCCGGCCGAGGCCGTCGTGGCGGCGAGCAGGCCGAGGGCGAGCTGTGTTGGAAACATGGCGTAGCTGTCGCAATGCTGGTGCTGGTGGGAAAGAAGGATCAACCAGGGCGGGAGGAAGAAGGAAGGATAACTGCGCGGACGGTGGCCTGCCAGGGCTTAACAACGCGACCTAGAGACCTGCAGACCTGGAGACCTGCAGACCAGGAAGCCTAGAGACAGGTGCAGACCAAGCATTTTGCAGACCGGGCCGGGGAGGGCAGGCCGGAAGAGCAGGCCGGGGGGCCCAGGCCGGGGAGAGCTTGGGCCGAGCATGCATCTGGAGATGCAGTCCATGCGGGCGAGGCGGTGGCCACAAAACCCGCGACACAAAAACCGGGACAGCTCACCAACGACAATCAACTACAGCCGTCCCGGTTTTTGTGGCCACCGCCTCGGCGGGCAGGCGTTCCCACGGCAGATACCGGTGGCCGCCGACATCTCGCAGACTTCAGAGTCGCTGTGCGACACTGATCAAAGCCAATTCAACGCCACGCTGACGGGTGGGGGCTATTTCTGGACATTGCACATGCGCCCTCAAGTCGCCCCTGCCCACTTGCCACTGTCCCCAAAAGCCTGCTTGGCCTGCAACGTCCCGCTGGCGTCAGCAAAAAGTGGGCGGCCTGGCGTGCACTCTCGAGACTCCCTTGACTCCCACTCTCCGCATGCAAGTGAGCTCTAAGCCCTAGCCGATCGCTCCCGCTTCCAGACCGGACAGGCTGCCTTTGCAAAGCGGACGGCAGCCACCATCCAAACATGTTACCTAGCGTGATACCTTTCGCTTGCGTAGCCTGACACGCTGGCCAATAGTGGCCGAACCGCTAACTAGAGCTAGGCCCGTCCGCTCACCCAAAGTTCAAGTTCAGCCCAGGGACAATGTCCAGAGGACTGTCATGGACGGACCAAAACCCTCCCAGCAAAGCACCCCTGTTCTCGCGTCGGCGCCGAGCAAGGCTGAGAGATGAAGGACACTGTCAAACTCCTCCACCATCACCGCCACCACCACCCATCCCATCACACCTAACGCGCCAGTCCTGCAGCCGCAATGGCGCCAGCAGCAAAGGTGCGCGTCGCGGGATACTGTGCAACAACAAATCAATTGCACCAGGCTTCGAGACAAGCCTAACAGGCGACACAGGCGACACAGGCAACACAGGCACGAGATCCCCCATCTCGTCCAGTCCCACCTGCTCACAAGTCAGCGTAGCTTTTTTCCTTTTTTATTTTATTCCTTCTCCCTCTCGTGCTGACGCCCAGCTGACGCCACGATCCCCTGCCCTAATCTGGCAAAGGTCCCGAATGCCGTAGCCGCCCGCATGAAAATGAATGAACAACAGCCCCTCCCCTGCCGCACGCGCCCACGCCAGCCGCACCCCCAAGCAACCAGTCCCGCAACCACCACCACCACATCAAAGTCCTAGCTCGCGCGATCCGGGACAGGGTCTTTTTCTTCACTGGGGAAAGCTTGGCCTCTCACGCCTTTTACCGTTGCTGTCTAACTCGACGAAATGTCTTGTTCTTGGTCTTGAGTTTTGTTTTATTCTTACCAGTACGTTGTTACCTGACATTGGCGTCATCCACCGATTTAACGACATGGCGCGCTTCTACCCGGATGGCATATTGTAGGCTTGATGTCCAAAACTGAATATACTTGGTAAGCATGATTCATCACCAAGGTACAATTACATGCCCACGTGCACGAGCTATCGACTTGAGGGGGGCAAAGAGCACTGGCAGACAACCTGCGTAAGCAGCGAGCCGTGCACGCCGTGCTAGTACAGTAGCTGCGAAACCACTCTAATCGTCCCTTGTCCTTTGGACTGCAAACGCCTTCTACAGTGATATCGACGACATTGACTGCATTGACTGACTGCATTGCCGGGTCATCGCGTGCGTGCAAGACATGCAACAGCGAATACGCTCTTTGTCAAAACATGTCAAGTAGCGAACGATTGGTTTTGGCGTCATACGTAAGCTAAATCATAAGGGGATGATGCCCCCCCTTCGCCGTGTCATGTTCCCTCGTCCGAGAAATTCCTCCCGCCTGATGCAAACCGGAACGCCGTAGGAAAAAAAAGCCATTGAAATCTCGTGCCCCAATCTCCTGCAATGGGCCTTCCTGCCTCAAACTAGACCACGCTTGGCATCCTTGGCCGTGAGTCCGATCAGAGACTTCTCCGGCTGTGGGTACGGTGGTCGGCCGCCGAGGATATCTACAATGTCCTTCATCTCGATCCAGTGTGCCGTCTTGGGCCGTCTGTTCTTCCAGTCCGTCTCCGTCTCCTCTAGCTCCTTCATGCCCGTGAAGACGACGGCTGCGCCCTTGATGCCAATAACGCTCGCGCTCAGCGGATCCTGCTGGATCTTGTCTGGGTTCTTGTAGGCACTAGGACCGTACCCCTCGAGGTGCTTGATGCACTTGATGGCCAGCCTGACGGCACGGCAGCGGTCCATAGGCGACGGCACCCCCCCCTGCTGCACGTGGCCGGGGATGCTGTCGCGGGCCTCGAATCTATCGTGGGCCTCATCGCGGATAATGTCGGCAATCAGCTTGGCCTTGTACACGCTGCTGGCTTTCTCGTTGACTAGGAACAGGCGCCCCGCACGAGACTGGCCGTGGTCTTTCCTAAAGACTTCCTTGAGGTACTTGACGTCCGAGTTCAGCATCTCCAGGCTGACCCCTTCCTCCGGGATGTAGACGGCGCTGGCGCCAACGCCGAGACCGCTGAGTACAGCAATATAGCCCGACCTGCCACCTTGTGTCTCGATGACGAAGACGCGTCGTCGAGTCGCAGAGGCAGACTGCTTGATTTTGTCGCAGTACGAGACCAGCTCGTTCAGACACGTATCCGAGCCGAGCGAGTACTCGGTCCCAGGAACGTTGTTGGAGATGGTGGCCGGGAGAAGTGTCAGTGGGATGCAGAGTGCTGGGTACTGGGCTCTGGCTTGGCGGAGCTGAGACACCGCGTGGAATGCCTCAAAGCCTCCTATCAGGAACAAGCCGTCGAACTCGTACTTCTGGATGAGGCTGGCAATCAGCTCCATGCCTGAATCCTCGGGCAGCTCGCGGTTCGTTCCTATCTCCGAACCGCCCTTGCTGGCCCAGTTGTCAACCTCGAGCCACTCAAATGGCCGCACTGAACCGACTGGCAAATCGCCGTGGTGCCGAGCTAAGCCGGCGAAGCCGTTGTGGATGGCAATGGGCTCGTGACCGCGAGACCGGCAGTAAGCAACACCGGCGCGGATTGCTGCGTTCATACCACCAGCAGGAGCGCCTACGTTGATGAAGCCGATCTTCATTCTCTGTCGGGAACGCATAAGCCTTAGTGGTTGACCCAGATCAGCTGGGAGAGATGGCGACTTACCTTGTTGCTCTTAACACCAATGTGATCCCCCGCGCCCATCGCCGTCGTCAACATGTAGGACTGATACTGGTCGGAGAACTCGGTGTCGCGGAGAGCCATAGCTTTGACGAAGTCCTGGGCGTCGATGAGCTTCGCCACCTCCTGGGTCTCCTTGACGGCGATCATGAGCGGCTTGCGGACAATTTTGTTCTCGGTAATAGCAATGAAGCAGGTCTCTGTCTCGGGTGTCGCCTCTAGGACAGCCTTCACGGCCTCTACTCCCTGCAGCGTGCCCAGCATTCTGTCATATGCTACAGCCGTGCCACCTCTCTGGACATGGCCTAGAGTCGTGATGCGGGTGTCTAATGCCAGCCCAGACTTGTCTGCCAGCAGGTCTTTGAGCATCTCTGGTGTGATCTTGCCTCCGTGTCGATCTTTTGCGCCCTCGGCAACGATGACAATTGTCTTTCGCTTTCCCCATCCGCGGTGCTGTAGAGGCAATGTCAGTATGTCTCGCGATCGTAGCAAGTAGCTGTAGTATTGCTAGCTATAATGATTCTTACCTTCTTGACGATCTCGCACATTTCCTCCCTCCAGTTATCCTCCCTAGGCTTCTCTGGAATAAAGATGAAATCTGCGCCCGTCGCCACGCCAGCCATGAGGGCCAACCAACCGCAATGTCTACCCATGACCTCGATGACAAAGGCTCGTGAGTGCGAGGAGGCTGTGGCTTCGATATAGTCGACCATCTCGCAGATGCGGGCGAGGGCCGAGTAGGCTCCAATTGTCGCATCGGTGCCGGAGAGATCATTGTCGATAGAGCCAACGAGGCCAACAATATTGAGGTGCTTGTAAGGCGCAATCTGCTTCCCGTCAAGCTCCTTAGTGGCGACGAGCTCTGCCAGAAGAGAGGGCCACTCATCACGGAAGCGATCCGCACCTGTGAGGGAGCCATCACCACCGCAGATGATGAGGGCGTCGATGCCGTTAAGGACCATGTTCTTGGCGGCAGTGAGACGACCCGGACGCTCGTAAAAGGCCATGCAGCGGGCAGTTCCGATCAGGGTGCCGCCCTCAGACAAGTAACCACGGACGTCCTCCCAGCTCATCTTCTTGATCAAGTCACCACCACGTACCAGGCCCTCGTAGCCCTCGTAGATGCAGTAAGCATCACAGCCCATGTGGATCGCCATGCGGACAACGGCACGCACCACGCCGTTCATGCCTGGCGAGTCACCGCCCGAGGTCATGACCGCGATCTTCTTCTTGGGTGCGGCAGCCATCTTGTCTAGGGCTGTATATCGCGTCGTCCGAAAGTCCTGAGGCGGGTTGAAGCCTGGGAGCTACAGCTCGATAGGTGATTAAGGCGGCTTGGTAGCTGTTTGCACAGTACAATCGGTAGAGTCGTTCGAGTGATTGTTTTGGATACTGTCGTCTAAGATATGCGGTTTCCGTCGAGACGGGTGTTGTTTCTAGGACCTGCCCACAGAGGATCTTGGTAGGAACTGAGAGTCGACGCGAATGGTCAGTGATGGCACTGGAAGTGGCCTTAGGTGTCAGTGAAGTCGGAAGGGAGGGTTGACGTGTAAGATGTAATTGCCTAGGGTGGGACAGAGGGTATCATGAAGATGTAAGAAGATGGATCCTAGGGTAGAGAAGTAGGCAGGACTGGGCTGCGGCAATTACGGAAATTTGTGAGACCAACAGAGCGCCCACCGAGAGGGTTGAGGCTTTCGAGGCCTCACATAGCAGCTCAGGGTTTCTCGCCATGTAGCTCTTGTTAGCGCAACTCGGCCGATGCTCCGCAGTCCTGAACGAACTGAACCCCCACCACAGCTGCAGCTCTGCGCAGCGAAGAGTCGGCCCTGCTCCCAGTGAGACCCTTATCGGCCCATTATCAGAGTAGAGGGGCTCCTGCCCCATTTCCCGCGTCATAGCCCCAGCATGGAAACCATGTCCGCTGCCCCTCAAGCGTCATCCACCACTTGGGCTTGGTCTTGACATGATCTTTTTGCTCAAGCTTGCAAGTGCTCGAGCCGCAATGTGGGGGGCATGGCAGTTGTCGTCCCAGAGTGGCATGCTTTTAGCTCGTCTGATCCCTGCGATGCGCCGCTCGGCATTGTCGGCTCTCTGCCTGTGAGGGAGAATTCCTCAGAGATGCCCCAGGGTGGGCGGGTCTCTGAGGTCATTTTCTGGGTCGGGAGCACTCTTTCCTACCAACCTTTAAGACGTCGATATTGTCAGGATGGAGGCTGGTACAAAATTTTCGACGGCATCAACCTGGTCAGCGCATGCTGCCGCGACAAGAGCGTAGTGCTTGGCTTTTCTGCGTCTTGGCCGGCGAACAGATTCGGTTCGTAGGCGACTACAGCCTTGAGGTTGTAATTTTACGTAACCACACTGCTAGTTCTGCTATTTGACAGAGCATATCTTTTATTAGCGGCAGTTGGATTGAAGCGAGAACATAACTTTTTTTGTTCCATGACTACTCGTGTACTTGGATTTTTCCAATTTAAATGCCTTTAAGTTAAGTTGAACATTTTCAAAGCTGTTGAAACTTGTGAAATCCGAAAGATCAAATAAACAGAGCGCTGTAAATTGGTTTAGAACACCGCTCTACTAGCATGAACACGCAGGTAAAATCACCAAAGGTATTGGACGATGCCGACCAACCAGCAAGAAAACTTGACTTCATGGTTCGGTCTTTGACGTCTGTTGCGATACGGGACCCGTACAGTAAATAAGTGCTTGCGGTACTGTCCCGTGCCTGCCCCACTGTGACTGCCTGCCGTCAGAAGAAACTCCGGGGAAAGTGTGGTCTTTATCATGAGATAGAAGACGCGCTGGTGACACGCGTCGGCTTTGCTATAACCACGAGCAGCAAACAAGATCGACAAGGTCACAGCAGTGCTGCCTGGCACAGAATATTCGAGCAACTTCCTCCATGACCCGAGCCTTCGCACCACGCCTTACTTTGCCCGTTTACAAATGAAGGCCTGAGGTTCTTTGTCGTGCATGGAGACCCCTGAGACATGCCAAATACCGCGACTCCTTCATCGAGCCTCGTCTCCACCCCTGCTCGTGGTCATTTGTGCATCGCAACGTCGTAGTCGGCAACTGCAGGTTGAGCAGCAGACAGTCGACTGGCACCGTTCAGACAAGATCCAGCTATTTTCACATCAATCCAGACGTCTTCAACATCTGGTTCGCTCAAGACACCTGTCCGTGCGCCTCGGTCTCCAACCGGCTCCGCTAGCGACTCAACTCACGGCACTGGTTCATTGGTCTCACCCTCCCTTCAGACCTTCAAACTTCACAGCCAACGGCCATTCGCTCTTGCAGCACCGAGACAGCATCTACATCGTGGCCTCGTGTTTGCGTGTCACCACGGGGCGCCGTGCAACTGTCGACCTGCCGTATTGCGGGCTCCTGCCGGGAGCGTCTCCCGGGTCTACCACATTGTTAGCACACGGCTGCGGACACCGGCCTTCTCATTCGCTGTGCTCGCATGATCTGTCGCCCGTCTCTGCCAGCGGAATCGAGCCGAGTCTCGGGCTGCACAACCAAGCCTGACGGCTGGCTAGGCTGGACATTCCACACTGCCGTCCACACAAAAGACCATGGCGTCCTTCTCAACCTCTCACGCTGGGAACCCAGCTTCTGCACTCTCGATTGACGAGCTTCAGGATGAGATGGACATGCACAGCATCCTTATAGATTCTCTGGCGGGTACGTCCGCCGACACCCCAGCTCGGCGCGCCGAACTGCAGCAAGGCCTGAGGGATATACAAAGGAAGTTGAACATGGCTCGTCGAGCGCAGTCTTCAGCTCGAGGTACGATCCATCATCTCAGCTTATCATGTGCACGGCACGAAACATCATTGCTAACATCAATCCGAAATACAGCTCCCACTCAATTTACTCCGCGCGCAGGCGCGCCTCAACCCCCCAACGGTGGGTATATGAGCACGGGTGACCAGTCCAGAAAGCGCACTTTCAGCATGCACAACGGCAGTAGCCCCGGCCACGGTATTTCTGGTACCTCAAAGTCGCGTCGGACAACGCCGAGTCCTGGCAACTCCGAGTGGGAAGAGGCGTCAGACGTCATTGATCTTAGTGAGATCACGGACTCTGGCCAAGACTTCCTCAACCGGCAAAAGGCCGAGGCAGAGCGACTCCGCCATAGGCGAGAACAGGAGGAACGAGACGCGGCATTTGCGAGAAGCCTACAATCAGACGCGCCCCACGCACAAGGCAGTACGGCGCAACCCCTTCGGAATAGCCAGGGCGACGGACCAAGTGCATTTGATCGGATTAGGCAGCCGATTTTCTCGCAATCAAGTCAACAGAACCAGGACACATATCAAGCTCCTTCTTCACCACAGCGCACACTGCCCGTACATCACAGAACACCATCCGTTGTGCCAGCTATTTCACTAGGAGCAGCTTCCCCTTCAAGTCGCCCACAGCCGTCCTGGATGCCAGGCTCTTTCGATAGCGACGGAGAGGGCTTCTTATCCGACGATGATGTCACGCCCAGCTCTCGCGCCGTCGTGGATCTTACTGACAGCGACAATACTAACAGCTTCCCGTCCTTCGCCCATGCCAGTAACTACTACCAGTCCCCCGCCGTGAGTGCCCGCGAAGCTGCCCTGCGGCGGCATCAGCAAGGTTTCTCGCCCTACCAGACCGGGCCTCCAGGATTTGGGCCTGCATCAGCCCTTACACCAGGTGCCTCGATATATGGCTCCAGTGCGCAATTTAACAGTGCCGGCTTGCCGAGGGGCTCCCAGTATCCGCACACATCAAGACCCGGCTCCTTGGTCGGCGGCTCAGCCAATCCCTTCGACTGGTCGATACCGCAGCATCCACACCTACCAACTATGCCTCCGTTAGCAGACAGGTCATACGACTACCCCGGTGCTAGAAGCACACTGGCGAGCATCATCGACCGAACTTCCAGCTTCGACTACACAAACGGACTCGACATGTATGGCAATCCTCTCGACGATCGACTCAGGGACTATATCCATGACGTCGTTGACGATCCGCGCAAGAACGAGGAAGAGATCCGAGAACTGCTCGCCAACATCCGACCGGATATGGACATCCCCGAAGAGGACCGTGAAGATGACCCTGCGGGCCTTCGCTATCCTCTATACCCACATCAGCGGATCGCATTGAAGTGGATGATGGACCAAGAGAACGATGGCAAGAAGGCCGGTGGCATCCTGGCGGACGACATGGGCCTAGGCAAGACGATTTCTACTCTTGCCTTGATCGTGAGCAGACAGGCTCAGCCGCCGCCGGGCACACGAGCAATAAAGGTATGCCGTATTTGTGCCCAAGCTACCAAGCAGCGCTGACACAATACAGGCCAAGACAAACCTCATCATCGGCCCTGTCGGCCTCATCCGCCAGTGGGAGCGCGAAATCGCGAAGAAGCTGAAGCCGTCACATCGGTTAAGTGTTTACCTTGCGCACGGCAAAAAAGCCACATATGATGAGCTGCGCTCTTATGACGTCGTCTTGACTAGCTACGGCACCATCGGTTCCGAGATGTCAAAACGCGATAAGTATGTCAAAGAACAGGCCAAGAACGGCTCCTTGGTCGACAATGCCACTTTGAATGTCATGTGTCCGATGATCGGCCCAAACAGTACGTGGTACCGCGTAATCCTGGACGAGGCTCAATGCATCAAGAACAGCAAGACCTGGGCGGCACAGGCTGCTTATGCACTCCAGGCGCAACACCGCTGGTGCCTCTCAGGTACTCCCATGATGAACTCAGTCGACGAACTCGCCTCGCTCATCACATTCCTCAGAATCAAGCCATACAACAACCCCAAGGTTTTTCGAACGGTAAGTGCTTCTGATCTTGCAAGGCTATCGATCTACCCAGGCTAATAGCCAGCAGGCGTTTAGTTCTCTTACCGCTAAGCGTGGCGGCGCTTCCGGCGGAAACCGCCAGGCACAAATGACCAGACTTCAGGCTACGCTTAAAGCCATCATGCTTAGACGTACCAAAGCTTCGAAGCTGAACGGCAATCCCATCATCCAGCTCCCTTCGAAGATTGAGGAAACTGTGCACGTAGTGTTTAATGAGGATGAAGAAAAGTTCTACCGCGACCTCGAGCAGCACAGCCAGGTCCAATTCTCAAAGTACCTCAAAAACAACACGGTTGGCAAGCACTATACGAACATCCTTGCCCTTCTCACCCGCCTGCGACAAGCATGCTGCCATCCCCTGCTCCACATGATGGACTTCTCAATAGGTGGCAACGCGGAGATCTCTGAGACCGACATGGCGTTGCTCGCCAAAAGCCTCACACCCGACGTTGTTCGGCGCATCCGCGAAACCGAGGAGTTTGAATGCCCCATATGTATGGAAGCAGTGCTAAATCCGTCGATCTTTGTGCCATGTGGACATGACACATGCTCGGAGTGCTTGGTCTGCCTATCCAATGGGTCTAGTGAACAGGGCATCCGAGCAGGTAACGAGAACGCCAAGGCAAGCTGCCCTGAGTGCAGAGGCACAATAGACTTCCAAAAGGTCATCACCTTGGAGATGTTCAAACAGGTGCACATGCCAGAGACGGTGAAACCAGAGCCATCTGAAGGTGCGGGAGGCATCGATCAGGACGCCGATGGGTCCGGCGACGATTCGGGGTCAGAAACTGCATCTGGGGATGACAGTGACGGATCAAGCACAGTTTCTGATGACGATAGCGACGCTACAGATGTAGACACGAAGGGAAACCTTAGGGACTTCATTATCGACGACGATGTTGACGAAGATTTCCAGAATGGAAGTTCGGACAACCAAGGTGGAGATTCGGGGTCTGAACTTGAGGATATCGCTGTCGCTATCACTCGCAACAAGGCACGAAAGGCCGGTAGTAAGGGCAAAAAGCCGAAAGAGAAAAAGCTGCGCCGGAAGCGCAAGAGCAAGGGCAAGGGTAAAGCAAAGGAGGAGCCAGTCCAGCCACATATGCTGAAAACGTTACGCAAGGAGGCGCTGAAGAATCGCGAAGCTCACCGCCGATACATGCGCTACCTCAAGGAGATCTGGGAGCCCTCTGCCAAGGTCACCAAGTGCATGGAGCTGATCGCAGACATCCAGAAAACGGAGGAGAAGACCATCATCTTCTCACAGTGGACACTGCTCCTGGACCTGCTAGAGACACCCCTCAAGCACGAGCTTGGGGTCGGCTACCGCCGATACGATGGCAGCATGTCGGCCAAGCAGCGTGATGCAGCTGCGAGCGACTTCATGGAGCGCTCAGATGTCAAAGTGATACTGGTGTCGCTCAAGGCTGGCAATGCCGGCTTGAATCTCACAGCCGCCTCTCAGGTCATCATTATGGATCCCTTTTGGAACCCCTACATTGAAATGCAGGCGGTCGACAGGGCGCATCGCATCGGACAGCAGAGAGATGTCAAGGTGCACCGGATTCTCGTGCAGAACACCATCGAAGACCGAATCGTCGAGATGCAGAATAAGAAGCGCGAGATGGTCGACACTGCCTTGAGCGAGGAGGCATCGAAGAGCATAGGTCGCCTTACGGCCCAGGACCTTACCTACCTGTTTGGCATTGGTACCAACCCGAATACACGAAGCAACTGATGGGGTCTGGTTCGCAAGCACATTCGCGATCATTTTTCCAAACGAAGAATTGATATCCCTTTGCATTTCTAGCATCGTCCGTGTGAAAGTGCGTAGGATTTATGCGTAGACTTCACAAAAACGGGCTGCTGGATACAAGAGCGTCGCAATAGGCAGGTGCCACCAAGTATTTGTAACAAGCGAAAGAGAAACGTATTTAGACTAGAGCACACGCCCCGGATTTTTATCACCATGATTTCATTGTTGTTTCTCATCTCGATATGTGCTAGTGTTGTTATGCTCATCTCCTGGGTTTGGTTCATGACTCCTAATAGTCAGCTCTACTCATTCACTGATGGACGGCTGTTCCTTAGATGTAGGCTTGCAGGATTAGTGGCTGGGTATCTACAGCTTCCCACCCAAGACTTTGAAGACGACATCCTCGAGCTTGTCCATACTGCTGTTGCCCGCCTCATCCGTCACAGGCGTCCTATTGTCGATAGGTTGCGGCTCGCGCTTGATCTTGTCAACATCACCGCTACTTGCACGAGAAGTAGTGCCGTCACCACCACCAGCGGCGGCAGCCCATGTCCATCGCTGTATCTTCATGCCACTGCCGCCGCTGCCGTTGCCGACAGCCGCCATTGACGGAGCGGACTCTGCTAGAGACGAGGGGGATGGCCGCCATAGCCCCTCGCACTGGAGGACGAGCTTGCTACTATTGTGCTGACTACTGCTACTGCCGCCGCCGCCGACACCCTCAACGTCACTGTCCGAGCTGGTCGCAAACGTGAGCCGGACCTCCCTGGCACCGTGGCTAGATGTGATAGTTGGGCCCGTGAATCCTTCGGACCGGCTGATCTCCTCTCCGGCCAGCGCGGGATCGGTGGCCGCCGCGACGGCGACGCTGTGCGAGAGCGCGCGGAGCGTCGCGTTGCGGATATACGTCATCAGGCTGGGTAGGTCCGGATATCCCTCGCCGGAGGGCGGGTATGAGGACTCCAGCGGGCCGGGCGACGATGTTGTCGCCGCTGTCGCTGCTGCTGGCGGGGGAGCCCCATCCGCGGACACCACGGCTACGGCAGCGGCTGGCGCCAGGAACACGCGCAGCTGCTGCCCGATCCAGGGGTGCATGAAGGTGCGGCCGCGGATGTTGAGGCGGGCGGCGGGCGTGAGCGTGAGCTCGGCCTGCAGGTCCATCGAGTGCACGAGGTTGGTCGAGAGGATCTCGGATTTGGAGGAGCGGCGCACCTGGGCCTCCTGGTGCGGCTGGACGGCCACGGGCTGGACGGTCATGGTGTACGAGGCGCCCGCGACGCCAGCCCGGCGCAGGACCCCGACGAGGTCCCCGAGGAAGCGGGACAGGGCGCCACACATGCCGACGTGCCGCGTGCGCGCGAGGAGCGGCCGGAGGAGCGCATAAGGCGGGGTGGCAGCCTGGCTGGGCTTGGCCGCTGTGGGCTGCGTGCGCGTGCGGTAGTTTTGCCGGTGGGCAAACGACAGGAGGAAGTGCAGTACCATGGAGACGGAGTCGGCGAGCTCGCGGTCCTCGTGGCTGCTGTTGCCGCCGCCGCCGCCGCCGCCCATTGGGCTCTCGTCCTTGTCGACATCCGCCAAGTCGTGCAGCGTCAGGATGACTTTGGTGTCGGGTCCGGCTTGGTAGGTGACCTCTGTCTCTGTCGTCTGGACGCCGTACGAGAGCAGGGTCCGCGCCTCCCTGTTGAGCTCGTACCAGAGCTCCTGAGAGAAAGCCGTGTTTCTCGCCTCGAGCACACGATCCGGGAGCGGCGCATCGTCGGGCGTGCGTAGGGGGATTTGTGACAGTGCAGTGATGACGCCTCCCCTCTCGACGGCCGCGCGGATCCTCTGCGAGCCGCGGCCGACGCGCGAAGTCTCGAGGCGGACGGTGCCGTCGTCCTGGCGGATCAGGGGCGCCAGGCTCTGGTCCCTATACTCGGGTGCGGCCTCGGAGAAGCCAAAACGCACACCGAGGGTGGGGGGATCGTGCGGCAGGGAGCAAACAGCCCAGCCACTGTCGCTGACAGCAAGTACATCGGCCCAGTACTTTGCCTCGAGCTCCATCTCCCTCTCGAGACGGCCAGCGGCGGCCATGACTGAGTCGACCATCTTGTCGAGGCCCATGACGCGCCAGCCCGTGGCGACGGCGAGGTCGTTCTTGGTGCGGGCCTCGGTGACGTTGGAGTCGTGCAGCCTCGAGGCGCCGAGGGTGCCGATGCCGACGGCGTCGCGCAGGGCCGAGGACAGGGTGGTGCCGGCCTGGACAGGCATCTCCTTGGAGAGCAGCAGCGATATGGCGTCGAGGGCCAGCATCGCAGATTGGTGAGCATGGCTGCAGAAGAGGCACAGCCAGTCAGTCATTCAATCTAGGGGTGTTGCTTTGCCTCGTGTGGCGTTGCGCCACGGCGGGGAGGGCAAAGGGAACATACTCGCAGCTGCGGAAGAACTCTTCGCGGGCGGCAATGGCGTCCTTTGTGTCGTCGTCGTTCTGGGCCGCTTCGTCGTCTTGGTCATCGTTGTCTTCGGCAGAGGAGGGACTGGATAGGTCGGCTCCGTCCTGGGCCTTGATGTCGTCGCGTAGCTGGTCCTCGGAGACGCTGCGGAAGCCACCGGGTTCGGCATGGACGCGGGCAACGAACTCGCCGAGGTTCTTGGGCTTCTTGTCGCCTGTCGGCCAGGGCCGCAGGGAGAATGGCGAGGCGGCCATGGTTGCGGGCGTCGAGGCGAGGGCGGCGCCTCAGGTATGTTATCGCAGGGTCATGGATGTCTGGCGGGAGGCATTGGGTGGTGGATGGGAGCCGCTGCTGGGCGCTGCCTGTTGTTGCTCAACGGGGACTTTTCCTTGGACGTGCGTTTGCTTCCGTGAGAGCTTCAATAACGAGGTGCACAGTAGACACACTGTTATCTGCACTGTAGGACGCCCCACAACCTGGAGCTTCGTGATGCAACTGACTTCCACCATGCCGCAACAAGGACAGTTTACTCGGTTGTGCAACATGTCCAAAACGACTTTCTTCCCTGAATAGTATCGAACAGGAACGCACCGGCGTGAGCCTAGGTTCTTGGACACATGTGCAACGCACGCAACCTTTGATATTGAGCGTGATGCATTTTCCAAACTCGAGCCTAGATGCCTTCTACGCCCAGACAGCCATCAACAACCACCGGCAGCATTACGGGGGCCAGTCATTCCTCGGAAAATCCCAACCTGCCCACATGGCGGTCTGCCGAAGCGAGACGCAGGTCCCAACGTACGCCCTCTCGCGAAGTAGGCTAACATTGACGTTCCCGTGCGGTGCATGATTGGCCGCCGGCGCGGATCAGGGGCCCTGCAAGTGGTGCTGTCATTGCCGGGAGCGGTGACGCCCAGATGGGATCAAGCTCCAAGCCGCGAGACGACGTATTGGGGCCCTGGGACGCAGATTGACGGAGCGGAACTATCGATTCCATTGGGAGCGTCTGGGAATTAAATTGTTCCTTTTTTTTAGTCTGGAACTTACAACCAATATTTTCAAATTGACATAAGACTACCTTCATCGGACTAGAGTCTATTGCAGTAAAGCAACACATCTGCTTGTCCTATTTGTTCCTCCTTTTCTCAAGAAAGACACCGCTCAACTCGTCTTTACTCAGAGTTGTCCGCAAAAGCTACACTGCCCCTTATTCACGCGCCATGCTAGCCTTGAAAGCCAAAGTCTTGTCCACCGAGCCGCTTGTTAGTTTCCCCCAAATTCGGCTCGCCCCGCCTGGGTCATATTTGAGGGCATCTCGCTAACATTCTCACCAGGCTCACGATGAAGCCAAGTGGACAAAGCTCGTCAAGTAAGCTTGAACCTCTCGCATGGGTCCCATTGAAGAAGAAAAAAAAGAATTCACGAAAGAAGAATCAGAAGAAGACCAAAAGACGGCAGAGACGGTGCCGACACAATCAACACATCAGCTCTTCTTCTTCTTCTTCTTCTTCTTCTTCTTCGTCTCTTCTCTTCTCTCTTGTCACACGCGAACTATTCTGTTCTTAGACCACGCACTCTAACAGTGGGCCAACAAACAGGATAAATTACGCCGACGAAACAGGCACCAACCGCACGTGGGAGTCTGCCGAGCGCACAACCCGCCCGGCGTCCTGTGGTATCGATGGCGTCGGCATCGTCGCCATCCTCCGGTACCCGCCTCAGTCTGCTTCATCTCCCTCCTCCTGCCCCTCCTCCTCCTCCTCATTACCGTCACCACCACTATCCTCAGCATCATCATCCTGCTCCACCACCCCGCCGTCCGGACCACCACCAAGATACGGTCCCCGCATCGTCCTGCAGCGGCAATACCGGCCCCCGATAGACGCGATCTGCATCGAGATACCCGCGGGGCTGGTCGACGAGGGCGAGACACCGTCGTAGGCGGCCCTCCGCGAGCTCCGCGAGGAGACGGGCTACGTGGGCCACCCGACGCGCGGCATCACGCTCGTGACGCCCACCATGTTCAACGACCCCGGGTTTTGCAACACGAACCTGCAGATGGTGCACGTCGACGTCGACATGGCCCTCCCCGAGAACAGGGACCCCCGGCCCCAGCTCGAGGACGGCGAGTTCATCGAGACCTTTGACGTGGCGCTGGCGGATCTGTACGCCGAGTGTGTCCGCTGGGACAAGGAAGGGTTCGCGATTGATGCTAGGGTTGTGACGCTCGCCGAGGGCTTCGAGCTCGCGAGGAGCTTTGGGCTGTCTTGATATGCTGGGAAGAGGAGAGCAGAGCAGAGAAGAGGAGAACGTAGGGGAAACTAGGTTGTCGAGAGGTTGAAACATTGTGTGCAAATACGTACGGTTTATCGGGAACCATTTCTTCGTGAAAGAATCAAATAATTGTTTATTCCAATGCGAGTAACGCAGAATCAAGAGGATATTATTAAACCAGTGTTTTAACCCACGGCGAATGCACCAGATACGCCAGTCCCAACGGCCAACAAGGTCATGAATCTATAAGCCAACAACAACAACAACAACAACAGCATAAAAACATGGAGCCCTTTTCAGCAGGCATTCAGTGGACCCGCTCCCCTTTACAGTTCCTCGTTACCGTTGCACTGCTGCCAGATCTTGACGCTCGAGACCTCCATGGCGGGCGAGGTCCACGTGGGCAGCCACTTGTCGCGGGCGTTCCAAAAGTCCTTTTTGGCATTGGGCGAGCCGTTGAGCCAGGGCTTACCGCTCTTCGAGTCCTCGAACCAGCCGTTGGTGCCGCCGACGGCGACATTGAGGATGAGGAAGAAGCGCTGGTCAAAGGGCGCGTTCTTGTTCTTGGAGCCGCGCCACGGGTTCTCGAGGCGCGTGCCGTTGCCGTTGGCGTCGGGGAAGTCGCCCCGCGCGTACAGGTCGTCGTTGAAGTTGGTGTACATGACCTGCAGGAGGCGCGAGTTGACGTAGGTGAAGAGGTACTTCTCGGACCACTCGAGACCAAAAGTGTTGAAGCCCGCGCTGTAGGTGGTGTGCAGGGCTGGGCGCTTGTTGTTTGTGCGCCACCAGGCGTCGTTGGCAATGTCAGGCCCCCAGTGGAGGGCACTCGAGATGATGTTGTTGCCGCCCTGCTCGTACGTGTAGTTGTTGCCGCGGGACTCGGCAATGTCAATTTCGCCCGACGCAGGCCACGCGCCGTACGTGTTGTCGACGGGCATCAGCCAGATGGCGGGCCACAGCCAGTCGCCCTGGGGCAGCTTGGCCGTGACCTCGACGCGGCCGTACTTGATGGTGGCGCCCTTGCTGCTCTTGCCAGGCCTGGTGATCAGACGGCCGGACTTGGTTGGCGGAACGACACTGGAGTTGCCAGTGGTGATGTTGGTTGCGGCTACACAGTCGTAGTAGTTGGTCGACGTGCAGCTGCCGTCGGCGAGGAGGTTGATGACGTTATTGCTCTCCATAAGAGAGGCATCCTGGAGTGTTGGCTTGATGACGAGGTGGCCGTTCTCAATGTAGACGTTCTCGCCGTTGTTTGTGGTCTGCACGAACTCGCCATTTCTGCAGGTCCGTTAGTCAAGTGGAATTGCAAGAAAATGGTGCTGCTAGGCACGAGAGGTCTGGAGTACATACCCGAAGCCGCCGACCTGCACCTCCTGTGTCCAGACATCGCGGTTGAGGCCACCCGAGAAGTTATCGTCGAGCACGACGCAGTAGTTGTTCTTGACGACGCTGTTGATGCCGTCCCAGACAAGAAAGCCGCTGATTGCCAGGCCGAGCGCTATACCGATACATGGCAGGATCGTGACCCACTTCTCCTTGGGGTCCTTTTTGTCGAGCCAGGGCTTCTCGATATCCTCTTTCTTGACGCGGCGGGAGTGGAAGTACCGCGGCACGGCTGGGTTTCCGGCGGCCGTAGAGCGGCCACTGCCCTGATAAGAGTCGCCGACGCTGCCGCTGAAGAAGCTGGACGCGGGCCGCGAGATGGCGGGAGACTGGAAGGGGTCCTGGGGTGTGACATCGATAGCGGTCTGGCGGCGGCTGAGATCCCCAACGCTGGAGGCATCCTCGAAGGGGTTGCTTTTCTCAGACGGGCTGGTGGGCCGGTGGTCAGCAGAGTGCTGATTTGAGTTGTCCATCTCTGCGGTCCTTGCGGTTTACTTGATAAAGAATGTAGGCCGGCACGTGTCGGGAGTGAAGCGAACGGATTAGAGAGGGAGATGATTCAAAGCGTGATGGTTTTATGGATTGTCCGCAGAGAAGAATGATGGGAAGGGTCCTGTCAGTAGCGAGCTAGAAACGAGCTGGGCCAGGCGAGGACACTTGCAAGAAAAGGGCCATGCTCGGTGCTGGAGATAAGGGCACCAAACTCGGCCTCGATCCAGCTCGAGAGCCACGCGAGCCATGCGAGCCATGTCGCCCGAAGACGAGTCGCCGGGTCGCGGCGGGGAATTACCAAGAGGGACGCCCAGCCCGTCGATGGCGGGTGGCCTCGGCCGGACATGGCTGGACACAGCCAGAGCACGAGTGGGCGTCGAGCTGCTCAGGTGTGGCGCTGAAGCTGCTGCAGGTACGCAAAACTATAATCTGGATCATGATGCGGGTGTGGTGGGCATCTTCCGCGCGGCTGCTCAAGTGTGCGGCTCGGCCGGAGAGTGGACCTCGAGGCATGTACTGTATTACCTCGGGATTGTACCTCGAGGGTTGTACCTTGAGGTACTAGGCTCGGGCACTCCGCTTCGGAGCCAAACTTGGAAACTTTCCAGTTGCAGATGATTCCGCACAAGAAGCCGTTACCTCGGCCTGTTGCCCTGCCGTTGTTGCACGATGGCATCATGTAGACTCTGTGGTTGGCTGCACTGGCAGAGGGCAGCAGTCTATCGTGACTGGGTTGCTCAAGCCTCATGGGACAAGCAGAGAGTGCAATCATTAACACCAGCACTGGCACAAGCAGAAGCCGTCGTCATGTCGTTGCTCGGCTTCAGGGCAGACTGGTGAGGACCTCCCCCTGCAAAGATCCCCCTGTGCCGGAGCCTCAAGAGTCAGTCAGGATTCTCAGGCGTGCCGAGCCCGAAGCAGCCCCTGCCGCCACCCACTTCCAGCCTTCTCGATCCGGCTGCGTCTAGATCGGTGGCGCACGCCATCTGCAGGGTTCCTATGGCCTAGCCGCTGCAACGCTCCGGCACTCTGCAGCCCTGCTGCAATGCCAAACCCAAGTCCACACGCCAACATCGCGCGCGCACCTAAAACCCTCAGACGCAACACCGTCCACTATTAATCGCCACGGTTGACATGTAGATGCTGGCTAACCTCTGGCTGCAGTGGTTGTATGCATTGCATCTCGGCAGGATGCCCCCGTCGTCCCATGACGTCGTCGATGAGTGAGATGATATATCCCCACTCCGCTCAGGTGAGTAGTAGTGCTTCCACCGTGGACGCCAGGAGGTGCCATGAGCTGGCGCTGCATTAGCCTCATTGACCATATCCCGAGTGTGCAAGTCTTGTGCCGGTTGGCGCCCAACTTGACTCGCTGCGATTGGTCTCATGTGTTCCAGGCCGGCAACACGATGGCCTAGGCCGCGTGGTGTAGGATGTCAAGCACGTATGTTCGTGAGACTAGCGCCAAGCATGCGCAAGGCTGCATGAGCACATTTGCTTGCTCCAGATCCGGGTTGCGCTGGCGCATCCAAGTAAGCGAAATGAAGCCGACAGGCTGCAGCACAAGCGCATCCAAGCCCGCGAGTGGCAACGCACAACGAAGAAAATTTTGACTGATCTTTGTGGAGGTTGTGATGACTAGTGTTGAGGTCCGTCAGACGCTGAAGCTGGTCATTTCCCCTTGATGTACTTTGCTTCGTGCCATATCTTCAGGGCGAGCATCATGAAGGGAAGATCTAGAACCCCCCATACAGCATGCCAGGCGGCCCTGATCATCCAAGTAATCCGAGCGACCAGCCACAAGTGCGTTGTTAAACGGATGTCGTGTCGTAGACGTGTGATATCGACCAATTACCATTGCCTAGAGACAAGATCTGTGCCAGACGAGCAGAGATGCCCCAGGTGGAAGAATGTGTGGGAGGGGCGATCTGTCAGACCCCAACGTTAGCCGGAGCTGGGCACTTCTGTGACCTGAATCAGGACTTGTGGGACGGGCTGGGTCGCCGCCGTTTGAAGTTCAGGTAGACCTTGGATACGGTAACGTGGCTGGGCACTAAGGGTGACGCCGTGCCGCCAGACTAAGACGCAGTCGGCATGGTGGAGGGCGAGGATTTCAGGCACACCGCAAGGTCAGTTTCGACGCTTCTCTCTGAGACTTCTTCGTTCTGGCGTCTGGCTTGGTCTCTGTCTCGATTGGCTCGGCGATGCGCAAGCAGTTGCGGATGCCGTAAAGACTGGGCGGGCAGAGAGCAGCGCTGATAACTGGTGGGGGCTGCTGGGTGTGCTGCTCGGGCTGGGCCGGATGTGCAGCAGGGGTGCCCACGGCCCCTGTCCCTGCCCCTGCCGGCGCAGCAGCCCTGGAAGCCTTGAGTTGTCGTCGGCTCGGCGTCGAGGGCATCGTGTGGTGGCATCGTGTGGTTGTGGTGTACGAGCAATGGTGTGCAGACCCGACAGCCCCGATCCAGCGCAGTTCTTCCACGCTACTCCCGTCCCGGCTAGCCCCGCCGCTTCCGCGCCAGCGCCGCAGGTACTCGTCGATACTTGGCGACACGACGACACCTCCAGCTCCTGCCCTCCCTGGCCGCAACCTCCAGCGCTGGTCATGATGAGAGGCCATCGCAGTGCTGAGCATGACCCGGCTCGGCGCCTCGCCGGGCCTATGATTGCCATCCACCTACTCGGCGTCCCTCTTCTATCTTCTGGAGCCTCGCCATGGGCCCCGAGTCCCCGACTAATGCCCAGCCGGGCGCCACCTTCTTTCTCGACTGTCTCTGTGCTGCGTTCCTGGTGTCTAGCCTCGAGCCTTGGCTCTTGTCACCCAAGCCCACCCCCCTTCGCCCTCAGTCACAAGCTTTTGTGTCCCTTCGTCCAAGTCTTCTGTCGTCCCCTACTTCCAGTCGCTCTCGTTCCTTCTTGACGTCCGTCCTTGTCAACATTCCGACTTTGTTAAACCCCCTCGACACTGTAAGCCACCGCCTCAGAAACACCTCTTCTAGTCACTTCCACTAGCAAGACACAAGCCGGGCCGGTATATACTGCAACAGCCACAGGCCATGAGCCACTTCCTCTCCTTAGGATTGTACATCACCATCCGGTTCGACAGCGGCGTTTGCCACCAAAGCTCCCGTCATATATAATCACCACAAGGTCGGTCTATCAATATCACGATGGGGATCGGAAGCTATTTCAAGCCTCGGAAGCCTTCTCAGGAAGCGCCTTCAGAGCCGGTCGATCAGGTTGTGGGCGAAAAGCGACACAGCAATGAACAGCTCTCGACCCCCGACACTGCCTCCCCTGGGCTCAGGCCACCAGTTCCAGCCAACGTCCGTCACCTAAGGCACCAATCAAACCAGTCCAGCGCAGCTCTGTCTATCTCGGCTAGATCGGCACGGTCTCTGGCGAGCTCCATCTTCATCGACGACATCAGACACGAGGTCGTCGTCAACTACCTCTACCAGAACCAGCTAGGCAAGAACTGGGTCGTTGACGGTAGCGGCGAGCTCGAAGGAGCCTTGGTCCGCCGGGCTCGGAATGAATACGTGACGTGCCCAGAATCACTTGTCGAATCGCCTCTTGCTGCTGCCATCATGACCCTGAACGTTCCCGTAAGTCTGCCCTAACCACACTCACGCAAATCATGGGTACGGACTGATGATGCTACGGCCATACAGTCTGCCATAACCGTCAATTCACGCACGATAAAGAGCTTCCTGACGTGGTGTCCCGGTGCTGAAAAGGTACCGATGCTCAACGGTCTTCAGGTCCAGATCCTGCCGACAATTGCCGACTTGCCGAGAGCCCGCAAACATCAATATGCTGCCTTTATCGCTTCCGAAGCCCTACTAATTGTCTGGGATGATGACCCTATGCGCATCTTCGACAGGGCCTGCAAGGTCGAATCCGAGATCACGGAGCTGCTCTACGGAGGCGAGGATGATGACCAAGATGACGAAGTCGCTGAGAAGGGCAGGGCGGCTGTCGCGGAGGTCGAAATTGACGAAGAGAGCGGCCAGATCAAGCCGGAGACACGACCCGTCCACCTCATCAACACATATTTTGTCTCGATTGTGATGTGCATCATCACAATCACCCTGGGCGCGGCTTGGCGTCAGCTCGCCGTCGCCGTCACGGTAGACCACAACTATTACCGTCTGCTTCTCATCCTCCTCGGGCCCATCCAGGTCTTCTTCACGCTCTTCTTTGCCCAGGTCATTGTTGGCTGTATCGCTCAGATCATGGGCCCAATCAAGCAGCTGACCCAAAACTCAAAGTTTTATTCCGCAAAGCCACCGCCACGCATCCGTTCTAACATCCTCCCCCACGTTACGGTGCAGTGCCCTGTCTACAAGGAAGGCCTCGCTGGAGTCATTCTGCCCACCGTCCGATCACTCAAGAAGGCCATCAGCACGTACGAACTTCAAGGTGGCTCGGCCAACATTTTCATCAACGATGACGGTATGCAGCTTCTCAGCGAGCAAGAACGTCAGGATCGCATCGACTTCTACGCGGATCACTCAATTGGCTGGGTTGCACGACCTCGGCATGGTGAAGATGGCTTCCTACGTCGCGGCAAGTTCAAGAAGGCGTCCAACATGAACTTTGCGATGATGATTTCCTGCAATGTGGAGGAGAAGCTGGTTGCCATCCAGCGCTCACCTGATTGGAGCCAAAATGACGAGGCTCTTGCTTATGACACAGCCCTGAAGGAGGTACTCCAGGAAAACGGCCGTGCTTGGGCTGATGGCAACGTCCGCATTGGTGACTATATTCTTATTAGTGAGTTCTCTACCCACAACTAGCGTCACACTCTACACTTACTGACAGTCACTAGTCGACTCCGACACTCGCGTGCCAGAGGACTGTCTACTCGATGCAGTTTCCGAGATGGAGTTGTCCCCCGATGTTGGCATTATGCAGTTCTCATCGGGAGTTATGCAGGTCGTTCACACGTACTTTGAGAACGGCATCACCTTCTTCACCAACCTTATCTACTCGGCTATCCGATACACAGTCTCCAACGGTGACGTTGCGCCTTTCGTCGGCCACAATGCAATCCTGCGCTGGAGTGCCATCCAGCAGGTCAGCTACTTTGATGAGGACGGCTATGAAAAGTTCTGGTCGGAGAGTCACGTGTCCGAGGATTTCGACATGTCTCTCCGCCTCCAATGTGCCGGCTACATCATCCGTCTTGCGGCGTGGGCTGGGGAGGGTTTCAAGGAAGGCGTCTCGCTCACTGTCTACGACGAGCTTGCGCGATGGGAGAAGTATGCGTATGGTTGCAACGAATTGCTTTTCGAGCCGATCCGTACCTGGCTCTGGAGAGGCCCGTTCACGCCACTATTCCGACGATTCCTCTTTTCGAACATTCGCTTCACTTCCAAAATCACAGTCATCTCGGTAAGCATTGTTCTCTCACAAACTTAGGAATATGGCACTAACTTTGTTGCTAGTACATTGGCACATACTACGCCATTGGTGCGGCCTGGCTCCTCACGACGGTCAACTACTTTGCCATGGGCTGGTTCAACGGCTACCTCGACAAGTACTACCTGGACTCATGGCAGGTTTGGTTTTCCATCATCATTGTGTTTAACGGCCTCGGTAATGTTGGTCTCGCAATGATGCGCTGGAGATCTGGCGAGGGTCAACTGATCCCGTGCCTGATCGAGAATTTCAAGTGGACATTGCTCTTTGCCATCTTCTTGGGTGGACTGTCCTTGCACGTCTCGCAAGCCCTGCTCGCTCACATGTTTGAGATCAACATGACTTGGGGCGCCACCGCTAAGGAGGCCGAGTTCTCCAACTTCTTCATCGAGGTGCCTAAAGTGGCCAAGAAGTTCAAGTGGTCCATGCTCTTTTCTCTCGTCTTCATCGCCGTCATGATCATTTTGGCCAAGGCCCCCTTTGTACCTCATGACTGGCGCATTACGGACTTCGTCGCCATACTGCCCATGAGCACCGTCGTCGCGAGCCATCTGCTGCTACCGATCGCGTTGAACCCTGCCATTATGGTGTTCTCGTGGTAGGATGTTGCACTACAACTTCTGTACTCGGGACTTTTGAGGAAGTGCCGTTTATCTTTTCGCACTAATAAGTAATAGCTGTTTTCATGATATACACGCGATGTGTAGCGTTGTGTTTTTCTTTTAGATAAAATTTGGCGCAAAAGGCTGGGAAATTCCATAGATTATCGTCTACCCACCTTATCTTCGGTAGACTACCATCGGGAGAATTTTTTTTTCTACTGCCAGTTGGATATCAATCAATATCAAGAAATGAATGACTAGTGCTTCGACCTGATAGTTTCGAGTGCATGTAGCTGGCCTGCATTGTTATCTCATATTTGACGTAGAGCATGACCGCCCTCTGGTATGTCCATGGGGCCGAGGTGGACATGCCTCGAAACGGCACCACCACCTATCACGACGGTTGCAACCACGAAGCGAAGAAGACAAGACGCTGTTGCAAAAAGCATGGAATGAGGTGGATATCAAAGTAAATTCAGTACGCCGCATATTCATCCCTAGGTAGCTGCCGCTTTCCCAACTTCTTCCATGTTGCCAACCAACCCCCTGTGTTGTAGATCTTGTGATGAGCGCACCCATCCATCCATCCATCCATCCCCGCAGGCATATTCCCCAACTTGCGTGCCCTTGTTGAGCACTAGCGCGTCACTTGCTGAAGGCGAAAAAAATACATCGCCACGGCTTCGCAGTGTCTTATCTTACGAGTCAGAACTCGAGCCGCTTCGTTTACATAGCGCAGTCGGTTAGGTCAGTTGGGCCAGGGGG
The DNA here is from genome assembly GCA_026745475.1 of Microdochium nivale. NCBI lineage: Eukaryota > Fungi > Ascomycota > Sordariomycetes > Xylariales > Microdochiaceae > Microdochium > Microdochium nivale. Next base: position 3,820,465 of record JANTFD010000002.1, read on the forward strand.
GATCAACGTCGTGCTCATAAAGGCATCGCGCTCTCTCTCTATCTCGCTGCTTGAGGTGCGTTTACAGACTGCAGGCAGGTCACTCTTTTGGCGCCTATGAATGTATGACTAGGGCGTCAATCGTGCGGGTCGGGTGGTCTTAGTAGTGTTTGTCAAGCACCTCAATTTATAGCTGATCTTTCCGCGCGTTGTTGGTCGGGGCCGCAGTGGGCGGGCCCTCGGCAGTGACGTAGGCCTTTGTCATACCGCCGTCGACGACCATCTCGTGGCCGTTGACGAAGCTGGCCTCGTCGCTGGCGAGGAAGAGGACGGCCTGGGCCTGCTCGATGGCCTCGCCGAAGCGGCCGGCGGGGAAATGGATCTCGCGGCGCAGGCGCTTGGGCTTGTCGTCGCCGAGCCAGTCCTGGAGCAGCGGGGTGTTGAGGGGCGCCGGGCACAGGCTGTTGAAGCGGATGCCCTCGCGGGCGTGGACAATGGCGAGCTCGCGCGTCATGGCCAGGACGGCGCCCTTGGAGGCGGTGTAGGCGAGCTGTGGGGTGGCGGAGCCGACGAGGGCGACGACCGAGGCCGTGTTGATGATGCTGCCCTTGGTCTTTTTGTTCTTGCGCATCGACAGCACGGCGTGCTTGCAGCCGAACCAGACGCCCTTGACGTTGATGTCCATGGTCAGGTCCCAGATGTTCTCGGGGGTGCCGACGGCGTCGTCGTCCTTTGCGTGCATGATGCCGGCGTTGTTGAAGATGACATCGACACCACCCCAGGGCTCCGCGGCGTCAACCATGGCCTTGACTTGGTCCTCCTTGCTCACGTCGCAGATCTGAATAGGAGGGGAGAAGAAGAGGCGTGTGAGCGGTGGGCATTATCATGGGCGTGCCCTGGTAGAAAGTGGGAATAAGTGGCTTCAACTCACGATGGACTCGAGGCTGCCCGCGTTAGGGACGAGCTGCTTGACCTTGGCCTTGGCCCGGTCGAGCGCTGGAGCAGATATATCTGCGAGGAGGACATTGGCGCCTTCCTTTGCGAAGAGAATGGCCGTCTCGAGACCAATGCCGCTGCGGGTAGAGCAGGTCAGCACTAGGGCGCAACAAGCAAAACATCCAGTGGGCAAGGTAGGCGGTGAGGTCAACGTACCCAGCAGCACCGGTGATGATGGCGTTTCTGCCGGCCAGACGGCCTGTGGCAGCAGCAGAGGTCATTGTGGTGATGTGGCTGGAGCTGTGTTTTGGGGGATATCGGTGAGAGGGCGTAGAATGGGCTGGTGTTGTTGTCTATTGTTGCAAGAGAGATAGATGGCGGAGACGGCATATATCATGGAGGGCAGAGAGGGAGAAAAGACGGCAGACACTGCTGGCAGTCATGCGGGATGGGCCACGTCGAGCTGCTAGCGCGGTGCCGAGTTGACGATGCCGCAGCCGGCGCGTGGACCCTTATCAGTGGCAGAAGAGGGACCCGCGCATGCCGACAACGGACCAGCTAGGCCCCTCCTTCCATGAATGTCCTTAGTCAAGACATCAGGCATATGCCCCAGGGGGGCGGCTTAGGGTGAAGGGTGAGTAATCATGGCGTCGTCCTTGGCTTACCGCTGTCGACGTTCTGCATGCTAGAGCCCGAGTTGGTTAGAGTGGGAGAGTCTGGCCATGAGGGCGGCATTCCAGTAGTGCCAGGCACAAGCCGACAACCAAAGAGGGCGGGGTGCTTTTATCTGCTGCACGCTGCTATCGTGACCTCGGCATGTGATGACGTCGCCACCATCAGCCTGTCTTTGCTCCATCTACCTGCGCTTGTACGTACCCAGGTATTTTACTTTTAGGTAGTCGAGCTATCTGCCTTGTCCCAGCTCGACTCGAAACCTGGCCAGCCTGCCATAAGACACACCCAGCTGTGCCAACTTACTGCCACTGCCCCTCTCTGTTGCTGCCTCTCGCCAGAAAGCCTTCGCCCTCCACCGCGGATCCTGTCTACTCTCTCCACCCTCCACAGCCCGCAACCGCCACCGCCGCACTCTCACCATGGCACCGCCCACAGAAATCACGGCCGACAACCTGGCCGAGGTCCTCAAGGACGACCTCGCCGTCAAGCTCGCCGGCATCGACGCCGACGGCCAGCTGCGCGGCAAGCTCGTCTCCAAGAAAAAGTTCCTCTCCATCGCCGCCTCGGGCTTCGGCTTCTGCTCCGTCATTTTCGGCTGGGACCAGCACGACCAGACATATTTCCGCGAGCTCGGCATCAGCAACAAGGAGAACGGCTACCGCGACCTCCTCGCCATCCCCGACCTCTCCACCTTCCGCCGCATACCCTGGGAGGACAACGTCCCCTTCTTCCTCGTCAGCTTCTACGACCCGGACACCAATGAGCCCCTCAGCGCCTGCCCGCGCGGCCTGCTCAAGGTCCAGCTCGACAAGCTCAAGACCAAGGGCTACGGCGCCATGGCCGGAGCCGAGTTTGAATTCTTCCAGTTCAAGACGCCCGCGGCAGAGTCCCCGGCCGTCTTCCTGCGCGACCACCCCCCGGCGGCGCTGCCGCCCCTCACAGAGGGCATGTTTGGCTACAGTGTGACCCGACCCTTCCAGAACAAGGAGTACTACTACGACATTTTCAACTCGTGCGCAAAGTTCGATTGCAACATTGAGGGCTGGCATACAGAGAGCGGCCCTGGCGTCTACGAGGCCGCGCTCGAGTTTGGCGAGATTGCCGACATGGCCGACCGCGCGACGCTCTTCAAGTACGCCGTCAAGTGCGTGGCCGCAAAGTACGACATTATCCCGTGCTTCATGGCCAAGCCCAAGCAGGGCCTCCCGGGCAACAGCGGCCACTGCCACGTCTCGGTCGTGGACAAGGACGGCAAGAACCTCTTTGCCCGCGAGACCAAGGACCCCGACGCAAAGTACCCCGACATTGAGTACCTCAGCGACCTCGGCCGGCACTTCCTGGCCGGCATCCTCGAGGGCCTCCCCGACATCATGCCCATGCTCGCCCCCAATGTCAACAGCTACAAGCGCCTGGTCGAGAACTTCTGGGCCCCCGTAACGGTGTCATGGGGCTTCGAGCACCGCGCCGCCTCGATCCGCATCATCGCGCCGCCCACGTCCAAGCCCGGCGCCACGCGCTTCGAGGTCCGGGTCCCCGGCGCCGACGCCAACTCGTCGTACATCATGGCCGCCATCCTGGGCCTCGGCTGGCGCGGCGTCGAGAAGAAGCTCGAGATCCCCCTGCCCCCGCTAGGCAAGGGCGAAGACGTCGGCGGCTCCACCGACCCGGGAGCCCGCCTCGCCCGCAACCTGCGCGAGGCGACGGAGCGCTTCATGCGCAAGGACAGCATCGCCCGCGAGGTCTTTGGCGACGCCTTTGTCGATCACTACGGCGGCACCCGCGAGCACGAGATCCGCCTCTGGGACGAGGCCGTCACTGACTGGGAGCTCAAGCGGTATATTGAGACGGCCTAGGCAGAGGGGGGAAAAAAAGGAAGGAAGGAAGGAAGGGACAAAGGCACACGATGCCGGTTCATGCCGCTGTTGTGCCATGGAAATATGGGCTGGCCAGCGCTGTTTTGGCGGATTTTGTTGATTTAGCTTGCAAGCTCGCTCCGTTTATCGTTGATTTCGGACAGTAATATTCCAGGAAATAGCGGCGTGGTTTGAAAGCAAATTTACTAAAAACAAAGTCAGTCATGTCTACTCAAGCCACGGTCTAGAGCTGCTGTTGTGACCGAGACGTGAGCTTCTTCGTGGACATCTAGAACACTCGGCACCTGGTCAGTATTCCTCACTGTGAATCACTCCTTGGTCGTTATTCTATTTGTTTTTGCTCTTGTTCTTATTCGAATTGTGTTTTTCCTCGTTTTTAGAAGCCAAGGGGAGATTCGTCTAAATAGTGAATCCAAACATATTTTTAAGCCCCAATTTCTTGTCTGAGCAATGGTTATATAGTCTGTCGTCCACTTTCAACTTCTTCACCTCCTTTTTTCGCCTTTTCTTAAGCAGACTCGGCCTGCTTGAGGAGACCCTCGAGGTTGATGGACTTGGGCCGCTCGATGGGCAGGCCAAGGGCGCGGTCCCAGATGAGCTGGGCCAGGGGGCCGAGACCTCTGGAGACGCCAAAGGTGGCTGTGTAGTAGAGGGTCTCGTGGAAGCCGTAGTGGTGGAAGAGCACACCGGAGCTGGAGTCGACGTTGGGGTAAGGGTTCTTGGTCTTGCCGTGCTTCTTGAGGACATCCGGGGCGACCTCGCTGTTGAGCTTGACGAGCTTGAAGATGGGGTCCTTGGCGATCTCGGGGCGGGCCGAGGCGTAGTCCATCAGAGCCTCGAAGCGGGGGTCGGGCTTGCGCAGGACAGCGTGACCGTAGCCGGGAACAACGCGGCCCGAGTTGAGGGTCGACCACAGGTAGTCGTGAACCTCCTTCTCGCCATAGTTGTCGGGGATGGCCTCCTTCATCTGGATGATCCAGCGGAGGACCTCCTGAGCAGCGAGTCTGTGCGAGGTGTAAGAGTTAGCATTGTGAATAGGGGTCCTAGCTAGATTGAAATATCAACTCACCCGTGAAGAGGACCGGCTAGGCCCTGAAGACCGGCACTGTAACTGAGGAAGGGGTCGCTGAGGGCACTGCCGACCAGATGGGTTGCGTGAGCAGATACGTTGCCGCCCTCGTGGTCGCCGTGGAGGGCGAGGTACAGACGGAGCAGGTCCTGGAAGTTCTCGTTCTCCTTGCCGGCCTTGCCGAGCATGGCGGCAAAGTTGTAAGACCAATCTTGCTCGAGGTCAACGTCAGCGGGGAGGGCACCGCCGCCCTTGTAAGAGTTCTGGTAGATCTTGGCTGCGATGGTGGGCAGCTTGGCGAGGAGGGAGATGGAGTCGTCAAAGGTGGGCTCCCAGTAGTCGGCCTTGTTGAGGCCGGCCTCGTAGGCCTTTGCAAACTTTGAGGTGTAGTTGAGGGCACTGACGGCCATGGCAAACTGGGTCATGGGGTGGAGATCCTTGGGGAAGTTGTCGAGCATCTTGTTGATGAATTCCGGGAGCTGGGCCTGCTCGGCAAGCTCTCGCGAGAACTGGCGGACCTGGTTGGTGGAAGGGACCTGGCCGGTGAGGAGCAGCCAGAACATGGCCTCGGGGAGCATCTCGGTGCCCGTCTTGCCCTTGGGCAGTTCCTTCTGGCAGTCCTTGATGGTGCGGCCGTGGAAGCGGATGCCCTCGTTAGCGTCGAGGACGGAACCTTCCCAGACCATGGCCTTGAGTCCTCTGTTGTTTATTTTTTGCAGTTAGCGTCGTGGTTTGTGGTATGCGGGTGTGGGGAGGATTGGGAAGACGAACCTCATGCCACCGATGGTGTTCTCGACCTTGACCTCGCCAATGACCTTGTTGCCGTGGGCCTTGACCTTCTTGAAGAGCTCGCGCTTGGCGGGGATGGCGGCCTTGAGGGTCTCCTTGAGGCTGGGCTCGGCCGAGGAGTAGCTGCGGACCTGGGCGGCAAAGGCAGCAGGCGCCCGTTGCTGTCAATGGCAATGAATGTCAGCACAATGGTTCTTTTGGTAGGCAGTCTTGGTAGGCAGTCTTGATATGCAAACATACGCGCAGAGCGCCAAAGGCGCGGGTCGAAGTTCTGACGTTCATGGCCATTGTGAGGGCCTCTGCTAGAGGAGAAAAGGCGAGCTGCGGGAAAGAGTCTTGCGCAGAGCAGAGCAGAGCAAGAGAGCAAGCAGGACAGGTAGCAGAAGGGGCCGTGGAGCAGGCAGGAGGAAGGGAGGGGTTTGGTTTTTGTCCCGGCGCCGGCTGGCCGTCGGCTTGTCTGGCTGGGCAGCGGACAGGACACAGGCCGAGCGCGTGTTTGGGGAAGGAGCAGGCGGGCGGCAGCAGGTGGGGTGGGGGTCTGCCCGCGCCTTCCCCGCATGGACCGCATGAACCGAGGGAACCCGCTGCCACCCCGCAGCCAATCGGCAAAGCATTGCCAGCAGGCAGCGCATTATGTCATCCCGCTCGGCCGCTCGGCTTATCGGCGATTGACACCCCTGCCGCCCCCGGCCCTCCGCTCCGCCCGCCGTCCGTGCAGGCATCGCCTTGTCTTGGTCCGACACTTCTGCCCACGGCCGACTTCTTTCTCCTCCGTCGCTTACACACACACACACATCCAGCCCGTCAGCCACCACACCTCTCGCGAACATGCTTCGCCGGGCCCTGCCACACGTCCCAAGACGGGCTCCCATCGCCATCATCACCACCCGGGCACCCTTCGCCGCCCCGCGGGCAGCTTGCCTCCGAGCCCTGTCCACCACAACCGCCAGGATGGGCAGCAGCCTGCCGCCCGTGAACCCGCCTGTCTCGACGGCCCTGCCCTCTGACGCCTTCCAGCTGCTCCCCGAGGCCGAAAAGGCCGGCGCCGCCGAAGATGCCCTCTACGACCAGCAGATCAAGGACGTCGAGGCGTGGTGGGCCTCGCCGCGCTACGAGGGCATCAAGCGGCCCTACACGGCTGCCGACATCGTCTCCAAGCGCGGCTCCCAGCTGCAATCCTACCCCAGCTCCGTCGCCGCCCGCAAGCTCTTCAACCTCATCAAGGCCAAGTCGGCAAAGGGCGAGCCCATCCACACCATGGGCGCCATCGACCCCGTCCAGATGACCCAGCAGGCCCCCAACCAAGAAGTCCTCTACGTCTCGGGCTGGGCCTGCTCCGCCGTGCTCACCTCGACCAACGAGGTCTCGCCCGACTTTGGCGACTATGCCTACAATACGGTCCCCAACCAGGTCCAGCGCCTGCACAAGGCCCAGTCCATGCACGACCGCAAGCAGTGGGACCTCCGGCGCAAGATGACCCCCGAGCAGCGCGCCGAGACGCCCTACGTCGACTACTTCCGCCCCATCGTCGCCGACGGCGACACGGGCCACGGCGGCCTCAGCACCGTGCTCAAGCTCGCCAAGCTCTTTGCCGAAAACGGCGCCGCGGCCGTCCACTTCGAGGACCAGCTCCACGGCGGCAAAAAGTGCGGCCACCTGGCCGGCAAGGTCCTCGTGCCGACGGGGGAGCACATCAACCGGCTCAACGCCGCCCGCTTCCAGTGGGACGTCATGGGCGCCGAGAACCTCGTCCTCGCGCGCACCGACTCGGAGAGCGGCAGGCTCATCTCGAGCGCCATCGACGTGCGCGACCACGAGTTCATCCTCGGCGTCTCGGACCCTTCCGTCGCCGCCGCGCCCCTCGCCGAGACCCTCCAGGCCATGGAGGCCGCGGGGGCCACGGGCGCCGAGATCGACGTCTTCGAGGCCGCCTGGGTGAAAAAGACCCGCCTCGTCACCTTTGACGAGGCCGCCGCCGAGCAGCTCCGCGACCAGGGCGTCAGCCAGTCCGACGTCGACTCGTACCTGCGCGCCGTCGAAGCCGAGCCGAGCATGGGCATCGCCAAGCGCCGCGAGCTAGCCGCCAGCTACCTGCCCCCCGGCGGCAAGCCCATCTTCTTCGACTGGGACCTCCCGCGCACGCGGGAAGGGTACTACCACTTCCGCGCGGGCATGGCGGCCGCGACCAAGCGCGCCATCGCGTTCGGGCCGTACGCCGACCTGCTGTGGGTCGAGACGGGGGACCCCAACGTCGAGGTCGCCACGAAGCTCGCCCGCGCCGTGCGCGCCGTGCACCCGGGCAAGGGGCTAGTGTACAACCTGTCGCCGTCGTTCAACTGGATGTCGCACGGATTTACCGACGAGACGCTCAAGTCGTTCATCTGGGACCTCGGCAAGGAAGGGTTCGTGCTGCAGCTCGTCTCGCTCGCGGGGATCCACAGCACGGCCACCATTACCAACGAGCTCAGTAAGGAGTTCAAAAAGGACGGCATGCTCGCGTACGTCAACCTCGTGCAGCGCAGGGAAAAGGAGCTCGGCTGCGACGTCCTCACGCACCAAAAGTGGAGCGGCGCCAGCTACATTGACGGCATCCTCGGTGCCATCCAGAGCGGGAGCAGTGGGAGCAAGGGTATGGGCGAGGGGAACACAGAGGGGCAGTTCCATTAAGGAATGGGCGGACTAGCAGGCGTTTGTAGATTTCTAATCCGATTTGGTCTGTTGGACAATACCTAAACTGAATTGCTGGGCTGAACTGGACTGGCCAGCCTTGACATAAATACGGGCGAAAAATTGTAAAAAATAAAAAATAAAAAATCCAATAAATGTGAAATCAAACTGCGTACAACCTGTGCTTTCAAAGCTGCTGAGGTATGTCAGCCGCGCAAACGTAGTTGAACCATGGCCTTCTCCTGACGGTTGTATCTCCGTCCAAAACTTTCGAATTCCAAAGGGCATCGGGCAGGATCTCACCCAGAATGACCGAGCAGTCCCGCAGCGAAGACCATTCTGGGGGAGATTTGTATGAGCAAATGTGCATTTCTGCACTATGTGTATATTCTTCAACAATGAGCACAAACAGTTATCTACATGAAGTAAACGCTGGAGAGAGGGAGAGCACTCTGCTTGATAATAGTCCTTTATAATGTTGAAACAGCGACTGTTTGCGCTCTCTACCCAACACCGCGGAAAATAAATAAAAGATTCGAGCCAGATATGGGACGAAAAGCGCCTAGAAAAAATGGCAGACATGGCTGCAAAATAAAGAGCAACGTGTGTATTCGAACGCCAGACCCAAAGGGGAAGTGTGCAAAAAGTCAACCAGATGACGAGTAAATGCTCCAACACAGATGAATCAGCCACGGTAGTAACCGTCGCCACCGCCGTTGTTATTGCCAAAGCCTCCAGGAGATGCGGTGTGGCTTCACGACGGAGCTCCGCCGTTGTTGTGGTTACCGCCGGGTGAGGCAGTCAAACTACGAGCCGCGCCGACGGGGCCGGGGCTGTACACACGGCTGGGCTGGCCGTTGCTTCTCACAGCCGGCGACCCGACTCGAGAAGGCGTTTGCACAGGCGAGCCAGGCAGAGGTGCGTAGCTGCCGTTCTGGCGGGGCAGGACAGGGCTGCCGGCACCAAAATCAGTGCTGGCGGTCGGCCCAAAGCTATTTTGCCGCACAGGACCACTGGGAGCAAAGCCGGCAGCAAGAACACCGTCACCGCCGCCACTGGTGGCGTCCCACGCACCCTGAGGAGGTCCGGCTGAGCTTCCGGGGGGAGAGTCGGGGTCGCGGGGCACAGAGTACATGGCCGAAACATTGGAACCCTTGGCGGCAGTGGAGGCGTTGGCACCGTCAAAGGCGAGAGCGTCGGGGTTCTTGCCCTCCTTCTTCCACCGGTCGAGCTCCATGCGTTCTTCCTCGTCCTTGGCCGCGGCAGCGGCTGCCTCCTTGTGACCCTGTCTGCGCTTCTTGATGCAGAAAAAGAGAGCAACTGCCATGATGATGGCGCCTACACCACCGGCAGCAGAGTAGATGCCCGTCTTAGTGCCAGACGGCATCTCGTTCCACTTGTCGCTCATGGTCTTCTCAGGCACCTGGTTCAAGGTCTCAACAGCAGTCGAGTTGCCGCTATGAATTTTCGTGTTAGTGTTAATGTAGCAAGCGTGAGTGAACCGAGGATGATTGACTTACCTCGCGATACGGATGCTCTCCCATGTACCCGAGCTGTCGGCGTACGAGTACTCCTTACCAGCCGAGTAGTCTTCGACCTTGGCCGACTTGACGTACATGGTAAAGGGGGCCTTTGAGAAGTCGGTCTCGCCACCGGCCCACTCGATGGTTCCCTTTGGATTCATGAGGGGGTCGCCTCCGGACCAGATGCCGAGAGACAGCTGCATCGGGGTCTGGGGGTAGTTGCGGGTGTTGTTTGCCTCCTTAGGGGTGAGGGTGCGGATGAGACTGCCGTCGAGCCACCACTCGAGCTTCTCCTTTGTCCAGACATTTGTGTAGTTGTGCCACTCGGTCTGGATGTTGCCGGGGATGGTGAGGTTGCCTCCGTTGGTCCAGTGGGGCTCGCCCTTGCCAAAGTAGTTTGTGAGGATGTAGTTGTCCCTGCCGCCAATAAACTCCCAGTCAACCTCATCGAGAATGTCGCTCATCCAGACGATGGAGCTGACAATGCCGCGGCCGGGCGCGGCCTTCATGATGACCTCTGTGCGGCCAAAGAAAAAGTAGAACTTTGTGACGTAGGTGACGGACTGGCCCTGAGCCTTGATGGCGAAAGCGCCGCCTGTGGTGGCGTCAAAGGTGGGCATGCCGGCCTTGCTGAAGAACATGCCGCTGGGCTGGGACTGGTTGAAGTTGAAGGTGTGGTCTGTTCCAAAGGCGGGATTAGGCGGGCACTTTTCGCCCAAAAAGGGATTGCACTCGCTGTGCAGCTGTGCGACGGCCGAGGAGGGCAGCAGCGCGGCGAACAGCGCAGCGGCCGCGGTGAGGCGTAATGAGGGAATCATGGTTGTCGACGGTGGTAAGGATTCTGGTGCAGATGATGACCTGTCTGGTGTTGGAGTAAGGACCGAGAGGGCAGATGTGCCAGTAGCGACACGGGCAGTGCCGTGCGGGTAAGGAGCGGAGGTATCGCAGATGAAGCGAGCAGACGAAGTGAGTGGCGGCCTGGAGGGATGGAGAAAAAAGAAGGGAAAGACAGGAGCAGGAGCAGCCGAGCGACCCAAGATGGCGACTATCTTGGTGCACCCTGAGCCGGCCGCAATGAATCAGAGGCGTCACGTCTGAAGCGGGCTGCATTGGGTGGTTCAGGGGCAATAATTGGCAAGAGCGACCAGCCGGACAGGCACGACCGGGGTCGGAGACTCGGGAGGGGCTCTGCGCGGCTCTGAGTGGCTACCAGTGTCCCCTCCGTCCCACGCCAAGCCCAAAAGGAGGTGCCGCGAGCACGCTAACGCAACTTGGCAGCTCTGTTCCTGCCGCCGCGCCGTCCAATGTCCCTGGTCCCTGTTCCTGTTCCTTCCTGTTCCTGCAGGCGGCAGGCTGTGGGTGCAGCTCGCGGGCGTCTAGCCTGCATAGGCGAAGCAGAGGCGGGAGACTGCTTCAGACCACTTATTACACTTATGTACGTGCCTCGCGTACCGTCCAGAGAGTACTGCGTAGTTTGTTCTGTCCACCACCTCGGCAGCGCGGCAATTGGGGCATCCTACGTCATGTGCTCATTCGCAAACCTCCCTCCCTCTCGCTGATAGTCTCATCCCGGTCCACACACAACCGCCAACCTCGCTCTGCACTATTGGCTGGCCAAGGCCAAGCCTGATGGCACGACCGATTTCTTCCTTGGCGTGCCAGCAACCGGCATCTACGCTCGTGTCTCAGTTGATCGCCCACAATAATTCTCTTGGTGGCTAGCTACCTATCTCGAGTGCCGGGTGCCAGCGCCCGTGGTGCTTTTGCGTGCCACTGCTCCAGCCAGTGCTCCAGCCACTGTTCAAATTGGCACATGCACATTTCAATCTCCTTCATCAGCCGCGCTGGGCTGTTGGCCTGGCTCCACGGGTCCTCGACGCGGACGCCATGATGGTTTCCCGTCAGCACGTTGCATGCCGCCTGCTCGCGGTTGCTGTCCATCCATCGCCCCATCACCGTCACGCTGGTCGACACGGCCGCGTCCTCGAGGTGGCCCTCCTGGCCCCGTGGGTACCCGTAGCTCACTGCCTCCTGTTCCACAAACTTGAGCGTCGCCACCGCGTGCCACAGCGCTCGCTTGCCTTCGTCAGACCGTGCCCACTCCTGGAGCTGCCCCTCGTCTGATGCGAAGCTCCCGACCATGGCTCCTCCCATCCGGCCCCACGGTTGCCACGGCCCAGCCCCTGCTGCGAACAATGCCGGGTGCATGCACAGCCGCATCGACAGCATATGATACAAGAGCACACACTCATATCCCATCGCCATAGCGCGTTGTAGAGGTGTAATCTTCCACCGCTCTCGATCCGGCTGGTTCTCTCCGCCGCGGTACGCCCGGAGGGGGAATATATCTTTTTCCCCAGCGTCCACCATCGCGGCTTGGCTGGCACAGTCACCGATGAGCTGATTCAGTTTCACCGCCCACATATCGAGGTGCTTCAGTGTGGCATCGCGCAAGACCACCGACGACATGTCGTCTGATGCTAAGCCCGCTCGCCGTTGTCGTTGACGTCGCTGGTTGTGCTTCCAGATCGTGTGCTGCAAACCACAGAGTGCTAACCGCGCATCTTCAAACAACGACCACTCCATGGGGCCGATGTCTCCTCCGGCTACGGCACACATCCCGACTGTGTCACGCACTGGAGGCTCTTCATCCACGCGCGTCAAGAACATGGCAATGGGTTGACTATTCCATAGTGCCGATGTTGTCACAATCGGCTCGCATAGCTCCTCGCTATCAATGGTCGGAGGGATGCCCGACAAGATCGAAAAATAGTTGTCGGCGAGGTAGATTGACATGATAAGCCTGGACTGTCAGCAAGTCCATCCGGTTGTGGTCACACTAACAGGAAGATTACGTCTTACTGCTTCAACTGCTCGTCGCGGACAAAGACGAAGGGTGGCCATGACCCGACGTGGTGCACATTTTTCTGCTTCTCCAGTTCCTCGTGGCTAAACAGTCCGCTACCACGACAGACCGAAATCAGCAGCGAGCAAAGGTGGCCAGAGCGCGATATAATATCGTCATCCTAGCGTGAACCATTAGCGATGCCGTGCTAGTACATCGGCAGGCGGATAACCTACACCCCACATGATTCCAAACACGATGGTGATGAGCACGCCCTGAAAGAGTTCATTGGGCCATGGCTGAGACATGGCGCTCGAGGGGCAGGTCGGCTGCCAAGAATCCGAGTTTCAGTGTCAGCATTGTGACCAAGTTGGCCTCAATCTGTACAAGACTTGCCGCGTACCAGTTTGTCATATGGCCACTCAAGCATAAGGTTAAAGACTTTCCAGATTGCCGGCCGATCTGCAGGGTTATTCTGGAACCAGCAGCCAACCATGGCAACAATGCCCACCAGGGGCAGTGAGCAGCGGGCAGGGTCGAACGGGCCTGCATACAAGATGGGCCATCGCGGGTGGAAGAACTCAAAGTACGAGTCCACACAGCCCGTGACCCATTGGGCAAATCCAGGCGAGGCCTCCATGTTCCTACCCAGGAATGACGAGCGGACTGATGCCGATGATAACAAGAGCTCGTACAAGGCATCCATGAGGGTGGCCGAATGCCGTAGTGGACTCGCGCCCCGCTGTGTGACCGTTACGGCAGGTTCTTCTTCGTCCATGGCTCCAGTGGGCACTTGTTGCTGCGGTCGGCTTTCTACTAGGACACTACTGAGGAATTGTTTGAGCGATGGCGGGAGGCTAGCCAGTGTCACATGTAACGGTGCTTCCGCTGTGCTTGTGGGAATGGAAGTCGCTGCCTGATGCCGCAGTGCCTGTGTCTGACTTGTAAGGCCATCGCCGGGCGCGGCCTGCGGTCGTGAACTGAGTTCTTCATGTGCAGCTGGAAGATTTGTGTCGTCGTCGTGGAAAGTGCAGGCGACTCCCCGCTTGGTGCAGAGGGTGCATTGAGAACCTTCCCCGGTGCAGCGGGTCTTGTTGGCGCGGCAGGCGTCACAAGCCCGGGACTTCCTGGCGGGGGCTATGCCGCCGGCGACTGCGAGGTCTTCGACCTCGTGGCGCGCGGCATGGCGACGGAGGAGGTCACTGTTTGACAGGAGTTCCATGAGGCGTGGTCAGCAAGTGTTTAGTGTCAGGCACGAGGCGACCCCGTTCCCTGTTGCTTGGTCATGTCCAGAGTCTACGGTACTGGCCGCCAGACATACTTGCGCGTGAAGGACTGGCCGCAGACGGCACAGACATGGGCTCTCTCGCCGTGTGTGGCTTGGTGGCGGCGCAAGTGCTCCTTGCGGATGAAGCTTCGGCCGCAGTGGCAGCTGTGGCGATGTTGTTGCTGATGTTGATCAGTGTCGCTGCCGTGGGCAGGTGCCGAGCTCATGCTTGCCGGGCACGGCACTTTGTGAGATTCACTTGCAGTCGTCGATGTTTCCTGGCTCAGTCAGGCCCGGCTTAGTTAGTGGCAATCGGCCTTTGAGAGAAGATGCTGGTGGATGGGCCGGGAAGCGAAACTCGGAAAGCAGGGCGATGCGGGGCCGGTGGGATACGGGCATGTAACGGGGGTCTGTTAGTAAGCCGGTGGGAGGGTGTTGCTGCGACACCCCCACATGCCACCCGCAACACTTGAACAACCCCGGAAACCCAAGGTGGGATATGCAGCCTGGGTGGGATGCTTACTTGAAAGCACGTTAGCCATCCCACCTCCCCCCGGATTGCGTACCTGATGGACACAACTGCGTCGACCACAATGGCTGGGGTGAGTAATCTATGCTTTGTAGACGGACCGCCTGCACCCCGCCTCCGCGATGCTGAAAATGGCCATGACGAAGACGACATGGCGCCATGTCGGCCCTGAGTCGTGCTATGGCTGACAATGTCAGAGTTCGAGTACGCATCCCCACGACGATAAAAGGAAGCCTCCCGTCCCCTCTCCAAGGGTAGAAAGCTTCACAATATCACAACATCACCGTCCCACAAGACGCCACACACACACACACACACACACCACCCGGCCCCATCACATCCAGAATGTCTTCGACACCCATCAAGAACGTCGCCCTCACGGCCGCCACTGGCGCACTTGGCTCCGTACTATTCAAGAAACTCACTGCTTCGGGCCTCTTCAAAGTCCGCGTCCTGTCCACCACGGGCTCGACGTCCGCCTTCCCCGCCGGCACCGACGTCGTCAAGGTCGACTATACCTCCGTCTCGGATCTCGCCGCCGCCCTGAGCGGCATCGACGCCGTCGTCTCGGCCGCCGGCAACGACGGAGTCCCAGGGCAGAAGGTCCTTGTTGATGCCGCCATCGCCGCCGGCGTGCGCCGTTTCCTGCCCTCTGAGTTCGGCTCGGACCTAGCCGTCCCCATCAACCGCAAGCTACCCGTCTTCCACTTCAAGGTGCAGCTCGCCGAGTATATCGAGGCCAAGGTCCGCGAGCTGGGCGACGGCAGCGCCTTTAGCTACACATACATTTACAACAACGCGTTCCTCGACTGGGGTCTACAGGTCGGCTTCCTATATAATGTGCGCGCCGAGTCCCCGCCCGCCGTCTGGGGTTCGGGCGACCTCCCCTTCGCCGCGACCACGGTGGACAGCATCGGCGACGCCGTCGTCGGGGTCCTCACACACCCAGCCGAGACTGCAAACCGGGCCGTATACATTGCCAGCATCACAGGCCTGACTCAGAACAAGATCATCAAGCTCGTGGGCGAGCTCGACCTGCCCGGCAAGGAGGCCTGGAAGTCGGGCAAGGCAGCTGAGAGCCAGAGCGTTGAGGAGGTTGTGGGCAAGGCGGAGCAGGAGCTCGCAGCCGGCGCGGCACCTGGGCCGGATAATATGGTCCCGTTCCTGTACAAGTCTGTCTTCACCCCAGGGTACAGCTCCGACCGGTGGGGTGAGGACAACAAGCTGCTGGGTGTTAAGGAGATCACGGAAGAGGGCGTGAAGGAGATTATCCGCGAGATCTTGACGCAGTAAGCGGTGAATTTTGGCATGCGTTTTCAAGCCGCTCGGAGGAGGGCAGGCGCGCCTTTGTTTTGGAGAGGCACCATGTGGTGTCGGGGGGTTTTTAGCTATGTGTTTTCAGCGAGAATACTTTAAATGCTAGCAGAAACGTTCATCCAATGACAACTTCATCTCACCACTTAGCACGTGCAATTGTCATCCATGGGTTACACCTCATAATCCGCATACTGAGCCCAAATACAACGCCTTCCGCAACGATGAAGAGTCAAGAGCAGCTACTCGCGCGTGTAAAGAGACTGCGATTACCCCTGTATAATATCCATGGAGCCCTACCTATACAGGGTATTAGTACATGAGGCTGACAAATGCCTAGCATTGAGCAAGCGATGAAAGCATGCAGTGACGACTTAAGTGAATGAAGTGAAAGTCGGCTAGCCACGGGCCAATCTTCGCACATGCTTCGGACATTAACAGGGGCCCCACATGCAGTTCATGTCACTAGGATGAAAGGATACGCAAACGTGCTGCGTACAACAGCCTCCGAGGGAAGTATCCTGCCCCTCCCAGTACATTTTGCACCCCTACGTTGACCGGCCGGTCTCGGCGCCCGGCAGCGGCTCTCAATAATCAATCGCAAGTTGAAGCATTTCGATCTTCTCCACGGTTCAGCTCCCAAAGGCAACTTGCCCTCTTTAACACGCGCACACACTCAGCTTAGGACATAGCACCCTTGCACGGACACCCAGTATATCCAATTACACGAGTCCGAGTCGCAATTCTCATCATGGCGCCCAAGCTGGAGGAGTGCAAGCTCGCCTTCATCGGTATGTCGACCCCGCCATCATTCCTAATCAAGACAGCCATTGCGAGTCTTGTTCGGCCAAGCGAAGAGCACAGCCATGCCGGAAGAAAGCACAATGCTCACCACACCATACAGGCGGCGGAAATATGGCCGGCGCCATCATCGGCGGGCTCCTTGCCAAGGGCACGCCCAAGACCAACATCCACGTCGCCGAGCCCTGGGACGTGAACCGCGACAAGATGGCCGCCCTGGGAGTCCACGTCACCACATCCAACAGCGAGGCCGCGCTGACCGCCGACGTCGTCTTCCTCTCGGTCAAGCCGCAGGTCGCCAAGACGGTGTGCCAGGAGCTCGGGGCCGCGTGGGCCGAGCAGGGCAAGGCGCCGCTGTTCATTTCCATCGCCGCGGGCATCACGCTGGACACGCTGCGCGGCTGGTCAAGCCCGGCCAAGCCGCGGGTCGTCAGGGTCATGCCCAACACGCCGGCGCTGCTAGGCGAGGGTGCGAGCGGCGTGTTTGCAGGCGACGATGTCAAGGAGGAGGAGAGGGAGCTCGTGTCGATCCTGCTGGGCAGCGTGAGCCGGATTACCGAGTGGGTGGACAAGGAGGAGCTGATTGATGTCGTCACGGGGCTTTCCGGTATGTTTGTTTGGTCTGGCTCGTTCTGCCGTCGACGGTGTACAAATTCCCTTCCGCTTGCGGCGGTTTACATCTTCCCTGACTAACAACTTCATCTTCGCAATGTGCAGGCTCCGGTCCGGCATACTTTTTCGCCATGGTCGAACACCTAACTGAGGCCGGCGTTAGCCTAGGCCTCACGCGCGAGCAGGCGACGCGCCTAGCCAAGCAGACGGCATTTGGCGCTGGCAAGATGCTCATCGAGTCGAGCGACGAGCCGGCGCAGCTGCGCAAGAACGTGACGAGCCCGAACGGCACGACCGAGGCCGCGCTCAAGAGCTTCGAGGCGTCTGGGTTCAGCGGGATCGTGGACAAGGCGGTGCGCGCGGCAACGAGTCGTGGCGAGGAGCTGGGAAAGACGCTGGGAAAATTATAAATGGACACAAGGACGACACGCGATTGAGAAAAAGGGGATCACGTACTGAAAGAGCAGAAGAGTAAGAACAATGAAACAGCAACAGTATCTTGAGGGGGAGGCACTTTCGATGAGTGGGTGCCGATTTATGAGCTGGCACATATTCTCCGTCCTAGGTTTTGGTAAAGCTACTGACGTGTCCGCCATGCTATCTGATCCTATCCTTACAGTACCCTCACAATATCGACACCGGTTCATCTACACAACCCACTACTAATGGACATTAGAACAGCACCACACTCCCGTACCGCGATAGCACCCCTAGCCCCTCAATCTCGCCTTCCATGATGCCGTCGACGTATGCCTCGCCGACCAACCGGCAGTATTTCATGCAGGGGTCCACATCGATGATCTGCCGCAGGATTACTGGCCGAGGGTGGCCCGGGACGACCCAGATCTGGTCTCCCGGCTGTGTGGCCATAGGCACGAGGCACATGAAGCCGTTGGCTTTCGAAATGGCGAGGCGCCGGCCCCAGACCTTGGCGGACATGGACTGTTTCAGTCTCGCGTCGTTCAGCTTGGGGGATGCTCTCGGCGTCGTCGTCGCTGCAGACCGGGGTAGTGATGCTTGGGAGGAGAAGTACTCGACCAGTGGCTTTCCTGCGATGCGAATGTTTGCGCTGCTCTGGATAAAGTCTGCTAGCCGGGAATCAATGGGCTGCGCGAACAAGTCGATGCCCTCGGTAGAGCTAGGCACGATGCGGAACAGCTCATCAGGGCTGATGTCAATGTTTCGTCTGCCGTTGACGTCGGTCCCTGCTGTCAGAACCCTAGCGAGGGTGTACCGCGCCGTGTCGTAGTCTTTGGCCAGATCCTTTGAGGATTCCTGGTGTTGGACGACACCGGCGTAGAACACCTCGTCTGAAGTCGGTTCTGCAGGAGTTGATATCGCAACCCCATCTTTCATCTGCTTCCTCTCTGCCATCGTAACGTGTCCATAGCAGGTGAAATCCAGCTGGTCCGCGACCTGCCTCTGTATCGCCCCGACGCTCACGACTTCGTCAAGCAGCACCGCGCGGATCCGTAGCGTCGACATGTCATCGTTGCCCTCGACGTCCTGAGCAGAACCCGGCTGCGGCCCGATGGTTATCTGCGGCTTGTATACACTCTGCGCGCTCCCGCCCGCGACCCACGGCCCAAACAGCGGGTGCATCCTGAGCACCAGGTCCGCTGCTAGATACGGCACCCACGACGGCAGGAACAGCTGCGTTTCGAGCCCGTTGACATACGCAAACACGTCGAGCGAGTACGTGACCCCCGCGACAACGGCCTGACTACCGCGCGACACCCCCTGGACAACGCCGTGCTACGTGACAGTCACGTCCTCTGTCCGAGTCACGACCTCATCGTCCGCAGTACCCTCGAGCTGCAGCGGTGTATCTCCCGAGTCGATGCACCGCGCGGCAAATATGGTGTACACGTAGTACAGCGGTAAGAACCTACCGCTGTCCGCGGGCTTGCTCGTCGCGAGCGTCCGGATCCGGGGCACCTCGAGCAGCCCCCACACGCGGTCCTCGGGCATGAAACACTCGGCGCGCGTCGCCAGCGCGAGGACCTGCAGGAGCCGCGTCCCGCGCACCGAGGGCGTCGACTCGGGGCCGCCCGGCCGGCGCGAAAAGGACAGCATCTCGCGCGGGACGTGCGGGACGCGCCGCCGCTGGCCGTGGATGGATAGCTCGGCGAGGCCCTCGATGTGGTCGACCACGGGGAGCAGCGGCAGCGGCAACGGCATCGTGGACTTCGTCGTGCTACTGCTGGTGCTGGATGGTAATACGAGGCCATGAAGCGCGGCGAAGCGCGAGACTCGGTCGGCGAGCAGGCTCGACACGCGTGTCATGGCGAGCGCCGCGTCCCGGACGTGTTGCCACTGCGTCACCCTCCCGCCGCCACACAGGATGGGCATGCCCGGGCGGCCCATGGCGAGCTCCTGGATGATCCACAGCCGGGTCCAGTACGGGTTGCTGAAGAAGCTGAAGATGACGTACCAGCCCGTGTCGTCGATTTCAAAGCCGCGGCCGCTGCCGTACTCGCTATCGTCGTTGTCATCATTGGAGGATAAGGAGTAGGAGGAGGAGGCCGCGGCGGCTGCGACAATGGCCCGCGTGATGCGCTCGAGCGACGCCTCAAGCCGGAAGCTCGCGATCTCGCGGAACTCGTGGACCTGGACGGGGTTACTACTGTGGTCGGCGCTCTCGAGGATCTCGGTGCGGTAAAAAGTTGAGAGCCATTGCATGTGGTCGATGGCCCGGTCGACTGTTATCCCGGCCGCCTGGGGGGACGATGACACGGGGTGCGTAGTCGTTGTCGTCGTCGTCGTCGTCGTGTCACGCAGCCAGACGAGCACGTTGCCCGCCTCACGGTAGATCTGGCCCATGCGCCCGATCTGCGCGGCCTTTTCGGCGTCATCGGCCTGGTTGATACACAAGGCGTCGACCCAGAGCATGACTCCTGTTTCTCTGCTCTTGCTACTTTTCGATGTTACATTTGTTGTCGGGAACCAGCCCTTGGCGCGGATCTCCCGCAGTGCGCTCTCGAGGTTCGCCGTGACCTGGACGTGCTCGCCGTTGACGATGATCTCACCATGGCCGGCGCCACAGTTATAGCTGAGCGCGACAAAGTCGCCCCATGTGTACCGCGTAAGCGAGGAGCCGGGGAGCATGCCCGGGGCGCGGCGCTTGTCTGGGGAGTCCGGAGACCAATCGCCGGGGCCTGGCCGGCCCTCGGCGAGCAGGACGTTGAAGCGCTCCGGGTGCGTCTGTGCTGTTGGCGGGGAGGGTTGTGATTCGGTGCTCGCCCGGCTGAGGGATGTCTTAGCGAGAAGCCGGCTCAGCCTGCTCCCCACCGAGCGCTTCGGAGTGCTGCTATTAAC
Source organism: Microdochium nivale (assembly GCA_026745475.1). Classification (NCBI taxonomy): domain Eukaryota; kingdom Fungi; phylum Ascomycota; class Sordariomycetes; order Xylariales; family Microdochiaceae; genus Microdochium; species Microdochium nivale. The sequence continues at coordinate 3,840,663 of JANTFD010000002.1, forward strand.
ACTGCTGATGTTCGTTTTTGAAGGATGAGTGGGGATGCCGCCGTCAACGATGGGCTCCGCCTCGACGGCGAAGAACTCGGGTGCCTTGACACGGACCTCGCCGCGGAAGCTGATCCTTCCCGGCGTGGGGTCGGCTCCCGGCTTGAGACGTGAGGGTCCGAATGGAACATGGTGCAGCGTGCAGCGTGCAGTGAACTACCTTCCGGGCATCATCGTCCAGTCGTTGCAGCGGAGCGATGCTGAGCAGCCGGACCTCGGTGGCCTGCAGGGCTCGGTAGGTGAGCGGCATGGTTGCTGATCCCCAGTCGTGACCATTTGGCTCTTGGGATTTCGTCAAGTTCTGTATTTGAAGAGGGCCTATCAATGGGGAGATCCAGGTGCTAAAATCGAGTAGTGCTCACCCGGGACATGCTGCAGCTGAGATTTCAGAGACTAGAAGCACAACCACGAGCAAGGCAGGGGTTGTTTCAGGGGTCACGGCGACAGCATTCAGCTGGCCTTGGCGTTATTGATCACTCGGTGCATTCCGGACCATGCGGGCAGTCTCAAACCGCCACGCACTTCCCCTGCAATACTCGGTCGCGCAAAGAGCTCATGGCAAGCGATTTCGCTCAGCCTCTGAACTAAAAAGTGTTATCATGTCTGTTTGCAGAGTTACTGGTTGTGGAAACAGAAGGTCCGAAAAACTGGAACTCGTTTTGTGGGACTCTCCGCTGGCTCCATGACACAAAGGCAACAGCGAGAGTGAGTCCCTTTAGCCAACAAGTGACAGCTACATGCCCCTGAACAGAAGAGAGTTGAAGCTCGCATGGAGCTGACAGGAGGCCTGGCAAGCATCACATTTCTAACATTGCACGGTCCGCTAGGAGCCAGAAGTCGAGGAATGACACCACGTCATCGGAGGATGTTAATTCGTAATGGCCGTGAACCGCAGCTGTTCCAAGTTCGAGAATCGATATTTGATATTTTAGGCCAGCCGTGTTTTTTTTTTCAAACTGTTGATGCGGCGCGTCTTAAGGCAACTGACCAGGCTGACTAGCTGCCTGCCAGGCAGAAGGCAAGGTGGACAGCGGTCGCCTCGGTTCACCACACGCGCCCCAAACAACCAATGAGAGGCATCGATCCAGACGGAGACGCTTAACAGCACGCCACCCGGAAATTCAAAAAGATGCTAGTGCTGGTGGCGACATGCCGATGCTGTCAGATTCAAAGGGGGCTGGACTCGAAGACGTGGCCCCCCTGCTAGCTGCCAGTCAATGGTGACTTTCGTACTTTGTTAAGGGGGGCGGTGTCGCATGCAGGATGACGGGAGGTGCCCTAATCATTCTTCCAAGGCGGCGCTTCCATCTGGCCAATGAGCATTTCGTACTTTTGCAAAACTGGCCGTGCAGACCTGAGGGTGAGTCCCAAAACACATCTGGCGCTAAACCCGATTCCTCGGGATTCTGACGACTCGTCAAAATCCCGAGGAATCGAGTGGGGAAAAGACATGACGGCCTCTCGCACGTTGGCAAGGTTGGCTGGAAATGCATAATTATAGCCATTATCAGCACTTTCTACAAAAAGAGAGTTTCGTTTTTCCTCCGCAATCAGACTTTTTCCACCCTCCACAAGCATTCTTTTTTCTTTATTTAATCCTCATCACTCACACAACAAACCCACCTGCGCAGCCTCCAAAGGTTCCATCCCGACAGAGCGAGTAATGGACGACAACGACACTAGCCTGTCGGCCTCGCGCCGCGGCCGGCCACAGAGTGACGGCGCGGACGAGCTCGACTACCATCGCGCAGAAATCAAAGCTCTGCGGAGGCAAAAACGCACCCTCAAGCAAATCATGGCTGTCATGGCGGCTAAATACAGTTGCACCGCAAGGTGAGGCGCACGTGCTGACCAAGTTTCTCACACACGGCTAATATTCCACTTGTTAGCACTAGCACATACAAACGAAAGCTGAAAGCCTGGGGCTCGCATCAATATGCACAGACGGAAAGGCGTGGACGAGCAGATGTCGACATTCACCGCCCTCGAGGAGCTGATTCAGACCCCGCGACAGATCGGGTACAGTTATTGTGTCCTGAGCCTCGACTGCCTTTGCGAATACCCAACAACAAACCACCTACGTCTCTTTTCGGCGAGGTAGAAAGCCACATTCAGCTGTCCAAGCGGCGCGCAGATTGGACACCCTTTCCGGCTGCGGAGCTTGGCACATCGTTCGCACATGAGCGTAATATCATCCTGACCAATCTGCGCGCGATGATCGAGTGGTTCGAATCAATTGATATATGTGAGTTCACCTCTGAAAACTTTTAGAGAAATTGGCTTGCAAGACAGTGGAGACCGTGGCTGACATTCGATTCACGATCAAGATGATGTATGCAAAGTCTTCTGTCTATCTCAAGACGATCAAGAGACTACGAGACTAATGGAAGTGATTCCCCTTTCGGTATCGAACAGATGTGTATCAAACATATTTCCTCGATAACCTTGCCTTATTGTGGATTTCACCACGGCCTCAATTTGAGTACCTTCGTAGGTAATCATATTCGTGGAACGATGAATGTGATTATTGGAGAAATCAATATTATGTTTGAAGCTAATATCAGAAGTAGTAAGTACAATACACGTCAAATCCAGCTGTAGATATCCAACTAAGTCCTTTTGAGTTTTGTTGCGTCCCAGTCCACGGGTCGTTGCTACCCTGCCAGATTCTGAGTCGGCACCCGCCAATTCCCAGTGCTCCATCACCGTACGTGAACCATTTCTCGTTTCGAGAGCAGCTACTCCAGAATACGAAGAATGGTTGCCAGATACCAGGCCCAACCATTGGACGAGACCGGAGACGCCTACCAGAGTCTGGCCAGAAGCACATCAATGGGTAATCGAGTGTTCGGTGTTCACTCAAATGGATGCAGGGAAAAAGTCGATCAAGCGGCTTACAGAAGATGCAGAACAGGACGGAGAGCATTCCGAGTCTTGCTAGCATTTTCATTTTGCCACAGTTGTCATTTTATGAGCCATGCCAGATAAACGAACAAATCCCATGTACAACTGATTGAAAAATCAGGAATGGAAGTGTGTCTTTAGTTGCGTGCGCGTTTGATCCTTAGTGGATTAGTGTCAAAGGGCTGAAAATGTGCGAATGGCTGGGGGCAGCGGTAGACAGTCGGACTTTCAGATGCAGTCCTATTCAATTGAGTACATCAAGTAACTCATTGTAAACCTGTTGTGTTTGATTAGATAAATTTGGCGTCAGATTGTGTTGTCACACACTACTAACCTTGGCAGCTGGCTCTATGCCATTGACAGAAATGGTACATTGAGCATTCTCGAGCTCCACGTCAATGCCTTCGAATGTAAGTGATAGCATAGCCTTACCGCGAATTTCCCCCTATTTAGAATGACACACGGTAGCCCCTAAAAAGCAAGCTTGACCTAATCAAACTGAAGTCGCTGTCTTGTCCATCACCAACTCGAGGTTCTAAGGGGGAACTGTGAAGCTGGTGCAGCCTGAGGTTTCATGTTGAAAACATGATCAGAACCTACCACTTTGTAACTAGCTATTAACCTCAAACTTTGTATAAAGCAATGCAAATATCTTGCCATGCAGAGCAGCTGATCTAGCTCCCTTGAGGGGGCCAGGAGGTGAGCGTCATGGTTGCCGCCCCTAATCGTGGGAGGCTGCCTTGGTTGTGGTCATAGATAGAAAATTTCCGGCTTGGACTGGGGCACTACGGAAAAGAAAAAGGATGGCTTGGGTGTGCTAGTCCCGTATCTGCCGCACGGAGTTGTTGTGCGGTGAGGCGCGAGAAGGACTTGTTGACGGGGGTGAATTCAGCGGCCACGGAGGCAAGCCTCCAGCTCGGCGTGACGTTGGTGGATTCTGGCAATGCTGATTGTGTAACATATGCATTCGCAATGCGGTATAATTTTGTATCCATAGCACTAGGAGTTATGGAAGTCCGGCTTGAAAAACCTGGAATACTGGAACCATTCTTCTTTTGTCGGACCTGTCCTGGCTCGCGCACAACAACGCTCGCCGGCTTGTGCATCGCCGTGTCAGAAGTGGATTACTAGACGAGTCTCAGTTTCATGCATGATTTACCCTACGTGGAATTGTCATTTCTATAACGCCTCTTTTTGTTTCAGAGATCCACAGGTCACCAGGTCAGATTGTCTACAGGTCTAGAGGTGGCGTGTATTAATGAGGACAACTACATCAAAGGAGAAAGAAGTTGAGGCCAAAGCGGAGTTTTATTGCGTGTCACCATGAGCGGGTTCAGCTCGTCTGTTAAGAGGTAAACCTCAAATATAGTGATGCTGTTATAGGATACGACACTAAGTCTCCAAGCGATCCCTGTGTATCTGAACGTCAATCGTCGCATGCTTGCAATACCGTGGCATTGGTAATCTGTTGTTTCAAAATATTAGCGGTGTTATATGATGATGGATTCTTGTCTACCTTACGGAACAACAGCATCGCAAGTCGTAGACACGGTTCAATTGTCAAACTGAGAGCCCATGTGCATGATGTCGTGCTCCGTGTTCTTTTCCTTCTTCATAACAGACTTCACCTTGTCCTCTTCCTTGAGCTTGCTTGATTCGGCTTTGGCAGGGATGGTGCTTGTATATGTCGAGCCCTGCTGGGTTGCCAAGGACCAGTTGTCTTGCTCCTTGCGCTTCTGTTTTTCGACGTGGCAAGGCATTGTGTGGTACTGGTGGGAAAAGGATGGACTGTGGCGTTGGTGGGACTCGGGAGAGATGCGTCTGTTTGTCTTTGTGGGACTAAGAATACCACAACTCAGTTCTAATCCTTTGGCTAGAGTATCAATATATACAAGTGTGCGGCCAGCGAGTAGGGCTCACCGCGCTCTTCGTAGGCCTCGGCCCATATCAGACGTTTCGAACTTTCGCTAGCTCCGTTGACAAGCCGGTGGGCCAAGTCATCGATCACTTTCAGGGTTGTCATGACTTCGCGGTGTAGCTTCACAAAGTTCGAATATCGGAAAGCCATGTCATTGGATCGGCAGGCTAGGTCGGTGCGAGGCGAGGCAAGCACAGCCTCTGCCATGTGAAGCTGGCAGGTCTCCATGAAGGCCCAGAATGACATCAAGGATAACTCCAGGGGTCTGGCTACCTAGCCTCAATACGATCAACTTTGACAACAGGGGAGTGCTCGTCATCCAACCAGCCTTGGATTGCGCTAGCCTACATTGAAAGATCGAAATGGTGGCCCAAGCTGGAATGAAGTGGTGTAAAGTGCGCCTGGCCGGGCGAGAGAGGATCCCTGCCTCTTTCTGGCGAATAGCGTTTTTCGAGCTTTGCAGAGGTGCAGCGATCTCATGCAAGTGCTCGGAAGCCGCTGATGCTGCCAAGCTCGGGCACGCTGCCGGGCCAATCAGACATTTCGAACTTCCGAGAGCCTGCTTTCAGGGTTAACCTGGGGCGCAGCTGAAGCCGCAGCAGTGTACCGTGTGACCTATCGGTAGCTCAGTCAGAAAAGCCATGTGGAAATCTGCGCTGCTCGTGCCATTCATCAGACATAAATAACCCACCCCTTTCCCATGCGGTTTCCGTTGCCCGTCGAGTCTTTCTTGTTCTACTATCACTCCTTCACACAACTTCAGGGACCAAGAGATGGACGACGACCCTGACCCACCCGCGCCTCGCCGAGGGCGACCTCAGAGCAATGGCGCCGACGAACTCGATCGATATCGCGCAGAGATCGAAGAGCTGCGGAGATGCAACGTCCCCTTGAAGGACATCATGTATATCATGAGTGCTACACACAATTGCACGGCGAGGTGAGAGCATCAACCCCCCCCCCTTTCTGCGCTCAAAGCTAATCCCCAACCCTCTCCAGCATCAACTCCTACAAGCGCAAGTTTTCAAAATGGAGCTGTCACCGGTACAAACGAAAAGAGCGCCGCGCGCCGACATCTCCAAGCACTCCGCGGCTGCTAGTGTCCCTGTCCCGATCAGAGTCACAGCCACAATCTGCGTCCGCCACGTCAGAGGCCACTTCGGCAGATAGCGAAGTAAACCATGCTGCTATCCCGATATCCGAGATCGACACTTTGGATAGAGGATTCCGCCAGCTCGACATATCAGTCCAATCGGAGGAGCTCGAGCGCAATCCGCCAACTCTGCAACATATAGATCCAAGATTCATCAACGGATTCGCAGGCAACGCAGGTATGCTAACTCACGGCACACTTGTGTGCTCAAAGACCGCCCAAAACTGGATATCACCCCGACAACAAGATCGATAAGCTAACAGACGCATCGCGTTCAGCAAGTAGTCTTGTCAAATCAGAAGACAGCTGGGCACCATTGTCAGGCTTGCAAAGGGCCTATGAAGCCCGCAGCAGTGACGATGCTGAGGCTGTCAGGCATGTTGGAACTAGCACAATACTGGGGTTTGTTCAAACTATATTCTTTGGGGCAAGGGACCCATACCGTATGCATGGTTTCCTAGCAGCCCCTTGTTGCTCCGAAGCGCGCCGAAGAACTGATTTCGAACCTTTCTCATCGATCCTGTTTTCGGGTTCGGCCACGTATTGGAGCACCACCACCGCGTGCCTGAATGATATGGTGCCATACTTCCGCAGCAAAATCGTTTCACAGATTCAATGGACTTATGGAATTCATCTATCATATGGAGTCCTAAACAGTCAGGACTGGCAGATACCTAATTCGAAAGATGGTAATGGACCATCACTTGTTGAGAAATCGCAAAGCGCCTACCAACGAGAGTGCTCGCTTGACCACAGACAAAGTAGTCCGCTGAGGCCTTCAGAAGAGCTGAAATTCTTGGCGCGTCCAAACGAGAACCGACACCTGGCGAGATTTCATACTCGTTTCAGGTACGAGTATGGCGCAATCGATCAATTCGTCTCGCTGCAGGAAATCAATCCTTCGCGTAATGTCTGTTTTCTAAGCTACAGTCCGTGCCAACGGGACTGTCCCTGCCGCACTGCGAAACTCAGACACCTGGAGGCTTGGGAGACCGCAATGACAAGCCTTCATGCACTGGCGAAGGGCACCTTCTGCATGAGCGCCGAAGAAGCAATCGTTCTGGTATGTTTGGCTCGCTCAGTGCAGGCCTGCGTACCTGCTTCGCAAGCCAAGGACTCAAGCCATCTTTTCCTTTCCGACCTCGAAAACTGGGTCGCCATGATCAAGAGCGATGCTCAGGTAACTGAACCTGAAGCTTGGGCACCAGAAGCACTTTGGTTCCACACCATCTTGTGGTGTGCGTGGCGTCTCGACGTGAGTGGTGGAGGCCATCCCCTTGACCCATTGGTGGCACGGCAGGCAATGCAGGATATGATCATTGCTGCTCGCCTCCTCGTCCGATGGGCACTACAGATTCTCAAAATGCAGGACGAGCAGGATAGGCTCTGCCCACCCAAACCGCCAGGGCAAGGCATGCAGGGGCAGACTCACGCCAAGGCGGCAACTGAGGCCGCAAAGAAAGTGCCTCCAGGCAAAGACCCGCCTACTTTGCAAGCCGGCATCGCTGCCTTCATCAACAGGGCCGTCGCGACATCCGCGGCACTTGGCTTCGTCATCGGTCTGATACTCTGCCTCGTCTCTGGTAAGTTTACAGAACCCCCCTTGAACCTTCCTGCTTGACGCAGTCGCTGAGAAGTCCCGCACAGTGTTCGCCCTCATTGTGGCCAGCACACCATTGACGCCCTTCGTCGTGGCCTCGCCGGAGTTTGAGGAGTCGTGTTCCACCTCTGCCGGCTCAGTGACGATGAATGGCCCGACGTTGACCTCCCGGGCATCGACCCCCGACTTTGACGTCTGGCGCCCTCAGATCAGCCCAGTGATTCTTCCAGGATAACATTATTCGAGCCACTGGCATATCACGTAAGCTTTGTGCTTGCTGATAAAGTGAAAGCTGGTTGGGCTTGGTTCGGCCTGGAATCACACACTGCAATGTGACATTGGGCAAGGTCCCCGGACTGTGGGGGTGGACGAGAAGTTTCAATTGGGAAAGTTGGCCACATTGGGAACGGCTGAGGCTCACTTGTCTGTAGTATTGCTTCACCGATGTATCCTACACATGAATAGCAGCCCGGTCGTGCAGGGGTTGCCTTCACTGTGTTACATCTAATTTGGAAAGTATCCCATAGACAGAAAAATTGTGGCGGTCTCCTTATTTCCGATTTGTGTCGGAACTGAGCGAGATTGAAGTGTAGGAAAACAGTTTGTCTGCTTCTCTATAAGAAGGATAATCAATTTCCAAGTTGTTATCACAGAGTTTTCTTGCTTCAATGCTAAACTCCATCTCAATTGACCATCACCCCATCCATCCAAGATCTGAATCTCAATAAAGTACGACAAACTCAACCCTCACGAGTCAACAGGAACATATTTCCCATGTTTCTCCCACACTCCCTAAGCGCCGTCAGCGCCATGCTCATGGCCACTCAAGCACTCGGCGCTGCAGTGCCTACCGACTTCAACGTGACGGAGTCAATAACACTCGAGCCTTGGGGCGTCGGCAATTCCGAGGCAGCCGGTGACATGTCCATCATGTCTGGCTGTGACCAGGGATCGTGCCCAGATAATCAGCCAGAAGGCTGAGACTTCATCCGGAGCTTCAGCGCATACTTCCCAAAGGTCAGCATCCGCTTCGACAGGTGCGGGCAGTGCTCTAGCTTCGTGATTGGACACCGTGGAGACGGCTGCATCAAGTTCAACAATTGCTAGTGGGACCAGACACAGGAGATTTGCGCCGACATTAGCAACATGCGCGCGCACTGGTACGGCCCCGGAGGAAAGGTCTGTTACTCCTTCACGGACACTGCGCATACTGGTTGCTTCGACCAGGGTGGTTATCCGTCGTCGCTGCTAGTGTACAACCCAAGAAAAGTTGCGTGTACATGGTAAGCACGCTACCCGCCAAGCTCTATGCGCCCAGCGCGGCCAAGAATTCGGCGGACAAAAATGCCAGGCAACCATAAAGCCGAAGATTAGACAGATGCATTGGATATTTGGCGAGGGCGGTTCCGTACATCGAGTTCAATCAAGGGGATAGCTAGAACCAAGGCAGAGTTACTAAACCAGTAAAAACACTTTGCGCGGCGCCATAGCGACAGGGAGTGGTTTGGCCCAGTGGTTGTTGCATGATGACCTGCGTGGGCTATTTATTTTCTCCTAATCATGGCTGTTAGGTATGTTTCGAGGTGGGCGAATCGTAGATGTAGGATTCGGCACTCTTCGAGGCTGATGATGGATGAGGGGCGGAATATTGAGCTCGTCTTGGCGGACGGATCTGAGTGTGACCTAAAAGGGTGTAGATGATACTGTTTATGCTGATGTAGTAAACTCGACTTTCTTCTGCACAGACATGTGTAACACTTCCCATAGGGTGGCGAGACTTGGACGACAGACATTAACACTTCTGGTTCTTTCATTTAGTACTGGGTTAATGACACAAAAGGCGACGGACGACTCGTGATGGGCATATCCCTGTCTAACCCTTAACATTTCCATCCCTGCGTTCATCTTCCCGAGCAATCTATACCTCGCAGTATAACCGTGATCAGATATCAGTTATAACTTCTTCCGCGCCTTGTAGCATCAAAATAGTTCAAACCTGTAACGCTGCAAAAACGATACTGTTATTGCATGTCCAGCGATAACGCCATATATATGTGAGTCTCCATGGTCGTATTATGTGCGCCCTGCCGAACGGAAAACTAGGAAAATCTGTTGGCATGATTTGCGAAGGAACCTGTGCGGCTACGCTCAAGGATCCGGCTAGGCTAGTATGGAATACAACTTACATGTGCTCTAGCGTGTTACGTTGTCGTCTTAATTTGGAACAAAACAAACTCTCATGTAAACTATAGCGGATGAGTTCGTCCAGGTTTTACAAATCCTGTGCTTCCTCCGCGTTTCTGTGCTCATGAACTGGTAGCTCATCAAGACTATGGAGGTAGACCGGTACCACCCGCCGTTGCCGTCTGATATGTGCCTTCAAGAGCTCGACGACTGCACCATGATAGCCACTGTATGCAATTTTTAATGCCCCGTCGTAACCGGAACCACCTGGAAAGCCACTCACGGCACCAGCATTGAGCAGCAGCTGCACAATATCTAGGCTACCGTTACGCGATGCTATATCGAGAGCCAGCATATTTACATAACGAGTGCTCGGACCGTTAAAAAAATACGGACCGAACCCAGTTTCAGCATTTGGCCGTGCTCCCTGATCAAGCAAGTAATGTGCAAGCTTGAAATCATGGTGGTTGACTGCCATGGTTAGTGAATTGAGAGGCGTTGGAATGAGAGGTATTGTATTGAGAGGCGTTGGATTGAGAGGCGTTGGATGAGAGACCCTTAGAAGAGAGACTTTCTGAAGAGAGATTTTCTCAGCGTCTATATTGACGCTCGCACCGTGTTTAACCAGCCACTCGACAGTCTGAAGACGACGCTCTTGTTCAGCTTCACCAAACGCATTCGGCTCGCAGGCCTTAGCTAGGGCAGAGCTCATGTTTAAGCTGGACTTCTGCCTTCTCGCAGTGGCAAAGTCGTAGATCTTGCGTTGCAAGAGCACGTTCCACTTGAATGAGGCGGCCGCCATTGGAGTTAGGCCAGAACGGTCTGGTGCCCATATGTCTGTGCAGGTTTCAATGATGCTGTGAACCAGCTCTACCGGCCCATCTCTGAATATGAGCCGAGCGAGGACACCTCCCATCGATACCCCAGAAACGTCTTGCTCCAGAAGATTTTCTAGTAAGAGGATAGCTGAGTGTGGAACAGTGGATATACCATAACCCACAGAAGCCTCGAGGAGGAGGCAGCGCTGTTCGTCCGGGACGGTAATACCAGAGTGCAGAAAGAATTGCGCCTCTCTGAGAACACAGGTGTCCGCCGCGTCGTTTTTCGTACTTGTAGCGACCCAAGCTAGCAAGAATTTTGACCCCGTGGGATCGTAATTAACGTTTTTGAGCCATGTACTGCAACGGCTAGTGAGGTTCTGGAAAATGGCGAATAAGCGAGCTATTGGAGCCTCTCTTCCATCATAGCGATAGTGGAATAAGTCTTCAACCATTTCCATCACGGCGCAAGGTAGCGAGGTCTGCTTTCGGTCATCGAAACCATCGACCGAGGCAGTGAAGTCAACGTCGTGGCTGATGAGCCACTCAATTGTTCGCTCGTCACAATGGCAGATCGCCCAAGCAAGAGCACTACCACCATGCTTCCTCACGTTATGTCCCAACTCAAGCAACAGTTCGAGAGTGGCTATCGAGTTTCGACCGATCGCTGCCTCAAAAATGGCACTATCCAGTTCGGCTGTTTCGTCCACCAGTAATCTCAACAGATCTGCAAGACTCTTGGAAGGGGCAAGAGTGAAGTTCTCGACGGTGAGGTAGACAAGAGGTAAGAACAGCGAGTCAGTCATCCGATACTGGTTCTCTTCAAAATAGCGACATATAGCCAACACCATGTCGCAGTCGAAAGGTTGCTGCTTTAGTGCCTGCTCCGCCAAAATGATTTCCAATAACTCTTTCACGTAAAAAGAGGTGGGTGGGAGATTGCTTGCGAGATATAGCGTTAGATGCGAGACACTTTGTCTTGCAGCGTCCCATACGCCACTGCGCGTTATCTGTACGCCAAAGTTGCGACTGTACAACACGAGGCGCTCGAAAAGAAGAGGTGCTTTGAGGAAAACATGGTCTAGCACGGAGCTGCGCCATGAATATATCTCATACCGAAATTCTTTAGCCAGCTGAACCAGGTTGCGGATGTATCGAAGGGGCTTGTATTCCCAGTCAAGTGCAAATTCATAGACAGGTGTGTCTACGTCCGCTCCAAGTTCAAGACAGAGGTCAAGGCAAAGGCCTTGGAGACGATGGTTTTGCGTGACTTCCAGGATTTGTCTGAAAATGGAACACCCTTGTTCAAAAGCGAAGTTGGCGCCGAAATGCGACAGCAGAACTCTCCCACAAGCTAGCTCGTTTGCATCCAGTGCAGCGAGCACCGCCTGCGCCACGAGTCTGCTTGTGCCACAACTGGACATCGCTCCGGGGAGTGCAAGCAGAACTTCCAGTACGCGCAACAGTCCGTATCGTGCGCAATGCCCGAGAAGCAAGTCCCGGCCAGCAGCCATCCATTGAGAATGCTTGCTGCCAGCAACCGCCAGGGTTCGGAAGGAGGGTATGTCGTTAAGCATGGCGGAGATGGAAATCATAGTTTCCCAAAATGCCCAGATGGACAGACTTTCGTTGTCGAGCAACATTTCGAGGAGACTTTGAGATGTCCTTCTCATAAGGATTCGGTATTGTTCGACACATTGGTCCGGGATTGACTCAAACTCCTTGTCGTGCCTGAGGATGTCTAATTTGCGACTGTAGACATTGGAGAAGAGGAACACAATTTTTGACAAATGGTAAAAAGTGTCAAAATTGCACGAAAGCGTTGCATTGCTGTTGCGTCCTGCCGCATGCTGGAGCATAAACTCAGGGGGGTCGATATAACGATGTTCGGCTCGTGCAATGTATCTCAAGTAGAGATCAGAGAAGGAAGTTCGCGCGTTCCCATGCTGCAAAGGCTGCGTGTTTGACCCGTTTTGCGGTTGCAGGTGGTGTGCTGAATCCTCAGTATTAATGTTAGCTATGGTTACTGTAGTATACTTATAGGGGTTTTTCGCTAGGAATCGTACCATTGATGCTGTCTGCCCATTTCAGGAACGGAAGCTCATCAATCAGCAGCTCTTTCCACTCTACCCAGAGATCGCCAAGGGGGGGTTCAATAAGATTGGTTCCATGCGTCGCGGGAGTTGCTCCGAGACATTCGGCAAATGGACGTAGATTGCCTACGACGACAGATGTGTTTGTGCACAAGCTGAGACCAGACTCGAATTCGTGACGTGATTGTGAGACGTCGCTAACATGACGCGCCAGGATGAATTCTGTCTGGCTAGGCTTTGGCATCGTGCGCGGGATGCCACAGCGTGTATGTGATGTCCTGATGCCAGTTTCGCTAAACCGTACGCCACGTGGCAAAGTCGTGTTTGGTGCTGCTAGTGACGCGGTCAGCCTTCAGAACCAGCTACGGTTCTGGGTTCACACAAGCTGCCAGGGAAAAAACATTAAATTAATTCGACTTACTGGAAGCTTGCGATTGGGCGCCATATCTGCGAATCTCTTTCCACGCTTTCACCCATGGTATCTCTCGATCGTGAAAAAAGACCCGAGGCTTCGTGACTTTGCCGTTCAGCTGGACCCAATGTTGATAGATGACAATCCAGTCTGGCTTCTTGAGTTTCTTGCGCAGCCTGAGCACGTCTCGGACTTTGGACTCATACGTGGAAAGACTGTTTCGACAGCGCGTCAGTTTTGGATGTCATGCTTAGCAACGCTCAGCTTGGACAGGGAAAGAACAGAAGCACTTACGGTGTAATTGGGAATGAGTGCTGTGTCTCGAGTATATTCTTGAGCTCTTCCAAGGTGTGGTTTTCCTGGAGATACAGTCTGCGGATGAGTGCCTCGGATTGTCGCCAAATGCAGGAGGTGGCCGCCACCTGGGGACGACTGTCGACCAGCTCCATTGTGCTGGAAAGGTGAGGACGAAAGACAACTGCCAGCGGACAGACAACGAAGTCACCGGGTATGGACGAGTGACACAAGACTGGCAATCACCTATCGAGAGAGCCGGACGTCAGCAATTTATCTTAATTATGGCCACAAATTGCGTCTCACGCTCAGCGACGATGATCCACGAGCAGGAGCTGAGGTGTGGCACACTGCAGCACAGCCTGCCTCAACCACCATAGCCAAAGGGCATTGGCCAACCCGGGCTCAGTCCAATCAGTGACCTGCCATTCCAGAGCCTGATGCCCTCGCTGTCCATTTCCTGGCAGTGGAGTAGGACGTCTGACCAATGATTTCCAGTGGCTATCCGCGCTCATGTCCAATTCCCACCGGAGGCCGCGTATCACCCCTGATCAGTCTTCCTGCTTTTTATGCCTTGGCGTCAGCCGCAGCACAGTTGCTCCCACCCGACTGTCCAATTCCTGGTGGATACACACACTACCCCACTAAAGCCCTTTGTCCTTGGTGTTGGTCCTGGGGTTGGTTCAAAAAATACATCATCTGTCTCAACACGGAGCAGTGCAAGTATGGCATAAAGGTGGTAACTGGCGCTGGCGGTGTTCCAGTAGGAACGAGTGACGACGGGCAGCGGTCCGCAAGACTATCCCGGGACAGGTACCCGGTACGACGAAGAGGTCGATAACAACGAGTGGCAAAGAACAAATCAGGTGCGACGCCCGCCTAGACATACCATATCGGGACAGTGCTAAGCGCGAGATCCGGTTGGACCTGCAACATGACGTTCTCCATATGCATATCCAAGTTTGACAGTCTACTCAAGCCCTGGGGAAACACAAACAGCCAAGAGTAGTAAATCAATGCGCAAAGCGTGTATCAAAAACTACTAGGAAACCGCTACTTAGACTGTTAACTTATCTTCAGCAGGGCTTAAGTGGTCATTTTGCCATACGATGCTAACGACACGAGACGGCACAATGATGCGAGGCCGGGAAAAGAATCACGCAGACCTTAAAAGACAAGCCTATTCGCAACATCAAAATATTGTATATGGGCGGTGCCTGTCAGCCAGTCGCTGTGCTCGTCAGTTTCGCGCCGGTGATTTTGTATATCACCATGGCGATACTCATAGGCAATTTTCACGCGGGAGTGTTGATAAAGCTGGCTGCCAGTAATGACTAGGTTTCCATTAGCGACAGTAAGGCAGAGATTGAAGTAGGCATAACATTTTAAGCCTGAGAAAATCGCCCATGGAGCCCCTCCCTTTTCAGCTTCAAACCACCAAATGCCTAGCTGGAGACGCGTGGCAAGAATCTCATCGAACTAGTACAGGCCACACGACAAAACCATACATCATGCGCCACCTAAGCCCAAGATATGTTTCCGGGAATCCAAGCGTCAACCCCGAAATCGCCAGGGCGGCGAGCACGAACATGTGCCGCCGATACAGCACCGCCCTGCGTGAGTTGAGTATAGCGAGCGAGTGGTTTGCCGCCAGGTAGTGGGGGTAGAAGATCAAGCTGGGGGCGACGTGGATGATTGCGGAGAGCAGTGCGGACTCCTGCCAGCGACCCAGTATCAGCACCTTGGAATCCTCATAGATGGGCCCGTACTGCAGAAAAGCCTGCAGTACGCCGAAGGGCATGGCGAATATCGAAAAGGTGCGACGCTCCTGTAAGAGCGGGACGGTGCTAACGTAGTTGCTGTTGCACGTCCGGAGCAGCGTAAAACCGAACAGGACCAGGGTGAGGACCAGGAGCGGGATGCCCTCGGGGTAATACAACGAGCTCTGGCCGTCGTGGTTGCCGTCGGCAGCTGCTCGACTTGTCCCCCGGCAGTCCCAGCGGCTACACGCCCTCATGCCGGGCGTCACTATAAAAACTGACAGGGCTTCGTAGTTGATGTTGTAGACGAACGTGAGTCGGCGGACCATCGAGTTGGAGCATGCTAAGAGTATACACTTGGTCATATTGCGGGCCCCCTTTGGCTCGTTGGTGTTTTCATGCACCGCTGCTCTGTCTCGCTTGAAGTATTGCGAAAGGTGGCCGATCCTGGAATCCTGCGACTGGGCTTCAGCCGACAAAAGAAAGTCCCGTCACCTCAATACTGTTGTAAATACTGCATCAGCTTGTCAGTCACTCTGGATTAGATATTTAGAGAGAAACTAATCTCGTTCACCAGGTGTGACGTTGCAAAAACGGAACCGTTATTGCAGCTGCTAGCAATAACGCCTTATATAGGTGGATCTCTATCGTCACACCAGGGAAGCGTCAAAATGTACTATGAGATCACACTACCCATTAGCATCGGATAAAATTTTGCAATGCTTTCAGATTTCAAAGTCTTTGCCCAATTCACCCCTGTCGCACCGCAGCTCTCTTGCCTTTGTCTACACTCAATAATCTTCTGAGTACAGCGGCGATTTTGTTGGATGTATGCATATCGTCTCAAGAAGAACGGCGCGCGATGAGAGAGGCTGCACGTACGACCAACTTGAGGGCGAATAGAACAATGGCGAAGGTAGTCATGGCGACGAGGAGTGCAATCCGGGTGATGACACAAGGTTTGATGAGGATGGAGTGATGGTGAAAGGACAGCCCGCGGTAGGCTTACTCAAGCGCAGGGGACGCGAAGAGTCGGACCTGGCCACTGGCAGAGGCTCAGAGGTTGAGGCATCTGGCTGCCCTTCAATGAGATGTGCGTGGGGCTCGGGAAGCTGGGCAGGGAGTTGGCGATAACGGATGTGGACGAAGTATGCAGACATGGTTATTTGGATTTGTAAATTGACTGGTGATGGCTGAGGCTTGCTCTTGTGTCGATAAAGACGCGTCGCACTAGGGCGCTCGTTCAATATCAGAGGAGAGCAGGGCTGTTCCACACTTCGTGAAAGCCATGACAGGAGGAGCCGCAGCGCAGCTGCTTCGAGACAATTGCGCACTTTGCTGACACAGGTCGTTGGTTCAACTTCCTCTTGCCAACGTGGAGCTACCAGACTAAATTGAAGGGGAGTGTGCAAGAGCACGGCTCGTCCTCCTCTGCCTTGCAGGTAGTGGTGGCGCCCCAGCATCACAAATACACAGATCATGTGTGGCTATGTGTCCATGTGTGGCTGTCATCAGCATGGAATGTGGGAAACCGAAATCCACAGCTGCCATTCTTGGCCATGCACGTCCGACCAGGGACTTGTTGCAAGTTATGCGTCCGTTGATTGTTGTATATGTCTACGAAGCACCCTGCATCCGGTGCTTCCAGAGCCCCTTGTGTGCATGCCGCCCATGACCATTGCCAGTTGTGCACCCTCGTGTGCACTTTATTATGCACTCCATTGTGCATGTTCTTATGCTTCTTAGTCCCACTTAATGCCACTACTTCTAACAGGACTCTTGACCCCGCGTCAAGGTATATCATGAGAGCGTCAGGCGGGTCATGTACCCGTACGGCACCTCGATAAACTAGAGCCTTGTGCAACGACGACTGGGATCTGCACACCTTCTTCTTGTTTCGGTCGTCCTTGGCACCGCCCCCCATTGGCAGGTGTGTTTTCAGCTCCGATGCGTCTGGCGCTTAGCAGGCACCAAGATGGCGTACGGCCGAGCATTCCTATGCGACCAGACACACATGCTGCACACCGGTGGGTATTGGTGCAGGCAGGCTGTGGTGGTTGGGGGCCGCAGTCTTCTCTGTGACTCCGGTGAAAATTGCCTTTCCTCAGCATAAGACAACGAGGCGCTCTCGACATTTTCTCTTGTTCCCCCATTGGGAACGAATGGGTTTGGCCCTGAGCTTTAAACCAGCCTCTCCAGCCATTGCCACATTATCTCAGTCTCTTCTACTCAACACGCTATGCACACTCGCCAAGTTCAATACACCGGTGAGGCTGGCGCAGCACCCCAGGACTACGCAGTTTATGGTGCCTATCAGCCCAGTCACTATGCCGGTACGCTGGACGGATCAGCTCATCCTAGCAATGCTGCCGGTGGCCATGACTACCAGGAGTACTTTACCCAAGACATCAGCAACCCTGGACCCAGGCACGACGGTGGATTCAACTGGGGCACCTGGGCCGCCGAGATCATCACGATGTCCCTCGCTATCCTCCTGACGGCTGCCATCATCGGGATTCTCGCCTGGATGGACGGCGAGCCGTACTTTGAGACGTGGAGGGTGCCGCTCTCCATTAACACGGTCCTCGCGATCCTCACCGCGGCACTATCTGCCGCCAGCCTGCACGCCGTGAGCAGCGCCATCGGGCAGCTCAAGTGGATCGAGTTCAAGACCCGGCGGCGGACCCTGAAGATGTGGGAGGTCTACGACAGCTGCAGCCGCGGGCCCATGGGCGCTCTCGAGGCGCTGTACAGGCTGCCCGGCAGCATCCTGCTTCTGGGCACGCTGGTCACGCTGGGCAGCGTGACGATTGGGACTTTTACTCAGCAGACTGTCGCGCTGGTGCCGCGCAACGTGACGACACCTGATCCCGGGGCAGCAGTCATCAAGTTCGCCATGGATTACAACACCTTTCCGAAGCAGAATGGGCTTGGGTTCTGGCATAATCCCGATAGCAAGTCTTTTTTCTAATAGCTGCCGAGGCATGATTCGTCAAAGCCTTACTGACCAAGCGACAGTTGCAAGCCGAGACCCTGGCATCCGGGGCGCTGTGATGAGAGGTATCTTTGGCAACCCGACCACCCCCGCGTTCAGCTGCGGCGGCGCCTGCACATGGCCGGGCACGCATCAAACCATGGCCTTCGTTAGCAGATGCACCAACGTCACAGAGGAGACAATGAGGACCAAGAAGTGCGCCAAGCCCGCGTCGGAGACGGGCTGCAACATGACGACCCCGGGCGGCGTCAAGCTGAGCACGCGCTTCGTGGCGACTGACTCGGCCACGGTTCTGGCGCTCAACGTCACAATCAACCCGGACTACGCGCGGTCGTCAGAGGAGGTTTCTGCGAGCCCGGAGCTCGCGCGACTCGCCGTGTTCCGCTCGACCAGCGGGCCCGACTCTCACTTCAATGCGCCCGAGATCAACGGCGAGGACGTCACAGAGTGCTCCGTCGCGCTCGTCCTGCGCGAGTATAGAGATATCCTGACCAACGGCACGACCTTCAGTCCGGAGTCGGTCACTGACCGCGCGCTCGGCCGCGGGTACTGGATGCGCACGCCGGGCTTCACCGACGCTGGGTCCAACGACAGCGGCGTCATGTCGTTCAACAGCGCCTTCTCTTTCAACACCACTGCCAACGGCACAGCGCTCGCTCGTAACGTGTCCATCTGCCAGCAGGACCTGGCCAACCTGTTTGCCTACTTCACCTCGCCCGGCTTCCAGTCCGAGGTCGTCTCGGGCAACGCGCTCAGCCCGGAGTCTGGCGGCGCCGTCTTCGCTTTCATCGGCACGTTGCAGAACGGCTCGACCATCTACCCCGATGCAGCCCCGGCCGTCGACAGCGTGGGGGCGCTCGTCCACAGCATGACAGACGCCATGTCCGAATACGTCCGCGCGGGCACGCCCACAAGCTTCGAGGTGCCCGGTAGCAGGGTCGAGCAGGTCGTCTTTGTGCGCGTCGTGTGGCAGTGGCTCGCCCTGCCCGTGCTCCTGCAGGTGCTGTCAGTCGTGTTCGTCGCGCTCGTCGTGTGGCGCAATCACCGCGAGGGAGGCGGGCTGCCGCTCTGGAGGAGCTCGGCGACTGCCATGCTACTACACTCGGTCGATCCCGAGGACGGGATGCTGAGGGGTCCGGGTGATGACACGACCGGGCTTTCGGCTATGCTCAAGCAGAGGTTTGTCCTCGAGAGTGTCCCGAAATGAGGTGGCTGAGGAAGCGCGCCGACGCCGAACGTCGGCTAGGGACGAGTATTCAAATGTTTGTCAATGCCTCATGATGATCAAAGAAGGTGTAACGTTATGTAGGAACAACGGTTTGAGACTCGAAGAGCATAATATAGATAATTCAGAGGGGTTTATTAACAGTTGTCTAATTCTAGAAGGAGGAAATCTAAAGAGCATAGGAGAACTCTGAATCGCTGGTGAGGGCTGCCAGGGACCTCTTTGCAGTGCGTGTGACACTCGGGGCAGAGCAAGCACACACCCGGTTTGTACCAGGTGACCGAGATGCCTGGTTGGTGGAAGCGGTAGAAGGGCGTCTCGGCGTCGTCTACGAGCGCGGCGCTCGGCACACTGGCGGACAGCAAGAATGTGTGCAGTCTCTGCAACAGGGTCCGCAGCACCTCGTTGTGCTGCTGCTGCACTCGCAGCCGGAGCTCAATCTGCGCGCGCTCGACGCAGAAAATCGAGCTCGTCAAGCTCGCCCTACTTGACGTTGACCAGCACGACGCAGCCGTTGGTGGGTAGTTGGTAAGGTGCCGAGTGGTTTGGTTCAGCGAAGCAACGAGTATTCGATTGAGTAGGACCTCATTTCACAGGGACTAATTCAGTTCCTGGATATCCTCAAACGCGTCCTGGATGTCTACTCGCGCGTAGTGGTGCCTACAGCCCTCGTTCCGGGACCGGCGAAGGCGTGGGGTCGGCCTGGTTAAGGTCTTAAGGCCGTGCTCGTCTCTGGATCTGTTGAGGATGGCATTGTCTGACATGTTGACTGGCAGACCAGTCAGAGAGTGCTGATCACTGGTGAGCTTGACCCGCTGTGCTTGATTGATAGTAGCGGTCGAGGCAATAGAAATACACCTACGCAGTATCACGAGATGCGTCCCGGGCCCAATCTGTGGTCGATTTGGGATCGGGGCAGCTAGTTCCCGCGCAAAGCCGCCCGGTAAGATCCGATGGAATCATGGCGAATCCCCTGCTTGGAGTGTACACTGGCGTACTCAGCAAGACTGTGGCTTCCCATTTTCTTGTGGCTCGATGTTCATCTCAGGAACCTGTCCAGGAAAGCGTCACCATCAGTCAGAACTCTGCAGATCCCTGTTCCTCGCATGGCCTGGTCAGCCAGAGACCACCAGGCTGGCATTTTCCGAAGTAGTCCGGCTCATCATAAAAGTCCGAATATTCGAAGTCCGCAAGGCTGAGCTGCTCCATTTCGAACTGAATGCCGGTCCACGAGTCGGACGAAATGATCAAATCCCCGGCGCGGGTTTCGAACTTGAGCTCCCGGGCGAGTTCGGATCGTCGGACAACTGCAGAGCGCTGGACCATGACTGCTCGGTCATTGGTGACGAACTTGCGCTCTTGGTGGCCTCTGGCTATTAGGTGGTGTAACTTGATACCCGGCTGACAATTATCTGCACAAAATTGCTTGTGCTCCGCCGATGGGTCACCAGGATATAGCCGATAGCGCTGGTACGTGTTAAACCGATGCGGGGAATTTCCTACTCACAACCACAACCCGGTTCCCACTTGGCCACTTTACCCGGCTTACACAGCTTGTGCAGCCAGTATTGCACGCGACTGCTACGCCCACAAGAATTGCTTGCTTAAGTTGGAGAGGGAAGGTCATGGCAGGGACCAGAGCAAGCTCTCTAGACGACAACACCCTGCAGGGCTCGACTCAGTTACCGGTAGTTGTGTCAAGAAAGAATCACGAACTGCAGATGCAGCCATGGCAGCCACGATGAGAGCAATTGGTATGACAGCT
This sequence comes from Microdochium nivale, assembly GCA_026745475.1. Taxonomy (NCBI): domain Eukaryota; kingdom Fungi; phylum Ascomycota; class Sordariomycetes; order Xylariales; family Microdochiaceae; genus Microdochium; species Microdochium nivale. Next base: position 3,861,823 of record JANTFD010000002.1, read on the forward strand.
GCGGGTCCCTACGCATCACACTCCCGTGAACCAGAAACGACAGCTGATGACGAGTGCTTGCTGACTCATGGCATAGATATCCGAGGTGGCTCGGGCTGTAGCGGGGACCTCTTCATAAATCCTGATACGCCCAAGCCGACAGCCAGCCCCGGCCAGGCGGTGGTCAAGGTTGTGGCCTTTGGCATCAACCGCATGGACATTTCACAGCGCCGTGGCGGATACCCCGTGCCTCCACAGGCGCCCAAGACACTCGGCGTTGAATTCAGCGGTGTCATCGAATCTGTGGGAGCTGCCATTGACCAGCAGGAGGACGGGGAGGAGCAAGGCCGCCGCGAATTCGCGGTCGGGGACGAGGTATTTGGCCTCACGTACGGGGGCGCGTACGCCGAGTATGTAGCCGTGGGGATGGGGATGCTCGTGCACAAGCCTCGGGCCCTTAGCTTTGCGCAGTGCGCGGCGATACCAGAGGCTTGGATGACGGCGACGCAGGCGCTACACCAAGTGCTAGGGTTCGAGAAGGGCAAGACGATTCTGTGGCATGCGGGGGCATCGGGCGTGTCGATTGCAGGCATCCAGCTCTCGCGGGCGGCGGGCGCGGCGGCCATCTTTGCGACGGTCGGGACCGCAGCCAAGTGCACGCTCGTGGCGTCGGGGCAGGTCGGGGCGACGATGGCCATCAACTACAAGACGCAAAAATTTGTCGACGAGGTGTTGCGGGCCACAGGGGGGAGAGGCGTCGACTACATTGTCGACTACGTCGGGGGCCTGTACTTTGAGCGCAACCTCGCGGTGGCGGCGCGGGACGCCCGCATCGTCATGCTCGGCCGCATGGGCGGCATGAAGGTTCCGGACGCCGACCTGTCGCCCATCCTGATGAAGCGCATTCGCATCGAGGGCAGCACACTGCGCAGCCGCAACGAGGCATATCAGCAGCAGCTGCGCCGCCGCCTCGAGAGCTACATGCCTGCCGTTGAGGCGGGCTCCCTTTCGGTTGTCCTGCACGACACGGTTCCCTAGACGCGCATCCAAGAGGCCCACGGTCAGATCGAGCGGTCCGAGAACGCGGGTAAGATTGTGTGTACCATAAGTACCTAGGTAGCTGCTCGCAGAATCCAACTAGGTAGAATCGATGCCGCCGGTGTCTGTGGAGGCAATAGACAGCCGCGGAGACTCCCTACGCCCCCAACATCCGTCTCGCAACGCCGCCAAGCCAAAGCCGACGACCAAAAGCCCTTCATTGCTCTCCGGGGCGCGCGGTGACCAAGCATGCCGAACCCCGCATTCTCCAACTCCGGCGGCGGCGGCGAGCTTGACCGGGACGGGCCGGGCCGCCATTGCGGGGGACTACCCGAGCGTCATCGCACGGCTAAGGTGGCACGACCCCATGTGCCGGTTGGGGGTGGAGAGCCGTTCTTCTAGGCCCACTCTCCGTGCCTTCAGTACACGCTTTGTGACCTACCGGCCGGTGGTTCACAATGTCCATCCTGCATCCTGTCCATTCCTTGAGCCTGGCGCGCAGAGCCGATTGGCTGTCTGCTCGCTAGTGGCATTTCTCCATCGACGTCTACCCCAGGTTTACCGCATACGGAAGGCAGCGGAGCGATTGTCCGGCGTGTGTGGTGGTTCCGGGGGCCGGGTAATGTGGCACGTAGGCCGATCGCAGGTTGGTCAGCTACACCGGCCTGGAGTGAAACCTAATGAGAAGAATTTCTGAGAGTGAGGTGGCAAAGACGGATTGGCGACGGAAACAGCGGGCGCGGCACCTCTTTCGCGTTCTCGTGACGAAGCCCTTGGCTTGGAATAATACCATGTAATGGCTCGTTGCCCAACCGTCACCGTCGACCCGCGGTGGCAGCTATGCTTCCATCACCCTGAACAACAATACAATAGCCACCATGACAGCCATCAAGGAGGAGCAAGTGCCCGTGTTGGTGATTGGTGCCGGCCCCGCGGGGGCTACATTGGCTCTGCACCTCGGGCGTCTGGGGATCAAGTCGCTGGCCGTGTCGAAGCACAGGAGCACTGCTAACACGCCGCGCGCTCACATTTTCAATCAGCGTGCCATGGAGGTGCTGCGCGATGCACAGATACAGGAAGCTCTCGGCGCCATTGCGACGCCGGCGCACGGTAATAAAAACACACCTCCCCTGACCCCTACACCATACAGCCTCGCATTTCCCCTGAACCTTGAGCCGCACTGATGCTTATCGGCCGCTGTCCTGTGCAGATATGCAACACACGTCGTGGCTCAACACCCTACACGGGGAGGAGTACGGGCGGGTGTGGGCGTGGGGCAACAAGCCGGAACAGAAGGGCGACTACGAAGCGGCGAGTCCTTGTGCCATGACCGACATCCCCCAGTCCTATCTCGAGCCGGTGCTCGTGGAGCAGGCAACCAAGCTGGGCGCCGAGTTCCGGTTCTACACCGAGTTTGTACGTTTCGACGACAAAGGGGATGGCGTCGAGACAACGCTCCGTGACCGGGCCAGCGGCCGCGAGTTCACAGTGCGTTCCCAATACCTCATCGGCGCCGATGGGGCTCGGAGCGGCGTACTCGCCCAGCTTGGGATCCCCGTCATCGGCCGACAAGTCAACACAGCCTTCAACGTCCACATCCGGGCCGACCTGTCGCGGTACCTCGCGCACCGACCCGGTAGTCTCAACTGGGTGCTCAACACGCAGGCGCCCGGGTGGTCCGCCGTGGGCAACTTCCGCATGGTCCGCCCGTGGAACGAGTTTGTCGTGTCGATGCACCCAGCCACAAAAGATCTCAACGGCTTCCAGCCGACAACCGAGTCGCTTCTCGCGAGACTGCGCGAGATGATTGGCGGCGGCGGCGGCGACGACGACGATTGCCCGCCGCCCGAGATCGAGATCCTGTCGCACTTCTCCTGGCCCATTAATGACCAGGTCGCCGAGCGGTGGCAGCAAGGCCGTGTGCTTTGCATCGGCGATGCAACGCACCGCCACCCGCCCATCAACGGCTTGGGAAGCAACACCTGCATCGCCGACGCCTTCAACCTCGCGTGGAAGCTTGCATATGTGCTTCAGGGCCGCGCCGCGCCGGCCCTGCTCGACACCCTCACCGTAGAGCGCAAGCCCGTCGGCGACGCCATTGTGCGTCGTGCCAACGACGGCATGGAGGCTCACCGCCGACTGTGGGCCGTCCTTGGGCTTGACAGCACCAGCCGCGCAGTGGCCACAGGTTTGCTCGCCGCCGCCACGCCCGAGGGTGCCGCCAAGCGTCGCGAGCTACGCGACGCCATTGAAGCCACCGAGGATGAGGTACAGGCCCTCGGCATCCAGATGAACCAGGTGTACGCAGGAACGGGCAGCACGGCGGTGCTCATGGGCGAGGGCGATGCCGAGCCGGCCTTTGCCGGGCTGAACCCCCTCAGGCAGGTCAAGGTCACGACCTTTCCAGGCTACCACATGCCTCACGTTTGGCTTGCAGCTGGCGCCACCTCGCCGCGCGTCTCGACCCTCGACCTCTGTGGCAAAGGCGCCTTCACCGTTATCACCGGTATTGGCGGCGCCGCGTGGATCGATGCGGCCAGGGCCATCACAGTCGGCGGAGGCGTCACGGTTAGAGGGTTCTCGATCGGATTCCACTGCGACTACATGGACTGCTACCGTGACTGGGAGAAGATCCGTGGTGTCGAGGATGACGGCGTCGTGCTCGTCCGCCCGGACCACTTCGTCGCCTGGAGGAGCATGACGTCCGTGACTAACCCTACATCTGTTCTCCGTTCCGTGCTTGCGCATTTGCTAGGCAAGGAGCCAGCGATATAGACAACATACCCCATCACTCGTTTCAGCACGTTCGGGCCATGTAACTTATTATGAATGCGAGCACCGGCTCGCCGACGAGGGGATTCATTCTATCGCTGACTGGACGTGCTGACCAGTCTTCTGCGACATCATCATCACTGGCTCTGGATATAGTGTATGAATACGTAGCGCATTCCTCTAACCATCATCACTCATTTCGTGCGTTGCCACACGCTGTTGCAGAACGCGGTATAGCGATGCGAACGGCGTATACGCGTATACAATGTGTACAACACAGAGACCAGACCATGCTCTGACATCACTTTTGCAAGTCCGGCGCACTCACCGCAAACAGAAGATTCTAGTATCAATATGACAATCTCATTTCAGTCAACGAATTGCGTACTGTAACCTATATTTACACTGTAGACTCGCCCGCCTGTTCATGGAGACAAGATGAGGGTCAGTCGAGGAAAAAGGATTACGTACTTGCTGCCGCGATGGCACTGTTGTGGGACGCGTCCGAGACGACGTTGGCGCTAACCTGCGCTGTGCACAGCAGGCCGATTCCAAAGGCTGTGCTGGCGACGAGGAAAGCGGCTGCGTATCGAGCCGTTGCCTAGTGGCTCACCAGGAAGATGATACAGCCAACGATGGCAAGTTACGTGCTCAGGATGATGAGGATATTGCGCCGGTTAATCTTCCAGCTCAAGAGGGTGACGGCGAGAAGCAGGACGCTACCCACGATGTAGGGGGGCACTGTCAGGAGCTGCTGCTGGACCACGGTCCTGTCCGGATAGGTTGCGCGGATGATTGCCGGCGTGAAGAATCCCAAGCCCTGGACTGTGACACTATCGAACATGAAGATAACGCCTGAAACGAGCGTGACGGGATCCGGAGCAGGTAAGGGTACGTACCAGTGCTCCCTGGAGCAGCTGAGTCATCAGCCTGGAGCACCTAGTCGAGCATATAAGCCGAGCTTGAGAGCTCTCTTGCACTCGCTTTATTTCCTCTCTTTTAGAACCAGACGACTGTCAATATAATGCCAGTTGAATCATCCATTTCACGCTCTCCGATGCCAAATCGTTACATCCATAACATCATATCAAAGAAGGCGGGAAGCTTAGAACAGGTTGCCAAGGCGGTTCAGGAGAAAGTAATCGCTGCATTGATCGCGACTCTGATCGCTACCCTGATCTCTAGCCTGTTCGCTTCCAAGAAAAGATAAGTCTGCTTTGCTGCGGACCATGGCAGAAATGTGGCTACTGGCAGAACTGAAGCTTGTCACACTGGGTTGGCGCCTTTCGCGTCTTCAATTAGCCTGTACTACACTCGATCTGAGGCCCTTGAATGTCCATAGCGCTCGCTTTGTATTCTCATGCTGTTCTCCGCTTGATCAGCTGACTCGAGAGTCACTGATCCGCGCTTGACACGTTCGGATGTCCCCCCCCCCCCCGTGGTTCCAAGGTGTTGATTATGGGGTCATTTGCAGCCCAAATCTGATGCATCCTGAACCACTAACTCTGCGACTGCAGATGCAAATCGAAGGAAGAGCGACTTACTGCTTTCTGCAAATACCGGAAGCCCACGACCCCGGTCGGAACTTACCGATGACTTTTGTTCTTAGGCTACACTAGCGTATGCAGGTGGAAATTACAATTGGAGGCGGCTATTGTAAGCGCGAAGACTAGGTCTTAATCAGGAGAGCGTGGGCCTCAGCTGAGTACTATTGAAATTTGAACACCACGCCACGTGTATTCAGGCTAGCCATTCGTTTTCTCACAGATCATGGAGTGGTACTAGATTGATCTCACGTATATGAACTCCCAAGGCGGCACTTTTGACCTTGACTTCGCTTTCTCCCATCACTTCAGCAATCAGAATCAAAATCGAAAGCCAACGAATTCTTCCAGCACACATGGTTTCTCAAAAGCTTCTGGCATATGCCCTCACTGCGGCAGGCCTTTGGGCTGTGGACGCTAAGCCATGCTCCAAGGCTGTGATCACGCCTTCGTACATCTACCATCCTTATCCGACGACTGAGAGCGTACCAGCGGCCTCGCCAGGAAGCACCTCAAGCCTCAGCATCCCGTCATCGTCCTCGACAATATCTAGTAGCGCTACGATCTCTTCTAGCTCTATTCCATCCGGATCTTCGGGATCCAGCACAAGCACCGAACCGTCCAGCAGCAGCACAGTCTCGGAATCATCGATCAGCTCAGACACTTCCGTGACGACTACGTCGACGAGCACGAGCGAGTCCATCACCAGTCCGACATCCTCCACTTCCCCTGAGACTCCATCCAGTAGCACGACCTCATCCTCATCCTCTACATTGCCGCCTCCTAGCCTTCAGACTTGCGGCTTCGGCACTGCTTTTGGCTACCAGAACCCTGTCGCCAGCGTCCCAAAGTCCAACACCTTGAACACTCAGTCGGGCCAAGGCTGCAATCGCTGGGGATGGTATGAGACGCCCACGGTGGCTGAGCTGCAGGGCGGCATCTCGGGCCCCCTCTACGTCGGTGCCGGCGGCAATGACATAGCCAAGGCTGTCGACGTCGGCATTTGGGTCGCAACGGCCAACGCGCTAGGCCGCGTCACTGTCACCTACCTCTTGAACCCGCCCTACGCCTTGGCCGAGGTCCACGTGAACCTGGTCTGCCTGCCCTTGGATAAGTGCGCCCCCGGACAGTACACTTATCAAGCAGGAAGTATTCCGAACCTGCCGACCTGGAGCAACCCGACGCCGATCGTGTATCCTACCTGTCAGGGCGGAAGCAAAGCCGCGTTAATCATCCATGCCGCGGTCAACATAATAAGCGTAACTCAAAACTGCGCCGCCCCAGTGGCAGCTTAACGCAACGGCGCACATACTAAAGCAAATTCACATATATAGTGGCGGCTCAAGCATCAGTGGCATCCGCCGTTAGTCGTGATAGATTCCCTGTTGGGATTTCAATGCCAATACATAATTTGCGATTGTTTAATTAGCGTACTGATGGACTCTCGCAGCGCTGATAGGCGTCTAGTTTTCGTCCTTCTCTGTCATCCTTCACCAAAAGTCACACTCATTATCCGCTCAACCATTTCCTCCATATTTGCCGCGACACGAGCACTTGTGCTTCCATCGCCTTCGCCGTTGCCTTCGCCGAGTACCAAAGCCAGGCCCTGGCCCCCCTTCCAACTAGGCCACTAGGTATAGTCGGTTCGCAACTTAGGAGGTGGAGGTGAGTGTTGATCATTCGTGCTTTCCTTGCTGTTGACTTCTACGGTACCGGTGCACATGAACTTCAAATGACACAGCTTCTAACCTCGACTTTGCATCGCCCAGTCCCGGCAAGTCAGAGAAGCCAAGTCGAAGGGTCGCCATCTCTCTCAATGTCCCACGAGCCCACGCCGCCTGCATCATCCTCCTCTTCCACTGGAGCTTCCTCTCCCTCGTTCTTCTGCACCTCTGCACCTTCAACAATACTTTGGTCAGACTCGCCGTCGTCATCATCGACCTGCGTCCTCCCTTCGAGCAAGTCTAGCATATCCGTGTTGCCATTCTGCCTGCATGCCTCGAGCAAAGTCGGATCACACTCGAGCGCCACCGACACTTGCGCACCGGCTTGAAGCAGCAGCTTTGCCATTTCAACCATGTCATCGAACCCACGGTGCACGACCTCGGCTAGTGGCGTCTGCCCGTTTTTATCCTTGGCATTGAGCTGCGCAGCCATGACGGCGCTCAGACTCCCGTCTCGCTGTGCCTGGTGATCGAACAGGAGCTGCACCATCTGCCCGGCAGAATAGTCAGCTCCAGCCGCGAGCTGCAGCACGCTCCTCCCGACACGATCTCGCACGCCCACATCTGCTCCCCGGGACAGCAGCAGCGCCAGGTAATCGGGTCTTCCATTCGCCGCAGCTCGCAAAAGTGGCGTCTGGCCATATTCGAAATCGTCGTACTCAATATCAGCGCCGGCGTCGAGGAGCAGCTCTGCAACGTCAACCCCAGGTCCGTTATCTCGCGGCGGAGGTTGTGTAGAGGCAAAGAGCGACAGTGCGTTGGCCTTGTCAATATCAGATCGAGCGTTGACATTGATTCCAGCCGCGATGAGGGTTTCGACTATTTCTGGACTGGGGCTTGGTCCTCGAGGCGGCACGAGTAGCTTTTGCGCGCGGTCCTCGGAGATCAATAGGCGTGGTCTGGTGCTGCAGCCCGAACTTTCATCAATGCGAGGAGGGGCGCTGTGTTTCGCGAGCAGTCGGCGTAGAATATCGAGCCTCGCCTTGAGCTCCCAGCCTCCACCTCCGGCAGCAGCACAGTTGGCCTGATGCAAAGCAAGATCAAGGGCATTTTGGTCTACCCAGTCGACAGCCAGGGCATCGGCGCCATACTGGTCCAGGAGTATCGCCACTGTCGTGGGCTTCGCGCCACAGATGGCGTGATGCAAGGGCGTGCCTCCGTCTTCAGCGCGAATGTCGACTCTCGCGCCATACTTGATGAGCAGATGTATACATGCATCTCTGCCCGAGATTGCAGCATCGTGTAATGGTGCGTGACCGCCTGACCTTCGACTATTAGGCACGCGAGCCCAGGGTTTCATACTGCTACCGCAGGGCGTCGTGACGTCCGGTGCTGGACCCAGCAAGCACGCCAGCACGTCTGAGTTTCCTTTCTCGGCCGCTAGTGTGACTGCAGTATGCCTCATCACCGCCGCACACGGATCTGCGCCGTACTCCATCAGCAGCTGGACCATCGCAGCCGAGTCGTTCTTAACTGCTAGCAGCAGCGGAGTGTCGTGCTTATAATCCCACCATCTGCTGCCTGGGTAGACCTTTGCGCCTGGGTCAGCGCCGAGCCTCAGTGCGCGACTTGCGGTCGCGAGAGCATGGTGTTCTGCGGTTTTGCCTTGGGCGCACGCCCACCACAGCGGTGTGTCGCATAGGAGCGCCGTACGGATGTGCCGGGTGTAGATGAGGTCTGTGAGGATGCCATGATGGAAGCCATTTGTCGCTGCCAGTGCTAGAGCAGATTCAGTGGATAGGTGCGCTGCGATGAGCGGGATGAGTTCTGGTGGGAGGTTCGAGATCGATGTCCTTGTCCTTGTCCGGCACAGCGTTGCGCCTGCTTCCGGGTTGTGAAGTGCTGGGTCCGCCATTGGGCCGGCGCGCGATGCATGTCAGAAAAAATGCTCGACGGACTGGCGCATGGCTGGTACTGCTCCAAAGTCGCAACGGGAAAAAACAAGGGGGGGCGGTGGGCATCGCTCTCAGCTCCGACTAGAGGGTTGGCCACGTCGGGATGGAACAGCATGACTCAGCAATGCTGACCTAAGGGGTCACCTCTGTCTCTTCCTACTGCAGCTCAGCTGAGGACTCAATACTCAAATTGCTGGCTGGATGAATCGCGGTGGCTGCCATGGCCCTGCCAGATATCTTCATGCCACATTGTTGGTTGTAAGAAAACAAAATAAAAATGAAAAAGGAAACAGATAGAAACAAAGCATGCAACAATCATCCTCGTGATTAAGTTAATATTTCCCGATTGCTTTGAGCCTTCCCGAATTTAATCGCTGGTCAGCATCTGGTCCAACCCCCAGCCTATAGCCTCGAGCTCGGGCATTCACGTCAGCACTAGAGCTAGGAACCCGCGGATTCGCTTACGGACAAGTTACCTGATCAAGCAGGACGCTCAGGGAGCCGATAAGACGAGGGTGGGCCCTGGAGAAAGACGCCGCCCTGCCTTTGCCCATGAACTCCAGTCATTGCTCGGATCTCTGTTCTCCTCGCCAACTCGACCGCCGTATCTAGCCCCGACCGCGCAATCGTAGCATTTCGACATGGTCCTGCTTGACGACCCCTCGACAGCCTTGTGCCTCGTGGGCGCTGCTGCCGCCGCCGCCCTTGCGTATCTCGCCACCCGCGTGTACGCCCGGCGCCGGTTCTACCGCGACCTGCCGGGCCCGCCGCACTCGATGCTCTGGGGCCACCTGAAGCTGTTCGGCGAGTACACGGCGCGGATGCCCGCGGGCGGCTTCATTCAGCAGCCCCTGACGCAGCTCAAGCACGACTACGGCCTGCCCGATGTCTTCTACCTCGACATGTGGCCCGTCCTGAACGGCATCATCTGCCTGACCGGCCCCGACGCCGCCGCATACCCGACGACCGCGAATGTCTGGGCCCAGCCCGACTTCCTCCCATCCTTCTATGAGCACATCACAGGGCCGACCTTTATCGAGCTGACTAACGGGCCCCTGTGGAAGGACCTGCACCAGCGCATCGCACCCGCCCTCACACCTACTGCTGTCGGGGCTTACTTGCCCGCCATCGTCGCCGCGGCCGTCTCCCTGCGCGACGACCTGGTCCGCCACGCCAGCCCCGCGGCCCCGTCGGTCCGCTTGCAGGGGGTCATCGGGCGGTTTCCGTTCCACGTCCTCGGCCAGGTCATGCTAGGCCACGACGGGCTCGGCGAGGCCGTGTACCAGGACGCTGTGCGGCTCGTGGAGCTGCAAGCCCAGGCGCAGGTCCCGTTCGCGCTGCTGTTGCCGTGGAGGCGGCGGACGCACAGGCGCGAGCTTGCCGCCTGCGTGGGCAGGATTGGCGCCGAGTCGCTCAAGCGGGTGCGCGCTCGTTTCGCGGAGCTGCAGAGCAACAAGGCCGCCGCGACATCTCGAATCCTAGATCGTATGCTGCTGCCGAGGGTGCAGCAGGGCCTACCGCTGGACGCGGCGCTTGAGGAGCTGTGCATAGCAAAGTATGGGATTTTGATTTGTTGTCTTATCTGTGTTGAGGACACCGTCTGGGCCATGGGTTGTGCTAATGTTACCATTATGAAAAACAGCATCAAGGGCCTCATCATTGCCGGGTACGGCACCACGACAGACACGATAACTGTATGTATACACGTCCGGACCGTTCCCTATATTGTAGCATGGCTAATCTGGAGCCGTGCGTAGTACGTCTGGTTGCTCCTGCAAGCCCACCCGGAGATTCTCGAAAAGCTCCGCGCCGAGCACGATCGTGTATTTGGCAGGGACCTCGACGCGACAGCCACGAAGCTCGTCGAGGACCCAAGCCTGCTCAATAGCCTGCACTACACCACGGCCGTTATACACGAGACCCTCCGCCTGTTTCCCGTTGGAATGATTGTCCGACAGGCGCCACCAGAGCTGTACGTTGACAGCCTCTTCCCCTCTGGGACAGACGAGTGAAAGAAGTGGCATGATGTAAACTAACACACACTCTCCCTCCTTCCGTCCCTTCTACGCAGGAAATCCATCACTATCAGCGGTCAAGAATACCCGCTTCTGCGCGACCACATTGCCGGCATTAACTCACATACGTCGCACTATGACGGCGAGTATTTTCCCGAGCCGGATCGATTTCTGCCAGACCGGTTCCTCGACAACAACGACTTCCCCAAGCCGCCCCGCAACGCGTACCGCCCGTTCGAGCGCGGGCCTAGGGCGTGCATCGGCCAGGCCCTCGCGATGGACGAGATGAAGGTGCTGCTCGCGGTGCTGGCGCGGTCGTTTGACATGGAGCTCCAGCGGGACGACACGGCGTATTCCAAGTCGAGAGGCGCTGAGGGGCGCGAATCCAGCACGGCGGCGGCGGCTTGCAAGCCGGTTTTTGCGCACGCCGCTGGCCTCGAGGAGAAGCTGGGCAAGCACGTCTTTCAGGTCTCGGCATTCACGGCTATACCCGCGGGGCCTGTGATGATGAAGATCCATCATAGAGGAGAAGGGAAAGCAGCATGAGGACTTTTCGAATTGATGAACGAGAATTTCTGTCTAGGAAGATTTGATACCAATCGTCTGCATGAGTCATTATTTTCCTTACCAGTCTGTAGAGCTATTGGGTCCATGTCGCAACAATGGTCTCGATCCAGCCTAATGAATCGTGTTCCTCCAGTCATTTCCCGTCATAAAGGCAATCAATTTGCCGTCTTTGCCGGGCGTGTCCAGCTATTCCTGCTTTTTTCCCACTTTGCGTGCAGCTCTCTAAGAGTTGGATGGAACCCGTGCTCCTCTCCGCAACGAATACTGGACCGTACGGCGACTTGAGAGTCCACAATCTGCGCTAGAAATAAAGGATCTGGCCACCGTCCTCAGTGATCGAGCGATCAGCGATCAGCGGCATCATACACCAACCACCCACCGTAAGGCAGATAATCCTCGCATGTTTGGCCGTGACTGCTGGCCACTACCGGTTTCCATTGGCACGTTGGCACCCCCCAGTCCTAGTCCACACGCCCGACGGGCCGCGCCAAGCAGCATCGGATCAGCGCCTCGGGGAAGGCTTGGCCTTTTTTCACCCCTCTCTCGTAAGATTGACACTCCGCACGGTCTGGGCACTTGTATCGTCAGCTCTTGGCGGGCGATTGGGACACGCCTGATGTCGACGTATTATATTGTTTAAAACTATCACGCAGCAAAAACGAAATCTCTATTGCATATCTAGCAATAACGCCATATATGTATTTTTCTGTTGTCGCAAAACGAGAGTATTAATGCTAGTCCGAGAAAAGTAGAGCATGGCGACGGCATTCTAAACATACCCGAAGCCCTAGCGACAGTGATTTACAGGACTTTTCCGCCTCCGTCAACGATGACGATGTCATCTTGGCCCTGGTTTATTTTTCTAAGTGGTCAGTATTCGCAGAATATGTCCCGGCACGGCCTGTGGAGCAGTACATGCCGGATATCACAACCTTTGTAGGTGTGGGGCACGTCCGTGCCTGTTGCATGCATATATGCAGTCAGCACGGGAGGGGGAACGTAATTGCCGACTTAAACGAGGCGGATGTCGGCCGAGGAGTGTTACGACATGTCATCACTACGTGGCTCGTTAGCGAGCGGGCCGTGTTGGAGAATCATGCGACGCCAGGAATGTGCTCACAACTCTAAGCTGTCAGCGTCTCGGTATCCTCGTGGGTGTGACACGGAGTCGCTGGGTTTAGAATTCACAGCGTGCTCATATTGATTTACGAGACTTCTGTGATAAAGATTGTCGGAATGTCTCGCGCGGCTAAAATATTGTTTTTATTGATATTAGGAACTAAGCCGAGACTACTTGGCGAAGCTGACAGTTCCTTCCTCCAGCTGGAGGTAGATGTCGATCAACGGACCCAGTCATCTGACCGGCTCAGCGGCTCGTTCAATATCACCATTACCCAAGGGCATGCTTACCTAGAAGGATTGCGATCCCAGCGAGGCTGCGATGCACTTTAGAGGAGGGTATCCACAAGTTCCCGAGCTATCATAGTACGTAGAATCCCCCTGTGGAGAAGATGTGCAGTTGCCTCGCGGCCACTTCGTGGTTCCGTGAGAATCCAATTTTTTCTGTCTATTACACAGACTGAGCGAATCAGCGGTAATTCTCGCCAATAATGACGAGGCAGCAAGAGACTAGCAGGAAAAGAGGTAGAAGTCCTTTGAAAAGAGAAAGGCGTGTGACGTGAAGATGGACGAGCGAGTATCAGAACCTGGACTGTGTCAAATATAAAAACCCGCCAACACCCCGAGCATAGAAGCCTGAGAAACCACCACCTCACCATAAAAACAAGCTCCCTTCAACAATCTCCCTTCAAACCACAGCCTCCCCTTCAAATTCATAACAAACCCCTCCTCTCCCCAATCGTCACAATGAAGGCCTCCATCATCTTCGCCACCATTCTGTCCTCGGCCGTCGTCGCCGTCAGCGCCGCCGCCATGCCCAACGGCGCCGACAGCAGCCACGAGGGGGGCACCGTCAACCTGGCCGCCCGCGACGTCTGTGGGCCCGGATATGGTGCCGACCAGCGCCGCACAAACAGCCCCTGCAACGCGTCCAACGGGGACCGCCGCTTCTGCGGGTGCGACCGCACCGGTGTCGTATGTTGTCATGCTCGTCCTCTCTCACATAGTGGCTTATGGCCCTTTCTCAGACGTGCTAACAGGATTCTTGTGTGCTTCTTAGGTCGAGTGCCGCAACGGCTTCTGGATCGAGGTCGTCAGCTGCCCCGGCGACCGCAGCACCTGCTCGGGAGGATCCCAGGGCGGAGCGAGATGCTAGACATCCGAAGAGATCCATCGTTGGTAACTGCGGTGTGCAGAGACCACATAATGTGACCTTGAGAAGGAGGGAAAGTAGAGACCGACAGGCTGCCTGATCAGCAGCCCTCACAGCTCACACAACAGTAACAAGATGTCAGATTAGCAAGGCCGGGCCCGGCAGTGTCAACGCGATGCGAAAGTTGATAAAGTATATCTAGCAATATACAGCCACTCATTTTTCTCGCTTCACAATTTGGAGAATCATGTTGCCATGGACGAAAGAAATGGGGCTTAGTGCGATGTACTTATACTCACCTTTTAAGAATTGAAGGATCCCCTTCTGTTCCGCCGACACACTCTAAGCTTCGAGCCTTCGTGTAAGACTTTATTTCACCGGCTATGACCCGCGCCAAAAAGCCTTTCATACTGCTGGTTCACGGAGCCTGCTGGTATGCGGACTGCTACAACATCCTCATTGGACCGCTCCACAGGGCCAGGTACACAGTTGTCGGCCCCGCCTCAAGCGACCACTCTTCTAGACGACTCTGTCATCAGCAAGTCTATCGCCGACGTCGTAAATCGGGTCCGCGAGGCTCTTCTTTCATTTTTGAATAGTGTTATATATACAATGAATGCATTCGAAGCAGCTGAAGTTATGGAGCGCCTTCATTCAGTCAGGTTTGATATCATGGGCGATGATGGTGGTGAAGCACTCAGAAGTGGTATTGGAGAAGCTTGCCTTCTCTCTCGGTATCACTAGCTAGGGGGTTACTATAAATGTAGACATATAGACGGTCGCATAGGATAGGAGGGCACGTTATCTACGCCTGCTTTCGCTGGAGGTGCTGGAGGTCAAGTTACCGGTCGTCAGTCCGACGCATAGAAACAAGAATTGGTCCTCGAACGGCAAGAATCAAGCACCAAGAAGAAGGCAGCTTTGCTTAAGATACATTTGTTAGAAAATGGGTATATATCACTTTCCAGGTCACCCTTGAAGTTAGACCGTTCTTGTAACCAATATCCCGCATGTTGTTGACCTCCGCGCAATTCGTAATTCTGAAATATATCTATCTAAAGTCTTCGAGAGAATCGGAACGACGCAAGTGCTAGGTTACATACTCAGTCACACAGGCTGACATCGTCAGCACCTTGTGCGCTTAAATGCATGCGTAACGTGGCTCAGAGCTGGCTTTGATTTATGGACACCATGCGTCCAGTACCCGAAAGCTGGCTTGAACTTTGGTAGCACCTCAAGTACCGGAGAGGACAACAATTCCACAAGAGGCCTATGCCCATTCGCAATTGCGAACTCTAGCGGGGTGCCGAGAGTTGGATGCACAACATCAAGTCGCACGTGTCGACTGACCAGTGCTTTGACAAGCTCGACACTCCCCTGATTGATTGCCCACCACAACACAGGACTGCCATCAGGTGGCCAGTGCTTCGCCGACCGAGCCCTAGCTGTCGAGCTGGGAGGGAATTGTTCAACCAGGAACGTCCAGGTGTCAGGGCTGCAATATTCTGACATGGCACATGCCATGTCTAAAGCATCGTGCTGAAAACAAATGAGGGCCGTGGGCTTCGCCTGTGCTATCTGTGTCTTCATCGATTCTGCGAGCGCTAGGTGGCGACAGGCACCAATCTTCTCTGCTGAGACCTCGGAACAGTCAACCTCGATTTCGTCCTCGTCGCTATGGTGAAAGACCTGCAGAAGGTGCCAATCCCAATTGTCGTGACTGAACGCAGCCCGCAGACATTTGTCGCGTATAGAGCTCGGAAAGCCCAGCGGTGGATGGGCCGATGCAGGTCTCTTTACGAATCTTGCTCGATCGGTAGCTTGCAACAGGTGTTTTTGAGACCTCAGGATGCCCGAAGACGCATCACGAGCACGTGGCTTTGCTGAGATCCATTTGTGGTCATTTAAGACCCAATCAATGTACTCGCATGCTTTAGCCGTGATTTCCTTCGCTGGTGCTTGGGCCAGCACCTCGAGAATTGCAGCGCAATGCCCCATGTTGTGGCCAACTACACGCGCGTGGCCGTCGGATCTCTCGCGCAACTGATGATCCTCATTTTCTGGATACGAAAGTATTATATCGATGGTAAATGAGCCATAACGAACACTGCTATCTTCAGATGTGATGGCTGAAGAACGGCTAATGCCTAAGCGGACGAGAACAACGCGCCCCCGCCGCGGGTAGTTGAACTTGAGGTGATGTGAGAAGCCGAAACCAATGTATTCGGTTATCTCAGGAGACGTAATGTCATAATATAGCTCCCGTTCTCTGAGTAAGCGGGCTGCACTGCGGAGATCTCCCTGGAATAGGAATATATGAAATACCCTGCTGGGCACCATATCCAAATTGTCGAGAAACACTGCGATACTAGGGTATATTCCAGTGGGCAGGGCTTCGACCTTGCAGTCGCAAATGTGTGCAATGGTATCGCGTATAATGTCGTCGTCCGTTTTCCGATAGTCGACCTGCAAGAGTTCTTTGTCTGAAACAGAACACAACCCGAGAAGCGCATATATTCTGTCCCGTGGCATTGTTGCCTCAGCATTACGGAACTCTTGGAGGAGCCCAAAGATTGTGAAGTGCCCGGAATCGCGCAGAGGACCAGGCATCGAGTCCACGATGTTTCGACAGTGACGGTCGGCTTTGGTTTTGAGCTCGCTCAGAGCGAAAGCAAAGATGGGACACGGTACTTCGAAGTTTCCGCAATGCACAATGCCATCCCTAGCGTTTCTCACTTCTTGAATGATCCAAACTCTTCGAAACCATGGTCGGTCCAGGATGCCAGCTAGCGCTAGTTGCAGTCGACGCCGTACCCCTGAATTGGTCTGGCGCAACTGCTCCTCAATTTCCCTCCACATGGCAGAATAGTGGTGCTCGTGTTTGTGCTTACGTTTCTTCCCGGCGCAGACTGCAGCACCTTGACTCTGGGAAGATCGCTCGCGTAGCATCGAAAGAGACTCCAGAAGAAAGTCTGTCTCAGGGGTGGCTTCACCAAGGTAGAAGATAACCTGGATCGCCGAGGCATAGATCGTTTTCATCTGTTGAACTTGATGATTACGCTCGTTCAAATTCTCCTGATCGATGCACACAAAGTCGATCCACAGATACGTGTCCCCAGATGCAGACGCAGTGGACCGAAGATTGTTGAGCATGTCGAACAGGTTTTGGGTGACGTGCAGAATTGCGCCATTGATAAGGACACTCTGCGGTTTGTCGGACGAACCCCATACGTAGGACAATGCTTTGTATTGTGGGAACTGGCCATGTTCGAAGCTGTGGTTGTTGATCGTGCATTTGACTGGCCCTTCGGTTGCGTTGTGAATGCACAGGAGTCTGAAGGATGGAGCCGACGTATCGAGAGGCTGGTACTTGAATAGCGCTGGGGCGGGTGGAGGTAACAACATGGTGAAAGCATGCCCGTATGTTGTTGATGGAGAACCGAATCCACGACCTTGCCCCTTGAGAGCTGAATGATCTTATAGCTCGATTACATGGTAAGGCTCCGGGCGAGGCAGCCAAGGCGGACTCAAGTACAGACTGTTCGAGTGCCTGACAGGGGCCGTGCTAAGCGCCTCGTGTGGCTGTGTCAAGATTTCGAGGCAGTGTCACTCATGCGTGCCTGGACAGGAAGCAAATCCCTGCATCACTTGCTTCCTAAGTAATTACCTCTCCACCCATCCTTTTCAACACTTATGTTTCATCGTGCGCTTGGCAGCGGCATGACTGCACCGATGCATGTGATGTTGTTGAGGAAGTGCCCATCCATCTCTCTGTCGACGGGGAGGAGGGTCTGTAAACGTCGTCTCATTGTGTCTCTCAGTCTGCAAACATATTGTCCACTGCATCCATGACCTCGTCGACAGTGTTAACCAGTATACTCACATGCGCGTCGTCATCCGAGATGCGCCAGTCCGCGTCCGGCAGCACCTCTTTCGCCTTCAACGCCATCGACACGGGACAGTTGATATCCTGCCGGCCATGCAAGACCAGCAACTTCGTCTTGGCCGGATCCTTGCCGTCCAGGCCTTGCACCTTGCCCGCCAGATCTTCCACTGTAAACCCCCAGTCCGTCGTGAGCGCATACAGATCCAACGCAGCGCCCTTGCACCCGTCCCTCAGTGACCGGCGCACACTCTCCACCATGACCGCTTGAAACACAGCCGGCTCGATCCCGTTCTGACTCCCCCCCTCGCGCCGCCCGCCGTGCTCCCACGCCTGCCTGTCCGGCGCCGGCCTGCCCTTGAACCCCATCTCGAGCAACCTGCCCAGCCGGCCCGGATCCCCAACATCCCTCGCGGCCCGCCCTCCAACAAACTCAAACATCTGCTCCACCAGCCAGGGGCTCCACGGACACAGCCAGAACAGGAAACGGTTGGCCAGGGACATGCCCTCGACGCCGAACTGTGCCGCTGGGTACGCCGACGCCAGCACGCACGCGCCAACTAGCCCGCGCTCAGGCGGGATCTGGTCGATGCAGGCGAACGTGTACGGCCCGCCGCCCGAGATTCCGATCATGGCAAAGCGCTCTGCCGCGCCGATGTGCGCCGCGAGTGCGAGGATATCGGCGGGCCAGTCGCTCACGCGCCGGTCTCTGGTGACGAACGGGGACCTGCCGGAACCGGGGCGGTCGACGCCGACGACGCGGATGCGGCGGGCGCGGGCGGCCGCGTCGTACAGGAAGGCGTCGAGCAGGGACGAGCCCATGCCGTGGTTGTAGAATACCGTGCGGTCGGCCGGAGCAGAATGGTCCCCGAAGATCATGTAGCTCAGGGTGCCGCGGTTGTCGGGGAGGGTGAAGACGTGGTCTTCGGGGAGGGAGAGGATGGCGGCCATGGTTTGTTCTGTGTGTTGTTCCTGTGTGCGAGGGGTGAAGCGAGTCGACTCCTTCGCGAGCAGGGATGCGTAAGTGTTGGAGGAAGTATGGTTACGCTTGCCAAGGTTGTTTGTGTCAGAAATTGTGGTGTTGTCGAGTATTTGCAAATGTTGGATTAGCCCGTGTTATAAATATTAGGATGGTTGTGCTCTGGGAACATGATGTCTTGGTGCGTTGTCATGGTTTGTACGTAAGGAAAAGGCTCTTAGCATCAGATCTAAATTCTCACGTTATACTAGTGCCCGGTCTTGCATCTCTGACTCCTAGGATCAGGATCAGGGCATTCGGAGTTGCCAGTCGTTCTCACCCGCCGAGACCCACAGTAAGCAGGGCAGTTCAAGACCGGGTCTTACCACTCGGTGCCGGACGCGTCGGAGCCCGAACCACCACCCAATGTTGATGCCGAGTTCGGCTTGGAACGCAGGGACCTCGGGGCTTCGGGGAACGGCCGTTGTAACTTGTAGGTACAAGACGACGTTTCTGAGCAAATAATTGAGATCCACAAGGCAGATCTGAAATGGTTTTGCTGCTATTCACCGTTACCGGTATCACTTGGCGTCTCGCCAAGAACCCAAACACACACGCCACCTGGATTTCTTTGTGTATTTCTGATATGTCCAATTCGTGGTAACTAGTCTATGTACAAGTCTAGGTCTATCCTGACTTTAATTCTACCACCCTACTTCCAACTCGCCCTTACTCCTCCCCCAGTGTCCTCCGCAAGGTCTCCATGAACCGCCACACGTCGACGTACCGCGTGTACATGGGCACGGGCGCGACCCGGATGACGTCGGGCTTGCGCTTGTCGCACACGATTCCGGCTTCCTCGAGGTTGGCCTGCACCCTGTCCAGCAGGCCCTCGCGCAGCAAGACGCTGAGCTGGGTGCCGCGCTCGCGAGGGTCGCGGGGCGTGATGATGCGGAATGACGGGGTCTCGCGCTGCTCGCTAGCGACCATTTCGTCAAGCAGGTGCTCCGCGTACGCGGTGATCAGGAGTGCCTTATCGCGCAGCTGCCGCATACTCGTCTTTTCAAAGACCGAGAGCGCGCCCGAGAGCGCGGCCATGTCGATAGCCGAGGGGTTGGAGCACTGGTAGCCCGCTGCGCCCGGCGTGGGGAGGAATTTGTTGTCCATGTTGAAGCGCACCGACATGTCACCGCCGTACCAGCCCGTCAGGCGCGGGCGGAATACGGGCGAGCCTGTCTCGGCGTCGACTGTGACTCTGCCGTGGCGCTCGTGGATGAATGCGCCCGCGATAGCGCCGGGCCCGGCGTTGAGGTATTTGTATGTGCACCAGCAGGCGAAGTCGACGTTCCAGTCGTGCAGCGAGAGCTCAACGTTGCCCGCAGCGTGGGCAAGGTCCCAGCCCACGACGATGCCCTTGGACTGGGCGTGGGCGGTGATGCGCGGGATGTCAAAGAGCTGGCCAGACCAGTACTGGATGCCCGGGAGGAGGAGTAGGGCGGTCTCTTCGGCGTGCTCGTCAATGGCGGCGCAGATTTGGCCGGTCGAGATGTAGAAGTTGTCGTTGTTGTTTGGAGAGAGCTGGACCATGGACTTCTTAGGATCCAGGCCGTGCCAGGTGATCTGGGACTCGATGGCGTAGTGGTCCGAGGGAAAAGGCTTCCACTCAAGGATGATCTTATGGCGCTTTGCGGTGGGCTTGTAGAAGCTGGCCATCATGAGATGGAGGTTCATGGTGAGCGAGTTCATGGTGACTATCTCTTCCGGGCTGGCACCGATGATGGGGGCAAACTTGCGAGAACAGTCATCGGCCATGGTGAGCCAACTAGTGAGGGGCGAGTTGTCGAGAGTACGGAAATGGCCGTTGACGCCGATGGAGCACCATGTCTCGAGCTGAGCATTGACATACTCACGGACGGCCTTTGGCTGGGCGCCGAGCGAGTTGCCGACAAAGTAGATGATGTCTTCGTCGTCGTGGCTTGTTGACGTTGACGCTGACGTTGTAGCCGTGCCGTTGGTCTGTGGCGAGGGGGTCTGGCCTGGGATCGTGCCGTCGAGGGCCGTCTTCCTCATGGACCTGCGCGTGGGAATAATGTACTCGCTGCGCAGGTGGGCGATGGCGTCCTGAGCATCGAGCGACTGAGCAAACTCAAGCGTCTTGGCCGAGGCAGGGAATTCAGGCTGCTTGCCGCTGCGCAGCGTCTGGACGCTGGAGGCGACGTCCATGGTGGAGGTGAGTGGTGATGATGGTGATGATGATGGTGATGATGATGGTGATGATGATGCGGAATTGTGTGCGGGGTATCTATGGAGGAAACGGTAACTTGGTGAGAGTCAAACAGGGTGTAAAAGAGACGAGGATGAGCAAGAGGCAAAGGCAGGAGTAGAGAGGCGTCCCAAAACCACTTTGTAGACGTCGCAATGCCGCAGCTTGAGCGGGTCGCGAGGTCGGAGAAGAATCGAAAAACCCGCATGTCCGGTCGGTAGGCCGGAGGCGAAAGCAGCAGGCGCGGTCCGTGTCTGGCAGCCGATGCAAGAAGGAAGGCGCGGGGCTCCTCCGCACCTGCCTCTTTTTCAGCGGGGCTTGCCTTCCGAAGTTCCGAACTCCTCCTTCCGCTTCGGGGGATGCACGCGGTGGCAGCTGCTCAACACAAGGACAAGCTACAAAATGGCCATTGGCGAGAGACGGCAAGAACTCGTTTTTCCAAAATTCGAACAAGCCAAATTGGAGGCCACCATAAAGAGTTTCTTAGCAGGAGAATTGCTAGCCCTCTTGTCCAGCCTTAAAAAAGACTGCCCTCGATATCGGGATGTGCTCCAGAATATTCAGCAACATGGATCCAACCCCCATGCTTGGCGAAGAAGAGTATGAGTAGATTTCATGGTTCTGATGATAGCTATAAGCCTTCAAAGCGTACCTTGCTCTCATCGTCCAACACTTAACAAGGGCTCCACCCGTAGAGCTTGTGCGCTATGGATCAAGGCCAACAGCAAAGGTAGATAACAGACGCCCGTCGAGCTCATCAAGCGCGTGAAGCAGCCCAGTCAGGTGGGCAACCGGTATTTTGGCAATTCTAGACCACGATCTCGACGTCCGGCCAGCGAAGCCTGAGAAGCAAATCGGAAAGTCGATGATGGCCTCGGTTCTCTCTAGCAAGCGTTCCGCAGAGATGGCGACTTGCAACATTGTCCTTATAACTCGTCCTCGTGGATCTTTCCTGCACGTAGAAAGAAAGTCAGTAAATTCGCCAATGTTGACACAGCCCAACCTCACGAGAAATTGTAAGAATCACAGCAAGGTAGGTCAGGTCAGGTAGCAGAGAATGGTGGCGCTAATTATTATTATTATTATTTACGTCTGTCTCTTGAGCACTGCGAGGGTCAGCACGCAACCAACGGGTGAAACGGACCTGACTTACTCGTGGTTATTGTTGTTGTTGTTGCTGCTGCTGCTGCTGCTGCTGCTATTGCTGCCGCTGTTAGCCATGGACATCGCTCCGACGCCGACGCGCACCCGCACCGATGGCGACGACGACGACGACGACGACGATAACGACGAAGGGCTACTTACCGATGTGGGTAATGCTTGTAGAAGGAAGGAATCGCTAGTTGACCTGCAGTCGAAGTCGCAATAACTTAAAGGCGAATTCGGCGGCTACGTACTATAGTTAACCCGGTTACCACGAACGACTTACACATCCTACGGCGTCACGACACTTAGCGCCGGCCTACAAGGCACGCAACGAAGGCGCAGCGACCACATTGCGCTCGCCCGCTCGTTCTCCCTCTCTCTCTCTCTCTCTCTCTCTCTCTCTCTCTTTAGCAAGGTTAGTCAGTGAGGACCAACTTTTGACGCGACGACTTCTCAACGAAGGCGCCACTAAGGCGCAGCTCGAACGCTGTCACACGCAGCAGGTGGGCAACCACTACGCCAATGACCAAAAGGTCGGAATGCCGTACTTCGCCAAGTACGACACTGCCCACTACCCTGCCCTATATAGCCACGTGTGACAAACGCAGCGTGTAGAGTTTTAGTCCAGCCCTTAAGGCACGGTTTTACTACACGATTAATACGTAGATTCGCTTAACCTTAGACTAGGTATAGCGTACTATCAATAATAATATTTTATAGCGCGATACGTAGTCTACCGCCTTACGGCGATCGCTAAGTAACGTTAAAGCTATAGGCTCGCGATAGTAACGATATCGCTAGTCTCGTAGGAATAACTAATTATTACGAGGAGTACGTATAATCTACTAAACGTTCGATAGGAAGGGCTAGAGTATAGTAAACTCGTCGACGGAGAGTACAAGTCAGCGTTCGTAGTATCCGGCGAGTTAGCTTCGTGACCTATTGATATTACTATAAGGTAAGCGGAGGAACGCGCCAAATTAGAGGGGATAGAATAAGGTGTCTACTATTAAGGGCAATTATAAGAATAACGCTATTAGCGTTACTAGCGATGACTTCAAAGGAGCTTACGGATGGTGCTAGTGTAGGTGCTAGTATAGGTGCAGGTACAGGTGGGTACGCGACGCGATAGCTTTACATAATCACAAGCAACCGCCACCGCTACCGCCACCTACAGCAAATTAGGGCACCACGATAGCTTCAAGCACTACGATGCGTACGACACGTTAGAAAACAAATGCATAACTGCAGACTTTTAGTTATACACCAAACTCTGGAGGGTGTGGGAAAGATGGAGGTGTCAGCGCAGTTGTAATGGCCCACAAAAGTGATACGGTTTAACGGTAACTCATAATCGCACTTTGAAGGTGCCGTTATAGATGGAGGAAGACGCGACGCGACAATTAAAGTGGGGTCGCGCACGAATTCTATTGGGAGGTGCGTGTACTACCGCTGCGGACAGTGGAGGCTGACAAGGATAGGGGCATTAAGGTTCCGATCGACAGAGTTGTTACCGCCATTTCTGAGCAAACTCGTAAACCCGCGAACGGGCCACTTTGCGGGGATAGCGAATCGAAAGTCCGCAAAAGAACCAGGTGTGAATCTGATAAAGTGAAAGCAACTCATCTATTGGCTGAAGAGCTCAGAGAGTGGAGGGTGGCCCGTTCGCGGATTTACGAGTTTGCTCAGAAATGGCGGTACGGTACTCCGTAAGGTTCATCAGGCTGACCTATTGGAAGAACCCGGCTCTAAAGTCTCGGTGTTCGGACTCTGCGAATCCACCGACGCCCCGAAGCACTATGTAGCCTTGGAATTATGCACGATGAGCGTATAACTCCAGTTTCAAGACATCACTGCGTATTTGGCTCAAAAATATCAGGCTTCCACCTGATACTATATATATTACGCGCGAGTTAAAAGCTTCCGATTACGCAATAGCCGAATTATGTACCATGTGCAGCTCGACCCGAGGTCAAAAAACAATGGGAGGTGACGCAACTGCAAGAATGTGCCGGCGGGTCCTAGTCCTTGGCTCGGAGGTATCTTTTGTCCGACCCAAGACTGAGCGGAATGTCCGCAAGAGTTTAATGGTGCTCTGCGCGGCAGGATTAAGAGGTAGAGTGTGTGCCCGAGCTTGCAAGCACAGACACACCAAATGTATATATATCTGTTGAAAACCTCCTGTGTAGTTTGCTTTCAAGATCTCTCAAGCCAGACTCACCAGATCCAATACTGCCTCGTCTTGTGAACTGTCTCCCCACCGCTTCCATCGTCGCCATTTTCACTATCATCATCAACATCATGGCAGCCTCTTCCAGCTCTATCCCGTTCTCAGAACATGTCGCGCCAGCGCTATTGGCGATCCAGGAGAACCCGCGAGGCGCTTTCGTCGTCACCGCCGCACTGCTGCTGGCAGGCTGCCTCCTCTGTACGCAAGACTCGGTGAGCGCCAAGTCTGCCGGCTTCCCACAGCTCGCCGACCAGACGCCTGAGGAGTTCCAAATCAATTCAGTGAAGACAATTGAGAGAGGCCGTGCCCAGTACAAGGATAAGCCATTCACACTCAAAACATCATTGGGCTACTACACCATACTATCGCCCGAACTCGGCCACGAGCTACGCAACGAGTCAGGCCTCAATTTTATGCAGACATCCTCGGCTGGTATGCATTCCTACCTGCCGGGCTTCGAGCCTTTCAAGGCTGGCGACAGAAACGAAGCCATCCTACAGAGTGTAATCCGCAAGCAGCTGGTAAAATCACTCTCCCAAATCGCATTGCCCCTCTCCACCGAGGCTAGCCTTGCAATCGATCATAACCTTGGCTCATCCACTGCTTGGCGTTCTATCCAGCCATACCCTGCAATGCTTGACATTATCGCCCGCCTTTCGTCGCTCATTTTCCTTGGTAAGGAGCTGTGCCGAGATGAGGAATGGCTTAGCATCACGAAGCTATATACTGTCAACAGTATCGAGGCCGCACTGGAGCTCAGTAAATACCCCGTGTGGACGCGCCGTGTCGTCAACGCGTGGTTCCTGCCCAAGGGGCGTCTTGTCCGCCAGCAGGTTGCCAATGCCAACAGACTCATCAATCGTTTGATTGAGGAACGGAGGGAGCGCAAGCGTAGCGGCAAGGTAGATGCCCAGTACTGCACGAACGCTATCGACTGGTTCGAGGAGGAGAGCGCGGGTATGCCCTATGAACCGGGTCGTTTACAGCTCATGATGTCTACGGTGGCTACCCACACGACTTCAGACCTACTCACGGAGACCATGCTCCGCATAGCCCAGGAACCTGAGTTCATCGAGGAGCTTAGGGACGAGATTAAGTCCGTCTTAATAGCTGAGGGTGCCTGGACAAAGAATGCCCTGTTCAACCTTAAGCTATTAGACAGTGCTCTCAAGGAGGCCCAGAGGCTACGCCCAAGCACGACTGCCACTATGACACGCATAGTCTTGGCCCCGACGCCGGTTCCAGGGACTGACCGTATCCTCCCTGTAGGCGCCCAGACTCTTGTTTCGTCGCACCTTCGCCTCGACCCAGACGTCTACGAGCAACCTCACAAGTATATTGGCCGTCGCTTTGCCGATATGCGGGCGAATGGGGAGACTAAACTCCCCGTCCACCTCGTCTCAACGGGCATGACGTCTCTCTCTTTTGGCCACGGCAACCACGCCTGTCCAGGCCGGTTCTTTGCAGCTACTGAGCTCAAGATCGCCCTATGCCACCTCCTCATCAAGTATGACTGGGAAGTGGATCAAGGGCAGAACGCCAGTGGTGGCGCTGTCGATATGACTCCTCGTATGGATGGAGTGGCCTTCGGTGTCAACACCTCTGTCAAACTGCGCATCAGGAAGAGGACGCCCGAGGAGATGGGCATTGATTTGGACACGATCAGGCAGGGGACGAATTAGTTGCTGTGACAAGGCAGGGCAGATCAGATAGAGATCAGGGTTTTGCGCATATCTTTTATGTATTTGAGGGTCTTGGATAATTTCATGTTGATTTCCAATAGATAGACATACACGTTCACATCGTTACACATCCTCGGCACGTTTCTGTGGAGAAATCCTCCGCGACAATTGCCCACCCGAGCAATGTTACACCAACAACTCATTAGTGATATAATTGGTCTGCGCGTGCGTGCCACTCCCGAGACAAAATCCTCGGGTTAATGAGTTGTGCTGTTGCTACCCGCTATTGGAGCGACCAGACCTCCCGTGATATAGCGCGCTATAGCACTACGGCCGATGATGCACGCCTCATCGCATAAATTATCCCTGTACTGTCAGCAGGCTGCATGCCCCGAGATATGCGAGGGGCATTTCCCTACAACGTAAGCGTGTAGCTACGACTCTATTCCCGGCGCCCGGACTTTGACTGCACAACTACAAATCGCTTCTACGTACGCTATGCAGCACACCTGTGACGCAAAAGCGGAACCGCTAATGCCGACAGCATTAACGCCTACTATTGCTACATTAGTCTAGGGACGGCCCGTGCACTAGTGTATCCCACTAGGGCATATCTAGGCCAGCCCGCCACTCCGCCTTCGGCGGCATCCTTAAATTCTACATCTCACCTTACCTCACATTTCTTTGACCTGCACCCTAGGCTGTCCGCTTCAAACTACCTCAACCACTGCCAAGTCTTCGGCCTGCGCCGATAAGGAACGTGCCTCTGCATTCCTAGGACTTAACGGTCGGCTAGTAGACAAGAACAATAGGGATAGGTAAGTCTCCAGACTATGGCTTCTGTACTTAAGCTTGCCTAGCATTCCTAAAATAGCTCGACAGCAATGGTACTGGGCGACGCGTGATAGTGGATAGATTATTTACATGGCATGTCAATATCTAGTTCTTCTCCCTCGGACACGGATCCATCTTGCTGTTCAGTAGCTTACATAGCTCTGTTACTCCTTCAACATTCTTTTTTCAACCGAGTTCTGATTTTTCGTCTCTTTTTGTGCCTTATGCTTGTAAATGCACACCCGCCTTGTTTCTTCGACAGCATCAGTCCAGCGCACCGAAGTTCTCTAGCTTGTAGATCTGGAACGAAGGCTCTTCGTAAGGGTGTGCTCTATTCAATCTTATGGTCAGAATTATTGACTTTAGTACCCAAATCTTTACATCCTCAGCCCTCGTCATCGGAGCCAAACTGTGTTGCGTCCTTTCACAGTCAAAACCGCACTCTCGATCGACATACCTGCGCAGCGCCTCTACCGCCCTCTTGAAAATATCCTTTCCTACGCAGGGCGTCTCGACCCTGACCTCGGCTATATGCTCGAGCTGCCCGACAGTGCCCAGGTGAGGGTTCGCGGCGTCCCCGGGGCGGAATTGGCCCGCGCCTCCCGTCGTCCAGCAGCACTCGGTGTAGTTGCTGTACGGGTAGCGCCCAGCGCCAGCGCCAAGAACGGCGGCGTTGCACGCGGGGTTGGCAGCCGGTGCGCTTGCCATGTTTGTATTCGGTAGGCCGGAATAGTGCAAGTGGCCCTGGTAGCAAGTGTCGATGCGGCTCCTTGTGCGCTAGGAAACCGCAACGTGATGTGAACATGCACTGACGAGGATGAGGGTGTGGAGTTGTGTCCAGAACGCAAAGGTCCGCCAAGAAATGGCGAGCTGTTCGTATCTAGCCTGCCAGGTAGCCTCTCAGCTTTCGCCTAGGCAGAACTCTATCAGCGGAAGAGTGACGCTATTTCTGAGACACCCCCAGAGTGCCCCAGAGCAGCGGATAGCCTTGTATGGTTGAAGCAAACTCTGTTAGTTGTTAGCTTCCACCTGTTTGTCTCGGCAGCTGCGCTGACCCGGCTGGATTAGCATTTTCTTTCCCGGAGATCACCATTCGTTGGCATCTAAGTGTAACGAGGTGTAGTGTAATGCCCACGATGGGTATGAAGACGTGGGAAGGATCTTGTGCGGAAATGACTATATGCGGTGCTTCAAGTAGCTACTAACAAACTATCAACGACGAAAGAGTTGCAGCTATTTATAATTTGAAGAAGGACATGACTAGTGAAGCCTACGCCATTGACCTGAACTAATATTTAGACCGGGAAACGCACTGTTGGTGGCTCCAAGTGGCCCACCTGGCTCAACACAGGACTGTTCTCCCATATGGAGGTCAACCAGGGTTACAAAAGTCTGGCACCGCCGGTACCCTAGATCTGGGAATCCCACCCACTCTCGACGCACCCCTAACTTCCCAAGGTTAGTTTCGGTGATACTTGCTTGCAGATCTTGCCAATGGCTCAGTCACACAACACACAATTCGGCAAATATGTGTATCGACCACTGCCACCGTCTGGGTCCTTTCGGATCCTGGAGCTGCTCCCCGTCTCAGAGGGCAAGCAAGTCTCTTGTATGCTTCATGAAACGAACCGGGACGAACAGCCAAAGTACGAGGCACTGTCTTATGCCTGGGGCAACACACGGCCCTAGAACAGATCATCCTCTGTGACAAAAAACCTCTAGCGGTAACTGCAAGCCTGCATGCAGCACTTTTCCATCGTTGCGCACCGTGACTCGGCGCTCCGTCGTCCCCTTTGGGCAAAGTTGTTCCAGCTGCTCCCACACTGCCATAGTCCCCCTTGCACAATCTCTTCACCTTTTTATGCAACCCAATAGAGTGCGCAATACGGATAGCCTGTCCCAGCGTCTGCCAAGCCTGCCCCTCCTTGACCTGGACTCTGACTACAAGGCTAAGAAGCGTCAACGCCTGCACGCTCGAGACGTAAGGGAAACCGATTATGTGTGCGTACAAGCTATGCGCTGCGGTTAGGAACCGCATGCTAGTCTCGGTGATGCAGCCGCGTAGCTCATCGTGGCCGATACACACCACGGCGCATGCTACTGCCATGTGGGTGACCTGCACGGGGCTCAGTCGCGTTGCAACGTTGTCTCCGTGGGCCTCCTGAGGGGTCAAAAGCTCCGCGGTGCCTCTTTCAAATACTGATGTCGATGACCAGGAATAGAGGCCAGACACGCCGGGTAAACGTGATCGTATAGATGGCCATCTCGGCTTGGGGTGGGAAGAGCGGCAAGGGACTGCCAATCAGAGGCATCAGAAACTCCTCGCTATGTCGCATCCCATCACTAAATCACGCCCTGATCGGCTCGAGGCCCATAGCCGCGAGGTGCAGGTCGACAAAGCTGCACAGGCTCTAGATGCTGCTGCCGTCGAGGAGCTTTATGCGGAACGAAGACTCGTCCGTCTGGGTCATATCGTATATGATAGTCTCATCAGCTGCCGTCGCTAGAGCACATCCTGATTCAGGCATCAAAATAACGATGAAATGGTACGAAAAGCCTAGTGAACCGAGCACCGCGTCTCTGGCGCAATTAATCTCCAAATCACCAAGGCGGAATATCCGTAGAGACGGACGAGTGTGACATCCTAATCATTGTTCCCCGCATTGCACGCGAAGGACCCTAACTCCACTTTTGGAGATCAAAGGGGATCCGGGATGTGGAGGAACAAGGGGTTGATGCAAGGCGCTTGACACTGACAATACGAGGAGGGGGAGGCGGAGCTAGGGGTTTTCGCCAGCCTATGGCGTAGGCAGTCTAGCAGTCTGGAGAGCGTGGGGCTGGAGGAGATATTGCCGGGCCAGAATTCCCGAACTGGTTCTGGACGGGCACTGTCTCAGACTTCGTGGCTTGTCTGATATGAGGGCCTTGCATTTGTATAGACGGCATTGTGAACGCTTCATGACGCTCTATTGAAATGCCCTGCAAACAGTTACAATCTTCTAGTACGACTCTACGTCTTTGAACGTCTTGTATGACTCGGGCAATTTTACCGCAAGTTTTTGAACGCGATCAGGGCTGAAGATATCTGACCGGCTCGTGACAGGCTCATCCACATCAGGCATGAAAACAGCCTTACCGTCATCGCCGAAATAAGCCAGATCCTGCCGATCAGGTCAATACATGACGGGTTTTGAGGGGGAAAGAAAAGCAAAAGATAAAAAAAAGACTTACTTTATCAAACGCAAATTGGTTCTTCTTTGCAAACGAAATCCAGTTCTCGTTGTAAGGCGCTCTCGCAACCTCGAGACATCTGAAGTGCCAGATCTTCCACTCGCCGTCCTGTTTGAGAAAGTCGAGCGCGTACTGGCACCACACCCAGTGCGCCCACACCCTCTTGCCGTCGACATTCTTCTCGGCGGGCTCGTACAGGTACTCGGGCATGGCGCCGACGTTTTTGGGGTCCGCAGTCCCGGACTCGAGCCCGTTCATCAGCCAGAAGCCCTTTGCCGTCTGTCCATCCTCGGCGACCTCGATTACGGGGGTGTTGGTCATGTGCAGGATCAGCTTGCCCACCGGGGACGGGCGGCCGCTGTGGTATTTGAGGACCGAGTCGTAGTCGGTGTAGACGCCGACGTTGGTGTACTGCGCGTGGATCCCCTCGGTGCCGCGCTTCACCCACAGGGGCTTGATCTCCTCGTCGCGGAAAGCGTTGTGCAGATGCATGTACTTGCTGAAGACGTTTTCGACTGCGCCGCGGGCATGAGCCTGTACGATGCACAACGGCAAGAGCAGTCAGCAACATTGTTGCGGCCGAACTTGATGAGGTGGGGATGGTTCCTAGGTAAAGACTTACACGTTCAGCAACGCGTTCGGCCGCCAGGACTCTGGCCTCAAGCTTGGCGATGGCATCTTCGGACATTTTGGGATGTTGCGGCGTTGTTTAATTGGTAGATTAGGTCGACTGGGGCAGCTGATGGCGGGATGGGATTGTTGTTAGCGATGCTGGCTTTTCTGGCAGACCCGGGAAGACGGAAGACGGAAGAGGCAGAATACTATATATATATATTTTATTATTATTATTTATAGTACGCTGTACCCACTAGTTAAAAGGGGTTTAGCGGTGCTACGAATCTATCGTGTAATAAACCGTGCCGTGAGGCTGGACTAAAAATACACGCTACGTCTTCTTCGCGCTAAAGTAGCGCCTACGCTCGGAGTTATCGTCGCATACAAAAGGATGGCTCTTCACTAGCTAAACCTTGCTCAAAACAAAAAGAGAGAGAGTGCCCGCCTTATTTAGAGGGGGGGGGCTGTTGCCGCTCCCGGGTCTTTCCCGCTTGGTTGTCGCTGCTTGTTCGCTACTACGCGTGCTTGTAGCACTTCATTTCGGACTTCTTAGGCCCTTTCCTCTTACCCCTTCGCTTCGCCCTGCGCCTTTGCGAATTATGGGAGTAAGCCTTACGTGACTAGCTATTTTATGATTGCTTTACTAACTCGTAGGCGGTCTAACATCGTTGCGAGTTCGTTACGTATCCGTAGGGGTGGTATGCCGAGTCTTTACTATAGTCGGTCGCGGCTTATACGTAGAGCATCGTAGTTAAGCGCGACGTAGTTAAATGTCTCTGAGGCTTCCTCGTAGCGATAAAGCGGCGATGTAACCGCGGGCGCCTTGATTTTAAAAAGGAATGCCTTTAGGCTAAGACGTTCTATGCGAATTTATGTAAGGATCGACGATTCGAACTTAAGTAGGCCGCGGTAGCGGGCGAGTTTTATAGCTCTTTATTTAGAGTACGGTACGCGTCGTATATAGCGCGCGTTCCTACCTTCCTAGCGGCGTTCCTAGTAATCTATTAGGGCCTATTTCGGGGTGGTACCTTCGCTCTAGTTACGTATAGTATCTACGCGTGTCTTAATTACCTCGTCGGGCCTCTAAGGTACCCTAGTTAGCTTAGTCGCGATCCGTATCTTCTTAGTATACTACGTACGGTTTATAATACCTATAGCTCTAGCGTATACGCTACGAAGGATCCGCTCGAAGCCGGTAGCTTCGATACGTTCTTAAAAGCGCGTAGCGATATAGCTAAGGTGTAGGTCTAGAGGCGGCACGATTACTTTAGCTTCGAGGTAGCGGGTTAGGGTTAATCGCGGTACTCCGTAGACTACGTAGAGGTAATCGGCTTATATCGTTGCGAGGTCGCTACTCGGTCCCGTCGCCTTTATAGTTATTCCTTTTAGGACTATGTGCTATACTAATGCTCCGTATATAAGTACGCTCCGTATAACCGTTAGGTAGATTTACCTAGCTCGGGCGAGGCTATATCCCCACGTTATAGCTACGAGGCGGGTGAGGGCTAGGGTTTAGGATTTCATCTTAGCTTTAGTTCTTCGAATATACTCCCCCTAGCGGAGCTTACGGTCGAGCTATACTCTAAGGAACCGAGCGCTCTCGACTAGGTTAATCGTCGCGCCTCCTAGGCTAATACTCTCCGTTAGCGTAGCGTACGCTTACGTAAGGTATATAAGTTCACTCTTCGCCGGCTCGAAGTCTATCCTAGCGGTTAGGGCCCATTTAGCGTAGATTTCCTATACGCCTTTAAGGGCTTCGCCCGTTACCTTCGCGTTCGTACCGATAGCGAGTAAATTTATATCGTCTACGTACCTAACGATAACGAGCTACGGGTGCGATACGAGTACCTTATAGAGTAATACGATATAGAGTAGGAAGAGTACCGGCGAGAGCGGGGAGCCTTACGGTACTCCGGCGGGGACGGTAAAGCCCTCCGAGATCTATTCGTTAAAGTAGAGTCGGGCCGTTCGCGAGTCGAGGAAGCTACGTACCTAGTAGATAATCTAAATAGGGAAGCCTATTCCCTCGAGTATACGTAGTAGTCGCGGGTAGTCTACCGTATCGAATACACCTTTAATATTAAGCTATAATAGCGATACGATACCGCCGCGGGACTAGGTAGTATAGGCGACATCGTATACGAGTTTCACGGCGAGTTCGGTTAATCGGCCCTAACGGTTCCCCATTTAGCCTTCGGGGAGTAGGCGGTACTCCTTAGCTACGGCTACGACTCTCTAGGTTATAATTACTTCGAAGAGTTTCCCGATTGTACTTATAAGTGAGATAGGCCTCTACGCCGCTACTATACTCTTTTGTTCCTTCGTTTTACCTAGTTTCGGGATAACTACTACTCGTGCGCTACGAAATCGCTTTAGGTAGTAGCCGAGTACGAATGACGCGTTTATATAGCTTACGAGCTCTTTATAGAGTGCTATACTATAGTATGTAAGTAGCCCGGTTAGGAGGAGATCCTCTCTAGGTGCTTTCCATTATAATATAGCACGTAGTGTTTACTATACGTCCTCGCTACTAACTTACTACGAGATAGGTAGGGTTACTTAGGCGGTTACTCTTTCTCTTTAGTCGTACGGGTTAAGTTTAGGCTTAGGGAAGAATCGTTTAGCTAGGATCGCTACTTTCTCGCTATACGTTCGCGCTATAGGTAACGTAGTGTCCCCTATATTTAGTTCCGGGATTCGACTAGTGTCGGTAGGTACTATACTACGGAGGCGAGCCCATTTCTCGAGGGCCTAGATGTCCTTATCCCTCTCGGAAGCCGTAGCGATCTATTAGCGCTAGCGGACCGCTCTCGAGTCTTAAATTACGCGTCGTTAAGCTAAGGCTCCGGCTTAGAGTCTACCCCACGTGTGCTCCGACGGGTACGTAGCGTATTCGTGGCGTAACCTCTTCGTAAGGTAGTATGCCTCTTCGACTTTAGGGGACTACTAGTCTGCTCCTCCTCCCTAGGAGTATCTCTTACGCGGTATCGACGCGTCTACGATCTATTAGAGCTACTCTATTACCTAGTCTATCCGGTTATTAAGATCCTTTACTATACGTAGTACTAGTGCGAGGCCTCTAAAGCGCCTATTTACTTTAAGTTTAATAATCTTCTTGTCTATTATTTTCTAATTCTAGCCCTCGGGTACTAGGCTCTCTACCGCCTTCGTTACGCTAGCGATTCGAATGAGCTACGCGTAATAGTCTGATCCTTCTAATCCTTCGTCTCCTTCGTAGTTTACTTAAAGGCCCTATGTTACCTATATATAGTCTATAGTCGAGTCCCTATAGCTATAACGTTCTCGAGTTACCTCCCCGTAGGGAGTAGCGAGCGCGAGGCGCTATCGTTACGTAAACTCTAGGAGGTATGTACTATAGGTTAAGGTCCTTCCGTGAATGTCCTAAAGTAGGTAGTATATGTTAAAGTCTCCGACGAGGACGTAACGTCCTCGGGGCGCCGTCGCTAGGAATCCGGTAAGTAGGCTATCCTATATCTTAGTTATTATCTAGTTTAGTGAATATATTAACTAAATATGTATTACTTCGTCGCCGTTACTAAAGGTTACTATACTCTAGTCGACTCCTATACGTATCGACTAAGCTACGGCTCCGTGTCGTTTATAGACGTAGAGCGTAGCTCGACCTTCGGAGTACACCGCTATATATCTATATCGCCTAGGGTAGTAGACACCCCCTATATTACGGTTTACCTATAGTTCCTATAGCGCTATAATATCGTATTCGGCGCTATTTTCTAGCGCTAACGCTACGTTCGCTAAGCTTAACGCCGTATTCTAGTAGAGTATAGTAAGCTTTATATAGTTTCGTTAGTTTCTATTCTTACGGTTTATTATCTGACGCTCTAGTTTAACCTTACGCTTCCGCTACGAAGTCGCTTCGCCGGGGCTCTTATTATTACGGCGATTCCGGTTAGTATACTAGTCGGCGTACTAGTTAACGTTAGGGTACGTTAAGTACTACTATTACGACTACTAGCTTAGGGGCGTTTACGTATCTATATTACCCGCCTACTTTCGACGAACGACTATATATTATCTTCTCCTCGGGCCGTTCTCGCTCCGCCTTCGCCCTAAGCGCTAGTTACGTTCCCGGGTCTAAAGGTGAAGTTATTACTCGTACTACGCGTCTCCGAGGTTTCGAATTATCTCGCCCTATATATATAGGCTTCTCGTACCCGTTCGCGCTCCGTTTACGCTACTTTATAGCGCCTATCCTATATTATATACCGTCCGTAGTAGTTTATATATTTCTTCCGTATACTCGGTACGTAGTCTAGGTATTAGTCTTCTCCTCCGTCGTACGCTACGCTAGCGTAGTGTCCGTAGCGCGGTTTCGCCTTACATCCGCGGGCTATATAGCCGAATCTATAGTAGTTAAAGTACTATAGGAATTTAAGGCGCGGGTCGTAGGGTTCGTATTCGAGTAGTCGTACTTACTATATAAGGCCGCGATTAATAAGCTCCTTCGCTACGTTAACGCCGTTCGTGAAGATAATTAGTAAGGCGTGTACGCCCTTCAGGTTTTTTAGTAGGTCTCTTCTATATCTCGTGATGTCTACCGTGTTATTTTCGCGGAGTTCGTCTATAAGGGCCTAATCGTTATATATCGCTACGAGGAGGCTAGCCGGTACTCCTTTCGCTATTACTACTATTTCGCGGTACTTAAGCGTCGCGCCCTAGCTAAATACGGCGGGTACCTAGGAGTCGTCGCGTCCGGGTTACGTAGCTTTACTAGCGAAGGTTACGACGATGTCTCCCGACTATAGGCGCGTCGCTGCTAGTACGTCTCCGCCGCGTATCGCGGCGTTAACGGCTTTAACTATTTCTTTAGGCTCTTTCTACGGTAAGGTACTCCCCTTCGGGGGCGAGATTATAGCCTATCGCTCGCGTTTCTCTAGGATAATAATTTTAGGCTACTACGCGCCGCTACTAGGCTACGGGTTCGCTACTATCGCGGCCTATATTAGGCGTTAGGCCTTAAGGGTTACTATAACCGTTCGAGCGATAATTACCTCGATGTCGCGGTTATCGGCTACCTAGGGTCGCGTGTTTATCGCGTCATTATCGTGTCGCTATCGTAGCTCGTACTACTAGTCGAGTAGGCGGGAAAGGAGGTCTCTCTCTTCGTTTCGAATAAGGTTAGCTATTTCGTTTCTAATATCTTCAGCTATAGGTTCGATTCTCGTTATCGGGTTAGTTTCGTCGGTGTCGCGCGTCGCCTACGGTGCTATCGCGCTCAGCCCCGCTTAGGGATGGTGTTAACTCTGTTCGAGCCCGGCACTAGCCCTAAGGATAACTATCGGGTCTAGCATTATACGCTAACGTCACGTGAGCGATACGATAGCGGTGCTACGTCCTTTCGGACTTAGAGATTCCTGCCGTAATGGCAGTTTTCGGATTCACGGCTTCGTCGCGGAGTTATTCCAAGAAGTCAATATCGTAATCAAGATGTTCTTCATTGGATGGTGATCGTTAGAGCGATACATCTATGTAGCATACATATATATATATATATGTATGCTACATAGATGTATCGCTCTCGTGTGATGGTCAGCGGATAGTGTCACGAACTGGAATTCGCAGGGGTATGGATGCCCGGGTGGCTTCCCCTCATTTCCCCCAGCTCTGCTTGGTAAACCGAGACGTGAAAGCGTAACCGATGCCGCATGCACTATACAATCTCGGTCCATCCCTCCCCGCGGGCTTGCTACAGGCTACAGGCATAGTGCTCTGGTTCGGGTTCCGGTTCAGGTTCGGCTCGGGTTCCGGTCCGGTCACCCCACACATCCGGGTGGGCTTTGCGGGGTTAAGGTTAGGTTAACCTAGGGCCTTGTCGTGGCACGCGCTGCGGCAGCTCGCCCACAAGCCGGAGCCCGGTTCGAAGTTGCGGGGCAAAGTTCGTCCTGTTCAACTTCAGCTGGGGTGAGAGAGACACTCATACAAACAATCAGATATGCCCTCCTATCCGAGCCATGGAAGGCCAGCATTCACATGTGGAAGCGGTCTAGAGCGAGCTCATATCCGCCCCCGGATCAAGTCCACGGTGTTCACGTGTCGGAGGTTGCCGGTAATAAAAGCATTAAAGCAACTCGGTACGCACTTGGAAAAGCAAAGGTATAAACTCTAAGACGATTTATCATCAATCTTACGAACAACTGGCATCGCTGACAAGATTCTCACCAGCCTCGCAAAGTTGGATTCTGCGCGCCCACTGGGTCCTGAGAAACTGTGATGCCGTGAGCCGCCGCTCGGGTTGTGGGTCGAGCATGCAATACATAACAAGTCTGCAGTCGGTCTATTGCGTGACGCGCCCCCCGATAGCAGCGGTCAGTCAAGCAACTCAAAAAAGTTTCAAGATGATGGATGGTTCAAAGTCCAAGTTCGCGATGATCACAAGGAACCGGGAGAAACATACCGGCTCGAGTCCCTCGAGTGGCGCGTATCCGTCCTCCTCGCGGCGACCACGGATATAAGCATTGTACTGATCATCCTGGGGTCTCGCGCGGTGCCAAAGCATCATACCAAAGCGGAGCACCAGGTATGTGATGCCGCAAGCCCACACGTCAGCCTGCAGCCCGTCAAAGTCGTCATTGGCAAATTCCTCTGGCGCCACGTAGGGCCGCGATCCCCGTACGCCCGAGAGCAGCTGCTTGGGCCTGGCGGGCGCGGCGGGCGGCTCGGAGTCGGTCTCGGGAGAGTCCGTAGCCTCGAGGAGCTGTAGACTGCAGCCGAAATCGGTCAGTTTCAGCGTCCCGTCCACGGTGAGCAGGAGATTCTCCGGCTTGATGTCGCTGTGCACGATGCCTAGCTCATGAAGATACTCGACGCCGCGCATCAGCTGCTTGAACAGGCAGTCGGCCTCGGCGACGGGCAGGACATGCGGCTGGCGCGAGAGCAGCAGCGAGTGCAGGTCTCCGGCATCGCAGAACTCCATGACCTGACACAGTCCGCCGTCGCCGGTGCCCAGGAGCTCCCAGGTGCGCACGATGTTGTGATGGCGCAGCTGGCTTGCGACGCCAAACTCGCGCAGGACCTTGTCGTGGTAGTCGGTGGTGGACTGGCCGGGCCTCTGGTGAAAGTCCTTGACCGCCACGAGTGTGGCAGTGCTTGGAGGGCTCTGTTCTGGCAGATGTGTTCCTGTTGTTGTGCTAGATGTACTGCTCTTCCGTCGTGTGCTTTTTGACCGGTATACGCTCACGGTCCCGTACGCGCCACGGCCTACCGTCTCACACTTGCTCCCATAGGCTTTCCCCAACGCTATGGTACCGACCTTGGCGATCGGCTCGGATGGCGCTTCAGTTTCGGCATGGCGGCGTTGAGGTTGGGATTCCTGAAGCTTCTGGGTAGCACGCTGAAATCCTCCACGTAGCCGGTAGCGTTTCCGGCTCAAAAAGTCTTTCCAAGATCCAACACTTCTACCACAGTTCGTGGCGGGGAAGCGGTGGCGATGGCATGCTGGCAAATAAGGATGCTGGGAAGGCACCGACTTTGTCGTGAATGTCGTCGCGTCTATCCTCGTGTGTAAGTACTCTGTTGTCCGGCAATACTCACACGGCGACGCAGGGATTCTGCCAATATTTGGAGTCGCGGCTGAGTACGAAGTAAATACAAACTAACCGCCATCAACACCAGAAGACATTGGATTGATTCAGTGAGCTTGGCGAGGCTCTGAATCTCGGTATACGTTGCATAAAATTCTGTAAGCTCGTACCAGGAGCGTCATGATGACAGAATGAACAAGCAGAAGAGCCGAACGGGCTCCTAACGACAGTCACACACGAGCCGACCCTGCCGCGTAGTCTCTTGTTTGATGATGTCTTCTCGCAGCTTTTCTGCCGACGAACTGCGGGGGAAAAACTGTCGTTCCCGGGACGCAATGATGGGATTGGCCAAGCCAGCCGTGAAGTGGCTAAGATGCCACCGCGCTCCCGGCTCCACGCGGCATGATTGGCTGCTTGCGGGATCTCGGACTCTGGACCCCTGCGAAGCGTGTGTTGTTCCCGTCCGGAGTAGAAGCTTAATTTCTGCGCTGCCTGATGTCCTTATTGTTCCGGTCCGTGGTTCGCCCCATTTTCTATCACACACGTTGGAGCAGGTGGATTACGTAGTATCGCTCGCTTGTATCCGAGTGTAGGGACCATTATCCGACTCGCGCATGAACCCCCTTTCGAAATTACCTGTGAAGCTTTTACAAATGTACCGTTATTTCAGATTTACTAATAACGCCTCAAATTAGTGCAAATTCTACTGTCACAGGAACGATGCGACCATCAATAGAATATTGTCATATTCGTTTCATAAATTCCTCGATCGTCTAATTAAACTCCATTAGCGCGTCACATCCACCCACAAAAGCGTCCCAAGTGCGGCGCAGAGAAGCCTATTTCCCCTCCTCACAAAATAACGATACACTGGCCATGATGGAAGAGATAAACTCGGTCCACATGGGGGAATGTGAAACTGACGTCCCTTCTCAGCCCAGTCACCTAGTGAATCACACGCAGAACCAGAGGAGCGGCCACTCAATCCACTCGGGTGTGCTGATCTCGCCGATGCCAAGGCTGAAACTCAACAACACCATGACTGGCTGACTAAGCCACGTGATCATGTGCAAATAGACATCGTGGCATGCCGCAACATCAGGTAGATTCCTTCTTCTTCAATCAATCATTTACTCAACTGGCTAAGTCCTTTATGCCTTGACCAACAGCCAAATCGATTCAGGTGTACGTGCCACAGGTTTTAATTCTGATCATGTCCTTTTGCGATCGCCACGTCGTCATTTTGTTTTCACTTGATTAGCCCGCAACTTCTTTCTGGTTATTTCTTTTCTCCACAATGTCGTTGCTAGTAGCTCGCTTACCGTAGCCTTTGCCTTGTAGCATGAAAATTTCTTTCATGGAACTCCGCTTCAAATAGTCGCCCAATTTTTCGGATAATGGGTGTTTTGCTGAAGATAATTTTAGATTTCTTAGGTCGTCAAAGCTCCGCCGATGTAGACGTATTCTTGGGATGATTAAGAATTCGGGCAGGCAGCTAGAGGCAAGCCTTTTGCAAAAATAGCACCGTAGCGTGTAACTTTACCCCTGGGTACATTTTAATGAGCATTGACTTTCCGATTAGCATTCCCGCACGTCCCAGTGCATAGACCACAGAAAGCTCCTCGCCCACCAGGTGTCGATCGGCATATCGGTGCATGGACTATACTTCCTGTGCAATTGCCCTCTAGCTCAGGATGCCAAACAAAAATAGCACATGGAAGTGGAGGGAATATGCATGTCTGCCGAAAGCGACGGCAGTTTACACCACACCTCCTTCGTCATGATCGAGTGCTACCTCGACACACAGATTTGGCACCTCATCGGTTTGGTCAAGCAAGACTGGGCAGTGGATACGACCGCTGGATATTCAGGGAAGACGCCAAGTAAATGCGTGTGTGCCAACCAATATTATTATAGAGTGGAGGGAGTGTGTCAGTCCATCGAAGGTGGTGATGGCTGGCGCCACACCTTCAGAGTTTCGGCAAAGTATGGCCTTGACATGCAGATTTGGCATCTGAACGATTTGGCCGAGCGAGGCTGGGCACAATGACAAGATACTCAGGGCGGACGCCAAGTAGGTCCGTGTGTGCCCACCAAAATTAGTATGCGGGAGCGGCGTGGCTATGTCTGTCCATCGACGATGATAATCATAAGCGCCGCGCCTCGAGCGTCTCGGCCGAGTGTGGCCATAACCCCGACACGCGCACGTGGCACATCACCAGCTCGACCATGCAGGACTGGGCTATGGGCGCAATGACTGGATATGCAGGGCGGACGCCAAGTAGCTCCATGTATGCCAGCAGGTCTACCTGTAACTCCACGACTGCAGCTGTCAGGAATCTCGGCGTCATCAGTATCATGATCGCCGTCATTTTGCATATGCCATGGCACAGGGAAAAGCAGTTCCGGACAGTTTGCATGTGGACGACAGAGCATCTCCGTCATGTTTATGGAGCCCCCTGGTTGACTAGATTACTTCTTTCCTATTTGGGGAGCTTGGGTGTCAGGCCGACTTCCCTTTCCGCGACATGCAAACCCTGAGTTATCTGCCCAGACGTGGAGGTTGAGACAGACGAGACATGCACGGGAGCACCCGCAGCAGAAGAATATGGCAAAAGCAGCGACAACAGTGACCAACAAGGTAGGCGCTAAGTGTGCCGAGATTGGTGATCCCGTGGCTTCAGGGCTATGCAGAGACTGCCCAGATAGGCCAAGATGGTACTCTGGGTTTCAGGTCGCGCGGGGTATGGTGGAAAAAGAAAGACATTGGTGGTGTACCGGCATTTGAGGGGCGGACTGGGCAAGGCTTGGGTGTAAGGGGTTGCTTGAGTTTGACATATGCACGGTGAGGTCAGCGAGAGTGTGGCGCATACGGACCTCCGACGGAGCAAGATTACAGTACAAATCGTGTTTGCGCATGTGTTTAGTAAACCTTGGTCCAGTCTCGGCACTTGCGGAGAACGCGAGGCCATGACTCGCTGTTTTGTCGCATCACAGCATGCATGGCGCACGAGTCAAGCATCCGGAAGCCAAGCCCATGGCGATACGATCGGGACGCGACGGAAGCCAGGGAAGCCAGGGAAGCCTGGCAAGCCCCTTGCCATAGGTAGGGTAACGCCGGGGAGCCGCACTCAGTACTATTTACCCGCGCCGCCGGCCCACCACTTTGGAACGCCGAGAATGACGCACCGCCAGCTGGTGCTCTAAGCCAGCCTGTAACGGGGTCATAGGCACCTCCTGAGATTCGGGTCCGAATCCGGACCCGGGTCCGGGGGCTTCGCTGCTTGTGCAAAGTAAGTGTATTCATACCGAGTGACTGGCACAGAGCACGGCTTTCCTAGATCACTCCGGGAAAAGGGGTCGCTGAATAAAGAAGGGCAACCAAGTACATCTTCAAACCTTGCACAAATATGCATCACAGGACAGAGGATATGCTGCAGCTCTTAGGTGTCTCTGAGAACCTCCAAGCATGAAGCCATGGCAATCGACAAGCATCGTCATGGTGTTCACCATCAAGGGCCTCACTCCGGTGTTCCAAGAGGGCGGGGCGAAGCACAGGCAGGGGCTTTTTGCGGGAGTCCCAAGGCGCTGGGCGTTGATCATTAGGGTCCAACCCCGGGCTATAGCAGGTCCTGTTTGAGCAATACCCTCGGTTTGAAGTCTGGAGGCTGACCCCCAAGCATGAATCGACTGACCCCGGTGCTATGGACCACCAGGTAGGGCTTTCAGACGCCACGGGCTTTGACGCATTCAGACCACGAGGCAGCATAGCAGGCCACGAGATAATACATAAACCGTGGGATCTTCGCTCGATTCCAGGTTCTCTTTTGTAGATCATCTCGTATCATTCCAGTCTTCTTTCCCATCAGCATCTCCTTTTCCATCAATATCTCTTTTCCTATCAAAGACCTGCCGGACAGCCATGATCTTTTCTCGCTTCGCCCTCTTGTCGCTCCTGTCGCTGGCCGACGCATCGCCTCTGCGCAAACGACAAGATGTCGATTGCTCACCCAGCTCATCGAGTGGTTTGAAGGCTGAGTGTTGGGAGAGTCTAGGAGTCGACAAGTTCATCCAAGACTGGGTGGCTGCCAATGGAACTGCAGCCGACTGCGCCAACCTCGGCTTTGCTCAGTGCTACCTGCAGTTCAACGGCCTGACGACCTTGACCTGCGACCTCGTCACCTCTGACACATGCCCCCCACCGTCTTCTACAGCCACATACTCCAGCGATCAGCATTTCTATGTAAGTTCTCACCTTTGCATGTTACAACACAACATGCGAATATCCGCGCTAACGACTTCTACAGGTGCTTTGGAACATCTACGCTGTATACCAGTTCTTCAACCAGTACTCGCAAGCCCTGAGCAACGGTGTCGGTCTTGCCGCGCAGACAGTTGGCAAGATTGTCTCTGCTGTAGCCCCTCCGGTCGAGTCCAATGCGGCAGAGAAGGATCTCATAGGCGTGTTGACCTCGACCCTTGGAGTTGTCAGCACCTTTGCCGGCGTCATCCCCGGTGGTGCCGCCTCGACTGTAAACCTCATCGCTTCTGGCATTTCGGCGGCACTGTCTCTAAACCCAGAAGTGCCCGAAGCTCTGCTGAAGCAAACCGCAAACGAACGGTTCATCCAGCTCGGCGACATCTCCTCGACTCTGGCCGAGCTTGTAGCTGACTACCAACTCAACCTGCTTGACGCCGTGTCAAAAATCCAGCGCGACGACGCCACGTTCCGCGCAGCCTGCGGCAAGGGAGGCTTCTCCCAACGTATCACCACGTCGCTCACCATCCAGTCCAACGACCTCTACAGACAGCTGCAGCTCTTCACCCTGTCGACCACTCTCCGCGCCAACGGCATCGTCTCGGCCAAGAGCACTGGCCGTAGCGCGCTCACTGTCGCCACCGAGACCGACCAGATTTCGTGCTCTGCGCTCAGCGAAGGCGGCTTCTGCAACCAGTG
This sequence comes from Microdochium nivale, assembly GCA_026745475.1. Classification (NCBI taxonomy): domain Eukaryota; kingdom Fungi; phylum Ascomycota; class Sordariomycetes; order Xylariales; family Microdochiaceae; genus Microdochium; species Microdochium nivale. The sequence continues at coordinate 3,904,990 of JANTFD010000002.1, forward strand.
GTTCGTCTCGGCCGAGGGTGACACCTACTCGTTCCACAACCCTGCCGACACGACCAACACCCACGCCGACCTGACCAAAATGATTGTCGATGAAGGCTGGGCCACGCTCGACGACGTCTTCAAGGTCGACACCTGCGCCGGCCAAGCCACCGCTTTCGACCCGGCCACGCTCGGCCTCGGCTGCGTCGCCACGCACGGCTTCTGCGAGTGGAACTACCAGGACACCCTGGCCAAGACGAGGGCCGAGCCGCAGTTCAAGAACTGCGACAACGACTCCAACTGGGGCCAGCTCTGCAGCAGTTTCTCGGACCGTATTCTGGGTAAGTCATCCTGGCCGCCTCCCCCGGTCCAATTTCTTTTTCCCATCGCGACCACGACACTGACTACATGCCACAACTTTAGTACCCGAGTCGTACCTTGGACCCATCCTGGTGCCAGTCACGGAAGGCTTCACCCAGTTCTGCAAGAGACGTAAGTTACAAATGGAACCTTGTCGGGTACCAAGAGTTAGAGCTGACAGTTTGCAACAATAGTCTGAGAGCGATCTTTGGAAGGAGACGAGCTCTCCACTGGCATGGACGGGCTCTGGGGCTGGAAATCTGAATTTCACATTGCTTTTCCAAACTCCTGCACGAAATCGGCGCCACGACTTTTTGTATTTGTACACTGGGGGCATTATAGCGTTGCAGGTTTCAGGATCACCTGTTGATTAATAGGGAAATGCACATTATCGAATTTATAATATTTGCAAGTCATTGCCGCCCGGCAGTTGCCCTTTTTGGACCGACCTTCCCCGGAAAGAAATTTGTGACTGGGTGCCTCCGAGTCATGTTGCTGGCGACTGCATCTTCATCATTCTTCCGTCCCATGTCGCACTCTCTCGGGGGCTATGCCGGGTCGTTGAGTCGTGCAAAACAAACTTCCCCAATGTAGTATAACGAGTAATGCACCCTGTTCGATGAACTTTCTAAAACCCGTAAATGGGCAAGTCGTTTTAGACGCAGCGGTGATTCCGCAAATTCGAACCACAGCGCAAAATGTGCTGGCTACTCGAATATGTGTGCTGTCTCTTCTTTCTTTTCCCCTTTTGTCGCTGTCGCAACTGGATTGTGACTATGACCACAGACATAATTGCCAATAGTTGCTTCGCAATCGCAACGGTTACTTGCTAGCCGATGGTAAAATTCCAACCTAAAGCAACTGAAGCGTCTATGAGACCTCAGAACTCCGAGAAAAACCAATAACAATTATTTGCGTGATTAAAAACTTGAAGCCGTGAACTAATGTTTGAGCCTATCTGACAAAAGCGTATTCATCGCTACTCCTGACACACACCCCGGTATCTCCAGCATATCAGAAGAATGTGACCTTGCTCTCCGCCTCTACTACCTATTTCACCATCTTCTCCCACCCTCGCATACTCTCTCAGGTCCCTGCTCGTCCCCCGCCCTGACAACCTCAAAGGTCAACCCGCCCAGCACCGGGACTGGGTCCCTGCCAGAGACCCAAAAGTAGACAAGCAAGTTATACTGCCCGGGGGGCAGCGCGAGAAGGCACGACAAGGGCAGGTCCACTCTCCTGGTCTCGGCGTCGACGTGGGCCTCGTGTATCTCGTATGCTATGTCCTCGTTCCCGGTGGAGACCGGGCCGCACATGAACACAAGCCTGGCGCTGTTGTCTTCGTCGTCGTCGTCGTCGTCGCCGCAATCGTTGGCAACATCGGGTACCGTGCCCTCGACTTTGAACTTGACGGCGGATTGGGGCGGGCGCCTGCCCTGGACGAGCGGCGTCTGAGGCCATCCGGATCTCAGCTTGACCGTGAAGGGCGACCAGTACGATGAGGACCCGGAGGATTGATCTATCCATGACTCGGCTGGTCGGGTAGTGGTTGTTTGCTGTTCTTTTCGATTGGGGATGCGCCATTCGTAAGGCCTCTTTCGGCCGGCCTCGACGGGCCAGGTTGCATTGCCCTCGTCCGGGGCCTCCGTGTTCCACTCATATGGCCGCGCGGGGTTTCTTTCGGAGCCAAGCATCATTGGCGTTGAGGCTGTGTGTATTGCCAGTGGGGCCGTAATGATATTGTCAGAGATGGATGCATGAGTCAAGAGTTGTAGTGAGACTTGGCTCAGCGCTTCCAATGTGCAGCACGGGAGGTTTTAATTCAGATGATGACGGGCAGCACGTGAGCCCAAGGCAGCGAGGCTTACTGACAACCCGCATGTAAGACGTGCATGTCACGCGCAGGCTGCCGACTCGCCACCAACCACGTCGTGTGGCGTACCCGAGCTGACCAACATAGAGCCGACAGGCTGTACTAGGTGAGCGTCTTGTGTAGCCAGTAAGTGGCCAATCATTAATGCTGGCTCTGGATAATGACATGGCGATGGCAGGCTGCAGCATACCCCACGCCATGGAAATAAATCCTCACTATTTTGCTGGGAATGACTGATCCTATTTCTCCTTGCAGGAGTATTCCTGGATATTGCCGTTTTATTTTGACTTGAATTGTGCTTGTAGAACATGACTTTTGAACGATACATCTGTTTCACATCACCCCGTCATTGTAGACAGCCTTGTTCAAGGAACTTACTGGTTATAGCAAACCGGAACCCAATGAACGTATGTGTGTTGCAATATAAAAAGCTCGTGGCGAATAGGGATAGTTTCGACATAGCTGATCTCATTTAATACCCGCGACATCACTGGTGCTGCACTGTGGTTGTCTCTTTCGAAGATGGTGTATGCCGCGATAATGCTGATTAACCTGTCTGCGACCCAGGCCCTGGCTCTCAAGGTGACCATCTCTCACCATTCATAGTCGAATTCTTGATGTAGCAACTGAAAGGTTCGAAGCTCAGGTCCGTGTGTATCTAGTTCTCTTGACGCGTCAAGCAGCTGTCGACGCTGCCGCTGGATAACAACATGAACGATGTCGTGGTTCAGGTATCGGAACAACGCAAATATCTATAAGTCGTAGTTGTTATTAAGTCAGACAAGGAGTGATCCTTCTGTTGTGGTGATATAAGCCAGTGCCCTCCAACCTATGTTTGTGTTAGTGAGAAACATTGCATTGATATCGTTGTTGTCACCGGATTTTATGGCTGTATTGAGGACTTCCTCAAACCTATTGGCTATCTCGGGTTCCGGGCAGAGCTACAAAAGACCCTGCCTTTCAACCGGTTAATATTGCGATCCAGCAGCAACAAGTTTTGGCGAGTTGTATTTGAAGTGGCGCGGGTACGTAATTATGCTGAGAGCAAGAAGGCTTGGCGTTTGTCCCACAGGAGAAGTCGTGCGGCGCTAGGGTGTGCAGATCTACAGTGCCAATGCTTCTGGCCAGAGGCCGAGACCGCGGTTGCCACGTAGTATTTTAATGGCTAGGGTCCCCAAGCCGGTCCTACTTCCCTCTACGTGTTGATAACTGTCAAGTTGCTCTGTTTTTTGGTGATGCAATAGTCCTTCCCCAGCTCCGCGCTTTGGTACATATGCTTTATACCTACACTTAACTTCACGGGCTACGGCATTACTATTTATACATATATACCCTTCTCTCTAATACTGTACAAAGCAACTTTCTTCACTGCAAGCCGCAGCACATCCTTTGTGCTGCCTGCCAGCTTTACAATGCTACAGGCCGCTGACAGCCAACACGGCCAGCAGACGCAAGATATAGACTTCCGGACTACAGGTCTCGTCATCTACCGCTGCAATTACTCCGATGAAGGGTTGTGGGATCGATATCTTGCAAAAATACGTGACGACCTCGACTGGTATCATCGTAGATACCTGGTGGAGGGAGCGAAGGAAGTAGAGGATTGGACCTGGACTATTTTCCAGGACCGCGATACTCTGGACGGAGCAACCAAAGATCGCGTCCGTGAGATATTTACCGAGTGGCGTAACGGCCGCTCTTCAGAGCGCGATGGTCCAGGCGCAGACAATATGAGCAGTCGATTCCTCGCTCGGTTTACATATGCTATCCACGTTGGCAAGGATAGCCTCGACAGCATGCGCCTATACGAGGAATACGCTACTCTTGTCAGGAGACCAGAGGTTGTAATGGCAATAGTTGAGGCGCCAATGGAGTTCGAGCTGCCGCCCTCATATGCAGAACAAGAAGAGGAAGAGGAAGACATAGATGAGTACGACATCGGCTGGATGTATGGGCTCGTCAAATTCTACGGGTCGATGTATGACCAGATGTCTCATCAGCAATTCTGGACATTGGTACATCAAGCCGCCGGGGATTAAAGACTCGTTGAACCAGTACGGCGCTGTGCCCAGAAAGCCGGAGATATCAAAGTAGCTGGGAAGTCAAGAGCGGAGTTTCTATCACAGCAGTGATTATTGATAGCACCATCACACCATCACCGGGTCTTCAAAGTACAAGTATAAGCATGAGATGAAAATTTCGCGTCCAAGTAGTCACGAATCAGTACGTCGTTCCCGTTACCCTTGACTAGCTTCTCATAATCATTAAGCTACTTTTCTTAGACAAGTACATCCCGAGTGTGTCCCAGCATACGTTGCCGCGTATGGTAATGCAGCCTGAGACGTGGTTCTTTTGTGAATAGTTCTAGCTTATAAACTGCTTTGTGTGAACCATGTAGCCGCCGTCGAAGTATGTTTCGATAGGGCGCTGGTCGATTCTGATAAAGCTGTTGACGGAAGCCGTGATCCTCCATGTGTTCTCACTCAGATAATTGTGGGTGTGAGTTGAGATCGTGCTGGACTTCTACCAATCCGATAGTGTGACATCCTGCAGAATCTGCTCGATATTGAACCTGTGATACACATCTGAGGAATCGAATGGCCAAGTTAGCGATTCAAAGCTCTGTAAGATCCCTAGATATGGAGATAATGCGTGGGCTGGGTCCTCTATACTAATGGTGGTGCAGAGCAATGGGGTAAGAAGATTCATAGCTGCACACTTCACTGGTACCGTTCAACTATTGTGACGTAGAGCAGGTAAAGGTACGTACCGGTGCTCCCAGAGCCCATTCTGGACAAAGTGTAACTACTCTGTCCTTCTCCGACCACTATGCCCGTCCACGAGCCTCGCCGGCCTCCCTCTGCGCCTTGATCTCCGCGGCCATGGTCTCGGTGTGGTCGCTGCGCTCGATGGGATACTTCTTGAACAGCACGGCGAAACCGACCGACAGGCCGCATAACACGCCCAGCCAGGCTGTCGTGGTGGCGAAGCCGGGGATGTACCGCGGCGCGTCTTTGGCCGGCCAGAGCCAGGTCGAGTAGATGCTCGAGGCGTTGCCGATTGAGTTGATGAGGGCGATGGCGATGGCGCGCTTCTCGGCCGGCTGCGGGACCACGTCGGCGAGCCACGTCTTGACAAGCGGAGAGCAGCCGTAGATGGTGCCAAACGCGAAGATGGTGAGGACGTACTGCGCGACGCGGTTGCCCGTACCCGACGCCACGATGACGCCGATGAAGAGCACCGTGCCGATGGCAGACAGGGCCGTGATGAAGGGCCACTTGGTCCGGAAGCGATCAGCCAGGTAGCCGCAGCCGACAACGTAGCAAAGAGCGGCCATGTATGCGGGGATGGTGTAGTCTGAGAAGCAAGGGAAAAGGTTGTTAGCATTGATTGCGAACACTGCTAGGAAGGTAAACTCACACTGTCCAATATATCCCTTCCAGCCGAAGCTGTTGACCAGAGTCGGGATGAAGTACTGCATCGTTTGCGAGCCTGTGACGAGAACAAACATGATACACTGCGCCCAGACACGCCAGTCCTTGCACGTCATGACAAAGGCCTCCCAGTGCCCGAGCCTCACCCTGCCCGCGCCTTGGGCAAGCGCGATGCCGTCGACCGCGAGGCGATTGCAGGCCAGGATTGACTCCTCCTCGTTCAGGAAGCGCTTGCTGTTCGAGGGATAGTCTGGCATAAGAAAGAAGATGCAGAGAGCCGCGATGACAGAAGCGAGCCCCTCGATGATCTGCGTTGACACAGACAATGTTAGGCGCGCTGTTCGTTCGAAGGGCTGTCAACACGAAATTACGTACAAAAAGCCATCTCCAGCCGGCGATACCACCAGCACCCTCCATATATTGCGTGATGACACCGGCGAGGAGGCCAGAGATCGCACCAGCAATCGGTACCGACGTATAGAGTAGAGAGAACCGTGTGGCTAGCTCGTATCTGCGGTACCAGGTCGATAGGAAAAATGCACAACCGGGAGCGAAACCGGCCTCGGCGACGCCGAGCAGGAACCGCATGCCGGCAAGCTGGTGCCAGTTATTTGTCGCGCCCATGAGGGCGGCAAAGGTTCCCCAGACGAGGCCGAGCCCGGGGAGGAAGAGGCTGGGTCGGACGCGAGTGAGAATCATATTGGAAGGGACCTCGCAAATGAGATAGCTAGAACTCGTTAGTTTCGCTGAGGCATACGGACTGGCGAATAATTACCCATACCTAACAAAGAACATCATCACGATGATGGAGTATTGCTCCGAAGTCAGCCCAAAGTCCTTCTCGAGGCCGCCAGACTTGGCGTTGCTAAAGAGTGGCCACGGCAGAATTTTGTTAGCCCCCAAAGCTTCCTGATGGACTTCAAGCCACTCTCAAGACCCCTGAACGTACCCAATATTGGCCCGATCGAGGAATCCAAGTAGATACAGGACCCAGCAGCATGGCAGTATGCGCCAGTCGAGCTTCCGAACAAGGTCTTTTTCCGCCTGTGTACCCTCCTGCCACTGGCTAGCGAGCGCTTGAGCCTGCAGAATATCGTTGGCCGCGTGCTTGTCCGAGTTCGAGAGGTCATGAGACCGGAGGGACGGAGCCATTCCGACGTGGTGGCCGCCGGTCTTTTCGTCGGTGGTGATAGCCATGTCGACTGATGGTGCTGAGAGCAGGTATATGAAAAGAAAACACGAGTCAAGAACGTCTTCAATTAGAAGTCTTGCTCGCTATGAGCGATCCTGATGTAAAATCAGAAATCTCACAAGAGGTGAGATCACACCAAGCATATATAGGCCAGGACCTAGATGCAAAGTCTAGCCGAGGAGCACAGAACACAAACATCTGCTTTCTTGACGCTCGAGCGCACTTTACCCAATGTTGGAGAGCCGAGATCAAGCTTCGTTGACCCTGTGGGGGAGGAGCGTGCGAGAAGCAGGGGTCGTGGAGTGGGCACTATGCTGCTGTATCGTCGGCGAAAACGCCGATGACTTTTAATGCGGAGAAGGTTCTAGCACTAGCAGCAAGTTTGGAGGATTTGATTTTCCGCCATCGGAGCAGCTTGTCCTGCATCCAATAAGGGAACCTGGAACTGGAGCCGGACTTCGTCAAATGCAGCATTGTTTAATCCCCTAGGATAGTCACGCGTAATGAATGTTCAGTCCGAGCGTCACATCCGTGTCTCCTTGAGTTAACAAGCTTGTCGGGAGCTGATACATATACTGGACTTTTGGAGCTATCGAACGCTGGAGCTTCTTAACGACCACGTCACTATACTCCCCCCTGAAGATTGAGAATTTTTATGAATTTTGCATATGGTCTCTTATTCACTCCCTCCGTTGCGCCCGACTATATACTTGTGCCAATGTGTCGACTATCATATTTGTCTCCGGGGGCCCATCACCTATTCGATCAAGGGCGCAGAGGACCATCAAGCGAGACCTACTTCGTATTATGAAAGCCGACATGTGGAGCTTCATGAATTTGAAGCCTACTGCAGTGCGGGGACGAATTAGGTAAATACAGCCAAGCATCGGCGGCGCATGTGACTCTTCTTGTCTACCCACTTCTCGGCGAAACCGCCGGCTTGCATAGATCTGTGGATCACAAGACACTTTAGGCCTGAATTAGCACTCGCAAGTTTTTCCGGCCTCTCAGGCTTGTCTCAACTCGTAACAGTCCAAGATATTAATGGACTACTTATCACTTGCGTTTCTGAACAAGCCAGTGTCAACAAATAATTCAGCCACCACAATTCAACACTCATCCCAGTCGCCTGTTTTCCCGTGTTATCTTTAAAGGTCAAAAGGAAAACCCCCCTGAATAGCTTTTTCCACGCTCACTTGTTTTGGGCCTCTCATTTCTTTCATCATTCCACAGCTCATCAACATGGGTTCTGTCGTCGATACTGAGGCCTCTATGCCGGCTCGCCGCCCACGGATCGCCGTGATTCTAGGTGATCCTTCGGGAGTTGGGCCCGAGCTCATTGCTAAGCTTCTGAGCAATCCCAATAACTGCAAACGAGCCGACATCTTCCTCCTAGCCGACCAGTGCGAGCTCGAATCCGCAGCCCGCGACGCCGGGGATATCAGAGTTTTCGTTTCCACGGCCCCTGCTGGTCCTCACGGTGCGCAGATTCTCGACGACGGCTCGTCGGAAGAGTACAAGAGCGAGCGATCCAAGGAGTCGCGCGAGAGCGGTGCTCGGTGCATGCACCAGCTCAAGCGCGCCCTGGAGCTCGTCGAGCAGGGCCGGATCGACGCCATCGTGTTTGGGCCCCTGAACAAAAGCTCGCTCAAAATGGCGGGGATGAAGGAGGAGGACGAGCTGCGCTGGTTCGCAAAGCAGCTGAACTTCACTGGCACAACGAGCGAAATTAACATCGCAGGGAATCTTTGGACTGCTCGGGTGACTAGCCACATTGGCATCGAGGAGGTGGCTGCTCGCATCACAACTGCGAACACGGTCAAGGCCATTGAGCTTCTGAACAGGCTGAGGTAGATTGACAATGAAGGACACCGAAATCTCAAGGATCAATACTGATGAAAACGGTGCTCTAGATGGGAGTCCGGTCTCGCAGCCCCACGACTAGGCGTGTGCGCTCTCAACCCGCATAACGGCGAGAACGGCGCTTTTGGCCGGCAGGAGATCGAGGCGATCCGGCCCGCGGTCCAGCTCGTCCGCGAGGAGCTGGGCATCGACGCGCAAGGTCCCTACCCGTGCGACACCATCTTCCTGAAGCGGGAACACTTTGACGGCATCGTGACCATGTACCACGACCAGGGCCAGATCGCGATGAAGCTTCTGTCATTTGATGGTGGCGTGACGATTCAAGGCGGGCTGCCTATCCCTGTCGCCACCCCCGCGCACGGCACCGCGTTTGACATTGTGGGCAAGAACATTGCCGACATTGCGAGCACGCAGAACGCGTTCGATATCGCGACGACCATGGCGGAGCGAATCATTCTTCGCGAGGCGTTGAAGTTGGCAGGCGATAATGATGTAGTCGAGTTCGCCTCTAACAAAGCGAAGCTGCTGCCCAAGACGGCAATTATGAACATCCCGTCGTGTTGCTGAACTTCTGATTAGGGCAGGCGGGGGACGCAACAGCGTTCCCTTTTTGAAACAGTTATGACCTTGGGTACAGTTCCTACATAGTTTTGAGCACGAAGCAATTAATTTTATCCACTCTGAATCCCGCGGTGAAGAAGTAGCGATAATATATACAGCATGATTACAAGGGGTACATCGCTGTCTACCTGTAGGTATTTACCCAGGTGGGCACTGACGTGTAAGGCGACTGTCAATCTTTTCAATTGCTTTGCTTGGAAACAGACCTCCTTGCGACTGCTTCTTCTCTAGATCGGCCCTCTATGATGAAATCGGAATTCCACATGTGGCATTATTGCTCCGCTGTCTGTGATTGCTCTAAGGACAATTTGTAAATATGCAAATCTTGATCGAAGCCGCGGGAATCCTCGGCTATCGTTGTCTAGTATTTCGTCTCTCTCGCTTCTCGTTCTATAACACTAGCGGAGTGTCCTAACAACGCCGGATTTACTATAGTCCCTCGCCGCGAGCTCAAACGAAAGGCCGGCATCTCCTCAGATCTGGATGTCCGCTTCCGTCTCCGCATATATCCGAGGTGGAGAAGCAGAAGATGCGGGGATTGCGGGGTGGGAAGAAGACGACATCGGCGGTTCCGCCGAGCTACTCACGGGCAGAGCTTTCGACCACCTCTTTTTCCCAGCTCATGCTTTACAGATAACAGAACTCGCAAGAAGCGCCGCTTTGCAGTCACAATTTCGGCGCTGTTTCACAGAGACGGCTGCTACCCTGGATGCTACCCCCCGGATTCTTACCTAACTACCGATCCACACGACGAGAGACCCCTGGCCCACAGCCACTGCGAGCATGCCAGCCTCCGCGAACAAGCGGAAGCGTATGGATGAAAACACTCCCCAGTCTTTTAGGCGCCACGACAAGGTAGATTCACATGCATTTGTGTCTGGTACTCCAGCGTCCGCGAAACCACAACTCACAAGAGCCTGTAAGTCTTCCAGTCTCTGCATAGTTGAGCTTGTCTGCCCACCGCTAACAGTACGTCCAATACAGGCGCAGAGTGCAAGAAGCACAAGGTCAAGTGCTTTGTGCAGCCCGACAGCAGATTCTGCAACCGCTGCATCAAGGCGGGCATCGAATGTGTCCCTCATAACCTCGCCCAGAGGTTCATCGACGAGGATTCAATGTACGCTATCGCTTGGAACCTGAACATTCTTCAACTGCTGACGCCTGACTGACTCGGTGAGGACACAGATGGAAGGCTCACGCAACAGCTAACATCAATCAGCTCAAAGCTGCGGTCGAGCACTTACTGCAGCACAACAAGCTACCCAACCTGCCACAGTATAGTAGCATCGACACAGCACAGACAAGTTCAACGCCCTTATCCAATGATGAAGACCGGATCACTAGCAGTGGCGCCGTCGTCATGCAGGTCGTGGATGGGAGTCATGGCCCGAATAGCACAAAGAACGGTGGCGAGGACACTCAGGCCAAGGCTTCCAGTCGATCCTCAAGCAATGGACCCCACGGCAACTTCATCCCAGAGGGGCCGTCGGCGGATCTCCAACAGGATGACGACTCTGAACTGGTGCCCCTGCCCATGAACAACTTGTATAGCCTTACAGACCCGGGGAGCTCTCGGCTCATGCACGTCGACCCAGCGTCGGTCAACGGGCCTGATTTCATCAGTCGAGGAGTCGTCACCCTTGCTGAGGCAGAGCTTCTGTTCGAGCACTTCCGGTGCAGGATTAATCCCCTTCTCTGGGATGGCATTTTGTGCTCTCATCGGAATCTACAGGCTGCACGCAAGTCGTCGTCGCTCCTCGTTGCGACCGTCTTGACCGTTGCAGCACTCCACATGCCGAATCGCGAACAGTCACTCCGCGCAACCTATGACGCCTTTGTGTCTCTGATGCGCGCCTCGTGTCTCCTGCGGTCTAGAAATCTCGACGACATCCGTGGTCTGTGCATCGGTGCGTTCTACCTGACTAGTCTCAGCTGGGCACTGTGTAGCCGGGCTGTCCGCGTCGGCACCGAGATGAACCTCCACAAATCATCGTTGCAGTTCGCCCGGGGTTCCCTCGAGTCGTACGAGCGAGTGCGCCTCTGGTACGTCTTGTACGTGTGCGATCACCAATTCGCCCTCGCCTATGGTCGCCCGCCGATGATGCACGACGATGCCTCCATTCGGAATGCCGACAAGCTGCTCTCGAGTGGGCTCTCTTCTCCAGGGGATCGGGGCCTCGTTGCCCAAGTCAAGCTCTTCCAGATACTCGCTGATTCATATTTCATGTATGGTTGCGATCCGGATCTTGAGCTCACGGCCGATGACTTTGAAAGGCTCCAGTCGTTCAACATCTCGCTCGACCAGTGGAGACTCCAGCATCAGCAGAAAGCCACACCTTCCTATTCCATCAACTATTTATGTCTAGACTCTGGGGGCCCGTCAGTCTTGCTTCCCTCAAAAACTACAACCTTGTACTACCACCTAGCCAGATTTCAACTGAATTCGGTCGCACTCCGCGGTATCTCTGCTCGCCGGGCAGCTCAATCTTCTGTCCAGTCGACCTCTTCTGCCCACCAGCACTCAGACCACAATGGCATTAGCTTGCAGCAGGACTTATTTCCTGCTTGGGCATCGAGTGGCGGTGCAGACATGAGCTGGGACCGGCAGGAGGCGGCCAACAACGCCATCTCCGCTGCAACGAGCACGATCCGCCTTGTTGCCGACGATGCCGATATCCAAAAGGCATTTATCGGCATGCCCATCTTCATCCACGCCATGATAGCCGTCTGCGCAAGCTTCCTGGTCAAGCTCTCCGTCGCATTTGGCGAGCCGCGTGATAACAAGCAGAACACCAATAACAGAAGCAACACGGGATCAGGCACAGGAGCCGCCGTTGCGCGCGACAGCATGCTGCTCCTCCACCTGCCGCGTGATCTGACGCAGTACGGGCTCAACTTACACACCAAGACCGTCCTCGCCGACGTCGAGTCTCTTGTCCGCGTGCTCGGTCCCGTTGCGGACAATGGCAGCCAGCAGCACGTTGCCTGCCACGTCGTCACTGGTCTTCGAGAGCTGCTCCAGCGGATATCGCCCGCGCAAGGAACTGGTCCTGGAGGCACTGGTGATGACTACATGTTTTCATCAAAATCCCCAGTCGCCGCTCTACCTCAGGAGAAGAGCCTTGCGAACGCGAGCGGTGACCGTGATCCCACACGTGGCACCGCACTTGGCAGCTTCGCTGTCGCGACCCCGAGCAAGGAGAGTAGAGGGAGCTCCCAGGCTGGAGTCATGAATATCAACCGGGAGGTTGGCAGCAATCTTGACTGCACACGCTCGTATGGTTACGAAGGGGCCGAAACGGTGTATGACAGTTTCGGAAACAGTGACATGGCGATACAGCAGCAAGGTCAGCAAGAGAGCATGGGCATGATGGGTGCTTCCGTAATCAAGGACCCGTTCGACCTGATGGGCGACCTCGACTGGCGGTTCAACGACGCTTTCCTGTGGAATATTACCAACGACGCGCCATACATGTAGCCCCTCACATCCGATGAACTGAAAAAACGCCGATCCCAAATTACTATTTTCCCAATCCTTCCTGCAGATCGGCACCCTTCCGATTCTCACGTATCCTGACAACCCCACCCCCCAGCAAGCTCAGTCCTCACCGCTGCCGTCGTCCTCTTCCGGAGGATCTACAAATGGGACCGGACATGTCAGTGTCATGCCCGACCAGCTCGTCATCACCCGCTCCCTGCCCTCGCGCATGTCGTAGTCCCAGACGGTGCCCTTGACCGAGGCGGTCATGTCGCCAGCCATCTTGTCATAGAACGCCGCGCCGACCGTGTTGGACGTTTCGTACCCGAACTCGATGCAGTCGGTCAGCTTCTCGCCCGGCTGCACGCCCGGTACGACGTAAGGGTGCAGCTGCCGCCGCCGCCGCGCGCGGGGGAGCGCCCACCACGCGCCGATGACGGCCTGGTAGAGCTCCGTGCCGTAGCCTTTTCTCTGGTGCTCCCTGCTGATGAGGAAGTCTGCCTCGGGCCAGCCCGAACGTGAATTCCTGCATGAGAACTGTTAGAATCTTTGCGAGAATCCGGGGCCTCTTGTCAAGCATCACTGCAGATTTTCCACTTACCGGCCGTCAATATCGGGCAGGCCACCCTCGCCTATCAGCTCGCCCGTCTCGGCGAGGAAAGCGCCAAAGTACCAATGCGAGTCATCATGAGGCTCCTGCAGGAGCTCAATATGATGCCTTGTTTGCTCTATGCTCTTGCTGCAAGCAGCGCAAAACAGGAAATGGTTAACCAAGATCTTGGAATCCGCCACAGGCTGCAGGGGCTAGCTCAGGGGGAAAGGTTGGGAGGGGAGGCCAATCGATTCTCCACTTTGTCACTACTTACTCTGGCAGACCCCTGGCCTTTGAATGCTTCTGTAGCTCGGGATCTCTCCGGAGCTTGTGCAGCGCCTCGAGGTCGTCGGGCACGAACGGGCGGATGAGTAGCCGCGACGTGCGCATGTGCGGCCGCGCGGCGGCGGGCGGAAGATCTGCGGGCTGCGAGACCTGATACGAGAACCACGGTAGGCAGTCGGCCTCCTCGAAGCTGTCTTTGTTCAGGTTGACCAGCACCGTTGTGGCGCGTTGTGCTGACATTGTCATTTTCGTCGTCGTGACTGTAGGGGTGGCGGGTGGGCTCTAATGACAAGCAAGGTCGTGAGAGGTTTGACACCAGTAGATTATACGAAGAGCAGAGTGACACATTCGACAGGTAGGTTTGTTGGATGTCGAAGAAAAAAAAACACGTCGCCCTGAATGCTGCTGGGACAACGGTGGTAAAGTAGCCGTTGCCACCGAGATTGCTTTTACGGCGAAGGAGGACCAGTCAAATCTGCCGGCGGCAGCCCCGGCGACGCTCGCGGCATGCAACTTCTTGGCCACGCCTAAACATGCCGCCCTCGAGCGCAGCGGTCTGTGCCGCCGTGTCGTATTATCGACTAGCCCAGCCCAACGGCTTCCCGTCCCTCACGCCAATGGGTTGCTGCCAGAACAGCCTGTGGAAACTCGCACGGAAAGGAAGCCGGTGACAGGCGAGGCTAGCCAAGATTTAAACGGCGCAATTGTATGATCAATAACGTTTAAGCGCGCCATTTAAAGATTAGGGAGCTTCGACCGGCGAGACAGACGACAGGCTGCATAGCACCGAGTCATGACCCTGGCCCGATCCATTCCATTTGATAAAACATCCTTGTTGCGCCACCCGTCAGTGGCGACGAGGCCCTCGCATTGCTTGCCGTTGACGACCAATGATGAGATGACTGCGGGCCGGCCCATGTGCTTGGTATATGTAGAGAGTTTGCGCTTCTTCCAGCTGCAGGGGCGACTGTGGGAAACAACCCCTACCCTCAAGGTTGCCACCCAGATTAGCACGTCTCTTGGTGCTGGAAAAACTCGAAAGATCCCTGAGCTTGATCCCAGCTGTGTCTCAGGTGTGTCCGCGGAAGACTGAAGTTTGTGTATCAATATTTAACCTCCGGGGGTTCTACCGGTCTCGTGGATCGTGGCCTGCAAGGTGCCCCCAGGTGGTCACACTCTTTTCGGATGGTATGCTGCGCTGGAAGACAGAGAAGACAGAGAGGATAGATAACTCCCTATAGCACGTGCGCTCTGAGACACCTTTACGCGGCGTCCTATGAATGATCCACTGAACCTTATATTGGCCGCTCCACGCGATCCTCCAACGCGAAGCAAGGGTCCTGGTTTGATAACCTGGCTCGCCGTAGAGATACAGGGAACAGCCTGCTTAGCTTTCTAGAATCACTTGCTGCACGACTGCAGGTAGGCAATGTGGACGCGGGTTGGGATTATTGCCCGTCCAAGGTCCATGCCCTACACCAGAACGGCATCTGCTCATGACCAATACCGGCAGTGAGAGTCGGCGGGCAAATTACCGTACTGCTTTGATATGCGCGTCGATCATTTGCTCATGCAAGATCACGTACCCTAATGAAGGCCATGCCGTTACAATTTGCGCCGTTACAACGCTCAACACTCCACCCCAAGCCGGTGCAAGGACCGGCCCCCGGGCTTTTCGACTTGGCCAACATCTACGGTCGGTTCTTCCCATCTAGGACATTGCAACTCTACTGACCCCACGAGCTTGTTGCTGCACGCGAATTTGAGCTCGCCCGTGCGGGTTGTGTTCTGTAGCCGCCCTGAGACATGAATGGCAACAGGGGCAAGTTTGTCGGTTGCTGAGACATGCAAGGAAGCGGTCGAGAAACCCTAACCCATCCATCATCGCGACCGTACATCCCACCGACTCATCGTTCATTGTTCGTTCATCACCTCTAGTCGCCGCATCGCTGTCCAGCTCTCCCTCTCAGGGCGGCACTCACCCATTCTCACCGCTCGAACCCCCTGCAGACTGATTTCGGGTGCTCAGAAGACAAAATACGGGTCGGTGATGGGAGCCGAGACCTGCGTAAACCCCTTTCTAGCCATCGTCGAGGCTCGCAGCGGCGCTTACGTCGCACGGCAAGTTTGGACCGCGGATCCCTGGCGGGTGTTCATCCGCGCGTGGCGGCAAAACCCGTTGGCCGAACCCCTTAGCTCACTCTCTCGGGGACCCTGGAACCTTGGAGCTCGGCAACAAGACAGCGTATTCCCTACTCCATATAGGACGTCCCTGGCGAACTCTGCCTTTTTGACCATGTCATGGATGGATCCTTGAGGCGGCCGAGACAGCACTTGCGTCATCCAGCTCTGGCAGGAACGGGGAAGCAAGCCTTCACCCATTGCAGACATGGTTGAGGGTAACAGCACTGACCACGCAACCGTGCTCCACGGACCTTTTTCTTCGGCCGTCACTAGTCGAACTCGCGAGGTAGCGATTCATTGCTTCTCTGCTCCGTAGATTAGCAGATATCCGACTCCAGCTCGGACCTCTCGAATAACACCCCGGGTCCCCGTACCCCACTACCCATGACCGAACGAAGATAGAAGCATACTTGATCTACGTTAGAGTTCGATGAGGGCTTTCTCGGCAAAGGACCGGTTCCGAACGGGGGAATAAATAATCAACCAGCTAGCGGTGCTCGTCTTCGGGTCCTACCGTTGATCATAAGGGGCAAATCCGCTCGCTTTCACATTGGAGAAGGTGTAGCTGCAATCCGGGAAGGTCACCTGTCATCCACGCGCTACAAGCGGATGCGTCCCTGTATGCATGCAGACTAGACGATGCTCCTACATTCTCTGCTCACCAGAATGCCTCAAAAGATCCCTGCGACCGCAGCATTGATTGACGGCACGACCCGCAAGATATCAGACCACCAATATCACTTCAGTTCTATCACAAGAACTACATGATCGGCCACCTGCCGCAGGCCAGGGAGCCGATAATTCGGACGACAACTATGCGAGGCAGAGCATGGATAGCTACAACGAGTACAGACGAAACACGGCAGGAGCCCATGTGTCCTGCGTCCCGATGCAGTATGTTCTGTGCTGCCTCGTCCGGACACTGCTAACTTCTTCGAAAGCGCATGGCTAATAATTTAGCGGGAATTTTATTTCGCCGGGATCTTCTCCCATTCTAGATAGGCACATGGGCAGCGTCTCCCATCACATGTCACCTTGCACATGACGTTGGACACGTGCAGCCTGGCGGCGATCAAAACCACTCCCCTGTAGGTGTATCGAAGCAGTAGCCAGACAAGGTAATATTATCATATTTGGCAGTACTACCTACCCCAGGCCGACCCCTTCAACACCTAGATAGAAACAAGCCGCTGCAATCCCCTTCTCCACAGACCAATCTATATCCCAGAGTCATCTTGAAAGATGTGCGGTGTCGGTTTCTCCTCACACGCCGGATACGATAGCGCGCCCTCGGGCCCGACTACACCGCCGGGCCACCAGTTCCTGCAGTCCCCGTGCCACTTTTTCCAGTTGGTACACACGCGCTCGGCCTCGACCACGGCTCCGGACCCTTTGCCCTTGTGCGGCCAGAGCCTGTCGGCGTCGGCCTGGCGCTCGAGGACCTGGAACGCGAGCCCGTACGACGCGTGGAAGGCAATGTGGCAGTGCAGCAGCCAGTCACCCGGGTTGTCCGTCTTGAAGGCGATGACGACGTAGCCGTTGGTCGGCAGCAGTACGACGTCGCGGCGCGCCGGGTTCCGCGTCGTCAGGTTCACGGCGCTCAGGGAGCCTGGAAACTCCTCGCCCTCGACTTGGGCCAGGATGGCAAAGTCGTGGCCGTGGAGGTGGATCTATGGGATGAGGGATTAGGGGATACGTAAATAGAGTGGGAGTAGTGGAGGACCTGGACTTACAGGATGCGCGCCAAAGGTCGTGCTAGAACCGTTCCCCGTGAGGACAATGTAGACCTGGAGCGCCGTTAGCAAGACACATTGAATGGTTGATTATTGGTGCCAGCAAAGCGAGAGATGAGTAAACCTACCCAATCATTCTCCGTAAAGTTCTCTGGGACTACAGCCCACTGCCGGGGCCAGTCTCCGCCAAAATTGTCGAGGTGCAGGAAGAGAGGATCGCTGTAGTTGATCTGCAGCGGCCTCCAGCCCGTCGACGGGTCCATGTCGAAGGCGAACTTGGCCAACGGGAACACGTCAGTGGCGCCCGACGCGTTGAAGGCAACACCGAAGCGCTCTCCGTCGTCGCTGTTGGCGCTGGCGCCAACCGTCCAAGGCAGGATGGGCTGCAGCGACGAGGCGGCCTCGTCGGAGCACTCTAGGGCAATGCCCGGCCAGGGCAGCGACTTGGGCTCGGCCTTGCTCGAAGGGTCGTACCGCAGGATGCCGTTCTTCTCGTACCCTTCCGTGTGGCTCTCGATGGAGCACCCGTCGGGGATCCAGGTGCGGATCCAGAAGTTGCCGTCCTCGGGGAGCGGGTTGGCGTCGCCCGACTCCGGCCGGGCCTCGACGATGACATTGTACCGCTGGCCAATGCCGATGAGGAGCGAGGTGTTGTAGTAGGGCACGATGGGGACAAAGTCGGCGCTAACTATCTGCAGCCAGTGGTTGTCGATGGACAAGACAAAGGTCGAGTCAAACGACGTGTTGATGATGCGCAGGAGATACTTTTTTGCGTGCGCATATGGCTCCTGCTCGAATTTGAGCTGGTATATGTCGGGGATCGGGAGATCGGCCTTGTTGTTCGAGTTGAACCGCGTCACGTTGCCGATACCGTTGAGGAGGATACTGGGCGTCGTAAGGATCCTGTCATAGACGGAATCAAACGCACTGTTGTGGCCTTAAAGAGTGTCAGTGCCTGGTAAAGAGCGTCATGCACCCACTGATTTCTGAAATTATGTCACTCACCCCAGTCTGACAGAATGAGAGGGTCCTTGGACTCGTCGAAATCGGCAGATGTCGGACCATGAATCGTCTGTAACTCTGAATTAGCGGTTCCCCTGGGGCCATATGCTTTGCTTCTCTGTCTCTCCCAAAGTGGACTCACAAGAGGACCCTGCAATCCGTCTGCATACTGCACCGAGTAGTGGCTATGGTACCACGAGGTTCCATACTGTGTCGTGTCGATGATGTACTGGAAGTGATCGCTGGGGGCAATTGGGCACTGGGTTACGCCGTTGACGCCATCCATTTGCATGCTATTCAGCTGCCGAAGGCCGTGCCAGTGAATACTGGTGCCGTTATGCTTCATGTTGTTGGTGACGTTGATGATGATCCTCTGTGCATTTTGAGATTCAAGTTAGTCTTGACATCATTGCCGAGAGTGACCATCTGGAAATAGAGCGACTCACGTCTCCCCAGCATGCCTCGATCCACGGGCCGGGGTACACTTTGTTGAACAGCTTTGCCTCGGTCGAGTTGACGCCGTCCGGGTTAAGCCAGCTGTCCGTGACGTCCAAATTATAGTGGCGGTCGATGCCGATCGGGGTCTCGATCTCGTAGTTGCTCTTAATGTTGAACTCGCGCCCATCCGGGTGGCGCAGCCAGCAGCCACGGTTGGTAGATGTCGAGCAAAAGTACCAGTCCTTCATCTTGCGGTAGTCACATGTAAACTTGACGCCACTCTCTGGTGCCCCCGGAGGTCGAAATTTGGGGTGGTCGGGCGTGAATACGGCAGGGTGGTTATAATCTGCATCGTGCAGCTGGCCGCCCAGAGGATGCTGCAATATTCCATCTTGGCTGAATGGCGAGAAGGTCAGGAAACTCATGACATAAGTCACGGTCGCCCAAAAGCGTTCGAAGAGTCTCATTTTAGATATGACTCCCTTGAAATAAAGGGACTTTCAACTTGGTTGTGTGTAAGGGCTACCTTAGGGTAGGGACACCTCTGAACAAAAGAACATGACCTCGGCTGGCGTAACGGATGTCTCGAGAGCTTTATACACATTGCCATCACAGGTTGTCAGCAATCGGTTCGTCGGAGTGCAGCTTACAAGTCCTTGGGGCGCCGTCGGATGGGTTTTTGGTTGGCCTGGTAAGAAACGATCAACACCGAGCTAGGCACCTGCGTTACATCGGAGCTATCGGAGCTGAGTGAGCCTTGATATGCCGATTTTGGACGTATTGGGCCACGCCGAAATGCTGCATTACACGGCTACTAAAAAGTAGTTTGACGGTCAGCCAATCTTCTGGCTTTAAGTCACGGTAGAGTGCAGCCACATGACGCATGCTCGTCCAGGGTGATAGCCTATCTCGGATGCAGGCATTCTGTGCACACCGAGAGTGGCTGGACTTTTGTCAACTTCAGCTCGGCCTCCCGGTGAACGCCACGGGCCGGTCCCAGAAAAGTCATATTCTTTCCCTGCATGTGCAACACGAAAACCTGTGGAAGCTCGAGTCTGGCGTATAGCACGCCAAGGAGGACGTGAGCACCCGCCGAGACAAGCCTGGTATATTTTTTATGCCCGAAACACAGACGGCAAGTGTAACTTCGACTTGTTGGGTAGCCTCTCTTCCTGGTTTCTCTGCGATGAAAGGCTATGGTCCGGTCAAGTTCGTCAAAAAGGTTCAACGACCCGTCCCCAAGAGCCAATCGTATGCTTGCCTAGCGCATCGACACCAGCAAGTGCACTTTCTCACACGAGGGAGAGCGGCTGTGCTGTTGTCCAATCCCTGGCAAGGACTTGATTCCAAGTTGCATGTGGCTGGCTGACGGCCCACAACAACAGCTATCGTCACACAGGCTTACCAATGGCAATAAAGCGCCGCGCCAGCTACTACCACGCCCATATTCCCGGTGTTTTCTGTTCCCTGTCTGCATCTACATGATGCTGCGCGCTTTTCTGCACCATGCAGGTCCGCCGGACCTTGTGCTAAAACTAATTCAACCGAACCAAAGGTATGCACCTTAGATTTCCCGACTTCTTGTCCGAGTTAACCTTGGAGAACGCGTATTTTTTCTCCGGTATCTTACTGTATTTATGGTCAGATTGGAGGCGAAATGGAGGGGTGCTGGCGTCTGAACATGCAAAAAGCTGGACACGTGGGTCAGCATTACTCTTGTCTGACGTCTTGATGACAGGGAAGAACGTGCCACAGGACGCGTGTCACTTTGGCTCACGTTATGGAAATTTAATGATGTCGTGATTGGTTCCAACTAGTTTCGTCCGTCGAGTCAGGCGTTTCAACTGAAAATGTAAAGGTAATCAGAAATCTACGATTTATCTCGTCTCTATTCTACATGGACTTTAATCTTGTGAGTAGTCTATGTTTATCTCCCCGCGCGACGACACTTCTTATCCTCCTTTTCTGGCGTCACCTCAGCTTTTTCCCCCGGACACAGCGGCGACGGTGTTCCCTGGAAACAAGATCCCCTAGTGCAGCCGAGTCGCTCAAGCTACATCGCCGCATGGGATGCTCCCTTTAAAACGATGCGAGCCGCGCAATCTCTGCGGCGGCGATATCCCTGCCGACCTGTTTCTTGGCCTGGTCGCCAAATCTCGCGGCGTTGGCTCGCATTTGCGCGCCGGGCGAGCCGGCCTCGTCGGTACCGAGGTCGGAGAGCACTTCGACCATGGCAGTGGAGAGACACTCGACCTCCCACTCCGGGGCACTGTGCTGGCACGGCCAGAGCCCGATGTCGAGCTATTCGACCAGGACGGCCGATTCATAGACGTCTGCCCACTTTGGGAGGACGATCTGGGGGATGCCAGCTCTGGAGAAAGACAGAGGCGGATGGTTAGTGTGCGTATAGTATAAAGATAGAGATGAGGAAGAAACCCCCCCCCCAAAAAAAACCCCCTAAGAAACTCACCCTAGGGCATCGTTATGTGCTCCCGCCCCACCGTGATGGACGTAGACGACGACATTTTCCTCGGTCAAGAGCATCGGCGGGTCGACGTTGAGCCACTTCTCGATCCTCACCCGACCCTCCCTCTGGCCGTCCTCGCACAAACTGGCCAACAGAGCGGAACTGTCGACAATGTACTTGACGAGCTTGACCTTCCACAGGACCTGCACGCCGGGCACCTCGCGCAGAACGACGTCAATGGCGGCGGCCATGATGCGCAGCTCGGGCTCGGCAAACTCGTACATGGAGCCCATGTTGATGAGGATGGTCGGCGCGGCGCGCACCCACTGCACGACGGGGTCCTGGTCCACACTGCCGTTGCCGTCGATTTGCTCGGCGACGCCGACGAGGCTGATGGGCCCCACGAGGAATACATTATCCGGGATGATACCCAGGTCAAAGTGCGCGCCGGGCAGGGTCTGCGAGATCCAGGGGACCGATAGGTCGGGAGTCGACATTATATCGAGGGCGGTCTCGACGCCGCGGGCCTTGAGAGCCGGGGTTTTGTCGGCGACGGCGGCGGCAGATTTGAGTGTGCAGCGTATCATCTTGAAGGTGAAGACGAGGTTGGTGAGGAAGTGTCTCGGGGTCGTCATGGGATATGGGATGCCCGAGGCCATGCTGTCACCGGGAGGTGGTGCTCGCATCAGTCAACGTATCTGTTGGCCCGGGGGCAAAGACGGGAACGGCTGGGACTCGCCTCACAAGGGGTACTTCCACAGCATGGTGTGCAGCGGCTGGTAGTTTGGGGTACTTCCTGTGACGGTGTTTGGCGAGAGGGCGACGCGAGGAGCGGCGCGAGTCGTGGGCGGCGGCGAACGAGGGGCCCAGCAGTCCGTCGGTGACGATGAGCGACGGGTCAACGGCGTTGATGACGGCGCGGGCTGAGTGATACTGCGCGACGTGGTCGTCCTCGGTCCAGGGGTTGACGACGACAGACAGTGTCCGGCAGAAGCCCGCCGTGCCGACCAGGCCCGGAGGGTGCACTAGGCCGGCGCTGTCGCCGACGCCGGCGAGTATGCTATCGCGAAAGGGGGTGCCAGCGAGAGTGTGGAAGGTGATGAGCGGCGGGCTGCTGCCGTCCTTCTTGTCGTCGTGGCCTGGGCGGCTGGCGGCAGCGAGGGCGGACAGGCGGGCGATGCGTGGGGCCAGCGCCGAGAAGGATGCATAGTGGATGACTGCATTGTGGTGCTTCTGGGCCAGGGCAAAGGCAGTGGCTACGTGGGCGGCCGAGGTTCCCTGCATTTCGGTCGTGAGGAAGAGGATCGTGTTGTTGCTGCCGCGGATGAGCTCTCTCGCGGCCGGGGCAGGTGACGACGACCTGGGCCACCACAGGCCCAGGAACACAGCCATGATCAGTGCCACCAGGGCTCCTGCTCGTGTGGAGGGGGCAGCCATGGTATATTGGGATTTGGAATTCTGAAGCCTTTGTGCCTTGGAGGTTCTTGTTGTCGTGAAGCTGCCTGCACCGAGTGTACTACACTCGAGCAGAAAGGGGCGAGAGCAGGACAACTCAGCAAAGTTTGCAGAGAAAAAGTTTGGCAAGCACCTCGTCTCCCGACAGCAGTCGCTGCAAGGGTACGAGTGCTTATAAACTCTCTTGCTTCCTGCATGCAGTCTGCTTATCCCGGAGCTCATCGACTAAAACCCCTGTCAACACCACCTTATCTTGCTGAAGAACGCGCGTAAGGCGCTGCCAAGTCTGCCTACCCGCACCTCCACCGGCAATCCCACCTTGGGGGTCATCTGCCCTGCTGGCATCTTTTAGTTAGAGGTACATTAGCTGGCAGCTGCTTTGATACTTTGAGATGTTTTCAGGTTAAGAAATCCAGTGTTTGTTATTTTATGATTTCTGGCATTGGATTTACATGATATGTTTATGTCCTTCTCTTAAAACATTTCTTAAGCAAGACATTGTGCTGATAAACAAAATACAGCTGTCCGACATTACCATCCGGTCTATCTGAAAATCGTTCTATTTGCAAGGCAAATTTACACAAAAGTTATGTCTACCTTGCCGGCAGCAATTATTTTGTGCAAGAGACATGCATCAAACATAAGCTGGCGCTCGCATGATTGGCTGCCCATACGATGCACAATATCCCTGACCTGGGAACCCCCTACCAGGGTCACCAGACACAGCCGCGTCAAGAAGCTGTATGAAGCAAAGTCAGCCTTGCGCGGAAGAACCCTGCTGAAGATTCTTACCCCGCTCGCTCTCCCTCAACAAATGGCCAGAGCCTTGCTCCTCGAATTTTCCCCTTTACCATGGACAACTCATCTACCAGGTCTATTGGCTCCGTGGGCCGCGTTCCATCCTGATGAAGTCAAGGACACACCTGAATCGAAGACCATCGGCTGACGTTCCATAATGTTGGTCACAAAGGAAGGGCTGACTGTCCTTCACAGTCCCGACGACATCCTAGTTGAGTAGGCTCATTCTAGCAGCGGTCCAACTGTACACGCCGCTGACCCAAAACAAACAGTATCGTATTTGTACACGGTCTTCAGGGGCATCCACTGCTCACCTGGACATGCCAAGCCGAGGCCCTTGATCATGCTAGGTCGACGCCGGACTCTCCTTTGGAGCATCACTCGACGGCAAGCTTGGCGCTGCCGTCTACAGAAACTGAAGATTCAGTCTCCACGAGAAGCAAGGCAAAGAAACCAAGATTTCGCTTCCGCCGCATGTTCTCGCGATCCGCGCCAACGCAGGTTGCCGTCGTCCCGGTTCCTGCTGACACCGCGTTCTGGCCGCTCGATTTTCTGGCCAAGGAAGAATCATGCAGGGTCGCCCGGATCCTCACTTATGGCTACGACTCGCGCGTCACACACGGGTACAGGCAGGCTAACCAGAACAACATTTTCAGCCACGCAAAGGACCTTCTGTATGCAATAAAGAGGGCGAAACCACCCACGAGACCGATAATCTTTGTGGCGCACTCGATGGGCGGACTGCTTGTCAAGGAGATGCTCCGTCGTTCCGACACGTCGGAGGAGAGTGAGATCCAAGACGTCGTCAAGTCCACAAACGCCATCATATTCATGGGGACGCCACACCGTGGCAGCCCTCAACTGGCGAATCTGGGCGAGACTGTGCGGCTGCTCGGAAGTGCCATCTTGAGGGTCGACTCAAACGCTAAACTGCTCAGATCACTCGGGACCGACAGCCCCGAGCTCGAGCTGAGCAGAGAGGCGTTTATCACGCTCTGGAGAAGGTATGATTTCCGAGTCAAGACGTTCCAGGAGGCCTTGCCCTGGAAAGGCCTCAATGTTTCCTTACTCGGGCAGAAGGTTCGTGATCGCATACTGCTGTCTACCTTGAGGTTTCAAACAGCTCATTCGTGCTCTAGATTGTGCCAGAGATATCTTCGACACTTGACGATCCGCGGGAAAGAGCAGAAACTATTCCCGCCAACCACATGGAAATGTGCCGATTTGCAAAGCCGTCCGACCCTGGCTACCAGAAGGTATCAGGGGAGATACGCGAAATGCTCCAGGTCTTGGCTAGTAAGTTCAAAGTCCACATCAGCGACCACTCAGCACCACAATAGGCCCGTCAACGGAATTTGCTAACTACTTAGCGCAGAGCTGAAATTCTCACCAGAGAATCAAAGTGAGTTACAATCATTAAAGTCGGTCTATTGAATCTATACTAAATAGCTGGTCAGAACTGCTCGACACTCTGTACTTTCCCGAAATGCAAAGCAGAGAGGCAAACATCCACGATGCTCTCAAAGATACCTGCGACTGGGTCTACTCACAGCAAGAGTACATTAACTGGGCCGAGCGACTCGGCGTGGAAGACCACCACGGCATGCTCTGGGTTAAGGGGAAGCCGGGCGCAGGGAAGTCAACGCTCATGAAGAACCTCGTCCGCCACGCGAAGAGCTTGCACGCGACAGGCTCCACGGAGTCCTACCTTGTCGTGTCCTTCTTCTTCAACGCACGAGGGACGCAAGCTCTGGAGAAGAATGTTTTGGGTCTCTACCGCTCACTTCTCCACCAGACTCTGAGCACAAACCTTCGTGCGCTGAACGATCTGACTCGGCGGAAGAGGGACGCGCTGAGGCTGGCAGCGCTGCAATGGAAACTCTGGGAGCTAAAGGACTGCCTACTAGACGTCTTTGCAACGAAGGGCTCGCAGCCGACGTGGATCTTCATCGACGCAATGGACGAGTGTGCAGACGATGAAGTCAGAGATCTGGTCGAGTTCCTACGAAAGCTGACTTCCAAGTCTTTTAAAGTGGGAGCGGTGCTCAACGTGTGTCTCTCTAGTCGGCACTACCCACAAATCTCGATCGAAGACTGCCCCGAGCTTGTGGTCGAGAATAACAACAGCCTCGACATCCTCCGGTATATCGAGGTCGAGGCCAAGCAAATTGAGGAAATCCAGGAGCTGAAGCAAGTCATCATTGATAAAGCCGATGGGGTCTTCCTGTGGGTTGTTCTGGTGCTTACCATGCTCAAACGCCTGCGCCGTGGCAAGTCGGTCTTATGGCTCCGTCGAATTCTGGACGATATTCCACCGCAGCTGGAACTGTTGTTTCAGGGTCTGTTCATGGCTGTGGAAGACTCGGAACTGGATCAGATCGTCACACTGATGGACATCATGCTCTTCGCCCGCAAGGCGATGACGCTTGACGACATACACGCCGCCATTTGCTTCAGCACGGAGGCCTTCCCTTCCCTTGAAGCATGGCGAACCTCGATGTACTATCTTAAAACTCCGAAGAAACGGCGGGAGATGGTGATCGAGCTTTCTAGGGGCGTTCTGGAGCCCATCTACTCGGAAACCACGGAGCATCACAACCCACGATACCAGTTCATCCACGAGACAGTCCGCGAGTACTTCCTCTCAGGCAAAGGATACCGCCTACTCGGTAAGGAGAGGCGCGACAATGCCGGATCGGCCCACTCCACTCTGGCCCTCGCCTCGTGTCGTTACCTCGATGTGGCGGAGTTCACACCAGCAAATCGAGCCGAAGTCATGTCACATAGCTGGGACGCACGCAAACACTTCATCACCAGCCATGCCTTCCTGCAGTACAGTACGCGCTACTTCCTCGAGCACATAGAGGAAGCCGAGACGCGGGGCTTTCCTCAGGAGGCCCAAATCGCGG
Organism: Microdochium nivale; assembly: GCA_026745475.1. Lineage (NCBI taxonomy): Eukaryota > Fungi > Ascomycota > Sordariomycetes > Xylariales > Microdochiaceae > Microdochium > Microdochium nivale. The sequence goes on from JANTFD010000002.1 coordinate 3,931,653, forward strand.
CCATCGAGGACCATATTCTCGAACGCCTGTGTCTCAGCGCGGGTGATCACTCACAATGGTCCCGGGGCACGACCATGTTCTATGCAGCTGCGAACTCGGCCCCGGGCATCATCAAGAGGCTCGTAGCGATGGAAGTCAGCGTCAACGGCTGCGCGGCGCGCATGCACCAGCAGTACCCTCTGCTCGTGTCCGCGCACCGCAGTCAAATCAACTCCTCCTGGGAGTCCACCAGGGGCTGCATTGATACCATGGAGCTTCTCATCAGGAGCGGTGCGGATTACACGGTCAGGAATCTGGAAGGCCAGAACATTCTCCATTTCGCATTCCACTCTGAAGACCGTGAATCGGGCGAGATCCTTGGGCTCATCGAGAAGCTCGCCGCGCCGCCCACGGCGTGCTTAGAGCCGAACAAGTTGGGCATCATGTTGCTGCAGTCGGATATCAGCGGCGTCGTTCCAATCACGAAGCTTGGCCTGGCCCGTGGCTTGAGCCTCCTCCTACTCCTGCTCCAGCGCGGTGTCGATCTCGACTTGGCAGTGTCGGGCCAGCCCACGCTATTTGATCAGCTCAAGCCTTACCTAGCGAGGTTGTGGCGACACACCAGGAATAATTTCTTGTACATGAAAATGGTCAGACAATGTTTCGACGTTCTTGAGATGGACTACTCGATCTTCAAATCCAACAACTACGAGAAGACAGGGGCGCTCGTCCGGTTTTATTAGTAGACGCGCGTGGTCTTGCTTTCTCATTGGCTTTCCAAGTCGATTCATACCCCACACCAATGATTAATATTCAGCTGTAACTAGTTTTTATTTTGCTGTTGAGCAGTAATGATCAAACAAGTTTTTTTATCTCGATCATACTGATCATGGACAGCTATGCCTACACCTGCACCCGCAATCCCTTTTTTGTTCTTGGAAACAGTGACCAGGCGACGTCTGTAACTATAGCTGCTCCAACAAAATGCAATATAAGCATTTAAGCTCCCCTCGAGCATATAAATCGGGCTTGAGCTTATAGACACTCTTTTAGATTCTTTCCTATAGACAGATGACAGTGGACAACCATTAATGCAACTGATACATCATGCTCTCTCGAAGCGTCCAAGTAACCCTTTCCAAGAAACGTCATATCATGTAAGAGATACGAAGGTTCCCCCCCCCTAGTGTACTTGTCCTTACTCGATTGGCCAGCCCTTAACCGGCATACTCCGTTGGCTCGAACAGATGCCAAGCTATCTCGCCTTGACCTTTTTCAGCCACGGCTGGTGGAAACCCATGTCTCTGGGGTCGCTGCGTGCGGGGTTTGCCGTGTTGGAGACTGGCTGACGGCTTGGCTTTGGCCATGTGTCATGACCAGCATGAGTAGCCTTGCGGCATGCGGTACAGTTCGACAGCTTCCCGTATTTCTCCCCTACTCTCGTTCTGCACACATAGTAGAAATAACAAAAACTTCCCGGGCGGCACGTTTTTTACACGTTTGTTCCTTGAGGACCGGGTCGAAGAGAGGGACTTAGTCACAATGCAATCTAAGCACCCATGCAGCCGGGCCCTCCCTGTCGGCTGACTGCAGGGACCGGACCGTCCAGGCTGCATGATCTCGAGATGCAGTGTAACACTCGTCTGCAGTTGGCCGTAGGCTGGAGAATTGCACGTTGGAGAAAATTAAAATAAAGTAAAAAATGCAGTGCCGGCGCGAAGAGCCGCGGCCTGGTCCAGCTATATAATGTTCCGCGGTTCACCACCTCTTCGTCTGATCTTTGACCACTGGAAGTCACGCACGTCGAGGAGGTCCTTGATAGCTTCTACGCACGAATACTACTACAAGATGAGGTTTTTCTCAGATATTGTTCTGGCCATTGGCCTTGCCACGCCCGTCCTCACAGCTTGGGTCCCTGAGGTAAGCACTGGAAGTCCAGCAGAGGTCCAGAGGTGGCAGGTGGTCTCTACCACAATTACCCTCGGGACCTGTCTTGCACAAAGAAGGCTGACTCTTCCCCTTTCCCATGTCTCTTAGTCGACATTCAAGACAGACCTCATCGCGGGACGCGCCCTGCTCCACCAGACCACCGCCCTGGCAGATGGAAGACTCAAGAAGGCTTTCGAGGCCCAGGGCGTTTCATCAAGCTGTAAGCCCTCGCAGATTCGCATTCGACGGGACTAGTAAGTCGACCCAGAGTGGCCCCTGGTGTATGTATTGCTATATGACACAGAATACTAACATGGACGTGTTACTACAGCGCAACACTCAGCAACACCGAGAAGCGCGAGTATATCCGGGCAGGTAAGTTTTGCTGCCTATTGTGTACCACCATTGCGTCGCCATCATCTCATCTTCGGAGCGCATCGCGCTGACGTGCCGCCACTATAGTCAAATGTCTGATGGACACGCCCTCGCGCATTCCCGAGGGCGTTGCGCCAGGTGCCAAATCCCGCTACGACGACTTTGTGAGTTACTATCCTCCCCAAGGGTATCCACAACAACATGATTCTGACAGAAAGACTGCCCGTCTTCGTTTCTTAAAAGGTCGCCGTGCACATCAACCAGACCCAAACCATCCACTTCACCGGAAACTTCCTGTCCTGGCACCGAAACTACATTCACGCCTTCGAGTCGGCGCTCCGCAGCGAGTGCCGCTTCACGGGGACCTTGCCGTACTGGAACTGGGCGAAGTCCGCCCAGGACCCCCTCGGATCACCATACATGGATGGCAGCCCCCTCTCGCAGGGCGGCAACGGCGACTGGGTCCCGCACGCGTGCACCCGCCCGGGCACCCTCGACGCGCCTTGCCTCTCACCCGTGGTCGAGGGCCGCGGGGGCGGGTGCGTCACGACGGGGCCGTATGCGGGATACCAGGCCAACCTGTCAAGCGTCGAGGTCTGGTTCGACTACCCTAACATCGTGTCGGGCCCATGGATGGGGTACCAGCCGCGGTGCATCCGGCGGGACATCATGCCCGAGTTAACGCGGCAGTGGGCGCGGGAGCCTGCGCTGCTCGAACTCTTCACCGACAGCTCCCTGGGACACCTTGCCGAGTGGCAGATCGCGCTGCAGGGCCAGAACCAGCAGCATGGCATCGGGCACTTTACGTACGGGGGTGACCCGGGAGGTGACATCTACGCGAGCCCCAACGACCCCATGTTCTGGCTTCACCATGGCGGCATAGACCGCACGTGGTGGATGTGGCAGAACCAAAACCGCGCCGCCGTCACGGAGCGCCTGTTCCAGATCGGTGGAACCCGGACCAAGTTCAACGACCCGCCCTCGGACCCGACCACGCTCGACGACGTGCTCGACATGGGCTACGTCACGCCGCTGCAGCCGCTCGACGGGGCCGCGGGGCCGGCGGCGGCCAAAAACCAGATCAGACACCACGTTAGCACGGTCGCGGGGCCTTATTGCTACGTGTATCTTTGAGAGGGTGTATGCATTTGTGTGTGTGTGAGTGTGTGAGTGTCTGCGTTGAATACCTGGAAGGTGGGACTCGGTGAGGAACAGGGGAGTCAAGACCGGGGAGATTCAGGAGCGAGAGGACGGAAGACGATGTAGTCAGTCCATCGTCAAGCTGCTGACGGAAGATGGGGGAAAGCAGGAAAAAAGTGCATATTGTAGAGTGCCGAGGTCCCGGCATCGATTCCCATTGGGAGGGGACACGGCAGGAGATCCCGATGCATGCCAGGCAAGGTAAATGCAACGTCGTTGAACATATTGTAATAGGTCGCAGTGTGCTATTGGCATGGATTTTACTGTCGCTGGAAGGCGTCGCATCTGCTGGCGCCACACCGCATGCACGTATGCATGTCGCTTATGCCAGCGAGCCTCTTGTCAAACGCCACCACTAGGCTACATCAAGTCTCCCACAAAGCCCAGCCTCTCGCGGTTCTCGTCGCACACACGCGCCCACTCGAGCAGCACCCGCCAGACATAGAGCAGCATGTCCTCTCGCCGGAGCACCCGCGCCGCCCACGCGGCCCCCTGCTCGGCAATGAACTGTGCGACCCTGTCGCCCCTGTCATCCCTGGTAAAGTAGTGCAGGATCGCGTATAGGTCCTGGTTGTCGACCTCGGAGGGCACAAAGTGCAGCCACGGCAGGAGCCGGTCGTCGTGCCACTCGGCAAACAGGGTTGACTTGATGGGCAGCGACGTCGACAGGAGGAAGCTGCGGTACCGCCCGCTGTAGCTGTTGCCGTCCGTGTCGGGCAGGAATTTGTACCGGAACTGCTTGCTCATCGACACCTCGTTGCGTAGGCCAAAGTGCGGCTGTAGGAATGCGCAAGTCTCAAGGGAGTTGCCGCGTTCGCAGAAGAAGCGCGTGAAGCCTGCGTCGGCGTGCGATTCCAGCCAGGGGCCTAGCTTGCCATAGAGGTCTTTTGCGAGGTCTGGGTAGGCCGCGGATTGCCCTGGGCTCTCTTTAGAGGAGGTGGGCAGCTCGAAAGATTTAACAGCTTCGAGTCCCTGCTCGACACGGGAGACGTAGGTGCCGTTGAGCATCTCGACTAACCGAAACCGCTGGAAGCGATGCCAGTTGTCCTCGGAGCTCAGGCCGCCAGACGAAATCCCACGCCAAAAGATGCCCTGCGCCTTCTTCCGCCACGGGATTTTAGTGGTGGCCTTGGCATTGTAGTGTGGTGTGGACCACGGCAGTATTGTCTTGAACTCGCCCAGGTATGCCGCGCCGGGTATCAGTATGTCGTTGTTGACTAGCATCTTGCACCCGCTGAACATGGGGATCGGGTCCGCCGTTGTCATCATGGTCGAAGGGCGGATAAGCTGGGCGTGGGCGCCGCTGAGCTGGGGCATGTGGCATACGTCCTTGGCGGCGGTAAAGTTCTTTGTGTAGTCGTGGGCCCTTACCTGAGTCATGCCGGACGGTAGCGAGTGTAGCGCACCCGACATGTCATCTGACTGAGCAGTGTCGCGGCCGCCGGTGCCTTCTGGACAGGCCTGGCGAATCATGTTCCAGATGCCGCTTGTTTGCCAGGCCGGCTCAGTGTAGGGGCTCTGCGGGTCAACGGTGGGGATGCTGGCGCTGGTAAAGTGCTGCTCGACATCCTCGACAGGGAGCACTTTGTGGGAGCCGTGCCCTCGTGACATGAGGTCGTTGACTTGCTGCCAAGGCATCATGACGCGGGGTTCGTCGAGGTTGTTGATGGGCATGTTGAGGTCGGGCAGGTCCGGGCCAGCCTCGCTGACGAGGTCCGCCCAGATGTTGAGAAAGGGTGTGTTGCGGGGGCCGAGTTTCCCGGTGGCCGTGGCGATGCCGTCGCGGACACTGATGACCGAGTGCCAGAGGGCAGCCGAGTTGGCGAGCTGGGCGTGGTCGAGGCCCCAGAAGGGGGCAATGTCGGCGTCGATGCGGTCAAAGAAGGACTCGACGACAACGGCATTGTGGCGCTGGGCGTAGCGGAACCAGGCGTCGAAGCCCGGCGGCGGGTGGCGGCCACGGCGCTCGCGGTAGAGGTCGGCGGCCGTGTGCAGGTCGAGAGTGCGACGCTTCAGCCAGCCCTGGTGGGCGGCGTGGCTGTCGACGACGAGGCGCTCAATGGGGTGTCGCGTGTTGCCGTCGGCAAACTCGAGATGCAAAAAGTGTGTCTGCGCCTCGTAGATGGAGAGCCCGTGCAACAGGCTGGCGAGGCTGACGAGCAGGTAGACGACGACGACGAGCGAGGCGGCCTGACCGAGGCGGGATCGCGGCGCCCATCGCAGTAGGCGGGCCAGCACGCCGGTGGCTCGGATGGGCATTGTATTCCAGACGGGAGAGGATGGGCGCGGTGTTCAGGACGGTCGGTCGAGGTGCCACATGGTCGACTGCAGCACGAAGCGCGGCGGCATGAGGCTGTATTGGGTGGTCCGGGGGAAAGGTTGTCGTCGTCGTCGATGGGTTGTCAGGCGGGTGAGGATGCGAGGAAGGAGCTTGCTCCGTATCGTGGGTGCCTGCTGCGAGGCAGGAGCTCGACATCCACACGCCAACGTCATGGCTTATGTCAGCACCGCACAGTCCAGTCGACGCGCTCGGCTTTACATGTTCAAGTACTTTACTTGTCTCCTCTTTCCAATAAGTGTCGACACCTTCTCTATCCCATTGCTCGTCCACATCATGACAGTAATGCTGGGATTACACAGCCTTTGTTGGCAACTTCTGTGCAACCACCGGACTCCCACTGGATTCCCGGTGTTGCCGTTACACAAAGCTCGGTGCTATGGAATGAGCTTGCTCGAGTATCCTTTGTTCGTGCTAGGCACAATTGAGTAGTCTGGGACTCGGAGTTAGATGATAGATCCTACATTCCACCTGGGTAGCAAGACACAGTTGAGACGCTCTTTGTGGCAGATGTCGCCCACGGAGTTTAGGTGTAAACAATCACACGCACCAACAACACAACTGAAAAGGCTGAAGAATGTGACCAACCAAAATAAACGGATTCGATGTCTGTGCACCCAGTCTACAATCCTCATTCTCGTCCCGCCATGCGACGAACCGACGGGAACGACGCGCTCAAGCCAACTTCACCATGCCATGAATATATCAAGTGATGGACTGACTCGTTGAGAACGAAATAAATGATCCGCACGCATATCCAGAACAACCAAGCACGCTTTAAGCACTTGAAAGCTATACATCAGCTATCCGATAAAATACCCACCCCAGAAGACTACTTCCCACACCTCCAAAACCATGCCCAGAGCAGGAGGCCAAGAAGAGTTCACCAACAAAGGCGCCGCCAACTGGCTCCGGTGGAACGAAACCCCCACCAAGACCACTGACCGTTTTACCGTCGAGATCGACATCAAGGACAACGATTGTGTAAGGCTAACCTTGCATATCCTATATAAGGTGCTGGAAGCCCTGAGTACACCGTGCGGTGTACTGCTAGATCTTTCGGGGTCATTGGCAGAGTGGTTACAGGGCTCCACCCTTACATACATTGTCACAGCCTAGTACAGCGGGCGCGGTCGCAGAGACTGAAGAGTCATTCCGGGCGGCGGCAGCATCCGTGGCTGACATTCTCAGCATGACGGGACATGGAGGACTCGTCGGCACAGGCTACGCAGAATAGCTAAACGCAGAGCTACGACATAGAGAGTAAGTAAACCCCTCGCCTAAGAAAGCATAGCTGACACTAGCAGCAGCGATCGATCTATCAGGAATAATAGAGAAAGGCAAGGGCGTGAACGGCCGCCAAAACAAGCGCAAAAGGTAGTAGTTTATGAAGGGTAGGGAGGATTATCCAAGTCCACGACACCAAGCTAGGGGCCCTAAGTAATTAAGGTGACGTGAAAATAGATTTGAGATACTCAAGTAGACTAGGTAACCTATTATTACTCCTGATCTCACAAAGATGTGCGTCTTGCCTTGAGATTATTGCAGAAAGTTCCGTCATCGTTAACGAGAGGCGATGGAACACATGGAAAACTTCGAATTCTTGCTTACTGCCTAATCCATCAGAGAGATGCCTTACTACCAGCTTTACCTTGAAAGGGACAATTGATGAAGTGTCGTCCGTAGCTTCGTGGTCACTCGAAGCCTCTACAGCACCAGTAGCTTCTAGTAAAGGTTAGTGAAAATCGAGAACACGTAGTTATTTGAAGGAGACATGTTATAACGTACCCTGCCGGAAGGAACAGCGTTGACTGTACCCGTTGTAAAAACAGTTGGCACAAGCCCCTTGCATTGACGACGTAAAGCCTCTCCCCTGGGGCGCGATGACGCATCTGTCCCACGGTCCTCTTCCTAGCCTACATTGCGAACAACGATGTTTGCCTCTTCTCTCTAAACCGATCGCCTGAAACAAGACGGCTTTGATGTTTGCCTTCCTCTTAATCCCGAATTTCCAGCTGGTCCGAGCTAACCGGTTTGGCCGTACGGCGCGGGTGGCCTTTTGGCAAGAAAGCACAGCAAAATGAGCCTCGCTCTTCAGTTTAGGCCAATATTGGGGAATCTCGGGATAGGCCGTACACGCAGCGGACCAACTCGTCGTTTCGGCATCAGGCGAGTCGCAAGACGAGGGAGAACGCCGTAGAGAGCGGTGCAGACTATCTGTCGTAGACAAGGTAGAATCGATATGTTGTAAATCTATCGTAGTGTAAACACTGACTTCACAACTGCCCCTCGCTGCGAGGAGATCTTGATATGCAGAGGTTGTGTGAATGCGATCGTAAAGCTCTTCGGATAGCCGGTTCCTGACGTTTCGGTCTAGAGATGACGCATTGGGGGGAACGTTAGCAAGAGAGTGCCGAACGACGATCATGTTGCTGATGGTTACGACTAGGGAAATAGTGGATAAGCGTCGATCCACGACGCGCTAATAAGTGAAGCTCCTGTTGATGACTAATCACCCTGCTGGCAGCACATTGCGGGGTAATCAAGGGCAAGGTGGTATGCCATATCACGAGGGAAGGTTCGCGTCAACCTTCACCTCTGATATGAAGGCAGCCAGGGAGGGCACCTGCAGAAATGATATCGGGGGTTATGTCATATCATGAGGGAAGGCCCGTATCAACCTTCACCTCTGTTATGAAGCGCACCCAGGAAGCGGCGCTGGCAGCCGGTCACCATCCAATTCATCAGAGACGGCTAGAATCGCATGCACGCGGCTATATAAACCCGATTTTGAAGGGGGCTGCCAAGACGCCAAGGCGCTTAAATTCTTTATCTCTGGCGCTAGACAGGACTGGCACGGATCGCTCTAATGCTTTTCCTCAAATCTCCCATCCTACCTGGATTGACCACCCGCAGACGACTTCCCGACAAGCAACTCCCCTTAGTTTTCACTTCGTTCAAACACGGGGCATAAGTAGCCGCATACGCGTACCTGCGGTTCGATGTCACAAGCTACCCAGGCGGCGGTCCAACCGGTCAGGCAGACGGTAGGAATGAGAGCTCGGGGTCACCACGGGACAATGTCGGATCGAGGGCGGAACACCTGCGGAGAGAACAGGCAGACGTAGACAAGTTGAATTCAGGTACAGGACCAATACCTAGAGTAACCGTATCTTCGCTAGGTCGACAAGCCTCCGCGACATAATAAATGGAGAAAAAACAGGGGTTATATCTAATAAAAACTACGGATGTCACCATACCGGAAGTACTACCAAGCGACAGAGTTACAAAGAGCTTTGTTACGCCAGGTCCGTTAGTAGTGTGGAGATACTTCGGGAACGGTAGCAAGAGGTATCCAAGGGTAGTATGGGGCGCATATGTCGCGGAGGCTTGTCGGCCCAGCGAAGATAACTGCACATAGAAACTTAGCTTAGGTAAATCATTATTCACAAATATTCTCTCAGAGTATAATTCGGTTTGTGCAAAGGTATGCAGGGGCAAGCTCCGAAACCGGTGCTTAATCAACCGCGCAAGAGCCAGCCATGTATCAAGCTCAGTCTTGCTCAGGTGGACTCAATCGTGAGGTGGGCCCAGCTCAGTCGAAGCTCAGGCTGCTGGGCGAGATAGGCATTTGGTATGGTTCAGATTAGCTTGCGGTTATGCGGGAAAATCTCGTTGGTTCTGCGAAAGGAACCCAGCCTAGATGCCCGTTCCGCACCGCTCATTGTTCTCATATAGTCACTCAAACACAGTCTCTATAACTTCGGTGCTTCTCTGTGAAGGAGCTTTGCTTCAGACGTGACACTTTTCGGACAAGTTCCGGGTATTGCTTGTGAGAGCCACGGGCCTTGACAACAGCGGCAGTATTTACCCGCTTTCCCAACAAGCTCTCGATAATGTCAGCCGACAGCTGAGACTGTGTCAACAGGCAAAGAGCTAGGAAACCCTGCTGCAAGGTCCCTTGAAAGGCTCCCACGTCGTTCATAGATATATAAGCTAACCACGTGAGCCCTGATGTCTTGTACTTTGCTTATGTGATCTAGTTACGTGCTGTTTTTGACGAGGGAGCCAAGGGGTGATACATCTCCTCATTGAACCCTTCCAAGGTGCGCGTCAATCATGTCTAAAACCTCCCTCTCCTTCAACTTCATCGCATAGTCCCTCGGAGTGTCCCTATCGCGATCCTGCATCTGGCAACCCGCCCCATGGTCGAGCAGCAATCTGACCATCTCCGGCCATTGCCACTGCACAGCTAGATGCAGCGGCGTCATGGCCTTCCACCCGCACCCGTTGACATCGGCACCGCTCTGCAGCAGGAACTCAGCGACCGCCACTCGCCTTTCCTTGACGGCGATGGACAGCACGGTGTACCAAGACCTACCGACTCCGGCGTCCACGTCCGCGCCACACTCTTCAACGAGTAGCCGCACCGTCTCCAGCTGGCCCTTCCCTGCGGCACAATGCAGCGCCGTCCTACCGACCATGTCAGCCTGGTAGATATCGGCGCCACGTGAGACGAGGAACCGCACAGCATTGATCTTCCCCGCCTCAGCAGCCATCTGCAGTGTTGTGCGCTCGAGCTCGCCCACTACTCTATCAACGCCGAGCTCGCCGCGGTCGAGCAGCAGGGCGAGCATTGTTGCATCGTCATTCATGCTGGCGATGAGCAGCGGATCAAAGAAGGAGTGGTGCACAATTGACAGGTCGGCCTTGGCGCCGCGGGACAACAGCACCTCCACCATGCCGGTGTTCTTTGAGGCGACGGCACGCAGGATCGGCGGGCCCTCGACAGGGTGCTCGATATCTAGGCTCGCGCCGAGGTCGAGGAGGAGCTCGGTGAGGGCGATGTCGCTGCGCAAGATGGCCCACCAGAGCACCGGCTGACCCTCGTCAGTACGGGCTTTATCGCCATTCGTCTTGTGCGTGAAGTTGCGAACGTGGTAGCCCTCCTTAATGAAAGACCACAACTCTGGAGTTCTGCTCTGTGCCAGTGTCTCGCTGATCGGGGCGATACCCTGGTACTGCTCTAGGAGGTCAAGAAGGGCGTGGGCATGTGCTGGGTGCTGCATGCACCGGGACAATACCGTCTCGGAGAAAGGGCCGAGCGCGCGATGCCGCAAGACAGTTTCGAGCAACTTGGTAGCGTTAGTCTTGTTCTCAGTGATGGCTAGGAGAAGCTGCTCGTCAACTACCACGTTGAACCTGGCGTCCTCGAGCAGAGACTGGAGGATGACTTCACCCTTGAGCTCCTTCCTTGCGGCTGCAGTGACCACGTCTGCGAGTGTCTGCGGGTCGATTCCGTGCTCAGAAAGATGAGATAGAATGGCTTTCCAGGTATGCGTGCTGGAGACAGACTCGATGATTATGTTGTGTGTGAGCTGGACCTCGTTTCCCACTCGCTGCTTGAGAAGCTGTGCAATCTGTGGACCCTGGACTCCGTTCATCAAGACTGCTCTGCACACCTTCTCCGTGAGCTTGATCTGGCTGGCGCAGCTGGCGAGGAGCACAGCCATAACCTGTAGGCCCTGGGTCTGGTTCTGAGCAGCGGCCACGACTATTTCCTCGGTCACCTCGATCGTGCCTGGCTGCGCTGACGCGAGAAGAAGCTCGGTGATGCTGCCCCCGCAGAAAGGGTTGCGCACAGCATCGTAGAAGTGCGATTGCTTGATGCTGATGTGCTCAACGCGCTCCTGCATCATCGACACGAGGCTCTCAAAGTCTCTCGACTGCACAAGCAGGCTGAAGACACGCGAGTCCAGGCTGTAGAGATTTGCGAGGAAGGACGGAATGTCGTGGTGGAACGATTCGGGCACGGTCGACGCCTTGCACGAGCAGATATGTGCGATTGTGTCGCGGACAATGTCAATGTCTGTCTTCTTGTAGTCGACAACCATTTCGTGGTGGTTGTCGCCCTGCGCCGCCGGCACGTCGCAAAGTCCAAGCAGGGCATAAATGCGGTCGCGGTCGAGTGTGGCCTCGGCTCTGCAGAACTTCTGCAGGAGACGGAACAGGCTCCTCTCAGCCTGCTTATCGGGACTCAGCCATGAGCCTGCTCTCCGAGGCGTGGGCATCGCGTCGAGGATATCCTGCCTCTGAGCCTCGACGTCAACGCCGAGCAGGCCAGGGGCGAGGACAAAGGTATGGCAGGAGACGGCCCTGTCGCCACACTGGATAAGCCCGTCGCGTGCATTGCCAGCCTCGTGGATGATCCAGACACGTCGGAACCAGGGCCGCTGCAGCAGGTCGTGCAGGCCATTGCGCTGTCTCTCGTGGACGGCGGAGAAGTCACTGTGCAGCTCTGCTTGGACTTCGTCCCAGATGATGCCAAGCAGGAGACTGTCGACGTAGTGACGGCCAAAGTTGTCGATACGGTCATGGAGCATGGCCAGGGCGGACATGACGAGGTTGGTGTCGGCGGTTGGGTGGCCGAGATGGAAGACGACTCGGCGGGCGTTGCTGTAGATGTCCTTCATGAGTCGCACCTGATGGCTCTGCTCATGAGGATTGTACTGATCAATGCAGACGGCGTCGACCCAGAGCGTGCGCTTTGCAATGTCGGCTTGTGATGGCAGAGACGGCGCAAGATGTGACAGAATGGCGAAGAGGTTGTGAGTGACGGCAAAGTCGGCGCCATTGACAGCGATGGAGTACGTCCTGGCATCGGAGCCCCAGGCATACGAGACGGCCTCGTACTCGGGAATGGTGTTGTCGTCGTCGTCGTTGTCTGTGAAGACATGATCAGTGAGGTGGCAGCGAACCTGGCGATCTGGAAACGACAGTGGCTCAAGGTGAAGCAGGCGGAAGCAGCTCGTGGCGAGGTTGAGCGCGCCGAAGCGTGCTGTCTGGCGATCCACGATGGTGGCCATTGCCGTTGCAGAGACTCGCATGGGTTTTTTTATGATTTTACTCCTGGGCACTGAGCGGGAATGGAAAGAATGGAGTGAAAAAAAGGATGCGGAGTGGTTACATCAAGTTGAACTTGTCACTGTCAGGCATGGATCCAATGTAATTAATCAAGCTTACTTCCGCCAGGCAGCAGCTGCAGAACACAAACATGCACCGCTCGCTGTTAGCTAAGCGTACGCAAAGTTAGCTCGACATCTTTAGCGTAGTTAGTCGACAAAAATAATGGAAACCAAAACAAACCAAACCCAAAGCACAGTACTTCATGGTCAAGCACATGGACACTTCCGATCGGAGTTTCTAGTGGGTCCGTTTCTTTTTCAGCCATTTTCGGCAATACTTGCCTTGCTTTACAAATTCATACCTCGGAGACCTGTCGTGCCAAGAGTCTCGCGCTCTGGTTTTAACCAATACATGTAGTGGTTAACTATATAAGAGAGTAAGGAATAAAGTCTCCTCCACAAAACCTGAGCCCCCGAGTAAGTGGTGTACCTTGTCGAGTAGCTACTCAGTACCCCCGGGAGACTTGCGCGATTCCTGGCGGATAGTTCCATAGCTCAGCCTCTTTTCGCCTATATTTACAGGCCTTGATCCGAGGAGAGATTACAGAGAATGAGGGGTCGCCCGCCACCGTACGCGGGGCGACAATATTGCAGGACCAGGCTGTGCGGGGTCGTCGGGCATAATAGAGCTGGATAGCGCCATAGCCGTCCTAACGACCTCCTTATGGACAAGAGTCTCGAGACCTCTCATAGTCGTTCTAGCCGCAATGTACCTACTCAACGTCCGCGACCGGGTCCTTGAACCCTTCCTGGGCTCGAATAGACCACCTAAAGGGTACGCAATCCTCTCACACACTTGGGGCATGTATGAAGCCAGATTCGAGGATTTCCCCGTCAGGATGCCATTCTTCGGCGAGCAGGGCTTGCCGCTACAGGCACATCCTGCTGCGAGCGAGCCACCCCTTCTGCCTGGACCAGGTCACGCAAAGATCGACAACTGCTGCAAGCAGGCCAAGCTCGATGGCTTCACTCATGTTTGGATTGATACTTGCTGCATCGACAAGAGGAGCAGTGCCGAGCTTTCCGAAGCCATCAATTCCATGTTCGCCTGGTACGAACAAGCCACCATCTGCTACATCTATCTAGACGACGTTGAGCCCAAAGCCCCTGGAGGATACCCTCTGTTTTCAAGGTGTCCAGCCCTGCCAGCGCCTGAGAAAAAGGTTCCCGACAATATCTCGCCCCGTGGGTGGAAGACTCCCGCAGCCAACGGCTATGATGAATTGGAAGCCGAATGGCTCTGGCCCACACCTGGCCAGCAAGACAGAAATGTCAACACGGAATACCCCGGAAACGTCCCGTTGATGAACATTATCGAGCGGGGCGCGACCCAAAAGGTTTTGACGCCAGCACAACGCGACGCAATCAAAAACTCTCGGTGGTTCACCCGGGGTTGGACTTTGCAGGTTCGAGGTTGCCCAGAACTTCTAGGTTAGTCTATGAGTAAAGCTGAATTTCGTTTAGGAACTTCTTGCACCCGGCTGCCTCGCAATTTTCGACGCGAGTTGGACCCTTGTTGGCTACTCGATAAACCTTGCGCCTTGGTGCAACAGTCTCAGATATATACGGAACACATCAGAACAGATTGCTTCGTGGCCAGTGCCATGCCTTACGCAATTACTAGCCGACCGCCTATGTATCAATTCCAAGTATCTTTGGAACAGTGATATTCGCGGTGCCACAGTAGCCACTCGGATGGCTTTGGTGGCCAATCGTCGAACAACCCGCGAGGAGGACATGGCATACTGTTTGCTTGGGATCTTCGAGGTCAATATGGCTCTGCTGTATGGCGAAGGTCAGAAATCCTTTCGCCGGCTTCAAGAAGAGATCATCAAAATATCAACTGATCAATCAATATTCGCATTCGGCCTCTCCGAGTGCCATGAGGCGATGGAAGCGACACGTTTGGTCAAGAATTCAGATGTCACCGGTCGATCGTGCTTGGCAGCGACTCCGACAGACTTTGCGGCACCTGAAGTCGTGTCACTGATCAGAAATCCGGAGCCGGGTGCTCAAGAGCACTACTACTCTACAAACCGAGGCATATTCATCAGTCTCCCTATGCTGGAACTGCCTTCAGGCGAATGGCTAGCCAAACTAAATCATGGGGAGGCTTGTCTTATCCTTCGACCAAACCACAACCAGGATAACGTCTACTCTCGTCGTCATACGTCCGGCATTGAACAACTCCCGTCAATGTATTTCGACCCTGAGCAAAACACCCATATTGTTCACCGCAACATCTACCTCTCTTGTGAGCGTACCGAGAGCCCTTGGCTCTACCCGAAGCTCAGGCTCACTTCCGCTTTTCGCAAGACATTCACTCTCCGTGCGACCTATCCCACGTTTGGCCACCTTCCAGCTGGCCACCCACACCGCATAACACCATCCCGCACTTTGCAGGATGGGAGTCCAAATCCCTGTGCTGATTGTGACGAGATATTCCTCGACATGGTCGACAGACAGGGGCTCCCGTTTGCGCTCCATGTCTCCATCCACAGAGCAGCACCGCCAAGCAAAGGCATATCGCAGACCGACTTCGCACTCGCTGACTTTGATGAAGTCTCACAATGTCAATCCGGGTCATGGTGGGCATGCCTAAGCGTGTGCCGGGGTCGCAAAGATCACAGCATGGCCGAGCTCATGCTAAATGCGAACCCTCTGAGGCATGGGGATACTACCGCCAAACCGAGATTCCCCACAAGCGACTCAATCAGATGGAAACGTTGCACAGCAGCACGAGGCTACGAGACTGGTGGCAACACAATCCACCTGACACAGCACCCCGGGGACATTTCCTCGAGGGAGGGAGGTATATGGAGGCTACAGGTCACGTCATCCATTAGCGGGTCAACATTTGCTGACTGGGATGTTGTTAGAAGCGGTGGAAATAAGTGGGACGAGGAAGCATGGTGGCGTACATAATGGAGTGTACAATAGAGTGCACAAGTGGCAGCTGGCACCAGATAGATGCTTCCTTGGCACCTTAGTAGGGGTATATAAAAAAAAAAGGATATCTAGAAGTACCGGATATAGAGTGCTTTATAGATAGATATAACAAGCAGTTAGTACCCTGTTTTACAACAATGTGCTATCGCCGTAGTTTGTTCATCGGGACTGAGGGGTGGTCAGGTGAGGGGATCTTGAGGAGAAGTCATTTTTGGAGCGGACACGCGTGGCTAGACAATGACAACAGTGACTTGAAGTGAATACACAAATACACCTACCATGACCCGATGAACAGGCGTGTAAAAGACTTTATATGTAAATGTAAATAAGGAAATCACCCTGCAAGCATGTATGTAGAAGCTTGTTCAACTGGTATCAAACCTTCTGCCACGTCAAAGCTTGCTTGTGATTTGATGAGGTCACATCAGGACGCGTAATGTTTTGTTTTTTAAGAGAATGGTGAACTCCCCGGCTACAGAATAAGACTCATTCTAGCTATGGCGCGGCAAGGGTATCATTGCGTTGCAGAAATAATAAAATATGCCCGGTCGAAAAACAATCTGCTAACATACTCTGCTTCTCTTTCTCTCCTCTCTCAGATCTAAAATGACCAGCTCGGCTCGTCAAGTGGATCCTCTGACGGAGACGTGATCCTGCGCTGCTTCCGCTTGCCCACGACGACAACTTCCTCGGCCGAGCCCGCGAGTGCCGCAACCTCCCGAGGGGGTGGCGCGGGCAAAGTCCCGCCGTTGCGGCGATGGTTCGCATCCTCGTCTTCGTCGCGATGTCCCAACGGCGGAGTGTCGTCGCGGTCAACAAGAAAGCGCGCCTCTTCGTCATCCTCATCGCGCTCCCCGTCTCTGGCCTGGTCGACTGCGCCGTAGCCGAGCCAGGCCGGCCGTCTCAGCCACCGTGAAGCGCCCTTGCTTGTGCTTCTGTCAACTCCAATCGCTGCTCCCGCTTCTGCGTCGTCGTCGTCGTCGTCATCTTCGGTACCACGTCGAGTCCACCCGCCAAGAGAAGGCAACGTCACCGCCGGCAGCGCAGGAAACCTCCATCGCCTCGTCGATGCGGCCGCGTCGCGAGCCGACTGGAGCCACGGGACTTCCGGCGTATCTCGTGGCCGCAGGTGGTGTCCGCAGCCCGGACAGTCCCCGGGGACGACCTGCCAGGCGACCCAGCGCGTCAGCTCGGGCAGCGCAAGGCCGTGGGAGAGGCCGCGTACCGCAAAGTAGATGTGCGTGAGCGTGCTGGCGAGCAGCGGCATGGTGCCGTAGGCGGCGAGCATGGCAAGCTGGGCACTTAGGTGGCTGGACCCGAGCCATGTGTAGACTAGGACCGTCAGGATTGCGGCGGCAAGACCCATGTCGGCGAGGAAGACGAGGAACGGGAAGCGCTCGTGCACGTTGACGATCGCAGAGGCCGTGGCATTGCTGCCGTGTTGTTGGCTGTCTTGGTGGTCGTCGTCGATTGCGTCGCTCGGGGGCACGAAGCCAGCTTCTTCGCTGGGTAGGAGTGGCTGTCGCTCATTGTTTTCGCGCTCCCCGTCGTGACTGACAGTCGTGGTGCCGGCGTGCCTGCTACGACGGCGGAGGATAAAGAGCGAGAAGCCGGCCGAGAAGGCGAGCGGGACGAGACCGGTCGCAGGCACAGCCGATCGCGAAAGGATGCCGTGTGTGAGGAGGAGGGGAAATGCCGGGACGAAGCTAACGACAGCGACAACGCGCAGCCCCTGAGGCGCCATGCTCGGTCGTGTCAACACGGCTGAGTGAAGACGGCGGTGGTGGTCTGTTGCGCCACTGTGAGAGTCGACGCGATGACCAGTGCGGAAGAAGCTGATCGTGACAACGAGGAGGGGCCTGCTGTGAGGATGAGGGGACTCGGTGGTTGCACTTGCACGACTCTCAACTCTGTCGGGTCAGGGAGTGGTCCTTGCGTGAGGGGTTTCGCGACTTCTGAGCAGGATCCCTGACACCACTGATAAGCAGGGCTGGTCGTTTCAGGGTCTAGGGGAGGGGAGGGGCCAGGGTTATTCCTCTTCTTCTTCTTCTTCTTCTTCAGCGTGCGATTGATAGTGAACGGCCCCGCCTCTTAGCAGAGAGCATGCCCAAGCAGTGTGGACCACGCCCAACGTGGCACAAGGCGATTCTAGGCACCCATCTAGACTCTATCGAATGAATCCAAGGGTACGGCCTGTCAGTGTGTCCTGTCAGAGGTCCTGCCAAATCGTCAGTGGGGAATCGGAACCTCCATCGTGTAAGGCTTGTAATTCACGTGGGTATTTCTAGCAAGTCAATCTCTGGTGAGTCGGTAAATGATGAGTTAGTTTGTTCTTATGCCCAGAGCAACCGGTGTGCAATTGCGACGATGAACGTGCACAACTGTCGTATCTGGCAGGACTTTGTGCTGCGCATAAAAAACATCAGTTGTGATCACTAATGCACCAACACGGAGATTGTGCTCCTCAGCCGACACCATCGACGGTGAAAGACCAAGAGATTCGCCCATGAGCCAGAACGCTGGACGCTCGTTGACTAGTGTATCCCAATGCAGGACAAGATTGCGTGTCCACGATTCTGTGGAGGACCCGAGGCGGCGGCACATATGCGCAAGGGTTGCGAACCATGGCTTCGTGGCCTGAGATTAAGAGGCTTGCGTTCGGGTGGCACCAATGTAGACCCTACGACAGGATTCGTCAAGACTTGCACCACTCGATCCATGTGGTAATGTACGCATGCGACACCAGTCTGTTTCCCCATTTCACCACTCTCTATTCATCTCTGTCTATATCTGTTTCTCTCAGTGTTCCCAGCAACTGTGCAGCAACCCAGATGCATCTGGCTACTGTCTCTCTTGGCACAGCCTCTATCGGCAACTGCCAAAGTCGGCCTTACTGCCACCAGAAGTGGCGTTGGGCTTCTCTTGTTCACTGTACGTGGGGAGACAATGGCCGGGACTGTTTCTGCTGCGGAGCTTTGTTAATTACCACCGCGAACCGTGGCGGCACACTATAGAAACTAGCCTACTCAAGCAGCTACGCTTGCGCAGGAACAGCATCTAGCCCGGCGTCGACCCGCTGTGAGGCCCTCGTTCCGCTGCCTGGGAATGACTAGACATCCTGGCTCTCGCGCGTTCAGCTCCCCACCTCCGACGCCACAGCTGAGTCCATCAAGGCCGGCGTCCCAATCTGGTTGACGCCATCGGCCCAGGCGGAAGGCTAAACAACGTTTATCATTTCCACTGATCGCGACTCCAGTAGGGTTTGTTGTGATTGTGGTGGGACAGACAGCGTGATGTTCCTCACGTGTATCCTGTATAAGACAGCTGCCCATCCTCTCATGCATTTCCTATCCTCTGTCTGCATCCTACTACCAAACGTTCTCACGTCCACACACTCTTTAATCTAATCGAGATCACTCTTTACGTCTCGTCCTCCTAATCCATACTCTTCAACACGCCAACCAAGCCCACCATCTCCTCCCAACCCCACCACCGTCAAAATGAAGACCGCTGCCATCACCATCCTTGCCTCGGCCGCTCTGGCCGTTGCCAACAGGTACCCCGTCGTCGAGACCACCACATCCGTCTACTCTGCCACCACCACCGCCAGCTACCCCGTCAAGAGCGAGTATCCCGCCGAGGGCGAGTACCCCGAGGAGTACGACGAGGAATGCGAGGACGAGGACTACTACTCTACTTCCTCTGCCGAGATGTACTACCCTACTTCTTCCGCTGAGGTCTACTACCCTACCTCGACTACCGAGGCCTACTACGCTGCTTCCTCTTCCACAGAGGACTGCACTACCTCGTCGTCCGCCGAGTACTACTACCCTGCCTCGACCACTGAGGCTTACTACGCTGCTTCCTCTTCCACCGAGGACTGCACCACTTCCTCGTCCGCCGAGCTCTACTACCCGACTGCTTCCACCGAGATCTACTACCCAACCGCCTCGACTGAGGAGTACTACCCTGCCTCTTCGGCCACCGAGTCTTGCACTACCTCCGCGTCGACTTACGCCTATTACCCCACCGCCAACGTGTCCATCTCTTCCTCGACCTACCACGCCGCGTCTTCCAGCGCCTACGTGCCATACTCCTCGACCGTTACGGTCTACGAGTCGAGCAGCACCGCGCCCGTTTCCTCCTCCTCGGTTGCTCACAGCTCGAGCATGTCCAAGAGCCTGACTACCACCATCGTTATGCCCACCATCATCACGTCCACCATCGTCGCGCCCACCCCTACTCCTACTCCCACCTTCACCACCAGCACCACCTCCGTAGTTGTCACCCCCACCGTCACCCCTACTCTCATTCCCAACCCTCCGCCCCAGGCCGGTGCCGCCGCCACCAGCATGAGCATGCTCGCCATTTTCGCTGCTGCCGCCGCCTGCCTCCTGTAAAATCGTCAAACCTAGCACGGGTTCTCGACTTTTCACGGTGCCGAATCTAAAAATCTTCTTATGGGCGCTCCATGGATAGGGGTTTTACATTTTACCGACACACTTCACGGTGTTATCAATACTTCTTTCTATCTCTCCTATGAGGTAGTGACGCTAGTTTGTCACAGGCAGGTTGGCTGATTCCCTCTTCTCTCTCTCTGGATCTTCCCAGGCCAGAGCTGGGTCTCTTTTACGATTGGAGGACACAAAAGACAACGACGATGGAACGTTATGATTGCGATAGTTAACGTTAATTTCTAATGTGAACATTACCATTTTCCCCACAATGATTCAGCTTCGTTCTTCGTGGCCTTCACCTGTGATCCGTTTCTTCTCTGATTTCTTCCTGTTTTTTTTGTTTTTTTGCATGGTGACAGCTGGCTCGAGCAACGCCACATTTCTATCACACTTGTCCTCCTACGTTTGGTGATGAATTCAACCAGTGTGCCTGTATTTGTGCCGACTTGATCGGGTCGTCGATCACGCAGGAACAGAGCAAACCACAAGCGCACAGTGAAGTGGTCCAGAAACACTAACTACGGCCGTTAACCGCGAGCCACGCGCGGTGAGTCCACGGATTGAGAGGTCCGGCCAGCTACTATAATATTTCTTTGAAATTGACTTGCTGCTAGCCGCATGGACTACAACAGCCAACCAGGGTTCTTTTCTAATTTTGCGGTTTTTTTATTCACTGTAGCATAATTGAAAAATTGCCTCTTCTGAGCACGATTAGACCACACAGGGTTTCGCAGTAGACGATTGCATCTGGTCGTCAGCTTGGAATCTCTTAGGTTGAACATCCATGCACAGATGCCGATGTGCTGTATAAAAAGTTATTCGGGTATTTTTGTCGTGATGTCTAAGTTTGTCCCTGTTCAGAATACCCTTGCCTTTCATTCACCGCGGTCTGCATAATTGAAGATTTTGAGGGCTTGGGTGAAGAAAGTGTGAATTTGGGCAATGACACATATTCAAATGATGCTCGACGAATAACACTTATCTCGTTTCCGGGTGCTGACTGCACTCCTGTGTGAAAGGGAAGGGGGAGTGGCTACTTTTTGAATTGATCCGGGCCGCACGGAAGCCGCCGCGAATGCTTGCAAGCAAGCAAACATGACACTCTTTGGTCACATTAGGCAAAGAGCTCCCGGGTTGGTCAATGTTGCACTTTGAACCAGCGCGCATGTGCAGCTCCGCTGATGCTTGCAAGGGTGGCAATGTTGGTGATGGTGGTGATGACAGTTGGACCCCGGAAGCAAACATTCGTCGACAAATGCATTTGGGAGGACTCAGTTGGGCATTGTCGACGCGAGCCTCTTGCTAGCATAGACGCCTAACTATTAACTGTTAGTGTCATGATGGAATGGTACAAGCCCCCGGTCTTCGAGATGTCAGACGGCCTCCAAAGTGCACTCTTGGCCGATGCTTATCCTCCGCAGGCTCACCTCCGCTGCTTTGGCCCCCGTGGCAGTGCAGTTGCGAACAACAAATGTCCCAAATTTAGCCCGCACACCCTGCCGTGCGGCCGCCCTGTGGGTAATGTATAGGTAAGCATGGAACGGGTGAGACGGGCGGCGACAGAGAAATATCACCAGCCCCTTGTTATTGGCCAATGTGCTCCCTGTGCTTACATGCATGCTGCACATCAAAGTGCTTTATCAACGACACAGCCTGATGTGCCCGGCCGTGAGGCCCGTTATGGCACACTTGCCGCCTGACGTCGTCACCGACAAGACGATTGGCGGCGATTCGCCTTGTTGGTGACAAGTAGCAGTTTCGCTCCGCCGACACACAGTTCAGCGTCAATATAATTAATGTGAGATTGGCATAAGAGCAGCCCGCTTCCGTCCGCCTGGCAGCCTGAGCTGGCACGGAGTGACTGGTGAAAATCACACCTGCTAATAACCATTAATACAAGTCACGATGAGCAAAAAAGATAATAATGAAAAGGCCCCAAAGGCGCCCAAGGCTGCCGTCGTCATCCCCACTGGCCATCCCCGGGAGGGACTGTCGCCGTTCAAGTGGAAGATGATGATAATAGCAGCAATCATTCTCTCGTTTATCAATGGTACGTCTCGCTCGGGCCAACTTGGCTGGCTTCCAAACTCTGACACTATCCTCACTCATCCTTCTAGGCTACGATGTGTCCAACGTGGCCAACACGCAGGTGGCCATCTACGAAGCCTTTGGGCGGGTCGAGCTGCTCCCCTGGATTTCGCTGGCGTACTCGCTGGTCAACGCCGCGTGCATCCCGCTGTTCCGCCAGCTGACGCACATCTTTGAGCTCAAGACCATGGCCATTGTGGCAGTGGTCCTCATCATGGTGTCTGGAGCCCTCACAGGTGCTGCAACCAGCATGGAGGCCATCATCGTCGGTCGGGCGCTGCTGGGCGTCGGTGGCGCCCTCTCGTACCAGCTGATTCTGACGTACAATGTCATCTTTGCGCTGCCAGCAGAGCTGGGCCTCGTCCAGGCCATGGTCGGCGCCTGGTTCGCAATCGGCCTGCTCACGGGGCCCCTGATCGGCGGCGGCTTTACCGAGAATCCGGCCACGTCGTGGCGCTGGGCCTTCTACATTGTCATCGTCATGGGCGCTGTGGCTCTCGGCATCAACATTGTTGCGTACCCGCGGTTCCAGATGCCCGGCCCAAAGTCGACGGCGACGAGGCTGCGCGAGGTCGACTGGCTCGGCTGTGTGCTACACATGGCCACGCTCATCCTGCTGGGCTTCGCCACCATCGGCGGCGGCACGACCTGGCCCTGGGCTTCGGGCTCGGCTGTGGCCATCTACGTCGTCTTTGGCCTCGTGCTCGTGGCTTATGTCCTCCAGCAGGTCTTCAGCATCACCACCACTCCGGAGCGTCGCATCCTGCCCATCGCGGCCTTGACCGCACACCCTTCCGTGCTGCTTGTCACCGGCTGCACCATCTGCGCCGCCATGGCTTACGGTGTCACCCTCTACTACACGCCCCTCTACTTTGCCTTTACCCGAGGCGAGTCCCCCGTGTCGGCTGCTGTTCGCCTCCTACCCTTCATCGGCACCTTTATCGTCATGATATTCCTCGCGGGCGGGCTCCTGCCCAAGGTCCGCTACTACAAGGTATTCTATGTTGCTGGTTCCGTCCTGCTCCTTGTCGGCAGCGGCCTGTGGCAGCTCGTGCGCGCCGACACGTCTGAGTCGCTCGTCCTCGCCTTCGAGTCACTGATCGGGCTCGGCTGCGGCCTCATCTGGTCCCTCGGCATGCCCGTCGCGTCGGTCCTCCTGCCCAAGGCGATGCACTTTGACGTCGCCATGATCTGCAACCTCGCGCAGCTTGGCGCCGTTGCCGTCTCGCTCGCCATTGCGGGCGCCGTGTACCAGAACGTCGGGCGCGAGTTTGTCCGGACCGCCGTGTCGCGCGCAGGGGCCGGCGAGAGCCTCGGGGACGACCACGAGTACCTCGAGCTGCTGACGGGCGTCAACTCGGCGCTGATTGAGCGGTTCGCCGAGGCCGACCCGGATCTGGTGACTGCGGTCATAGAGGCCGTGACGGCCGTCATTGTTCGGCTGTTCTGGATTGTGTTTGCCGCCGGGCTAGTGTCGTTTGCTTGTGCCGCCCTGATGAGGTTTGAGGCGCTGGATTTTGTCCAGCAGGGTGGCAAGACGGGCGAGCCTGTGATGGATGGGGCGGCCGCCGAGGCGGCTGTGCCTAA
Organism: Microdochium nivale; assembly: GCA_026745475.1. NCBI lineage: Eukaryota > Fungi > Ascomycota > Sordariomycetes > Xylariales > Microdochiaceae > Microdochium > Microdochium nivale. The sequence goes on from JANTFD010000002.1 coordinate 3,955,520, forward strand.
GGCCGGCATCGATGGTGACGTCGGGATTGTGCTGCGAGATGATGAAGGTGGCCGCAATAGAGCGGGCTACTAGACTTGATCATTTGAACACTTCGACTCTCGCCGTTCCTCAGATCATTCCCAGCGACTAAAGAAATGATACGATGAGGACGGTGCGGCATCATGAATAAATGATCAGAGACTGTGCTGGTCGATTCGATAATACCATTTGTACCTTGCCCCACATCAGTTGGCATTTCAAAGGGCCCCATGGGATGGGCGACCATTTTTATTGTTCTGTCCTTGGAGGTCAATATGTAGAAGGCAGGCTTATATCTGGTGGAGCTGCAATCTCGCATTCTTATTGCACCCCGACTTGCTGGGTTCTCGGGCGACCCCGAAGCTGACGGGTAAGCGAGTGAGTCACCATGAATAATTCAGCGCGGGGATCCAAACAGGCAGTCAGACACAGCAGTGCCGAGCCCTCTGTTCTATATCAGGCGCTCCAAGAAAATAAGAGCCTTTGATCCACACGCTCGTTATGGCATCACCATTAGAATCGCTACCCAACGAGGTCCTCGACCTGATCATCGCAAATCTCATCGGCCACAATGTAGGCTCACTCCGCCCTAGCAGCCACGTCAAACATGACTCACTCGCCAAATTGTCGCAATGCTCGCGGCTCCTGAACCTTCGCCTAGAGTACGTCTTATATTGCACTACGGAAGCGCGTAGCCGAGCACTGCGATACGGCAGCTCCAGGGGCAATGTCGATGCGATCCGCAAGGTTTTCTTGCCCAGCAGCCACACGGTGGCCACACAACGGCCCGATGCAATCAGTCGACCTAGCGAAGACTTAGATGGAATTGAGGCAGAGATGGAGCACGACACCGTCTCGGCCCTCCAGCTGGCCCTGAAAGCAAGTCACTTTGAGGCATTCTGTCTGCTGCTCGAGTTTGGCGTCAGCGTCACACTGCAGAATCCCCACCATGGCGACCATGTTACGAGCATGAAAGAACATGTCAAGACTTTTGCAAAGAGACTTGCCGAGCCTCGTAACGTGCACTTTCTCGAGGCCTTTATCGACGCCCGAGCATCCACCCGAATATGTCATGACGGCAGCGCCGATGGGCATGAGTGCTGCAGCGAGACAGAGGCGGTCCTCGTCCAGCTGCCTCTCCCTGACGTTGTCCTCTGGGCCTCGCCTACGCTTCTGAACAAGCTCTTGGACAACGGTGCTCTGCTCAACGGGACAATCATCTCCAACAAGGCGCCGCAAGGCCCGGAACTGCCCATCAATCCTCTGGGCGCATCGATCCTCCGTGGGGACATGGAGATTTTCGAGCTTCTCGTTCGTCGGGGAGCACATCTGGATATGTCAGACGACGCAATGCGCAGCAAATTCCCGCGAGAGTGCACACATATTCCGGTCTTCCTTGCCGCTTGGCACATGGGCATCACTGGCCGGACTGAAATGCTCGACGCCTGCGTGAAGGTTGGCGGCGCCGACATCAACCGCCCGTGCCATATGCGTCGATGGGTGCCGCTGGTGGGCGAGATCACGGAGCAAGAGGCGCCACACATCTGCACCACACCGCTGCTCGTCTACCTCAACGCGGTCTCTAACTGGGACGTGCGATCCGAGCCTCCTCCATCTCCCCCCCACGGTGGTCGCCAGAAGCAACGACGACTGACTCCCTCCGAGGGCGTCAGCCACTTCCTCGATGCCCTCGGCGCCATCGCTGCCAGCCCCGTCACACCGCCCGTCCGGTACCACTGGTACATGCTCCGGAACAGGTCCATGATGACCCACTACCGCACGTACGGCATGGCCGTCCCTTTTCCTATTGAGGGCCTTCTCGATCGGTGGGGCGTAGACGCCCTCGCGCGGCCCGAGTTCTTCGCCACGGTCAGGGTCCTCGTCGAACATGGCGGTGCTGCAGACCCGGACGGGCTGGTGAGGCTGCTCGCCCGCGTCGACGGCCGGAACAAGACCTATGAGAATAAGAACACGACCAATCCGTCAGCATCAGTCGACAAGGAGGCTCTCTGGGATAATTTCCTACAACTCCTGGCACCGCACCTGAGCGCAATGAGTCAGACGAACAAGAACGCCCTGCTCCGCCGGGTCATTATCGACAAAGGCGGCCTTCGCCGGAGACCCATTGCCTACCCGCCTCGTCACGCTAGAGTCGAGAATCTCGGCCGGGCTAGCATCCGCGCCCTCGTCAGCGTGGGTGCCAACATCAACGCCCACGGGAGGCCCGACAGCGGCGACAGCCCTCCGACGACGCACACGGCCCACCGCGACGCTGCCGACAGGCGCGTGTGTCCCGCCACCACGCCGCTGCACCAGGTCATCCTGGACCTCGTCCGCACCACCGAGTTCGCCAGGAGCTACCTCCACGACCACCCGCCAGGCCACGACTGCCCGTACACCATGGGCGCGGCTGCGGCGTTTGGCGACTACCTGGCATTTCTGGTGAGTCTTGGGGCGGACCCGGAGCTCGAGGCTAAGCCGGTAATACCACAGTCCAGTCGCGACGAGCCCGAATACTCGTGGTACGTGTCGACGTGGGCGAGGATCCTGCAGGGCGAGGAGAAGAGCGCGCTCGGGGCGCTGCTGGTGCAGACCAGAGGCGGCAGGTCGCAGCATTCGGGCGGCACATTGGAGCAGGGCGTCGGGCGGATGATTTCTGCCATGCTGCAAAGCCGAATATCGGACAGCGATGGCTGTGATGGTGTGGTGGCGGCGCCGGCCGAGCGCTGGGACAGGTATCGGTCGTACCACACGCGCTGCCCTCAGGGGCCGTGTGCAGCCGAGGAGGACTGGTCTTGATAGGGTTTGTTGCTTCTTTCCGGGCTGAGCGAGCGGCGTGGGAGGTTCGCTGGCGTGTCGCAAACGCTCTGAATCCCGTTGTTGCTTTGTAGCTTGTGCCTCTTGAGCTCTGTCGTAGATTCAAAGTGAATTCCGGCGTAGCTTCTTGCCGCGGGATTCATGTAGATACGGGCACGGCGACCACCGTGTTCAGGAATGAAAGAGCATCATCCGCAGTTTAGAGTATCGGAAACCCTGGAACGTGCTTAGACTACGAATCATTTGAGTGGAAGAATGGGGATGCAAGACGGCGTAAAGAGGTCCCAGTGTGGCATTCAAAACGAACCCGAGATAGCTTCGTCAGGAATTCCGAATCCCGAGACAACTCGCAACATCTTGCTGGATCCAGCCTAGTCTGCAGCCACTTCAATTGCGGCTCAACCGTTGGTGTCGCATGAAGGCATCAAAGGTCAGCCCCTGAGTGGCCGTGGGCTTGCCGAGTGGTCGGTTCGGATGCTCCCTCGCATTCGTATCACTATCGGCTTGTTTATTCTATGGGGCAATACGGCTGAGGGGGCCAAAAGAAAAGGTGGCGCATTTTCGGCCATTTTTGTTGCTGTACTGGCGTTACGGAGTAGTGTGGAGGAGAAAATGCCGAAAATGCGCCACCTTTACTATGAACCCCTCGACTGCGCATGACTGCAGGAAGGTCGACTGCCAAGGCCCAGGTGGCGCCCTTTGATGGCTCGCTTGTACTTGTGTGCTATTGGTCTCGCGGTCTTCTTGTCATTCTTGCGACGTCCCTTTGTCGTACGTCCTTCCAGCACAAGCCCAGACCAGACAGCGGCCGAGATTCCATTCGACGACAACCCTCGCACGCCGACTCGTAATGGTCTCGACAATGCCAGTCTTGCCCGCGGTGGCTAACCCCTTGATTGATAGCGGGGACACTGACGGCGCCAGCACTGATGGCGGCAGCACTGCCAAGGTCATGCGCATAGAACAGAACGAGAAGGTGCTGATAGGGGGCGCCGATGATGGCGCAGGCTGCGACATGCATGAAAAGAACGACAGCGACAGCAACAAGAACACCGTCGATGTCGACGAGGCACAGCTCGAAGCTGGGAAGACAGCCAGATCATCTGTCGAGGACACGCCAGAAGATGAATCCAACAATGCTGCTGACGAAGACCCCTTCCTCGTCGACTGGGACGGCCCCGACGACCCCGAGAACCCGTACAACTGGCCCAGGTGGAAGAAGATGACCAACTGCGGGCTTGTGAGCGCCCTCACCTTTGTCATGCCCCTCGCCTCGTCCATCTTCGCCCCCGGTGTGCCGAGCCTCATGCGCGACTTCCACAGCAGCGACTCGCTCATGGCCGCCTTTGTCGTGTCCGTCTATGTCCTCGGCTTCGCATTTGGCCCTTTGCTATGGGCGCCCATGTCGGAGCTTTATGGCCGCGTATACGTCTACCACATTATCAATGTCCTCTTCATCTGCTTCGTCATCGGCTGTGCCCTCGCCCCATCCCTCCCGGCCCTCGTCGCCTTCCGCTTCCTGTCGGGCGCCGTCGGCGCATGCCCCTGACCAACGGCGGCGGTACCATTGCCGACCAGATCACCCAGGAGAAGCGCGCCATTGCCATGTCGGCCTTCAGCGTCGGCCCTCTGTTCGGCCCCATTATCGGGCCCGTCATCGGTGGCTTCGTGCAGGACGCAAGGGGCTGGCGCTGGGTCTTCTGGGTGCTCTGCATCATGCACGCCGTCGTCGCCATTGCCATGTTTGTCTTTATGCGCGAGAGCTACGCGCCCATCCTGCTCGAGCGCAAGGCCGCCAAGCTGCGCAAGGACACGGGCGACAGCAGATACACGTCCAAGCTAGACAGCGGGCTCGGCGGCGGCGCCATGTTCAAGCGCAGCATCGTGCGGCCTCTGAAGCTGCTCGTGTTCTCGCCCATCTGCACCGTCTTTGCCGTCTTTATGGCCATGGTCTACGGCTACCTGTACCTGCTCTTCACGTCGGTCGCCTTTGTCTTTCAGCAGTCGTACCGCTTCAGCACCAGCATGGTTGGCTTGGTGTACATTGGCCTCGGTGTCGGCTCACTGCTTGGCATGGCCTGGTTCGCAGCTGACAGCAACAAGGCCATGCAGACAGCCATGAAGGAGACGGGCCAGGCCAGGGTGAAGCCCGAGATCCGCCTCGCGCTGCTGCCGCACGGGACCATTATCCTGCCGGTGGGCTTTTTCATCTATGGCTGGACCGCGAACTACCAAACACACTGGATCGCGCCAGTCATCGGGCTGACTATTATCGGTATTGGTGAGTCACCCTTTCCTCTCTCTCTCTCTCTCTCCCTCTCTCCCTCTTCTTCAGGGCTGTCCAACTAACGCAAATCCCACCCTGACCAAGGCAACATCCTCTGCTTCATGACGGTCAGCATGTACCTCGTCGATGCGTACGAGCGCTACGCCGCATCTGCCCTCGCCGCCAACACAGTCTTCCGCTCTATTGCGGGCGCCGTCCTGCCCCTGTGCGCCATGGACATGTATCGCGCCCTTGGCCTTGGATGGGGCAACTCGCTTCTCGCCTTCATCGCCATCGCGTTCCTGCCCGTGCCTTTCCTTATCCTCAAGTTCGGCGAGAGGCTGCGGCTCAAGTTCAAGATGGAGAGCCTGTAGATGGTAGAGGTGAGAAGGGGGAAAGGCTGTCCAGCTTGCTTTGTGTATCTAAGAAATATACCCAAGAATTATACGTCTTCCACACTGGTGATATCTTGCGAGCAGAATTATCGTGTACAATATCTGCAGCAAACCTGACTAGTCCTAGCTGAGTAATCACAAGGCCTCATTCATTGACACATCTGTACCATTAAGCTAGCAGCTGAATACGTTTTAGGGCTTCCCCTTCTTAGATCAACTCTGAACGTTGAAACATGTGTGTAAGCGGGCTAATGTCAGCCTGAAGATGACTGACGCCCGGGTCACAAGGCACATCTCAAGGTAGCTTTGTTAGTAAAATCATACAATCTTCAAGCTGTGCCTCTAGTGCTTGGTGTTCTTGACTACCTAAGTCGGTAGTTATAATTACACCCTAGTGAGATGCTACTAGAGGCGCTGCTTGTCAACAGCGTGGGCTTTGCTAGAGAGTTGACAATGAGAATCGATTGCCAGTGCACATGGGCGGTATCTGAAGGCCAGTGCGGACGAGAAACTCTTTAAGTTCTTAGTCCTGGGCAGCTCGACCCAGCCGCATTCAGATTCACGCACTCAAAGTTTGAGCGATGCAGAGTGACACAAGAGCCAAATCAAAATTGAAAACGATGTCACAGAAACTACCAAGAATGGCCGCCCGCTGGCGGATATGGGTGCAAGGAACCCATTACAAGAACAAAATCCGATCCTTATTTTGCGCCGGTAATGACTGCGGTGTGACCCTCCCTAGGGTCCTGAGTGGCCACTTGTAGACCAAGAGAGGAAAATGAAAAAAATAAGTGCCAGCGACTGCCAGGTCAGTTGCTCGGTCCGTCCTTAAGCAAGAAGATCCGCCCCTTGAGCGGAAGGCACCCCAGCCTAAGCTCCGAGAGCATTCATTACCTGCGGAAGCTCGCTGTACGGCTGCTGGCGCGCGAGGGAGTCGACACGGGCCGCGATGGCTACGGTTGAGAACTCGCCCATGCGGCCGGTGTACTCAGCCTTTGTGTACGGCTTTGCGCGCCACCGAGCGTCCATGGGGTCCGAGAAGTCAGTCGTCTCGCTGTACCCAAAGTTGGCGAGCTGCGTGACGTTGAAGGCAGCCATCATGTCGTGGTCTTCGTGGATCAGGTTGTGGCAGTGGAACATGTAGACGCCGGTCCAGGGAATGTAGTGCGCCTCGACCGTCACTGTCTCGCCCTTGGCCAGCCACACGACATCCTTGAGGCCACGCGACTCGTATGGCATGACGGAGCGCCCACCCGAGCGCGAGAGGATGCGGAAGTCGACGAGGTGCAGATGGATCGGGTGCGTCCAACCTCCCGAGCCGTTCTCGAGCACCCATCGCTCGACCTTGCCGCGGGGCACGTTGGCCAGGATGCGGTTCTGCACGTCGGCGAAACCCACGCCGTTTATCAGCCACTGGCCGTTGGATCTGGCAAATTTGAAGAGATGGTCTACGGCCGTTGATGGCGGGGGGAAAGGGACAGTGCGCAGGCTTGCGGGGACGACCGAGTTGTCCTGAACTGCGGCCGAGCTCACAACAAACTTCATGACCTTGTTAGTGTTCAAGTAGTCCACGTCCGTCCCGACTCCACCGACGTCTTCGAGGTTGCGAAGCTCAATAGACTGGCCAGCATAGCCAGTGAAATCAAAGACAATCTCGTAGCGCTCGGCAACTGCCAGGTAGAGCGTGGTTGCGGTGACGGGGACTTCTAGCAGGCCTGCGTCAGAAGAAATGACCTTGAACGGAAGCTTTGTCCCCAAAGCCGTCGTCTTGGCAAAGTACAGGGCAAAGTTGCGCGACACGGCAGCGTCCAGCAGGCGGAAGCGGTATTTGCGAGGCTGCACATTCATAAACGGCCAGGGCTGGCCGTTGACGTGGTTGACGTCGCCCCACACGCTGTCCGTCTCACCGACGGTGCTCTTCAGGGTCCCATCGTTGTTGTAGAACTTGGAGGTCAGGACAAGGGGGATGTCGAACGTTCCGTAGCCCGATGGAAGCCCCAGGGACGCTTCAGCAGGGTCGTCCAAGATGTATGCGCCGGCAAGGCCAAAGTAGGCATTCTCGGCGGTCTGTCCATCCTCGCTGGTCAGTTCACTGGAAAATTATCTGTTGTGCTCGGCATGGCCAGAATTTGCCATACCTTATGAACAGCATGGTCGTGGTACCAGAGAAATCTTGCAGACTGGTAGTTGGGCCAGTAGTAATCCTAATCGAACCTGTTAGCAAGACTGATGTGACCCTTGGTTCAGCTCTGGCACCATCACCAACCTTGTATTGTCCCGGAAATGTGAGATCTAATAACACCACATCAGTATGCTGGCTCGACAATATGGTTTTCTCACTGCTGTTATTAGAGTATGCCTTACCCTCTGCCCAGCCATCGAACGGCGCCCGAGACGGCGACCCGTGGAGGTGCACCGACGTCTCGTCCGTGATGTTGTTGATCACCCGCACAATAGTCTCTGTGCCAATGGGGACAATGAATGTCGGGCCGGGTGCAATGCCATCATAGCCAATGAGCTTGGCCGGCTGCTTGCCGGGGTAAACCTGCTGCTGAAATTTTTGAATGACGACCTCGTAGTACCAGATGGGCTTGCCGTTGATGGGGTTCGTGAAGGTGCTGTCGAAATCTTTAGTTTGAGGGATCTGGGCACGGTAGGGCTGACACAACCAAATGATACTCACCGGAAAGGTTGCTTCTGGGGAGGGATCGGCAGAGGATTTTGGTAGATCTGGTTATACACTGGGCTTTCCCAGTCTTTGGCGATGATAGGGGCGGCCAGAAACGCGGCAGCAAGCAACTTGATCAGACGAGAAGCCATGGTGAATGATATTCGGTGAGGAGGTGGTGTGCCTGGTCTGACCGACCCCTCTTTCTATTTGTACGAGGAAGGAAAGCATCGTGTCTTTATACTTGTGCAAGACGCCGATGCAAAGCTAACGCAGTGGCAAGAAAGAACTCGACGCTCTATTCCAGACCCAGCCTTGTCCACTTGGAGCGACCATGTCCTCTTCAGCAGGCGCTTAAGCGAGGACCGGTGTGAGCTGACATTTCGGAGAACTAGGGCGGCCCATTAGGACATCTCTATTCGCGTCAGCATTCACTTTAGCATATACCTTTGTGGAGTAGGAATATTGTGCCGGCATCAGACGCCACATGGCAAGCATGCCCGCCAGAATATTGCTTTTCTCTCCCCACCTCGAAGAGGCGCACCAAGCCCATACTTTGCTTATATTGTCTGTTCGAATCGACCATGACCCTCAAATATGGCGGTCGCTTGGAGGCCTGCAGAGTCCAGATAGACTATTTGTTTCACTAGTGGCGAACGGGAACATCCGCGACCTTGACCCTTGCTCGGAACGCAGTGAAGCCGTCAGCTGATAGGGCAAAGCGAGCTGTGGCGCCCGCGCAAATGGCGGCCTGGGCCATTGTTAAGACACGCTGCAGAGTGACTGCCGGTGCTAAACTAGAGTATAGTGCAAAGGGACAATATAGGGCACAGAAAGCGGCAAGTGGAAAGCGAGAAAATCAGTGCTACACCAGGAGGACACATGTTCTGCTTCTTGTCACGTCAGGTTGGCATCTACAATAACTGACTCTGGCCGTGAGAGTAAGACCGCCTGCTCGACAGTGAGCCATGTGCACGACACAATTGGGAGGTCTGCACAAGTTTTTGGACCCCCTGAATCCAGCTGAATGCCAAGATGCTAGCCCTGACGCCGAAAGCTTTTGGGGTCCATTTATCTTCTCCGTGACTACCGAGCTTGCCGCTTCCATTTGCGAACAACAAGGCGGGAAGCCGCCTCACATGGGCTTGCCGCTTGCACTGCACTCGCTGATGAACATTCTGGCCAGTAGAAGCACTTAGCGTGGGTGGTGGGTAGTCTTCATGACTCAGGACCAGCTGCGTTGCTCGGCGTGGCAGTCGAAGCAACTACCCCAGAAAGCATCGGAGCCAAGCACAACAGAGTTAACCCGACTCGAGACCTGGGTTCACAAGAACCCCAAGACCGGCTATCGACTCAGTGATTCGCAGTAGTTTCCGATCGTATAAAGACGATCAAGGGCAATAATTGACCGCCGGGCATAACACACGAAGCATAATTTTTAGGTATGGGGTGGCTTTATACGGAATAGTATCCATGGCAGTTTGCCCCCACCTACCGCCCGTCGCGCGCCTGGCAGGTTCATATTGACAAACAATGGCGTTTGACAATGTAACATCGTGCCTCAGCCGCCTCGCTTGCCACCTTGCTTGACCGGCCTTTCCCACCAGGGTGTTAATTCAGCCATGGACCAGACCGCCGAGCACGAACTAGTCCTTCCCGCCCAGCCTATGGATACGGAGCCAAGAGCTGCACGACCGGGGAGTTGGATGCAAGTGACCTTCAGCCCCTGTAGGCAGCCGCCCGATCCCGATGTGCGCCGCCCGGAGCAAGGGATATCTCCATCGCGATTGGGTCACTAGAAGAACTCGGCGTGGGGTTGTGGGATGCATTGGTACCACTCCAGTATTGCGTGCGTGCGAACTCCATGCTTCTGGGTCCTTCCCCGGGGGCCTGGACAGATTCGTATTCTCCGTGCCCACTTGTTGATGCTTGTTTCGGTCAACAAGCTTCACACAAGCATATGGACGCCCAGATTAGCTAGCCAAGACCAGCTGAGTATCTACGCAGCTGGGCTTTCTTGCTTCTAGACCACATGCTGGTGGTAGACCTGCGCGGAATCACTTTCAAGGGGACTCTCGTCGGGTAGTCGCGGATGATGGCTTACATGGATGGACCAAAGTTCCTTGAAAGCCTAGTCTGGTGACTTTTTTCTCTGTTAGTCGTGCGCTCGTCATGACAGGGTTGTCTCTACAACGACTAGAGAAGTGCCTTGCACTTCTCGCCCACACGCCCATCAACTTCCGACACGAAACCAAGACGCCTCGACACGAGCTCGGCAACCTCCTGCGCGACACCCCAGCTGATCTCGAAGCCACGGCCGCCGGCGCCATATGCATGTACGATAGGCAGACCTGCATCCTGCAGCTGGCTTCCGACAGTCTTGCTGCTGTGGCCCCCAACGCCACCAGCACTTGGGATGTCGGCGCTGACATGCTCCTGGCACTCAACCCGCATGCCGCCGCGGCGCGTAGGACGCCGGCCGACAATATCCGCAATCACGCACAGAGGTTCCCTGCCACCCCCCTCAGCCTCTTCAGTCCTAGCCAGCAGACCAGGCTGCAGCTTCTGCGCCCCCTGAAGCAGCCTTTCCCGAGCTGCTCGCGATGGCGCCAGATCCCAGCTGCCTGGCTCCTTTGTCCCGCCAATGACTGTCCCGCCGCCGAGAAAGCGCGGGATCACAAAGCTCCACGTGCCGTCGGCGTTTTGGCGCGTGATGGTCTCAGTGATGCCAGTCAGATTCGTCAGAACCGTCTGTCCTATAGATGAACGAGCGCCGCCGCCAAGATACGTGGCGGCCAGGTCTTGTCAGCCGAGTTCCTTTCTTGCTCCAAGAGCTGAATGTGATTGAGACTGTGGCGATGTCAAGTGATATGGCGACGAGCAAGGGTGACTGGACGGAAAGTAGAGAGACAAGGGCCTTTACCTCTTGTGGGAAAGCAGCCCGGATCGCCAAAGCCGGCACCGCTGGCGTTGACAACCAGCCGCACGTTCTCGCACACTGCAGAGGCGTCGGCCTCGCTGGCGAGCTGCCTCGCAACCGTCTTTCCTCCTCGCAGCAGGAACTTCCTAAGCAGGTTCGCGCAGTACAGTGGCGAGTTGATACAGTACGTGTCGTATTCGAACCCGACCTTCACTCCCTCTGGAACCTCGCTGACGGGCAGCTGCCGGTATCCAGATAGTCCAGACTCTCGCAAGAATGACTCGGCCGTCTGCTTGACGTACGCGTCAGGCGGTGTTTCGAGATACTCGCGGCCCCGGAGCCTCGTGATGCCGATCCACGGCTCGCTCGCGGCCTGGCGCCCGAGCTCCTCGCAGGTGTGCTTCAACCACGCCGCCTCGCGTGCCAGCTGCCCGTCGCCGTTGACGGGAATCGGCCGGACGTGCGCGCCGGCCCACATGGACGCATAATCGGCGCTCGTGCCTGTCGGGGCGCCAGCGACTGCGTGCGGCCACTCGCGGGCCACGATGACAACGTCGTGGGTGCGGCCGAGGGCGGACTGGATGCTCAGCGCGCTTGTGAGGCCGATGATGCCAGCCCTTAGGGGGTCGTCATGGTCAGCATTGATAGATTCTCAGAAGAAGTGCGTCGTAGTACCTACGTCTTTCAGACACTCACCCTATGACGGCGATAGCCGACCGCGGCAACACATCAGTGCTGTTGTCAATTGCCATGGTCGAATCGGAAGGGGATTCCTCTAGTTCTGAGTAATGTTCTCTGGAAACAAAGCAAGGTCGCAAGTGGGAAACCGCCAATGTCTAAGGGCAAGAGCTGACACGCCGCTGTTGTCGCGGACAGTTGGCGGTGGCGGGGCCGAGATCGGCGGGCGATGCCGCTCCGGACCGGCGACGGCATGACTAAGCGTAAACACGAGACAGTCAGGACGGCGTGCTTCTCGACACCGCTGTCTCTTTCTATTCGATCTGTCGTTAGATTTTGCCTGTGTTAACAAGTCTGTGCTCAAACCCGCAATGCCCCGGTCTCCGGTGTTTTCCGAAATTTCAACGGGAGCATCGTACGTTGCTGGTGTGATGTATGGCCCAACGAGGGCACAATCAAGCTGATGGACCTATTTATTCAAGGGGATCATCCGAAGTATCATCTGATGCTCGCTTGAACTGCTGTCACGCTGTCCTTGATTCCAATTTCATCTCAAGGCGCATACACACCATTTCTCCACCCCAAAAGATCATCAGCCAACCATACCTAAACATATTCAACGCCAAAGATTCGGTCAATCGCCATGACTTGTGTCAAACCGGCACCTAAGAACCCTGAAAATGCGTGCTCGGGTAGTTGCTTGCGCAGTGGACGTGCATGCCAATCGCAATCAGGCAACTCGGGCAGTTCACCACACACGGCAGCACGCCACCAGATTGAAGACTCACCAGTAACTGGTACGCAAGAGCGTTTTCGAAACTTGCGTCCATCGACGCCGAGCCAATGTGATGCATCACGAGCGCACTCAACGCAGCAGAGGCGCCGACCTAGGATCATTCACGGGCATGTACCCGACAAAACTCGAATTATTGAAAATCTGTCAAGCTAGCGAGTCGTAACCCTTACGTCGTGTGCAATGGCAAACACATTCTTTACGCAAAATCATCACACCCCAAAGACATACCCATATTAGCTAAAAACCGCCACACTTTGGGAAAGAAGCAATAAAGCTACAAACTATATCAATTTCGTGGGCAGCAGCGAGAGCAGAGAGTACCCCAATAATTAGAATAATGAAGCCGAGGGAGTGTTTTTTGAATATATACTGAAGCTCCTACAAATAACCTCAAATACCAAATGATAACACATATTTCTGGAATTCGAAATAAACACGGCACATTGCCACACCATTTTTCTTAATCGCCAGCTTTACGGGCATGACGAGTATTTTTCTGATAGCATATTATTCGACATACTTCAGCTTACGCAATAGCCCAGCAAACTTGCTAGTATTCCGGAGATGTAGAATATCCAGGCTTCAACGCACAATGAGGATACTGATTGACTGTTCAAAAAGGTAATTGCCTTAGGGCGATCAGACAGACTGGACGAAGAGTTTCCAACACACCCGCAATTGTTACTCGGCCGACAGATCATACGTCACGACTTGCATCAGGATTTCTCGCAGAATGTCGGAAGGGAACATCCGAAACGCATGGGATAGTTTGCTGTAAGAGTCCAAGCCCTGAGCCCCAAGCAAGCTCCCAGGGCTATCAATCGTATCGTATTGTAAAAGTCTTGCTTTGGATGATGGCTTTGTCGCTGCGATCGTCCGCGAGGCTCGCACTCCCTACAGTGACATCGTGTGTCACAACTCCTAGTATTCGATCCAGGTCGTCGCTTTTTTGACCCGTGGCATCATTGATCGGGTACAGCTTCACGACTTGAGGGGACATGTCTCCCTCGCCCCTCCTCTGCTTGGAGCCTTCTCTTCTGTTCCTTGTCGTGCTGCGCCTCGTGTTGGCTGCGGCGTCCTCATCATCGTCGTCGCCAAAGCGCTGGTACCCGTCGTGGCGAGTGATCTCGTCGTCGTCGCTGTGCACCGTGTTCGTCCTGTGCTGCAGTTTCGGCTGGCCCCTGTATTGGTTGAATCCGCGAAACGTGCTGTCCCTGGAGCCCGGACCGTACCGCGAGTGGTCCTCCAGGTCGTAGTTGGGCTTCGGCTGTTCGGAGGCCCGGTCTGCCCCCGAAATGGCTCCGACAATGGACCCGAGGCCAAAGTGCGAGCAGAACTTGTTGGTTGTAGGCATCGAGCCGCAGATGATGAAGAGATTTGCTTCGACGCACACCCACACGCTCGGCGCCCCAATGTCCCACGTCTGATCCTTGGTGGTGAGCATCGGAAAGAGATAAAACAGTCGGACAAACGAGGTGATGATGGTCCTGTAGTCAGTCAGTTAATATTCTGCACGGGGGGAACCGCAGTGTTCCAGAGGGGTCTCCACATACATCGATGCGATGAGGAACACAATTACGTATCCAAGCTTGAGCTTCCGCCTCATGTTAAGCCCGATCACCATCTTGAACGGCAGCGCGAAGCAAATGAGATCCGTAAGGATGTTTGCTGCCGCTGTCACGATATAAAGCGGCGGTGTGAAGATGCACTTGCCCTCATTCGCCGGCATATATACGTCCCATGCCTTGCTGAGAGGTCGACAGGGGAATACCAATATGCAGGTGCATGTCAGCGTGTAGACTGCGATCAGACCGATGGACGCCCAGACGATTTTGCGGAACTTGGGCTCTGGTGATATCTGCAGGTAGAAGGCCAGGAGCGACAATTTCGTAAACGATCCGCAGAGGGCGTACACGGGAGCGGAGGTGTAGAGACCCTGCGCGGGAGAAGTTTTGGAAACATGTTAGTTATTCACTTTTCGCGATGTAGGATGAGGCGTGTGAAGAAGCTTACCATCTGGAAAATCTCATACCTGTCCATTGTCATCTCCCAGCCGTGCATCATGTTGGCACCAACGATGATAAGCCCTATTTATCCGCAAGCACCGGTGTTAGCAGGACACAGCTGGACAATTCGCAGCCGTTAAAATGACTCCAGAGCGCCTGAGCACGTACACAGTGTCAAGGCTTGCGTCGCGACGGATGAAGCCTGCACGGCACATTAGCTCAAAATCCCATGCTGTGTTGTTTTGAGTCTCCTCCGAGATGACCTACCCAGCCAATGAACATGAATGCTACATCACCTGACGTTAGCTCAATATTCAAGTGGTCGTGAGTCAGACACACTTACCATCGTCGATAAGAAGGCCCTTCAAGAGAAATATCTTTGTGTAAAACCGCTGTGCCAGCGCCAGGAAGGCAAGCGTCCCGCCGACGCCACAAACCACGTAGTGCTCGAGGACGTAATTCCTCCGCGGATTGTTAAAGTCGACGACATAGCCCTCTGGCGGCTTCAGCAAAGTCACGACACCGTCGCTATTCGTGAAGGGCATTGTCTAGTCAGACAATCAGTCTGCTTGTTGACTGGCTCCCGTGTGCCACTGATGTTGAACATCAATATAATTGATGCGTGGAACTGGAAGCTAAGAAAATGACAGAAACGAGCCATCCGGTCGGAACTGAACCAGCTCCGCAGGCGCTAGAAGAATTGGGCGTGTCTGAGCTTCTCAGGCGCTACAGAAGGATGTTTGCATTGTTCGTGCTCTGGTGCTCCGCTCTCAATTAGCCGTTCGTGTCGTCGTGCCAGGATGGAAGTCAGGGATGTTGGGGTTTGTAGTAGCGGTAGGCATGTTTCCCTGATGGGGCAGTTCTTCTGATGATCTGCATCGAACCGAGATTTGATGTACTGGTACACGCTCAAACACCATCTCCGGCTGTTTGTATCATGTTGGATCCTCGAGCTCCGGAAAATCGGGACAATAATTCGTCACTCTGGGTGCTAGCCCAGTATTTCGTAGGGCGTGTGCGTGTCTGCTGGCAGAGTAAAGACCAGTAATATAAATCCAAATAGTCACCTTCATCCAATCCTTTTTATCTGGAATCATCAGCGGTGCTATATTTCCATACACGCGGAAAGTGGAATGCGTTTGAAGCCCACCAAGTCGGGCCTGCGTGACACTACACCCAAGACATTTGGTGATCCAAGACAGCGTTGAAGTAGTGGCCACCCTGTAAATTGATAAGCCCTGCAGGTAGTAACTAAATAGGGGACCAAACACAATCTTTTCCCGCATGCGGAGGAGCTGAATGCCCTCCATTTGCAGCCGATGGGAACGGCGTGTGGAAAACCTAGATGTTCGGCCATGCAAGTACCCTTGTTATAGTACAAGGGTCGGAAGCAGGGGACGAGGCGGCGAGCAAAATAAGCCAGACACCTCGCGGCCATTTCTCCACCAGGGCTATCCTATTTATTGTGCCCGCCGGCCCGCCGGAGCTCCAGCCGCTCCGGGATCATTTTTGTCTGTCATGCTCCGCCGTAAGGGCCAAACCTTATCAGGCCTGTGATGCTGCACTCGACTCGACTGCGTACGAATGGGAGGGCTTCTGACTCGTTGGTAAGGCAGGCTTGAGTCGCCGAGCTACTAGAACTGGCGGTGACCTGAAGTCAGCAAAGTCTGGGAACTCTGGTCGGCGACTCTTTGTCGGTGCCCAAGGACGAAAACGCAAAACAGCATTGAACAGCTACCTGACCACTTGGAATTACGAGGACGGCACGACGTTGCAAGGACAACACCTCGTGCGGCTGGACGGCCCTGGTCAGATCGTCTACGTAAGCACGCTGTTCGCCGTGGGCCCCTGTGGCCGGCAATGCTGGAGCAGCCTTGTTCCCCAGACGCTAAGGCTGTGTCGTTTCTCCTGCTGCTACCTTCATACGTACCTTGTAAGCATTAGCAACCGTCATATAACATCTGGCTCGTGCCCGTTTCAATTCGTCTGGCTCCTGCAGCATGAGCTGTGAATTTGCCAGTCTCTTTTCGCACTCTCAGCTACTGCTTGGTGTGTCAGCGCTCAAGTGCTTCCGTTGTGAACAGCCCAGTGCGCTCCTGCACGAAGAACCTTGTTTCCCTCAGAGGCGCATACACTTTTGAGATGAAGCACCAGTCAGGAGTCATCTTGGCGGCAATCGCGGCCCAAGCCACGATCACTGCGTGTTCCGCGCTCGCGCAGAGTCAGAGCAACGTATGCGTAAGTACCTCTCGGCAGCTCCGGATAGTCTCTGTCCAACCGCCCCTTCACATGCCGTAAATCCGCGATGAAGGCTCGACGAATCTAACGACCTGCGCGCATCCGTGCTCGACAGTGCAAAGCTCTCGCCCAGCACCCCAGCCTCACGAGCAAGGTGGCGTATCCCGACACTACGCTCTACGGCACCCGACTGACCTCCTACTGGTCTTCCAGTGCGGCCCTGGCCCCGTGGTGCATGGTCCTGCCCACTGCAACAGAAGAGGTCTCGGCCGTGATCTCTGTCCTAGGCCAGAACCAGTGTCCATTTGGTATCCGCAGTGGCGGACACTCGCAGTTTGCTGGGGCAAGTAGTGTCAAGGATGGAGTGACGATTGATCTCGGTAAGGCAAGCAAATGCTAGACAGTGGCCAAGGCGGCTGGTAAAAGGAACTACGCAGCAGATGCCTGAGTACTAGAGCTAGCTTTCCGCTCGAGCCAAGTCCCCCTTCACGCACTCTGTTCCAGTTCTGGCTAACGTATGCTCCACATTGTCGGTAGGCTTCTTTAACAGCACGACGTACGATGCCGAAAACAAGATAGCATCCATCAACCCCGGCGCCACCTGGCAGTCTGCCTACGACGCCCTTGAGCCTTTCGGCGTCAGCGTCCCCGGAGGTCGCGCAGGCATCGTAGGCGTTGCAGGCTTCACTCTGGGTGGAGGCTATTCATACTACTTCAACTCTCGCGGGTTTGCGACCGACAATGTCATCAACTTCGAGGTCGTCATAGGCGACGGGCAGGTCGTCAACGCCAATGCTGACGAGAATGCCGACTTGTGGCGTGCGCTCAAGGGCAGTTCCGGCAATCTGGGCGTCGTCACGAGGTTCGATATTCGTAAGTGTCACTCCGTATCTCCTTGACCACACCCGGAGCTTCTCGTGCTGACAGCACTTGGTTCGCTCTAGGCTCCATCGACTCGAACATGATCTGGGGTGGATTGACTGCTTACGCGCCAGCGTCCGCCGACGCCGTGTGGGAGGCTTTCGCCACTTTCGCCGACAGCATCGATCTCGAGCCAGCCAGCCAGACTATCGTCTACACCATTTACGCCGCCGGGCAGTTCTCGGTTCAATCCCTGCTCACCAACCATCTGGCCCTCGACGTGGCGCCCTCCTTTTCAAATTTCTTTGCCATCCCGAAGCTCTCCTCCACGACCAAGGTCCGCACCATTTCGGACCTCGCGAAGGAGCTCAGCGGTGGGCAGCCTATTGGCATCCATGCCAACTGGTTCGTCACGCAATTCAAGACGGACGTGGGCATCATTAAGTTCGTCGTCGACCAGCATGCCCTCATGATTGCCAAGCTCAACGCCCTCATCTCGTCCGGCGCGGAGTTGCAGACATTGTGTCAGTTCCAGCCCGTCTCTCCCTCGGCCGTCAGGCACGCTCAAAACCAGGGCGGTAATGTCATGGGACTCAACAACGCGGTACCCGAAGGTATATCGACGACAATGTTCCTCTTCACGGCACAGGTCGTCACCCCGGAGGACGAGGCCATCGTCATCGCGCATGCGATCGAGTTCATCGCCCAGATCGAGGACTTCGCCAAAAGCGAGGACAAGTATTTGGACTGGAAGTTCCTCAACTACGCGTACAAGACACAGGACCCTATCGCGTCGTATGGCACGGAGGCAGTTGCGGATATCAAAGCTGCTGCTGCCAAGTTTGACCCGCAGGGCGTGTTTCAGAAGTTGAGGAGCTCGGGGTTCAAGATTCCTGCTTGATCGTGGGTTGGTTCGATTTCGCCGAACGCTGCGTCATGCAAGTAAAATCTGTACAAGCATCATAGTTATCATCGTTACTTAGCATAGCATGACCCCCAAAAGAATAGTATGTAGGCTCGAACAGGCATTACGACAATGAGCGTGTTTTTCAAACCATTAGCATCTTTCCGTTCCTATGCCAAAGTCTACATTTGTTTGTTCTTTTCCTCCACATTATGATATGCATCGATTCATTCATACTGCTGGAAGCTCCTTTTTGCAATGCTCGACGCCCACAAATATACAGCGTTCCGATATCAGGATCCTTGGGCGCTAATTGCGTGATTGCTTCCAATCTAGACTGAGCCATCTTCGGCCAACAACAGAACTACCAATCACGATTTTCAGCCAAAGTCTGCGAATCATCATTGTCTCAAAGATGAAAGACAGTGCGCCCTGTTCTTCTCGTAATTCGTGATGGGGACTTGAGTGGATGACTAAAATCAGACCGTAGTCAACTCGCAAGCTACCCTTTGGAGGAAAGATCGAATACTGTCGATATTGAGGCTGCCTGTGCGGTACATGACTGGGTGGGCAAGATTAATCTATATCAACTGCCCGTGCATAAATCAACAGGTCTCTACGCATCTTCTACGCTACAAGCTGCTCACAGCTTCAACCACCAGCCACAGTGAAGCCTTGTATCGTTTATGACGCACATATTTTTCTAAGTAATACTAGTTCCGACGAGCTGCTTAAGGATGAACTTGCCTTTGAGTATACAACGGACCCTAAGATCCTCAATTCAGCCATCAAGGTCATCGTCATTTGCTTCGGCGACGTCAAATACAAACGTCATGGCTTCGAATCAAAAATCACTAAAAACAAATCTGTCCTTGTTAGAGCGCTGAAAGAAGCACCTCTGAATGATGATATCAGCTGTTTCGTCTCTGATCACGTCCAATCACAAACACGTGGTGAAATAGGATTATCAGACGTGTATCAAACTTAACACTCGGTAGACAATCACGTTACTAGAGAGTTATATCCATTCTCTTAATATCCATTGTCTTACGAGAAGCTCCTTGTCACTCACCGCCGGCGCCGTGAAAATCCATAGGCACTCTCGAGAAAAATGAATGGGTTATACACAGAGCGAACAGAATAGTAGTTATAATTCTCAACCCGAATTAGTAACGCGATCGTCAAAGATCGCTGACTGGAGGTTGTCGTTACATGCTCCTTCACTGACACTTTTAATATAGATCGCGATGGTGAATCAACTCGTGTTCAGAGGTGGAAAAACGTCAAGTTTGAGGGTAAATTTTAATTTTGACTCTGATGATGGAAGGGAGCAGTAAACCCAGTTCTTGTACCCCAGTGAGACATCCACATACAGCACAACTGATGAATTGATGGACAGCTCGTCTCAAGGAAGAATCTCGGGATGATAGATGCATATTCCCCAGAGGGAAACGCCTTTCGGCAGACAACACGGACGAGCAGATACATCGAGTCTACGTACCTAGTGCCAGCTTTTATAAATATATTTCCTGATGTGAGCGAACCCGCATTTTGATGGTTTAGTCGGTGTTTTGCTAGTAGGGGCGGTCACGGCTTCTCACCGTGCTATGTACACTTGAAAGCTCCCGGCTCTGAGATCCTTGGAGGCCTCTTGAGGAAGATCCCAGCCGCAACAATCTACCAGTTTCACAAGCAATTCTCGGAATAACTTGGACTTGCTTGACTTCTGTCCAAGAGGCGGCCTGACCCTGTAGAGACCGGGCAAGAAAAGCGGCGTTGCTCTCGTATTTCCTTTTTCATGAGTCTTCCATGCAAAATACATGTTCACGCTGACAGTCGCGCAATCAATCAAAAGAAAAACATCTATAGAAAGCAGGAGGCAATACCGGAAAGTCATAATAAATAGCGCGGCCTACATATAAGGCCAAGATTTTCCAGCACCACAACTGATACCCGCGATGATTAAGTCAGACAGAGCGACCGCGATGGTGCCGTCTTATACAAGAAGGCTCATGTTAACGACACCGAGCCGCAGCGTCGGAAGCCGAAGTCAGCGCCGGAGTTCGGGACTGCACGGGACAGCTGCAGTGCCGTCATAAGGGGAGTAAGGAAGACCTATCTCTGATCCGAGGCCAGGGCAAGCAATGCGGAGAAAGTTCCCTAGATGTGTGGAGTGGATAATTTTTTTTGGCACGTGGGGAAATACGGCGAACGACTCAAACAGGTAAGCCGGCCAGGCAATGAGAGCTTTCAGCACGGTATTTCCCGACGGGAATGCTGACTGGGTGATTGCTAATTGTGTGTGTTGGGGAGTGCAGTACCTAATAAGGTGCTCCGTATTTCGAGGCTGGATGACTGCGGAGTCGGACCGAATGCAAAAGTCTTGGTGTTCTTGGCAACCGTGCTCTTCACGTTGTGGCGCGGGCGATGATTTTGCTTAAACATGACGACCCCTGATTCAACACCCCAAATACTAGCTGAGCGCGTGCAGGCGTCCAGACCGCTATTCCTCAGCTCGGAACATGGGAATCTTGACAAGTACGGAAGTTCATTGGGCATTGACAGCTTCCGAGACAGTGTTGCTGATTTTTGGTCTGCTATGTGTCCAGTGTGAAGAGCCCGTAACGAGGAATGTGCCCGGCAGTGACAGACATACTTGTGTTACTCCGCATATATTCCGTAGATGCGGCATCAACGACGCCACACACACTTGTCGTCTTGCCTTAGTGTAGGCGGGCCAAGCGGCTCACTTGCAGGGGGCCCGGCAGATACAGGGTCGTTAGAGCACATCGCGTAGGTGCATTACTGCTAGAGCATGACTCAGGAGCCCAAACAAGAGTGCCCCAAGGCGACGATGAATCGCCTGTATTATTTCCTGGGTTATTTGCTGCATATCCCCTGGTTTCTCCAATTGTACCCGTGCACACTCTGAGTCATGTCATGGCCAGGTGGCCTTTAGAGGATGCCATCAGAGGGTACGTGCGACACTGGAATGAGAATGGGCAGCTTCTTCAAGTAGAGCTGCACTACATGCGGCGCGATGACCAGCTCATCAACTGGCGTTCCCAAAAGGCTAGGGCAGCACCAGCTCGAAAAGATGGTCTTTGTAATATTGTACGATTGACGATGGGCCCCTGTCAGTGGCTTCATTAGGGCGGTGTAGAAATGACACTGGGGGTTTACCATTGCTCCCCGAATACAGATATCACCAATGCCATAGTGAATACAGAAATAGTCAAGGAGAGGCTGAAAGCACAGATATAGCTAAACATCTGACCATATGATGTCTTTGAGGTTTGAGGCGCACAAGGTACAGAATGGACGTCTCCATTCCAACCGACCTCACGAGTCAGGGCACCCAAAGTTCGCTCCGCTGCGGCGTCCCCCCTGGGTTGACTTGGCCCAGCCACCAATAACGCCAAGGCAAACAAGCCTATCAGCTGGCAGAGATTCTCCAAATCGTCGGTAAATCCCCGGCATGGCTCTTGATAAACCGTTGTAGCTCCTCGGGCTTCCCAGGGTCTGTCTTACGTGGTGACATCCACAGCTGCCATCACATGCAGGCATGGGCCGACATGAGACACTGCTCCGTGGGGAACATCCCAGTATCCTCCGCACTCCCCAGGTTCTGCCCAGTGGGCCAGCGGGGAAGCCCGAAGGGCTGGGCTTTCGTCATGGACAGCCTCAGCGAGCACAGGCCTTGACCAACATGAGCCAGCGCCGAGAGATCTGCCGTATAAGACACCGCGGCCGCGTCGCATCCGACGTCCCGTGGTTCCCAGCACGCGAATAATTTGGCAGCAGTCCGCCTACACCCGCCCATCTCGACACTTCGTCTGACCAGCATCATGGGGAAGCCCGCCGTCTCCAATAAGGAGGCCAACACCAAGATTGTCGGCGCCGCCCTCGCCGAGGTGCTGCCCAATACAGACAAGTGGTGGTGGCAGCAGCCGCACCTGCTCGCGCTCAACCTCCGCCTCGCTGTGCTACTCTTGTCTAGTTCCGTGACCGGATACGATGGTGAGCAGCAACAGCCCGGACATGTGACTAATACTTGGTCGAGGAAATAACTGACTCTTTGATGTGTTCGCCCGTACAGGCTCCCTGATGAACGGCCTGCAGACGCTCCCCCAGTGGGCCAGCGACTTCGGCAATCCCCAGGGCACCAGGCTCGGCCTTGTTAACGCCGCAATGGTCATTGGTAACCTCATCGCTCAGTTTGGCGTTTCACAGCTCGCAGACAAGTTTGGCCGTCGCCTCCCCATTGCCATCGGTGCCTTGGGTACCGTCGTCTCCACCATTATCCAGATCTTCTCGGTCAACTACGGCATGTTTGTCGCCTCGAGAGGGCTGCTCGGCCTCTTCTCGGGCTTCATGCTCTCGCCCAGCGCCCTGCTCATTGCCGAGCTGGCGTACCCTACCCAGCGCGGAAAGGTCACCTCTGCATACTTTACGTATGTCTTCTTCCTGGCCAGCCTGCCCCATCATACATGCCACTGACACTACACTCTCTATCAGACTCTACTACCTCGGCGCCATCCTCGCCTCGTGGGTCACCTTCGGCACACAGGGTCTGGCCGGCTCCCTCGCGTGGAAGATTCCGACCATTTTTCAGGGCTTGCTACCTCTGATTCAGGTACTGCTGCTGTGGTTTGTCCCCGAGTCTCCCCGCTGGCAGGTTGCCCACGACCGCGTTACAGAGGCCCAGGCGACGCTGGCGCGTTACCACGACCCAACCCCCAACAGCGCCCTCGTGGGTCGCGAAATGTCCGAGATTGTCGAGTCGATCCGCATAGAGCAGGCCGCCAAGAATACGGGCTGGGGCGGCCTTATCGCAACACCTGGAAACCGCAAGCGCCTCGCCATCACTCTTATCGTTGGTGTCTTTGCCCAGTTCAACGGCATCGCCCTAACGAGCTACTATCTCACCAAAGTCCTTTCCTCGGTCGGCATAACCTCACCCTTTGACCAGAACCTCATCAACGGCATGCTTCAGATATTCAACTTTGGCGCTGCCCTCTCGGCTGCCTTCCTTGTCGACAGGCTCGGTCGAAGGACTATCTGGCTCACGTCGACTATCGGTATGCTTGTGTCATACGTCGGCTGGACAGCGTGCTCGGCCGTCAACAACGAAACCGGAAACGCGGGCGCCGGCATTGCCGTGGTTGTCTTCATCTTCGTTGTCTACTATTTCTATGACATCGCCTGGACGTAAGTCTAGCCTCCTCTTGCCGTGCTTTTTGAGTGCTTAGACACGTTCTATGGAAAATGCAAAACTAACGACTTTTATCACAGCCCTCTACTGATCGCTGTAAGTCCTACGTCGTCTTGAATGCAGCCGAGCCATTCTCAAATTCCAGTTTTCTATCCCAAATGCCGTTTTTCCAATTTCTTCTTGATTTCAAAATGGATGAGCTAACAAGATCTCACGAATATAGTACCCCGCTGAAATCTGGACCTACTCTTTGCGTGCAAAGGGCATGGCGGTCGAGATATTCTTCAACCAATGCTCGCTGCTCATCGCGCAGTTCGCTAACCCGGTCGGCATGGAGAACCTCGGATGGAAGTTCTACATTGTTTATGTGGCGATTCTCTGTGTCATCCTAGCTCTCGTTTACTTTTTGTTCCCCGAGACCAAGGGTCACTCGCTCGAGGAGATTGCCGTCATATTCGATGGCGATAGGGCCGAGACGTCTTTGGCGGCGGACAAGCGTCTCCAGGGCGTGGCTGCGGAGCACAAGGAGGATATAGCTTAGAGAAGTTTGATACGAGACTGATATGGCCCAGGGCTTTTTTCCGGAGGAGCAGGAGGTGTCCCTTGGAAACTACTTTAAGTTTGCGACAGCTTGCATGCCAGCCCCAGCATATAAGTGCTGTCCACACCCAGCTGTGTTCCTTGCATTCGCCTGTGACTTCAAAAATGATAAGGACATAGCCAGATCTTCGTAAGCAGCACAACAGATTTAGTCTTTGACTCAAGAACTGGCGTTAAGTGTTGATAACCTGAATGTAATGCGATAGTGTTGGTTTAGAGTATATGAAGCCTTTCGGTGAGTCGGCCCCAGTGAAGGGCCATGTATTTGTACACCCTACGCTCGAGGGACAGAAACGCGAAGTCATGAACTACAGCAATGACCGAAGATGGGGCTGTTGACGCGTCAGTATGGAGCTATGGAGAAGCTGAGAAATAAGCTAGACGGCGATGGTGCTTCTGCCCACGTCTAAGTGCGCTTGTCTTGAACGTAAGCTAACCAAATCTGCTGCTTCTTAGGCCAGAACAGACTTTGCGACTGCGAAATCCAGCCTTTAGTTTGTATCCACTGCACTGACTCAACGGCTCTCAAGCGGGAACATTCTCGTGACCAAAGAAAGTCGCGTTTGCTGATGCTTCGCTAATTTGGAGCATGATTGTGTTCGTAGCGTTGAGGTATACAAACTTTGGTGGGTTATGTTACTGTGACTGCTGCTAGTGTTATTTTCCATCTATCGCATTTTTAGCTCGCTGCTTTCCAACCCCCAAAAATCAGTGTCCAAGTTGCTCAAACGTAGCATTGCATATTAAGGCTCATCCACTCACTTGCTAATCCCATGTTGAATAGGGGACGAAGGCGCTGTGGTGCCCTCGCTGCACCACCTTGGATCTGGTTGAATGCAACCCCTAGGTTCATCTGGGCAGGCAGGGAGGCTTCTATCAATATGGATCATGACCCTCACGTGTTTCAAGAAGGGCAACCAAGAGTATCTCCGCGATTATGTCTAGATAGGTTGCGGTTGACAAGGACACACGGTATAATTGCGTGAGACTGCTACAAACCCTCAAACTTGTTCCTTCTGGCGACTCAAGTCAGCAGGGAAAAAAATCTGATACATGATGGCCGCCCCAAGCTCGGCAGCCTCGTGAGAATCCTGTCGCTAACCCTCAATGAGGGCGTCGTGGGCAGGACGTGCTACACGGCGGCGGATCTTAGTTTTGTTATGCTATCAGGATACTGCTGCCGAGGCGTCGCGCTGTGTGCTTAGCCGGACGTCTTGGAGTTTGGGGACCTATGCGGTGCTGCCGGGCCTATATAAATTCCAAATACGGCCTCGGCGAGTATACTGCGGAAGCAAGGATCGGAAGACAAAGGCAAGAGGCGGCCAGACGTGTTCGAGGGCCATCATGGGATGGTGCAGACGCGGGGGGACGGTGACGATCGGATGGTGACGGAGGACGTGATCAAGGTGCACGGCCTACCTAGTTCTGCTGAAACTGGGCTGCTGCAGATCGGAATCGACATGGAATACTCTAGCAACCCTCAAGACAAGCATAAAAAACGTCAGTCACTTGACAAACGGTCCTCGGGAAGGGAGAGTTGTCCTGCAGATTTCATTCCGAAATGAAGGTATGACCCTTTCCATCTGTTGGCCGGTTATACCAATATCGCGCAGCTGTCACTAATAACCACTGAAATGAGGGGTGCGAGGGAGAAACTGGCCTCGACTCAAGCGGGCTACTAATTTGCAAAGTGTATCAAATATTTCGAATACTTATATTACGCAGACAGCACGTTGGCCACTTCTGTCGTTTCCTTTTTCACTAAGGCAGTCGATACCTTGGACCCTTCACCCCAAAGCTTTCATGATCTTGCTCCTCTTGTTTACCCTCGCCAGGTACTTGGAGTACTCGATCTGCGCAACGGCGACGAGCACGAGCAGCTCCGCCGCGGACGCATCTAGCCCAGCCCGCCAGATTCTGATGACGCCGTGCTTCTGGCCCCCTTCGAGAGAAACCGACATGACGAGGCCGTCGCCGGGCGGTGCTGTTGACTCGCGCATCTCCCACGACCCGGCTCCAGCCATGGCTCCACCGGTATTCTTGCGACGCAACGTACACAGACTCCCGCCTGTGTATCCGCTGGCGTCAAACTCCTGCTCGTCGTTGTACAGCTTCAGTCCTTCTTCCTGTTCGGCTCTCTCGATCTCAATATATGGCTTAGTTGTGAAGATGTGGAAGTCAATCACTGCAAGTGCCGCTTCGTCTCCAGCTCCTGTTCCACTTTCCTTCTCACTCCTAGTGGTGCGCGTAACGACGCATTTACTCCCCCACGCTCCGAGCACAGACTGCCGTGTGACTTGCCACCGCGGCATCGCCTCCCCCGCCATGGCAACGACGCGCCGATGGCCATCTGGGACGGCGTTATAGTGCAACTCCATGACCGGACGCTCGCCGCTGCTCAGGCGCGGGTCCGAAGTCGCGTCTACGCGGGTGACGATTTTCTCCATCCACGCGGGCGGCATGATGAATGAAGAGATGAATGGGCGAGCTGCCGCCTGGGCAGTCTGTCGGAAGGGGTCGAAATACTGCGGGTACTGCTGGGTTGAGTTTAATGACAGTTGGGAAAGTGCTGATGCTGGGTAGTTGATTAGAGGCTATGGTTAGTGAGGATGGAGGTTATGTATTCTTATACGAAAATGACACTCTATCTAGGTACACGTATTTGCTGGAAAGCGGCCTCTCTCTTTGTTGTAAAACCCTACAGCTTGGCATATGTAAGCGCCGCAGGGTCAGTTTTTTTGATGCCAGGAACCCTGGACCAGCTGAACGTGAAAGTGTCGCGCACCTAATTACTACGTTAGCCCACTACATTAGTAGAGGGTACCTTCGCTTTTGCCTTAGTGGTAAAACGTGACAGAAAGTACAACGTAAGCCTTACTCCGTAACGAGAGTATACTGCTTTTCTTGGCATGAGCTACTACCACTCTGATCAAAGTCTTCTTGCGATCCAGTAATGAGTCCCAATCTCCTTTGCACCTGGCACTTGAAGACTGAACTGGTCTGACCATCTAGTAAATTATCTCGTCCGATTCGTCCGAGCCACCGTGCGTCAGCAAGGCTGGCGCCCAGCTGGACTTAGCTGTATTCAGGGGTCTGTCCCACTCTCCCCAACAAGGGGCTGACGTTGTGTTAATTTCCGTCCGAACTAATCCGAGCTCGTCCGAGAAATTCTCACAAAGATCTAACATCATCGCTGCGAAGTCGGATTTGTAGTCTATGCCGCTGGCAAGATGTTCCACCGCACGAACCCGTCCGAAGAAGACTGCATGCCGAAGGCTTTCGCTGCGGCGTCCATGGCAACACAGAAAATGGTGGCCGGGCGACACAAGCCGATGCGATTGGGCACAAAGAGCTGTCTTGAGTGCCGCCGTCGCAAGGTCCGGTGCATTGTCGCCACTGGAACGACACGCTGCCGGCAATGCTTACTGCACAAGGTCAGATGCATCTCCCAGGGGCCATCGCCGCCCGCAGGCGTTTTGGATCAGGAGCCGGACCAACTCGGTGGGCAGAGAAAGTTACAGCTGCCACTCAGTGAGTTCCCAAAGCTCAAGGCCATCTTTGACAGGCTTTCTTATCACGGCACTGGCGACGTCAGTAGTGCCAAACTTGGTCCAACACCAGCGGACGACTCAGTCCAGTTTTCACAATGGCTCGCGGCGGCGCTCGAGTCGCTTCTCTCGGATGAGCCGGACAAACTTTCGTCGCACCACTACGAATCGCCATCAGTGTTAGCCACGGGTAACAATGACACCAGTACAACCTCGGGCAATGGCGCCTTCGCTACCGCGCCCTTGCTACACTATCTCCGAACCACACTTGTCCCACCTCACCCCAATGAGCGCGCCCACTCTTCACCAGTAGCAGGAACAAGAGGCAGCTCGTGGCAAGGTCCTGCCAGGCGTGGATCCTGGTTATCGCTGGTTCCTGAACGAAACTTTTTGCAGAGTATCTTTATAATGACACAACCCTTTTGGTCTGTCTGGCCACTGTCCTCGCACTTTCCAGCCGATATTGTCCAGGCCTGTGCCTTTATGGGTGATGAGCTGCTCAGATGCACCGATGGCGGAGCTGCAAAACGCCTGGCCTGGCTCGCGCTATGCATATCGCAGCTACCGCGTGACTTCGGAGGTCACCATGGCTTTGCGCCCATGGGCCTTCGCCCGGCAGATTTGGTTGCCAATTTGCTCGACGCTTCTCGTGAGCTGGCAATGGCGTCAATCGAGCAGTCCTCAAACAGCAAGATCAACAGCCTCGACAGCCTCGAGGCATTGGTGATGCAGTACAAGTGCTTACTCAGTCAGGGCCGACCGCGTCAGGGGTGGAAGTGTGCACGAGCTGGTGTCGATAACGCCCTGCTTTTTGGTCTGCATAGGACCAAGACGGCTGTAAGTCTCAACGAACGAGAGCAAGGCATCTGGACAGCCCTGTGGCGGGCGGACCGTCAGATGGCGCTGTTTTTAGGTGTGCCATATTCGGTACCAGAACACTTTCTCGGAACGAATGAACGACATGGGAGCTCGCAACAACAGCAAGCGCCAGAAGACGACATTTTTGAGCTGACAATGATAATCTGTGGCCATATCGTTGAGCGGGATCACCTCGGGTCGCAGTCTGCGTACTCCTAGACTGCTTGCATCGCAGAGGACATGGACAAACTCCGCAGCCTAATCCCGGAGCAGTGGTGGCGGCAACTGAGTCTGACTCACTCGGAAACGCAAGAGGCAGCTCCAACTGATACGCTAAGCTCGCCCCTCGGCCAGCCCTTCAGGCAATCTGCCATCCTCTTCTACTACCACTACGTCAACCATCTCGTCCATCTCCCTTATGTGGTCTCTGGAAGGGAAGATAATCGCCACCTTTACAGCAGGAGTGTTGCACTCGAATCGGCAGAGGGCATGCTGCTCGCCTTCATGCGGCTTCCTACATGCAACGGCCTGCCCGTGGTCTGCGACTGGCTCGACTTTGCTACATTTAGTGGCGCCATGGTCCTCGTGGTAGACTTGCTGGAGGACGAGAAGAAACAGCAGCGGCAGCACACGGAATCCCAGCAAACACAGACTCAGCGCTCTATATCTGGCGAAGGCGAGAGGTTATGGGCGCTCGTGGCCGGATGCGCGCAGACGATGCGTCGCAAGGCTGACTTGCTCGGCTGCGTCGTGTCCAGCCAGTCTGCTGATCTGCTGGAGCATCTCCACGCCGCGCGGCACGGAGTATATGTCGGTCCGGAAGAGTACGAGGTCGTGATTCCGTTCTTTGGCAGGGTGCGTATCCGGCATCCTCGGAAAACACAACACTGTCAGCAGCAGCAGCAACAACAGCAGCAAGGATGTACGATGCTTGCGCAGACTGGCTATGAGATCTTTGCCGACCACGAAACGGCCGTCGAGTTCAATTGGAATGTTTCTAGAGCACAACAGTCCGCTTGGGGAGACTCGACAATGGAACTTGGAGAGGATTGGGCTGCTCAGATATTCCTGCCAAGCGAGAATGACTGGAATGCTACTTTCACGCTGGGCCTGGCTGGGGGATATGGCCCTGAGAGTCAATTTTTACATTGAAGAGGACGAGTCGCTAGGACTTACTGATATCACAAAGGAAGGAATGGTGTTTCAAACCACGTAAATACAGTTGACGAATCTGCACAACAAGCCTACCAGAGTTTCCAGTAACTATTTAGCGTCTCTTATCCAGTCACCCCAAGGTTCGTTGCGCAACATAATATCGCTGTCGTCTCTAGTCGCTGGACCTGCCTCAGTCGTTTTTAGAACATCATCCTTTCCGGTATCCCCAAGAAGGACCAACAGCACTGGCAGCAAGGGCCTTGCCTGTGAACGGTTTCTATAGTCCGCACCAAGGCAATGGGACAAGGCATGCACCTACAATAGCTACGCTAAACGGGCTGGCTTCGGCTGTTGCCAAGCTTGGCTAAATCACGGACTGGTAGTGATGATTCTTCCACCAAATTCTAGCTCGTCCGGAAGCCGCATTGTACCATCCGAAGCTATCGAAATGATGCAGCTCATGTGATGGTGTTATAGGGCGCCAGTGAATCGACGGCGGCGGGCTACTTGGAGGTAGTACAAGCCACCACGTCATCGTGAGTTGGTCGTGCGACTGAGAGCTTTGAGTCAAGAGCTCAATGAGGTATCCTTACTGCATTGGGTTTGTATGCGCGAACATCCCTGCGATGGGCCCCCCACCACAACACGGGCGAGGCGGTCTGCAAAAAAGTTCGCGCATTAAGTGCAGATATTCAGCACAAATGCGCGAATTAATTTGCAGGCCGCCTCGACGGGCTCGACGGGGTGATGCCAACACAGCCTCGACAACCAGCGCAGGATCTACCTAAAAGGGCTACTATGAGAAAGTGATAGACCTCTCCATACTTCTAAAGCAGACGGCGCCACGGATAGCATGCCAAGGCTAATGCTTGACGGTCAATCTTTGCCGCAAATGTCGTTGCAAAGCTCGGCCCCTTGCACATTGGTAACTCGGGCATCGTCATAACATGGGTTGATGGCTACGAATAGCATACTGCCCCACGGCCTGTACTCGCTAGGGCTGACTGCGGTGAGGATCAAGGCTTGCCGATTTAAGTACATGGACACCCAGGAGCCTGCCCGTGATCTTTGGCATCCACGCAAGACGCCAACTTTTCGACCTTTGCCAACGAATATCGACCAGCACTAACCACTAATTTGAACACCCACCCGCCCATCTTCAGCACGCATGCGATGATGTCCTCGAGGGACAACAGCGGCCGGTCGGAGCCCGCACACCGCGCTCTGCCTTCATACTCTCCGAGCTCGGCGCCCGAAGTAGTCACGATAGAGCACACATCAAATCCACCGATCCCTCCACGGCCACAGCAGCACAGCGACGGATGCAGCATTCCAGCGGGCAACCACAAGTACCTCTCACCGGTGGAAGATGGCGGTTTTCCCGAAGTGGTCGTGCTACACGAGCCAACCATCGAGCTAAAGCCCGACATTGATTACCGCAAGA
The DNA here is from genome assembly GCA_026745475.1 of Microdochium nivale. NCBI lineage: Eukaryota > Fungi > Ascomycota > Sordariomycetes > Xylariales > Microdochiaceae > Microdochium > Microdochium nivale. Next base: position 3,986,908 of record JANTFD010000002.1, read on the forward strand.
TCCACCAGCAGCAGCACGGTCGTGGGCCGAAGCTCCCGTCTCGCCACTCAACGACACCAAGCATACCATCCTATCAATCCGTCAAACAAAACGACAGGCTATCCAGACCAGCAGGCACAGCGACCGTCACACCGCTCCATCATCTAGGAGACAGTCCCGACGCCATCGACTGCCCATACTGTCTAACAAGGTCGGTCACTCGTGTTAAGAAGAAGGCCTCCATGGCTACCCAGTAAGTTTTCATCAGCACGAACACGTACACACAACCGCCGTAAACAGAGCAATTTTCTGACATTCTGTCTCTTGGAATTAGTGTCGCAGCCACCGGGCTCTTCTTCACCACCATCGGCGGCGCAATTCTGCCCTACGCGAAAAACTGGGGCAGCCACATCAGCCACTACTGCTGCAACTGCGACAGAAAGGTGGCCGAGCGCCGCGGCGGGAGCGACACGATGCAGCCGGTGGGCACGCCCGAATACCTACGCGAAGTGTCCAAATATCAGGCAGCAGCCTGATGCTTGCTTGATCTTACATTCATCATAGTTGAGGACAGAGGGAAATGGAGTTCAGGATACCATTATTGTGAGCATGTTTGCTACGGGGCACTGGTTGTATTAGCCTAAATTGCGTTGCAATTTCTACAATTTATTTTCTTTGAAGAATAGGTCTACTTGTGGACTGCACCGTCTCCTTATAGAATACCCTCGCTGGGAGGTGAGACTAGCACTCACGGTCTGTAGACCATCGGAGCTGTGCTGTCATCTCCAGTTCTCGAGTTTTGCGCCACTCTCCGATTGTGCACGATGTAAACAGTCCTTTGCCCCCCAGCAAAAAGTATACCAACAGAAACCATGGCTATCATAATCTCCAGGCCACGGGAGTAGCTTGTGAACTGTTATTAGCAATTCTGTTCTTGTACGCTGGGAAGCATAGCGAAGGAAACTCACAACGGCCCATCTTCTGCACGAAAATATCGCGCGCCCACCATCATGCCGCTAATCGATGACATGCACCACATCCTGGAGGACATCATCAGCCACACATAGCTCCCAAAACCGCATATCGAAGCAATTCAAAAACAGCAGGAACAGGGAATACTGACGCAATGCTGATACTTCTCTCTCGCGGGTCCTTGCAGTTGAGCTGCAGCCACGTGTTATGAGCCGGATGGTACCCGACGGCGAAGCTGTTAATCGCCGTCCACAGTCCCCAGCGCGACCACCTGCCGACGTGAGGGTGCACAAAGCGCGCCACAATGAGAACCACCAGATAGGAGAGTTGTCCAGCTATCACGGTCAGCCCGCGCTTCTGTGTGCGGTCGCTGATCCACGCAAAGATGAAAATGACGATGAGGGCGATTGATGCTCCGACAGCGGCCAGGGCGTTGGCTTGTATGCGTGAAAACCCAAGAGACCTAAGCAATGAAGACCAGTCACGTTAATCGTCATCTACTGATGAAATAGTTTGGATAGCTCCAAGCAAGGAGTAGAGGTGCAACCAACATAATTATCGATGGCGTGTATGTGGTTAGTGGACTCCACGTCGAGAACACGCAGAAGCTGGACGCAAAGTGCAGCCAGCGGCGATAGTGGCATACGGTCTTGACAACAAAGGCCCATGGGATGTGCATGCCCTGCGCCCCTGTTTCACGCTCGGGGTCATCCAATTCCACGCGCTCTTGTAGTATTGTTTGCTCCTTGGCAGAGAACTTGATTATGCCCGGACTGCCAAGTGGTCTTGGCTGGTCTGGTGACCCTGGAAGAAGCGTGTAAAGACCTGCGCCGACGCATATGGTGAAAACACCCTCGACTGTACAAAATCAGATACGTAAGCTTGCTGAACACCGAGCAGATGGGGGAAAGCCTACCCAGGAACAACCACTGCCATCCGCGAAGCCCATGAATGCCCTCGAGCTGCAATATTCCCGCAGCCAGAAGTGGACTCATCGCGTTGCCGCCAAACATGCCAAAGAAGAATACAGCGACACGCCTGGCGAGCTCGGCATTCGTGTACCATGTCGAAAGCGTGTAGAGCGCACCCGGGATGTAGCCGGCCTCGGTTAGACCGAGCATGAGCCGTGACGCGATGAAGCCAGCACGGTTGTTGACGAAGACCTGTAGGCAAGCCGTTGTCCCAAACATGACAATCTGCGCGGAGATCCATTTTCTTGGGCCTAGCTGAAGACAGTTATCAGCGACTAAGCCTTTCTCGTCACGTTAGTATGATGGTTATGTTCTCACCCGCTGCAGAAGCATATTGGACGGGATTTCGAGCACAACATTGCCCATGTACATCAGCTGGTTACCCAAGTTGATGGTGTCCTGATCGATTCCTACGTCGGTTGCGAAACCCGCAGTCAAGGCACTCGCGAGATTCATCCGATCGAGCTGGAAGACAAAGAGGCCGAGAAAGAGCAGCGGTAAGACGGATGTATCGATCCTGTAAGGTTACAGGTCAGTTATTGCCTTCGTCTATAGATTAATGCGTGAATCGCAAGTCATGCACGAGATTTCGGGCGTACTTTCTTTTTACACGCTTCTCATCGGCGGCAGTCCACCCGACTGATGCTGTTGTTGGTGTTTGCGCAACGGCGCAAGTGGAACCGTCTTTGCTCAAACCATTGCGATCGTTGCCGCAATCGGATAAAACCATCATGATGTTGTCGTCATTTAAGATGCACGGAGTAACGAGGTCATATTTTCAAATTTGAGAGCTCAAATAATTTCATACGGGCGGTTGTGGCCATCAGGGTACCGACTGTACCGGCATGGTACAAGTCTTGGCCTATTCTGTGGGCCTAGAGTCGTTAATGGCCATCAAGGTTGTGAGTTGGAGGTCGAGATGAATCGTCATGACGACAATGAGTTCTGCCCTTGGCATCTATGCAGTGTTGCACTCTACATTACGGCGTAGCCCGCGACTTGATGGGGCAGGTTCAATTTTGCTATAAATGTGAATAGCACACATGGGAGTTCTGCGGATAGCCAGCGTCGATACATGACTTAGAGCTCAAATTAAGTGCCGGCAAGACCATCATATCAGTTCAAGTTCTCCCAACTACATTTATCTTGCTCGCTTCACAAAACAAAACAATCAAATCTTCCTTTGCCACAAGCACGGGTTATACTGACAAACTCCTACCGGCATAACTCTTTGGCTCACAATCTCCTTCAGTTTGCGGTAGATTTGATCATTAAGACGGATCATTTCTGCAGTTCGCTAGGAATTGTCGAGGTTCCGCGCAGGTTACAAAAGCCATCCAAGGTATCGTGGACGATTTTAACTTTCATATTACCTTTGCGATTTGACGCGTCTTAGACTGTAGAGCAGCAGCTGGTAAGTCTAAGCACCCCTGGTGACCACACCCCTAGTGACCACCCCCCACCCGCGCACTAAGCTATTATTAACCTCGCCGTTACTTTGCAATAAAACAACAACCGCTTAATAAAAAGACTCTAAATTAACTGTCCTCTACCTCTATGTAACTCTCTACCTCGCTATCGTCTCCGATTAACTCTATCTCGCTATCGCTACTTATAGTATCGTTATCCGTGCTAGTAACCGATCCTAACTCGCGCCGTACTTACCTCTTTACGCGTTCAATGTTTACGATGTTAACGAAGTCGGTATTTAGATCTAGCTTAACGCGATAGCGTTTAGTAGCCTTTAAAGCATCGACGACACGTTATAGCCTATCTTTCTAGTATTCTACGGCGATGCGGCGGATGTTTAAGTTATTAAGTCCCTTCGAGACCTTATAGAACAGCCTCCTATAGGTTACTATACCTAATATAGAATTCTATCTTAATAACGCCCTCTATAATCTCTAGATATCGCGACTTAATAACGGTGTTACTATGTTAATTACCGTTCTTTAGAGATAAAAGTTAGGTTCTAAGAATACTAGGATACCGTTATTCTAGGTAGGTGTTAGTATAGTACTATAGATCCGCTCTACGAAGTACGACCGTAAAGGAGTCTCCCTCCTCCTCGGCTATATTCCCGTACCTTTAAACCCTCCCTAGATATTACCCTTATTTATCTTTAACTCGCGCGTAAGCTAGTATACTTCAAGGAACTCCTTTTTACCTAGTATCTCGTTTATCGTTATATACGCGACCTACGATAAGGTAATACGGTAGTACCGCTTTAGGGTAGAGAAAACACTAACGTTAAGGGGCTAAAGCATATACGATATATACGTAGGGAGGAATACTAACTAGATCTTATTACTAAAGCATTCTACTATAAATTCCGGTATCGTATATAAACCGTGCCCGTCGAGAATTAGCAGGCGCTAGTCGCCTAGTTTCAGCGGCATTATACGAGGAATAAAGACCTCTTAAAGCCACTATAAGGTAATGTCGTTACTCGTCCACCCGTTCGGAGATATAACAAATCTCTAGTTACGCTACTTATCGAGTATACTATTAGGAAACTACTATTACTATATAGATTAGCCCTTAAAGATCACTAACGGTAGGGTAAAGCTTCCGGTAATAGAGATAGCCTCGATTATCGTAATCTAGGTCCTCCTAGCGCCGTCCTTACGTAAGGAGAACTTACGGAAGGTATCACTCACGACGAGGCCGTTATGTCTAATTCCTTCTACTACGCTACACTCGTTAATATTCTAGATGTTCTACGGTAATACTATCGACAGTTACGGTAACGATAGTCGGTTAAAGAAGATATTAACATTCTTTATAGAAGCGTAGTCGAACCGCTTATATTCGATAACATTAGATCTCGAGGTCTTAAGGGATAGATTCCGCTATAAAAAACGACCATACTAGTTCTTACCGAGCTATAGTAGTACGCCGTTATTAGATAATAGTCGTATCGCGAATAGTCGGAATTACTTTAACGGAGGTACGTACCTAATTACTACTTAGCTAAGGGCCCATTCGATAAGATAAGTCTCTTCGTAGGTCGATAAGGCTTATACTTCGGCGTACTTATTAGCAAAGGTCGGTATCTCGGCAAGGCGGCGTCGTAGGTAGGATCTGTCGACTTAGTGTTTTTTTACAGCTATATTAACGGGCATGCCGCGCCTAACGTCGTCCATTATGCGTAGGGTGCGTAATTAGCGGTCTTTTAGTATCATAGTAATAGCCTCGTTTCTAGGGATCATAATAAAGGTGGTTAGGTTACGTGGGGACAGCGCGTAACTGATATATATAAGGAAATGTATAGCGGGGTGTTAGGTCGCGTCGCGACGCGACCCCTAGTTATGAGGCGGTGTGGTCACCAGGGGGTGCTTAGACTTAGCTCCAGGCCGTTGAGTAGGAGAAATGGCCACTATAAATTTAGGGAAGTCCCTATGGGGGCGGCATAGGCAATTCAGGGTGCATTTTGTATTATGCTTGAAGATTCTTGGTGTTGATAACTATCTACAGCTCACCCATGATATTGTCTTGTGCGACTTAAATAATTTGATCAGTATCCGGCTGATTACGTCTCCCATCATTTGAGATTATTCTCACATCCACCGAAACCATACTCAGTCAGTCTTCGTAGCCTTCTAGGCATGGCCTCTCTTCTTGCTGCATCCCTCGCTCGATTTTACGTTGAGTATTTGTCATTGTGCGTGGGAACGGCGCCCCGAGCTCATGTGGCATCGGTAGAAGCTCTGTAGAGAACCCTCTTTCCTCAAGCCCAACCAAGGGTAGTTCCTCATGCTAACGTTCTCGTCCATGAAGCCGAGCTACAAAGGGAGATTAGGATTCACTACCTGGCTTTCCCTGGGCCCACAAAGCTCTGGATGACGGACGCATCGGCTTGTACACAGGCCCGCGGTCGGAAAATCTCTCCGTACACTGATCGCACCTCCTGCGTGTTCAGGAAGGCTCTGATCTTGCTAACAAAGCCGGCAACAGTGATGACGCGACGAATGCCTTGTTCAGTGCCCGTGGATGTGTGATTTGGTAGCAGAGGCACCGGTCTCTGGTCCGTGGGACATGAGGTGAACACCAATGGTGGTCGTCGATCACGGCAATATAAGACATTAGCGTGGGAGGGCTTGATGGAAGGAAGATTTGCCATAGCATGGCCAGGTCCAAGAACGTCATTGAGAAGTGGTTGCTATTGCATCGGACCATCTTCTGAAGCTACCCACGTCGAGTATCCTGATTTCCGATAGCGGTTACATAGAGGCTAGTCGAGCCGCGAAAAGAGGTCATGCTCGGCGCCCTTTGGCTGGAGATTACGTGGAGAACTAGAGCTACGCTGTTCGTAATAGCTAGCACGGGCCCGAAGAGCGTACTAGGCGATGAAGCCTGGGTCGAGCCTGTCAGAAAGGGTCCTGATATCATCCTGCATGTTACATGTCTTGCTCGTAGCAACATTTTCGCGATTCACGAAAGGTAGGCTGTTGATTGTCTGGTAGATTGAGCGATTGCTGGAGTGCTGATAATGCAGCCCCAAAACCAACCAGCCCCAATTTCAACAATATGTGGCGAAGACATCTGTTACACACAGTGGCCTGCGAGAAGTACCAGCACCGTACTAGTACGGACTTGTTTTTATGCCTTTGTAGCCTAGCTCTAGCGGCTACATGCAACAACATTAGGTTGCATTTCCCCGGAAGATGACGTGTCAGCGCACAGTGGTGGCAACCCCGCCATGTCCAGCTGCAAGTTGTCCGGGAATAAGCAAAGGCGAGGCCCACCTCGTTGCTGCATCTCCAGCCTGACCACCAAAGGTCGCCCCTCTCCCTTAACACAACTCTGCAGGACTGCAGCCAAGATCCCCACCGCACTACGACTGACAGTACTGTCGGAACGAGCACGCCAACAACGACCGGAAAGGTCAATTCCAGTCCAATGGAGGCACAGCAGCAGCACCCGCGGAATTCGGTGGAAAAGCGAGCCCCTACCACTGCCTCAGCGGCGGATGCTACGCACAATGAGCTTGTCGCCAATGCGAAAAACGCGACCGATGGCGAGCATGAAATGACCGTTTGGCAGGGCATCAAGCAATATCGCAAGGCCGTGTTCTGGTCTGTCGTCTTCTCGCTTTGCATCGTCATGGACGGCTACGACCTAGGTTTCACTGGTACTCTGTACGCCCATCCAGCCTTCCAAGCGCAATTCGGCGAGCCCTACAAGAACGGCTACCAGATCTCGGCCGCCTGGCAGACGGGTTTCCACGTAACGGGCAAAGTCGGCAACATGATCGGCGTGCTGCTTGACGGCTACTTCTCCGAGCGTCTGGGCCGTCGGACCGTGTCGCTCATCACACTTGCAATGTTGGCTGGTCTCATCTTTATGCAGTTTTTTGCTGAAACCCTTCCCATCTTCCTCGTCGGCCGGTTCCTTGCCGGGGTGCCCATCGGTGTCTTCCAAGCCGCAGCAAACACATACGCGGCCGAGGTGTGTCCCACTGTTCTGCGAAGCTACCTGACGACGTATGTCTGCCTTTGCTGGGTCATGGGCCAGTTCATCTGCGCTGGCGTCACATATGAGCTGTCCAAGCTACACAACGAGTGGGGATGGCGCATCATTATCGCGGTCCAGTGGGCTTGGATCCCGCCACTCCTGGTACTCATCTGGTTCGCCCCAGAGAGTCCGTGGTGGTTAGTGCGCGAGGAACGCTACGATGAGGCCGAAAAGATGGTTATTCGGTTGACGGATGGCTCCGTCAACCCTAAGGAATCGGTGGCTATGATGATTCACACGACGCGGCTTGAGATGGAGACCAGCTCCGGTGTCTCGTACCTCGACTGCTTCAGGGGAACAGACCTGCGCCGCACCGAGATCGCCTGCCTTGTCTATGGCATTCAGGCTGGCGTGGGCAATCCGCTGCAGGCGTACACAACCTACTTCTTCCAGCAGGCTGGTCTGCCGACGAGCGAGTCCTTCAAGCTCAATATTGGCAACAATGCTACCTCATTCGTTGGTACCATGCTGGCCTGGCCTCTGCTCTACTACTTTGGCCGCCGCACAGTCTTTTTCGGTGGTCTGTGCTGCATGACCGTCCTGTACTTCGCTATCGGTTTTGCTGGTCTTCCCGACATGACTAACACATCCGCCAACTGGGCTAAGTCGTCGCTACTCATCATCTACCTCTTTTTCTACTGCCCCACCGTCGGCGCAACCGTATACGTCATCGTAGGCGAGGTGGGCGCTAGTCGACTGCGGAGCAAGACCGTCGCTCTCGCCCGAAACTTCTACTGTCTCGTGGCTATTATCTCAGGCATCATTGTACCATATATGTTGAACCCCACCGCCTGGAACTGGAGCGCAAAGGCCGGCTTCTTCTACGGCGGTATTAGTATCTTCTGCCTAGTCTGGGTCTATCTAAGACTGCCTGAGATGAAAGGCCGTACCTACGAGGAACTCAATATTCTCTTCGACAGGCGCATTCCCGCGAGAAGGTTTAAGAGCGAGTACATCGATGCCTATGCGGAATACAGCCCTGGGGCGAAAGAGTCTTCGTCTGATCGTGGCAAACCCTAACTACTACGACCAAAACGAGTTCGATGCTGCCCAGTTTCTGCGGTATGACCGGCGAGGAGCACTTCTGCAGGAGTGCAAAACTGAGGGGACCGCTAAGAGTGGCTAGGCACTCTTAAGCGAGAATCGGTTAGGGGGAGCCAACTTCATCAAAACGGGAGGTTTTTGTCAGACCGCACTTGAGCTTTGTCGGATTAGGGCATCTTGAATCGATTAGGTAGGGTTCTGGAGCAAATAGACTATTGGAACAATGAGTTTCTTTAAAAAGCAGTATGAATGTGTTACTTATATTGGTGGTGTGTCTAGAAAAGGTAGAAGAATGAAAATACCTTGATGCTAGAAATACACTCGTGGTCTGCGGCACTCTCTAATCTGCATGCGCCCCGCCCTAACACAATACATTAAGTTACTTTAGCTTAGAGGCGGAGCGTAAAATCTAGTATTTAGATGACCAACGTAAATGCTTAAAGAGTGAGCAACCGTTATTACTTCATCAAAAATCCATTATCTCATACATCTGTCTTAATAGCTAGCTTAAGAGACTGTTTCTGAATATGATTAGTTAAATCTCACTCTCTAAGCTATAGATAGGGTCACGTACTGGCCCTAGATTTCATGCTTCATGCCGACATTAAAGACTACTTTTCCAGTTTAGGACGCACCAGCAAATGCTATGAGTGCTATTTTGTGGCGTTTCTTTATCCCAAACACTGTGAGCAGCAGAACCTAACAATTCCAGCCGCGATCACGGAAAGGCAGAAGGTGATGATAAAAAGTCATCTGACCGCCTGCTATATTGAGTTGGCTTCTCGAATGGACAACGGAGGAATATTCTGCCAATCAACGTCATCCATCACGATTCACGAAAGGCGGCCCCACCACTGTTTTCAGTTCTGTCAACTCTGGCACCGCACGAGATTTGTCTCGTTCTTCTGGGACGGGTCACGGCCCGGCGGCTCTTTCGATTCCCTGTTTGGCACCCCGGCAACTCTTCTGACCGTCTCTACGTCTTCAGTCATGGCGCCCAACGGCCACGCTCTTGTGACGCCCCCGGCTCCGACACTGCCGTACGAACTGTGGCTCAACATCCTGCGATACTTTGAGCTGCGCCCCCTTGAGTTCGGCCATAACAAGCCCGATGCCGGCTTCACTGCGCGGCGATCGGTGCTGTGGTCCCTTTGCCTCACGAGCCACCGTCTGCTTGACATCGCCAGGCCGCTGCTGTACGCCAACATCGTGCTGCCTCTGGATGGATCGAACCCGAGTGCTCGCCGCTGTCTGAGGCTGATCCGGACAGCGTCGCAGAGCCCTCGAATCTGCCAGCTTGTAGTCAGTCTAGCCGTACCACTTCAGCTTGCGGCGAATCCGCGATTGTGGGAGAGTGCCATGAGCCTGCTGCCCCTGAACAAGATCCACAAAGATCACCAACACTTCTTCCAGGCAGTGCATCTGCTGGCTAGTGGCACGGGCGAAACCACCGCCAGCGACCAGCAACATGTTATCCAGAGACTGGTGGCTCTACTTATATGTCTACTCCCACGGCTGCAGACACTCCTTATCCACGCGCCACTCAGTGGCAAGGTTGCGTCACGGAACCTAAGCATGTCACTTGAAGAAATACTCGGGGGCGATACAAGCAATCTCGACCAAGAAATGCAGAAGCTAAGTATCGCCGGACAATCTTGCTCGACAGGTTTCCGTGGGGCACGGGACGGCACACATCGAAACAACACGGGCACTGGGCTGCCGCTGCAACGGCTAAAGACCTTGCAACTCCAGCAAGGTTTTACCTCCAATCAACCAGACAGCGGGGACGGAGTTTTGGGCCCTGGTGACGGCCTCAGCGCGATACTGCCCATCCTGAAGGCCCGGTCCGGCAGGCTAGACCGACTAGACTTGTCGGAATCCTACCTACGAGACATGAATTCTAGCCAGGCTGCTTGCAATGCAGTGGCCAAGATCAAGGAGATCAACCTGATCAATCTCGACCACCCGGGCGAGGCGACCGTACTCCTCCGGGCTGCCACCACACTCGATACGCTTTCGCTCAGCCTCTCCCAACACGTCGACAACGCCCAGTCTTCCTCACCTCCACCAACAACAGTAGCCAACGACGACTACAACATTGCAATCCTCGAGCGGCGCGACTCGCTGCGCAGCCTAAGCTTCACGGCGCCCAACTTTGACCCGCTGGAGCTCGGGTACCTACTCGGCCCGCTAGGGCGGCTGACGTGCCTGGCGCAGCTGGACGGCTTGCGGTTCCTGCGCGTCGAGCCGCAACTGCTGATCGACTGGCTCGAAGTCAACACGTGGCCGCGATTCATGGACAACCTTCCCAAGAACCTAATAACGCTCGTATTCCGATTTCGAACAAACAACGAGGATACGAGCCACGTCTGGGCGCGCAGCGGGCTCGGGGCGGCGCTGGCGTCGGGGAATAAGTGGAAGAAAAAGCTGCCTCTACTGCGGGCGATTGTGCTGGAGCCGTTGCCGTACTCTGCACGTGTGGTGGACGAGCTGGCCGAAGGACTCGGGCTTTGTGGGATAAGCCTGACCTGGGTGCACGAGGTGTGAGTCTACGTAGATATATCGATGAAGAACATTCATATTTGACTGTAACAGATGCCGCATTGTACAGAAAGAGACAACCCATTATGCTTTGTCTTCGGAAAATTCGTCCAGAGCGAGTACACTCTCAAACTACCACCCTTCCTTGATGGACGGGCAGGTATGGCCAGCTGGGGCGGGCCCTTGGCTGCTACAGCTAAGGTCGTCTCTCCTCTCCACTAACCCACTGTGAGTCGTCCACTCCTACTCATCCCCTGCGGCTTCTCCTGTACAACACCCTGCGGTATCGTGCCCAAGACGTTGCGCGAGTATTTCTGGCTCGCAAACCCTAGGCGGCCCGAAATGACTGCCGACCCGGACCCGTCAGGACGCCCTTTGCTCCGTCCGCTGCTGCCCCGGCCCCGACCTGGCCAGCCAGCACCGCACCAACTACCGGACCCGGACTGCTCGTTCCTGCCACGCGCCATTGTTGCCTGTGACGCGTGCCGGGCCCTCAAGGTCAAGGTAGGCTGGTGACCATCCAGGCTCGACACGTGGTATACCACACAACTTGCGAGCAAGCATGCACTGACACTACTGGTCTTCTATCTCCGCCCGCCCGCCAAACAGTGTGATGCCCGCCGCCCGTCATGCTCGAAATGCGAGAGACGGAATCGCCCGTGCGTCTACGAGACGGCAGCACCTGCCGAGCGCCGCTACGATGCCCTCAAGCGCAAATATGGTGATGTCGAGAGCCAGCGCGACGCCTACAAGAACCTCTTTGCTGCCCTCGCCACTAGGAGCGAGGCCGAAGCCGCCGACATTTTCCGCCGTGTCCGCCGTGGTGCCGACGTCGGCGCCATCCTGCGCCAAGTCGAGGACGGCGACCTCCTGCTGCAGCTGCACCTCGCCCCGGAAGCGAGGATGCAGTACACCTTTCCCTACCTCAAGCAGCTACCTACCCTCCTGCTGCGAAACAACCCCTATGTAGAGTCGCTCATCTATAGATCTGTCTCCCTCACACTCACAGAACCCGAGGCAAAAGCAGCCGCTACACCAAACTTTCCGTCGTGTCAAGCCGACGAGCTCGCTAACAATCCCTATCTTATCCCATACCACGCTGCGGAGGTTGTCGACCCTCGTTTTGGCTTTGTCAAGGCCGCGCCTTGGACCGCCATAGTCGACGACGACCGCCTCTTCGTCACGCTTCTCAAGGCCTATTTCCAATTCACACATCCGTATTGGTCGTTGTTCCACAAGGACTGCTTCCTCGACGACCTCGTCTCCAACCGGTCCGAATTCTGCTCGCCCCTTCTCGTCAACGCGGTTCTCGCCTCTGCATGTGTAAGTCAAGTCGCCGTCTTGTCTCAATGATTGGGCCACGGCCATGGTCTGAGCCCTTTGCTCACCTCACGCCACAACAGCACGGCGCCTCGGGCATCGCCAACCGCGCCGACTTCTGGGACCCCCGAAGCCTTGAGTGCCGGCTGCTGGACGAGTGCCGGCGTCTATTCGAGCTTGAGCTGGGCGCACCCAAGCTGTCCACCGTCCAAGCGGCCGCGGTTCTCTCCCTCGCCAACGATGCCAATGGATGCGACGAGGTCGGCAACATGTACCTCGAGCAGGCCGTCAAAGGCGCTGCTGCCCTTGACCTCTTCTCGGCACCAGACTCGGCTTTGAGCAAGAGAGCTGTAGTGTCACACGCATTTACTGCCTGGGGGCTATTCAGCATGCAGGCGTATGTTTTGGTGTTCTAATCGTCCTCTGTCCGTCTTGTTGCTTTCTGCGAGTCACTGCTGAACATTATTGTCCCAATGTTTCCAGTGTTCACCGGTTTCACGTCTTCAGGCCACCCCTGATAGAGTTGCCGCCCCAGATACCACTGCCCGGTCCTGGAGGAGACGAGAGCATGTGTGGTGAGGTCTGGTTGCGATACCCGGGCGGCCAGCTGCTTTACCCTCTCGACTTTGGTGTATCGTTCAAGGCTGCGTGCAAATTCCGCACCATCCTCAACGATATTGGTTCCTACTTTTTCGGCACCAATGCTGCACAGCTTGATGAAATCTCTCTTCAGCAGGCAATGCTCTTCCACAGCAGGATGCTGCAGTGGTATGAGGAGCTCCCGCCGCAGCTATCCGCTGCGAAAATAAAGTACCCTCACCAGCTCAAACTACAGTGAGTAAATCAGGCTCATGAGTGCAAAGTTCAGCTTAGTGCTGATTTGATACCTGTAGCATGCACTACTACAGTGTCTTGATCCTCTTGTTTCAGGCAGTCGTCGCAAAACTGAGCAGCACGGCCACGCGGGCGAACGTGCCCAAGGAGCTTGATCCACACCATATCCTCGCCGATGCAAAGAATCGCATGGAGCTCCTGCTCCGGCTCTACTTCCTGCGCCATGGCTTCGAGTCGTTTGATATTTTTATGGTCCACCTCCTCTCCTACATCGGGTTCCTCCACCTCAAGGAACTCCATGTATTCACGACCTCCTCAGACTCGTCAACTATCAAATCGATACCTGAAGACGTTGTACAGGCTCGGACCTCCATGGTCGTGCTCGCCGCAAAGGGTCTGCACGACCAGGGCGCCAATTGTTACCTCGGCGAGGTCGTCTTCGGCATGCTGAAGGACAAAATGGGCCCTGAGATCTTTCGCATGGTGCACGGGCTGCTGCGCACTGATGGCCGCGCAGAAGACAGCGAGGCTCGCAAGGCCCTCATTGCCGTCCACCTACGCTCTGCGTGGCCTGTCGGCGTCATCGCCATCGACGAAGATTTTGAGCGGCTGAGGCTTAGTAGTCACTTCAGCAGCAGCGAGACGTCGATTGTGACAGGTCTCGGTGCTGATGCGGAAGACGAGACCGGCATGGACCCAAGCACATAGTTATCTTGCCTTTGTTTAGGTCCGGGAGACCATAAAGGACTGGGCGCACTGCAGTTCTCCCCGATAAAGACATCCGCTAAATTTGTTGTGAAATGTAATCATCGGCCGATGTAGCAGAAGAGAGCCTGCGAATATGAACGGGCTAGTCAGCGAGTAGTTTCATGACGACAAAGCCATGCCGCTATTTCATTCTTTTCCTAGACCGTTACTTGCTGTGGTATGGTTGCTCGGGAGCTTTAAAGACAACTGAGCTGAACTGTGGGCGGTGGCTTTTGAAACTGACCACAAGATTTTCATTCAACAATTGCACTGCATGCATTGCCTCGGGAAATGACCCTCCGGGAAGAGAGGAGGCAGACTACGTGAAGCATTGATTCAAAAAGTTCAATGTCGTCTCAATAAATTCGTACCGTTGTCGCCGCCAAAGAGCTAGCTATTCGAGACATATTGATGATTTCCAAATGGGAGGGGGGGGAATCGAATTATCATTTCTCCAGATGGTATTGTCCTCGAAAGGGAAGAAGACTGTCTGAGTGAAAGAAGCCTGGTTCAACGTCGCGAAAGCAGCATGTTATAAGCACTCAAGCAGCACTCCTGTCGTCTTGCGTTTTTCCACCTCTGAGTCTGACTAACAAATACCTCTCCAGTTTTCACAGCTTGCTCTGGACCATAGATTCACCACCACCAACAACTACAACTGCTCCTACGCGGCCACAACTCAACACCTTTAACCCGCTGCTACTTTTCGAAATGGCCATATCAGACTCCCTTGCATTGTCTTCATTGCTTGGTCGACAACATTAGTTTCCGCCCGGCTCAACATCCAGTACTGGTGCATCATCCCTGCATTGGTTGTGACCTCGCACAACAGCATCTGCGACGCCGGCCAAGATGGAACCTGTCTCCGAGACGGCGATACTCCTTGGAAACTCGCACCTGGGACAATTACTGGCATTGAATGGATTGAGGACGGCTTGAGAACTTCCGTCAAGATTAGCAAGCAGGATATGGGCGATGGCATCCTGCAATTCGAGTACACCCTCTCCTCCAGCGGGCTGTTCTAGGACCTGAGCGGTCTCGACTGCAGGGGCAGTGGCCTTGCCGGCACACTTTCACTCTGACAATGTTAGGGTCACCCCTACTGGTGACAACGGCGACGGTCTCGGAACCTGTGTGGAGATCCGCTGCTGCGCCAACTCAGTTTGCCTCGATGCCTACCAGCATGCGGACCACCTAAACACCAAGACCTGCCCACCCGACACCAGCGACATGTAGCTCCATCTTTGCCAGCCTATCGATTTGACTGTTGAATACGCCATGCTCAACAGCAGGATGATAGTATCGTGAATAGATGTCTTCGAAGATGAAGGCACATACGGAAAACCGTCTGCCCATTCAGTGCCGCTGGTTGTTAACAACAGTATTGTAAGCCGCCTCTGGTGTTGATGCTTCAGTGTCGAGTGTAGAGAATTTCTTTGGGAGTTGGTCACTCTTCTACACCTAGGCAGCGAGAAACTAATGCGAAATTTCACATTTCTCGCTGAGCAAGTCCACGTAACCTTTCCGTTACATTAATAAAAATAAATAAGGCTAAGTTACAGAGGAAAATGCGAAAATTTATTCGCGGTCGAGATACTTTGATTTTCATTTTAGTCTTCGTGCATGACTAGCATTAAGCATGAAGCGAAAATGTGCCAAAATTGATTTGATAGCGTTAAGTACGAAACATGCTTGCCACTAATTACTTATTTCCCCTCCCCGCACTTTAGAATCTTGATGACATCTAAGTTTTTTTTTCGTAATATGATGTTCTTGACGAAAGAATCACTGCCTAGATCTTTATTTTGAACAACGGCGCTAATAATTACGCTTTTTGAATGTACTCGCCCTTGCAGTGCAAGAGCAACGACTTCACTGGAACTGTTCTTCCTTCAATTTGCATTTGAAAAGTGCCCTAAACGAAGGGTAAGATGACGTGACTAGCGTGTTCCCCGCCTAGGTGAACCTGATGTGTGCCCTTGTTGTCGTTATGTTCGTGCGTGCCAAAGTTGCTAACTGCCAAGCTGCGGCCGGATATGACTATCCGTACGGACTCGCCGGCCTCGAACTCAATCCCAGTGGCCCAAATGCCAATGTCCAGTCTAACAATAGTGCCGGGTTCGATCTTCTCCTCCTTTTCGTGCGGGTGGTACGGCCAGTGGGGGTGCATGCTCCTGGACACGTCGATGGCACGATGCGATGCCCGCAGGATGCCGACGGGTCCCTTGTAGGTCACGACCTCTGTCATCTCCTCGGGCATCATTTCGGCAAAGGTTTTGACGGGGATACCGGACCACGGAATGTTGAGGTTGATCATTTGCTTGCCGTCTTTGTCCAGCTTCTCAACCATGACGTAGACGTCCATATCGTTGTAGTCGGGGCACGACATGTATATGACCGCCTTGGGCAAGCCGACGATGCGCGATGTCACAAGAAATGTGTGTACAAAGTCAAGTCGGTCGGCGGACTCGGAGTTGTAGCTCGCAATCTGCGGTGGGCCATGGGGAGCCTGGTCGATAGAGAGTGTTCCTTCAGATCCAAAAAACATTTTCCTGTACTGCGTGCGAGCCATGGGAAACTCACTCTCGACAATATTTTCATAGGACTGGGGTTCCTTTTTGCCGAAGCGCAATACGGCCATGCGGATCCTGGGTACTTCGGCCCAGCCATTGTCTTTTTTTTCCAATAGGTAGTAGTCGAAGAATTGGAGCAGCTCCTCGCGAGCCTGCTTGTTTCCCCAGATGTCGTACCACTCCTGCCACGGATGCCAGCGCAGCCACTTGTCTGGCGTGTCGACCTCGAGCCAGCCCCGGATAGCGCCCATGCCGTGCATTGTGTTAGTCCATGTGCCAGTGATATACGTCGGGATGTTGATCTTCTTCATGTCGGGCCGCTTGTCGTTCCACCACTTGTTGGCCAGTGGGTGCTTCTTGTACATCTCAGCGAAGCTCTCCATGCCGTTATTGCCCTGTAGCATGTATTTGACGATGAGCTTGTCGAAAAGATCGCCAGCATAAATGCCACCACGTGCGAACTGCTCCCTGTAAAGATCCCCACAGCCTTCCCAGGGGGCAATAGCAGTCAAGCTGGGTGGCCGGAGCGCCGCAATGAACCACTGGATAATGGCCAGATGGGAGTTGCCGGCAAGGCCGACCTTGCCACTACACCACGACATTTTGGCAATAGCCTCGATGCTGTCATAGCCGTCCTCGGCCTCCTGCGTGCCCATGATGGCCATGATGCCCTCGCTGTTGAAAGAGCCGCGCGAGTCAATGTTAACTACGGCGTAGCCACGGGGCACCCACTCGGCCGGGTCAGGGCCCTCGAATTTCTCCAGTCCCGAGAGCGTGCCCGAAGGAATGCCCAGGTTCCAGGGGACCATGAGTCCGAGGGACATTATACCATTGAACTTCTTGCCAAAAGGCGACCAGCAGACGATGGCCGGCACTTTTTCGTCCTCGCTCGAACCTGGCGGCCTATAAACGTCTGCGTAGAGGGTGATGCCGTCGCGCACCTTGATGGCAACGTCGTGGTCGATGGTGATCTCGGACGGGATGGGTGCGGCGTCGGCGTGGTCGAACTTCCAGCCCTTGGGCAGGGTCTCGGAGCGCGGGTTGAGCGGCGCATGGCCGCCACGACCGGGCGTAGGCGTGTTGATGGATACAACAGGCACCTCAACGTCATAGAGAAATGAAGGCATTGCCGCTTTGGGAAAAGATTATCGTCTCGGTCGTTTTGATTGCCCTCGAAGTTTGCGTAGCAGCTTGAAGAAAGGTAACCGGGTTGAATTGTGGACGTGGTTGACACCAGTGTGCATAACAGCTACAAGCCAAGGAGAGGAGCAAGTCTGGGATTGAGTAACACCAATGGGTATAGGCAACATCTGCTGTCGACCTTGTCTGCGTAATATAGAAGGCCAGAGAACAGACTACAGAGCGCTCCAAGACAAAGAAGTACAGTGGCTCGGCTCCTCCCAGAGTCCTCCTCCACTTCTACCCCGCGCTTCCCCATTTCCCCCAAATCTTCCTCCGCAGCCCTGTACATCTCCGCATCTCTCCGCACCGATACCGAGCCAGACCGAGCCGTTCCGAACCGACATCTGTCTACGCTACCGGTATGTCCTATGTCTGGTGACTGTGGGCTCCGAATCCCAAGAGACCCCACCTTACGGATGGAGATGGTCCGAAACCTAGCTAGCCCACAATAGAGTATTTTAGGTCAAAAATGGCATAAGTTCTCGAGGTTCAAAGCATAATTTCCACACGCAGCTCAACTTGAAGCCCTCAGCCAAGAGGCTGGTGTTTTCAAGGCCTGAAAATTTGGCTGAGTCTGCACGCACTTGTTATTGATATCACCGGGTAACACGCTCAGGTACGGCACTGTAGACTCTGTCTCTGGCAACGAGCCATTACCTTCGAACAAAATGGGCGCCTCGCACTAGCTCTAGACTCATTTCTTCCTTCCCACTTGTCCTGGTCCGCCCCGCGGGCAGTAGACGCAAAGCTAACAAAAGCCATGAAACACGCGAATGACACATACAAGTAGATGATATCAGTGGCAGACGAGATATTGTCCGTGTACAGGGGGTAGAGGGACAAGAGAAAAAGAAGCTGGACCGCCTCGCGAGCCTGGCCTAATCAACTGGTCCAGAACACAACCTAGCAAGCGCTAAGCAATAAACAAGAAACGCGTGCTATGTGCTGAGGGGCCCGGAGCTAATGGCCCCTGCCGTGGTGACGAGACCGTGGTGACGAGATAGGCCCGGAGCAGAGAGAAGACGACTTGGGACTGGCTGAAGAGGGCTGGGCAGGACGATATGATCAAGGCGATATCGTGGCGTGCATGGGCCACATCCACAACGGAGAAGACGGGGCTGAAAACTTGCTGATATAATATGGGAAGGCCGTGGCAGGCTGCTGGTGTGGGTGTCGAGTGCAGGATGGTGGTAATATGTTCAAAGGTCGGCAATGGTCCGGCATTTGTGGAAGCACATCGGCCCCGCCTCCACATTCCGGGCACAAGGCCTTGGCCTTGGGGTCTTGTATCTCAGCCCCCCTACTCGCCGGCAGCATTTGTCAACCATGGCGGCGCCCGGCTGCTCGTTGAGCGCAACAACAGTATCTTCAAGCCCGAGTCCGGCTATGCTTGCGCGCAATCCTGTCCGATGTAGGTATAATTTGCGCCGTCCTCTATAGCCAGGCTCCCAGCGGCAAGAATCTGAGTTGCTAGAGCTTGGCAACCTTCGCCGTCTCGAGTTACAGCAGTTTATTCGCCTTCCTCGATGCCAAGTTGTTTGTAGCGCGTGCTGTTTCATCCCTTCCGCTCACCAGACGACTGGCCGAGAACGAGAACGATTGGCCCACGCAAGGACCAGTTGCCACGCTAAGTAGGGAAGGGCTGGCAAGGGTTTGTCAGTTCGGTAGCGCCATTGGCATTGGCAAAGTGTCGATGCAGACTCTGCTACTATATAAAGAGCACTGCTCCTGAATCGAGAGGATGTCAGCATATCTCTGCTGTATAGCTTAGCATAGCTATGGCCTGGGCGGTACTGTGCACAATGCAGCCCGAAAACGACAGACCCGTGGAGAGAGATGCCGCCCGTCTCAAGACGCTGACTAAAACTGTCAAGCCGAGTGTCTCTGTCGGCAACAACCCCGACGAGACACCAGGTTCTCCACCTCCCCCACACCCTTGAGGCCGCTCGACGATACTGGCGAGTCTCCCCCACACCCCTCCCGAAGCGGAATTCTATCGCCACAGCCATCACGGGTTGAGTCTATCTCCCGCCTACAGGCACTCTCCGGGACCACGTTGTCCCTTGCTTGATCTTGCACCTTTGCATGTATACATTTACATGTAGTAAATTGGATACCCGAATTATGGCGGAACGCGACGTCGACATCGCCATCATTGGTGGCGGCCCTGCTGGCATGGCCACAGCCCTCGCGGCTCTCAAAGCCGGTCTTGTCACCCGCATCTACGAGCGCTACTCGCACGCTCGCCCTGCCGGCAACATCCTCAACCTGTGGCCGCCGCCGCTGCACGCGCTCGGGTACATGGGTGTCGACGTCCAGGACATTGGTGCCCCATGCTATACGACATTTCGTAACAGCAGCGGCACAGTCCGTGCCAACGTCAAGATGCCCAAGGATGCAGAAGGCTTCGTTGGCCTGCTACGTCCTGACCTATACGAACGTATGCTCGCCGCTCTGCCTGCCGGCACCGTCGAATTCAACCGCAATGTTATGTCCATCAACGACAACGGTGACCACGTCCGGCTCGTCTTTGCTGACGGCTCATCGGTCAAGGCCGGGGTTCTCATCGGCGCTGACGGTATTGACTCGGTAGTCCGCAAGCACCTCTGGGGCGACCGCCCGAAGCGTAACCATGACCTTGCCATTATCGGCGGCTTCACGTTCGAGGCCGCCGAGGGCGCCGAGCTCAACGAGTGCGTTATCATGCACGACCGCAATGTTCAGGGCACATACTCGACTATCCTTAGCAAGGGCCGCAAGGGTCACCAGTGGTGGGTGCTCGAGGCCTGGCCCGATGAAAAAGACGCTCCTGCCGACCTACAGAGCCACGCCCTCGACAAGGCGCGCGCTTTTTCGGGGCCCCTCGCACAGCTAATTGCGAACACACCCGCGGCTAACCTCCAACGATGGGCTATCCGCGACCATGTGCCTCTAAAGAAGTGGGCCAAGGGTCGCATCAGTCTCGCGGGCGATGCCGCCCATGCCACATCCCCCTACGCCGCATACGGGGCCGGCATGTCCATCTGCGACGGCTACTTTATCGGCCAGAAGCTGCACGGCATCAACCTGTCAGACACGACCGCCGTCGAGGCCGCTCTGGCCGCCTACGAGAGTTGCCAGCGCGAGCACACCACGGGTCAGGTTAACCAAGCCTACTTCCTCGGTAGACTGTTCCACCATACGCCTTATCCTCTGACCCTGCTGCGCGACACGGTCCTCGACTGGACGCCCTTTCTACAGAAAGTGGCCGGCGACACGAATCCAAGGGACATCATGGCGCAGCTGGATGTCATGGGTAAAGGAATTGTGGTATAAACCTGCTGTCACGGCCTGTATTTGAGTTTGTGCAGGAGCTCGCGGGACAGCACGATGCATCTGACCGGTAATTTACACTGAAAACAACGGGCGCTCATTTAAGCAAATTCGGTAGCTTGAGAGAGGAACAGCTATCATCGCGATAAGCGGCTTGTGAAGCGTGGGGACAGCATCCCCTCAGAACAATCGTAGTCAAGGCTCGTGGCTTTCCATTTGATTCTTTCCGAGGATTTATAACGATCCAGACGTATTGGGTCTTGCGAGTTGAGATAATTTGTTACTATTAATGTGAACACAGAAGGCATTACAGCGCATGGTGTGACTTGGGCTTGCCTAGATAAACGATTGCACAATGTACTGTTCTATACCACGCCGTCCAACACTAGTCGCGTGATCGGCAGTCAAGCAAATGGGGTTGTGGAAGTAAGTCACTGGCAATCTGCAATTCTCATTGACCCTCTGCTAGGGCCAATCTTCAGAGCGACAGATCTGTCGGAACTTTGACAGGCACTGATTACCAGGATGCTTGTGATCGTTATTGAAACTTTCTCTCCAAGATTATCCTGCTCATTGATGGGCAATTTGAGGTTAATTCTATTCGTCCATCTGTCTCGTCGTGGGAAGTCAGTCCATCCCCCTTTCTCATTCTTGCACTACGCGATTCAGGCGAATGCCGATCTCAACATGTCGGCATTGTCTGTGCGGGCACTACTGGGCCCATCTTGTCGCTCCATCTGACACACCAGTGGCTAAGCGGTGCGTGCGGGTCATAACATGGGTGCATGAGCCAAAATAACAAAAACCCTGACGATTTCTGGCACGAAGCTTCCTGCCTCTCCGATCACGACACAAGCTTCACGCCAGCGAAGCGTCCACTCATTCGTCGTATAAGCGCCAGCCAACATGCGACCCGCTATCTTGTCCGTCGTCTTCATGGGTGTAGCTGCTGCTGTTCCAGCCCCAGGTCTCCTGTCTGGAGTCACTAGCGGTCTCACAGGCACTCTCCAAACCACTGTTACCAAGATAGAGAGCCAGCTCAATGACGCTGGAATTGCCGGGTTTACCCTCCTCGCACAGCTCGGCGATATCAAGCCAATCTCGACTCCCAAATCGATCAAGGACATCGTCTCCGTCTTGCAGAGGATCGGGGGCGTTGACCCGACTGCTCTCTTGGGTAGCACGGTCAATCTTGTGCTGCACGGTCTTGGCCCAAGCAACCTTGCAGGGGTAATGGAGCAGTACTCCGACGGCGTTAACAACGAGAACAATTACAACCCACAAGAGCCACCTGCGCCTGTTTTCCCTCGAGCTTCGACCTTATCTCGCGTCACAGTCGATGTGGCCTACTCGTTCGAGGAAGCCAAGCTTCGAGGCGCGATTCACATCCCGGACACATTCACTTACGGCAAAAAACCGCCAGTAATCCTCGTGCCGGCGACTGGAACCAAAGGCGGATTCACCTATCAGCCAAACCTCGCAAAGCTTCTGCCTAAGGAAGACTTCGCAGACCCTGTGTGGTTGAACATTCCCGGGTGGTTGCTAGAGGATGTTCCATCAAATGCTGTAAGCTGCCATCTAACAGTTAGATTTGCTCACGATACACTGACAGCGGGCGTGGTGGTGCAGGAATATGTCGCGTATGCCATCAACTACATTGCTGGCATCACTTCCAGGAATGTCTCGATAATTGCCCTGTCGCAGGGCAACCTTATCACACAGTGGGCATTCAGCTACTGGCCCTCCACCCGCGCCGTCGTGTCTGACTACATTGCGGTGTCTCCCGACTACCACGGCACTGTACAGTTCGAGGTCATGTGCCCGAAGCTCGGCCTTCTATCATGTACGCCATCGTGCAATCAGCAGAGATACTCGTCCAACTTCATAAAGGTCTTCCGCCGCACGGGTGCATCAGCCTTTGTCCCCACCACCACCATCTTTAGTGCAACGGATGAGATTGTCCAGCCGCAGCACGGCACCGGTGCCTCCGGATACCTGCGGGACGACCGTGGCGTTGGCGTGCTCAATGTCGAGCTGCAGAAAGTCTGCCCACTGGCGTCGCCTGCCCTTGTCAACGACCACATCAGCCCTCTCTGGGGCGCGCCGCTGCAAGCACTAATCAGGGACGCCCTTACTCACGATGGTCCTGCGGATATTTCACGAATTCCAACCTGGAAATCCGAATGCTCCAAGCTTGCAGCTGACGGCTTGTCGCTGCAAAACGTAATTGGAACCGCCTGTGAGTATAATCTCTTCTAACTCCGTGACAATGTAGAAAGACTGACGTCCTACAAGCCATTGGTCCCATTACTGTTGCGTCGTGGCTCCTGTATCCGAAACGCGTCTTTTCGGAACCCTCACTTCCCGCATACGCTTTTTGATGCGGTAAGGTAGAGCTGTAAGCATAGGTCCTTAATGGTCCGTTGCGGAATCCGAATTTGCGTGATATACAAGCATGCAGACAGAAGTGGTGATATATTTCTCATTTGGCTAGCTCGAACTAGGTTGAAAATGGCTTCGAGCCCATAGGTAGTACATACGATATACACTTCTCTTTCTACCAGGACGTTGCGCGTTTAGATGACTCAAGATTGTGGGCAGCCGTGCCCCGGCCTCACACGTTCGCCCAGTCCACATCCGTCCGGCCTACATGATCTAGCACACAGGCGATTGCCCCATGCTCCAATAACAACCGAACTGTCTTCTCCTCTCCCAATCCTGCCCAGAAAACCGAGTGTTGTTCGATCATCACACTCCTGCGTGTTAACCTAAGCGGGGCTTTGTCAGAGGAGGTGAACAGCATCGTCATCGTATGCACAAAGTTGTCGTACTGCACAGCTGAAAGGTTTATACTACTTCGCAGCGCCGCTGAGACCCCGCCACATCGAGATCTGACTTTTAGTATACGTTGATACCGTCAAGTACTGCTCCGTGCTCGAAGTGAGATTCCACAACTGAGGTGTGCTCTTTAGTGCGACTATGATGTGGCGTTGCAAAAACGGAAACTGTTATTGCAACTCCGAGGAACAACGTCTTATATAGGTGGATTATCGCACATGATTAACGGAGTGCTGCCTCTGCCACTGTGAGTTTCCACTGCAGCGCCGTGCTCGAGCAGCAACCAAACGACCGAGTTGTGTCACCTTTTAGTAAGAAAAAGCAATGCTATTCATCTGCTAGCTGCCTCAGTCCCGACGCAGTACTGCAGCAGTGCGTGCGTAATCTGTTGTCGACCGTGTAACGAAGCCGAGATCAATAGTGTGAAATCATCAAGGCTAATACAAGCTTACGCTTGCGGTCACGATGCGACCGTCTGTTGGTTAAGCGTAGGGTAGGAAGGAGTAAGCGTACTAAGCTTAAGGCACCGAAAGCTCATTAACGAGCTCACTTTGTTAGAGAGGCAGCCACACTGGGCCGCGACGGGGAAGGCGGCAGCCGAGGAGGAGGGCGGGCAGGAAAGGCGACTGGGTGACGCTGGGAGGTAGTGCAGGCCAGGGAAACTCAGACCCCGCAATCTAGCGTTGTACCTTGGACTCCGGGAGGTGGTCTCGACGGCTGGGGAGGGGGAGGGGGCCCGAAAGGAGACTTGTGGCAAAGGTATGCGGAGGTCCCTCAAATCGTGTTTTTTCATTGTTGTTTTGATATTCCGTATCGGCCTCGTTTCCGAGCAGAAGCTATGTAATCGCCTGTCGTCATCGTCTCCACTAACGCGTGGAGTGCAAAGCTAAAGCCGAGAACTAGGAACGAGATCGGACCATCTCGGCAATTAGTGCGTGCTAGGCCGAAGGGACGGCTATTTGAGCTGCATCCAAGTCAGTCGGTCCATTCGCACCCCTGAACTACCCACCTTTAGGGGAAGACCCCGAGCTCGAAGATGTCTACCTATGTCTATAGTACAGAGAGGTCCAGTACAGCCACAGATGCACGGCAATAACTGCGGGCCGAAGTTCCTAGTCGAGACTCCACAAGGTAAGTCTCGACATGCAAGGACACGAGGGCACAGATGCAGTTTACACATCCGCCTCATCCGATGACATGCTAGCTAGGGCTGGAAACACTATATAGTTCATCATGAGGGTTCAAAGACTCAAACAAGAGAAAAAAACCCAGCACTGACGTCCTCAGTACAAAATCACCTACATCATCCCAAACGACCTCCATCTCCTAAATCCCAAACACAACTCGTCTTCGCTAACTATCACATCCATCCATCCATCCACCATGGCTACCCGAGACGTCACCTTCACGACATATGACGGTCTCAAGCTCGTAGGAACTTTATATCCTGCCGGCGAGAAACGGCCATGCATTATCATGACAGCAGGTGTAGGTCTCTGCCAGCTCCTCCAGACCACGCATGCCGTGCCGCGCGAAGGGAGAGATGACACAACAGATAAACTAACAACCGAGCACAGTTTGGCGGGAGGCGCGGTCACAACCTCCCCGACTTTGCCCAGCGCTTCCAAGCGATTGGCATCACGGTGCTCACCTACGACAACCGGTGCTGGGGCGACAGCGAGGGCTTGCCGCGTAACGAAGTTGATCCGGTCCTCCAGAGCCGCGACTATTACGACGCCTTTGGCTTTGCCATCACGCTGCCCGAGGTCGACCCGGCTAAGGTCGTATACTGGGGCTCTAGTATGTCCGGTGGCACGGCCTCGACTGCCGCGGCGTTCAACAAGAAGATTGCAGCCGTCATCGTACAGGTACCTCTCATGTCAGGCGAGTGGGTAAGCAACTCATCGGGTCAGTCGACAGATGGTCTCGTCAACGCGCGCGGCTATACCATCGCGACAGGCCAGCCTGCTATGATGCCGATCCTGCCTGAGTCGCGAGAGGCAGTGCTGAACGGAACCAGCAAGGCGGTGCTCACCAAACCTGAGGTGCTGCCTTTTATTGAAGAATATGACCGTCGCGGGTGGAGTTTTGAGAAGCTGGTAACGGTGCAGAGCATGGCCAACGTAGCCATGTTTGAGCCTGCATCCTTTGTACATCGCATCTCGCCAACGCCGTTACTCATGGTAATTCCCAGCCATGACATGACAGCCTCGACGGACATGCAACTTGACGCCTATGCTCGCGCGAGAGAGCCCAAGACCCTGCACTTCTTGCCAGGAGAGGACCACTTCAGTGTGTACAGTGGAGAGGCCTTCGAGAAGAACATCACGGGTCAGATCGCCTTCCTCACTAAGACACTGGGAATCTGATTACGCAGCAGAGTTGAGAGATCAAGTAGGTAGAAGAATAGGAGACTAGAAGAACCAACCAATGACGAGCAACTACCCCACCCTGCATAGGAGCTTCTAGAACTGGGACCACTGTGGAATATGTCTGGGCCACGAACCTTAAAGTGATGGACCCGTCTTCCGTAACGGACTGCTGTTGCGGTGTGTCACGGTGTTTGTGGTGTTCGAGTCAGGGGGGCTGGCCGGCACGGGCTCTCTGCACCAAAGACTGCGGCCACCGCTTTTCTCCATTCCGTGACCTCACTGTCACCGCCAGGGGGTCCGCATCGAGCACATTCACCTCGCTCGACTTCAAGTCGTTTTTACAATCTACTTGGGTAACCTGCATCATGCCACCGGAACACTCGAGACGCGGAGTTTCACCCTCGTCATCGCCTGATGGCTCTGCCGATGCGCCCGAAGAGGTGGTAGGGCCGGTACGCAAGAGGGCAGCAAAGGCCTGTCTGGCGTGCCGGTCCCGCAAGATCAGCTGCGATGTCACGCGCTGCGGGCCTCCGTGCACCCGATGTGCTAGAGAAGGCAAGAATTGTCTGGTCGTGGGGCGGGCGTCCCGACTGTATGTATCTCCCGCGGAGCCTTGATATGACAAGGCACGATGTACAGCTCGACTAACGTAGTCCTTCCCTAAACACCGAACAGGGCAAGCGATCGTTTTGCACGCCGTAGACTATCTAGCTACGTCAGCACTATCCCCGGGTCCGACTCTGTTAACCCGTTTGGCAGTGACATTCCTTCGCTTGAGGCCGACCTGGGAGTACAGGTCGCCGCGGGCGGAAGTACGGCCCATCCCATCTCCGAACTTGTGGCCCCGTCAGTGCAAAGCACATTGGGTACTGCGAGAGCCACGAGCAGCTATGTGTGTCTTGACCTGGAGGCAGTGGACCGGACTGCCCGGCGGCCTGCCACGGTTCTCTACTCCCATTTGCCGTTCCTGATGATCGGCAACATCCACAACATCCCCTTTGAGGATGTAAATTATCTCGAGTCTCGGAGCTGTCTCCACGTGCCCGCTCGCCCCTTGCTGGATAATTTCGTCGAGCAGTATTTCCTCCACATCCATCCTTTCCTGCCCTTGATTGACGAGGGCGAGTTCTGGGGAATGTACTCGGATCCGGAACCACCAAACTCGCCAGACGGGAAAATGTCGTTGCTGCTCTTCCAGGCCATGCTGTTCAGCAGCTGTACCGTAGGTAGTTTTCTGTGGTCCCTGTTGGTTGATTGGGAGTCGATTTGCAACTGACGATGATAGCGTTTCCGTGCAGTATGTACCCTTTGAGGTCGTCCAGCAACTAGGCTTCTCAAGTCTCCGGGCAGCGCGGGCCGAGTACTATAGGCGTGTTAGGGTACGACGATCTCCAGCCTCAAGTTATTGCTAGTCGCTCGCCACTCCCCGTGTTTCCATGTCACTGATAAAATCTACAGTTGCTGTACGATCTTGAAACAGAATCCCACCAGCTTCCCTTGGCACAGGCCTCCTTGCTGCTGATGAGCTGGGTTCCGCCCTCAAATCTCCCGTCAGCACCGTACAGGATGTGGCTCAGCCGTGCCCTCCAGCACGCCAAGAGCATCAATGCAGACCGTGCTGGCTCTATAGCACAACTTTCAGCAACGGCCAGTCCTGCCGCCAGAAGGGAACACAAAGCCTATCGCCGCCTATGGTGGTGCTGCGTGATACACGACCGCATCTCACCTTTGTGCACGCGGTTCCGCCTCCGCATCACACGCGACACGTTCGACTTTGCCGCGGCCGTGCCGCTCGGCTCAGCAGACCTCGAGGACGAAGTTTACCGCTCCAGCGTATATAATCCCGTTTCGAAACGACGGTTGATTGGCCTGTTCGAGACGTTTCTCAAGCTCATGATGTTACTTACGGATGTGCTTGAGCTGGTCTTCCCTTTCGAAGACTCTCTGCGAGTAAACCACCAGCCCTGTGGGGAGGACAGGGCGCAAATCGAGTCGTGTAATGCTGCGCTCAAGGAGTGGTTTGCCCACGCCGCCGAAAAATCCTGGCCTTGTGAAGAGGCGCCAGGGACTGCAGCAGTAGACGACTCGGAGAAGCAAAAGCTGCACAGGTCCGAAGTGCTACACGTCAATCTTCTATACATATACTACTAGTAAGCCCAACATTCACGCAGGCCCGACTTGGCATCGTCTCCCCTCCACCGCAGAGCACAAAACCAATGCGGTAGAGCACTAACAAACATTCGCACGACCAGCGCTGCAAAGATTGCGGTACACCACCATCTCCTGCTCTGTTTCCATGGGCACGAGTCTACAACCAGCAAGACTTTGCAGATTAGCAGGCTTGAGGAGTCTCGTGATGAGGTCAAGGACGCGGTAACGAACATGACGCTCCTGTTCGGTGAGCTGACTCGCCGGCGGCTAGTTCGGTGGCTGCCTAGTAGCGCGTGAGTACATCCCACTATACATCTAGACCTTGGTGCATTACCTACAGAGTTGATTAACGTATGTGTACAGTATTGGATGTATGGCCATGCCGCTAGCCCTCGACCTTATCAGTGCGAGACTCTCTACCATAAGAGACGAACTCGCTTCCGGTACTCCGCCCTCAAACTTGAGGCCTAACCGGCAGGGGCTCGACGTGCTAGTCGCGGCCCTGGACGCTTTTGGCCCGCAGTATGAAGGCGTTGGATGGGTGCGCGAGATTGCAAAATATGCGGCCAACCTCGCCCAGGCCAACAGCAGCCCGCCTCATGAGAACTCGCAAGCGCAACCATCAGAGTCTGAGTCCGGGCGAGTTATTATTACTGACTGGACGCAAGTCCTCACTGTTCGGCCGTGTGTATATCTTTGCACGACCATGGCTGTTGATCTGTGCATAAGTAAAGGCCAGGTGCCCCAGGACGAGGACTTCCCTACGTGGTTGTTTAGCAATCTCACACTCGACAATGTGCAGCCGCTCCAAACGGCACAGATGGGTACTAACTCCACGACTGTCGCTAATGCTACTACCTTGGCAGGCCGATGTCAACCACCCGCCCTAGTGGATTCAGGGGACACGCAGCCATGGTCCTTAGATCTAGTGGTCGAGGATTGCGCCCAGCAAAATGGGGAAGGGCTTGATTTTCCTTTCCTAGATTTCCTTTACGTAGAAAACCTATGAAACAACCTATACGTGGAAACTTGGTACCTTAAGAGAGTACTAAGTAATTCCATACGTAAGGGTATTGAATACAATCAATGTACTCTAGTCCTAGTTCCTATGATAAGATTATAAAGCAGTCTTAATGAAGAAGTACTTATGTACTTTCCTTCAGAAAACGTGTCTCTATCTATGACAAGTGCTACAATACCCTGCTCTGATGTCGACACACCAACTCCAACAAAGCGAAGGGCTCTCAAGAGACCTGTCACTGCAAATGCAGCCGTCTTTAGGTATAATCTGCCCAGCTCAATAAAAAGGAAACCTCACGGCGGGGCCGGGTGATCCGGCATCGCCACCCCTCTGTCCTTCCTTTGTATTGATTCTACCCGGATGCAGCCGTGGAGGCAGGAACGATCGAATTCGCTGTCTTGTGCAGCACGGGCTGGATATTGAAGCCGTGCTTGAGCCAGAGCACGCCGTTGCGCTGGGAGGCCATCCAGCCGTCCTGGCCCGGCAGCATCTCAAAATCGAAGCCGCGCACGAGGCGGCTCGCGACGACGCGCATTTCGCATACGCGAAGTTCTTGCCAACGCAGTCTCGAGGGCCGGTGCTAAAAGGCTTGAAGACCTCCCTACGGTCGCTGTCGAAGCGCGGGTGGTGAATGGGTGCGCTGGCTTGAGCCACTTCGCGTGGATAGCAGAGAAAATGTGACAATAAATTGGTGACTTATTTGTTGTAAGGAGGGTGAAAGACCGGAGTAGGCAAGTTACCAGGGTGTGTGGCTATCCGAGGAGGCCATGAGGGGATGGATTGAACTTAGGCGCTCAGGATGAAAGGAGTCCGGGTCTGCAACGCTTGTTGGGTCGCGAAAAGCAGCGGTTGTGTAGTCGTGGATCAATGTCTACGAAACATCGATGGTCCATGATCATCATTGCTCAATGATGTGGCTGAAAGATTAACCAGGGATAAAATAAGTTGACTCACACCACGCGGCAGTCAGCAACTAGTGACCTTAGCTCCGGACTATGGTCACGGTGGGAGGGTACATACGCAGCGTCTTCCACGCATGCATTGAGGTACTCGAGGTGGCCGGTGGTCGTCATAGCTAGCCCCGAGCAGAGAAAGGTGGTCAGTCGGAGTGAGAACCCAGCTGACACGTGAGGAGGTGGGACCCATATGTATTCTTATCGATAGCTTAGTCCAGGGACGGCCCGTGAACTGGTGCATCCCACCAGGGCACATCTGGGCCAGCCCACCACTCCACCTTTGGCGGCATCCTTTTATTTACACCACTTCTACCTTCATCACCAGCCTCATGTGCCCACCTTGCATGTGATGCTTCACCAGCACTGCCGCCGCTGGAGCCACGAACGCCGTGCACCTGCGGCCAGGCAATGTCGCAGACAACGATGACTCGGTTAAAACCTATTCGGACGGCAGGGCCGTACCTGTGATGCAGCTTGATTGCGCGGGAGCTCGAGTCGAAACCGACGAGGGCGTGCCACTGGCCGGGGATGTCGCTTAAGGCTATGTACTGGGGGCCGGGTATTTCAGCCAGGGGATGGAGCCAGAGGCGGTACACAGCAGCACACAAGGCGCATTCAGATATTTGCGATGGACATAAGGATTAGTACAGACCGCTCGGCCAACTGGGTTTCTAATAGTCGGGAGCAGTCTACTTGCCGGGAAGAAAGTCACTGCTGGGCGTGCCACTTACAACAGTGACCGTGGATCGAGCTAGGAACACAATGTCGCCATCGCTGACCCGGGTAATCAATGAATCTAAAAGTGACATGGCTGCCGAATGAACTTTCTGTGTCGCGTTTTTCCAGCTAGAAGTTGGAGAGACGAAGAAGCATGGAATCAAAGATCATAGCAAGCCCGGGGAAATATACAGTTAACATCGAGTCTTATATACTGCGCACATGCCTAGCCTGTTCTCGACGGTCTAGCTGGCAAAGTGTGGGAGTGGCTAACTTCGGTTTTGCAAGCCTATGCACGACAACGTAACGGCCGACGTTCCCGCTAGGGGAGTCTAGGGTATTGAACCGCTTGCGTGTGTACATAGCAAAAAAGTCTAGTCTCGCCACAAGACTGGTACGGTACTCTTTTGCACTTGTTCGTCACGTGCCTGATTCTCTCACTCGTCGTTTGTGGCACATGATGCCATGCGAGTCTACTGGCAATTTCGTGAGAGTCCGAACCTATTAGCCGGGGCACATGCCTTTATGGAGATGGTACGCCCGTCTTTTAATATACGCCGGTTTGAAAGCCTCAGGGTTCGCGCCGGACATAGCGAATAGCCGGGACTTCAATCACAATCACAAGTCGTTGCCCAGAGAAAATGATTAGACTTAGTGCTTAAGCAATAATGAGGATGGTCCGGAGGTATCTGCTATTCCTGCCTCCTGCTAGGGCTGCGCTGGTTGCATTGCGAAGCGCCCATACTTGCACTAAACAAAGTCCGGTCCGGTGCCCTGGAGGTTGCATCCCCGGACCCAAAATTAATTACTCGGCAGTTTCTTTGGGCAGACGCTAGTGGCGTTTCATTTGTGCCCTAATCCTAGTTGATTCCAGTTGCGAAAGGGATGCATGCTATTTTAGAATGTTATACCGGCCCGAGCACCTTTCTTAAACTCTAAATCTGTCTTGGATGTTTTGATACTTAAAATCTCAATACAGTACAGCTAGGTTCGAATTCAGTATTTCCAGTGACCAGTCAAAGAAGAGCGAAACCGGAGCCACGAACAATGCCAAGTGATCAGGTAGCTGCATAATAATCAATATCTATCATTGCAAATCTTTTTTCGTTTTATGTTGACAGAAAAATCACAATGCTTGGCGGTGCTACTCGTAGTGAGTGAGAAATTAAAGAGTAAACGCACCCACTGGAGAAATAAATGAAAATCTGCTATTTCTTGTTGGGGAATTGATCGATGAACATTTGGTTGTGGCGCTCTGTCCAAATTATGTTTAGGCCACTGCATTAGTAGTAGCCCCGCCTATGAAGGCGATGTATGCCGGCCGAGCGCGGGTAAATGCTCGAGTTTGAGCAGGTTTCCCACATCCCCTAGGCCGGGAGGCTGGTTGGTGCCGGTCTGGGGTCCAATAGCTTGCGAACAGCAAGACTATTACGCCAGGGAACAAGGAGAGGAGATGTTTTCATGTCCAGACGATGAAAACAGGCACCACATGGGGTTGCTTTTGGCAGATATCGCTACCTCTGATGCTTAATTCATCGTCAGTTATGGCCTGGAGTTGGAGTCGCTACCCCTCGCGCCGCTTGGAAGTGGCGACGAGCATTCGTTGTTAGCTAGTATTGAAGTCTGTCGACGACCGTCACTTGAACTTGGAGTCGAGCGTGCTCCCAGGATGGGCGGGCGGAGAAATGTGCCGCAAGAGTGCCCAGATCACGAGAGAACTCAATCGTAAATAGATACTTGGGTATCATCAAGATAAATTGCAGTCATCAGTGGCTTAGAGTGCCAGTGCGGACATCCCACCCCCCCGCCATACGAGCCTGTTCAAGTCGTGATGCCTCCTGCCCATCCCAGACCCCTATCGTATCCTGATCTCCCTTTACATCTTAACCGCAGCACACCGTAGCTTCCTGTGCGGCAGAGGTCTGTGATCCACTGGGACACCGTATTAGCCTCGGGATGTCCTCCGCAATATTAGGCAGAGCGGTACTCACAGTCCGATAGTTTCCCACTGGAAGACGAAGCTGCCGATGTACGCGCCGATGAAGATACAGATGATGATGTAGCCATTGTAGTACATGGCAAGTCTGGCATCAAAGTCAGTAAATTGACCAGTCGGCTTCCGTATAGAGCCACGCACAGCATAATGAAGTAGGCAACGGCAAACTGGCACATGTGCAGGAAGGCCCGCACCGCCTGCTCCAAGACGTTCGGCCGGTAGCCCGGGGATACGGCCAGGCACGTGGCGGCGGCCTCGTTGTCGGAGCTGGCCTTAGATGAGCTGGTGGCAGCGGCGGCGGCGATGTCGGCCCGTGGTGCAGTGTGCTTGCGCAGCAGGAAGCGGTCGTACTCCTTGACGGAGCGGCGTAGGAACTCGAGCGCCATGACGAGGAGGATGACGCCGATGCACGAGCCGGCAAACATGCCCTCTGAGCGGATACGCCAGGTAGAGGCGATGAAGCACGAGTCGATCGTGTACCAGTTCCAGAGCATCTGCGGTTGTTGTCAGCAGCTGCCAAACCTTCTCGCGGAAGTGTTGATGAAGCGGGGCAGGGAGCACGCACGGAAATCTTGCAGCCGGAACCGCCACCCATGCCGCCCATGCTCATGGCCGGCGATGTGGCGGCAGCTGCTGCGGCGGCCGTAGTCGTCGGCATGGAGTGATCCATCCTGGGCAGGCGAAGTGAAGGCAGTGGTTGGAGAGGTGTTTGTATGCTGATCGTGCGGCTGTCCCTCTAATAACAGTTAACTTGGGTTCAGGTGAAAGAAAATCAGTGAACGATGAAAGCAGGACTGGAGGAAGAGAGTTTGTTAAATAGCTGTTGTGCATCCCTTTATAGCATGCGGGCATAGGTTCGTCTTCTTATTTTAGTAAATTATCTGACCAGGCTTGTGCCCCTCGCTCGTCCGTTTGCCTATAGCTATATGATAGCAGCTTGAGCACATTTTCAGGGCGCATCCTATAAGCAAGTAAGCCCAAAAGGCTGCGATTGGCTGACACTGCCGGTACTGGTGGGGGAAGAAGTAAAAGATAAGGAGAACGTGAGTACATTTGAGATCATGAGCACATTTGAGCACGTAGTGGTATCCATAGTCCCACTACGCGCCCCGGGCCTAGTAGGAAGCAGCTGCCGCCTAGCAAAGTGACAATAGAGACCCCTGGTAGCTCCCGGGGCTACGTAAGCCCCGTGTTTATATGAGCGAGGTAAGGGCCGGGACGGCCTGCCCGGAGTAAACACGGGGAAATGTAGCCGCCTAGGCCGCTAAGCCCGCAACAAGGGAGTGACACGTAAGGATGGAGGGGGGGCTACATATGTGTAACGACCTAGCTAACAAAGATAAGATCGGTATATATATGCTATGGGCAAACATTAGAACAAGGCCGTAGGATCGGGCTATGGATAAGGGTAGGTTATACAACACCTAGGAAAACATAATTAGGTAAGGACTAGGTAAGTAGGTCCGCTAGGAAGGACTATACTAGCCTAGGGGCAAACTCGTTATAAGTTTTCGCGTATGATTGCCCCGTCTACGCGGTAGTGTGATCAGCTTGTTCAGGCCCAGTCGGCGACATTGCTAGAGCCCTCTTGATTCTTACCTACTATCTCGGTAGGTTCATTCTAGCGTACCACGCTAACACGCCACCTGGTAGAGAATCCGAAATAGACGAAGGCTTGGTGATAGAAATCTGAAATAGATAGGATGATGTTGTGGGGGCTCGCGGCGTGATTGGCCCGGAGACTAAACAAGGGCGCGTCGGCCCGCCCGTCTCTCCGTGAGGTGCCGGATTGGATCCTGGCACGGAGTAACTTGCCCCCCTTGCCGCCTGAAAACGGCAAACTTTCCGACTTCCTACCTTTATAGAGGCTACGACAATGGGTTAAAGCGTGTCTTAACAGTAAGGTACTAGTAAGCTAGGAGCATCCGTCCAATAGCGTACTTGCCGGCTATCCCCTAAGAGACACCCCGCTGCTTACCTAGCGTAAGTAATGAAGTGGTCCGTGATTATAAAGCTGCTTTATAAATTAAGTAAAACGCTAGAACAGATTAGACACACTATAGATCGTCGACCTGTTAGTCGTTATCATTGCTCCACTACGCCTGCGTCGGTACCCTACTATTAGAAAACTTAGTACCCTCGGAGGGTACTAAGTTTTTTTAGGAGAGGGTACTAAGTTTTTCTAATATACTATGGTACCCTCGATTTCTTCTATGAGACCCTATATTAAAATTAATATAGCGTATAGAAGATACTTAGATCTACAAAATAGCTTCTTTACTTTTTCCTTAGACCTAGTACTTATAGAGTTATTAGCCTTAGAAGCTAACCCTGACCATCATTCCCTATAGAGCAAGAGGGACGTTTCCTCTTGCTCCGCGCCCTGATTGGGTGTACCGCCTAGAAAAGCGGGCCCGCGGCCTCTTGCTCCAGGCGGGGCCCGGTGGGGCGCGGCCTCTTACTCCGGGCGCTAATTGGAGCTAGGACGAGCGGGGCGCGGTCTCTTACTCTAGCGGGCTAGGGAGAAACCCGCTAGAGTAAGAGGACGCGGTCTTATGCTCTAGCTTAGGGTAAGGGCGGGCGCCCGGGCCCGGCCCCGACCCGGGGGGGGGTAGGGTAAGGCGAAAGTTAAAAAGTACGGAAAGTATAAGGTCTACGTAACACGGTAGGTACGGTAGGAAAGGGGTCCGGGTAAGAGAGGAATAAGGAGAGGGAAAGGAGGGCGTCCCGTCTAGTTTATAGCTACTACTACTATTTCGTAATAGTAATAGTAGTAGTAGTAATATATATATACGCGCGGTTATTATATATTATAGTAGTAGCTATACTAGCTAGATAGGGAAGCGGTACGAACGACGAAGCTAACGAGGACGCGGCGGCTATCGCGCTATACGAGCCGGCGCGCGTTCTTATATACGTCGACTATAAGGCCGTAGTCCGACCCGGGCCGAGCGTCGCCTAGTACTTTAGGAGGACGTATAAGATTAAGGGAGACGAGCTATAGGGGGTTCTCGAGCTAGCTCGGGCTCTCGCGGAGATAGTAGCTAGCGACGGCGGGCTATAGGACCCGCGCGTAGTAGAGCTCCTAGCGGACGGTAGCGAGCCGATCCCGTAGCTTACGATCTAGGCTAGGCTACGCTACACCGCGTGCCGCTATCTAACGACGAACGAGAAGCGGATGCGGTAGTACTAGAATACGGAACGGGCGAGGCTATAGCCGGAATACGATAGTTAGAGTAGCTAGAGAGAGGTAGCGGTCTAGTCGTTCTCGTCGGCTAGGTAGCTTACGCGGTACTAGGCCGTAAACGTACCGGTTCCTAGGCGACCCGGCCGAGGGAGAAGGCTCGAGCTAAGGCTAATAGCTCCGGCCCCGGCCCCCGCCTAGAACCCCCCCGGCCCGCACGCGGACGCGGATTAGAAGGCCCGTCTAGTAGCGTACGAGGCTAAGGTCGTAGTAGAGGATACGGAGCGGGCCCGGACTATCGACTTCGAGCCCGGCGTTAACTTCGAATCGCCGTAGGTACGATAGATAGGCTAGGCCGCCTACTTAGCCGGTAAGGACATAGCCGAGCTACGGCGCGCCGCCGAGCCGGCTCTATCGACGAGGGAGCTCGCGAAGCTAAGCTGGACGGCCCGGAAGGAGAGAGAGGAATCGGAAGCGGCGCTCGTACGTCTAGGGTAGAGCTTTAACCGGGAGATCGAGCGGTGTAGCTAGCGGATCGGCTAGGTCCCCGTCGAGACGCTCTACTAGCTAGCGAGCCGCGACCCGAACCGACCGTCGCTACGGCCGTTTAGCGTAAAGTAGGAGGCCTAGACGATAGAGAAGTACTAGAGCTACTAGCGGCGCTATCTATACTACTATATACGAGTATTCTAGCTTAGCCGTAGCGAGGCTAGGGGCTAGTATTAGGTCTAGTTTAACGAGAACTAGTAGGCGGCTCTCGAGGCTATCACGGAGGCTCTCGATAGTACGTAGGATAGGAGCTCCCGGGTAGGCGGCGACGCCGCTAGCGACGACGATAGCGGCGAGGACGAGGATATTCTAGACGCCGCCGTCTTTACGCTCTATATTACGTCGCTTACGTAGTAGGTACTAGTACGGCCGTACGTTAACCCGCTTCTATACTTTACGATAGTACTTGTAATCGACCCCGTCCGATTACGGTTCCGGCTACTAGCCGAGTTTACGACGCTACTAGTAGGTCTAGCGTAGTATAGCCGGGTACTACTACTAGAGTACTTCTTCGAGGACGTCCCGATCTAGGAGGACGACGACGCCGGGGAGGCTAAAGACGACGATAACGACGACGACGACGACGGCGACGATAAAGGAGCTAGGTAGCTAGAGGCTAAGGATATCGACGTCTTTATAGACGGCTACCGGCACTAGATCGCTAACGGCTCGTTTAGCCCGTTTAGTACGCTTACGCGGTTTATAACGATCGGGAGGGGCTACCGCGAGAAGGAGGGCGGCGCGCCGCGGATTATCTAGGAGGACGGGAAGAAGGCGCTCCGACTTTACGGCTTCCGGATCTAGGTATAGGATTTCCGGTAGATAGCGTAGGGGCTTATCGTAACGGCCGAATCGACGCTCGACGGGCTACTATACGGCTAGTCGGCCGCGCTACTAGACCGGGTTAGGCTCGGAGAGATCGGCGATAGCGTTATGTACGAGGGTAACGGGAAGTCGTTTATGTTAAACCTATAAAATAGCTAGCTCTAAGCCGGGCCGCGGGTCGTTACCGAGCTTATTTTAGGGAAGCTCTAGTTACGGTAGCGGTAGTAGTACTACTAGGAGAGATCCTAGAAGTAGCTAAACGGGCTCGGGACGCTAAAGCGGTAGCTACTAGTACTAACGTACGTCTAGGGCGGCTAGCCGGGACGCGGGCCCGAGATTACGAGCGTACGGTATCTAGATACGAAGTAGCTTACGCGGAGCGTCTACGTCTACGACGGGTAGGTAATACTCGTAACGGACCGGGATAAGGCTAAGTCGATCCGCGGCTACGGCCGGAAGGTCGCCCGATTTCTACCGGAGCGGGTCGGGTAGCTACTCGTCGTCTATCTCGTCTAGTTAGTCCCGTTCGAGGAGATACTAGCGGAGGCGGCCTAGGCCCGGAAACCCCCCGGCCCGCTACGGTACTAGGCTCTAGGGACGGCCGGAAGGGCCGGTAGGGTATAGAGGTACTCGAAGGAGCTTAAGGTAGCTACGGCTAGCTACCTCGGCGTCGAGCTAGGTACTTCAGCGTACCGATATCTAGTAATCGAGCTAGGCCGGACGATCTAGGGGCTCGTCGTATAGTAGAAAGAGCTCGAAGTAGGCGCGGTAGACGACGGATACGGGCCCGAGGACGACGAGTTCGACGAGGCTACGGGCGAGTAGCGGTAGAAGGACCGGACGGAGCTAATCTAGGATCTATAGGTTACGTATAGTAGTGCTATAGTACGGTCGTACTACGCGATTAATATCTAGTTCCCGGGCTAGCTATAGCCGTAGATAATTACGAACTACCGGGAGATTAGTAGGCTATAGTACTAGTATCTAAGCTAGGATAGGTAGGGGACGGGCACGACACCGGATAAGCGGCGGCGGTAGTAGTAGTAGTAGTAGTAGTAGTAGTAGTAGTAGTAGTAGCGTACGAGGAAGTAGAAGAGAGACTTTATAACGCCGGAACCGATCTACGGGGACAGGGAATCGCCGGGTAGGAGTAACGAGATAGCCGATTCGAACCCGCTACCGCCGAAGTAGAGAAAGCTAGTCCCGGAAGCGGCTAGAGGAGAAGTCGGCCGCCGTATCTAGCAAGGGCTCGAGTTAATTATCGGGCCCGGGGCCCGGTAGAGGACGATAGAGTAAG
Organism: Microdochium nivale; assembly: GCA_026745475.1. NCBI lineage: Eukaryota > Fungi > Ascomycota > Sordariomycetes > Xylariales > Microdochiaceae > Microdochium > Microdochium nivale. The sequence continues at coordinate 4,025,806 of JANTFD010000002.1, forward strand.
AGTAGGCTATAGTCCGGATTATATAGATACGAGGCGGCTCCGTACTTATCGTCGTACTACCGACGGGCGGCGGAAAGAGTCTTCTATTTATAGTACCGGCCGTACGAGGGGTATATAGCGGTACTAGCATCGTCGTAGTGCCGTTCGTAGCGCTAATCGACGATCTCGTCGTAAGGGTACGCTCGTTCGGGATCGACTACGTCCGCTAGAGGCTAGCGGAGGAGGAGGGCCGGGAGCCGGGCTCGCTCGTACGCGTAGTAGGTCTCGTCGTAGTTAGTACTAACTAGGCTAGTAACTACGAGTTCGGTAACTACGCGGACGCTCTACGGAGCTAGAAGGTACTACGGCGGATCTTTATCGACGAGTACTACACGATTATTATAGACGTCGGCTACCGGAAGCGACTCGCGGCGCTAAAGGGGCTCTATTAGTACGACTACCTAGTGATTCTACTTACGGCGACACTCCCGGTAAAGCTCGAGGGCTAGTTCTAGTAGTAGATACTTACGAAGGACGCCGAGATTATTAGAGTACGTACGATTAAGACGAACATCTAGTACGCCGTTACTAGAGTCCCGGGTAGGGCACTACGACGAGGAGGAGTAGGCTCGAAGTAGGGAGACGCGGTCTAGGCCGAGGTCGTACGGCTAGTAGAGGAGAAGAATAGCTCCGGGGCGCTCGACGGTAACTAGAAAGGAGTCGTATACTACCGGTCGAAGTAGGATAGCGAGAAGCTAGCGGAGCGGATCGGATACGGGTACTACTATAGCGGGATAGAGACTAGGGCTCGAGAGGAGGTACTCGAGGCGTAGGTAAGTAACACCGGCCTATCCCGGTAGATTATAGTAACGATAGGGCTCGGGACTAGCGTTGACATCGTAGGAATTAGCGTAATTATCTACGCGGAGGAGCCGTATAGGCTTATCGACTACGTATAGTAGACGGGCCGGGGAGGGCGTAGAGAGGGGGAGATCGTCGAGGCTATTATCGTACTAGTAAACGAGGTAACGGCCGGGAAGTAGAAGAGACGGTAGGAGGTCGAAGCTAAAGAGATAGAGGTCGAGAGGGCTAACTAGCTCGCGGTCGAAGAGTTCGTATAGGGTAGGTAGTACCGGCGAGCGGTACTTAGCCGGTTTATAGACGGGGCCGGAGACGAGGACTACGAGAAGCTCGGGGCTACTATTAGAAAACTTGGTACCCTCGGAGAGTACCAAGTGAATTTGTATGGAGGGTACCAAGTTTTTCTAATATACTATGGTACCCTCGATTTCTTCTATGAGACCCTATATTGAAATTAATATAGCGTATAGAGGACACTTAGATCTACAAAATAGCTTATTTACTTTTTCCTTAGACCTAGTACTTATAGAGTTATTAGCCTCCGAAGCTAACCCTAGGGGTTAAGCTTAGGGTAAGCTTAGGGTAAGACTTAGGGTAAGGAAAAGTTAACCCCCGAACCTCTAAGTATAGATAACTCTTTACCTAGGATAGCTACGAGGATAGTAAGAGTAGATCTAGAGAGAGAATTAGTAGCTCTATATATACGTATATATATGTTTCTATAAATAGTACCTCCTAGTACGCTACGTACCGATGAGGTTAACCTTAGGGTAAGACTTAGGGTAAGGAAGGGGGTACCCCTAGCTCGCTAACTAAGGACTTTCTAAGTTAGTATTTTTAGCTTATTCGATTCCTTCGGCTTATAAGTAGCTAGATATAGGTTTATAGCCTAGTACCTATACTAAGTCTAAAGTTATTAGCGTTATAAGATTTCCGTAACCCTAAGGGAAAAGTGGGGCCTAACCTAGACCTCCGTACCCTTAGAAAGCCTAAGTACGAATATCTTAGTAACTAGGAGAGCTACGAAGATAGTAAAAATAGATTTAGAAAGCTCTCTACTAGCTCTATACGTACGTATAAAGAGTTATTACTAAGTACTACTAAGTAGTACGCTAGGGCCCTAAGGGTAAGTAAAAAGTAAGCTCCTATCTCTTAAACTAGTATACTTTTAAGTAAATATTATAAGCTAGATCGATTCTTTAGTATATAAACACCCTATATACGAGTTTACTAAGCTTAGCTATAAGTATTACTAAAGTTATAGGGTCGAAGACTTTAAGCGTAAGGTCTTTTTAAAACTTAGGATTACTTTTAGAAAATAGTACCAAAACTACTACTTAATAAGTAAAAACTAAGACCTACTCTTAAGGTACGTCTAAAGTACTAAGAAGTAGTTAAAAAGTAGTTTTAGACTTATAAAGTTATTTACGTAGGAGACTTCCTAATTAGGAAGGTATAAGCGGGCTTCCGGATTAGGAAAGGATAAGCGTAGAATCTTCGAGAAAGTTCTTTTTTTTAAACGGTTCTAGATATTCGTATATATCTAAGGGATAGATTCTATAAGGTTCTTTACTATTCTCTTTATATAAGGAGTAGATTCTAGAAGATTCTTTACTTTTCTAAGTTACGTAAAGAGTAGATTCGAGAGGGTTCCTTCCTATTCTACTTACGTAGAGAGTAAATTCGAGAGTTCCTTCTTATTTTACTTACGTAGAGAAGGATAAAGAAGGCTCTAGACCTTATATTTTCTAGAGGTAGATCTATCTATATAAACCTTCTTCTTTCCCTTAGAATATCCTCTCTAAAACTTCTTCCCTATCTAACGATACCCACCTACCTACCTCCCCTACCTACGACCTACTTTACCTACGACTTACCTTACCTACCTACGACCTCCGTAACCTACGACCTCCGTTACTTACGACCTACTTTACTTACGGCCTACTTTACCTACCTACGACCTCCCTTACTTACGACCTACCTACGACCTTCCCTACCTACGACCTCCCCTACCTACGACCTACCTACGGCCTCCCCTACCTACGACCTACCTACGACCTCCCTTACCTACGACGTACCTTTATTAAAATGTCTTACATTTATAATAAGGAAGACTTTACTACTTTAACCCCTACTAAAGTAGTAGAGTTAGAGCCTAGCTTTTACTTTATAATAAAGAGCTAGAGCTTATTTGTTCTACTTGTTCCTTAGCTATTATAAGTACTAAAGGAATAAGTAAACATCTAAAGGAGAAACACTCTAGTACTAAAGTTACTAAGGAAACCCTTAGTACTTTAGAATCTAATAGTATTAAAAGCTATTTAGATTTAGATACTAGAGTTCCTTATAATACCTACTACTTTAAGGATTTACCTCTTATCCTTAACGGGTATACTTGTTTTAAGTGTTCCTTTATTACTACTTCGTATAAGAAGTATAGGGAGCACTTAATTAAAGTAGAAGGTATTAAAGGAACTAGTACTAAGAAACGCGAAGATATTAGTACTACTCCGCTACAAATCCTCTATCCTAGCCTTAATAAGGGCTTATTTATACCTAAGTTACCGGACCTAGGTTTAAATACCCTTATAGAAGCTAGGGAAGCCTCCCCTTCCTTCCTTACTACTAGAAGAAGTACTAGCCCTAGCGCTAGCTCTACCTCTAGTACTAAGAGTAACGAAGAAGATATCCCTTCTAGTAATAATCTCTACCTAGATTATAAAACTAAGAAGGAAGAGCTTTCTAATAAAGCTAAAGAGATCGGCGAAGCTACTATTTCCGAAAAGGCTTTAAGCTCCTTCCTAAAGAACTCTAGATTTAATTTATTTCTAGAAGGAAGGAATATTAAAGACCTCTTAGAGCTTATAAGCCCTATTCCTAAGGAAGATATCTTACTAGAATCTCTCTACTCTATCTCTTATAACCTTAGTTATAAGATCTCTACCCTAATACCTAATATCCTTAGGTTTATTAGGATAGATATAAAGAGAGATTCTACGCTTAGTACCTTCCTTAATAATAAGGACTTTATCGAACTCGAATCGAATACGAAGAAGACTTACTTTAAAGTCTTTAGTAACTTATTAGTCTTTATTATACGGTTATATCTTATAGATAATAACCTACGACCCTCGAGTAATAAAGACTATATAAGTAAGGATATAGACTTAAGTATAGACCTTAATACGAATGTTAAGGCCTTACTCGAGAAAACGAAACCTATATTCTCCGGAACGATAACGAGACTCTTAAGGATATAGAGACTCTTATTATCTATATCTTTAACGAGCTAGTAAAGATCCCTATTAAGTTTACTACTCTTAAGGAGTTTAACTTATTTAGAATCCTACTATTTCCTTCTTTATCTTAAATACTCTCGAACCTACCTCGTTCGTATTTAAAGATACCCGAGCTATAAGTAAACTAGCTTCTATCCTAATCTATAATACTAGGCTCTATATAATAGGGTACCTAAGTACTATAGAAGAAAAGGGAGAAGAGAATACTTATAACCTCGAAGAAGAGTATAATACCCTCTCTTCTAATTATTTAAAATCGACTTCTAAGAACTACTTAGGAGAGATTATAAATATTAGAAACTATACTCTTAAGATTAGTAAAGAACTAGTCTCTAAGAACCGCCCTATCTTAGAGCTAGACTCTAATAGACTTCTAGTCTATAATAAAGAGTACTCTATTACTAGTCTAAGTACCCTCTTTAAGGACTTAATCTTTAAGCTAAAGGATATCTTATTTAACGACTTAATAGGCTTAGATATTAATACTCTACCGAGTATTAACCTAAGTACTATTAGAGATAACCCTTTACTAAAGAACCTCGACTACTCCTTACTAGATAGTCCTAATCTTATAGATTATAAGGACTACTTAGTTAAGCTAGTACTAGAGCCTAAGTCTAAGTTAAATAAGAGGTATATAAGGAAGGTTTCCGATAATAAACCTTACTTTAATATAAGTAATACTACGAAGTTTCTCTCTAGAAGAAAGGAATTTATAGAGCTACTTACCCTAGCTCTATACCTTACTACTAGTAGCCCTTTACGGGGAGAGGAGCTTATTAGGCTTACTTATAAGAATACTAGAGATAATATCCGAATATTATCTTTAGTAAAGAAGAAGAGCTTATAGTAATAACTACTAGTTATTATAAGTCTTATAATATAACTAGGAAGGAGAAGGAGAATATTAGATTCCTAAATAAGGATCTAAGTACTATCCTTATCTACTACCTAGTTTATATTATCCCCTTATATTCTTACTTTAATATCGAGTTCTTAGAGGAAGATACCCTAAGTCCTTACTTATTAGAGAATAAGGGAAAGACTATAAGCTCTACTACTTTAAGTACTACCCTTTATAAAGTTAGCTCCTCTTACTTTAGAGAAGGCCTTACTATAAATCCTTACCGGCACTTAATTAATTATATAATTAAGGAGTACCTAGGATATAGTATAGACTTTGAAGAAGAAGACGAGAACGAAGAGGAAGATAATATAGTCGACCTACTAGCGAATCGATCTACGAAAGTAGGAAATCTAAGCTATAGTAGGGAGGTTAATATTAGTAGTACTAAAGATCTCTATTTAAGATCTCTAAGGCTATGTAAAGACTATTTTAAATTCTTTAAGATAGACTCTAATAGCCTTAGCGATTTAGACTCTAGTCTTATCTCTAATAAGAACTCCCTCTCTTATTAGATAAGTCTAATAAGTCTAATAGTAGTATTCTCGATCTACTAGAGAATCTAAAGAACCCTAAGGTTAAGCTTCTAGAAGAATACCTTCGAGAGTTCTTTAAAGACCCTACTACTACTTTTAGAGATATCTACCTACCTAAAGCCCTAGAGCTAGTCCTTATTAATAAGTTTACGTACTTAACTTATATTAATAGGAAAGGGAAAAGTCTCTTATTTCTTCTTCCTAGCTTTATTAATAGGAGTAGTACTTACGTAGTACTTACTCCTAGGATAAGCTTAAAGGATAACCTCTATACTAGAGCTAAAGAAAGAAATATACCTACCTATATACTAGAAGACCTAGACTTTAGGGATTCTAGTACTATTCCTATAGGCCTTATCCTAGGGTCTATAGATAATATACTAGGTAGTAACCTCGAGACGTTCCTTAAGCTTAGTACTAAGAGTAACATACCTATTACTATCTTCTTAGACGAAGTACATACCTTAATACTAGAGTCTAACTTTAGACCTATATTAAAGTATATAAATAGTCTATTAAAGTATAAGGTACCCTTAGTATTTATAAGCGCTACTATCCCTAGTCCTTTATTAGGATTATTAAATAAGGAGTTCTTCTTAGACCCTAAAGATAATACTATTATAAGAGGTCCTTTAAACCGGGAAGATATTAGCTATAACATAGCTAGTATTAACCCTAAGAAGGACCTTAAAGAGAACATCCTAGATGTTCTTAGTATCTTTAGGTCTAAAGGACTAAGCCCGAAAAGAAGGCTCTAATCTTTATTAATAATACTAATAGAGGTATCTCTAAGTAAAGACCTAGGGATCGAGTTTTACTATAGTAAGAATCCTAATAAGGACTCTATACTTAAGGACTTCCTCGACCCTAGCTCTACGAACTTAGTTCTCTTAACTACTAGTAGTTTAAGTATCGGCGTCGATTTCGATATAATAGCCTTTACTTTACATATACTACCTCTTTATAGTCTTATAGATTATATCCAAGAGTCTAGTAGGATAAGAAACAAGGGATACTCTTATATCCTAAGTAATATTAAGCCTACCTATAGTAGTACTAGTACTACGTTAGTAGAGAATAATATTACTAGCTTAGAGGAATTTAAAGCTTTAGATAAAGCTTATATTAATCTACTCCTTAAGGAGACTAAATGTCTTCGGGGGTAATTAATAGGTTCCTAGACCCTAATACTAGCTACTTAGAGTGTAACCTAGTAAAGAGCTACCTTGTTCTCTTTGTTTTACTAGAAGAGAAAAGCTAGACTCTAAAGCTATATTAGAAGAGGATAATCTAAAGACTATTAACCTAGGCCTAGCTACTCGAAGAGAAGCTTATAGGCCTAGAGAATAGCCTTTGTTTTATTTGTTTAGTCGAGTTTAATATAAGTAATAGTACTAGGCACTCTACTAGTACTTGTCCTTATATAAATAAGACTATAGGCTTTAAACCTATTCTAGACGTAAGTCGATTACTTACGGCTATTACTAGAGATAGAGGTATATTAAAGCCTAATTCGTGTTGTTTTACTTGTCTTTTCCTAGTCGAATTTGTACTAGGCTTAAGATAATTAATAATAGCACGGATTGTTTATATCCTAAGACCTTATTTATAATACTTAGTATCTTACTTAGTAATATTATAAGGGACCTAAAGGAAGGCTCTAATAAGGTATCCTTATATTTTAGATTAGATATATCTAATCTAGGATTTCAAGGAGCCTTTACGGCCGGTAACGTAGAGAAGATTTCTCGCTACCTTCTAGAGCCTACTCGGATCTATACTACGGATAGTACTAGACTTATAACTATTATAGATAAGTTTAGTACTAGTAGTATATTAGAGATAAGGGAAAAGGAAGAGGAAGAAGGATCTAGAGGTCTAAGGGCTCCTAATTCTAGTAAAAGGTCTACGAGTAAACGACCTCGTACGCCTCCTAGGATTATAGAGAACCTAGTACTAAGTCCTAATCCTAGGGATAAAAAGGTTATAAGGAAGGACTAAAGGAAATAAGGAAGAAGGAAACTAAGAAAGAAGGAAGCTAAAGAAGAAGGAAAGTAAGGAAGAAGGAAAGTAAGGAAGAAGGAAACTAAGGAAGAAGGAAACTAAGGAAGAAGGAAACTAAGGAAGAAGGAAACTAAGAAAGAAGGAGGCTAAAGAAGATATAAATATAAGTAAAGGAATAAGAATATACGGGCTTACTTATTATAAAGTTATTATACGTAAGCTTAAAGGATTTATACTAACGTTAAGACCGGGACTACGGGGCCTTATATATCCTAAAGAGGAGATAGTCCCTTACGTGGGCTAGCCTAAATCCGGGACCTAACTAAAGGTTCCCTAAACGTTTAAGTAAATATAACTTTAATTATATATATAGTAACCTAAGGTTACGGGCCGATACCTTCCCGTAAGCGCTCCGTACCCTTTCCGGAGGCGCTCCGTACCCTTCCCGTAGGTACTCTATACTCTTTCCGCCCTCTATTCCTTATATAAAGGGAATCCTTAAGGACGGGGTTCTAGTAATAATAGAAGGGTAAGGATTAGTTTATATCTTTATTCTATCTATATAGTTAACTTTAGTATTAGTTCTATACTTAAATATAATTCGTCCTTATTTACTAATTCCTCTTAAGGGCGTCCTAGCCCTGTTCCGGTCTCGCTCCGGCCCTGTCCCGATCTCGCTCCGCCCCTATTCCGATTTTACTTTATTATAATATTAGGAACCTTCCTTTCTACCGAATACCTAACTAGGTAGGCTACTACTTAAGTAACCTATACTATTATAAAGAGGTTATTACGGTTTAGGGAAGCGGAAACCTTAAGTTATAAAACCGTACCTTATTATTCCTAAGTAAATAATAAAGCTACCATCGAGGAATTCTAACACAGCCCTCTACCCGGGGGTCTTCTCGCCCTTCGAACTTAAAATCACCTAGTAACGCCCATTTCCGAACCATAGCTAAAGAGTAAGGTAAACACCGACCCCGGCTAGTATACCTACTATCGGTATTATACCAAACCTCTACCTTAGGGCACCTCTTTCGTATATAGCTAGTAAAAGCTAATTGTCGGCCCCAAAGTATATGCTTTATTCGGGACCTTTTCGGGTCTACCGGTACCGGATCACAGTCCCAAATAATAAGGGCTTTTCCTCCCTCCTTTCTAGAGATAATAGCTACCGTAAAACAATGCCACGGAGCGTCCTCCCAGTCGTTTCCCATAGCCGTACCCGTAGGAATACTAAATAGGCCGATCCAAGTCGAATTCCCTTGTTTTCCACGGTTATAGAACGTACTAAATACGTCCCTATAAAGCATCCGGTAGTTTACTTACTTCCCAAGCCTTTCTATCATCTATAGAGCTAAAAGAAATAACTCTAGGATGTATATAAGGCTTAGGAGATACCGGAAGCTTTAATAGGAAGAAGTATAAGTCTTCGGCTAAGGTAGTCGGGCTTATCGGACAGTCTTTAAGGGTAGAGAGGATAGTATCGAGGGGGAGGATCGGTAGAGCCATAGGTACGTCGGTTTCCTAGCTAATAGAAGGTTTAGTTAGCTAACGGTTTAGTAACGGGATTAAGGGAGCTTAAGGTTAAGTACTTTAGGAGGGAGGAAGAAGGATTCGAAAGGTAGTATCGAGAGGTAAGGTCGGAAAGGTTATAGGTACGTTAGTTTCCTAGCTAATATAGGGTTTAGTTAGTTAAGAATTTAATAAAGGAATAAAGGGGATCTCTTAAAGTACCTTAAGAAAGAGGAGGAAGGGATAGAAAGGAAAGAAAGTTTAAGTTTAAGGCTTAAGGGTAGGTAGGATTCTTTTAAACTTTAGAAAACGGGCTCTCTAAACCTTAATCCGCTTACTAATAAGGAACGTCTTATATAATACTTACGTTATATATATTATATAATATAACGACTTATATATCCTACGGTACTTACGATACCTAGCGCTAGTAAATAAGATACGTTATAAAGGCGTAGCGACTACGTTACGTAGGCGTAGCGATTACGTCGCGTTTACTTAATTTATATACTAGCCTTACTTTCTATCTCTCTCTCTCTCTTTAGTAAGGTTAGTTAGTAAGGACTAACTTTTAAAGTAACGATCTCTTAACGAAGGCGCTACTAGGGCGTAGCTTAATCGTAGCGTATAAAGTTTTAATCTCGCCCTTAAGGTACGGTTTTTACTATATAAGTAATATATATATTCGCTTAACTTTAAACTAAGTATAACGTACTATTAATAATACTATTATATAATAAGGCTCTTTAAGTTTATACTTAAGTTACATAAATCTAAGGGATACTCTTCCTTACTTAAGAATAAAGGTACTTTTAAATATACTACTTAGATAATTAATACAGCTAGTAGGGTAAAGGTAAAAAAATTATTTTATTATCTTATATTATAGAGAAAAAAACGACGAGTATTATAGAGGTTTCATTTTTTTACTTAGGGCTAAGGTAAGTAAAGTAAAGGAGTTCTAAAGTTATAAGTTCTAGTATTACGTAATACTAAGGTACGCTCCTAAGCTACGACCTTACCCTAGCGCTCCCGGGTAGCTTAGTACTTAACTTACCCTATACCTCCTAGGTAACCTAATATCTTACTTACCTTATATCTCTTAGATAGGTTAATACTTAACTAACCTTAGAGCTCCTAAGTAAGTTAATACTTAGCGTACCCTAGAGCCCGGGTAACTTAGTATTTTCCTTACTAAATAGGTCCTAAATAGCTTAATACCTAACTTACCCTAGAGCTCCTAGGTAGCTTAATACTTAACGTACCCTAGAGCTCCTGGGTAACCTAGTATTTTACTTACTATGTAGCTCTTAAATAACTTAATACCTAGCTTACCTTAGAGCTCCTGTAAGTTAATACTTAGCGTACCCTAGAGCCCCTAGGTAAGTAAATACTTAGCTTACCTTAGAGCTCCTAGGTAACTTAGTATTTAAAGATATAATATATTAAGATTAATACGAGAATATTATATTATATATATAATTTAATAACCTAATAATAAACCTACGTTTATTATATATTTAAAGAACGTAAATATAATTAAAACTAGTTTATAGAATTTATAATAAGTTTAATTATAATATATATATTTATTAAATAGTTTTACCTACTTTAAAGAAGAGGATTATTATTAATTATAATTAATTACTCGTATATATTATTATAAGTACGTAAAAGGTATATAAGTTACTATTATAACTTATTTACGTATAAATAATATTAACGTTATATAAATAAATAAACTTCTTAATTAAGAAGGGATTATTAGAATTACATTTAACCTTTATAAAGACTTAATTATTATATTATTTATTATTTATAATACGCTATATCCCTAAGTAAGGATTTAGTAATACTACGAATCTATTAATACTAGGTAAATATAAGGGTATAAGTAAGAACTACCCTTTAAACTTCTTAAATATTACTACTCCTTTTAAATAGGGAGATTACCCGTCTCCCTTAAGGCTTAAGTATTAGCGTATATAAATTCGAGTAACGGGTTAAATAAGTAAACCCCTTATAAGTCTAGCTAATATAGTAACTAAAAGGTTACTACGCTATATTATTACTTCGTTATCGCTTAGGTCTTTAGCTATATGCTTATTTATATAATTAGTAAGGTATAATACGTTTCGTAAGTTATATACTAGTAAATTAAAAAGGTAACTAGGGGGCCTTAATATAATAGCGTAATAAGGGTACGAATTCCGCGGAGCTAAAGGGCTTACTCTAAGGTAAGATAAGGTCCTAAAAGTAGCTTAAGTAGGATTTAAACTTACTCCCCTACTTAGTTACGACTTACTTATTAGTAGCTAGGTTTTCTAAGATATAAGTAGTTAGATATATAATTACTATACTATTAGGCTAAGACTTAAATAAATAATAAGTAAAGTTAAAATAAAGAAAGCTATAAAGCGTATATATTACGTTAAAAGATAGTCTTATATAATATAAATATCTTTTAAAAATATATCTTCTTTATTTAGGTTTATAGTACGCTTTATATAAGTTTATTAAGCTTATTATAAAGGTATTTACGTTCTTTTCGTAGAAATAAAGTTAAATTATATATTTTACTCTTACTAAGGTCTCTTATAAGGTAATAAAGTTTAGTATTAAAGACGTAGGTACTAAAATTAAAAGGGGAAAGGGTAAAGGTTAAAAATTAATATTATTATACTATCTTATAGAGGTAAATTTTCTATATATAAAAGAGGTTAAAAAAGATATTTAAGGTTAACCTTAAGTTAGTAAGGCTAACGCTAACCTTTTAAGAAGTAAAATAGAAGAAATATATATTTTTCTTTCTATATAAATGTTTTTTAGTTTTTAAGTATAGTTATAATTAAGCCGTACTTAAAGTAACGTTAAGGATTACGTAATAGTAAAATCGGAGGATAACCCGTAGTAGTAAGTAAATAATATAAGTAGTAACCGGTAAGTAACCTGTAAAGTAAAACCCGTACGAGGAAGGAACGGGTAGGGGTAATGAAATAGTAAGGGGTGCGGGTACGGGTACGGGTACGTGGTTAGGTTGGGAAGTAGGGGTTAGGTTAGGGTTAGGTTAGGTTAGGGTTAGGGTTAGGTTAGGTTAGGTTAGGGTTAGGTTAGG